>CM053031.1:185505961-186775964 GCA_028564925.1 Lithobates sylvaticus | reverse complement strand
TATAGACCTGTTAGTTTAAAGTGGTTGTAAACCCTTACAGACCTCTTTGACCTACAGGTAAGCCTAGATTAAGGCTGTAGGTCCAAGAAATATCTCCTTAACCTACACGGTTAAGCAGATATTTTACAAAAAAAGGGCACTGCTGTCTACGGCGCATGTGTGCCGTAGACAATGGCGCAGGCGCACTGGGCGCGCCGCAAGTGAAGGCAAACATGCCGTCACTTACGGCTCCCGCGCGCATGCGCCGGAGTGACGTCATCGCTGCTCCGGCCACTCACATCGCCAGGGCAGAGATACCCGAAAAGAACATGGATGCTCCGTGGAAGAGGGGACAGTGGTGACATCGCTGGCTCCTGTGTCAGGTAAGTGACAAATAATGGGCTACTATGCGTTGCATAGTAGTCCATTATGCTTTACCTTTGCAGGGAAACAAAGAGGACGTAAACCCATCAGGGTTTACTTCCTTTTTAACTTCTATAGTCAGAAAGATACTGGGGAAAGCCATAGGGAAGTCCCCATGATGTCCCCGTGCGTCAGAGTGGGCGGGGTCACCAGGTGGCCCCGCCCTCCGTTATAAAAGACCTGTCAGACGCAGTGAAGCCTCACACAGCGGGAGCCTCCCATTGCGCGGATCGGCCCAAGAAGAGACGCCAACGCCGTGGAAGAAGATGCCGGACGAGAAGACCAGAGCAAGAAGAAGCGGATCGGAGGAAGAAGAAGATGGAAGAAGATGCCGGAAGGAGAAGATGAAGAAACCGAAGGATGAAGAAAGGAAGAAGGAAGAAGACCAGAAGAAAGAAGATTTTAATAAAGGAATTGTCAAAGACTGTCTCCTGTCATTTTTACCATTTTTGTCACATTTTTGGTGAAATGGTAGGGGTACTTTTGTACCCCCTTACCATTTCACACAGGGGGGGCGGGATCTGGGGGTCCCCTTGTTAAAGGGGGCTTCCAGATTCCGATAAGCCCCCCGCCCACAGACCCCCACAACCAATGGCCAGGGTTGTGGGGAAGAGGCCCTTGTCCTCATCAACATGGGGACAAGGTTCTTTGAGGGGTCACAGACCCCCAACGCACCCTCCCAATTTTGAGGGCATGTGGCCTGATACGGTTCAGGAGGGAGGGGGGGCCGCTGTCGTCCCCCCTCTTTTCCTGCGGCCTGCCAGGTTGCATGCTCGGATAAGGGTCTGGTATGGATTTTGAGGGGGACCCCACGCCATTTTTTTTTTTCTTTTTTTGGCCGGGGTTCCCCTTAATATCCATAGCAGACCTGAAGGGCCTGGTAATTGAATTTGGGGGGACCCCCACGCTTTTTTTTGTTTTTTTGTTTTTTATCAATGACTTTTTTTTTATCAATGACTTTCAATGAATGACTGTTCTCTGTGTTATAGGAACCGGCAATTCATTAGCCGCAGATGGCTGCCTTAGATGACACAACAGGCCAGAAGGGTAAAGGTGGTTTAATGTGATACTGCAATGCTGTACTAACAGCACGCACACACTAATCCCCAGAATCACAGCAGATAATGTCAGCAGTCAGCAGCACTCAGCAGAATAATCACAGCACAGATAATGTCAGACTCAGCAGCACTGCAGAATAGATCACAGCAGATAATGTCACTGACACGCTGGAACACACTACACAAGGCCTCCGGCACGGCAGCCTTTTATAGTGTGGGGCGTGTACTAAACCCCCTGAGCTATAATTGCCCACAGGCATCCTGCCTGTGGCCAATTATTGCTCTCCTCACCACTGGCTCTATGATTGGCCAAGCATTCGGGTTCACAGTGCATGCTTGGCCAATCATCAGCCAGCAATGCACTGCGACTGGCGCAGTGCATTGTGGGCCGTTCGCATCACATGAAATGAACGGCCCAAATAGTTCTGGGTTTGACGAGCGGTCGAACGCCCGATGTTCGATTCGAACATGGGTTCAAATCGAACACCGGGCCCATCCCTATTCCCCACACACGGCTAATGTGTAAGGTTAAGTCTACAGGCTTGAAAATATCAATTTGTAAATGGATAGAAAACTGGCTAAAAGACTGAATTCAGAGAGCAGTGGTTAATGTTTCATACTCTGAATGGTCTAAGGTTATCAGTGGTATACCCCAAGGTTCAGTGTTGGGACACTTACTTTTTATTAGATTTATAAATGATATAGCATCTGGGATTAAAAGTACCATTTCAGTGTATGCTGATGACACCAAACTATGCAGTGGAATAACATCTTTACATACAAGCCAAACTCAATGCACTTATAGAAAAAGGAAGTACAGCGCTGGATTATAATATACAAATGTATAAAATCATACATTGCAAATAGTGAACCAAGTGTTCAAATCAAAGTTCATAAGTGAAAGTCCAAATATTCAAATAAAAAATGAAAATATGAAGATTCATCTTGTGAAAGATCATTCCAGGATGTGTTTGTTG
The DNA here is from genome assembly GCA_028564925.1 of Lithobates sylvaticus. Classification (NCBI taxonomy): domain Eukaryota; kingdom Metazoa; phylum Chordata; class Amphibia; order Anura; family Ranidae; genus Lithobates; species Lithobates sylvaticus. Next base: position 186,773,527 of record CM053031.1, on the reverse strand, counting down.
ATAGTTGTGCAGCCCATCTCCACAAACTAAAACAGAAGGGGGAGGCTTACCAGAAAGCCAGTGACCACCCTTATTCAGGGGGGTCAAACTAGGCTTAGAAGAACAGCCTTGGTGCTGTTGGTTGTCATCAGCGTCCCGATGGATGTCTGTCAGCAGCAACGCTCCTCCTATATGGCAACTTATCCCACAGACCCTCAAATGCCATGAGATTAGTAAGGCATCCAAATGGATAATATAGATGGAGACAAAAAGAACTTGGATAGTGTAGACGTTCCAATAGGGTTTTTTATTAAGTATCGTAGGAATCCAAATAAACCGCCACTATCCAGATGCCTTCCACTGCGCTCAGCTACAATTATCTAAATTATCTACAGCTGCCACTTTGAAAAGGAAAATCGTTGGGTGAATTTACGTTCAAATCTTTCAAGAAAAAAACTTAAAGTAAATAGTGGCGCTAAAATTGTGTCATAATATCCCTGCAAACAATGACGTGCAACAAATTTATGAAAATAAAAAAATCTAAAAATACAAAAATCTAAAAATCTATATATAAACAAACACCACTATGTGCTTGAACCCCATGATTAATTCGAGTTGATGACGAAACATGTCGGGGGCGTGGCTAAGCGGCAGTCATTACTATTGAAAGCATAGCTCTGGGAGCCAAAGGAGGAGCGGGACCGTTTGAAGTGGACACCAGGACATTAAAGGAAAGGGTGAGAGATATACTGATCCTGTGTGCTACACCTCGAGTCCGCCATGACCATATCAACAAACAAGTGTGGTTTAAAGTGGAGCGTGCAGTGCAGTGTGGAGTGATATTATCATTGTTGGCTTTGATTTGGGAAAATGTGACTGGACTTTTTGGAGTTTTACGTGTGATTTGAAATAAACGTTTTAAATTGATTTACACTATTGGAAGCACTTTTTTCATTTACATGAGGAGTTATCCTGCTGCACGATTGATGTTGGGAAATTTCAACTAAACCCCTCCCTTGGTGGGATCTTTATGCGCAGCAGCCTATCACGAGAGTGTGGGCATATATTTGTGGTGAGTGCGTTTCTTTTGGGGAGAGGAGACACATATCACAGCGGTGTGGTGGAAGGACTAAGAAGATTGGAATTAATTGAAGCACGTTAATAGTTATTTGTGGACTTTACAATATTTTTATTAGTCACTTTTTTTCCATATTATTGAGTTTGCGGCAATTAGAAAAACCGCCATCACTGGAATTGATCACATTAATTTAATCTATTTTTGTGTATATGATTCACTTTATTTTATGGTTTATATTATCACTGAGCACATAGTGGTGTTTGTTTATATATAGATTTTTGTATTTTTATATTTTTTTATTTTCATAAATTTGTTGCACGTCATTGTTTGCAGGGATATTATGACACAATTTTAGCGCCACTATTTACTTTAAGTTTTTTTCTTGAAAGATTTGAACGTAAATTCACCCAAGGGTTTTTTATTAAATAAAAAAAAAACACATAACAAAAATAAGTGACCTTGCAAGGTATATGGGAGCTCCCTTGGTCTATGGACGAACTAAGACAATTGCGCATGCGCAGTGCGAGCGTACGTAACGAACCCTACGGCTTTTCGTCACAATTTACATCATCAGGGGCACGCATGCGATTTAAATAATCGTCGAAAAAGACACTCCGCCATTGGAGGTTACCACAGACACTAGGAGCAAACAGTAACTAGAATTTCCCGCCGGCGGGAACATGATACCCCTCCCAGCGGCATGACGTGCTGTGTACACACCACAAGACAGCCTCTATAGTGTTCGATTCCAAGACAGAGCCATCTTGTGGTCATGCAGCAACACTGCCATATACTACCAAATGTGGCATATAGAAACTAGAGGTATATATATGATCAAAAATACATATATATTATTCACAACAGTTCATTAAAACTTTTGCAAGAATAAATGCATCATGTGGTTGAAAATTAAAAAAATGTATCAAACTAAAAAGTAGACTGACTATGGGCATCAATTATACTATATAAACGGCACCCTGCTTGGACTTGCGTAGACCTCCTTTATTAAAAGGGAGCCATCTTGTGGTCATTTAGCAGTATTAACTATACTCATTAAGAACTTTTATACCTCAATATTCTATCACTTTCATCATTCAGACAGGCGTAATAAAGACACCAATTACTGAACGGAAAGGGAAATATTAACGGCATAATATTGAAACATCTCAAATGTAACATTCTTTTCATCGACATAGCGGCATAATGTCGCCTATCTTTGAAAAACAAATAAAATCATTTTAAAACCCATTTTATGGGTTAGTTGAGAACCAGTCCCAACTAATTTTTAAATCATCTTTTTTTTTTTTATAAATAAAATATTATAAAAGAAAAAAGATTACTCCTGAAGACCACTTAGCTTAAGATGGTTGATTGGGAAAGCTTGCAAATGATGTTGGGAAGAACCTGGAGGGGACATCAACAGTTATTAATAAAACAGTTAATGTCCCACTCCACGTTCAAGCCATAAATCAGATTGAGAAATCACCCTCTTGCCATTACTACCTCGCCAGTGAGGGATGTATTTTTCAAGAGCAATGAAGGTGGTACCCTTTGGATCTCGGTTATGCACAAGGTCATAATGTTTGGAGACATTATGTTTGTCAAAGCTCCTTCAGATATTTGCTATATGCTCTCCCAATCGGATGTGTAGCATCCGAATTGTCCGTCCCACATACTCTAGACCGCAGGGAGACCTTAAAAGGTACACCACACATTTCGTAGTGCAGGTTATAAAGGACTTAATGGGGTAAGTAACTCCAGTTCCTGTTGATGTAATTCCCATGAGTCTCCTTTCCCTTAGAGCATTAATCCTGCACACCTTACATTTTCTGCAGGGAAAAAACCTTTAAGGTCCCCAAAAAAAGTTGGACGAGTAGGGGGGTTGGGCACATTGAGAGCAATAGAATGTCTGAGGTAAGAGGAACCTCTAAACAATACACGTGGATTGTCTGATAATAAGGGCCCTAAGATGCGATCATTTTTTATCACAGGCCAATGCCTTTTTATAATGCGTTTAACGGCCCAATGTTGACTCGAGTAGGTCGTGAGAAAAGCCAGACCAAAATCCTCCCGGTTCTCAACCTGTGGGGGTTTATCTTTTAAAAGGTCTTGGCGAGATCTCAATCCCACCTCAGTAATCAAGGAGTCAAGTACCGCATTATTATAGCCCTTACTTAAGAACCTGGATTTCAAAACCAAAGCCTCCTTATGGAACTCTTCAATGTTGGAGCAGTTCCGTTTTAGACACAGGAATTGTCCCTTAGGGACCGCCGACAGCCAAGAGCTGTGATGGCATGAGTCAAGAGGGATGTATCCATTTCTATCAGTGGATTTAAAAAAGGTGGAGGTGACAATCCTACCATCTACAATAGTGATGTTTAAATCCAAAAAGTGTATCTGGATGGGACTAGTTTCATAGCTGAGTGCGATGCCCCTGTCGTTGTTATTAAGGAAGGACAGAAAGGTAACCACTGATTCAGCATCACCATCCCAGATGCACAGGACATCATCTATGAAGCGTTTCCACATAACAAGGTGTGGAGACCTGTCATGAAGAACCACCTCCTCTTCCCATTTGGCCATGAAGAGATTAGCCATACTGGGGGCAAATTTTTCCCCCATGGCTACTCCCTTTATCTGTAAATAGTGCATGCCATCATGCCAAAAGTGATTGTGTCCCATCGAGAAGTCGAGTAGCTCCATCACGAAGTTTTACTGCGTGGTGGAGATACTCAAGTCTCGATAAAGAAAATGACGCACAGCTTCATGACCCAATTTGTGGGATATAGCTGTAAAGAGCGATGCGACATCCGCAGTGATTAGCATATATGTTGACTTCCACTCAATTCCATCCAGTAGATTAGGACATGTTTAGTGTCCCTAAGGTACGATGGGGTACCCATCACCAGTGGTTGCAAGTAATGATCTATATACTTGTCTATGCGTGAAGTTACAGAATCTATACCACTGATGATGGGTCTCCTTGGTGGATTAACCAAGGTTTTGTGGACTTTAGGTAGAATATACATAACTGGTAATCTAGAGGCAAGAGGAACCAGATGTTCCTTTTCCTTTTTATTTAATATGCTCATATTGTGGCCCTTTTCGATCAAAAGTTTTAACTCTCGTTTGTATGTATTTGTGGGGTCACAAGTTAGAGGGGAGTAAGTGTTAGAATCAATGCACTGTTTCATTGGGCAACTGTGTGTCAAATGAGGTTTAATGTTGATAAATGTAAAGTTATGCACTTGGGGGCTAAAAACATGCATGCATCATACATACTAGGGGGGAAGAACAGCTGGAGGAACACACCAGACAGGTCAGGGATAAAGTTGTGGAGAAGTCTAAAGCAGGGTTCGGTTATAAAAAATATCCCAAGCTTTGAACATCTCAAAGAGCACTGTTCAATCCATCATCTGAAAATGAAGAGTATGGCACAACTGCAAAGCTACCAAGACATGGCTGTCCACCTAAACTGACAGGCTGGGCAAGGAGAGCATTCATCAGAGAAGCAGCCAAGAGGCCCATGGTAACTTTGGAGGAGCTACAGATATCCACAGCTCAGGTGGGAGAATATGGCCAAGGAGAGCAAGGAGAGTATTCATCAGAGAAGCAGCCAAGAGGCCCATGGTAACTCTGGTGGGAGAATCTGTCCACAGAACTACTATTAGTCATGCACTCCAAAACAAAACTGGCCCTTATGGAAGAGTGGCAAGAAGAAAGCCATTGTTGAAAGAAAGCCATAAGAAGTCCAGTTTGCGAGAAGCCATGTGGGGGACACAGAAAACATGTGGAAGATGGTGCTCTAGTCAGATTAGACCAAAATGTAACTTTTTGGTCTAAAAGCAAAATGCTATGGGTGGTGGAAAACTAACACTGCATATCAGCCTGAACACACCATTCCCACCGTGAGAGATGGTGGTGGCAGCATCATGTTGGGGATGCTTTTTTTCAGCAGGTTTAGGGAAGGTGGTCAGAGTTGATGGGAAGATGGATGGAGCCAAATACAGGGCAATCTTAGAAGAAAACCTGTTATGCCGCGTACACACGGTCGGAATTCTTGTCGGAAAAAGCTCTGATGGTTTTCCCGTCAGAATTCCGACGGAATTTCACTCTAATGCCGCGTACACACGATCAGAATTTCCGATGGAAACAGTCCGATGGGAGCTCTTCATCGGATTTTCTGACCGTGTGTATGCCCATCTGTCTTTTTTTGTCTGAATTTCCGACGGACTTTAGATTGAGAACCTGTTCTTAAATTTTCAGACGGAAAACCTTTCTATCGGATTTTCCGATAGTGTGTATTCAATTCCGACACGCAAAATTCTGACGCATGCTCGGAAACAATTTGACGCATGCTCAGAGGCATTAAACTTCCCTTTTATAGTGCAGTTGAATGTGTTGTATGCTGTGGTGTTATTGACCGTCGGAATTTGGTGTGACCGTGTGTAGCTAAGACAGTTTGAGTTAAATTCCGTCGGAATTCCGACGGGAAAACCATCAGAGCTTTTTCCGACGAGAATTCTGACTGTGTGTACGCGGCAAAACTGTCTTGCCTACACACGGTCACACCAAATTCCATTGGTCAATAACACCACGGCCTCTTTAAATAGGATATGCAGACAGGACCAGTTCTGTCTGATCTGCACCTTACTGTGACCCCCAATCCTGTTAATCTGCTCTGTGATCAACTTCCTGAATGACCCGGCTTGCCTTTGGACTTCTCTTGCTTTCTGCCTGCACCTGACCCCAGCTCACCTCTGACCTTGCCTGCTCCTTTGAATACCACGGTGTCTGCCAGTTACCGACCAGGCCTGTGACCTGACCGGTTTGCCTTTGCACCTGCTCCAGCATGCCCTGTCTGTGCTGAAATCCAGCCTGCCTGCACTTGCCTGCATCCACACCCATCTAGACCGTTCCAATATCTGCCAGACCCGGCATCTGGGTGTGTGTGTGTGTGCGTGTCCGGATATCGGGTGTTCCAGCCTCCAGCCTGTCTGCTGTTCTGATCTTCCTCCCTGCAGGTCCTCATCTCTGCAGCATCAAGAATCTCGGAGCGGCCTTCCTAACAGCTGAGCCACAAGGCATTAATACCATTCTGCACTCCCATGCCACCTGTCTGCTCTACCAGGGGCCGTGAGTCAGATATGTAAGGGAGGCCTTCCTCTGCACTATCGGGCTCATTCATCAGGTATGTAGGAACTTGACAGTATCAGACAGCCATGTCTGAGCCGGAGCAGGGAACCTCCCCATGGAAGAACTATGCCGACACCTGGCAGGTCTGACACAATGCCTGTGAACTCTATTTCGCTTTACAACCACGTACCTTCTCTCTGGAAGCAACCAAAGTGGGCTTGGTCATTTCACTGTTGGTAGGTGAGCCTCAAGCTTGGGCACACCGCCTCCTGGAACAACAAGCCGAATCCCTAAAAACCTCATCACGTTCTTCAACGCCATGTCTCAACTCTACGAGGACCCCCCGCAAACTGCCACTGCTGAGGCAGCATTACATTCCCTTCAGCAAGGCCACAGAGCGGCAGAGGACTATGTGGCCGAATTTAGGCGTTGGAGTTCTACCAATTGGAACAATGCGGTCATCCGTTACCAATTTCAGATGGGCCTATCGGATCCTCTAAAAGATGAACTGGATACCCCAATCCTTGGATACACCTATCAACTTATCGATACAGATCAATCGACGCCTAGGAGAATGTTGGTCTGACAATATCATCCAACTTGGATGTTGCCCAAAGTTCCCAGCTTCCCCAGCCAGGCTCCTACAGCTCCATTAGCTCCGGCTCTGGCTACATCTGAGCCCATGTAGTTAGACTAGCTTCGTCCCTCTCTCACCACAGAGGAACAACCACGCCGACAACTAAACAACCTATGCATGTTTGTTTGTGGAGAACCCGGGTATTATGTGAGGTCCTGTCCAGTGAAGATGTGTAAGTGCCTATCAATCTTTTCTATACATGTTCCTGCTGTACCCAACCAATATTCTCATCTTGCTCTATCCATCCTGTTACAGCTGCCAGGAAGGAGTATCCAGGTATCCCTCACAATTGACTCCGGAGCCTGCAGCTGTTTCATAGACTTGACGTTTGCAGCCAAACACCTCATCCCGCTTCAACCAAAGACCGGGGACTATCAGTACATCTAACCGATGGGTCCACCATTAAATATGGCCCGGTCACACAGGAGACTGTCCCTTTGCTGGCTATCATCACTTCCCATCACCAAGAATTACTACGCCTGGATGCCATCTCATCACCTTTATTCCCCATCATCCTAGGTATGCTCTGGCTGCAAGCCCACAATCCCCACATCAACTGGGCCACTGGAGAAATCAAATTTTCCTCAACTTACTGCCAGCAACACTGTTCACAGAAATCCTCAGGCAACCCCTCACCCTTACTCTGTCTAGACAGGGACTCCGAGTTACGTCAATCAATCCTAGTGGCATACTACGATTTTCTAGACGTTTTCAATAAGAACGGTGGGGAGACCCTTCCTCCCCACAGACCCCATGACTGCCCAATTGAACTTTTACCAGGGGCTGAGGTCTCCTTCAGGAGGATCTTCCCTTTAACCAAACTATAATTGGGCACGCTAAAAGAATATATCGACAACAATCTGAAAAAGGTATTTATTCACCCATCCACCTCTCCAGCAGGCGCAGGCATCTTCTTTGTTAAAAAAAAGGACCACTCTCTACGCCCCTGCGTATATTACCAAAAATTAAGCAAAATCACTATCAAATCGCTATCCATTACCACTTGTGCCCAAACTGTTTCAAAGACTGGGAGCTGCAGTAATCTTCACTAAGCTGGACTTCCAGGGAGCATACAACCTAATTTTGCATCCGATAAGGAGATGACTGGGCACTTAAACACCCTTAATAACAGACCAATTTTCAGCTTTCACACTTTGAATGACAATTACTCATTCATACAACACTGTACCCATATGAAATTTTTGTCCTTTTTTTCACACAAATAGAGCACCCAGGACAATTCTGACATTTCTCTCCTACATGTAAAAATCATCATTTATTTGCTAGAAAATTACATAGAACCCCAAAATATTATATATGTTTTTTTAGCAAAGACCCTAGAGAATACAATGGCGGTCGTTGCAACTTTTTATCTAGCACGGTACTTGCGCAGCAATTTTTCGAACGTGTTTTTATTTGGAAAAAAAATGTTTTGTGCTTTACAAAAAACAAAACTGTAAATTTAGCCCAATGTTTTTGCATAATGTGAAAGATGAAGTTACGCCGAGTAAATAGATACCCAACATGTCACGTTTCAAAATTGCACACACTCGTGAAATGGCGCCAAACTTCGCTACTTAAAAATCCCCATAGGCTTTAATTTTGTTTACTGGTTACATGTTTTGAGTTACAGAGGAGGTCTAGGACCAAAATTATTGTTCTCGCTCCAACGTTCGCAGCGATACCTCACATGTGTGGTTTGAACACCGTTTTCATATGTGGGCGGGACTTACGTATGCGTTCGCTTCTGCGTGCGAGCACACGGGGACAGGGACGCTTTAAAAAAATATATATATATTTTATTGTTCATTTTACTTTATTTATTTTAGTTTGACCCTTTTTTTCCCCCAAAAAAATTTTTTGATCACTTTTATTCCTATTACAAGGAATGTAAACATCCCTTGTAATAGGAATATGGCATTACAGGTCCTCTTTACAGTGAGATATGGGGTCAATAAGACCCCACATCTCACCTCTAGGGTGGAAAGCCTGAAATAAAAAAAAAAAAACGATCCTGGCTTTGATCGTAGCGAGTATCGCAGGGTATTGTTGGGTATTGCAGGGTATGGCAGAGTATCGCAGGGTATTGCAGAGTATCGCCGGGTATGGTAGAGTATCGCCGGGTATGGTAGAGTATCGCCGGGTATGGTAGAGTATCGCCGGGTATGGTAGAGTATCGCCGGGTATGGTAGAGTATCGCCGGGTATCGCAGAGTATCGCAGGGTATGGCAGGGTATCGCAGAGCATCGCAGAGTATCGCAGGGTATGGCAGAGTATCGCAGGGTATGGCAGAGTATCGCAGGGTATGGCAGAGCATCGCAGGGTATGGCAGGGCATCGCATGGTATGGCAGAGTATCGCATGGTATGGCAGAGTATCGCAGGGTATGGCAGAGTATCGCAGGGTATTGCGGGGTATGGCAGAGTATTGCGGGGTATGGCAGAGTATTGCGGGGGTATGGCAGAGTATTGCGGGGGTATGGCAGAGTATTGCGGGGGGTATGGCAGAGTATTGCGGGGGGTATGGCAGAGTATTGCGGGGGGTATGGCAGAGTATTGCGGGGGGTATGGCAGAGTATTGCGGGGGGTATGGCAGAGTATTGCGGGGGGTATGGCAGAGTATTGCGGGGGGTATGGCAGAGTATTGCGGGGGGTATGGCACAGTATAGGGGGGTATGGCACAGTATTGGGGGGGATGGCAGAGAATCCATCCATCCATGCTCAGCCATCCCTCCATACCCTGCAATACCCAGCAATACACTGCAGGCTATTGCTGGGTATTGCAGGGTATGGGGGGATGGCTGAGCATGGATGGATGGATCGGTGGCATGCAGAGCAGGCTGTGGGCACTACAGATCCCGCCCACAGCACTGCTGCCACCGATCCCTCCCCCTCTCCTCTCATACTGTACCGATCGGTACAGAGAGAGGAGGAGAGAGGAACCGGCGTCATCAAATGACGCCGGTTTGCTTACATGTGATCACTCCGTCATTTGACGGAGCGATCACGTGGTAAACGGCCGCGATGAGCGGCCGTTTACCGTGATCCATGATCCGCCGGGTCCTCTGGACCCGGCGATCATGGATGCTCTCGAGTGCGCGCACCAGGGGGCGCGCAAGAGCAGAATTCTGTGAGGCCGTTAATTAACGGCCTCCCAGAGTTAAGCAACCGCCCTGTAGCCGTTTTTCGGCTATGGGCCGGTTGCTAACTGGTTAATACCCGATTCTGGCACTTCGAGTACCTGGTCATGCCTTTTGAGTTATGCAACACACCCGCCACTTTTTAGCACTTTGTCAATGACATCTTTCGAGATTAGCTAGACCTGTACATCATTGTATACTTGGATGACATCCTGATTTTCTCCTCCTCAAAGGATGACCACCGTAGACATGTCAGAAATGTGTTAACCCGACTCCGGCAGCATGGCCTCTATGCCAAACTGGAAAAATGCAAATTCGAGCTTCAGACCATCCAGTTCCTAGGTTTGATCATCTCAATTGAAGGCATTAACATGGACCCCCAGAAAGTCACCCCCATCTTAGACTGGGCAGCCCCTGCAGACAAGAAAGGGGTCCAATGCTTCATCGGGTCTGCCAACTTCTATCGGAAATTTATTAGGGGGTTTTATGCTATTATCACCCCCATTACAGAACTAACCAGGCAGCAAATCCGATTCCTCTGGTCTCCCAAAGCTCAGTCTGCCTTTGAAGCTCTCAAAAAGTTGTTCACTTCAGTATCCATCTTGAAACACCCTGACCCTGCCTTACCATTTGTTCTTGAAGTTGAAGCTTCTGAAATAGCAGTTGGAGCAGTGCTTTCTCAATGGCAAGGATCTAAGGCCCTACTCTATCCAGTTACATTCCTCTCCCGCAAACTATCGACAGCGGAAAGAAACTATGACGTAGGATATCGTGAGCTCTTGGCCATCAAGGCTGCATTCGAAGAATGGTGATACTCACTGGAAGGTGCGGCACACCCCATTCTGGTCTATGTGGACCATAAGAACTTAGAGCATCTGAGAACGGCCAAGAGATTAAAATCACAGCAGGCAAGGTGGGCACTATTTTTCTCTAGATTTTCATTCCACATAACTCACAGGCCAGGGTCGATGAATACAAAGCCTGATGCACTATCCAACATGTTCAATGACTCTGAAAAAAATCACACCCCCAGACACTATCCTACCCTCAGGAAACTACAGAAGAATATTCTATCTCTGATTAAACAGGCCTCTTCTGAAACCTCTTCATCCTCTGAACCAGCTTACATGCACAGGATGGCCTACTATGGCACAAAGGTAAAATCCTTGTACCTAGAGACCTAAGGGTGGCGGTGTTGGAGCTCTGCCATGATTACAAGCTGACCGGACACTTTGGTGCCCTGAAGACGGCCGAACTTGTGCATCTCATGTTCTGGTGGCCACAGGTGTTGAGTACTGCACCACTTGCTCCTGAAGTAAGAATAACAAGGTAAAGGCTTGAGGTTTGCTGAAGCCATTGCCCGTTCTAGAGAGACCCTGGAAAATTATCTCAATGGAATTGTGGAACTTCACCCGGCAGAAGGCTTTACTACCATCTTCATGGTTGTAGATGGCTATCTGACTGTCAAAATGGCCCATTTTTTGCCAATGAAAGGGACACCCTCGGCTGTGGAAACTGCACAAATTTTCATTAAAGAAATAGTAAGGCTCCATGGAGTTCCAGCCAACATTGTGTCTGACCGGGGAGTGCAGAGTAGAGATTGAACTTGCCTTCTCCTCTGCATATCATCCAAAGACAAACGGGCAAACCGAGAGAACCAATCAGACCCTGGAACAGTATCTGCGCTGCTTCTCATGCTTCTCACAGGATGACTGGGTCTCCTTACTCCCTATAGCTGATTTTGTGTATAACAATTCCTCTCATTCTGCCATCAAACTCCATTCTTCACCAATTACCGCTTCCACCCATCCTTCCTGCCCAGCACCATACCTGAATGCTCAATTTCTGAAACGATGGACTTCTTCTGTAGAAACAACAACTGTTACAAGAGACCATGACCAAGATGCAGGAGTACAATAAAAAGACAAGAAGAAACAAGGAGAACTAACCCTGGAACCTGGCAACCAAGTATGGTTGTTCACAGTAAATTTAAAACTGGCTTGCCCCTCAAGAAAATTGGGCCCTAAATTCGTGGGACCCTTTCCTGTAAAAAGGAAAATCAATGATGTAGCCTACAAGCTAGAATTACCTGACTCACTTCACGGGTTCATCCCGTCTTCCATGTGACCCTGTTGAAACCTGCTATCAAGAGGAATTTGAGGTGGAAACAATCCTGGATTGCAGGAAGAGGTACAATCAGATTCAGTATCTGATTAAATGGAAGGGTTATGGGCCAGAAGATAACTTTTGGGAGCCTGAAAGCAATATTAATGCCAAAGAATTGATGCAATCCTTTCAAAAGATCCCATGCTGTGAAATTAGCCCAGTTGGGCATCCGGAGGCTGCCCTTAAGGAGGGGGCAATTTCAGGAAATGCCCAGTGGAAAACACATTGCTGCCCGAGCTGGTGCACATCTGTGTGCGCCGGAGCGTGTGTGTGATTCTCGGCGTCAAACGGCCTATTTAAACAGGATATGCAGACAGGACCAGTGCTGTCTGATCTGCAGCTTCCTGCGACCCCTGCTCCTGTTAATCTGCTCTGTGTTCAACTTTCTGAATGACCCGGCTTGCCTTTGGACTTCTCTTGCTTTCTGAGAGCTCGTTAGACTGGAATGTTTTCCTAAAGTTACTCATAAGTATTGTACCATCATCCCAAATTAATATAAAGAATAAGAAGTATTGGAGATACGGGACTATCAAGGGTACATAATCACAGACGTGTTCACATATAGTAAAAATAGTTATTTTATTAACATAGAAGATAAAAGAATATATTTAAAGACTTTGTGTACATCAGTACAAATATCATGGTTCAAGGGTTATGCATACATTCCCAATTAGAACACAACATATTATTATACTAAAGGCACATAAGTCATGATACTTGTCCAATTGTTCTCGACATGTTTCGCCGGATAGGCTTCTTCAGGAGACAAGCATAAGGTACAAGTGAAATGGAAAAGATTTTTGAAGATATTTTCTTGTTCTAAGGTATGCATACAAAACAAGACATAATTTAATGTATAAAAAGGACAAAGTTATTTGTTTATGATTATACTGTGTGAACATATAGTGATAATTGCGTCAAGCACAGTCCCCGAGTATGTGTACGACCTCTTACCTCCAATGTCAGAGGGTCTGCACATTCCCAGGATACCAAAGGAAGGTTAGGACAGATTCGCAACAGAGTGTCCTCCAAACAGGTCCACACAGGGCTATACCAAATGACCAGAGTCAGAGAATGTGGCTGGAGACCCGTAGGGGGAGAGTGAGGTCCTATTATTGCAGAGTTAAATTGAAACAGGGCCTGTAGAGTACAAAAAGTACTTATTAAGTGTTTATATACAATGTATCATAGTTTGGCCAAAATGCAGGAAGGTAGCTTGATCAGTCCATGTACTTTATCAAACTAAACCTACCTCTCTGGCAACTCATGAAGAAAAGATCAAAAGGAGGCTCGGGTCAACCTTCAAATGAAGGGAAGGAACCAAATCTGTCTTGGTTTTGGATAATGTCAGAAAATGACAAAATAATTCTGTGGAAAGACGGAAACAAAGGGCTCCAATAGGATTACAAAATTCTATATTCTTACCACTGTATCCCCCGTGAATCTAGACCCCCCTACCTTGTAGTGGAGTATATATATCACTAGCGAAAGATATTCCGGTGGTTTAACTGGCGGTGCCGATAGTCCCATGTATGGGACAGGACACACTGGCCAATTCCTGTGGGTTAAGTATAAGAGTATATTACAATAAATCTTTTAGGGAAACATTTTCCTCCTTACCCCCTTTTTTCCTTAAATAATTTTTTGGACAGATCGGCAATAGTTTTGGTCCCCAAGGTATATATAAGATCTACACACAGGGGGGACCCACATGACCTGGGACTTTGGGCTTGGGAGACCCGTATGGACTACTCCGGATGCATGGCGGGGCTCTGCCCGCCACCACAATACGGTGGTGGATTATTCCCCTCCATGCACCCGGATCGGGGATTGCTCTTCGGTGCCGGCCATGCCCATTAGTTGTGGCAAATTCCATCTGGTCCCTCACGGACTCCTCTCTGACATGGGCTCTTTGCCACTGTCAGCAGAGGATGTCCGGAGGAGACCTCTGCTGACCTGTGAACCGGAGGTGCTCCATGGTTTGGAGGATTTCCAGGTCCCTGGGCGTCAGGCTGACGCTGCACTAATTCCCGCCAAACGTCCTCGTGACATCAGCGCGGCGTGACGTCACACACCTCGCAATTGGCGCCACGGGGGGAGACTACTTAAGCCCAGTCTGACTGGATGTCAGACTGTGGCGAAGTTAGGAGGCTCGGGGAATGCTGTGAACTTCAATAGTAGGTAAATATACAGACTATACTTTTGGCACATGGAGGGATGGCTCTCTCAATGTTTCCCTAAAAGATTTATTGTAATATACTCTTATACTTAACCCACAGGAATTGGCCGGTGTGTTCTGTCCCATACATGGGACTATCGGCACCGCCAGTTAAACCACCGGAATATCTTTCGCTGGTGATATATATACTCCACTACAAGGTAGGGAGTCCTATTGGAGCCCTTTGTTTCCGTCTTTCCACAGAATTATTTTGTCATTTTCTGACATTATCCAAAACCAAGACAGATTTGGTTCCTTCCCTTCATTTGAAGGTTGACCCGAGCCTCCTTTTGATCTTTTCTTCATGAGTTGCCAGAGAGGTAGGTTTAGTTTGATAAAGTACGTGGCCTGATCAAGCTACCTTCCTGCATTTTGGCCAAACTATGACACATTATATATAAACACTTAATAAGTACTTTTTGTACTCTACAGGCCCTGTTTCAATTTAACTCTGCAATAATAGGACCTCACTCTCCCCAGGGGCGTACCTAGAGCATTTGGCACCCGGGGCGGAACCTATATCTGGCACCCCCCCCCCCCCCATTAAAATGTAAAAATACCCCACTGTGCCCCCTGCATACCTCTGCATCCTTCAATATCTCTTTGTCACTACTGTGTACCCCCTCTCCACAACTGCACCTGTGGACCCCTTTACATTACATAGCACCCTGCCCTTCTGGACCCCTTTCTATTAAACAGCACCCTGAACCTCTGGACCCCTTTACATTACACAGCCACTGTACCCCTTTACATTACACAGCCACTGTACCCCTTTACATTAAACAGCACCCTGAACCTCTGGACCCCTTTACACTACACAGCCACTGTACCCCTTTACATTAAACAGCACCCTGAACCTCTGGACCCCTTTACACTACACAGCCACTGTACCCCTTTACATTAAACAGCACCCTGAACCTCTGGACCCCTTTACATTACACAGCCACTGTACCCCTTTACATTAAACAGCACCCTGAACCTCTGGACCCCTTACACTACACAGCCACTGTACCACTTTACATTAAACAGCACCCTGAACCTCTGGACCCCTTTACATTACACAGCCACTGTACCCCTTTACATTACACAGCCACTGTACCCCTTTACATTACACAGCACCCTGAACCTCTGGGCCCCTTTACATTACACAGCCACTGTACCCTTTACATTAAACAGCACCCTGAACCTCTGGACCCCTTTACACTACACATCCACTATACCCCTTTACATTAAACAGCACCCTGAACCTCTGGACCCCTTTACACTACACAGCCACTGTACCCCTTTACATTAAACAGCACCCTGAACCTCTTGGCCCCCTTTACATTACACAACACCCTGATCCTCTGGACCCCTTTACATTACACAACACCCTGCAGCTCTGGACCCCCTGCATGTTACACAGACCCCCCCTTCAGTGCAGACCCCCTTCAGTGTAGCCCCCGTTCAGTGCAGACCCCCTCTTTAGTGTAGCCCCCGTTCAGTGCAGACCCCCTCTTCAGTGTAGCCCCCGTTCAGTGCAGACCCCCTCTTCAGTGTAGCCCCCGTTCAGTGCAGACCCCCTCTTCAGTGTAGCCCCCATTCAGTGCAGACCCCCCCTTCAGTGTAGCCCCGTTCAGTGCAGACCCCCCCTTCAGTGTAGCCCCCATTCAGTGCAGACCCCCTCTTCAGTGTAGCCCCCGTTCAGTGCAGACTCCCTCTTAATTGTAGCCCCCATTCAGTGCAGACCCCCCCTTCAGTGTAGCCCCCATTCAGTGCAGACCCCCTCTTCAGTGTAGCCCCTGTTCGGTGCAGACCCCCCTCTTCAGTGCAGGCCCCCTTCAGTGTAGCCCCCCCCCCTCTTCAGAGCAACCCCCCCTCTTTAGTCTAACCCCCGTTCAGTGCAGACCCCCCCATTCAGTACCTCAGATCAGCGCGGCGCCGTGGCACATGCTCAGCAGATCCCCTCCTCCTGTTTACACATAAACAGAGAGGAGGGGGAGGCGGCTGCTCGGCTCTGCCTGTGTGACATCCGGGATCGCACAGGCAGACAGCGCGGCCGCAAGAGGAGGGGATGGTACCACACACTGGGGGGGGGGTGTCAGGCCGGCACCCCCCTCCGCGATTGAAGCGGTGGCTGCGCCGCTGGATTAGGCAGCAGCGCAAGTGACAGGCAGGGAGAGGCGAGCTATCGTGATGTGCGGGGGGGGGCAGGGGGGTTGCAGCGTGACACCGCTGCACCCCCCCTGCACCCCCCCCATCACGATAGCTTGCTCGCCTCTCCCTGAGTCCCTGCCTGTCACTTGCGCTGCTGCCTAATCCAGAGGCGTAGTGCCACCGCTTCAATCGCGGAGGGGGGTGCCGGCCTGACACACCCTCCCAGTGTGTGGTACCTGGGGCGGCCCGCCCCCCCGCCCCCCACTTAGTACGCCTCTGACTCTCCCCCTACGGGTCTCCAGCCACATTCTCTGACTCTGGTCATTTGGTATAGCCCTGTGTGGACCTGTTTGGAGGACACTCTGTTGCGAATCTGTCCTAACCTTCCTTTGGTATCCTGGGAATGTGCAGACCCTCTGACATTGGAGGTAAGAGGTCGTACACATACTCGGGGACTGTGCTTGACGCAATTATCACTATATGTTCACACAGTATAATCATAAACAAATAACTTTGTCCTTTTTATACATTAAATTATGTCTTGTTTTGTATGCATACCTTAGAACAAGAAAATATCTTCAAAAATCTTTTCCATTTCACTTGTACCTTATGCTTGTCTCCTGAAGAAGCCTATCCGGCGAAACATGTCGAGAACAATTGGACAAGTATCATGACTTATGTGCCTTTAGTATAATAATATGTTGTGTTCTAATTGGGAATGTATGCATAACCCTTGAACCATGATATTTGTACTGATGTACACAAAGTCTTTAAATATATTCTTTTATCTTCTATGTTAATAAAATAACTATTTTTACTATATGTGATCACGTCTGTAATTATGTACCCTTGATAGTCCCATATCTCCAATACTTCTTATTCTTCTCTTGCTTTCTGCCTGCACCTGACCCCGGCTCACCTCTGACCTTGATCTTACCTGCTCCTTTGAATACCACTCTGTCCGCCAGTTACCGACCCGGCCTGTGACCCGACCTGTTTGCCTTTGCACCTGCTCCAGCATCCCCTGTCTGTGCTGAGATCCAGCCTGCCTTCACTTGCCTGTATCCACACCCCTCTGGACTCTTCCACTATCTGCCAGACCCGACATCTGGGTGTATGTGTGTGTCCCAAAATATCGGATGTTCCAGCCTCCAGCCTGTATGCTGTGCTGATCTTCCTCCCAGCTGGTCCTCATCTCTGCAACATCAGTAATCTTGGACCGGCCTTCTTAACAGCTGACCCGCCAGGCACTCATACCATTCTGCACTCCCGTGCCACCTGTCTGCTCTACCAGGGGCCACGAGTCAAATACGTAAGAGAGGCCTTCCTCTGCACTATCGAGCTCATCTGTCAGGTACATAGGGACTTGGCAGATGCCCAAAGTGGCAAGTGTTTATTTTCTGTTTTGTTTTATTTTTTGCTGTTTTTGATACCTGCACTTGTAACCACAGACTTGGAAAAAAAAACACTGTTTTGTTTTCACAAAGATACTGCTGTCTGTCCGTGCCTACTTCACTGTGCTTTGACCCATCCAGGGGGTCCTGCACACCCTGCTACTGAGCTAATCCCTTACTATATATATATATATATATATATATATATATATATATATATATATTGTGGAGATGCGCCCCATCTCACAGGTGCATATGTGCAGTGTATGCCTGATTTTAGCAGGAATACTAATTGCACACCTGTGGGCTGGGTTCATAAACATCCCAGGAAGAGCAGTGAGTGCTCAGACCTGGGGACGGCTCTGCCGAGCAGACAGGAAGTCTGGCCAGGAGGTTGGGAGAGTTCCGAGAGTTCCAGGAGATAGAGACAGGAACCTAAGACTGGAGGTGGCAGTCTGAAGCAGGCGGGTGTAGCCTGCGACTAAAGCAGCACGAAGCAGACAATGAGTAAGCCAGGAGGCTATCGTTTGGTTATGCAGTGATGGTGGAACCCCCTGCGAGGGAAGATTTCTGTTGATTTGAACTTTTTTCGTTTCCTTTAAATAAAAGTGGGCTGCCATGCCCTAAAACACAAGTCTGGAGTGGCACGTTTCTGAAAAATCGCATGCACCACTTGAATCTAATCACCCCGGATCCTCACAATTGGTGGAGAAATTGGCGTTGGGCACGGATGGCGTTGGTCCAGATCCTCGCATTCCAGAAACCGTGAGTGTCAGAGACTGTGTGTATTGCTGTTGCTGTGTGAAGCAAAGTGGTGGGTGCTGTGTCTCAGCAGTAAGGAGACAGTACGCAAAGATTTTTTGAAGGAACTCTGCATCTGTTGCTGCAAAGATGCATGTTGTTGCCCATGGCAAAAAAGGCAAGGTCAGGCGCGAGACCTATGGCCAATGGTGGAATGATCCTGATGAGAGTCCTGGCTGGTGGGCTCAAGAGGATCGTTGCAGTTACTGGAGAACCTCTGCAGGGAGAATGCAGTCTCCCATAGCAACCAGTGAAGTGTCGTCTGGATGGTGGGGCTCCTATGAAGAGGTGGCTCACTGTTCCCACAAAGAGGGCTGGGAAGCCCGAGCCTCTTTCATTTCACCCGGTAACTGCATGGGGAAATACAGCAGGAGAAAGCAACAGGCTGACTGGAAGTTCAAGAGGAGAGTGGTTGCCCGTAGCAACGCCTGTGATTCCAAGTCTGCAGACTGGGTGGGAAAGACTGACTAGGTGACTGTGCACACAGGAGTGGAAGTGACCCCAAATGGGAGATCCCCTGTTTGTGTTAAAAAGGACTTGCCTTGCTGCAGTGCCCTGTTCAGTGGGGAGGCAAGTGTTAAGCTTGAGGTCTGCAATGAAACTCCATCTGCTCATGCTGATGAGGGTGGGGAACAGCAACATGGTGTGATTGAAAATGTGTTGCCACAATGCAGGGTAAAACAAAGTCATGTGTTTAATGCTGAGAAGTGTAAAACTGACAAGAGCAGTGTTTCAGATGCTATTGAGCCTCTTGGTCTGCCTAGGTCTCATTGGGATGATGTAGCCCAACAGAGCAATACCTACTGGGATGACTTGGCCAAGAGACTAATAGCAATGCTGGAAGAAGCTTTTGTGACTAAAAGAGTAGTGGATACTATGGCTGCTGTGCCAGGAGAGGTGTCCGCAGAACAGCCTATAGGCCAAGATGCACGGGTTGTTGCAGAGACTAATCCTCTCATGACTGAAGGTCCCAGCGAGTGTAAACGCACAGCGAAAATTGTGTCCACAATGATAAAAAATGAAAATGTGTATTTTGTGACAGACATGCTTAATGAAATGTTAGCATCATGGAGTGTACAGCCAGTGTATATCCTGCCATCTCCTCCTGTGTTTGGAGAACTGGTACCATGGGGTACGGCTGATTGGAGCTGGATATTGCAGGCTGTACTGTGCAGAAATCGCAAATACTTGAATCGTTTAATGCAATGTTTTGTATTGATGTGGAAAGTTGTCTCACAGTGTGCTGGATTGCTTAATACAAAGATTGTGTATGACAAGCACTCTGGAGCGCTGTTAGACAAGGCAGTGGTATCGGAAATACCAGCGGTAACAGAAATGGTAAAAAGTGTTGCGCAAGAACAGTCGCTGATGGAGTGTTGGACAACAGGGGGCGATGTGAAACTGTGGGAAGGTCCCATAAAGAGTAACTGCTCCCCTGTGTGTGGTCCCTCCTCAGACACTGTCCTAGCAAGCGGTGGGACCAGAGTTCCTGGTAGTTTTGTATTGGGTAATTTTGAGAAAGCGGTTGCCAGGGGTAACTACGCAGGTATCAGCGAACCTGAAACCCAAAAAGTGCTGGGTAAAGTTTTTACAGATGTCAAAGTAGGACCCCTACAGTTTTGGCAGAGTAGATCTGGGGGAGGTGAGAAGAAATGTAAGCTCCCAAAAATTAGGAAGAAGTCCGCATGGAAGCATACCCGGAAAAAGAGGTGGGTGGAGTGCCCCTTTAGAAAGAAGGGTTTTGTATTTCTCCCTCCGGTGCGAAACGGGGGGGGGGGGGATATGTGGAGATGCGCCCCATCTCACAGGTGCATATGTGCAGTGTATGCCTGATTTTAGCAGGAATACTAATTGCACACCTGTGGGCTGGGTTCATAAACATCCCAGGAAGAGCAGTGAGTGCTCAGACCTGGAGACGGCTCCGCCCAGCAGACAGGAAGTCTGGCCAGGAGGTTGGGAGAGTTCCAGGAGATAGAGACAGGAGCCTAAGACTGGAGGTGGCAGTCTGAAGCAGGCAGGTGTAGCCTGCGACTAAAGCAGCATGAAGCTGACAAATAAAAGTGGGCTGCCATGCCCTAAAACACAAGTCTGGAGTGGCACGTTTCTGAAAAATCGCATGCACCACTTGAATCTAATCACCCCGGATCGTCACAATATATATATACACACGCGCACACAGTATCTCACACCCCTCCCATTTTTGTAAATATTTTATTATATCTTTTCATTAGACAATACTGAAGAAATGACACTTTGCTATAATGTAAAGTAGTGAGTGTATAGCTTGTATAACAGTGTAAATTTGCTGTCCCCTCAAAATAACTCAACAGACAGCCATTAATGTCTAAACCACTGGCAACAAAAGTGAGTACACCCCTAAGTGAAAATGTCCAAATTGGGCCAAATTAGCCATTTTTCCTCCCCAGTGTCATAAGACTCGTTAGTGTTACAAGGTCTCAGGTGTGAATGGGTAACAGGTGTGTTAAATGTGGTATTGCTCTCACTCTCTCATACTGGTCACTGGAAGTTCAACATGGCACCTCATGGCAAATAACTCTCTAAGGATCTGAAAAAAAGAATTGTTGCTCTACATAAAGATGGCATAGGCTATAAGAAGGTTGACAAGTCCCTGAAACTGAGTTGCAGCATGGTGGCCAATACCATACAGCGGTTCAACAGGACAGGTTCCACTCAGAACAGGCCTCGCCATGGTCGACCAAAGAAGTTGAGTGCACGTGCTCAGCGTCATATCCAGAGGTTATCTTTGGGAAATAGACGTATAAGTGCTGCCAGTATTGCTGCAGAGGTTGAAGGGGTGGGGGGGGGGGGTCAGCCTGTCAGTGCTGTCTGCATGGCTGTCGTCCCAGAAGGAAGCCTCTTCTAAAGATGAAGAAGAAGAAAGCCCAAAAACAGTTTGCTGAAGATAAGCAGACTAAGGACATGGATTACTGGAACCATGGCCTGTAGTTCATGGACATGGATTACTGGAACCATGTCCTGTAAGTCCCGTTAGATCCAAAACACTGCCTGCTGAACCTTTTAGAGGAGTTTGAATGGGAACATCACACCAAAGAAGCCCTTATGAGGACCCTCTTTCTAGCCCGTAAACTGATAATGCTACATTGGAAATTTGAATCCCCGCTACGGTCAATCATCAGAAATGATTTGCTGCAGTGGGAAATACAATGGGAATGGAAAAAGTTATTCACCAGCATATGGGGTGCACTAGAAATTAGAGAAATTATGGGGTCCGTGGTTGGAGGTAACGGGGCTCGCCCCAGAGGATCTGATTATGGACAGAATTCTGGGATTGAATGTGGGATAATGTTGACATCTTGATGTATAGAGGATGGATCACGAATAGGAGGCTAATGCGGCGTACACACGGTCGGAATATCCGATGAAAACGGTCTGATGGGAGCTTTTCATCTGATTTTCCGACCGTGTGTATGCCCAACGGTCTTTTTCTGTCGGAATTTCCGATGGACTTTGTATTGAGAACCTTTCTATCGGATTTTCCGATCGTGTGTATGCAATTCCAACACGCAAAATTCTGACGCATGCTCGGAAACAATTAGACGCATGCTCGGAAGCATTAAACTTCCCTTTTATAGTGCTGTCGAAAGTGTTTTATGACGCTGTGTTATTGACCATCGGAATTTGGTGTTATCGTGTGTAGGCAACACAGCTTGAGCGGAATTCCGTCGTAAAAACCGTCAGAATTTTTTCCGACGAGAATTACGATCGTGTGTACACGGCTTTAGTCACACACACTTCTGTTGCACTGTAAGGTGGTTTATGGATCTAAGCAATGTACTCTATGATAATGGTGGCTGACATAAATACGTAATGTTCCTTATGGCTATTGGATTGTGTATGTGGTGAATAAGGACTACTGTTGATTTTTGGACTGTATGCATTCAAATAAAGACTGTTTTCTGGATAAAAAAAAAAAAAAACTATGTAACTATGTCTGATAAACCCAAGTGTTTATATGTATTTGCACACTCCCCAGTAAAAATACCAAGACAGATATTTAAAAAATTAAATTCGCAGATGACTCGGTTCATCTGGGCATATGGAAGATGCAAACTAAAATTTAATAAATTACAAAGACCAAAGACAGAAGCTGGGCTGGCACTCCCGGATTTATATTTATATTACTTGGCAGGGCAACTGAAACACCTAAGATCATGGGTAGGACAGGAAAAAATAACAAGGATAGAGGAATATCTTCTTAGTAAAATGCAAATAGATGACTTAATGATGGGATTAGAATTAAAAGATCTGAGGAGAGTGGGAGTAAAAATCCCCCTACTGAAAGTGGCAAGGACAGTATGGAGGGAGGCTAAGAAACTGACGGGATTTGTTGGAATTCCAACAGAAACTGCGCTTTGGAACAACCCAAAATTTGAACAACTGGAAACTTTTGAGGACAGCAAATTTTGGAAGCAGAATAAGATAATAACTTTTGGCCAGCTCTATGACAAAAATGTAATATTAACCTATGAAAACCTGCCTAAACAATATAATTTACTGAGTAAACAGTTCTACAGATACCTTCAGCTGAGGCAGGTGCTACAGACACAGTTTAGAAGGGAGGAATAAAAAATATCTAAATATCCCCTTATAGGCATCTTGAGATCGCAGGGACCTAAGGGATTGATAGCTAAAATTTACACACATTTGCTACAGAAGAAAATAGAAGGTGAACCACTGAAAATAAGGGATAAGTGGCAGGCGGCTATCCCAGACATGAGCGATCATGAATGGGATGAAGCCTGCAATTCCCATTTGAACAACAGGATAATACAGATGAATATAATACATCAGACGTACTTGGCTCCAAATAGACTGTACAAAATGGGGAGGATGACTGAACCAAGATGTACTAGATGTGGGCAGGGGGGAGCAGACTTCCTTCACGTAATGTGGCACTGTGGTAAAATAGGAAAATATTGGCAACAGGTAGCTAGGAAAATAGGAAAAGTCTTGAATAAACCGTTTATGGCTACGATGGAATTATGTTTGCTGGGGATATTAAGGGAAGAGAGAGACAATAGAGATAATATTACCTTCTTAAGGGAGGTATTATTTCTGGCAAGAAAACAAATAATAGAAAAATGGATTCAGCCATATCCCCCGACAGTAACCCAATGGGTGAGAGCAGTAAATCAGGTCCTACCCTACGAAAAAATAATGTATGAACAAAGGGGAAACGGGCGAAGATATGAAAATATATGGGCAAAGTGGAATAGAACATGGTTAACAGTGGATATAGGAATACCTGAAAACATAGTATAAGGTGACCATAGAGGGTGAGAGAGAATGGAATGAATGAGAGGAGAAAATGTAATTATAATTTGTATTATATAAAGAAATGTAAAAGCATATAAAAAATGTACAATGTAAATTATTATGTAAGGAAAAATTTGGAATAAACAGTTTTAAAAAAAAAAAATATGTCTGGTAGATTACAAGGGAGGAAATTCTGAGAAAAGCAAGCAATAGAATACATCTCTCTTATGATGGAGCTGACATTCATATCTACCAAGACCTCTCCAAAATCACCCTGCAGTACCACATCACCACCTGCTTGAAGTCCTACGGTCCAGGAGGATCCACTACAGGTGGAAATTCCCTTTTTGCCTCTCCGCTACTTCACAAGGCCAAATGGCCTTCTTACTAGGGATGAGCCGAACACCCCTGGGTTCGGTTCGCACCAGAACCTGTGAACGGACCGAAAGTTTGCACGAATATTCGAACCCTATTAGTTACAATGGATGCAAACGTTCAAAATCTAAAGTGCTAATTATAACGGCCAATATGCATGTTAATGTCATAAAACAGGTTTGGGGATACGGGTCCTGCCCCAGGGGACATGTATCAATGCAAAAAGAAGTTTTAAAAACAGACGTTTTTTCGGGAGCAGTAATTTTAATGATGCATAAAGTGAAAAAAAAAAAAGTGAAATTCCTTTAAATATGGTACATGGGGGGTGTCTAAAGTATGCCTGTGAAGTGGCATGTGTTTCCCATGTTTAGAACTGTCCCTGCAAAAAATGACATTTGTAAAGGAAAAGAAGAAGCCATTTAAAACTGCTTGCGGCTTTAATGTCATGTCTTGTCCTGGCAATATGGATGAAAATCTTTGAGAAAAATGGCATGGCTACCCCATTACCCCCCCCCCCCCACCCCAGCCTATTACCAGCCCCTTTGGGTCTTGTATGGATATTAAGGGGAACCCTGCACCCAAAATAAAACCCTATACCTACAACCCTATATACTCTGAACAGCACTATACAGGCGGTGCAAACAAGACAGGCACTGTAGGTTTGTTCTTAAGTAGAATCTGTTTGTAATTTTGAACAGGTAAATTTTTAAGTGTAGCTCCATCCAAAAAAAAAACTTTTTTTAAGCTTTTTGGAGAACATAGGGTTATCACCTCTGTAACATTTGTTTTGCTGTCTGTGCACCTGTTCATAACATTTCACCTCACTTTCCGTCCCAATGACAAAAGTGGAAAAGTGGGGTTTTTATTGAAACAAGGATTGGTGATAAAGCATCAGTAGAGAGGAGATACCTTTTTCCCAAATTAAATCTAACAGGATAGAATTTCCCTTCCTGGGGTAGATTTCCTCTCACTTCCTGTTTTCTCCTTCCGTTTGCAAGTAGGAGTCGTTTGTAAGTTGGATGTTTGAAAGTAGAGGCCTGCCGTATTTACTCTGCAGAAATTTGCCCCGTTAGATGTTGGTGTTGCCACAACACTGTAAGCCCTCACAGTTACTCTTGGTGGGTACAGGAATGGGCCCTGCTGTGAATTATTAGATCAAAGTTTGTAATTGCATGCACCTGTTAAACAGGGCCAGAAAAATTGGGCCTTTGGTGGTAAACGGTGTTGCCACAACACTGTAAGCCCTCACAGTTACTCTTGGTGGGTGCAGAAATGGGCCTTAGGCACTGGTGCCACAACACTGCAACCCCTCACAGATACTGTACTTGGAGCACAGCAGTCAGACCTGTTGCAAAGCATTGCATAAAAAATTGTAATTACACGCCCCTGTTAAACAGGGGCTGAAAAATTGGGCCTTAGCCACTGGTGGTGGCACCCAGAAACAAAGATATTCTTCCAAGCTATCATCAGTATCATTGAGGAGGAAGAGTATAGTCAGTCAACATAACAGGACAGTCACTCAGCATTAGCATAGGCAGTCAAAATAAATTATTCTGTTATATCAGCTTCAGGTGCCTGGTAGCTGGTGGTGATCCAAGACTGATTCATCTTTATGAAGGTCAGTCGATCATCCAAGTCGGTGGACAGGCACACCCTGTGATCGGTGACAAAGCCTCCAGCAGCACTTAATGTGCGTTCGGAAAGAACGCTGGATGCAGGACAGGCCAGTAGCTCAATTGCATACTGTGCAAGCTCTGGCTAGTGATCCATCCTCAAGACCCAGTAAGCCAGAGGATTTTCGATGGGAAAGGTGTCCAAGTCTGACCTTGCCCCTAGGTATTCCTGCACCATGTATATCAGACGCTGGCGATGGTTGCTGGAACCGATCCTACCTTGGGGCTGCGGACTAAAAAATTGTCTGAATGCATCGGTCAGACGTCCACCTTCCCCACCGCTCTTTCTGCTACTGACTGAAGCCTCAGCAACTCGTCGTCCAGGACCAGGAGTTTGTAACCTCCCAGTCTCTGGGAACGCGTTGCACAGACCTTTCTGCAAGGCCTCCCGGAGATGTCTCATCCTCTGCTCCCTCTGCGACGGCAATATAAGGTCCGCAACCTTACCCTTGCACCGTGGATCAAGGAGAGTGGCCAGCCAGTAATGGTCCCTCTCCTTGATCCGAAGAATACGAGGATCCTTCCGCAGGCTTTGCAGGATCAGGGAGGCCATACAACGTAGGTTAGCTGAGGCATTCGGTCCGGAGTCTTCTGGGTCACTGAGGACAACATGATCCGAAGCCACCTCCTCCCAGCCACGTACATGTCCACTGGTTTGTTGGGACTGTAAATCATCCCTAAAAGACTGCTGCTGCTGAGTGCCAGGCTCCACATCCATGCTCACACAATCCTCCTCATCCTCCTCCTCCTCTTCCTGTGTGATGGGTGGGACAGAAGGAACACTGTCTGGATAAAGGGGGCCTTGAGAGGCAAGGAAGTCCTTCTCTTCCTGCCTCTGTTCTGCCTCAAGTGCCCTGTCCATTATCCCACGCAGCGTATGCTCCAACAGGTGGACAAGAGGTATAGTGTCACTGATGCATGCACTGTCACTGCTTACCATCCTCGTGTCCTCCTCAAATGGTGACAGGACAGTGCATGCATCCCTGATCATGCTCCACTGGCGTGGGGAAAAAAATCTGAGCTCCCCTGACCCTGTCCTGGTGCCGTGCACAGGTACTCATTGATGGCCCTCTGCTGCGTGTGCAGTCGCTGCAGCATGGCCAACGTTGAGATCCACCTAGTGGGCATGTCACATATAAGGCGGTTCTTGGGCAGGTTCAACTCCTTTTGCAGCTCAGTCAGCCGAGCACTGGCATTATATGATCGGCGGAAATGCACACAGACTTTCCTGGCCTACCTCAGGACATCCTGTAAGCCTGGGTACCTGCCCAAGAACCGCTGCAGCACCAGGTTAAGGACGTGAGCCATACAGGGCACATGGGTCAGCTGTCCCTGTCGCAGGGCGGAGATGAGGTTGGTGCCATTGTCACAAACCACCATTCCTGGCTTAAGCTGGCGTGGCGTCAACCACCTCTCGGCCTGCCCCTGCAGAGCTGACAGAACTTCTGCCCCAGTGTGGCTCCTGTCCCCCAAACACACCAGCGCAAGCACGGCATGGCATCTTTTTGCCTGCGTACTTGCGTAGCCCCTTGGATGCCTACGGAGCACCGCTGGTTCAGAGGACAGAGCACTCGAAGGGGCCATGGAGGAAGAGGAGGGGGTGGAGGAGAGAGGTGTGTCACAACCAGTAGTAGCATTTTGGAGGCGTGGTGGTGGAACAACCTCCAAAACTACTGCACCTTGTCCTGCATCCTTCCCAGCTGCCAAAAGAGTGACCCAATGGGCCATAAAAGACAGGTAACATCTCTGTCCATGCCTGCTGGACCATGAGTCAGCGGTAATATGCACCTTACCGCTGACCGCCCTGTCCAGCGAGGCATGGACATTGCCTTCCACATGCCGGTAGAGAGTCGGAATTGCCTTCCGTGAGAAAAAGTGGCGTTTGGGAACCTGCCACTGAGGAACCACACATTGAACAAACTCACGGAAGGGGGCCGATTCTACCAACTGAAAAGGCAGCAGTTGAAGTGCTAGCAATTTAGCCAAGCTAGCATTCAACCGCTGGGCATGTGGATGGCTGGGAGTAAACTTCTTTCGACGGTCCAGCAGCTGGGGCAGGAAAATTTGCCTGCTACAATCGGACGTCGGTGTACTGCTAGCAGAGTGCCCGCAAGTACTTGGCTGTGACACACCTAATTCTACACCTTCATTCCTCTCAGTGCAGCTTTCAGAGAGGACTGAAGGTATAGTGGGGTTGGAGATCCCAGCTGATGAGGAGCAAGGAGAGGTCCGCTTTTTTTCTTTGGTGTGGGTCTTTATTATGCGCTTGCCAATGAGCTGCATGGCAGGACGACATATGTCTGGTCATGCTTGTGGTGCCCAAGCAGCTGATGTTTTGGCCACGCAAGATACACTTGAGACATATGTTGCAAATAGCAGTGGTGCGATCTGATGCACTTGTCTCAAAAAAGGCCCACACCAAAGAACTTTTGTAATAATGTTCAGAGGCAGCGCCCTGCACAGGCGGAGCTCTGCGGTGTGATTCAGTTTGTGTGCTGGCCTCAAGCTGGCCCCCGGAGAGCATCCTGCCTCGTTGGACATGTCCCGCCTCCTCCTCCTCCTCCTCCTCCTCCTCTCTCCCTTCAGGCACCTACGTGGAGTCAGTGACCTCATCATCCCCTCCCTCTTCACCACTGGAGCAAACCTGGCAGTAAGCTGCAGCTCGTGGAACATGACTGCCAGATTGCTGTCCTTAAGCATCCCCTCTCTCTGCGCTCAGCTACTGCCTTCCTCTAGCTGGGTATCATCATCCGAGCCTTCAAAATGCTGGGCCTCCTCCTGGAGCATGTACCCAACACTGTGCTCAAACAGTTCAGGGGACTCCTCAGGAGGACATGGTGGGTCTAGGGAAGGGGTGCCTGATGATGCCATTGAGTACGCGTTGGCAGCTGCTTTGCCAGTACCCTGAGCCTGGGTGAGAGAGGATGAGGAGGGCTTTGTCATCCATTCTACCAAGCCTTCGGCATGATGCGGCTCAACATGTCCAGCTGCCGAAAAGAGGGACAAGCGTGTCCCATGGCCACGTGCTGATGACAATGCACCATGTCCACGACCAGCACTGTTGTCTCTAGACACAGAGCCTGCTTGCCCTGTTTTCTTGCCTCGGGATTGTCTGCCTCTCCTTGTCGGTGTTCCAGGCATTGTAGTGGGTAGTGTATATTGTGCTGGAGTCACACAGCACACACACTAACTCCTGCAGATGGCTGTCTTAGATGACAACAGGGCCTTAGGGCAGATAGAGGCTGAGGTGGTTTAGTGTGCTTTGCTATACTCACACAGCAAACACACACGCTAAATACTGCAGATGGCTGTCTGGCTGCCTTAGATGACAACAGGGGCTTAGGGCAGATACAGGCAGAGGTGGTTTATTGTGTGCTGTGCTATACTCACACAGCACACACACACACGCTAACTCCTGTAAATGGCTGTCTGGCTGCCTTAGATGACAACAGGGCCTTAGGGCAGATACATGCTGAGGTGGTTTATTGTGTGCTGTGCTATACTCACACAGCACACACACACGCTAACTCCTGCAAATGGCTGTCTGGCTGCCTTAGATGACAACAGGGACTTAGGGCAGATACAGGCTGAGGTGGTTTATTGTGTGCTGTGCTATACTCACACAGCACACACACACGCTAACTCCTGCAAATGGCTGTCTGGCTGCCTTAGATGACAACAGGGCCTTAGGGCAGATACAGGCTGAGGTGGTTTATTGTGTGCTGTGCTATACTCGCACAGCACACACACACGCTAACTCCTGCAAATGGCTGTCTGGCTGCCTTAGATGACAACAGGGCCTTAGGGCAGATACAGGCTGAGGTGGTTTTGTGTGATGTGCTATACTCACACAGCACACACACACGCCAACTACTGCATATGGCTGTCTGGCTGCCTTAGATGACAACAGGCCAGAAGGGTAAAGGTGGTTTAATGTGATACTGCAATGCTGTACTAACAGCACGCACACACTACACTAATTCCCAGAATCACAGCAGATGATGTCAGACTCAGCACTCAGCAGAATAATCACAGCACATAATTCAGATAAAGCAGATAATGCACAACCAGACACTGCACATTGTCACTGTTCCTAACGCCGGAACACACTACATGCGCGGCGGCCTTATATAGTGTGGGGCGTGTACTAAACCCCCTGAGCTATAATTGGCCACAGGCATCCTGCCTGTGGCCAATTATTGCTCTCCTCGCCGCTGGCTCTATGATTGGCCAAGCATGCTTGGCCAATCATCAGCCAGCCAGCAATGCACTGCGACTGGCGCAGTGCATTGTGGGCCATTCGCATAACACAAATTTGACGCGAACGCCCCACATAGTTCTGGGCTCGACGACCGGTCGAACGCCCGATGTTCGATTCGAACGTGGGTCTGAAACGAACACCGGGCCCATCCCTACTTCTTACGAATCCCGGAGGATCTACACCATTTTTGTGAAACCCTGGGTATCCCACTAATCGACGTTCCCAACTGGTATGCGAACTTCCGCCGCAGTGACATAAGATGGGGGCAAACCTGGGTAAAAACCCTTGGAAATCCAGGATCAGCGTTACAGTCGTCAACAATTGCCATCTGGTTCCAGAGCTCAATCCACCCTCTCGGATGCCCACCACAGATTAAGCCCCTCAAAAACCTCCTCAGCAACACAAAGCATGTTGAGACAACTGACGGAGCGCATACAGCTTTACACATCTCAGGTTGAGTACCTACAGTTTCCTGTTTCCTTCCATCCAGGTTTTTCTAAAAAGTTAGACAGACTGGTTAATTTACTCTGACCTGGATAGATAGCATGCCTGCTCTTCCCTATTCACAGTTTTACAGACCAGTGATGTATGCTACACAGGGACAAACTTGTACCTTGCATGTATGCCACCCTCACACATCACTGACTATCTGGTTTTTATTAACCCCTTATGACCCCTGTTTTTTGGGCCATACTGTAACCCCTTTATTGATGTGCCTCAACCGGATCCCCTCTTTAACCCTGTATATTATAACTTCTCTACAGAGCCAATATAGTCATCAACCCAGTGACTCCGCAGACATGGGGATCACCATATTACCTTTGGAAATAACTACCTGGACAATGTAACTGCTACTTTCTGGAGGTCTGACGTTCCATGTGATGGGCTAACCGTAAGCAACCTCTTTTAAAACTCCTTTCTGCACTCAAATTATAGACGTTATTCATAATTACCATTTCCCATATGTCTTTTTGACTCTTGGTCAGACATTCCTGATCCTCATTTTGCTAATTGTGTAGCTGTTCATTTCTAGCTGGCTGTCCTGCAGGGATCTCTAGAAAGCCAAAGCGATAATCAATTATGCCCTATAGTTTGCCTAAATTAGCCTATTCAAAAAAGCCACGATGCCCCGTTGGCTCACAGAGTTTTTCTGCAGCTCAAGATGGCACTGGCTTCAGACATAGAGTGGTAGTCACCTTACTGCCCCATCACTCTGACACAGGACACCTGCACTCCATTGACTGCTCTAGCCCTTCCAGCGCAGACAGCAAGGATAGAAACAAAAGGGCAGCAACCTCTCCCTTTGCTTCTCCAGCCCACAATTCTCCGGTAAGGAAAAAAATCCTTGAACTTCCATGCAGACACTGATTTGATTGATGATGATGACCCTGCATGGGCTTCTCTGGCAGATCTGCCTATATCTGACAATGCTGTGTCAGAGCACACATTGAAGCAAATGCTCCTCTCCCTACAAAACGGGCTCCAGAAAGACTTTTACAAGTCTATAACTTGCATTCAAGGCCAAGTTGGTGACCTAGAGGGCCACACTTATGGAGTAGAAAGACAACTTTTTGACTTCACAGATGCCTATAATGAACTTGTGGATGCCCACCACAAGCATGAGTCTGAGATACAATGCATCCACTCAAAACTTGCTGATCTTGAAGATTGTTCCCACAGGAACAATTTCAAAATCCAAGGTGTCCCGGAAACAGTGGCTTCCCAAGACATATCCCCTTATTTACAACAGTTTTTTAAGACCCTGATCCCATCTCTGATGGAGAGAGATGTAATTATTGATAGAGCACACAGAACATTCAAACCGCTGCACATCCCAGCAGACAAGCTACGAGATGGGCTCACTCATATACACCTCTTTCAGGTCAAAGAAAGAATTTTACCCACGGCAAGAAACACACCCAATTTTCCTGAGCCCTACGCTCAGCTTCCTTTCTATTCTGATATAAATGCTGCCATGATGCAAAAAGGAGAGAACTTTCTCCTATCACCAGGGTTCTCCAATGACAAAATATTCCATACAAATGGGGGTTCCCCCCTAAACTTTCCATCACCTACCAAGGTAAAACTATTATCATCCTCCATCTGAAACAAAGTCTCAAGCAACTTCACAATTGGGGCCATCTCCTGATCCAGATGCAGATCCTCCTTTCCAGGGACCCCTGACCCATATCAACTGAGATTGGCACACAGTGAACAACACTTAGTCCCGCTGAGGTGGCTATTCATGCACCTTCAGATCTCGCCTCTGTTGGGCTGCTTGTTTTATGTTTTTTGTTGGGATTGCTCTCTGTTGTTTTATTCCAGTGTTGGTAGAGAAATACTGCCTTACCTTTCTCCTTCCCAAAGTTAAAGTGTGCTATGCACGCACTGATGTGTTACCCCATTTACTTTCTTTGCTCATTCCTTTTCTTTCTCTCTGACCTACTCTATCTCAGGTATGACACCCATATTGATAACATTGATAACATTGTATTTTTGTACATCTCTATTAGGGATGGGCCCGGTGTTCGATTCAAACCCACGTTCGAATCGAACATCGGGCGTTCGCCCGCTCGGCGAGCCCAAAACTATTTGGGCAGTTCGCATCACATTCGTGTGATGCGAACGGCCCACAATGCACTGCGCCAGTCGCAGTGCATTGCTGTGGATGCCTGTGGCCAATTATAGCTCAGGGGGTTTAGTACACGCCCCACACTATAAAAGGCCGCCGCTCTGGCGGCCTAGTGTACTGTGTTCCAGCGGTAGTGAGTGACTGTGTCAGTCACATTAGCTGCTGTCCTGTGATACATTCTACATTGCTGATCATTTGCTTTTGTATTCATTCTGCTGATTGCACTGCTGCTGACAGTATCTGCAGTGTTGTGTTATACATTCTGCTGTGCTGACTGCTGAGTGGTGACATTATCTGCTGAGTGCTGAGTCTGACTTTATCTGCTGTGATTCTGGGGATTAGTCTAGTGTGTGCGTGCTGTTAGTACTGTACTATTGCAGTATCACATTACCTTTAGGCAGCCAGCCAGGCATTTGCAGGAGCTAGTGTGTGTGTGTGCTGTTTGAGTACAGCACAGCACACAATAAACCACCTCAGCCTCTATCTGTCATAAGGCCCTGTTGTTGTCATCTAAGGCAGCCACCACCTCAGCCTCTATCTGTCGTAAGGCCCTGTTGTTGTCATCTAAGGCAGCCACCACCTCAGCCTCTATCTGCCGTAAGGCCCTGTTGTTGTCATCTAAGGCAGCCAGGCATTTGCAGTAGCTAGCGTGTGTGTGTGTGTGTGTGTGTGTGCTGTGTGAGTAGAGCGCAGCACACAATAAACCACCTCAGCCTCTATCTGTCATAAGGCCCTGTTGTTGTCATCTAAGGCAGCCACCACCTCAGCCTCTATCTGCTGTAAGGCCCTGTTGTCATCTAAGGCAGCCACCACCTCAGCCTCTATCTGCCGTAAGGCCCTGTTGTCATCATCTAAGGCAGCCAGGCATTTGCAGGAGCTAGCGTGTGTGTGTGTGCTGTGTGAGTAGAGCGCAGCACACAATAAACCACCTCAGGCTCTATCTGTCATAAGGCCCTGTTGTTGTCATCTAAGGCAGCCACCACCTCAGCCTCTATCTGCTGTAAGGCCCTGTTGTCATCTAAGGCAGCCACCACCTCAGCCTCTATCTGCCGTAAGGCCCTGTTGTTGTCATCTAAGGCAGCCAGGCATTTGCAGTAGCTAGCGTGTGTGTGTGTGCTGAGTAGAGCGCAGCACACAATAAACCACCTCAGGCTCTATCTGTCATAAGGCCCTGTTGTTGTCATCTAAGGCAACCACCACCTCAGCCTCTATCTGCCATAAGGCCCTGTTGTCATCTAAGGCAGCCTCTATCTGCCGTAAGGCCCTGTTGTTGTCATCTAAGGCAGCCACCACCTCAGCCTATATCTGCCCTAAGGCCCTGTTGTTGTCATCTAAGGCAGCCATCTGCAGGAGTTAGTGTGTGTGCAGTGTGACTCCACCACAATATGCACTACCGATTACAATGCCTGGAAGACCGACAAGGAGAGGCAGACAGTCCCGAGGCAAGAAAACAGAGCAAGCAGGCTCTGTGTCTAGAGACAACAGTGCTGGTCGTGGATGTGGTGCATCACCATCAGTGCGTGGCCATGGGACACGCTTGTCCTTCTTTTCGGCAGCTGGACATGTTGAGCCGCATCATGCCGAAGGCTTGGTAGAGTGAATGACCAAGCCCTCCTCATCCTCCTCATCCTCTCTCACCCAGGCTAAGGGTACTGGCAAATCAGCTGCCAACGCGTACTCAATGGCATCATCAGGCACCCCTTCCTTAGACCCACCATGACCTCCTGAGGAGTCCCCCGAACTGTTTGAGCACAGTGTTGGGTACATGCTCCAGGAGGATGCCCAGCGTTTTGAAGGCTCGGATGATGATACCCAGCTAGAGGAAGGCAGTAGCGTGAGCGCAGAGAGAGGGGATGCTCAAGGACAGCAATCTGGCAGTCATGTTCCACCAGCTGCAGCTTACTGCCAGGTTTGCTCCAGTGGTGAAGAGGGAGGGGATGATGAGGTCACTGACTCCACGTGGGTGCCTGAAGGGAGAGAGGAGGAGGAGGAGGGGGAGGCGGCACATGTCCAACGAGGCAGGATGCCCTCCGGGGGCCAGCTTGAGGCCAGCACACCAACTGAATCACACCGCAGAGCTCCGCCTGTGCAGGGCGCTGCCTCTGCAGGTTATTACAAAAGTTCTTTGGTGTGGGCCTTTTTTGAGACGAGTGCATCAGATCGCACCACTGCTATTTGCAACATATGTCTCAAGCGTATCTCGCGTGGCCAAAACATCAGCCGCTTGGGCACCACCAGAGCACCAGACATATGTCGACCTGCCATGCAGCTCGTTGGCAAGCGCACATTAAAGACCCACACCAAAGAACAAAGCGGACCTCTCCTTGCTCCTCATCAGCTGGGATCTCCAACCCCACTATACCTTCAGTCCTCTCTGAAAGCTGCACTGAGAGGAATGAAGGTGTAGAATTAGGTGTGTCACAGCCAAGTACTTGCGGGCACTCTGTTAGCAGTACACTGACGTCCGATTGTAGCAGGCAAATTTCCCTGCCCCAGCAGCTGGACCGCCGAAAGAAGTTTACTCCCAGCCATCCACATGCCCAGCAGTTGAATGCTAGCTTGGCTAAATTGCTAGCACTTCAACTGCTGCCTTTTCAGTTGGTAGACTCGGCCCCCTTGTTCAATGTGCGGTTCCTCAGTGGCAGGTTCCCAAATGCTACTTTTTCTAACAGAAGGCGATTCCGGCTCTCTACCGGCATGTGGAAGGCAATGTCCATGCCTCGCTGGACAGGGCCGTCAGCGGTAAGGTGCATATTACCGCTGACTCATGGTCCAGCAGGCATGGACAGGGACGTTACCTGTCTTTTACGGCCCATTGGGTCACTCTTTTGGCAGCTGGGTAGGATGCAGGACAAGGTGCAGTAGTGTTGGAGGTTGTTCCGCCACCACGCCTCCAAAATGCTACTACTCTCTCCTCCACCCCCTCCTCTTCTTCCTCCTCCATGGCCTCTTCGAGTGCTCTGTCCTCGGAACCAGCAGTGCTCCGTAGGCGTCCAAGGGGCTACGCAAGTACGCAGGCAAAAAGATGCCATGCCATGCTTGTGCTGGTGTGTTTGGGGGACAGGAGCCACACTGGGGCAGAGGTTCTGTCAGCTCTGCAGGGGCAGGCCGAGAGGTGGTTGACGCCACGCCAGCTTAAGTCAGGAATGGTGGTTTGTGACAATGGCACCAACCTCCTCTCCGCCCTGTGACAGGGACAGCTGACCCATGTGCCCTGTATGGCTCACATCCTTAACCTGGTGGTGCAGCGGTTCTTGGGCAAGTACACAGGCTTACAGGATGTCCTGAGGCAGGCCAGGAAAGTCTGTGTGCATTTCCGCCGATCATAAAATGCCAGTGCTCTGCTGGCTGAGCTGCAAAAGGATTTGAACCTGCCCAAGAACCGCCTTATATTTGACATGCCCACCAGGTGGAACTCAACGTTGGCCATGCTGCAGCGACTGCACACGCAGCAGAGGGCCATCAATGAGTACCTCTGCGACTACGGCACCAGGACAGGGTCAGGAGAGCTCCGATTTTTTTCCCCACGCCAGTGGAGCATGATCAGGGATGCATGCACTGTCCTGTCACCATTTGAGGAGGCCATGAGGATGGTGAGCAGTGACAGTGCATGCATCAGTGACACTGTACCTCTTGTCCACCTGTTGGAGCATACGCTGCGGGGGATAATGGACAGGGAACTTGAGGCAGAACAGAGGCAGGAAGAGGAGGACTTCCTTGCCTCTCAAGGCCCCCTTTATCCAGACAGTGTTCCTTCTCTCCCACCCATCACACAGGAAGAGGACGAGGAGGAGGAGGAGGAGGATTGTGTCAGCATGAAGGTGGAGCCTGGCACTCAGCATCAGCAGCAGCAGTCTTTTAGGGATGATTTACAGTCCCAACAAACCAGTGGACTTGTACGTGGCTGGAAGGAGGTGGCTGCGGATCATGTCGTCCACAGTGACCCAGAAGACTCCGGACTGAATGCCTCAGCTAACCTACGTTGTATGGCCTCCCTGATCCTGCAAAGCCTGCGGAAGGATCCTCGTATTCTTCGGATCAAGGAGAGGGACCATTACTGGCTGGCCACTCTCCTTGATCCACGGTGCAAGGGTAAGGTTGCGGACCTTATATTGCCGTCGCAGAGGGAGCAGAGGATGAGACATCTCCGGGAGGCCTTGCAGAAAGGTCTGTGCAACGCGTTCCCAGAGACTGGGAGGTTACAAACTTCTGGTCCTGGACGACGAGTTGCTGAGGCTTCGGTCAGTAGCAGAAGAAGCGGTAGGGAAGGTGGACGTCTGATCGATGCGTTCAGACAATTTTTTAGTCCGCAGCCCCAAGGTATGATCAGTTCCAGCAACCATCGCCAGCGTCTGATATACATGGTGCAGGAATACTAGGGGCAAGGTCAGACTTGGACACCTTTCCCAACGAAAATCCTCTGGCTTACTGGGTCTTGAGGATGGATCACTGGCCAGAGCTTGCACAGTATGCAATTGAGCTACTGGCCTGTCCTGCATCAAGCGTTCTTTCCGAACGCACATTCAGTGCTGCTGGAGGCTTTGTCACCGATCACAGGGTGCGCCTGTCCACCGACTCGGTTGATCGACTGACCTTCATAAAGATGAATCAGTCTTGGATCACCACCAGCTACCAGGCACCTGAAGCTGATATAACTGAATAATTTATAATGTCACATCCCTTCAAGACTGCCTATGCTGATGCTGAGTAGGGATGAGCCGAACACCCCCGGGTTCGGTTCGCACCAGAACCTTCGAACGGACCGAAAGTTCGCGCAAATTTTCGAACCCTATTCGTTATAATGGACGCGAATGTTCGAAATCAAAATTGCTAATTACAACGACCAATATGCATGTTAATGTCATAAAACAGGTTTGGGGACCCGGGTCCTGCCCCAGGGGACATATATCAATGCAAAAAGAACTTTTAAAAACTAACGTTTTTTCGGGAGCAGTCATTTTAATGATGCATAAAGTGAAAAAGAAAAAGTGAAATTTTCCTTTAAATATGGTACCTGGGGGGAGTCTAAAGTATGCCTGTGAAGTGGCATGTGTTTCCCGTGTTTAAAACTGTCCTTGCACAAAATGACATTTGTAAAGGAAAAAAAGAAGCCATTTAAAACCACTTGCGGCTTTAATGTCATGTCTTGTCCTGGCCGCCATATGGCTGAAAATCCTTGAGAAAAATGGCATGGCTACCCCATCACCCCCCCCCCCCCCCCCAGCCCCTTTGGGTCTTGTATGGATATTAAGGGGGACCCCGCACCCAAAATAAAACCCTATACCTACAACCCTATATACTCTGAACAGCAGTATATAGGTGGTGCAAACAAGACACGGACTGTAGGTTTGTTCTTAAGTAGAATCTGAACAGGTACATTATGAAGTGTAGCTCCATCCCAAAAAAATCTATTTTTAAGCTTTTTGGAGAACATAGGGAGGGGTTATCACCCCTGTAACATTTGCTGTCTTTGCACATCTGTTCAGAATATGTCACCTCACTTTCCGTCCCAATGACAAATGTTTTTGGAAAAGTGGGGTTTTAATTGAAACAAGGATTGGTGATAAAGCATCAGTAGAGAGGAGATACCTTTTTCCCAAATTAAATCTAACATGATAGAATTTCCCTTCCTAGGGGTAGATTTCCTCTCACTTCCTGTTTTCTCTTTCCGTTTGCAAGTAGGAGTCGTTGTAAGTTGGATGTTTGAAAGTAGGGGCCTGCCGTATATACTCTGCAGAAATTTGCCCCATTAGATGTTGTTGGTGTAGCCACAAGACTGGTGGGCACAGGAATGGGCCCTGCTGTGAGTTAATAGATCAAGATTTGTACTTGCATGCACCTGTTGAACCGGGCAGAAAAATTGGGCCTTTGGTGGTGGTGGACGGTGTTGCCACAAGACTGTAAGCCCTCACAGTTACTCTTGGTGGGTGCAGGAATGGGCCCTGCTGTGAGTTATTAGATCAAGATTTGTAATTGCATGCACCTGTTGAACAGGGCAGAAAAATTGGGCCTTTGGTGGTGGTGGTGGTGGTGGGACGGTGTTGCCACAAGACTGTAAGCCCTCACAGTTACTCTTGGTGGGTGCAGGAATGGGCCCTGCTGTGAGTTATTAGATCAAGATTTGTAATTGCATGCACCTGTTGAACAGGGCAGAAAAATTGGGCCTTTGGCGGTGGTGGTGGTGGTGGTGGACGGTGTTGCCACAAGACTGTAGGCCCTCATAGTTACTCTTGGTGGGCGCAGGAATGGGCCCTGCTGTGAACTATTAGATCAAGATTTGTAATTACACGCCCCTGTTAAACAGGGGCTGAAAAATTGTGCCTTAGGCACTGGTGTGGTAGCATGGATCATTGAGGAGGAGGAAGAGGATATTCAGTGAACATAACAGAACAGTCACTCAGCATCAGCATAGGCAGTCTTGAAGGGATGTGACATTATAAATTATTCCGTTATATCCGCTTCAGGTGCCTGGTAGCTGGTGGTGATCCAAGACTGATTAATTTTTATGAAGGTCAGTCGATCAACCGAGTCGGTGGACAGGCGCACCCTATGATCGGTGACAAATCCTCAAGCAGCACTGAATGTGCGTTCGGAAAGAACGCTGGATGCAGGACAGGCCAGTAGCTCAATTGCATACTGTGCAAGCTCTGGCCAGTGATCCATCCTCAGGACCCAGTAAGCCAGAGGATTTTCGGTGGGAAAGGTGTCCAAGTCTGACCTTGCCCTTAGGTATTCCTGCACCATGTATATCAGACGCTGGCGATGGTTGCTGGAACCGATCATACCTTGGGGCTGCGGACTAAAAAATTGTCTGAACGCATCGGTCAGACGTCCACCTTCCCCACCGCTCCTTCTGCTACTGACCGAAGCCTCAGCAACTCGTCGTCCAGGACCAGGAGTTTGTAACCTCCCAGTTTCTGGGAACGCATTGCACAGACCTTTCTGCAAGGCCTCCCTGAGATGTCTCATCCTCTGCTCCCTCTGCGACGGCAAGATAAGGTCCGCAACCTTACCCTTGTACCGTGGATCAAGGAGAGTGGCCAGCCAGTAATGGTCCCTCTCCTTGATCCGAAGAACACGAGGATCCTTCCGCAGGCTTTGCAGGATCAGGGAGGCCATGCAGCGTAGGTTAGCTGAGGCATTCGGTCCGGAGTCTTCTGGGTCACTGAGGATGACATGATCGCCAGCCACCTCCTCCCAGCCACGTACAAGTCCACTGGTTTGTTGGGACTGTACATCATCCCTAAAAGACTGCTGCTGCTGATGCTGAGTGCCAGGCTCCACCTCCATGCTCACACAATCCTCCTCCCCCTCCTCCTCCTCATCCTCTTCCTGTGTGATGGGTGGGACAGAAGGAACACTGTCTGGATAAAGGGGGCCTTGAGAGGCAAGGAAGTCCTCCTCTTCCTGCCTCTGTTCTGCCTCAAGTGCCCTGTCCATTATCCCACGCAGCGTATGCTCCAACAGGTGGACAAGAGGTACAGTGTCACTGATGCATGCACTGTCACTGCTCACCATCCTCGTGGCCTCCTCAAATGGTGAGAGGACAGTGCATGCATCCCTGATCATGCTCCACTGGCGTGGGGAAAAAAAGCTAAGCTCCCCTGACCCTGTCCTGGTGCCGTAGTCACAAAGGTACTCATTGATGGCCCTCTGCTGCGTGTGCAGTCGCTGCAGCATGGCCAACGTTGAGTTCCACCTGGTGGGCATGTCACATATTAGGCGGTTCTTGGGCAGGTTCAGCTCCTTTTGCAGCTCAGTCAGCCGAGCACTGGCATTATAAGATCGGCGGAAATGCACACAGACTTTCCTGGCCTGCCTCAGGATATCCTGTAAGCCTGGGAACCTGCCCAAGAACCGCTGCACCACCAGGTTGAGGACGTGAGCCATACAGGGCACATGGGTGAGCTGCCACTGTTGTAGGGCGGAGAGGAGGTTGGTGCCATTGTCAGAAACGACCATTCCTGGCTTAAGCTGGCGTGGCGTCAACCACCTCTCGGCCTGCCCATGCAGAGCTGCCAGAACCTCTGCCCCAGTGTGGCTCCTGTCCCCCAAACACACCAGTGCAAGCACGGCATGGCATCTTTTTGCCTGCATACTCGCGTAGCCCCTTGTACGCCTACGGAGCACCGCTGGTTCCGAGGACAGAGCACTGGAGGAAGAAGAAGAGGAGGGGGTGGAGGAGAGAGGTGTGTCACAACCAGTAGTAGCATTTTGGAGGCGTGGTGGCGGAACAACCTCCAACACTACTGCACCTTGTCCTGCATCCCTCCACTCTGCCAATAGAGTGACCCAATGGGCCGTGAAAGAAAGATAACGTCCCTGTCCATGCCTGCTGGACCATAAGTCAGCGGTAATATGCACCTTACCGCTGACGGCCCTGTCCAGCGAGGCATGGACATTGCCTTTCACATGCCGGTAGAGAGACGGAATCGCCTTCCGTGAGAAAAAGTGGCGTTTGGGAACCTGCCACTGAGGAACTGCACATTGAACAAACTCACGGAAGGGGGCCGAGTCTACCAACTGAAAAGGCAGCAGTTGAAGTGCTAGCAATTTAGCCAAGCTAGCATTCAACCGCTGGGCATGTGGATGGCTGGGAGTATACTTCTTTCGACGGTCCAGCAGCTGGGGCAGGGAAATTTGCCTGCTACAATCGGAAGTCGGTGTACTGCAAGTACTTGGTTGTGACACACCTAATTCTACACCTTCAGTCCTCTCAGAGCAGCTTTCAGAGAGGACTGAAGATATAGTGGGGATGGAGATCCCAGCTGATGAGGAGCAAGGAGAGGTCCGCTTTGTTCTTTGGTGTGGGTCTTTTATGTGTGCTTGCCAACGAGCTGCATGGCAGGTCGACATATGTCGACATCATGCTTGTGGTGCCCAAGCGGCTGATGTTTTGGCCACGCGAGATACGCTTGAGACAAATATTGCAAATAGCAGTGGTGCGATCTGATGCACTCGTCTCAAAAAAGGCCCACACCAAAGAACTTTTGTGATAACGTGCAGAGGCAGCGCCCTGCATAGGCGGAGCTCTGTGGTGTGGTACAGTTGCTGTGCTAGCCTCTAGCTGGCCTCCAGGGGGCATCCTGCCTCGTTGGACATGTGACGCCGCATCCTCCTCCTCCTCCTCCCTCCTCCCCTCTCCCTTCAGGCACCCACGTGGAGTCAGTGACCTCATCATCCCCTCCCTCTCACCACTAGAGCAAACCTGGCAGTAAGCTGCAGCTGGTGGAACAGTACTGCCAGATTGCTGTCCTTCAGCATCCCCTCTCTCTGCGCGCACACTACTGACTTCCTCAAGCTGGGTATCATCATCCGAGCCTTCGAATCGTTGGGCATCCTCCTGGAGCATGTACCCAACACTGTGCTCAAACAGTTCGGGGGACTCCTCAGGAGGACATGGTGGGTCTAGGGAAGGGGTGGCTGATGATGCCGTTGGCAGCTGCTCTGCCAGTACCCTGAGCCTGGGTGAGAGAGGATGAGGAGGATAAGGAGGGCTTGGTCATCCATTCTACCAAGCCTTCAGCATGATGCGGCTCCACATGTCCAGCTGCCGAAAACAAAGACAAGCGTGTCCCATGGCCACGTGCTGATGACGATGCACGACCACGTCCACAGCCAGCACTGTTGTCTCTAGAAACAGAGCCTGCCTGCCCTGTGTTCTTGCCTCTGCACACTCTGCCTCTCCGTGGCGGTCTTCCAGCCATTGTAGTCAGTAGTGTATATAGTATAAAAAATAGAGCTCCTATGTGTGCTCACAACACACTGTAGATCCTATGGGTGCTGACACTAACACACTATAGGTACTATGTGTGCTGCTGACAAGAAAATATAGGAGCTCTGTTTGCTGCCACTAACA
Organism: Lithobates sylvaticus; assembly: GCA_028564925.1. NCBI lineage: Eukaryota > Metazoa > Chordata > Amphibia > Anura > Ranidae > Lithobates > Lithobates sylvaticus. Next base: position 186,730,746 of record CM053031.1, on the reverse strand, counting down.
CACTAGAAGTCCTATGGGTGCTGCTGAGAAGAAAATATAGGAGCTCTGTGTGATGCCACTAACACACTAGAAGTCCTATGGGTGCTTCTGGGAAGAAAATCTAGGAGCTCTGTGTGATGCCACTAACACACTAGAAGTCCTATGGGTGCTTCTGGGAAGAAAATATAGGAGCTCTGTGTGCTGCCTGCCACTAACACACTAGAAGTCCTATGGGTGCTGCTGAGAAGAAAATATAGGAGCTCTGTGTGATGCCACTAACACACTAGAAGTCCTATGGGTGCTTCTGGGAAGAAAATATAGGAGCTCTGTGTGATGCCACTAACACACTAGAAGTCCTATGGGTGCTGCTGAAGAAAATATAGGAGCTCTGTGTGATGCCACTAACACACTAGAAGTCCTATGGGTGCTTCTGGGAAGAAAATATAGGAGCTCTGTGTGATGCCACTAACACACTAGAAGTCCTATGGGTGCGTCTGGGAAGAAAATATAGGAGCTCTGTGTGATGCCACTAACACACTAGAAGTCCTATGGGTGCTTCTGGAAAGAAAATATAGGAGCTCTGTGTGATGCCACTAACACACTAGAAGTCCTATGGGTGCTTCTGGGAAGAAAATATAGGAGCTCTGTGTGATGCCACTAACACACTAGAAGTCCTATGGGTGCTTCTGGGAAGAAAATATAGGAGCTCTGTGTGATGCCACTAACACACTAGACGTCCTATGGGTGCTTCTGGGAAGAAAATATAGGAGCTCTGTGTGCTGCCTGCCACTAACACACTAGAAGTCCTATGGGTGCTGCTGAGAAGAAAATATAGGAGCTCTGTGTGATGCCACTAACACACTAGAAGTCCTATGGGTGCTTCTGGGAAGAAAATATAGGAGCTCTGTGTAAAGCCACTAACACACTAGAAGTCCTATGGGTGCTGCTGAGAAGAAAATATAGGAGCTCTGTGTGATGCCACTAACACACTAGAAGTCCTATGGGTGCTTCTGGGAAGAAAATATAGGAGCTCTGTGTGATGCCACTAACACACTAGAAGTCCTATGGGTGCTTCTGGGAAGAAAATATAGGAGCTCTGTGTGATGCCACTAACACACTAGAAGTCCTATGGGTGCTGCTGAGAAGAAAATATAGGAGCTCTGTGTGATGCCACTAACACACTAGAAGTCCTATGGGTGCTTCTGGGAAGAAAATATAGGAGCTCTGTGTGCTGCCTGCCACTAACACACTAGAAGTCCTATGGGTGCTGCTGAGAAGAAAATATAGGAGCTCTGTGTGATGCCACTAACACACTAGAAGTCCTATGGGTGCTTCTGGGAAGTAAATATAGGAGCTCTGTGTGATGCCACTAACACACTAGAAGTCCTATGGGTGCTTCTGGGAAGAAAATATAGGAGCTCTGTGTGATGCCACTAACACACTAGAAGTCCTATGGGTGCTTCTGGGAAGAAAATATAGGAGCTCTGTGTGATGCCACTAACACACTAGAAGTCCTATGGGTGCTTCTGGAAAGAAAATATAGGAGCTCTGTTTGCTGCCTGCCACTAACACACTAGAAGTCCTATGGGTGCTACTGAGAAGAAAATATAGGAGCTCTGTGTGATGCCACTAACACACTAGAAGTCCTATGGGTGCTTCTGGGAAGAAAATATAGGAGCTCTGTGTGATGCCACTAACACACTAGAAGTCCTATGGGTGCTTCTGGGAAGAAAATATAGGAGCTCTGTGTGATGCCACTAACACACTAGAAGTCCTATGGGTGCTTCTGGGAAGAAAATATAGGAGCTCTGTGTGATGCCACTAACACACTAGAAGTCCTATGGGTGCTTCTGGGAAGAAAATATAGGAGCTCTGTGTGATGCCACTAACACACTAGAAATCCTATGGGTGCTTCTGGGAAGAAAATATAGGAGCTCTCTTTGCTGCCACTAACACACTAGAAGTCCTATGGGTGCTGTTGGGGTGCAATGCTGTGCTAACAGCACTGCGGTTGGTACTACTGCAATACTGTACTAACAGTAAGCACGCACCAGACTAATCCCCAGCAGCAGCTAATAACACACTAACTGTGCAATCAGCAGCAATGAACGATCAATGACTTAGGTAGCAATGGTTTAGCAAAGAAATAGCCAATGGTTTAGAAAAGAAGAGCAAATCTTTCTGTAGCAATGAATCAAGCAAAGACAGAATCAGCAGACTGATCTCTCCTAAAGCCGGAACTCATGTGACCGGCGCCGACGGCGTGGCAGCCTTTTAAATGGTGGGGCGTGTACTAAAGCCTCTGAGCTTTAATTGGCTACAGGCGTCCTGCCTGTAGCCAATTATTGCTCTCCGAGTTTACGGCGCTGTGATTGACCAAGCATGCGGGGTCACAGTGCATGCTTGGCCAATCATCAGCCAGCAATGCACTGCGCCGGCCGAGCCGGCCGCAATGCATTGCGGGGCCGCTCGCATCACACGAATGTGATGCGAACGGCCCAAATAGTTCTGGGCTCGCCGAGCGAGCGAACGCCCGGTGCTCGATGCGAACGTGGGTTCGAATCGAGCACCGGGCCCATCCCTAATGCTGAGTGACTGTCCTGTTATGTTGACTGACTATCCTCTTCCAACTCAATGATCCATTCCTGATGATAGCTTGGAAGAACATTTTTGTTTCTGTGTGCCACCACCAGTGGCTAAGGCCCAATTTTTCAGCCCCTGTTTAACAGTGGTGTGAAATCATAATTTTTTATGTAATGCTTTGCAACAGGTCTCATTTCTGTGCTCAGAGTACAGTATCTGTGAGGGGTTGCAGTGTTGTGGCACCAGCACCAGTGCCTAAGGCCCAATTTTTCAGCCCCTGTTTAACAGCTGCGTGTAATTACAAATCTTGATCTAATAGTTCACAGCAGGGCCCATTCCTGCGCCCACCAAGAGTAACTGTGAGGGCTTACAGTCTTGTGGCAACACCGTCCACCACCACCAAAGGCCCAATTTTTCAGCCCCTGTTCAACAGTTGCATGCAATTACAATTTTTGATCTAATAATTCACAGCAGGGCCCATTCCTGTGCCCACCAAGAGTAACTGTGAGGGCTTACAGTGTTGTGGACAACACCAACATCTAATGGGGCAAATTTCTGCAGAGTATATACAGCAGGCCCCTACTTTCAAACATCCAACTTACAAACGACTCCTCCTTGCAAACGGAAGGAGAAAACAGGAAGTGAGAGGAAATCTACCCCTAGGAAGGGAAATTCTATCCTGTTAGATTTAATTTGGAAAAAAGGTATCTCCTCTCTACTGATGCTTTATCACCAATTCTTGTTTCAATAAAAACCCCACTTTTCCAAAAACATTTGTCATTGGGACGGAATGTGAGGTGAAATGTTCTGAACAGGTGCACAGACAGCAAAACAAATGTTACAGGGGTGATAACCCTTCCCTATGTTCTCCGAAAAGCTTAAATATAGATTTTTTTGGATGGAGCTACACTTAAAATTGTACCTGTTCAAAATTACAAACATATTCTACTTAAGATAAGAAAAAACCTACAGTCCCTGTCTTGTTTGCACCGCCTGTATACTGTTGTTCGGAGTATATAGGGTTGTAGTTATAGGGTTTTATTTTGGGTGCGGGGTTCCCCTTAATATCCATACAAGACACCCCCCAGGTACCATATTTAAAGGAATATTTCACTTTTTTCATCATTAAAATGACTGCTCCCGAAACAACTTTAGTTTTTAAAACTTTTTTGCATTGATACATGTCCCCTGGGGCAGGACCCGGTCCCTAAACCTCTTTTATGACATTAACATGCATATTGGCCGTTATAATTAGCACTTTAGATTTTGAACGTTCGCGTCCATTGTAACTAATAGGGTTCGAATATTCGCGCAAACTTTCGGTCCGTTCGCAGGTTCTGGTGCGAACCGAACCCGGGGTGTTCGGCTCATTCCTAATCTCTATGGGGCAAGTATGGCCTTTATCCTTGCTCATAACCTGCAGCCCACCCACATCAGCACCATGCATCCAGCCTCATGTCCATGAAAATTGTGCCCCTAAACCTCAAAGGGCTCAATACCCCCTATAAAAGATCTCGATTTGGAAGGAAGCCTCATCATCCAAATGTGATATCCTCTGTGTCCAAGAGACCCACTTTTTAGACTCTAAAACCCCTAGATGCACCCATCATAAATTTCCTCACATCTTTTTAGCTAGTGCAAACTCTAAAAAGCATTGGGTCCTGATAGCCATTAGAGATTCAGTAGCCTTTTCGCTTTATGCTGCAGTCTCTGACCCACCCTAACGTGCAAACTACAACCCTACAAATCTCAGCCTATTATTTGCAAAGATTTTAATGGGGTCATTGATCCTACAATTGATTCTACCAACCCCTCTTGAAAGCCTTCCCACGCTCTGACTTATTTTATCACCACAGAAGACCTTTATGATGTCTGGCGCTGCGCTCATAGTTACATAGTAGGTGAGGTTGAAAAAAGACACAAGTCCAACCTATGTGTGTGATTATATGTCAGTATTACATAGTATATCCCTGTATGTTGAGGTCGTTCAGGTGCTTATCTAATTTTTTTTTTTTTTTTAAACTATCGATGCCCCCCGCTGAGACCACTGCCTGTGGAAGGGAATTCCACATCCTTGCTCTTACAGTAAAGAGCCCTCTACGCAGTTTAAGGTTAAACCTCTTTTCTTTTCATTTTAATGAGTGGCCACGTGTCTTGTTAAGCTCCCTTCTGCAAAAAAGTTTTATCCCTATTGTGGGGTCATCAGTAGGGATGAGCCGAACACCCCCTGTTCGGTTCGCACCAGAACATGCGAACAGGCAAAAAATTTGATTGAACGCGCAAACACCGTTAAAGTCTATGGGACACGAACATGAATAATCAAAAGGGCTAATTAAAGGCTTGTATACATGATATTGTCACAAAAAGTGTTTGGGGACCTGGGTCATGCCCCAGGGGACATGTATCAATGCAAAAAAAGTTTTAAAAACGGACGTTTTTTCGGGAGCAGTGATTTTAATAATGCTTAAAGTGAAACAATAAAAGTGTAATATTCCTGTCTAAGTCTATAGTATGCATGTAAAGGGGCACATGTTTCCCGTGTTTATACCAGTCTGACAGCAAAATTACATTTCTAAAGGAAAAAAGTAACATACAATGAATTGTCGGTCCGCAATATACATAAAAGTTCATTAATAAAAACGGCATGGAGATTTCCTCACAGGGGAACCCCCGAACCAAAATTTAAAAAAAAATGCGTGGGGGTCCCCCTAAATTCCATACCAGGCCCTTCAGGTCTGGTATGGATATTAAGGAGAACCCTAAGACAAAATTTAAAAAAAAGGCGTGGGGTCCCCCTTAAAATCCATACCAGACCCTTCAGGCCTGGTATGGATTTTAAGGGGACCCCCGCACTAAAATGTAAAAAAAAAAATGGCATGGGGTTCCCCCAAAAATCCGTATCAGACCCTTATCCGAGCATGCAACCTGGCAGGCTGCAGGAAAAGAGGGGGGACGACAGAGAGCCCCCCCTCCTGAACCGTACCAGGCCACATGCCCTCAACATTCGGAGGGGGCTTTGGGGTAGCCCCAAAGCACCTTGTCCCCATGTAGATGGGGAGAAGGGCCTCATCCCCACAACCCTTGCCCGGTGGTTGTGGGGGTCTGCGGGCGGGGGGCTTATCGCAATCTGGAAGCCCCCTTTAAAAAGGGGACCTCCAGATCCCGCCCCCCCCCCCCTGTGTGAATTGGTAATGGGGTACAAATGTACCCCTACCATTTCACAAAAAAGTCCTTTATTCATTTCTTCTTCCATCTTTTTTCTTCTGGTCTTCCTTTGATGTTCTTCTTGTTCCTCCAACAAGTTCTTCTCCATCTTCTTCTTCATCTTCTTCTTCATCTTCTTCTTCCTCCGCTCTTCTTGTCCCATATCTTGCGCCGGCTTCTTCTCCGCTCCGCCTGCACGATCCGCCTCAGTGGGAGTCTTCCGCCATGTGACGCTTTGATTCTTCTGAAACTTCTTAAATAACAGAGGGTGGGGCCACCCGGTGACCTCCTCTGACACATGGGGACTTCCCTATGGCCTTCCCCATGATGTCAGAGGGGGCGGGGTCACCCTGTTTACACCATTTTTTTGGCGTGGGGTTCCCCTTAATATCCATATCAGGCCTGAAGGGGCAGGTATGGAATTTAGGGGGACCCCCACGCATTTTTTCTTTATTTTGGTTCGGGGTTCCCCTGTGGGGAAATCCCCATGCCGTTTTTATCAATGAACTTTTATGTGTATTACGGACCGACAATTCATTGTAGCCGCAAGTAGTTTTAAATTACTTTTTTTCCTTTAGAAATGTAATTTTGCTGTCAGACTGTTCTAAACACGGAAAACATGCGCCCCTTTACAGGCATACTATAGACACCCCCCAGGTATGAAATTTAAAGGAATATTACACTTTTATTATTTCACTTTAAGCATTATTAAAATCCCTGCTCCCAAACTTTTTTTTGCATTGATACATGTCCCCTGGGGCAGGACCCAGGTCCCCAAACACTTTTTATGACAGTAACTTGCATATTAGCCTTTAAAATTAGCACTTTTGATTTCTCCCATAGACTTTAAAGGGTGTTCTGTGGCTTTTCCAATTTGCCGCGAACACCCAAAATTGTTCGCTGTTCGGCGAACTGGCAAACAGCAAATGTTAAACTCGAACATAAAGCTCATCCCTGCTCACCAGTATGGTATTTGGAAATTGAAATCATATCCCTTCTCAAGTTCAGTGCTCGCAACCTTTCTTCATAACTAATGTCCTCCAGACCCTTTAATAGATTTGTTGCCCTTCTTTGTACTCACTAGAGTTGAGCGGACACCTGGATGTTCGGGTTCGGCGGGTTCGGCGGGTTCGGCGGGTTCGGCCGAACTTCGGAAAAAAGTCCGGGTTCGGGACCGAACTTGACCCCGAACTCTGAACCCCATTGAAGTCAATGGGACCCGGACTTTTGAACACTAAAATGGCTGTAAAAAGGTCATGGAAAGGGCTAGAGGGCTGCAAATGGCAACAAAATGTTGTTAAGAGCATGGCAAGTGATCTGCAAACAAATGTGGATAGGGAAATAACTTAAAATAACATAAAAAAATAAAAATAAAATGCTGGAGGCCCCCTTCTCAGCAGAAGAGGTACAGGAAGTCATTAAGAACCTCAGAATCTCAACGTCACGATGCCGCACATATGGTGGGAATACCCCAGAATACGCACTTTCTGGAAAAAATTATTAACTTTCATCAGGAGACTGGGTGGGAGACAATGTGAAGGATCCAGAGGCACTGTCAGCAACCCAATCTACTATCGCCTGTACTTGTCCTGGCCTCAACATTCGTACAGCCTCATTAGGCCCGCCAAAATACCGCAGCAGGCTCTGTCACCTACTCGCACCTGAGGAAGGTGTTTCACTATTGCGTGTAGCTGGCACAGATCGACCACGTCCTCTCCCTGCAACAGGAGCGCCACCAGCAGCACCATGACCCGGGCCACATCCACTTTTTGATGATCTCCTCATATTTTCAAAATTTATGATCTCGCCCTAAATGGGTGTTTTTGTCAATAGCAAAATACACGTACAGTGTCTAAAGCGTTTATGAACACGCAGAAAATGCTATTGGGAAGAAAAAAAAACCTGCAAAATTAAATTTTTTTGCAATGTTTTTCCAATATCAGAATAAACGGATAGTGTCTAAAGCGTTTATGAAAACGCAGAAAATGCTATTGGGGGAAAAAAAAACACAGCAAAATTAAATTTTTTTGCAATGTTTTTCCAATATCAGAATAAACGGATAGTGTCTAAAGCGTTTATGAAAACACAGAAAAGGCTATTGGGGAAAAAAAAACATCGTAAAATTCAATTTTTTTGCAATGTTTTTCTAATATCCGAATACACAGAAAACGCAGAAAATGCTATTGGGGAAAAAAAAACACTGCAAAATAATTTTTTTTTGCAATGTTTTTGCAATATCAGAATACACGGATAGTGTCTACAGCGTGTATGTATGAAAACGCAGAAAATGCTATTGGGGAAAAAAAAAAAAACACTGCAAAATTTAATTTTTTTGCAATGTTTTTCCAATATCAGAATACACGGACAGTATGTAAAGCGTTTATGAAAACGCAGAAAATGCTATTGGGGAAAAAAAAACACTGCAAAATTAAATTTTTTTGTAATGTTTTTCCAATATCAGAATACACGGATAGTGTCTACAGCGTGTATGTATGATGTATGTATGAACACGCAGAAAATGCTATCCAGGAGATATAATTTCCGAGTCCGAGGTCTCCCGGAAAACATCACGGATATCCCCCTGGCTATACAGGATCTCATCAAGGATCTAATTCCTAACACACCACCTCACCACCTAGAGTTGGACAGGGCCCACAGAGCCCTCGGACCCCCCAGGAAGGATGGCACCCCGAGAGATATCATAGTAAAGTCTCACTTTTACGCTGTAAAAGAGGGAAATTATGAGACAAGCCCGCCTCAAACAGCAAGTTGCTTGCCGAGGACAACAAATACACATTTTTGCGGATTTGGCCCCCTCGACCAACCAAAAGCGAAGATCCCTCAAACCGCTCCTAACGGTGCTGTCCCAACAAGACATCAAATATCGCTGGACCTTCCCCTTCGGGGTGAAATTCATCATTCAAGGGAAAACATACTCATTCTCCTCCCTCCCAGAAGGTGAGAAACTTTTCCTCCACCTTAAACTGATTTCCCAGGAAGCACCCATGGACTTTTCCTCGGCACCTGGAGGTTCCACCAAGAGACCCCCTCCGACAAGCCCAGTTTCCCCCCTCTGGATTAGAGGCAAGACAAAGAAGCCCAAGGAAGCCAGACCCCCATAAGACGTTCTCGCTAACCTTTTCCATTACACTGCCCTCATTAGGGCTGCCCCACCCTGGGATAGTTATCCCCGCTGTTGAGGGAGCTTAAAGCTCTTAACTTTTCACCTGTTGCCAACCTTTAGGCCACCTATGTTTACGCCAAGTTTTTCGTTCATTAGTTTTTCACCTCCCTTGCCAGAGACACACGGCCTGGGCCTCAGATTTACGTCTACCTAATATGGATGCACAATTAAGGTCTTTCCGGATTTCAAGGGTTTAATAACTAAGCTCTCTCTATAAGATCTTTCTGCATCTTCCTGGGACCTCCCCCTGAAGAACCAAGCTCCAAAGTTTTGATCGTTTTCAGTGATACTTCGCAGGACCCTGTCGAGGGTTCCAGCCCAGAAGACTCCACCACCATTAACAGTATTCCTTTAACCGGGGGAATTCCCCCCCAGCCTTCCCCCCCAAGCTTGGGAGGGGTTGGGTGGTTGACGTGTGCCTATGCTAGAATTACCTTTTTGGGGCGAGCACTCTGATTCTAGGGAACTTTTACTGTTGAATTGTGGTCTGGTTTTGCTTACTTTGACAAGTAGACTTTACGCTATATTAGTTCTTTTTAACTGAATTTAGCTTATAAGCAAGGGCCAGGGGTGACACCCTTGAGCCTCCACTCATCCCACAGACGAGGATTTCCCCCCTCTGTGGTATGGGTCTTCAGCCCTCCTTATAGAGGCTGCCGAAGCCAAACTGATGGTGTTTGGCGGGACTTTCCCTCGTCAGACATTGTTCGTGCTCCTAGAGGACGTCGACCTATGTTTTGTTCTTTCTCTATTCCCCCCTCCCTCCCTAACTCTTTCCCTTTTTTGAGCTGTCTGACAGGTATTCCGGAGCTCCAGACAACAACGAGGCTCCGTACACAACTTTTTCTACGTCCGAGGCCCATAAGGAGAAACCTTCTGATGGTAAGTGGCGGTAGCCTTAGCAGTATTCCACCCCTCTGACCAAATGTCTGTGGTAAACACGACTGGCAACGATCTTAGAGTGGCCACACATAATGCTCAGGGTTTGAACTCCCCTAGAAAACGGAGAATAGCTTTTGAAAACTACCGATCCCTGAAGATAGACATTGTCTTAGTCCAAGAGACACATTTCCCGATCCCATACAACCCCAAATTCCTTCATTCACACTTCCCAACATTCTATTTTGTGAATGCTGCAAATAAAACCAAAGGAGTAGCGATACTGTTCTCAAAGAGTAGTAAGTTCTCACATATCTCTGACTACATAGACCCTGAGGGTAGAGTTATCCTAGTCAAAGGTTCTATTGAAGGTAACATCTACTCCATAATCTCTTACTATGCCCCTAATAAAGGACAAACAAAATTTTTCCTAACCCTTCTCAAAACCCTTTTACCTCTAGTAGAAGGCAAGGTCATCTTTGGAGGGGACTCAAACATTGCGTTTGACCAAGGACTCGACAAAATCGAGACCCCCCAAGGCCCAATTGAAAAGCCCTACCAAAGCTAGCTTAACCATAGCAAAAATCCTTCATTCACACGGGCTTGTCGACATATGGAGGGAACACAATCCCTCAAAAAGGGATTATACCCACTTCTCAGCTCCTCATCAGTCGTATGCTAGAATAGATCACATCCTAATACCCTTTTCCCTTATCCCATCAACAAGTAAAGTGGCCATTATCGACACTGCTTGGTCGGAAGACTCAATTGTCCTACTTCACATGATAAACTCCCTCACTAGGCTGAAGTGCTTGCACTGGCGTCTGAACAAATCCATCCTTAGTGACCCCATTAAAACCGCTGTAATAGACAAATCACTGAAGGGATACTTCCTTCTCAACAATGTAGACAACATCTCCCCCGAGACCCTCTGGGCCGCCCACAAAGCCACCATCAGGGGCAAAATCGTTAGCATCGCAAAAGAAAGAAAGATTGATGGACATTATTAAACTCAAAAAAAAGTTTGCTTCCCTTAAACTCCAACACAAGAAAAACCCTTCTAAAGCCCTAATAGACCAACTAGACACAAACAGACTGGAACTGAACTTAGCCCTCACGGTAAAAGCGGAGAAGCACATCCGCTGGAGTGAAGCTAAATTCTACCACCAAAAAGATAAAATCGGCCCGATGCTGGCCTCCAAACTTTCCCCTCGATCACATAATTACTGTATTCCCAGGATTAGAGTAGCAGGTAACCCTCCCTTGGCAGACCCCAATAAAGGTACTAGAGGCATTCTGGAGCTTTTACACCAACCTCTATAGCATGTCCCCAAAGGATAAAGACCCATTGATATCCAAATTTGTTTGAGACCTTCCAATTCCAACTTTATCGGCTGAACACAAGGAGGTAATGGAGGCGAGCATCTCTGTTGAGGAGATAGGAGAGGTCATTAAAAACCTAAAAATCAGGATCGGCCCCTTGACCAGTCGGTCTCTCCGTGCCATACTATAAGGCCTTCGTTGACATGCTAGCACCTCATATGGCAAGGTTCTTTAAGATGATGATGCAGGGAACCCCCTTAGATCCTCAGCTAAATACTGCCTACATAACGGTAATTCCTAAACCTAATAAAAACCCTGAAGAGGTTGAAAATTATAGACCAATCTCCCTCATAAATAATGACCTCAAGATCTTGACGAAGATCATGGCCAACCGCTTATCCTCTTTCATTAATCGTTACGTCCATAAGGACTAAGTAGGGTTCATTCCAGGCAGGCAGGGGCCAGACCAAATCAGAAGAGCCATCGATCTAGTCTCCCTCCTACAAACCGGTTGGGATGGGGGCCTCAAACAGGAAGGGATGCTGCTTTCCTTAGACCTCAATAAGGCCTTCGATACAGTCAAATGGCCTTATCTTTTCGCTCTAATGGAGCGGTGGGGTTTTGGTAATCTCTTTTTACTCTACTCTACACTCCCTTTACTCCAATCCATCAGCGCTAATCCGTCTCAGTGGGCATCACTCTAAACCCTTCCACATAGAGCGTGGCACCAGACAGGGTTGCCCCCTATCTCCTTTAATTTTTGCCATCGCTATTGAGACGTTAGCAATAGCAATTCGTCCAACCCCAAAATCCAAGGTATTTCTTGTGGTCCCCAAATACACAAATGTGGTCTCTTCGCAGACAACATGCTACTATTTGTTACTTCACCTATCACATCTCTCCCTAACCTCTGTAAACTCCTGAATGACTTTGCCAGGGTGTCGGGTCTTAGGGTTAATTACGACAAATCTCACTACCTCAACATATCACTGAAACCCTCCACAGTGGAAACTCTGAAAAGCTCATTTAACTATAGATGGAACTCCTCGTCCATAGATTATCTAGGGATTCACCTCACCTCTAAAATTGACCAACTGTACCCAGCAAACTTCCCACCCACATACAAGAGACTTGAGTTGGTTCTGAAGACATGGGCCAGCAAAGACCTCTCCTGGATTGGTAAGATCCATTTAATAAAAATGACACTCCTCACCAGACTGTTTTATTTATTTTGGGCCATCCCGATAAACCTAAGAAGGGACCATCTGCAATCCCTCCAAGGGAAAGTCAATGAGTTTATTTGGGGTAGAAAAGGACATAGATTACCAAAACATACTCTATACAGACAGCGCACACAGGGTGACTTAGGGCTACCAAGAATACTTTGGTACAGACTGGATCCATATAGAAAGACAGGCGGTCCTCACCTATACTCTCGACTACTTGCTATGGCTCCCCTCCAGGGACAGGCCCCCTATACTCTCTCCGATCGTCTCACAATCCCTGTCCCTCTTGGATAAAATGAAAACCCACCCCTTCTTGACCTCCGACTGTCGTCCACTAGCCCACATCTTCAATAACACTGATTTCCCCCAGGTCAAGATATAAAATCCTTCAAGTGGTGGTTGGACAAGGGGTTGTATCGGATCGGGCATTTCCTTACGGCTTCAGGCCCAATAACCTTAAAACTCTGTAAACAACAAATGGACATCCCGAGTGGGGAACACTTCAGGTTTTTCCAAATACAACACTTTCTCCACAAACTATGGAAAGGGAAACCCATCCCACCTAGATTCACTCCATATGAGATATGGTCCAGAAAAAAACAAAGATCAGAGGGGTGGAATTTCAGTTATCTATCAGTCTCTTGCAATACAAGTAGGAAAAACCCCTTATATGACCGCATGGGGGGAGAATGACCTCCAAATCCATTGGGATCTTGAGCAATGGCAGACATCCTTTTCCAGAGCCTATAAAGGAATTAAGAATATTTCCCTAATAGAATCAAACCTAATGAACAGATGGTATCTCACGCCCTCTAAATTGGCCCTCATGTTTCCAACTGCTAACCCCCATGGCTTCAGGGGATGTGCTCTACATGGCTCCATGGCCCACATATGAACATTTGGAATGTCCCAAAATCAGATCATTCTGGAAAAGGATGTTTACCCTAATTCATACAGTAACAGGGCTTCAACCACCCAGAACCCCTGCAGTGGCCCTATTGAACGCTAATATCTCAGGGGCTTCTAAATGGAGCCGCAAATTAACCCACTTCATTCTCCTGGGCGCTAAGCTGACAATTGCCAAGGCCTGGAAAAAACCTGGGGTATCCTTAAAAGCTGCCAAGCATAACATTTCTTGGATTATGTCCCAAGAGAAATTGACCAGTGTTCTCCTAGATTCCAAAGCACAATTTGAGACCACTTGGGAACCTTGGGCAAATCACGTGGGTACCTCCCTCATTCCTGGTATACAAACGTAACTAGTGAGCATCAACATTTTCCCTACAACCTACTACCTGTCAGATGGCTCCCCCTGCTTTTCCCTTTCCTCCCCTCCTTCTCCTCATCCTCTTCTACTTTTATTCTTTCTGGTACTAGTTTATTGAATTATTCGTTTTAAGGTCTGCCTCTCGTGGGCTTGTTGTGGTCATGTAGTACGTGCAGTTTTCAGTGCGGTGCAGGGGCCCCTGGATTTGGGGGTTATACCCGGCACAGTTTGATCCCCTTAGGGGTGTCGGGGGAGCCTCCCAGAGCAAGATTTTTTAGGAGTGGTGGGGTGCGGGTTCCACGGGGTCACTCCTGGGGGGCCTCGGTCTTGCCATTCGCAGCATTCCTAGGGTGGCCATTCTGGTATGTCATGGAATATGCCAATACCTTGCCTACTAGTAGTTCCACGTTTCATGTATAATCTTGGCGCTATGCAACTTGCCTCTTTGCATCGACTGTATGTAATATTGTGTTTTCTCATTGTATTTGTTGATATCAATCATAAAAAGTTTGAAAGAAAAATATAATTGAACAGTTGTCCAAAAAAATTTGAAAGACCCATATGAACCATAAATTGTGTCTGAGTAGACAAAATTGCATGTTTATATAGATATATAAACATAAACTAAAAATGTATAGATAAATATAGATAGTGTTGCACTGTACAATAATTTAAGATAAAAGTGTGAAAGTGCTTTGTGGAGACAATCACTTAATCACACTGACAAGTGACAATAAAACGCATGGAATATAAACATGGAAAAAAATGCATAATGTGCATAAATAACTTTGTGCAAAAACACATATCACTGTGAACGCAAATTAAAGTGAATCTTCATACATAAAACTCCTTGGATGGAATAGTATAAATAAATAGACAGATAAAAACTTAATATCACATATCACTATAAACGCAAATTGAAATGCATTTTCATGCATGAACTCCTTAGGTGAAATAAATAAATAAATAAAAAATAATATAATGGGTGATGTATAGTCCAGTGAAAATAATATTGTGATAATGAATCCGTGGATCAAACCCTAGGTCTGCTAGGGCTAAGGTGCATAATGCGGTGACATGAGTGTCAGTCCAAATAAAAACAGGTAAACTATGAAGGTGCTGGTGATCACTCTCTGAAGTGCAGTGAAGGGTAGTGGGTGGCTTCTGTTCTTCTGTGGAGCTAGATATAGATGTCCCCTTACCTTACTGCTGTAAGTTAACAGCATATGTATGAAATCTTTCTTGTGGGACCTCTGTGTTTCCCCAGGTTAGCGTCCCCCTGAAAGGGCTCTCTCTGGGTCCAATGCAGCTGCTATGCGTGTCCTAATGGGCGTCCCCTTTTTGCCTTGTAGTAGTGTGTAAACCTCACAGATATGGCAAGAGGGATGCTCGATAGTGTAGTATTTCCAAAAAAGGTTTTTATTGTATATAGATTATAAAATTACTCACATTTCAACATCAATAGCTTGCATGTAAAAACGAGCAGCGAGCTCGTACCTCACTAACGGTATCTCCTATTCCCGACGCGTGTTCGTCACAGTCACGTGGCTTCATCAGGGTTTTATTTATTTATTTCACCTAAGGAGTTCATGCATGAAAATGCATTTCAATTTGCGTTTATAGTGATATGTGATATTACGTTTTTATCTGTCTATTTATTTATACTATTCCATCCAAGGAGTTTTATGTATGAAGATTCACTTTAATTTGCGTTCACAGTGATATGCGTTTTTGCACGAAGTTATTTATGCACATTATGCACTTTTTTCCACGTTTATATTCCATGCGTTTTATTGTCACTTGTTAGTGTGATTAAGTGATTGTCTCCACGAAGCACCTTCACACTTTTATCTTAAATTATTGTACAGCGCAACACTACTTTTTATCTATACATTTTTTGGGTTCTGACATTTCCTTCAGTGTTTGCCGCAGTACTTGGTCATTTTGTCATATACTAGGCTGGCACAGGGATACATATCGTAAAATAAACTAAAAATTTTAATGAAAAATTAAGCTAATAAGGCAGATACTAGTTATCAGTATTTGAATATGTCAAACATTCACAATACTAATCAGTAATTATCTGTAGATTGTAAAAATGGTAAACTATATTAACTGACAATTGCGCGGTCGTGCGACGTGGCTCCCAAACAAAATTGACGTCCTTTTTTTCCCACAAATAGAGCTTTCTTTTGGTGGTATTTGATCGCCCCTGCGGTTTTTATTGTTTGCGCTATAAACAAAAATTTTTACATTATTTTTTAGCAAAAAAATTAAAAAAAAATTTTTTTTCCTCAGTTTAGGCCGATACGTATTCTTCTACATATTTTTGGTAAAAAAAATCGCAATAAGCGATTATTGATCGGTTTGCGCAGAAGTTATAGCGTTTACAAGATAGGGGATAGTTTTATAGCATTTTTATTAATAATTTTTTTTTTTTATTATTAATGGCGGAGATCTGCGATTTTTTTTGTGACTGCGACATTATGGCGGACACATCGGACATTTTTGACACATTTTTGGGACCATTGTCATTTTTACAGCAATTAATGCATTAAATGCATTGATTTCTGTATAAATGACACTAGCAGTTTAGGGGTTAACCACAAGGTGGCAGTGTAGGGGTTAAGTAGGCCTAGGGGTGTGTTTTTTTACTGTGGGGGGGCGTGGCTGTCAGCTAGTGAATGCTGATCTCTGCTCCAATCACAGGGAGCAGAGATCGGCGTCACTAGTTGCTAGGCAGAACAGGGAGATGCTGTTTATCTCGGCATCTCCCCGTTCAGCCGCTCCGTGAGACGATCGCGGGAGTCCCCGCGGCGATCGAGTCCGCGGGGACCGCGGCCGGACTCACGGGGGTCCCGACCGGCGCGGGAGCGCGCCGCTCCCGGCGCGCTCCCGATGGCACGGACAGGCGAAAGGAGGGACGTATATATACGCCCTCCTGCCTGTACGTGCCATTCTGTCGACGTATATCGTCGTGCGCCGGTCGGCATGTGGTTAAAAATAAAATGTACCCAAACCAATGCTACCAGTTTTAGTTATCCAATATATTGAACATCCAAAATCGATAGTCATTTATTTAAAAATATTCAAGCAGCTTGGATCATGTATCCCAGAAAATACTTAACAGACCCCCATTGTTGATAAACCCACCTGCGCGACGCAGATCGAGTTTACGTCAAAGAGACCCACTAAGGATTATCAATAAAAGCATTAACGTCTACATCAATATTTAATCCATACGGTACATATGTCTTAACCCTATGGATCCACGACATTTCCAGTTTTGAAATTTCTCACACCAGAGATCTCCCCCGCCAATTAGGACTAAATTTATCAACCCCTAAAAAAAGGGTATTAGAAGGGTCCTTATTGTGTGCTAAAAGGTAGTGCTTTGACACCGAATGGCTCTTAAATCCAGACTTAATAAATTGTGATATGCTCATTGAGCCTTATCTGAAGAGGGCGTTTGGTCTGCCCAATATATTGTAAGCCACACGGGCACTGCAGCAGATATACCACACCCACTGTGGAGCAGGTGATTATTGGGGTAATAGTATGCTGTACCCGTGTGCTCGTAGACTCAAACTTCGGATTTCTTCTATGCGTACAACTATTCAAAGAGCACACGCGGCATCTTCTACATTGGTAGAATCCAGTTAATTGGTCAAAAAAAGTTGATTTATTTGTTGGAGGATCAAAGATGTTGGGGGCCACTCTGTTCCTAAGTAAGGGAGCCCCTCTAACCACTGCCTGAGGTCTTACTGGTAGAACGCTTTTCAAGATTTTATCATTATTGACAATATGCCAGTGTTTAGAAACTATCTGTTTAATGTTCTTATGTTGAAGAGAATATGTAGTCACAAAAGGTACTCCTGAATTTTGACACAAATCAGTTTGGGGGTGGGGGTTCTTGAAGTAAAAGTTCCCTGTTCATCCCTTGCACTTTATTAAGCACAGGTGCCAAGGGGTCCATAGTATACCCCTTCTCAAGGAATCTGCCAGTTAAAATCTTGGCCTGTCCTAGAAACTCATGTGGATAAGAGCAATTCCTACGCAATCTCATATATTGGCTTTTTGGTATTGAATTGAGCCAATGGTCGATGATGACAACTGTCCAATGAGATGTAGGAGTTGCGATCAGTCGCTTTAAAAAAGGTAGATGTAGAAAAAATACCATCGCTGTTGGTCAAAGTTAGATCCAAAAAATGAATCTGTGTCTGACTCATTTCAAAACTCAGATGTATGCCACGATCATTTGAGTTTAGAGAGGACATAAACTCATGCAGTTCCTGGACATTGCCATCCCATAGGAGGAGGATGTCATCAATATATCTAGCCCACAGGATTAGCTGGGGTCTCCTGTGGGCATAGATGACATCCTCCTCCCACTTGGCCATAAATAAATTAGCCAGGCTGGGGGCATACTTTGCCACCATTCCACTGATTGCAGATCCAAAAATAATTGTGGGAGGATGCATATACAAGGAGTTCCATTATAAAGGATACTTGGCATGCTGGAAGCCCCGAATCCCTAACGAGGAAACCTCCTACGGCCTCCAAACCCAAAACATGGGGAATTATGGTAGATAGAGAGGTGAAATCGGCGTGCACCATCCACATACCTGGTTTTATACTAACTCCCGAAAGGAGATTTAACACCTGTCGTGAATCCTTTATATACGACGGCATATTTTCCGGACTAAAGGCTGTAAGTAAAAATCAATATATCTGCCCACCCGGGATGCGATTGAATCTATGCCACTCACAATGGGGTGTCCCGGGGGCAGATAGGGTTCTTGTGAACCTTCGGCAGATATTAAATTGTTGGTGTCCTAGGCTCCCTAGGCACCAAAATAAAACTCTCTCTTGTTCAAGATGCCCACTGACTAGATACAATTCTCTCCCAATCTTTTTGGTATTTAATTTTAGGGTCTGAGGGGAGTGGGATATAGGTGTCGACATCACTAAGGATTCTATCCATCTCTGCCCTATAATCCTTACGGTCAAGAACCACAATCCCACCCCCTTATCTGCAGGTCTAATCAAAAGGTCTTTATTTTTACACAAGAAATCCAGACCATCCTGAATAATCTTAGAGTTCCTAGCTTTTTTAATCTCTAATACTTTGAGCTGTTTCAAAATTACATCCCTAAAGACCCTCAGTGATGGTGCAAGAACACCAGGAGGGTTAAATAGGGATTAGTTTGCCAGTCCCGAATGTACAATATCACCAGAAACTGAACTACTATTGCTAATAGGATTACTGGACATGTACCTTTTTATATTCGATTTACGCACAAATTCATGCACGTCCATATATGTCTGGAACTTGTCAAGGCTCCTAGGGGGTACAAACTTAAGGCCCTTATCTAAAACTGCCTTCTCATGGTCAGTAAGTGTTTGCGTACTCAAGTTAAAAATCCCTCTACCTGTTACATTTTTGTTCTCTTTAGCTGCTCGCAAACGCCTCCCCCCTCTAGTTCCTCGCTTTTTTCTACTGGCCTTTTTATGCCTTGATTGGGTTTGGAAAATCCCCAACTTCCCTGTCCATTAGGGGCCAGGCTCTTACTGTTGGGTGTGTTCCCATTCTAAGGTTGGTATGGTAATAAAGAGGAAAAAATATCTCTCCGTTGGTAATCTTGTACTTCAACTTGGTTATAACCTTCATCAAAAGCACCATTATCTCTTAAAGGAAAACATTTTTTTGTGTAGGTATGTTGTACTCCCAACCACCATCCTAAAAATCCTGATAGGTTTATCCATAGAAGGGGGTCACTATTTTGGCCATATATCCACCATTCAGAGTTACCATTACTCTGCCCAGGGCCTCTATTGTTAGTTTGATAACCACGTCCTCTTAACACTGGATGATGTCCACCAATCCAGGGGGGGGGGGGGGGGTTGGGCAAAACCCACCACCTCCCTGTCCATAATTAGGTTGGGGAGGCCCAGAAACATGAGGATGGCTATATAGTGCATTATTAAATTTACTAGCCCCCAAATTCCTATATGGGGACTGGTTTGAATGAGGACCTCCGCCTTTTTGGGATTTACCAGCAGGGGGACCTTTTTTTGATGTATTAGACTTAGGTTGCTGGGACTGTCGTAATACCGCACCTGCAGTCTCTCCAATAACCTGTGCAGACACCACCATCTCAATATTGGTCTGACCGGCCAAATCCTCTAATAATTTCTTCTGCCAGTTAAAAACAACATTGTTTTGGTAGTCAGTCAAATCCCGATTGTATTTTTTCTTTTTCTTTAACCTCTGTTCCTTATTCTCCTTTTTTAGTTGGTTCTGAGATCTCTCCCTATATTCACCACTCTCTTTAGTGGGATTAAGTTTATCTTTAATAATCCTAATCTCAGCATCTAATTTAGCCAATTTAGTAGATTTCCTTTCGATCAGAAATTGCAAAAATGTTATGCCCGCTTTGTTAAAATAGTTAAACCATTCCTCCAACTCGGTATCTCCCTTTTGGGGACAAATTTCCCATCTTAGACTCCTTGGGACCATAGAATCTTTTATATAAGTCTCCAAATAGGCTATATCCCACTGTATATGGGTTTCAGGAACCATGCGTTTTTTTAACCTCATAAATAGCCCACCAAGCTCATTTTCATCCTCTTTGTATAATTCAAAAACACCATCAATATTGACAACTTTTTTGGCTATAAATTCAAAAATATCCATACTTATATTAAAAAATATAAATACTGTTAAATTCACCTCTATAACAGCAGCAGTAATGATATCAGAAAGGATAATATAAAAAGGGAAAAAAAACTGTGCTTGGATAAATTAAAAGATAATAGAAATATATAGTGAGCAGTAGCTTATTGTGAGATATACACAAAGCAAATATGGAACAGAGAAGCTGTGCTATTTTTGATAGAAACTATTACTTTAAGACCTGAAAAAGAAAAGTTTTCCTTTAAGAGATAAAGGTGCTTTTGATGAGGGTTTTAACCAAGTTTAAGTACAAGATTACCAACATAGATGTTTTTTCCTCTTTATTACCATACCAACCTCAGAGTGGGAATACACCCAACCGTAAGCCCCTGATGGACAGGGAAGTTGGGGTTTTTCCAAACCCAATCAAGGCATAAAAAGACCAGTAGAAAAAAGGAACTAGAGGGGGGAGGCATTTGCGAGCAGCTAAAGAGACTGAAAAAAAAATGTAACAGGTAGAGGGATTTTTAACTTGAGTATGCAAACACTTACTGACCCTGAGAAGGCAGTTTTAGGTAAGGGCCTTAAGTTTGTACCCCCTATGAGCCTTGACAAGTTCCAGACATACATGGACGTTGTCACGTACCTGGTGGTATTGAGCCTGAATTGCAGAGATAGACCTCTGGCTCCCACTCCTGGCCCTCTGGAATGGGAACAGCAGGCACAGGAATAAGGAGTGGTATGGGTGCCTGGCAGGATCAACAGTCAGTGTCAGAAGTCCAGGAACCACTTGCAGAAGTAGGAGACTGGAACTGGAGAGCAGGCTGGAACCAAAGTGCTGGACTGGAAGCAGGAACCACAGCAGGCTGATGTGCAAGAACTGGAATGCTGGACTGGAACCAGGAATCAACAGCTGGCAGGATCACCCAAGAGAGGTCAGGCAGGCTGGTGGTCAGGTATCAGGCGGGCAGCAGAGGTACCAGGGATCGGGCAGGAGAATAGTCAGGCAGACTGGTTGTCAGGTATCAGGCAGACAGCAGAGGTACCAAGGATCAGGTAGGAGAATAGTCAGGCAGGCCAATGGTCAGATGCAGGCGGAAGGCAGGAAGAGTCACAACAGGTAGCCGGGTCTTTAAACAGGTAATCACAGGTCAGATCAGGTTAGGGCACACAGAACGCTGTAGAGCAGACAGCGGAGACCGTCTGTGACAGACAGGCTTAAATAGCCCATCTGACGCCAACAGAGGCGCGTGCACGTGCTTTCGCGCGCGTTCCCGCACACTCGAGCACGTGAGCGCTCCTGCGCCAGAGAGCCTGGAGTGCAGATTTCTGGCAGAATCTTCATGACAGACGTGCATAAATTTGTGCATAAATTGAATATAATAAAGGTACATGTCCAGTAATCCTATTAGCAATAGTAGTTCAGTTTCTGGTGATATTGTACATTCGGGACAGGCAAACGCATCCCTATTTAACCCTCCTGATGTTCTTGCACCCTCACTGAGGGTCCTTAGGGATGTTATTTTGAGAGATCTCGAAGCATTAGAGATTAAAAAAGCTAGGAACTCTAAGATTATTCAGGATGGTCTGGATTCCTTGTGTAAAAATAAAGACCTTGTGATTAGACCTGCAGATAAGGGGAGTGAGATTGTGGTTCTTGACCGTAAGGATTATATGGCAGAGATGGATAGAATCCTTAGTGATGTCGACACCTATATCCCACTCCCCTCAGACCCTAAAATTAAATACCAAAAAGATTTGGAGAGAATTGTATCTAGGGGCCTGTCAGTGGGCATCTTGAACAAGAGAGAGTTTATTTTTGGTGCCTAGGGAGCCTAGGACACCAACAATTTACTATCACATACCAATTTTACTAATCACGTCCCAGGTGGGCATATATATTGATTTTTACTTACAGTCTTTAGTTCTTATATGTTTAAATTATTTTTATTAAATTATTGTCAACATACATACAAGTTCTTCCATATCATTTTAAATACATGAATATAAAACATTCAAATAAAATGCATACACAATTACAAATACGAAAACAATAACAGAGAAAAGAAAAAAAAAACATTTTTTTTGGATCTATCCCTCTCCATTGGCCAAATTTCTGAAAAAATTATAGTCAAAGCATTTTCTTATACTTTCCCCTTTCCTCTCTCCCTATCTCCTTGTTTCCTGTTAAGTGTGGAGGCGAGGATACTGCGCCCTTAGCTCCCCGACCCCTCTCTGCAACCCCCCACCCCAGAAAAAATAAAATAAAATTAAATATAACCCCTCCTCATTTCCCCTCTTCACTTCCCTCCTCTCCGCCCTTCCTATTTAAATTTATGTGTTTTTATATACAACCCCCCCCCCACATTATCATTTCCTCCCCATGTAGTGCCTACCCCCCATCCTCACTTTAATCCATATTGTTTATTTAATAAACACACCCCCCACTCCTATATTTTCAAATAAGTAATATCTCTTTTATGTATATGAATACACGCACACATGCGCACCCACTGGTGAATCTGTGATCCTCCCTTACCCCTTTCTTTATTTATGAGGTGGAGAGAATCTTATCTCAGTCACCACTATATATCCCTAATAATGTGCCTCTTCATGAGGAGCATAGAGAAGGGGAGAAGAAAAAAAAAAAAAAAAAAAGGATAAAAAAAAAAAAAAAAAAATTGAAATATATAAAAAAAAAAAATAGAGAAGAAAAAAAAAAAGGAAGGGAGAAGGAAAAGAAGTGGGAAGGGAAGGGACCGGGCACAGGACCCTAACCTCCACCCTCAATTCCCATATAACTCCTGTAAACCTGGGATTGTTTAAATTCTGACCATCCTTTCCAAATACTAGCAATTCTTGCTTCAGAGTCATTTTGCAAGTGGATTACTTCCTCCATAAGCCTAGTCTTATCTACCTCCCTAAGCCACTCCTTTATTGTGGGGGCCTTCTTAGACCCCCAATGTTTGGGGATCAGTGCCTTTGCCGCATTCAGCTAAAAAGGAGTAATTGCTGTTCTATATTTCTTCCTTGTGGAATTTATCGCATGAAACAGACATTGCCACGGATCCAGCCCAATTTCATTTCCACGAATTTTTTGGATTAAATCTATTATTTCCATCCAATATGGTTGAATCAAATGGCACTGCCACCATATGTGAGCATGTGTCCCGACCTCCCTACATTCCCTCCAACATAAAGGAGAAATGTGAGGGTTCATTTTATGTATTTTTAATGGCACGTAGTACCATTTGACCAATAGTTTATAGTTCATTTCTTTTATCCGCATGTCCTTTGAGGTGGAGTGGACATAGTCTAAAACCTTGTTTTTCATTTCTTCGGGTAGTGCCTGATTCAATTCTATTTCCCAACTCCCGAAAGGGCATGCGGCTCCATCCTCCATAGGGAATATCAATCTCTTATATATATTTGAGATCCCCTGTCTATTTCTTCCCCCTTGATCAATTAATTTTTCCCACGAGTTTAACCTAGAAGCAGCGCGGAGAGGTTTTGGAAGAGAATCTACAAAATGTTGGAGCTGTCTATATCTCCACCCATCCCATGGAGTTGTACCATACCTCTCTCGCAGTTCCGTTAATGAGCACAAAGCATGCCCCTTCAAGACATCCTTAAGCCTCAGCTGGTCTGATAGAGTCCATTTTAGATATTGGTTATTATCTTTCCCTGGCGGGAAAAAGTTATTCCCAGTCAAGGAGGTCAGGGGACTATTATACTGCCATGAAATGCTATTAAGTAATTTATCCCATACTCTAAATGTTTCCATGAGTGATTGGTGCTATTTCTCCCGAGAGCCCCCTGTATTGCTTTGGAATCCAAATAATCTGACCCAGGGCAACTTTACTCACACTTTCTTCTAAGGACACACACTTTTTGTACAGTGAGCCATGGACCCAGTCCACGATCCTTCATAACACTGCCGCCTCATGATATTTTCCCAGGTCTGGAAGGAACATTCCCCCCTTCTCTCTTGGTCTACTCATTGTTTTATAAGCGATACGGTTGGCTCGGTTATTCCATATAAATTTCAACAAAATCAATCTAAGAGTTTGAAATATGCTCCAGGGATATTAATCGGCAGGCTTTGGAAGACGTATAGGGCTTTCGGAAGAATCCTCATTTTAATCACATTTATCCTACCAAACCATGATAATCTATGTGCAGGATACCCTTTCAGATCTTGTTTGATTTTATTCAATAGGGGAACATAATTATCTTGATATAGATCTATCATTGATACTGCCAGGTATATTCCCAGATATCTCAATCCCTTCTGTTTCCACACAAAGGGAAAAAGAGCTCTGAGAAGCCTACCCTCAGTTGGGGAAACAGAGATATTTAATATCTCAGTTTTCTCCATGTTGATCGGCGACGGCCTCACAAGGCAGGAACATCTCGGATCTCTTCAGATCGCAGTCACTATCGAGACAGCCCCGCAAAAGGACAATGGTAGGAGCCACTTACACTCCCAGCACCCACTAACATACGCCGACATGTCCATGTTTGCTGCGGACATAAAATCCACTTCCCAAGATAGGCTTTGGAGAGAGTCACCTATTCACACTCCAATCATTTTATAGAAATGAATAGACATTTGGAGGACCTTGATAACAGGGGGAGGAGGTGTAACATACGGGTCAGAGCTCCCAGAATGAGCAAGCAGAACAACCGAACACCGCACACACGATCCCGCCGTTCGGCGACGGCCTCACAGGCAGGAACATCTCGGATCTCTTCAGATCGCAGTCACTATCCAGGAGCAATGTGGTAGAAGCCAAGATGGCGCCGGCTCATGCTGAGGATAGCACGTTTTTTGTTTAAACTCAATTGCAGAAAAGTGGCCGCGGGCCTCCCCCACCTCCGCCACTACAGTTACATTTTTTTTGCTTGTTTTGTATTCTCATTATCCCCTGTACCAGGACTGGTACTGAGAGGTAATTCACTCCTGTCTCATTCTCCATACCGAGATTGACACAGGATATCCCTGCTGCTACCTCCCACTACCCCACAAGGTACACCCAGGGAGACCTTAGTCCCTGGTTAGTACTCCTAATCAGACCTCACGGATAGAATATCTATTCGAAGGCAGTATAATATAATCTTCTCCTTCTCTGTTTTCTCCCTTCCACTACTCTTTCCTTTATCTTTCTCTTAACTGGTAGATCTATACGCGTGGGTAGACATCACTTGAAAGAATACCATACTGTAATAACATATCTCCTGTACAGTGTCTTCCATAGGTACCGGGTCTCCGAATCTGTCCAGGGCGGTGCAATGGCATACTCATCGATGGGCCACTGCCCCACAGTGATATCTCACAATGTCAGAGGTCTGAATACCCCTGAAAAACGGACCGCCCTCCTAAGGGAGCTCAAGAAAGGTAGGCCTCACTTCGCCTTCTTGCAAGAGACGCACTTTAAAACAAGCAATGTACCCAGGCTCACTGATTCCTATTTCACTACAGTATATCACGCTACCAATGCCTCGGCTAAGTCGAAGGGGGTCTCTATACTAATTAGCAGAGAGGCCAACTTTGAGCTGACGGACAAACTGATAGACCCTGAAGGGAGGTTTATCTTCCTGAAGGGGAAATACTACGGGGTACCAACGACATTGGCTAATGTATATTTCCCGAATACCTCACACCTGACTTTTTGCAGACGGGTAATGGGGGAGCTTGGAGTGTTTGGCTCGGGACGCATAATCCTGGGCGGGGACTTCAACCTCCCCCTGAACCCTCTAACTGACACATTGACAGGCACATCATACATTAGATACAGAGTACTGAAGAGCCTGAAATCAATTTTGTCCTCGATGCATCTGGTGGATACCTGGAGATATCTTCACCCAGATGGGAAGGACTTTACTTTCTATTCTGCCCCCCATGCCAGGTACTCAAGAATCGATTACATTTTCATTTCACGAAAGGACCTACATCTAGTGGAAAGGGCAAACATTGGTATACAATCCTTCTCGGATCGTGCCCCCGTCTCTCTTTCACTGGCCTCTGATGTACCCACACATAGGAGACAGTCTTGGCGACTGAATTCCTCGCTTCTGACAGACTGTGAATTATTGCCAAAACTCACCAAGCAATTGCAAGAATTTTTTAGCTTTAATTCAATACCAGAGACAGACCCCTTGATGACATGGGAGGCTCACAAATGTTACATGCGAGGGGAATTGATGAGGGCGGGAGCTAAGCGAAAGAGGGACAGGGAAAAACAGATCTCAAAATTAGTAGATAGAATCTCACAACTAGAACTACAACATAAGCAATCCCTCACCAAACAGACAGCGACTGAACTACTTGACACCCGAAAAGCCCTACGACAAATATTAGATGCCACCACTAAACGGTTCCTGTTTTTCAGGAAAAAAATATATTACGAACACGGGGACAAAACAGGCAAATTCTTAGCCAGAGCCCTAAAAGACCCCCGCCTTAACAACAACATTAAGGGTATACGAAACAAACAGGGAACGTTAGATCAGACGGATGAGCAGATTGCACAACACTTCCACTCCTACTACTCCAATCTCTATAACTGATATACCAAAACCCATCAGCAAAACTACGAATAAATGGAACCCTGTCCGAAACGATAAAAATAACCAATGGTACAAGACAAGGGTGTCCCCTCTCGCCAATCCTCTTCATCATCTCGTTGGAACCTTTCATTAGGAAAGTGAAGTTATCACCAGATATTGAGGGTTTCTGGGTGGGTCAACGGGAATTTAAAATCGCTGCATACGCCGATGATTTGCTATTTTTCCTAACGAAACCCCTCACGTCAATTCCCACACTGCTAAGGGAGTTCACGGTGTACGGGTACGTCTCCTATCTAAAGATCAATTATACGAAGTCTGAGGCGATGAATATCACCATGACAGAGGATACACTACATAGCGCACAACTAAATAGCACCTTCAAATGGGTATCCTCTGCCATGAATTTCCCACCCATGCTCAAAATCATAAGACAAGATTTACTGTCCTGGCATACTAACAAACATTTCTCATGGTTCGGGAGGGCAGCCATCTGTAAGATGTCAATATTGCCCAGAGTACTGTATTTATTCCGGACCTTACCGGTCCTGATTCCACAGTGCTTTTCAAAACCCTACAAACAATCCAGCTTGAGTTTGTTTGGGCACACAAGCGCCCGAGAATCAAATTTGAGTTAATGACTAGGGCGAAAGAAAGAGGGGGAATGGGCCTGCCCGACTACAAACAATATTATCACGCCTCACATATGACCAGAATCCTGGATTGGCATTGCCACTTAAAGACAACCCGGACTTTCCACCAGGGGTAGCGAACCGAGCGTTACAGAAACAAGACGAGAATACACCTTTGCTTACCAGCCACTGTTTTGAGAACGTCCTTATTAAGGACTACCAGAAACTGAAAGGAGAGGCCCATGTGCAGGATATGCCCCTATGGACATACTTCCAGATACGAAGTTATGTAAACGATGCACGACGCAAAATGCACTTTACTAGACAAATGACAGATATGGAATCAGTGTGCCTGGAGGGGGCCCCAATACCCAAAGCCACCTCCTTAGCATATGCCTGGCTCCAGGCCTCAGCACCGCACGCCCTGGACAGATTTCGGAAGAAGTGGTCGGAGGAACTTAACATAGAAATAACAGACACACAATGGCAAAAAGCCTGTATACTAGCACATAAATGCTCCTTGAGCACCAGAATGCAGGAAACTGCGTATAAATTGCTTACACATTGGTATGCCACTCCGGTCAAGTTACATAAGTGGTTCCCCCAAACCTCGGATCTTTGCTGGCGATGTGGACAAGACAAAGGTACGGTCCTACACATCTGGTGGCATTGTCCTCTTATCACACGATTCTGGGAAAAAGTGGTTACAATCATTCGCCATGTCACTGATACCTCGTTGAAGCTGGATGCGGCCGGTTGCCTCCTCCATGTTACCAACTTCTCACTCTCCAAATACAAGAAATCTCTGTCCAAACATATGCTTAATGCGGCTAAAACGCTCATACCATTATACTGGAAATCTACTAGGGTCCCCTCTGTTAAAGAGTGGCTTCATAGGATAGGGGACATATGTAACATGGAGGAGACAAGGGCCCAGTCCAATGATGATGCGGATGGATACCATAAAACCTGGGCCCCTTGGGTTGCTTTTAAATTTTCTGAAGAATATGAGAAACTTAACATACCCAACCTTGGCTGAAAAATAACACCCCACCTTTGGGGAGGTATGTGAACAAACTGCCCATCAGGCAAAAACTTAGATGGAGAACCGAATTACAGATATAACTGAAATGTACCCCAATACTTAGGCTACCATATATGACTATCAACCCTCTATTTCTCTCTTCTCTGTCCCATACATCTAACTACTCTCTTCCTTTCTCTCACCTTTCCTATACTCATCTATATACCTTGACATTAAATGTCACCTGTTTCAATCTTACTCGCCACCATATGGCTGACATAGAAGGTAATCATAACGAGACCAATATGAAAACTAGACATGTGATCTGAGCATTGAATGATATAACGAAAAGGCCTCTTTAGACCACTCACAGAAAATGTTGAATGTTAATTTGTTTTGAATCTTAATTGTTCCTGGTTTATTATTGACTGCCAACACAAAAAATG
Organism: Lithobates sylvaticus; assembly: GCA_028564925.1. Lineage (NCBI taxonomy): Eukaryota > Metazoa > Chordata > Amphibia > Anura > Ranidae > Lithobates > Lithobates sylvaticus. Next base: position 186,701,756 of record CM053031.1, on the reverse strand, counting down.
TACAGACAGGATTGTACCTGTCTTCAAGTTATGCGATCACCTGTACTGTAACTTACCTTCAATAAACCTTTTGAATGAAAAAAAAAAAAAAAAGGGTTCCAGAGAGAACACAAATAGTAAGGGGGAGAGTGGACACCCCTGACGTGTACCATTATATAGCCTGAAGGGCTCCGATACAGTGCCATTCACCAGAATTTGGGCCGTGGGTTTAGAGTACAAGGCCTCAATCCACCTCAGCATACGTGGTCCTATGCCAAATTTCTGCAATGTCCCCAGCATGAAGTCCCAATCTAGTCTATCAAAGGCCTTTTCGGCATCGGTTGATAGGAAAAGGACGGGCTTCTTGCTTTTCTTTGCTACATGCATCAATAAAATAGTTTTTAAGATGTTATCCCTTGTTTCTCTCCCAGGGACAAACCCTGCTTGGTCCTTTCCTATGTATTCTGGCATAAGTAGCATCAGTCTCTCGGCCAATATCCTCGCATAGATTTTCATGTCTTCATCAATAAGGGATATTGGCCTAAAGCTGGAGCAAAGTGTTGGATCCTTCCCTTCTTTTGCCAAAAGGGTAATATAGGCCCCCAAAGCTTCTTCACGCATCTTTTTTTTTTTTTAAAAGGTGTTTATTTTTGATTTTCAACAGTACAAACAACAAACAATACAAGCAAACAGCAGTAGTACCTGGCCTTACTCCAACGTTTTTACCCCTAAGGGTGGCAGAGATAGGATTGGACCACCATGCCCTACTGCAACTGACACCCTTACACCCACACACATACCCTACACACGAACCCATTCATGCCCATTCATCCTTCATTCAGCCCTTGCTCTGTCCCAACAGTCCCACTGAATTTCTCAACACCAGCAAATATAAATAGACCTACAATAAGGTTTTCACATTCTATTGTTAGCAATCCTGCGAGGATAGGACCGATCCCCAGAAGGGGGCAGTGATATCCAACCAAGGTTGCCAGACCTTATAGAATTTCTTGAGGCAGACCCTATTTTTGTAAACAATCTTAATCTTGGGGAGTTCCCCATTAACAATACCATATAGAGTTTGTACTTTAGGAGGATCACATTCTTTCCACTTTAATAGAATCACTTTTCGTGCATAAAACATTATAGTCCGTATTAGGATGCGAGCAGCCACTGCATGGACTAAGTCATTCAGTATACCCAGTAACCCCACTTCGGGCGTTCTGGGAACCGGTATGTTAAGCTGCTCCTCAAAAAAATCGAATAAGTCCCTCCAGTATCGGTCGAGTCCAGGACAGCTCCAGAACATATGAAACAGATTAGCATTATCGCAGGTACACCGAGCACAACTGGCATTCACTCTCAGTCCCATACGTGCTAGTCTATCAGGAGTATAGTGTAAGTGGTGGATGAATTTAAACTGTATATATTGGTCAGAAGTACATATAATATCTTGGAAACAAACCTCAGTTACTTCTTCCCACCCCTCCTCTATTAGTACAGGTATCAGCTTTTGCCATTTAGTGAATGAGGTTTGGAATGGGTCTGCCCCCGCCATGTTCAGATGGTTATAAAAGGATGTCACCATTTTCGTTATTCCTGGGTCAGAGAAATTGTCTTCCAAGGGAAGTGCCCTGAGCTCCATGGTCAAGGTACCAAATTGAGTCCGGATGGCATGTCTGATCAAAAGATATTTGTAGAAAAATTTGTTAGGTATACCATATTTAGCTTTTAAGTGTTCAAAAGTTACAAAAACATTTCCTAGAAATAAATGTGCCAGATTTGTAACTTGCATCCTTGACCACCATTTTGAATCGGGATGACCATGGAGCTCAGGGAGATTTGGATTGTCCCAAATTGGGGTATTTGGCGACCATGTACCCATACTTTTGGACTGAAGCCCATTGCCCTCCTTCCATACTAGCAAGCCCACATCCCTGGGGGAAAATATGGAGCATCTATTGGGCCGAGACCTGTGCAGCACATCAAGTGCCCCAGAACCCTCCTCATAGAATGAGGACAATAGGGAGGCAGAAGGGGGCCGAGGGTCGGTATGCATCCATTCATACATAAACGTAAGTTGCGAGGCAATAAAGTAATTCCGCAGGTTTGGGTTCGCTAACCCTCCTTTTTGTTTAGCAGCTTGAAGGGACACCTTGGATATTCGTGGATGAGCAGGATGGAGGCCTGCCGCACCGCCAGAGCTAATGGCTCTATGGCGATGGCGAACAGGAGTGGCACCCCTGTCTGGTTCCCCTTTGCAAGGAGAATGCCGCCAAAACATCTCCATTCGTACGGACTCTCGCGCTTGGGTGTGCATACAGTAGGCGTACCCTCCTTAAGAATTGGGGGCCGAAACCTATGTTTGACATGGTTTCCCACAAAAATGTCCAGCGGACCGTATCAAACGCCTTTAGCGCATCTAAGGATAACACCAGATGGCTCTGTTTCATTACGTGTGCCCTATGGATATGTAGATAGAGTCTGCGAATATTGTCGAACGTGTTGCGACCCGGCATGAACCCCGCTTGGTCGGGGGGTATAAGAGCTAGAATACCTTTTTGTAGCCTCTGGGCCAGAATTTTGGCCAGAATTTTCACATCAGTATTTAAAAGTGAAATCGGTCGGTAAGATTCGCATAGCAGTTTGTTTTTCTTCGGTTTGGGCAAGACTACAATAAGGGCCTCATTCATTGAAGCAGGCAAAGTACCCTGCTGCAAGGAATTTCGGAACGTATGTAAAAGTTTGGGGGCAATCGCCTCCGCATAGGTCTGATACCACCCGGAGGGAATACCATCCAAGCCAGGGGTCTTTGAAGGGGGCAGAGAGCCTATAGCTGCCTCCACCTCCTCCAAAGTGATCTCCTGTTCCAATAGATCCCTCTGAGCTTCGTCCAAAGCCGGGAAATCCGTGGAAGAGAAGAAGCCCCTAAACGTAGCCTCCTGTGGGGGGTCTGGGTCAGTATACAAGTCTCTATAGTAGGTAGCAAATGTCTGGTTAATGCATGTTGGGTCATTAGTGATGGAGCTATCCTTCAATGTAATGGCGGGTATTGAACTGTTCGTATACTCAGTGTGGGCCAGAAAAGCCAGCATCCTGCCATTCTTTCCCCCATGTTCATGTATTCTCGCAGATAGGTATAATTGTTGTTTTTTAGTCATGTCTACCAAGTGGAGTTGCAGTGCCTTGTGCGCATTGGATATTGCCCCCAGAGTCTCTGCTGTCAGGTCCCTCATGTGTTGGGATCTAGCATCCTCTAGGTTTTTTTTTTTCAAGACCTACCCGATGGGCCGCCCCTGTAGTTCTGTAGTGCTTGATACGGGAGATATAGGCCCCACGTAGCACTGCTTTGAAGGCATCCCACGTGAGTCCAGGTTCTGCGGTATCTAAATTGTTGGACCAGTAGTCTAGCATATCCAGTGAGATAGCTTCTTGTATCTCAGGGGTGGATATCCATAGGGGGCTGAGTCTCCACACCCGAAATGTTGGTCTATGTCCCAAGGTTAGGGTAACTGTCACAAGTGAGTGGTCTGATATAGTCTGCGAGACATAGTTCACATCTTTAACAGTCGGCAACAAGTCCTTGGTAGCAAGTGCATAATCTATTCTAGAGAGAGAGCCGTACGTTTTGGATTGACATGAGAAAATTTTTTTTGTGGGGAACCTCCATCGCCATATATCTACATATCCATATACCTCACACCATTTGCCAAACAATCTAGAGTCGTTAGAGTGTGGTTTCAGTCTATCAATGGATGACTGCAGCACAGAGTTGAAGTCACCCACTAGTAGTACTGGACAATCAGGTAATAAAGAAAGTTGTGTACTCAGATCTGTGAAAATTACAGCTGAAACCGGAGGGGGGACATATATTGTTGCAATAATCATTGGGGTACCATGAACTGAGGCATGAACCATCGAGTACTGCCCCTTAGGATCAGAAATTACCCTATGGCACTCAAAGGGAAGCCCCTTGCGTATCAGCACTGCCACTCCACGGGCATAATTAGAATATGTGGATGTGTAACTATGGGCAACACAATGTTTTTTGAGCGCAAGGATTTTTGACCCAGTGAAGTGGGTTTCCTGCAGGCAAAGAAAATGGGGTTGCAATTTCTTGATCTGTTCAAAGATCAGTGCACGTTTGAATTTAGAATTCATCCCTCTTACATTCCACAAACAAACCTTTACCTCAGCCATGGAGATGCCTTACATATTTCAAAACCACTGAAAGCTCAGTACATTTACTTAATGCACCCCAGGTTGATTTCATCGTGTTATCCAGCTTCACACAGTTACCACTATTGGGACAGAGCAACATACTTCCTTCCTTCAACCATACTCCATTCATACCAACACACACACACAACAACAGAAAAAAAGAAAAGAAAATTGAACTGTGAATGTCCCGCTGTCAACTGACAGCAACACCCCTGCCCTGCGCTCTGAAAAACGGAGAGGGCTTGTACCCCAAACTAGGGCCATGCATGGGGCGCATGGCCTGGAACCCATTTGCACTACAATAACAAGTTAGTGCCAATACTGTGGCCAACAACTCTCCGTGGAGGTAGCTCCTGCACCCCCTTCCATAAAGGGGTAGGCTGTATCCCGCAGGAAAAGCAACTGTGGTTGATCTGCATTGCCATCTAAGCGACTTGGGACACCACTGCAGGCGTATCAAAAAAGTAACAGAAAATAAAAGTAGAAAAAGAAATATTAACGGCAAACACCCTGCAGGGGGTCTCTTCAGGTAAGGCTGGCTGGCCTCAAAAAACATGGAATAAACGTGGTCATCATGGCATCCGGTAGATTTCAATCAGCAGGTGCTCGGGGGGGGGGGGGGGGGTCTTGGCAGGGCTTCCCACCATGCGATGACGTTCTTTGGCGACTGGAAGAATAAAACCTTTTCTTCATGTACCACACGTAGGGTAGCTGGAAATAGCATGGAGTATTGGATCGCATGATCTCTTAGATGTTTCTTGACTGCTTGGAATTGTGCACGTTGGTTGCGTACCGCCACTGAGTAGTCAGGGTACAATGATACTGTAGCATTATTGATTCTGAGACTGCCTTTCTGTCTGGCAGCTCTCAGGATGGAATCCCTGTCCCTGTAATTCAGCAGTCTCATAATCATTGTGCGTGGGGGGTTGCCGGCGGGGAGAGGCCTGCCCGGGACCCAGTGCGCCCGTTCGATTACAAAACAGGGGGATAAAAACTCCCAGCCAAACTCCTGCTCCAGCCAGCTTTCAAGGAATGCAACTGGGTCAGACCCCTCCACCTTCTCAGGGAGACCAACCAGCCTCAGGTTGTTCTCCTGAGGCGGTTCTCGAGGTCGTCCATCTTGGATTCCAGAGAGGATATTTTCCCGCCAGTGGCATTTAGCTTAGGTAGGATAGGGTTAACTGAGTCTTCCAGCTCACTTCCGCGGTCTTCTGTCTCAGTCACCCTGCCCCTCAACTTGTAAACATCTTGCCATAACAGTGTAAAGTCACTCCTTATCTCAGCTACCGTTCCCATTAAAGCAGTGTGGTTTACCTTAATGGTCTGTAGTACTTCTGCCAGCGTAGGCCCGGTGTCATCTTCTACCGCTTCCTCACCCTCAGATGTTTGTGAGATCAGGGTCGGGGGTCCGGTAATCCAGGGGAGGAGGGCGGAGAGGTGCCCGAGGTGTCCCCAAAGAGGTCCGGCGTGGAGGCCGGAGAAGCGCAGTGGGCTGAGACGGTAGTGCGGTGGCCATCTTGGCCCGATCTCGTGCTGACACTCATTCGTACCGGTGCTTGCTTTCGCCTTTTGCCCATCCGGCAATTTCACCATCCGGCGACTCAGCTGCAGCCTCCGGTGTCGGCAGTGGTCACCGTTTCGTGAATTAAGGCAGATCAAGACAGGATTGTGCAGGATGGTATTGGGGAATGCCGGAGCTGCTCGGAAAGACGTCCGCTCACATGTCCTCCTAGGCCACGCCCCCGGTCATTTCTTCACGCATCTTTAAACCCTCCCAATAGCATTCATATAGGAATGAAAAAAAAGGAATCAAGATTCCCATAAACTTTTTATAATATAACGATGTGTACCCATCTGGGCCCGGGCTTTTCCCAGCCTTGCTTTTTTGGATTGCCTGCTCTATTTCTTCCTTAGAAATTTCCCTATCTAACCCATTTGAGTCCTCCTCTAATAAGACAGGTAACTTTATATTACGTAAATTGATAGATTGAATTTATCCATTGACATATCCCTGCCTTAATTTGTACAGCTGCAAAGCTGCATACTATCTACCTGCAGTACTTGAACAGCTCTCTACCATCTGAAGAAATATGCATATTAAGACTTGTGATTTTACATTTAAAGTAATTAAATATTCAGGTATCAGGATAGTCGCATATCTGTAAAATTGCTTATTTTGCACCAGTACAAAAATTTCAATACTTGAAGGAATACATGCACTAAGATTGAGTTCTGGTGCATAAATTGGAACAATTTACAAAACAGTTGAATATTTGCTAGTACTGTTGCCCATACATCCATCAGTTGCCTGTTCGTGTATTTGTAAAAATCACCTGTCCTATGAGGAAATTAAAAAGGAAGAATAATTAATGCTCGTCAGGGACTGAGTTTCGGCTTGAGGAAACTACTCGGCGAGGTGCTGGTACTGTTCCCCTTTTTTTGTTTTTCTCTGAAAGTCCGGAAAACATTAGAATTAATCAGGTGAATCTGGTGAAAAAAGAAGACTAATGCAGAGTTCAGATCGGGCAGCAAGCTGGTGAAGAGCTACTTTTTTTTTTTTTTTACTTTACAGTTTGGACTTTCCGATCTGACCAGCTCGGACTTGTATGCATATACTTTCTTTTTTGGATAGTTATAGAATTGTAAAGTTGGGCAATATTTAAAAAAGTCTGAATGGGGTAAAATAGGTGGGGTAGGGCTGTGTTGTCGGTTTGTGTTAATTTTTTTTGTTAGTTAAATGGATCATCCTAAAGGAAGGGGAAGAATTATATCTTTCTCCTATGGCCAAATGCCTCTTTCAGCTTATGCCTCACACATTTGAGAGAGAATGTCTTTAATATTAGTTACTTACAATGTGAGAGGTTTAAATAGTCCTAATAAAAGGCACCAAATAATGCAGGAATTGAAGAGTTGGTCATCAAATATTGTCTTTTTGCAAGAAACTCATCTTAAATGGTCCTCTAGAGTCGGTTTGAGCTCAAAAGGTTTCCCAGTTTGGTTCCATCGATACTCTCCCAACAAAAGATTTAAAGGAATAGCAATTGGTTTAGATAGGAATACACCATTTATACTTAAAGCAATGGAGTCTGCTTTAAGACTCTGAAGGAAGATACCTGTTTATTAAAGGTTCCCTGTTTAACTATGAGTATACATTGGTTAATATTTACTGCCCAAATAGCCATCCTTGTGTCTTTTTGAGAAAGATATTGAGCAAACTAGAAAACTTTAAGGAGGGGAAATTTATCATGGCAGGAGACTTTAATTTTGTGTTTGATCCAACTCTTGATACTCAACCTATTCCCCTACGTTCAGAAGGGAAAAACCTCAAAGCTGTCAAGCAAAAACTATATCAGCAGCAATTAGTGGAGGTGTGGAGAATTATGCACCCCAAGGGGAGGGACTTCACTTATTATTCCCAAGTACATTCATCCTATTCAATAATTGATTATGTCCTCCTAGACCATCAACTTTTAGAGGGCCTATTAAAAGTGGAGGTGAAGTCAATCAACCTCTCGGATCATGCTCTGGTTATCGTAAGCTTGAATATGAAGGATATACCGGTTAGGCAAAGATCCTGGAGGGTGGATGAATCACTCTTACATGACCATACTGTATTGGAAAATTTGGAGAAAGACCTGAACCTGTTTTTTAAGGAGAATAATATAGAGAATATTGCACCAACTTTACTGTGGGAGACTCATAAAGTTTTTATGAGAGGGAGACTAATTGCAGAGGGGGCTAAGAGGAAAAAAATTTGGACTGTACAGAAAAATTCCCTCTTACAAGAGATCCAAGAGTTGGAACAGACACATAAAAGGGTAAGGGACAATAGGGTAATGAATGAGTTAACAAGAAAGTGGGAAGCCCTGAGGGATTTAATGGAGCAAGATACTAAAAGAATGTTCATTAGAACAGCTAAAAGGCAATATGAACACAGTAACAGACCAGGGAGATTTTTGGCAGAGGTGATTAAACCCAGAAGAAATCTGAATTTTATTCAGAAAATGAAAGATAAAAAAGGAGACATGAAACATTCCACCAGGGATATTAGCAGGATGTTTTTGGAATATTATCAATCACTCTATAGAGTAAATGAATCTCAAAACCCAGATGAGGTCCTAAATAGAAAAAACAAAATAGAACAATATTTACGTAATATAAAGTTACCTGTCTTATTAGAGGAGGACTTTAGTTCTTATATAAAGGATTCACGACAGGTGTTAAATCTCCTTTCGGGAGTTAGTATAAAACCAGGTATGTGGATGGTGACCGCCGATTTCACCTCCCTAGCTACCATAATTCCCCATATTTTGGGTCTGGAGGCCGTAAGGCCGTTAGGGATTCAGGGCTTCCAGCATGCCAAGTATCCTTTATAATGGAACTCCTTGTATATGCAGCCTCCCACAATTATTTTTGGTTCTGCAATAAAAATTTTTGCCAGAGCCGTGGAGTGACTATGCCCCCAGCCTGGCTAATTTATTTATGGCCAAGTGAGAGGAGGATGTCATATATGCCCACAGGAGGCCCCAACTAATCCTGTGGGCTAGATATATTGATTACATCCTCCTCCTATGGGATGGCAATGGCCAGGAGTTTATGTCCTCTCTAAATTCAAATGATCCCGGCATACATTGAGTTTTAAAATGAGTCAGGCACAGATTCATTTTTGGATCTAACTTTAACCATCAGTGATGGTATTTTGTCTACATCTACCTTTTTTAAATCAACTGATCGCAACTCCTACATCTCATTGGACAGTTATCATCGTCCTTGGCTCAATTCAATACCAAAGAGCCAATATATGAGATTGCGTAGAAATTGCTCTGATCCACATGAGTTTCTAGGACAGGCCAAGGTTTTAACTGGCGGATTCCTTGAGAAAGGGTATACTATGGACCCCTTGGTACCTGGGCTTAATGAAGTGCAAGAGATGAACAGGGAACTATTACTTCAAGAAAACCCCCCCAAAACTGATTTGTGTACCTTTTGTGATTACGTATTCTCTTCAACATAAGAACATTAAACAGATAGTTTCTAAACACTGGCATATTGTCAATAATGATAAAATCTTGAAAAGTGTTCTACCAGTAAGACCTCAGGTAGTGTTTAGAGGGGCTCCCTCACTTAGGAACAGAGTGGCCCCCAACATCTTTGATCCTCCAACAAATAAATCAACTTTTTTTGACCAATTAACTGGATTCTACCAATGTAGAAGATACTGCGTGTGCTCTTTGAATAGTTGTACGCATAGAAGAACTCTTTGAAGTTTGAGTCTACGAGCACACAGGTACAGCATACCATTACCCCATTTATCACCTGCTCCACAGTGGGTGTGGTATATCTGCTGCAGTGCCCATGTGGCTTACCATATATTGGGCAGACCAAACGCCCTCTTCAGATAAGGCTCAATGAGCATATCACAAATGATAAGTATGGATTTAAGAACCATTTTGTGTCAAAGCACTACCTTTTAGCACACAATAAGGACCCCTCTAATACCCTTTTTTTTAGGGATTGATAAATTTAGTCCTAATTGGCGAGGGAGTTCTCTGGTGTGAGAAATTTCAAAACTTGAAATGTCGTGGATCCATAGGGTTAAGAGATATGTACCCTATGGATTAAATATTGATGTAGACGTTAATGCTTTTATTGATAATTCTTAGTGGGTCTCTTTGATGTAAACTCGATCTGCGTCGCGCAGGTGGATTTATCAACAATGGGGGTCTGTTAAATATTTGCTGGGATACATGATCCAAGCTTGTTGAATATTTTAAAATAGATGACCATCAATTTTGGATGTTCAATATATTGGATAACTAATACTGGTAGCATTGGTTTGGGTAAATATTATTTTTAATGTAGTTTACCATTTTTACAAATTACAGATAATTACTGATTAGTATTGTGAATGTTTGACATATTCAAATACCGATAACTAGTATCTGCATTATTAGCTTATTTTTTTATTTGAATTTTTACTTTATGTTTATATATCTATATAAACACGCAACTTTTTTGTCCACTCAGACACAATTTATGGTTCATATGGGTCTTACGTTTTTTTTCACTAGCTTCTATATGTTGAGAATTACAATATTTAAATTTTTGTATTTTTCCCTAATAAAAATTTAATTAACTTCATAAGATTGAATTTCTAGTTGCATGTTGTCACCTGGTATTAATGCGACTACCATATTTATCGGCGTATAACACGCACTTTTTTCCCCTTAAAATCAGGGGAAAATCGTGGGTGCGTGTTATACTCCGATATCCGCCGATCTCCTTCTTAGGGGAGCGAGCGGAGCCGATATTCCGAAAGCCGCGTGTATTTTCAACTATTTTCGGCTCCTCTCGCAGTCCCGTCTACCTCCACTGATTGCGAGAGGAGCCGAGCGCCGACAACAGAAACAAATCCGAGTTCGGCTATTTACGGCTCCTCTCGCAGTCCCGCCCTTGTCTGCGAGCAGAGCCGAGACTAGCCGAACTCGGATTTCTGTATGTTGTCAGCGCTCGGCTCCTCTCGCAATCAGTGGAGGTGGGCGGGACTGCGAGAGGAGCCGAAAATAGCCGAAAATACACGCGGCTTTCGATATGTCACGCAACGCTCGTCCTCCCCACTCGGCGCCAATTTTAAACGCTGCAAATGTACTGGGCAAGCCTGCAAAGGCACTGGGCAAGGCTGCACTGGGAAAGGTTGCACAGGCACTGGACAAGGCTGCACTGGGCAAGGCTGCAAAGGCACTGGGCAAGGCTTCACTGGGCAAGGCTGCAAGGATGGACAAGGCTGCACTGGGCAAGGCTGCACTGGGCAAGGCTGCAAGGATGGACAAGGCTGCACTGGGCAAGGCTGCAAGGGTGGACAAGGCTGCAATGATGGACAAGGCTGCAGATGGACACTGGACAAGGCTGCAATGATGGGCATTTAAATGTAAGTTTTTTTCCTTAACCACTTGCCGACCGCCCCCTGTATATATACGTCGGCAGAATGGCACGTACAGGCAGAACCACGTACCTGTACGTGCCATTCTTCCGGCGGGTGGGGGGTCCGATCGGGCCCCCCCCCGGCGGCGGGGACGGTCGGGAGCGATCCGGGATGAGGGGACGGCCAGTGGTTTCTGGCCACCCCCTCGCGATCGCTCCTGCGAATCAGATGCTTCCTCTGTCTGTGTCAATCAAAACACAGCAGAGGAAGTGATGTCACGCTCGGTGCGCCGGTCTATGTGACCGGAACGCCGAGCTGTGAACATCTAAAGGTTAGTGCACCACAGTACACTGACACCAGTACACATAGGCACACAAAACACCCCCCTGTCACCCCCAGACACCCCCAGATCACCCCCTCCCCCCCCAGTCACAGTGTCACTAATTGCAGTGATCATTTTTTTACTGATCACTGCATTTAGTGTCAGTGTGACTGTAATAACTGTCAGTGCAGTTAGTTTTAGGTCCAAGTAGCCCCCTACCCCCCCCTAATAAAGTTTAACCCCTTGATTGCCCCCCAGGTAACCCTTTCACCCCCTGTATTAGTGTCACTGCTGTCGCTAGGTAACCATTTTTTTTTTTTAACCGCCATGTTTATATAGTTCATAAATAGGTTTATAGGTCAGGTACCCCCATATTACAACCTAAATAAAGGTTTTTAACCCCTTGATTGCCCTAGAGTTAACCCTTTCACCAGTGATCACTGTATAACTGTCACTGGTGACGCTGGTTAGCCAGTTAGTTATTTCGTTATTTAGGTTCCCCGTCAGGTTTTTATATAGCGTCAGGTACCCCCATATATTACCTAATAAAGGTTTTAACCCCCTGATTGCCCCTAGTTAACCCTTTCACCCCTTTTGCCAGTGTCACTAAGCAATCGTTTTTCTGATCGCTGCATTAGTGTCGCTAGGTAACCATTTTTTTTTTTTTTTAGGTAACCGCCATGTTTATATAGGTTCATAAATAGGTTTATAGGTCAGGTACCCCCATATTACAACCTAAATAAAGGTTTTAACCCCCTGATTGCCCCTAGAGTTAACCCTTTCACCAGTGATCACTGTATAACTGTCACTGGTGACGCTGGTTAGCCAGTTAGTTATTTCGTTATTTAGGTTCCCCGTCAGGTTTTTATATAGCGTCAGGTACCCCCATATATTACCTAATAAAGGTTTTAACCCCCTGATTGCCCCTAGTTAACCCTTTCACCCCCTTTTGCCAGTGTCACTAAGCAATCGTTTTCTGATCGCTGCATTAGTGTCGCTAGGTAACCAGTTTTTTTTTGTATTACTGTTACGGGTGACGCTGGTTAGTTAGCTTTATTTTTTATACTGTCAGGGCACCCGCCATTTATTACCCAATAACGGTTTAACCCCCTGATCGCCCGGCGGGTGATATCAATTAGGTTTTAGGGTCAAATAAGGTCTGCGTCGCCCCAGGTTAGTGCCAGTACCGCAAACACCCACGCGCAAAGCATACACCTCCCTTAGTGGTACAGTATCTGAACAGATCAATATCTGATCTGATCAGATCTATACTAGCGTCCCAGCAGTTTAGGGTTCCAAAAAAAAACCGCATTGTTAGCGGGATCAGCCCAGATACCTGCTAGCACCTGCGTTTTCCCCCTCCGCCCCCCCCCGCCCACCCAAGTGCAGTATCGATCGATCACTGTCACTTACAAAACACTAAGCACACATAACTGCAGCGTTCGCAGAGTCAGGCCTGATCCCTGCGATCGCTAACATTTTTTTTGTGGTAGCGTTTTGATTCAGTCGCTTCAGTCAGGAGCTTTTTTACCTGTGAATCTCAAAAAAATAAAAAAAATAAAAATAGTTGTCGTTTTATTGTTCTCTCTCTCACTCTATTCTCTCTCTATTGTTGCTCTTTTTTTACTCCATTCTATTCTGCAATGTTTTATTATGTTTTATCATGCTTGCTTTTCAGGTATGTAATTTTGTTTACTGTGTTTTAGTGTTAAGCATTTTTTTGTTTTCAGGTGCGCCATTCAGTTGCAACGCGGATTTATTTATCTTGACAGCAACAGCGTTTGCTCCCACGATACATAAAGCCGCGACTCCAACGCTGTAGGAGGTGATTTCACCACCACAGTTAAAAAAAAGAGCATATATGCCGAAGCATGGGGGCAGCAGGGGGGGGGAGGAGCGATTGGCTCCTAATGCCACGTACATACGGTCGAAATTCCGACCGTGTGTACACGGCATAACTTTTGCGGGAGGATGCCCCCATGCATCGGCATATATAAATGGTGCATGTATGCCCATCATTAGAAGTGGGTGGATGAAGGGAGGTATTCTAATGGTGGGCATACCCACCAATCAATCTCTTTTTTTCGTTCAGCCAAGAGGCTGCATGAAAAAAAAAAGATTACAATATATGTCCAGTATGTTGCTGGACTTTGAATGGTTATACCAGAATGATGCCTGCAGGTTTAGGTATCATCTTGGTATCATTCTTTTCAGCCAGTGATCGGCTTTCATGTAAAAGCAATTCTAGCGGGTAATTAGCCTCTAGACTGCTTTTACAAGCAGTGGGAGGGAATGTCCCCCCTCCCGGATATAAACCGCGCCATTGGGAAATTGGGAAAGCATTTTATCACACCAATCTTGGTGTGGTCAGATGCTTTGAGGGCAGAGGAAAGATCTAGGGTCTAATAGACCCAAATTTTTTCAAAAAAAGAGTACCTGTCACTGCCTATTGCTATCATAGGGGATATTTACATTCCCTGAGATAACAATAAAAATCATAACAAAGAAAAAAAATGGAAGGAACAGTTTAAAATAAAATAAAAAAGCTAAATAAATAAAAAAAAAAACCAAAAAAAAAAAAAAAAAAAAGCACCCCTGCCCCCCCTTCTCTTGCGCAAAGGCGTACACAAGCGTTGGTCTGGCGTCATATGTAAACAGCAATTGCACCATGCATGTGAGGTATCACCGCGAAGGTCAGATCGAGGGCAGTAATTTTAGCAGTAGACCTCCTCCGTGAATCTAATGTGGTATCATGTAAAGGCTTTTAAAGGCTTTTAAAAATGTATGTAGTTTGTCGCCACTGCGTGTTTGTGCGCAATTTTAAAGCATGTCGTGTTTGGTATCCATGTACTCGGCCTAAGATCATATTTTTTATTTCATCAAAAATTTGAGCAATATAGTGTGTTTTAGTGCATTAAAATAAAAAAAAGTGTATTTTTTCCACAAAAAATGCGTTTGAAAAATCGCTGCGCAAATACTGTGTGGAAAAAAAAATGCAACACCCACCATTTTAATCTGTAGGGCCTTTGCTTTAACATTATATATAGTGTTTTGGGGTTCAACGTAATTTTCTTGCAAAAAAAAAATATGTTTTCATGTAAACAAAAAGTGTTAGAAAGGGCTTTGTCTACAAGTGGTTAGAAGAGTGGGTGACGTGTGACATAGGCTTCTAAATGTTGTGCATAAAATGCCAGGACAGTTCAAACCCCCCCCAAATGACCCCATTTTGGAAAGTAGACACCCCAAGCTATTTGATGAGAGCAATGTTGAGCCCATTAAATATTTTTTTTTTTTGTCCCAAGAGATTGAATAATGAAAAAAAAAAAATATATATATTTTTTTTTTACAAAAAGTTGTCACTAAATGATATATTGCTCAAACATGTCATGGGCATATGTGGAAATACACCCCAAAATACATTCTGTTGCTTCTCCTGAGTACGGGGATACCACATGTGTGGGACTTTTTGGGAGCCTAGCTGCGTACGGAACCCCAAAAACCAATCACCGCCTTCAGGCTTTCTAAGGGTGTAATTTTTTTATTTCACTTCTCACTGCCAATCACAGTTTCGGAGGCCATGGAATGCCCAGATGGCATAAAACCCCCCAAAATGACCCCATTTTGGAAAGTAGACACCCCAAGCTATTTGCTGAGAGGTATGGTGAGTATTTTGCAGATCTCGCTTTTTGTCACAAAGTTTTGAAAATTGAAAAAAAGAAAAAAAAAATTTTTTTTCTTCTTTACTTTCTTCATTTTCAAAAACAAATGAGAGCTGTAAAATACTCACCATGCCTCTCAACAAATAGCTTGGGGTGTCTACTTTCCAAAATGGGGTCATTTGGGGGGGTTTTGTGCTATTTTGGCATTTTATGGCCTTCGAAACGGTGATAGGTAGTGAGGAGTGAAATCAAAAATTTGCACCCTTAGAAATCCTGAAGGCGGTGCTTGGGTTTCGGGGCCCCGTACGCGGCTAGGCTCCCAAAAAGTCCCACACATGTGGTATCCCCATACTCAGGAGAAGCAGCAAAATGTATTTTGGGGTGCAATTCCACATATAACTATGGCATGTGTGAGCAATATATCATTTAGTGACAACTTTTTGAAAAAAAAAAAAATCTTTTTTATTTTTGTCTTTATTCAATCACTTGGGACTAAAAAAAAAAATATTCAATGGGCTCAACATGCCTCTCAGCAAATAGCTTGGGGTGTCTACTTTCCAAAATGGGGTCATTTGGGGGGGTTTTGTACTTCTCTGCCATTTTAGCACCTCAAGAAATGAAATAGGCAGTCATAAATTAAAAGCGGTGTAAATTCCAGAAAATGTACTCTAGTTTGTAGACGCTATAACTTTTGCGCAAACCAATAAATATACGCTTATTGGCATTTTTTTTACTAAAGACATGTGGCTGAATACATTTTGGCCCAAATGTTTGACTAAAATTGAGTTTATTAGATTTTTTTTATAACAAAAAGTAGAAAATCTCTTTTGTTTTCAAAATTTTCGCTCTTTTTCCGTTTATATCGCAAAAAAATAAAAATCACTATTTGTGGGAAGAAAAGGACGCAAATTTCGTTTGGTTACAAAATTGCATGACCGCGCAATTACCAGTGCAGTGCGAAATTGAAAAAAGACCTCTGGTCCTTTGGCTGCCAAATGGTCCGGGGCTGAAGTGGTTAAACTTCCCTCCTTAAAGTTTTTTTCCTTAATATTCCCTCCTAAACTTGGGGTGCGTGTTATACGCCGGCGCGTGTTATACGCCGATAAATACGGTATATGTAATTAATCACAAATACATGTGGTGTATACTCATATATTTAGTATTATATAAATTTCACACACTATACCAGGTTTTGTTTAGGACATCAATTATGTGCTGTTCCAGATAATTTTTTCCAATAAGTTTGGTAAATTTATTAATTTATTCCTAACCTGTTTGGATCATATTACTAATAACACATATGATGTGACATGCTTCAATGCTGTCCAATTATATTCATTCATATTTTAACACATCGTTTGCAAATAAGGATGGGTTGCCCACACCTAAGATGATGTTTTGTAACTCTCCCTGCGGGAGGGAACGGACTCAGAACGAGGCTTGGTGTGTATTTAAATGGTGGTGGATCAGCACGCTACCCGTTCCCCATTGATAACGTCATTTTATGATGAAACGCATCTGGGAGGTAAGTGCTGACGTTACCACGTCATCTTACTGAGGAGGACAGGAGCTCTGTATCGTTGCCGGCCAGCTTCGCATTTTATGCTACAATTTTATCGTTTGTCTCTCCATGCTTGCATCCAGCTAAGGATTCATCTGCCTGAGGGGATAGCTTAATTTTTGGACTTGCTATTTGGTAAGGAGGCTCTCTGTGTGGTGTTGGTGCACTGGATTTGATTTCGCTCACCCTGATCTTTTTGCACATCTCTTATTTTTACATTGTAAGTGTAGCACACTACTCCCTTGGGAGCTGCAAAGTGTGTTCATTACCTTTCTGTTAACTTTGTTCCATTCCTCCTCCCCATGCAAAAATTCCATAATCAGCAGACAGTCCATGAAACTTTAGAAAACTTTATTGCTTGAACTTCCCAAACATTACATTGCAGGTAGAGAATATGAGTTGCCTCTAATAATCTGGTTTCTGATTCTGTCTCCATGTACTTTCCTTTTGGGTGAACTGACCAATGCCCCTCTGAAAGACACTGTCGGTTATTGGCCTCACCGCCTATCTTGACTCCTGCCATCCTCCTGGCGTCAGAAAGTGTCCTTGATGGATAAGCACTGCTGGGTTGCACCCCCTTTGCTCTCTCCCATCGACAGTCCATGATTGCTACAGAAGGTCAATCCCAGTTTCCTCTGTCCTCTTTTCACCTACTTCCTCCTCCGTATGGTCGGGTACATCCAAGGCTGGGATGCCCGGTCCGCTCCTCCAGCTCACGTTGTTGCTGCTAAGACTATCCAGCACTGAGGTCTCTGAACCCTCAGGCCTTCAAGCCCACTCCTGCTATCCAGTGCTGTGGTCTCTGAACCCCCAGGCCTTCAAGCCTTCTCCATGCTCGCTACATCTTTCCTCCATCTCTGCTCCCGACTCCTCCTCCAGGAAGCATGTGACCCCCAGCTTATATGCGAGTCCTGCCCCTGCCAACACAAATTAATGATTGGTCCAGAGCTCTCCATACAAGCTGCCTGCCACTCCAGTCCCAAGTCCGACTCCATTCCAAAACATTTCCAATGGAATTTTAAATGAGGTGTTAGAGGCCGTTCTAGTCCTCTCCTCCATCCTGGTATATTGTTTAATGGTAAAAGGCGCAAGGGGTGGGACTTTGAGTGAGGCACACGGGAGCATAGACAAGAATTAAAAAAAGCATGTTTTAATAACTTCAATTAATCATACATATTGCATATATATTAATGTTATCAATTTCATCTAATTACACATTCCAACATGGACTTAGTAGTAGAAAAACTTTGTATTCGATGACAGCTGTTATATGCAGGTATGTGACACATTAAAGTGTCATTTATGGGGTACTGGGGTTTACCCTCCCGCCCTGTTGTGACGAAGGGTGGCTGGGGTCCTTCCCACTACGCGTCGACGTCATGAATGAAGACAAAAAAGTCGACAAAAAAGTCGATTGCCATGTGATTGCCAAAAGGGATGGTGAGAGATGCCGAGTGTTGGACCCTGCATGGGGGAATAACAACATGTGCAACAGAGCACCGCCGACGGGTCTGTCCCCAGCATCATGCATACGGGATCCAGGGGCAAGAGGAAGGCGCCCAACAACTTCAATTAATCATACATATTACACATATTGCATATATATTAATGTTATCAATTTCATCTAATTACACATTCCAACATGGACTTAGTAGTAGAAAAACTTTGTATTCGATGACAGCTGTTATATGCAGGTATGTGACACATTAAAGTGTCATTTGTGACGAAGGCTGGGGTCCTCCCCACTACGCGTCGACATCATGTCTCCGGCGCCGGCTGTTTGGCGCCATTTATGGCGTGCTTGTACTGGTTGCCGAGTTTTTCTTCTCCGATAGTCGGGGGGTCTGGTCCGACGCTCGCGGCTGTCCAGCCTGATCCAACTGGCGGGCAGCTGTTGGGCGCCCCCCTGGATCCCGTATGCATGACGCTGGGGACAGACCCGTCAGCGGTGCTCTGTTGTACATGTTGTTCTTCCCCTATGCAGGGTCCAACACTCGGCATCTCTCACCATCCCTTTTGGCAATCACATGCCAATCGACTTTTTTGTCTTCATTCATGTAGGTATTCATACACCCATATCCCCTTCACTGTACTATATCTAACTTTTCCCCTCTTTGCTAATTTCTATTCTTTTTTTTCTTTTTCTATTTTTTCTCACCACAGTGATTTCATTTATGTGATTCTTTTCCTCTCCTTTTCCCCCCTTTTTTTATCTTTAATTCCTCCCTCACTTGTATTAGCTTGGGGTCTTCTCGTGCACCCTTTCCTCACTTTTGCATCACACTTTGTCTTTTAACACATACCCATTTTTTATACTAAGAATTTTTTGGTTTGCATTTTGATCCCCCATTAACACTCACCTCATTTTTAATATTCCAATTTCAGTCACATTTCACAATTAGACTTGCTGGGGGTGTCTCATGTGCCTCTTGAGTGTCGCCCGGTCCTGCTCCCTCAACCTCCGTCCATGGCAATCTTGGCCTGCCTGACTACCGGCTGCCACGCCGCCTTTGCGCGGGCATACATGTAAGTTTGTGGTTCAGTTGTGCATATGTGTGGGGGGTACTGCATACTGTACATTTGTCCACTTTTTTCAGACTATTCAAAATGAGGTTGTTCTTTTTACTCTTGGATTCTTACTACGGTCTTGCTCCTGACGAGTAACATAAAGGTCACGAAACGCGTAGAGCTAACAACTACTATTTTACGTAAACATTCTCCAATACAGTTTGGCACGTTCCTTCCTGACTTCCTTCTACTGTCCTTGTATATTTCCTAAATTACACTTTAATGTGTCACATACCTGCATATAACAGTTGTCATTGGAAAAAGTGTTTTTTTTTATTGAAACAAGGATTGGTGATAAAGCATCAGTAGAGATGAGATACCTTTTTCCCAAATTAAATCAGGATAGAATTTCACTTCCTAGGGGTAGATTTTCCTCTCACTTCCTGTTTTCTCCTTCCGTTTGCAAGTAGGAGTCGTTTCTAAGTTGGATGTTTGAAAGTAGGGGCCTGCCGTATATACTCTGCAAAAATTTGCCCCATTAGATGTTGGTGTTGCCACAACACTGTAAGCCCTCACAGTTACTCTTGGTGGGCACAGGAATGGGCCCTGCTGTGAATTATTAGATCAAGATTTGTAATTGCATGTACCTGTTGAACAGGGGCAGAAAAATTGGGCCTTTGGTGGTGGTGGTGGTAGATGGTGTTGCCACAACACTGTAAGCCCTCACAGTTACTCTTGGTGGGCACAGGAATGGGCCCTGCTGTGAATTATTAGATCAAGATTTGTAATTACACGCCCCTGTTAAACAGGGGCTGAAAAATTGTGCCTTAGGCACTGGTGCTGGTGCCACAACACTGCAACCCCTCACGGATACTGTACTTGGAGCACAGCAATCAGACCTGTTGCAAAGCATTGCATAAAAAAAAAATTGTAATTACACGCCCCTGTTAAACAGGGGCTGAAAAATTGGTCCCTGGCCTTCTGGCCTGGATTGTGGCAGCTCGAGCTCTGGTCAGTTTTTCGGGTTGGAACACCTGCATGGCAAGTGATCTGCAAACAAATGTGGATAGGGAAATAACTTAAAATAACATAAAAAAATTAAAATAAAATGCTGGAGGCCCCCTTCTCAGCAGAAGAGGTACAGGAAGTCATTAACAACCTCAGAAACTCAACGGCACGATGCCGCACATGGTGGGAATACCCCAGAATACGCACTTTCTGGAAAAAAATATTCAATTTAATGGATAAGATAGTGGGAAAATAAAATACTTGGAAATTAAAAAAAATGAAAAAATTATAATCTTGACCTAGGAGGACGAAATTTAAATGGAGTAGGAGGTTGAGGTGGCGGTGGATGTGGCGGTGTAGGTGGAAGCGGCGGTGGAGGAGGACGAGGTAGCCAACACTGGTTCAAAAATACAACAATGGCTGGGTAAGGCTAGTGGTGAATGATGTGTCGAATTCTGTCCCCCGTCGCATAGTGTCCGCCCTGTACTGCGCTTGCTCAGTACGTAGGACAAGGGGATTTTGAAACTCTTCGAAGACGATGCGCGGTGACTCCAGGTTCAAGCCACATCATCCGTGGTTGAAGCCTAGCCAAGCGAGCCCGTGAGGGGCCCTGTTACTATGTGCTACCGTATGTCCACTTGGATGGTCGGGCTTGAACCTGCACTCACTGCGCAGGCGACGTTCATCTTTGGAGATTTTGTGAATCTCCTTGTCCTCCGTACTGCGCAAGCACTGCACCTGCGCAGTAAGTGGCCGGACACTATCCGATAGCAAGACAGTTTTCGTCAGAACACCGGTATATGTGTCTATTCTGCACAAGGTACGGCCAAGTCCTGTGGGATCCATGCCTGGTTCATTTTAATGAACGTGAGCTTGTCCACATTGCCTCTGGACAGGCGGCTGCCCTTGTCTGTGATAACTCCCCCTGCCGTGCTAAATACACGTTCAGATAATACACTGGCGGCAGGGCAGGCCAGCATCTCCAAGGCGTAAAGGGCAAGCTCAGGCCATGTGCCCAATTTGGAGACCCAGAAGTTAAAGGGGGCAGACCCGTCATGCAGTACGTGTAGGCATGTGCACACATACTGCTCCGCCATGTTGGTGAAATGCTACCTCCTGCTAAGACGTTCCATCTCAGCCGGCTATGCTAACCCTGCCTTCCGAGGTGCTGGCGGCGCCCCGGCTGCGTTGGCGACCTCTTCCTCCTCCTCTGCCTTCGCCTTGTGCTTCCACCGTACCCCCGCTTCCAAGTGGGAATGCCACCAGCAGCGCGTCTACCAGCGTGCGCTTGTACTCGCGCATCTTATGATCACGCTCCAGTGAGGTAATTAAGGATGGCACGTTGTCCTTGTAACGGGGATCCAGCAGGGTGGCCACCCAATAATCAGCACCAGTTAAAATGTGGGCAACTCGGCGGTCGTTGCGGAGACACTGCAGCATGTAATCGCTCATGTGTGCCAGGCTGCCCAGGGGCAAGGAAAAGCTGTCCTCTGTGGGAGGTGTATCGTCTGTGTCCTCTGTATCCCCCCAGCCACGCACCAGTGATGGACATGAGCTGGTCTGGGTGCCACCCTGCTGTGAACATGGTTCCTCCTCCTCCATCTCCTCCTCATCCTCCACCTCGTCATCCTCCAGAAAGGACCGGAATCTAATGAACAGGAGGCAGGTTTTTCTCTCTGCTCCTCTGTGCATTAAAAAACATGGCCGACGGAGGGGATTTTGCGGCTTTCGTGCGCAGCAAGGACCCGAATGGGTCATGGAACAGATCACAGCGGCGCTGGATGGAGCAGGAAGGGGCACAGAGGACCGGGCAGCGGCGGTGGAATTCCAAGATGGCGGCGCCGGACAGCGCAGCCGAGTGTCCAGGGCGCCAGACCGGTACTCTCCAGGGGCCATAGCAGGACCATCTAGACTGGTAAGAAGCCCCAGGGGGGAGCGATCCACCCCCCCAGCCAAGAGAGTGCAGAGGGACAGCGCTGGAGGGTCACACAGGCAGACAAGACGCAGGCCTAGTGGAGCGGGGGGGGCCTTGGGCCTACCAAGAAGAGGATCCCCATGTCAGGTGGCAGTGCTGCAACAGCCTCAACAGCCCCGGCGCCTTTACACGAGGTGGGGGTGGTAGGAACACTGGGGGGAGGGGGGGGGGGGCCGCGGCAAGGGGGAAGAAGATGGCCGGCGCATCAGGCTCTTCAGGGACCACGTCCACCCCAGCAGCTCTGCACGAGCAGGGGGGAGGGAATTCACGGGCCACTCGGGCAACGGCCAGGAGGGGGGTCACAGCCCCCGGACGTGCCTTTACAGCGAACCCTCCGGCGGCTCTGCACAAGTCAGGGGGGGAGGACGGAAGGGTCGGCGGTGCATCAAGAAGGGGGGGAGGGGGACTCACTCAGCAGTACGCGCGAGGGATGGCGGGACGCCACCAGCAAGCAGGGCAGGGAATCGGGTCAGCAGGAGCGGAGCCCGAACCGGCCCGCCTGCGCAGGGGAGTTCTGACCAGCCAGCAGCCCGACGGAGGAGCGGGCAGTAGGAGACATAACACTTACAGGAGCCCCTCTCCGAGGGAGCGTGCCTTGTCTTTTCCGCAGGAGGAAGATTCTCGGTCGGAAGGCGAGTTGTCGGAAGAGGAGCTCAGTTGCCCTATCCCGCCGGTGGGGGCCCGTACAGCGGCTGTGGGAATCCCGCCCGGTCAGCCCGGTAAGTCCACTGACAATAGTTCTTTTGTTAAAGTCTTACAGTCTTTGTTGGGGACAGGTAACAGTGGGGGGAGTCCAGGGTTACCTCCCGCGTCGTCGTTGGCAGTGACGGACCAACCGCAAGCGGTGAGCGGGAGGGCGGAAAGTGGGCCTGGGCAAATGCAGGAATTATTGGACGGGTTAAGGGTGTTGATAGGCCGTTTTGGTGAGAGGGGGGATGCTCCAACAGGAGGGGTAAGTATGGAAGTTGGAGAAATGGAGGCTGGCGTAGCGGTCGGGGGAGGGGTAGCGGCCGACGCTACGGCAAAAAGTCTGCCGGCCACGGTTGAGGTGGGTGCGGATAAGGGGAATGAGATCGACAAAGGGGAGAAGGAACAAACGGCGAGGGACGATATAGTGCGTATGGTCGATGCGGCAAAGTGTGAGGTTTACGTCTGTTTTGAAGGACCACTCGGGGCTCATTTAAAACAGGAGGTCAGGGAGAAGATTTGGAAGGGGGAGTATGTGGAGATTTTCTCCTTGCTCCCCCTGGAAAAATTCAACCTAGATAGGGTTAAACCGGATAGCAGCAAGAAAGACGATGAGGAAAAAAGGAGGTACAGGCTCATTCCTCGGACTTTCGCCAATTGGCTCCAGGCGTTTGCTATTTTGGCGGGGGTGATTGGGGAGAAGAACCCCGAACATTGTTCGGCGTTGTTCTGCTATATGGACGCAATTGGGGAGGCTTATCGGGTTTACGGGGGAACAGCGTGGCTGCGGTACGACGAGCAGTTCCGCCAGCGTAGGGCTGTCCGTCCGGCGTTAAGGTGGGATCACAAAGATATCAGCCTCTGGATGAAGCTGATGGCGTCGGCTAAGACGCCGGCTCAGACATTTCAAGGGGGGGCCGGAGGTAGCCATGCCTCGGGACCTTCGGCCGGTAAGAAGTGGGGGGTGCGTTGGCAATTCAATGAAGGGGCCTGTAAATTTGGAGGAACCTGTAAATTCAAACATGAATGTTCAGGGTGCGGGGGGGGGGCACACTCTCGCCAGATATTTTAAGAAAGGAAAGCGGGCAGGGGAATTTGGGCACAAGAGGGACGACGCCGTTGATGTGGGAAAGGATGCAGCCTTTACTAAATAGATACCCGGACAGGGCGGCGGCGGTATTGTTGAGCAAGGGGTTCAGGGAGGGTTTCAAGATTCCGTGTACATTGTCAGTGATTCCGCCACTGGCCAAGAACTTGAAATCTGCCCTGCAACACCCTGAGGTAGTGTCTGAAAAACTTGCCAAGGAAGTGGGGTTGGGCAGGATGGCGGGACCATTTAAAGTTAAGCCGTTAGAGGATTTGGTGGTGTCCCCGTTAGGTGTGGTACCCAAGAAAGAGCCAAACAAGTTTCGGCTCATCCACCATTTATCGTTTCCCAAGGGGGGCTCGGTCAATGATTTTATAGACCCGGAAGCGCGCACGGTGTCTTACACATCGTTTGACGCCGCGGTGCGTTGGGTGCGGCGGTACGGAAAAGGGGCGCTAATGGCGAAATCTGACATGGAACCAGCATTTCGGCTATTACCAGTACACCCGGAGAGTTTTTGGTTATTGGGCTGTTGCTGGGAGGGCGAATTTTATGTTGATCGGTGTTTACCGATGGGATGTTCCATTTCTTGCGCCATGTTTGAGGCGTTTAGTTCCTTTTTGGAATGGGTTGTGAGGGATGTGACAGGGATCGATTCTGTCATCCATTATCTGGATGATTTTTTGTGCGTGGGTCCTCCTTCTTCCAATGTGTGTGCGATACTGTTGTCCACGTTGCAGCACATTGCGGACAAATTTCGGGTGCCGTTGGCAGCTGATAAAACGGAGGGCCCGCAGACAGAGTTGAGTTTTTTGGGAATAGTGATAAATTCCATGGCCATGGAATGTAGGTTGCCGGAAGAGAAGGTGGGGGATTTGAGGAAGATGGTGGGGGAAGTTTATGGGTGGAAAAAGGTTCAGTTGCGCACGTTACAATCCTTGTTGGGAAAGTTGAATTTTG
Source organism: Lithobates sylvaticus (assembly GCA_028564925.1). NCBI lineage: Eukaryota > Metazoa > Chordata > Amphibia > Anura > Ranidae > Lithobates > Lithobates sylvaticus. The sequence goes on along the minus strand of CM053031.1, from coordinate 186,676,867 downwards.
CGTGCAGGATTATTCCCATGGCTAGGATATTTTGTAGGCGGTTGTCGGCAGCGACTAAGGGTGTGCGGGTACCGACACATTTCATTAGGCTGAACAAGGAACATAGAGAGGACTTGAGGATATGGGCTCAGTTCCTGGAAGGATACAATGGCAGGGCGGTTTGGATGTCGGGGCCGGTAAGTAACTTCGATGTGGAGTTGGTGACGGACGCCGCGGGATCTACAGGTTATGGAGCTTTCTTTCAGGGACAGTGGAGTGCGGAACCTTGGCCGTAGTCGTGGGTAGAGGTGGGTTTTCAGAAAAATTTGGTACTGCTGGAACTGTTTCCGGTGGTGCTGGCTTTAGAGTTGTGGGGAGAATCGTGCAGGAACCTCAAGTTGAGGCTGAACTGCGACAATATGGGGGTGGTTCAGGTGATCAACAACATGTCTGCGGCTTCACCTCCTGTCATCAGATTGACATTTGGTGTTGTGTTGCATGCGGTTGAACATCTTTCTGTATGCTGTGCACATCCCGGGTGTTGAGAACACGTTAGCTGACGCCTTGTCTCGCTTTCAGTGGGACAAGTTCAGGGAGCTGGCGCCGGCAGCACGAGCGGAGGGTGTCCCATGCCCGGGCTGCATGTGGGAGTTAGCATTGGAACCACGGCAGAGTGGATACGGAGGTCTGCAAGTGAGTCGACGTGGTCGGCCTATTCTAAAGTGTGGAAGGAATGGACTGACCTTCAGTGTACGGCCAAATCCGGGGGGAGGACCCGGGAGATAGGTTGTTGTTGCTTGATCTGGTGGCCAGGGATATGGAAACGGGTAAATCGGTGTCAGCAATTGAGAAGAGGATGGCGGGGCTCGCTTTCTGGTTCAAATTGAGGAGAAGGGAGGATTTGACAAAGGATTTCTGGGTGAAGCAGGCTATAAAGGGTTATCGGAAGTCGCATAGGAGTAAGGACAAGCAGCGCCCCATCACATTTGGGAACTTGTTAGACATAGGTGGACAGCTAAAAGGGGTGTGTCAGTCGGAGTATGAGGTGAGGTTGTTTTCAGTTGCGTTTGCATTAGCATTCTTTGGAGCGTTCCGTATTGGGGAATTGGTTAGCCCATCAAAAGAGGTGGCGGGGGGCTTGATGGTTCAAGATGTGGAATTAAGGGACGATAGGGTTACTGTCAGGTTGAGAAAATCAAAAACGGACCAAAGAGGAAGAGGGACGCAGGTGAGTTTGTATGCTGTACAGGGGTGTGGGGTTTGCCCTTTAATGATGGTGACGAAGTTTCTGGCAGTAAGACCGGGGGGGGGAGGTCCGCTGTTATTGCATGCGGACGGACGGTACTTGTCCAAGTTTCAGTTTGTGGCGGTGCTAAGAAAGTGTTTGGGGAGGTTGGGATTGGATAGTCACGCCTACGCTTCACACTCCTTCCGCATTGGGGCAGCTACAGAAGCCGCCAGGTGTGGGTTGGATGAAGCGGATGTGCAAAAGTTAGGGAGATGGGAATCTCATCGATTCCGCAGTTATGTTCGGCCACAGTTGGTGTGTGAATAAAAAAAAAAAAAGGGGGGGTTTTAATATAAGAAACAAACAACATAAAGTATTGGTTGGTATGAAGGGGTACTGCATAATGTGGAAGTAGTGTGGGGTGATGTTTGTGTAACGTTGTACTTGTTACAGATGCAGGGCGACAACTCCTTGTATGGATCCTTGGGCATTCCTACATGTGCTGGGGAGCCAGGAGGGGGGACATGAGACCAGGTGGGAGACAGCTAGGCATCTCCAGGAGGGAGGCGGTTATCCGGTGGTTAGGTAGGCCGGGCATGATGTGGGGCAGGGTGGTCCCGGAGGTTGAGAGGTACGCCTGGTTGGACCGACCACCTGATGTGCTGGTCATTCATGCCAGCGGCAATGATTTGGGTGTACGGACCGTGAGGGACTTGATAGCTGATATCAAGGCGGACATTATGTTCCTCCGGGCCACGTTCCCTGGCACCATATTAATTTGGTCAGATATGGTAGCAAGGACTAATTGGCACATGGGCAGGTCAGTGTTCAGGATCAACAAAGCCAGGATTAGGGTTAATAAAGTGGTGGGACGGTTTATAGCCTGGCAGGGTGGCCTAGTTATTCGCCACCGGGAGTTGGAGGTAAATGTGGGGATGTATTTGAGACGGGATGGAGTACATCTTACAGATGTGGGCATAGACCTATGGTCATTGGGTTTGCAGGAGGGAATCCAGGCGGCCCTGCGGGTGTAAAGGTGTCATCAAGGGTGAGGTGGTCCCCCTTTTCAGGCAGTGGCGTTGGTTGTTTTGTTGGTCAGTGACGGCAGCAGTTATACAGGTGGTAAGTGGGTGGGGGGCTCATCAATAGATGGCCCCTCCTTGTTACATCAAACGTTGTTGATGTCTAATGGTATTGTGCACTGTGGGAATGTTGGTTATCGGGCGGTACGGTAGAGACCCATGGGTTTCTTTATCTCCCGCAGTGCCCCCTGGTGTTGATATCAGTTGATATCAGTTTGTGTTATAAGCACTTAGCTCCGTCACTGACCAACATATATAGGGGTTTAACCTGTTTTGTTTTGTTTTCAGCAGGGGTCTGAAAGTGTTAATGTTATTGTGTTATTTATGTTTTATTTGTTATAATAAGAAACTGGAGTTCTTATTTTGGTATTTTAATAAATAGCTGTTATGGCCATTCAACTCCATAACCGGTGTGGTCTCTCATTTATTAATTAAGTTAAGTTTATGGAGTAAGATGGTTACAGCTAAGGGGTCATATCGGGACTACACTAGTCAAGAACTGTGCCCTTGCTGCCAGACAATTGTGTACCTGGCGCTTGTTGGTGCAGGAACCCACCCTCGTAGCCACTTGTAAATGACTGCCCTGAAAGCCTTGGAAATGAACCCTCTTCCTCCTTCTCCTCCTCATCCTGTGCCACATCCTCTTCAATCATCGCCTGAAGAGTTTTTTCAAGGAGGCATAGAACTGGGATAGTAACGCTGAGAACGGCGTCATCGGCACTGGCCATGTTGGTGGATTACTCGAAACAGCGCAACAAGGCACACAGGTCTCGCATGGAGGCCCAGTTATTGGCGGTGAAGTGGTGCTGTTCCGCAGAGCGACTCACGCATGCATGCTGCAGCTGAAACTCCACTATCGCCTGCTGCTGCTTGCACAGTCTGGCAAGCATGTGCAAGGTGGAGTTCCACCTTGTGGGCACGTCACATATGAGACGGTGAGCGGGAAGGCCGAAGTTACGCTGCAGCGCTGACAGGCGAGCAGCAGCAGGGTGAGAACGCCGAAAGTGCGCACAGACGGCCCGCACTTTCTGCAGCAGCTCTGGCATATCGGGGTAATTCTTAAGGAACCTCTGGACCACCAAGTTCAGCACATGCGCCAGGCAAGGGATGTGCGTCAAACCGGCAAGGCCCAGAGCTGCTACGAGATTTCGCCCATTATCGCACACCACCAGGCCGGGCTTGAGGCTCACTGCCACCAACCACTCATCGGTCTGTTCCATGTCCCTCCACAACTCCTGCGCGGTGTGGGGTTTTTCCCCCAAACAGGAAAGTTTTAAAACTGCCTGCTGTCATTTAGTCCTGGCTGTGCTGAAGTTGGTGGTGAAGGTGTTACGCTGACCGGATGAGGAGGCGGTAGAGGATGAGGAGGCGGAGTAGGAGGAGTTAGCAACAGGAGGCAAACTGAAGTGCCCTGCAATCCTCGGTGGTGGAAGGACATGCGCCAAACTGCTATCCGCCTAAGGCCCAGCCGCCACTACCCAGTGTGGCTACCCATTTACCCAGTGTGCTGTTAGGGAGATATAACGTCCTTGACCGTGCTTACTGGTCCACGCATCCGTAGTTAGGTGGACCTTGCCACAGATGGCGTTGCGCAGTGCACACCTGATTTTGTCCCCCACTTGGTTGTGCAGGGAAGGGATAGCTTGTCTGGAAAAGTACTGGCGGCTGGGCACGACGTACTGTGGGACAGCCAATGACATCAGCCTTTTAAAACTCTGCGTCTCCACCAGACGGAATGACAGCATTTCAAATGCTTGCATTCAGGGCCAGGGATCGCGGGTGGCTAGGGGGGTACTTCCTCTTCCGCTCCAGTGTTTGGGAAATAGAGAGCTGAAAGCTTCCATGGGACATTGTGGAGATGGTTGGTGACCCAGGTGGTAGTGTTGCTGGCAGATCCTCTGTTTGCGGGTTGGCAGGTGTCACTGTCACTACAGAGGTGGATGAAGAGGCCGAGACTGCAGCAGAAGAGGAAGCAGGAGGAGCCAGAGACCTTTCTTGGTTTTTGCGGTGTCTACTCCACTGCATCTCGTGCTTTGCACTTAGATGCCTGCTTATGCAGGTTGTGCTCAGGTTGAGAATGTTTATGCCTCGCTTCAAGCTCTGATTGCACAGCGTGCAAACCACTCGTGTCTTGTCATCAGGACATTGTCTGAAGAACTGCCACGCTAGGGAACTCCTTGGACCTGGCTTAGGTGTGCCCGGTCCCTTGCTGCGTTGGGCAGTAGCAGACGTGCTGTCTAGGGGACGGACGCTCCGCTTTTGCACCCTGCTCCCTCTTCTGCTGTGCTGGTGGCTCTGTGCGACCACCACCTCTTCCTCTGAACTACACTGGTCACCTGCATGACGTTGATTCCATGTGGGGTCAAGGACCTCATCGTCCTCCACATCATCTTCCACCCAAAATTCACCCCTGCCCTCCTTGTCGGTCTGCACAATGGCGAAAGCAGCACCTGTGTTTCGTCATCATCCGAGACGTGCTGCGATGGTCCTCCCATGTACTCATCATAAAACATAAGTGCTTGGGCATCGGTGCACACAATCTCTTCCACTTCTGGGGCAGGGCTAGGTGGATGGCCCTGGGAAACCCTGCTAACAAAGTCATCAAAAAGCAGAAGAGACTGCTGCATGATTTGGGGCTCAGACTGATTGGCTGATTTGCAAGGGGGTGAGGTGAAAGACTGATGGACATCGGCTGCAGGTGCCAACTCTGAACTTTCATCAGGAGACTGGGTGGGAGACAATGTGAAGGAACCGGAGGCACTGTCAGCAGCAACCCAATCTACTATCGCCTGTACTTGTCCTGGCCTCAACATTCGCACAGCCTCATTAGGCGCGCCAAAATACTGCTGCAGGCTCTGTCGCCTACTCGCACCTGAGGAAGGTGTTTCACTAGTGCGTGTAGCTGGCACAGATCGACCACGTCCTCTCCCTGCAACAGGAGCGCCACCAGCAGCACCACGACCCGGCCACGTCCCCTTTTTGATGATCCCCTCATATTTTCAAAATTTATGATCTCGCCCTAAATGGGTGTTTTTGTATATAGCAGAATACACGTACAGTGTCTAAAGCGTTTATGAACACGCAGAAAAATGCTATTGGGAAAAAAAAAAACACTGCAAAATTAAAATTTTTTGCAATGTTTTTCCAATATCAGAATACACGGATAGTGTCTACAGCGTGTATGTATGAACACGCATATAAATGCTATTGGGGAAAAAAAACACAGCAAAATTAAATTTTTTTGCAATGTTTTTCCAATATCAGAATACACGGACAGTATGTAAAGCGTGTATGAACACGCAGAAAATGCTATTGGGGAAAAAAAAAAACACAGCAAAATTACATTTTTTTGCAATGTTTTTCCAATAGCAGAATACACACAGACTATGGTGTATCTCTTACTATATGCAGTACAGTAATGGTGCACTGAGCTTGCAGGTAAAACTTTTATATTTTGTCTGGCACTGGCCTCATGGCACTGTTAAAAGACTGTGCACTGCACCCCAGCCAGGGTACAATTGATTAAGGAATCTCTTCAATAATTCTCTCTGCCTCTTTCTTTTGCTTAATAAAGAAACTCCCTACTCTAGCAATCTAGATCGCTCACTGATCTAACTAATTAGAAGAAAATTCAAGGAATGTGGACTGACTGACTGACTGACTTTATCACACTAACTCCTAAAAATCCTCTCTCTCAGCAGCACAGGAATAGGGATGGGCCCGGTGCTCGATGCGAACCCATGTTCGCATCGAGCACCGGGTGTTCGCTCGCTCGGCGAGCCCAGAACTATTTTGGCCGCTCGCATCACGTTCGTGTGATGCGAGCGGCCCCGCAATGCATTGCGGCCGGCGCGGCCGGCGCGGCCGGCGCAGTGCATTGCTGGCTGATGATTGGCCAAGCATGCACTGTGACCCCGCATGCTTGGCCAATCACAGCGCCGGAAACTCGAAGAGCCATAATTGGCTACAGGCAGGACGCCTGTAGCCAATTACAGCTCAGGGGCTTTAGTACACGCCCCCTCTTAAAAGGCCGCCACGCCGTCGGCGCCGGTCACATGCGTTCCGGCGTTAGAGAGAGCAGGATCATTCTGTGTCACTCTGCTAGATTCAGTTAGAAAGATTTAGTAAGAGAGATTTAGTTAGAAAGATTCATTTAGAAAGATTCATTTAGAAAGAGGGGCTTGTAGTGTGTTCGTGGCAGGCAGGCACTGGCAGGCAGTGGCAGCAAACAGAGCTCCTATATTTTGTTCCCAGAAGCACCTATAGGACTTGTAGTGTGTTCGTGGCAGGCAGGCAGTGGCAGCAAACAGAGCTCCTATATTTTTTGTTCCCAGAAGCACCTATAGGACTTGTAGTGTGTTCGTGGCAGGCAGGCAGTGGCAGCAAACAGAGCTCCTATATTTTGTTCCCAGAAGCACCTATAGGACTTGTAGTGTGTTCGTGGCAGGCAGGCACTGGCAGCAAACAGAGCTCCTATATTTTGTTCCCAGAAGCACCTATAGGACTTGAAGTGTGTTAGTCCCATCACACAGAGCTATATTTTCTTCCCAGAAGCACCTATAGGACTTGTAGTGTGTTAGTCCCATCACACAGAGATCATATATTTTGTTCCCAGAAGCACCTATAGGACTTGAAGTGTGTTAGTCCCATCACACAGAGCTATATTTTCTTCCCAGAAGCACCTATAGGACTTGAAGTGTGTTAGTCCCATCACACAGAGATCATATATTTTGTTCCCAGAAGCACCTATAGGACTTGAAGTGTGTTAGTCCCATCACACAGAGCTATATTTTCTTCCCAGAAGCACCTATAGGACTTGTAGTGTGTTAGTCCCATCACACAGAGATCATATATTTTGTTCCCAGAAGCACCTATAGGACTTGAAGTGTGTTAGTCCCATCACACAGAGATCATATATTTTGTTCCCAGAAGCACCTATAGGACTTGTAGTGTGTTAGTCCCATCACACAGAGATCATATATTTTGTTCCCAGAAGCACCTATAGGACTTGTAGTGTGTTAGTCCCATCACACAGAGCTATATTTTGTTCCCAGAAGCACCTATAGGACTTGAAGTGTGTTAGTCCCATCACACAGAGATCCTATATTTTTGTTCCCAGAAGCACCTATAGGACTTGTAGTGCGTTAGTCCCATCACACAGAGATCATATATTTTTGTTCCCAGAAGCACCTATAGGACTTGAAGTGTGTTAGTCCCATCACACAGAGCTATATTTTCTTCCCAGAAGCACCTATAGGACTTGTAGTGTGTTAGTCCCATCACACAGAGATCATATATTTTGTTCCCAGAAGCACCTATAGGACTTGAAGTGTGTTAGTCCCATCACACAGAGCTATATTTTCTTCCCAGAAGCACCTATAGGACTTGAAGTGTGTTAGTCCCATCACACAGAGATCCTATATTTTGTTCCCAGAAGCACCTATAGGACTTGAAGTGTGTTAGTCCCATCACACAGACCTATATTTTGTTCCCAGAAGCACCCATAGGACTTGAAGTGTGTTAGTCCCATCACACAGAGATCCTATATTTTGTTCCCAGAAGCACCTATAGGACTTGAAGTGTGTTAGTCCCATCACACAGAGCTATATTTTCTTCCCAGAAGCACCCATAGGACTTGTAGTGTGTTAGTCCCATCACACAGAGATCCTATATTTTTTGTTCCCAGAAGCACCTATAGGACTTGAAGTGTGTTAGTCCCATCACACAGACCTATATTTTCTTCCCAGAAGCACCTATAGGACTTGAAGTGTGTTAGTCCCATCACACAGAGCTATATTTTGTTCCCAGAAGCACCTATAGGACTTGAAGTGTGTTAGTCCCATCACACAGAGATCCTATATTTTGTTCTCAGAAGCACCTATAGGACTTGAAGTGTGTTAGTCCCATCACACAGAGCTATATTTTGTTCCCAGAAGCACCTATAGGACTTGAAGTGTGTTAGTCCCATCACACAGAGATCCTATATTTTGTTCCCAGAAGCACCTATAGGACTTGAAGTGTGTTAGTCCCATCACACAGAGATCCTATATTTTATTCCCAGAAGCACCTATAGGACTTGAAGTGTGTTAGTCCCATCACACAGAGCTATATTTTGTTCCCAGAAGCACCTATAGGACTTGAAGTGTGTTAGTCCCATCACACAGAGATCCTATATTTTGTTCCCAGAAGCACCTATAGGACTTGAAGTGTGTTAGTCCCATCACACAGACCTATATTTTCTTCCCAGAAGCACCCATAGGACTTGAAGTGTGTTAGTCCCATCACACAGAGATCCTATATTTTGTTCCCAGAAGCACCCATAGGACTTGTAGTGTGTTAGTCCCATCACACAGAGATCCTATATTTTGTTCCCAGAAGCACCTATAGGACTTGAAGTGTGTTAGTCCCATCACACAGAGATCCTATATTTTGTTCCCAGAAGCACCTATAGGACTTGAAGTGTGTTAGTCCCATCACACAGACCTATATTTTGTTCCCAGAAGCACCTATAGGACTTGAAGTGTGTTAGTCCCATCACACAGAGATCCTATATTTTGTTCCCAGAAGCACCTATAGGACTTGAAGTGTGTTAGTCCCATCACACAGAGATCCTATATTTTGTTCCCAGAAGCACCTATAGGACTTGAAGTGTGTTAGTCCCATCACACAGAGATCCTCTATTTTCTTTGCAGAAGCACCCATAGGACTTCTAGTGTGTTAGTGGCATCACACAGAGCTCCTATATTTTCTTCTCAGCAGCACCCACAGGACTTCTAGTGTGTTAGTGGCATCACACATAGCTCCTATATTTTCTTTGCAGAAGCACCCATAGGACTTCTAGTGTGTTAGTGGCATCACACAGAGCTCCTATATTTTCTTCTCAGCAGCACCCACAGGACTTCTAGTGTGTTAGTGGCATCACACAGAGCTCCTATATTTTCTTTGCAGAAGCACCCATAGGACTTCTAGTGTGTTAGTGGCATCACACAGAGCTCCTATATATTCTTCTCAGCAGCACCCACAGGACTACCGACTACAATGGCTGGAAGACCGCCAAGGGGAGGCAGAGCGTGCAGATCCAAGAACACAGGGCAGGCAGGCTCTGTTTCTAGTGGACGTGGCCGTGGCCGTGGACGTGGTCGTGCATCGTCATCAGCACGTGGCCATGGGACACGCGCGTCTTTGTTTTCGGCAGCTGGACATGTGGAGCCGCATCATGCTGAAGGCTTGGTAGAATGGATGACCAAGCCCTCCTCATCCTCCTCATCCTCTCTCACCCAGGCTCAGGGTACTGGCAGAGCAGCTGCCAACGCGTACTCAATGGCATCATCAGCCACCCCTTCCCTAGACCCACCATGTCCTCCTGAGGAGTCCCCCGAACTCTTTGAGCACAGTGTTGGGTACATGCTCCAGGAGGATGCCCAACGATTCGAAGGTTCGGATGATGATACCCAGCTTGAGGAATCTGGCAGTACTGTTCCACCAGCTGCAGCTTACTGCCAGGTTTGCTCTAGTGGTGAAGAGGGAGGGGATGATGATGTCACTGACTCCACGTGGGTGCCTGAAGGGAGAGAGGATGAGGAGGAGGACGAGGAGGAGGAGGATGCGGCGTCACATGTCCAACGAGGCAGGATGCCCCCTGGAGGCCAGGTAGAGGCCAGCACAGCAACTGTACAACACCGCAGAGCTCCGCCTGTGCAGGGCGCTGCCTCTGCACGTTATCAGAAAAGTTCTTTGGTGTGGGCCTTTTTTGAGACGAGTGCATCAGATCGCACCACTGCTATTTGCAATATTTGTCTCAAGCGTATCTCGCGTGGCCAAAACATCAGCCGCTTGGGCACCACAAGCATGACCAGACATATGTCGACCTGCCATGCAGCTCGTTGGCAGGCACACATAAAAGACCCACACCAAAGAACTAAGCGGACCTCTCCTTGCTCCTCATCAGCTGGGATCTCCATCCCCACTACACCTTCAGTCATCTCTGAAAGCTGCTCTGAGAGGACTGAAGGTGTAGAATTAGGTGTGTCACAACCAAGTACTTGCAGTACACCGACGTCCGATTGCAGCAGGCAAATTTCCCTGCCCCAGCTGCTGGACCGTAGAAAGAAGTACACTCCCAGCCATCCACATGCCCAGCGGTTGAATGCTAGCTTGGCTAAATTGCTAGCACTTCAACTGCTGCCTTTTCAGTTGGTAGACTCGGCCCCCTTCCGTGAGTTTGTTCAATGTGCGGTTCCTCAGTGGCAGGTTCCCAAACGCCACTTTTTCTCACGGAAGGCGATTCCGTCTCTCTACCGGCATGTGGAAGGCAATGTCCATGCCTCGCTGGACAGGGCGGTCAGCGGTAAGGTGCATATTACCGCTGACTCATGGTCCAGCAGGCATGGACAGGGACGGTACCTTTCTTTCACGGCCCATTGGGTCACTCTATTGGCAGCTGGGAGGGATGCAGGACAAGGTGCAGTAGTGTTGGAGGTTGTTCCGCCACCACGCCTCCAAAACGCTACTACTGCTACTGGTTGTGACACACCTCTCTCCTCCACCCCCTCCTCTTCTTCTTCCTCCAGTGCTCTGTCCTTGGAACCAGCGGTGCTCCGTAGGCGTACAAGGGGCTACGCAAGTACGCAGGCAAAAAGATGCCATGCCGTGCTTGCGCTGGTGTGTTTGGGGGACAGGAGCCACACTGGGCCAGAGGTTCTGGCAGCTCTGCAGGGGCAGGCCGAGAGGTGGTTGACGCCACGTCAGCTTAAGCCAGGAATGGTCGTTTCTGACAATGGCACCAACCTCCTCTCCGCCCTGCGACAGGGGCAGCTCACCCATGTGCCCTGCATGGCTCACGTCCTCAACCTGGTGGTGCAGCGGTTCTTGGGCAGGTTCCCAGGCTTACAGGATGTCCTGAGGCAGGCCAGGAAAGTCTGTGTGCATTTCCGCCGATCTTATAATGCCAGTGCTCGGCTGACTGAGCTGCAAAAGGAGCTGAACCTGCCCAAGAACCGCCTAATATGTGACATGCCCACCAGGTGGAACTCAACGTTGGCCATGCTGCAGCGACTGCACACGCAGCAGAGGGCCATCAATGAGTACCTTTGCGACTACGGCACCAGGACAGGGTCATGGGAGCTTGTTTTTTTTTCCCCACGTCAGTGGAGCATGATCAGGGATGCATGCACTGTCCTCTCACCATTTGAGGAGGCCACGAGGATGGTGAGCAGTGACAGTGCATGCATCAGTGACACTGTACCTCTTGTCCACCTGTTGGAGCATATGCTGCGTGGGATAATGGACAGGGCACTTGAGGCAGAACAGAGGCAGGAAGAGGAGGACTTCCTTGCCTCTCAAGGCCCCCTTTATCCGGACAGTGTTCCTTCTGTCCCACCCATCACACAGGAAGAGGATGAGGAGGAGGAGGATTGTGTGAGCATGGAGGTGGAGCCTGGCACTCAGCATCAGCAGCAGTCTTTTAGGGATGATGTACAGTCCCAACAAACCAGTGGACTTGTACGTGGCTGGGAGGAGGTGGCTGGCGATCATGTCATCCTCAGTGACCCAGAAGACTCCGGACCGAATGCCTCAGCTAACCTACGCTGCATGGCCTCCCTGATCCTGCAAAGCCTGCGGAAGGATCCTCGTGTTCTTCGGATCAAGGAGAGGGACCATTACTGGCTGGCCACTCTCCTTGATCCACGGTACAAGGGTAAGGTTGCGGACCTTATCTTGCCGTCGCAGAGGGAGCAGAGGATGAGACATCTCAGGGAGGCCTTGCAGAAAGGTCTGTGCAACGCGTTCCCAGAAACTGGGAGGTTACAAACTCCTGGTCCTGGGCGACGAGTTGCTGAGGCTTCGGTCAGTAGCAGAAGGAGCGGTGGGGAAGGTGGACGTCTGACCGATGCGTTCAGACAATTTTTTAGTCCGCAGCCCCAAGGTATGATCGGTTCCAGCAACCATCGCCAGCGTCTGATATACATGGTGCAGGAATACCTTGGGGCAAGGTCAGACTTGGACACCTTTCCCACCGAAAATCCTCTGGCTTACTGGGTCCTGAGGATGGATCACTGGCCAGAGCTTGCACAGTATGCAATTGAGCTACTGGCCTGTCCTGCCTCCAGTGTTCTTTCCGAACGCACATTCAGTGCTGCTGGAGGATTTGTCACCGATCATAGGGTGCGCCTGTCCACCGCCTCGGTTGATCGACTGACCTTCATCAAAATGAATCAGTCTTGGATCACCACCAGCTACCAGGCACCTGAAGCGGATATAACGGAATAATTTATAATGTCACATCCCTTCAAGACTGCCTATGCTGATGCTGAGTGACTGTCCTCTTATGTTCACTGACTATCCTCTTCCTCCTCCTCAATGATCCATGCCACCACACCAGTGCCTAAGGCACAATTTTTCAGCCCCTGTTTAACAGGGGCGTGTACATACAATTTTTATAAAAAAATGCTTCGCAACACGTGTGACTGCTGTGCTTCAAGTACAGTATCTGTGAGGGGTTGCAGTGTTGTGGCACCAGCACCAGTGCCTAAGGCACAATTTTTCAGCCCCTGTTTAACAGGGGCGTGTACTTACAATTTTAAAAAAAAATGCTTCGCAACACGTGTGACTGCTGTGCTCCAAGTACAGTATCTGTGAGGGGTTGCAGTGTTGTGGCACCAGCACCAGTGCCTAAGGCACAATTTTTCAGCCCCTGTTTAACAGGGGCGTGTACTTACAATTTTTAAAAAAAATGCTTCGCAACACGTGTGACTGCTGTGCTCCAAGTACAGTATCTGTGAGGGGTTGCAGTGTTGTGGCACCAGTGCCTAAGGCACAATTTTTCAGCCCCTGTTTAACAGGTGCGTGTACTTAGAATTTAAAAAAAAAATGCTTCGCAACACGTGTGACTGCTGTGCTCCAAGTACAGTATCTGTGAGGGGTTGCAGTGTTGTGGCACCAGCACCAGTGCCTAAGGCACAATTTTTCAGCCCCTGTTTAACAGGGGCGGGTAATTACAAATCTTGATCTAATAGTTCACAGCAGGGCCCATTCCTGCGCCCACCAAGAGTAACTATGAGGGCCTACAGTCTTGTGGCAACACCGTCCACCACCACCGCCAAAGGCCCAATTTTTCTGCCCTGTTCATCAGGTGCTTGCAATTACAAATCTTGATCTAATAACTCACAGCAGGGCCCATTCCTGCGCCCACCAAGAGTAACTGTGAGAGCTTACAGTCTTGTGGCAACACCGTCCACCACCACCACCACCCCCAATTTTTCTGCCCTGTTCAACAGGTGCATGCAATTACAAATCTTGATCTATTATCTCACAGCAGGGCCCATTCCTGTGCCCACCAGTCTTGTGGCTACACCAACATCTAATAGGGCAAATTTCTGCAGAGTATATACGCCAGGCCCCTACTTTCAAACATCCAACTTACAAACGACTCCTACTTGCAAATGGAAAGAGAAAACAGGAAGTGAGAGGAAATCTACCCCTAGGAAGGGAAATTCTATCCTGTTAGATTTAATTTGGGAAAAAGGTATCTCCTCTCTACTGATACTTTATCACCAATCCTTGTTTCAATTAAAACCCCACTTTTCCAAAAACATTTGTCATTGGGACGGAAAGTGAGGTGACATGTTCTGAACAGATGTGCAAAGACAGCAAATGTTACAGGGGTGATAACCCCTCCCTATGTTCTCCAAAAAGCTTAAAAATAGATTTTTTTGGGATGGAGCTACACTTCATAATGTACCTGTTCAGATTCTACTTAAGAACAAACCTAAAGCCGCAAGTGGTTTTAAATGGCTTATTTTTTTCCTTTACAAATGTCATTTTGTGCAAGGACAGTTCTAAACACGGGAAACACATGCCACTTCACAGGCATACTTTAGACACCCCCCAGGTACCATATTTAACCAGTTCCCGACCGCCCCATGTATATTTACGTCAGCAGAATGGCACGTACAGGCAGAAGCACGTACCTGTACGTGCCATTCTTCCGGCGGTTGGGGTGTCCGATCGGAACCCCCTCCGCCGGCGGGGACGGTCGGGATGGCTCCAGAAGCGATGCGGGACGAGGGGACGGACAGTCGTTTCTGGCCACCCCCTCACGATCGCTCTGGCCAATCAGATGCTTCCCCTTCCTTCCCCTTCCTGTGTAATTGTAAACACAGGCAAGGGGAAGTGATGTCACGCTCCTCGTGTCGGTCTTTCTGACCGGGACGCGGAGCTGTGAAGACATCAGGTTAGTGCACCAACACTACACTGACACCAGGCACACATAGGCACATATTTCACCCCCCTGTCACCCCCTGATCACCCCCCAGATCACCCCCTGCCCCCCCAGTCACAGTGTCACTGATTGCAGTGATCATTTATTTACTGATCACTGCATTTAGTGTCAGTGTGACTGCAATAACTGTCAGGGCAGTTAGTTTTAGGCCCCTTTAGGTCTAAGGTAGCCCCCTACCCCCCCCCCCAATAAAGGTTTAACCCCTTGATTGCCCCCTAGGTAACCCTTTCACCCCCTTTTGCCAGTGTCACTAAGTGATCGTTTTTCTGATCGCTCTATTAGTGTCACTGGTGCCGCTAGGTAGCCAGTTTTTTTTTTAGGTAACCGCCAGGTTTATATAGGATTATAAATAGGTTTATAGGTCAGGTACCCCCATATTACAACCTAAATAAAGGTTTTAACCCCCTTGATTGCCCCTAGAGTTAACTCTTTCACCAGTGATCACAGTATAAGTGTCACTGGTGACGCTGGTTAGCCAGTTAGTTATTTAGTTATTTAGGTTCCCCGTCAGGTTTTTATATATCGTCAGGTACCCCCATATATTACCTAATAAAGGTTTTAACCCCCTGATTGCCCCTAGTTAACCCTTTCACCAGTGATCACCGTATAACTGTTACGGGTGACGCTGGTTAGTTAGCTTGTTTTTTTATACTGTCAGGGCACCCGCCATTTATTACCCAACTATCGGTTTAACCCCCTGATCGCCCGGCGGGTGATATCAATTAGGTTTTAGGGTCAAATAAGGTCTGCGTCGCCCCAGGTTAGTGCCAGTACCGCAAACACCCACGCGCAAAGCATACACCTCCCTTAGTGGTATAGTATCTGAACAGATCAATATCTGATCAGATCAGATCTATACTAGCGTCCCAGCAGTTTAGGGTTCCAAAAAACGCATTGTTAGCGGGATCAGCCCAGATACCTGCTAGCACCTGCGTTTTCCCCCTCCGCCCAGCCCAGCCCAGCCCACCCAAGTGCAGTATCGATCGATCACTGTCACTTCCAAAACACTAAGCACACATAACTGCAGCGTTCGCAGAGTCAGGCCTGATCCCTGCGATCGCTAACAGTTTTTTTGGTAGCGTTTTGATTCAGTTGCCAGCAGCCTAGGAGCTTTTTTTCCTGTGAATCTCACTAGTGTACTACTAAATTTAGAGCCCAAAATGGCAAATCGCAAGTACACTAGTGAACAGGCCTACTTGTTTCTGAGTATGTCAGATAGTGAAGAGGAGGTCACTCATCTGTCAGAATCAGGCTCAGAATACGATCCAGTAGACGACAGCGGCTCCATGACAGATAGCTCTGGCGACGAAGGTGTGGTCCCTGCTAAGGTCAGGCGTACCCGATCCCGATCTTCTGATGTTGTTGAGGTGCAGGAACCGCAGGTCTCTCGTATGGAGCAGAGAAGTACTAGCGCCGCTATTCCTTCTGGTGAACTGGCAAGCACCAGCGGCCTAGTACACCCTGGACGTAGTCAAACCAGCACTGCAGTAACACTTGGTGACGTGGCGAGTCCCATAAGTGCAGTTCAAGCTGGCGAGGTGGCAAGCACAAGTAGTGTCCCGCTGCCACCAAGAAGAAGACAAAGGCAGGTCCGTCGATCACATAGTGTCCTTCCTGCAGAATTCGCCAATCCTGATTGGGTGCCCACCACTTCTGCAGAACCCGTACTTCCCCCATTCACTGGCCAACCCGGTATTCAGGTGGAAACAGCTGATTTTAAGCCATCCGATTTTTATTCGCTGTTTTTCACGGAAGATCTCTATAGATCTATTGTGGACCAAAGTAATATATACGCTGGTCAATACATCGCCGCTAATCCCCAAGTGCCTTCCCTTGCCAGAGATTGGAAACCAATTACGGTTTCCGAATTTAAGACCTTTCTGGGCCTTTCCCTCAACATGGGCATACACAAATTCCCGACTCTGAGGTCTTATTGGTCCACCTCACCGCACCACCAAATGCCTGTGTTCTCTGCCTCCATGTCCAGGGCACGATACGAGATGATTTTGCGGTTCATGCACTTCAGTGACAATGAACTTTGTCGTCCTCGTGGAGACCCTGAATTTGATCGGCTCTACAAAATTCGGCCCCTCATAAACCACTTCAACCAATGTTTTGCAGCCTTGTTTACGCCCAATCAAGTTGTCTGCGTTGACGAGTCCCTGATTAAGTTTTCTGGCCGCTTGTCTTTCAAACAGTTCCTTCCCAGCAAGCGTGCCAGATACGGGGTCAAGCTCTACAAGCTCTGTGACAGGGCAACAGGCTATACGTGGAGCTTTTCGGTTTATGAGGGAAAAGATAGTTACGTAGAGCCGGAGAACTGTCCAGATTACATAGGGAGCGCTGGCAAGATAGTGTGGAACTTGGTGTCACCCTTATTCGGAAAGGGGTACCACTTGTACGTGGACAATTATTACACGAGCGTGCCACTGTTTAGTCATTTGTTTGATCAGCAGATTGGAGCATGTGGCACCGTGCGACCTAATCGCCGGGGCTTTCCCCAGCGGCTTGTAGATTCCCGTCTTAGGCTGGGGGAGAGAGCCTGCTTGAAGTGTAATAACTTGCTCGCTATGAAGTGGAGGGATAATAAGAATGTTTTCGTTCTTACCTCCCTTCATGCAGACACGACAGTCCAAATTCGTACGGCGGCTGGTGTTGTGACGAAACCCCTCTGTGTCCACGAATACAACCTTAATATGGGGGGGGTGGACCTCAACGACCAGTTGTTGGCGCCGTACCTAGTTGCCCGTAAGGCTAGACGCTGGTACAAAAAAGTGTCTATTTATTTGTTCCAATTGGCTTTGCTGAATGCTCATGTGCTATACGGAGCTTCAGGCGGGACATTACCCTTCCTTGAATTCCAGGGAGCGGTTGTCATGGAACTCCTGTATCCAGGCGATTCCACACCTCAACATCCCCTACCAAATGCAGTAAGCCGGCTGCATGAGAGGCATTTTCCTTATGCCCTCCAGAGTACCCCTACCCAACGAGCCCCCCAAAGAAGATGTCGTGTCTGTACCAAGCGCGGATTTAGGCGTGACACCCGTTATTATTGTCCACGCTGTCCTGACAATCCTGGTCTCTGCATTGGTGAATGTTTTGAACGCTACCACTCACTAGTGAAGTATTAGCGTAGGGTACAGCATTTCACAGGCTAGGATACACTTTCACAGGGTCTCAAGAATGCCATCGCATTTTGAGACCCGACCGTTGCAGTTAAAATTATAGTTACAGGGTCTCAAGAATGCCATCGCATTTTGAGACCCGACCGTTACAGTTAAAATTATAGTTATAGTTTAAAAAAAAAGTGTAAAAAATAAAAAAAAAAACTCCAAAAAAAAATAAAATAAAAAACCAAAAATAGTTGTCGTTTTATTGTTTCTCTCTCTCTCTCTCTCTCTATTGTTGCTCTTTTTTACTCCATTCTATTCTGCAATGTTTTATTATGTTTTATCATGCTTGCTTTTCAGGTATGTTTTATTGTTAACCATTTTTATGTTTTCAGGTGTGCCATTCAGTTGCAGCGCGGATTTATTTATCTTGACAGCAACAGCGTTTGCTCCCACGATACATAAAGCCGCGACTCCAACACTGTAGGAGGTGATTTCACCACCACAGTTAAAAAAAAGAGCATATATGCCGAAGCATGGGGGCAGCAGAGGGCGGAGGAGCGATTTTGCTCCTAATGCCACGTACATACGGTCGAAAAAAGTCCGACCATGTGTACGTGGCATAACTTTTTTGCGGGAGGATGCCCCCATGCTTCGGCATATATATATTTTAGGCACCGGTTGCGTTAACAAAATGTTTTATTTTTTACTATGTTTTTTTTTTGGTATTTGCTTTGCAGGTATGGTATGGTAAGGTCTTACTGTTATACTGTAATGTTACTTTGTTTTAATGTTAACCATTATTTGCTTAGCAGGTACGCCATTCAGTTGCAGCGTGGATTTATTTATCTTGACAGCAACAGCGTTTGCTCCCACGATACATAAAGCCGCGACTCCAACGCTGTAGGAGGTGATTTCACCACCACAGTTAAAAAAAAGAGCATATATGCCGAAGCATGGGGGCAGCAGAGGGCGGAGGAGCGATTTTGCTCCTAATGCCACGTACATACGGTCGAAAAAAGTCCGACCATGTGTACGTGGCATAACTTTTTTGCGGGAGGATGCCCCCATGCTTCGGCATATATATATATTTTAGGCACCGGTTGCGTTAACAAAATGTTTTATTTTTTACTATGTTTTTTTTTTGGTATTTGCTTTGCAGGTATGGTATGGTAAGGTCTTACTGTTATACTGTAATGTTACTTTGTTTTAATGTTAACCATTATTTGCTTAGCAGGTACGCCATTCAGTTGCAGCGTGGATTTATTTATCTTGACAGCAACAGCGTTTGCTCCCACGATACATAAAGCCGCGACTCCAACGCTGTAGGAGGTGATTTCACCACCACAGTTAAAAAAAAGAGCATATATGCCGAAGCATGGGGGCAGCAGAGGGCGGAGGAGCGATTTTGCTCCTAATGCCACGTACATACGGTCGAAAAAAGTCCGACCATGTGTACGTGGCATAACTTTTTTGCGGGAGGATGCCCCCATGCTTCGGCATATATATATTTTAGGCACCGGTTGCGTTAACAAAATGTTTTATTTTTTACTATGTTTTTTTTTTTGGTATTTGCTTTGCAGGTATGGTATGGTAAGGTCTTACTGTTATACTCTAATGTTACTTTGTTTTAATGTTAACCATTATTTGCTTAGCAGGTACGCCATTCAGTTGCAGCGTGGATTTATTTATCTTGACAGCAACAGCGTTTGCTCCCACGATACATAAAGCCGCGACTCCAACGCTGTAGGAGGTGATTTCACCACCACAGTTAAAAAAAAGAGCATATATGCCGAAGCATGGGGGCAGCAGAGGGCGGAGGAGCGATTTTGCTCCTAATGCCACGTACATACGGTCGAAAAAAGTCCGACCATGTGTACGTGGCATAACTTTTTTTGCGGGAGGATGCCCCCATGCTTCGGCATATATAAATGGTGCATGTATGCCCATCATTAGAAGTGGGTGGATGAAGGGAGGTATTCTAATGGTGGGCATACCCACCGCGCCATTGGAAAATTGGGAAAGCATTTTATCACACCGATCTTGGTGTGGTCAGATGCTTTGAGGGCAGAGGAAAGATCTAGGGTCTAATAGACCCCAATTTTTTCAAAAAAAGAGTACCTGTCACTGCCTATTGCTATCATAGGGGATATTTACATTCCCTGCGATAACAATAAAAATGACAACTAAGAAAAAAAAATGGAAGGAACAGTTTAAAAATAAAATAAAAAAGCTAAATAAAAAGAAAAACTAAAAAAAAAAAAAAAAAAAAAAAAGCACCCCTGCCCCCCTTCTCTTGCGCAAAGGCGAACACAAGCGTTGGTCTGGCGTCATATGTAAACAGCAATTGCACCATGCATGTGAGGTATCACCGCGAAGGTCAGATCGAGGGCAGTAATTTTAGCAGTAGACCTCCTCTGTGAATCTAATGTGGTAACCTGTAAAGGCTTTTAAAGGCTTTTAAAAATGTATGTAGTTTGTCGCCACTGCGTGTTTGTGCGCAATTTTATGTCGTGTTTGGTATCCATGTACTCGGCCTAAGATCATATTTTTTATTTCATCAAAAATTTGAGCAATATAGTGTGTTTAAGTGCATTAAAATAAAAAAAAGTGTATTTTTTCCACAAAAAATGCGTTTGAAAAATCGCTGCGCAAATACTGTGTGGAAAAAAAAATGCAACACCCACCATTTTAATCTGTAGGGCCTTTGCTTTAACAATATATATAGTGTTTGGGGGTTCAACGTAATTTTCTTGCAAAAAAAAAATATGTTTTCATGTAAACAAAAAGTGTCAGAAAGGGCTTTATCTTCAAGTGGTTAGAAGAGTGGGTGACGTGTGACATAGGCTTCTAAATGTTGTGCATAAAATGCCAGGACAGTTCAAACCCCCCCCAAATGACCCCATTTTGGAAAGTAGACACCCCAAGCTATTTGCTGAGAGCAATGTTGAGCCCATTAAATATTTTTTTTTTTGGTCCCAAGAGATTGAATAATGAAAAAAAAAAAAAATAATAATTTTTTTTACAAAAAGTTGTCACTAAATGATATATTGCTCAAACATGCCATGGGCATATGTGGAGATACACCCAAAATACATTCTGTTGCTTCTCCTGAGTACGGGGATACCACATGTGTGGGACTTTTTGGGAGCCTAGCCGCGTACGGGACCCCAAAATCCAAGCACCGCTTTCAGGCTTTCTAAGGGTGTAATTTTTTTATTTCACTCCTCACTGCCAATCACAGTTTCGGAGGCCATGGAATGCCCAGATGGCACAAACCACCCCCAAATGACCCCATTTTGGAAAGTAGACACCCCAAGCTATTTGCTGAGAGGTATGGTGAGTATTTTGCAGATCTCGCTTTTTGTCACAATGTTTTGAAAATTGAAAAAAGAAAAAAAAAATTTTTTTTTCTTTACTTTCTTCATTTTCAAAAACACATGAGAGCTGTAAAATACTCACCATGCCTCTCAACAAATAGCTTGGGGTGTCTACTTTCCAAAATGGGGTCATTTGGGGGGGTTTTGTGCTATTTTGGCATTTTATGGCCTTCGAAACTGTGATAGGTAGTGAGGAGTGAAATCAAAAATTTGCACCCTTAGAAATGCTGAAGGTGGTGCTTGGGTTTCGGGGCCCCGTACGCGGCTAGGCTCCCAAAAAGTCCCACACATGTGGTATCCCCGTACTCAGGAGAAGTGGCAAAATGTATTTTGGGGTGCAATTCCACATATAACCATGGCATGTGTGAGCAATATATCATTTAGTGACAACTTTTTGAATAATTTTTTTTTTTTTTTTGTCTTTATTCAATCACTTGGGACTAAAAAAAAAAAATATTCAATGGGCTCAACATGCCTCTCAGCAAATAGCTTGGGGTGTCTACTTTCCAAAATGGGGTCATTTGGGGGGGGTTTGTGCCATCTTGGCATTTTATGGCCTTCAAAACTGTGATAGGTAGTGATAGGTAGTGACGCAGGCAGGCAGGACGCCTGTAGCCAATTATAGCTCAGGGGCTTTAGTACACGCCCCACTGTATAAAAGGCTGTCGCGCCGTCGGCCTAGTGCACATGTGTTCCGGCTTTGATTCTGACATAGGCATACTGCTGATGCTGATGCTGATTCATTATCATTACTACTGAAGTGAATACTGATCATTAGAGAATATATATTCATTCTGATGATTGCACTGCTGCTGAGTGGTGACATTATCTGCTGCTGAGTCTAACTGCTGTGATTCTGGGGATTAGTCTGGTGTGTGCGTACTGTTAGTACAGCACTGCAGTAGCACCTTCTGTCCTATGCTGTTAGTACAGCATTGCAGTATAACCTTCTGTCCTATTGTGATCTAAGGCAGGCAGGGATTTATAGGAGCTAGTGTGTGTGTCAGCACACATAAAACCACCTCAGTCACTCTATCTGTAATAAGGCCCAGTTGTTGTCATCGAAGGCAGACAGGCATCTCCAGGAGCTAGCTTGTGTGTGTGTGCTCTGTTAGTACATCACACATAAAACCACCTCAGCCTCTCTATCTGCTATAAGGCGCAGTTGTTGTCATCTAAGGCAGCCTCTATCTGCCGTAAGGCCCTGTTGCTGTCATCTAAGGCAGCCATCTGCAGGAGTTAGTGTGTGTGCTGTGTGAATCCAGAACAATATACACTACCCACTACAATGCCTGGAAGACCGCCAAGGAGAGGCAGACAGTCCCGAGGCAAGAACACAGGGCAAGCAGGCTCTGTTTCTAGAGACAACAGTGCTGGTCGTGGACGTGGTCGTACATCATCATCAGCACGTGGCCATGGGACACGCTTGTCCTTGTTTTCGGCAGCTGGACATGTTCAGCCGCATCATGCCGAAGGCTTGATAGAATGGATGACCAAGCCCTCCTCATCCTCTCTCACCCCCAGGCTCAGGGTACTGGCAGAGCAGCTGCCAACGCGTACTCAATGGCATCATCAGGCACCCCTTCCCTAGACCCACCATGTCCTCCTGAGGAGTCCCCAAACTGTTTGAGCACAGTGTTGGGTACATGCTCCAGGAGGATGCCCAACGTTTTGAAGGCTCGGATGATGATACCCAGCTAGAGGAAGGCAGTAGCGTGCGCACAGAGAGAGGGGATGCTCAAGGACAGCAATCTGGCAGTCATGTTCCACCAGCTGCAGCTTACTGCCAGGTTTGCTCCAGTGATGAAGAGGGAGGGGATGATGAGGTCACTGACTCCACGTGGGTGCCTGAAGGGAGAGAGGAGAAGGAGGAGGCAGCGGCACATGTCCAACGAGGCAGGATGCCCTCCGGAGGCCAGCTAGAGGCCAGCACACCAACTGAATCACACCGCAAAGCTCCGCCTGTGCAGGGCGCTGCCTCTGCACGTTATCACAAAAGTTCTTTGGTGTGGGCCTTTTTTGAGACAAGTGCATCAGATTGCACCACTGCTATTTGCAACATATGTCTCAAGCGTATATCGCATTGCCAAAACATCAGCCGCTTGGGCACCACAAGCATGACCAGACATATGTTGACCTGCCATGCAGCTCGTTGGCAAGCGCACATTAAAGACCCACACCAAAGAACAAAGCGGACCTCTCCTTGCTCCTCATCAGCTGGGATCTCCAACCCCACTATATCTTCAGTCCTCTCTGAAAGCTGCTCTGAGAGGAATAAAGGTGTAGAATTAGGTGTGTCACAGCCAAGTACTTGCAGTACACCGACGTCCGATGCTACCAGGCAAATTTCCCCTGCCCCAGCTGCTGGACCGTCGAAAGAAGTTTACTCCCAGCCATCCACATGCCCAGCGGTTGAATGCTAGCTTGGCTAAATTGCTAGCACTTCAACTGCTGCCTTTTCAGTTGGTAGACTCGGCCCCCTTCCGTGAGTTTGTTCAATGTGCGGTTCCTCAGTGGCAGGTTCCCAAACGCCAGTTTTTCTCACAGAAGGCGATTCCGGCTCTCTACCGGCATGTGGAAGGCAATGTCCATGCCTCGCTGGACAGGGCGGTCAGCGGTAAGGTGCATATTACCGCTGACTCATGGTCCAGCAGGCATGGACAGGGACGTTACCTGTCTTTCACGGCCCATTGGGTCATCCTATTGGCAGCTGGGAGGGATGCAGGACAAGGGGCAGTAGTGTTGGAGGTTGTTCCGCCACCACGTCTCCAAAATGGTACTACTGGTTGTGACACACCTCTCTCCTCCACCCCCTCCTCTTCTTCTTCCTCCATGGCCTCTTCGAGTGCTCTGTCCTCGGAACCAGCGGTGCTCCATAGGCGTACAAGGGGCTACGCAAGTACGCAGGCAAAAAGATGCCATGCCGTGCTTGCGCTGGTGTGTTTGGGGGACAGGAGCTACACTGGGGCAGAGGTTCTGTCATCTCTGCAGGGGCAGGCCGAGAGGTGGTTGACGCCATGCCAGCTTAAGCCAGGAATGGTGGTTTCTGACAATGGCACCAACCTCCTCTCCGCCCTACAACAGGGGCAGCTGACCCATGTGCCCTGTATGGCTCACGTCCTCAACCTGGTGGTGCAGCGGTTCTTGGGCAGGTACCCAGGCTTACAGGATGTCCTGAGGCAGGCCATGAAAGTCTGTGTGCATTTCCACCGGGGGGATGAGGAGGAGGAGGAGGATTGGGTGAGCATGGAGGTGGAGCCTGGCACTCAGCATCAGCAGCAGCAGTCTTTTAGGGATGATGTACAGTCCCAACAAACCAGTGGACTTGTACGTGGCTGGGAGGAGGTGGCTGGCGATCATGTCGTCCTCAGTGACCCAGAAGACTCTGGACCAAATGCCTCAGCTAACCTACGTTGCATGGCCTCCCTGATCCTGCAAAGCCTGCAGAAGGATCCTCGTATTCTTCAGATCAAGGAGAGGGACCATTACTGGCTGGCCACTCTCCTTGATCCACGGTACAATGGTAAGGTTGCGGACCTCTCTTGCCATCGCAGAGGGAGCAGAGGATGAGACATCTCAGGGAGGCTTGGCAGAAAGGTCTGTGCAACGCGTTCCCAGAGACTGGGAGGTTACAAACTCCTTGTCCTGGACGACGAGTTGCTGAGGCTTCGGTCAGTAGCAGAAGGAGCGGTGGGGAAAGTGGACGTCTGACCGATGCGTTCAGACAATTTTTTAGTCCGCAGCCCCAAGGTATGATCGGTTCCAGCAACCTTCGCCAGCGTCTGATATACATGGTGCAGGAATACCTAGGGGCAAGGTCAGACTTGGACACCTTTCCACCCCATAACAAGCCAACCCTTCTCCCCATGCATAGCCAAACAATTTACTTATAAACTGCTCAAAATCCTCTGGCTTACTGGGTCTTGAGGATGGATCACTGGCCAGAGCTTGCACAGTATGCAATTGAGCTACTGGCCTGTCCTGCATCCAGCGTTCTTTCCGAAACGCACATTCAGTGCTGCTGGAGGATTTGTCAGGGTGCGCCTGTCCACCGACTCGGTTGATCGACTGACCTTCATAAAGATGAATCAGTCTTGGATCACCACCAGCTACTGGGCACCTGAAGCAGATATAACTGAATAATTTATAATGTCACATCCCTTCAAGACTGCATATGCTGATGCTGAGTGACTGTCCTGTTATGTTCACTGACTATCCTCTTCCTCCTCCTCAATGATCCATTCCTTGATAGCTTGGAAGAACATTTTTGTTTCTGGGTGCCACCACACCAGTGGCTAAGGCCCAATTTTTCAGCCCCTGTTAAACAGGGGCATGCAATTACAATTTTTTATGCAATTCCTTACAACAGGTCTCATTGCTGTGCTCAGAGTACAGTATCTGTGAGGGGTTGCAGTGTTGTGGCACCAGCACCAGTGCCTAAGGCCCAATTTTTCTGCCCTGTTCAACAGGGGCATGCAATTACAAATCTTGATCTAATAATTCACAGCAGGGCCCATTCCTGCGCCCACCAAGAGTAACTGTGAGGGCTTACAGTGTTGTGGCTACACCAACATCTAATGGGGGAGTATATACGGCAGGCCCCTACTTTCAAACATCCAACTTACAAACAACTCCTACTTGCAAACGGAAGGAGAAAACAGGAAGTGAGAGGAAATCTACCCCAAGGAAGGGAAATTCCATCCTGTTACATTTAATTTGGGAAAAAGGTATCTCCTCTCTACTGATGCTTTATCACCATACCTTGTTTCAATAAAAACCCCACTTTTCCAAAAACATTTGTCATTGGGACGGAAAGTGAGGTGAAATATTCTGAACAGATGTGCAAAGACAGCAAATGTTACAGGGGTGATAACCACTCCCTATGTTCTCCAAAAAGCTTAAAAATAGATTTTTTTGGATGGAGCTACACTTAAAAATGTACCTGTTCAGATTCTACTTAAGAACAAACCTACAGTCCCTGTCTTGCTTGCACCGCCTGTATACTGCTGTTCAGAGTATATAGGGTTGTAGGTATAGGGTTTTATTTTGGGTGCGGGGTTCCCCTTAATATCCATACAAGACCCAAAGGGGCTGGGGTGGGGGGGGGGGGTTGATGGGGTAGCCATGCCATTTTTCTCAAGGTTTTTCAGCCATATTGCCAAGACAAGACATGACATTAAAGCCGCAAGCGGTTTTAAATGGCTTCTTTTTTTCCTTTACAAATGTCATTTTGTACAGGGACAGTTCTAAACAAGGGAAAAACATGCCACTTCACAGGCATACTTTAGACACCCCCCAGGTACCATATTTAAAGGAATATTTCCCTTTTTTTCCACTTTATGCATCATTAAAATGACTGCTCCCGAAAAAAAAATTTTAAAACTTCTTTTTGCATTGATATATGTCCCCTGGGGCAGGACCCGGGTCCCCAAACCTGTTTTATGACATTAACATGCATATTGGCCGTTATAATTAGCACTTTTGATTTTGAACGTTTGCGTCCATTGTAAGGAATAGGGTTCGAAAATTTGCACGAACTTTCGGTCCGTTCTGGTGCGAACCGAACCCGGGGGTGTTCGGCCCATCCCTATTCTTGATATATAGGCATACCCCTCCCCCTTTTTTACCCTCTCAATCCCTGTGATAAAGGGTATACCCTTGAATGGTTGCCAGCCAATCAAGAGAGCTGTTGAACCAAATCTCTGAAATTCCCACAAAATCCAAATCCTCCTCATACAACAGTATCTCTAGTTCAACCATCTTGTCCGCCAGGCTCCTGGCATTGGTGAACATGCCACATAGTTTAGACCAGTTGCATACTATCATAGTTAGTCAGGTTCAACCATAAAAAAAAAAAAAAATATTGTACAATCCCATATACCCAATTCTATACCCAAAGTTGATCCAGAGGAAGGCAAAAAAAAAGAGACACTACTACTCAGCAATACAATACACAGGTACTCACAGACCCACATACACTCGCAGCTGACATGCACTCGCAGACTCACGTGCACTCACAATACACAGGTACACACCATACACAAGTACTAACGATCCACACACTACTTAGACAACACTCAGGTACTCACACTACACAGGTACTTTGAACCCTGTTATAACCTCCTGTTTTTTACTCTGTTTTTTAACTCACCACTTAGTTCAGTTCCACTTGGTCTAAGTTCCAGCAAGCTCAAACATGAGCAGGCTCAAAATGAATTCTACAGAAAGTTATATAGGCCTCAAGCACCTGTGACCAAATGTCTCATGGCAACGAAAGACTTTACTTACTATTCCCCTGCTCATAAAGTTTACTCCAGAATAGACTATTTGCTCATAGACAAATACTCTTCAGAAAATCACTTCATTCACCATTGGAGTGATCACCTGGACAGGTCCCACCCCTATCTACATAGATGTGCTACTTAGCAACACATCCAGTTCGCCTGCTCCGTGGCGACTGAACTCATCCCTATTATCCAACTAAACCTACAAACAACAAACTGAAAAGGATATTATTTCATTTTTCCAAAGGAATGCAGGATCTGTCTCAGACCCTATTATATTTTGGAACACTTACAAAGCTTTTATCAAAGGTATTCTTATTAAACAGTCAGCACATAATAAGAAACAACGCCAACATCAGATAACCAATCAAATCGCCAAAATCTAAATACTGAAAGCTCACAACAAAGCAAAACATGATGATTGTGTGGCTGACGCAATCTCCTCGCTTCGCAACCAGCTTAGCTCCCTGATGCACAAAAGGTATGACTTCTACATTAGGAGACTGACTAAACGCTTACACCTTGGGTAATAAACCAGGAACCTTTTTAGCTAGTCAATACAAATGTCGAGTAGAGATGGACAAACGTTTCAGCCCGAGTTTGGGTCGAACATTTGTCTGTTCGACGGTTTAGCTAAATAAAAAAAGAAGTGCTGGCAAAAAAAAAAAGAAAGAAAAAAATGGCATGCAGCCCCCCCCCCCCCCCCCAGTCCATACCAGGCCCTTTGGGCCTTTCTTGTGGTTATTACTTTTTGACACTTTTTAAGTGAATGGGTAGGGGTACCTGATAACCTGATACCCATTCACATAGGGGGTGGGATCTGAGAGCCCACTTCCAGATTCTGATAAGCCCCCCACTCGCAGACCCCGACAACCATAGCCCAGGGTTGTCGGGAAGAGACCTTTGTCCACATTAATATGGGGGCAAGGTGCTTTGGGGTGTTGAGGGCATGTGGCCTGGTATGGTTCAGGAGGGGGGGTGCTCGCTCGTCCCCTCCCCTTTTCTGACCTGCCGGGCTGCATGCTCAGATTTGGATTTGGGGGGGGACCCCACGCTGTTTTATTTTTTAACTTTGGCGTGGGGTTCCCCTTAATATCCATAGCGGACCTGAAGGGTCTGATGGACAGGGGGGGGGGGGGTGCGATGCCGTTTTTTTTAATAGCCGGGTGCCGGTAATTGTAACCGCAAGTCATTTTAAATAGGACTTGACTCTTTTTTTGCTTTAGAAATATATTTTTTGCTGTAGCATGTTTTATTCATGCTACAGATGTGCCACTTTACAGGCACATTAAGAAGACCCCCCAGGCACTACATTTAAAGGAATTTTTCCTTTTTTATTGTTTCACTTCAAGCATAATTAAAATCACTGCTTGTGAATCCTATCGTTTAAAAAAATTTTTTTACTAATACATATCCCCCAAGGAGGTACCCAGACCCCCATACCCCTTTTATGGCCAATTACTTGCATATAACCCTTCACTTTTGATTTTCCTTGTTCAGCTCCCATAGACTGCAATGGGGTTTGCCATTGAAGTTAGAACATTTCCCAGTTCGGGAGTTCTGCTGTGAACCGAACAAGGGGGGTGTTCGGCCCATCCCTAATGTCGAGCTGCAGCATCCAAAATTCCCTTCCTGATAGACCAAACCGGACGGAAATTTACCAACCCATCCGATATTGCGGAACAATTTTGTGAATATTATTCCACGCTATATAATCTGAAAAACTCCTCATCGTCTCCTCAGCCAAATCCCACTGATATTCAAATGCAATCCAGCTCCCCACTTCATGAACTTTCAGCCACATTTACAGAAGAGGAACTTAGCAAAACTATCACCCAGCTTCCTCTCCGCAAATGCCCAGGTCTAGAAGGCTTTTCAAATTAATATTATAAAAATTTCTACCCCATCCAACTCACCACCTCACCAATTCCCTTCACCGTATCACAGACCAAGGCACCTGCTCCACAACATTTTTAGAATCCATCAGTATAACGATCCCTAATCCAGATAAACCTACCGACTCCCCTGCAAATTTTTTCCTAATCTCCCTCCTAAATTCAGACACAAAGCTTATTGCCAACCGCTTTGCTAAACTAACCCCTTGCAGATCCATCCTGGCCAAGTCGGATTTGTACCTGGCCGATGACACTAGGTGATTTACTAATCTAATTCATTGGGCGGAACACCATAAGACACCATCACTCCTAATATCAGTAGATGCAGAGAAGCCCTTTGACCAGGTCCACTTGTCATACATGCATGCAGCACTCCACAAATTTGGCTTCTTTGGTCACATACTATCAACGAGTTCTACCCTTTATACCTCTCCAACTGAGATCTGGACCTCAGGATTTTTATCATCTGCCTTCGCTATTACAAATGGAACTAGGCAAGGCTGCCCACTCTCCCCAATTATCTTCTCGCAAATAATGGAGCCACTTGCCGAACACATCAAGTCGCATCCCCTGATCACAAGGTTAACTGTAGAGACAACCAAACACAAGATCGGACTACGTCAATGATATCCTTATCTTCCTGACCAACCCCATACAATATCTGCTGCCTTTCTGCACCTTACTAGATAATTTTGGCTTAAAGTGGTTGTAAACCGCCTGACCTATTTTTACATATAGGGAAGCCTACAATAATGCTTACCTATATGTACTAAAAATATCTCCTAAACATGCGCCGTTTAGGAGATATTTCATGTACAATGCGCAGTGAAGAAATGGTCCGCTGTGCCGTTTCTTCTCCAGCGTGTGCTGTGACTGGTGGCTCCCGTGCGCATAACTGGGAGTGACGTCACTTGGCTATGGACAGTCACAGAGCCAGAGTCCGCGCCCGGAAGGAAGACGGGCGAAGATGGATGCTTCCACCAGCGGGGACATCGCAGGCTTCCTTTGCAAGTAAGTGACACATATTGGGCTAGTATGCGATGCATACTAGCCCATTATGCTTTTACTTTGCAGGGGAATAAAGAGGAAGTAAAACCCATCATCTCCCTGTATAAATGAAATCACTCAAAATCCAATATAATATCCATAGGACTTGAACCGCTCCTCTAACGTTATTGCTTCTTTCTCTTGGGCCCCTCTTGATACTCTATCTTTTTTTTTTAAATCAAGTAAAAGTTTATTGCACAAAAACATATACATTTACAGTCAAGTACAAAATTATTGTAGCCGTGTATTCAGGTACATTAGTTATCATAAGTATTATCATTATCATACAGCCTTAGGCATATGCAATTGTATGAAGTCGACTCACTATATATAAGTATCAATAATGATTTTGGTGGTGCTGCATAATTTGTCAACAACATTTAACAGTATTCTTGGACTGTGTCTTTATCATCATAGGAGCTATTGTAAAACATTAAACCTGTAACCGAAGGTAAAGAGGATAACAAATATATTATCCGGTATTAGGCACAAAGGGCGAGTGTAGAACATTACCCTCTATACATTTATTGTTGATATTTGACATTCACCATGGTTCCAACAGGAATAGTCATTAGAAAGATTGGACATTGTTCCCGGGTTCTTCGAATCTGTCCTCTGATCTGCCAGATTACATTTGTAACAGTCTATCTTTGACCAACTAGGTTGGACCTAGTCCTGGTGTATCCAGCCAGTGTTGCCACATTGAATAGAATTTTTTAAGTACATTTCTATGTTGGTAAGTAATTTTTTCTCGTATTAGCATATTATTTACTAGTTCGACCCATCGCCCACCCATTGGCACCCTCAGAGTTATCCAGAGCCTCGCAATGGCCTTGCATGCCATATATACTAGTTGCAGAATTGCTGTGTGGCCATTTGGTGAGAGTGAGGGCATCTCCAAGGCCCCAAGTAGACAAACAACCTATCTTCCATCAGTAGCACATCCGTCATCAGAGGATGCGTCACTGTTGAAGGCGAATACACTTTATTTTCACTCTGAATAGCATGTCTGAGTTAAAGATACTTAAAGAACTGTGTTCTGGGTATCGTGAATTCATCTTGCATGTCTGTAAAGGATTTAAAAACATTACCATTGAACAACTGGGAAATATATTGTATACCTTTTGCTTCCCATGAGCGGAAACATTTAAGCTTAAGAAGTTCTTTGTAATATGTAAAAAACCAAAATGTGGCGCTGTGATAATAATGTACATAAAAATTAGTAAAAAGAAAGTCTATGAGTGAAAAACAATAATCAAATTGTGATAACAGTCCATCGGTCAAATGGCATAAATAGTGCTGTAGAAAAAAAACAATCCTCTATCAGAAGAATGGTGCATAAATCCCGCTTTAGTGAGAATGGTGCATAAATCCCGCTTTTAGTGATTATAATCTGCTTACCAGATAGAAGCAGAAAAAGGGCGATGTTAATCATGTAATGCCAAAGGAAAATGGATGGAAGCTTGATGAACATAAAGGTAAGATCAAATCCAATATTTCTTGATGGAATGTTGGTGACCAAATTCACTCAGCCAGATCTGGTGTAGGCTAGAAAAAACTCTCCCACGGGATGAAGGAAGAGTATAATAACAATAGTGAAGCCCGCAAGATGAAGTTCAACAATTTTATTGCTAGTAGTCTACTTACATCAAAGTAAAAACACCAGGGCATGGATAAAAGAACAGTTCCGCATACTTGCATCAGCCCGCCTGACATGTTTCATCCAATGGTGGATATCATCAGAGGCGTGGCCAATGCTGCAAGTAGGCGGATATATATAGTAAATACCTTAGTTCAATCTTCCTTGTGATAGGATGGCCGAACAATTCCTAGGTCAGAAACAGCTGTGAATGTAGGTGGTCCTGGGCGCCATCTGGCGTTATTACATCAAGGGGAGGAGGCTTATTGAGTCTCTACTTTGATAATAGGCGCCATTGGCACTGTTTGTTTGTGCAAACGAAGCTTGTATGCGTCGCTCTGCAAAGCAAAGAAACATCCGTCCGCGCATGCGCAGTACCCTCGATGGGAACGGTCCGCGCATGCGCAGTGTGATGTGCGTTCCAACGACGTGTGCGCCCAAACCACGGCACGCACAGTGGAACGCAATAGGCGCACATGCGCAGTAAAGATTGCGTTCCACGGCGGCCATCTATAGTAACCAAGGACGCAAACGTCAAATCCGGCGGAGAAACGACCGTAAATGACGCGCGTAATTGGTTATGATTGCGTTCCAAATACAGGAAGCCAGAAGGAATAACTGAATCTCCTATATTGGGCAGAAAACCACCAATTAAATTTACAAAAAAACTATGGTTAGCATCATCAGTAATTAGAGAGCCGCATTGTAAAAGCAACCAATAATGGTATTGCAATGTTGTAACGTCATCATCCCTGATGAGCAGACAACATTGTACAGCAAAGAAAAATACAAGCGATATTGATTAAAATAGAATAAAATTACAAATGATAAACCACCTTCCTGATTGACTCAAAAAAGGGAAATAATGTGTGAACACATGGTGCATCAAAGGCGCAAAAAATGTATATCACACATACAATCATAGTGATATAAATCTAAAAAATGTATACATACTTAACCAGACAAAAATGACAGAGAGGATAAAGGAGGCTCTCTTGTCAGTGAGCCTGGTAAGCAGACATGTATATATTGTGTTAAAATTAAATATGGATTGCAGTACATCCAAATTTAAAAATAATAAAATAAAAAAAATATAAAAATATATAAATGTACGTACAAAGGCGGACTCAGCCCACAAGAGACCGCCAGCAAATTAAAAATGAAAATTAAAAAGCAAGTAATTAACTGTTATTGATAAAGCAGTTAACATCCCAATCAACATTCATGCCAAAGGGGGTGTAACATTTGAGGTCGTAGATCCACCGAGTTTCGAGTTTAGAGATCTCTCGTTTGAACATACTACCCCGCCAATGCGGGTTAAATCTGTCTATGCCTATAAACATAGTCCCTTTAGGGTTCTGATCATGGTACTCCAGGTAATGTCTCGACACAGTGTGTTTTGGAAACCCTTTCTTAATGTTAGCTATGTGTTCACCCACTCTAACATGCATAGCTCTTGTTGTGCGGCCTACATATTGGAGGCCGCAAGGGCAAACTAGGAGGTACACCACGTTTAGAGAGGTACAGGTGATAAAAGTATCAATTTCGAAAGTCCTGCCAGTGGCATGAGATTTAAAATAACAAATCTTTCTGCTTTGGTCTTTGTTAATCTTACAGACATTACAATAACGGCAAGGATGGTAGCCTTTAGACTTCTGAAAAAAAGACACCCTATTGGGGGCATCTAAGATATTGGGTGCAATTTGAAGTTTCAGAGGGGGAACCCCTCTGAATATAACCTGTGGTCTCTCAGGAAGTGCTGGGCCGAGAATTTTATCATTCTTTAGAACCCCCCAATGTTTGGTCATGATTTTTTTAATATCACGATGTTGGTGTGAATATGTGGTAACCATGGAAAAATTGTAATCAATCTTTCTAGCATCTGGTTCTTTTTTCTTATGAAGAATAGTCTTGCGATCCATATTGGCTACATGGTCGATGACCAAATTCAGGTCACTAGATGGATAACCTTTTTCGACAAATTTTTGTTTTAGGGCCACCGATTGTGTTAAGAAATCTTCCTTAAGGGTACAATTCCGCCGTAAACGCAAGAATTGGCTCTTAGGTACGGATTTCAGCCATGAGGGATGATGACAGCTCCCAAGGCCAATGTAACCATTTCTGTCCGTATCCTTAAAGAAGGTGGTGGTCTTAAAGGCACCATCGACAACCTGTATATTTAGATCCAAAAAATTGATTTTTTCATTGCTGCTCTCATATTGTAAGACAATACCCAAACTATTGCTGTTAAGGTGCTGCATAAATCCGTTAAGAGATACTTGGTCACCATCCCATAGGAGGAGGACATCGTCTATATAGCGACCTCAAAAAAACAATTCTGGTCGTCTATTAGTATAGACGATGTCCTCCTCCCACTTGGCCATGAACAAATTGGCCATGCTCGGCGCGAATTTCGCGCCCATGGCAACACCTCTGCTTTGGAGGTAATGAGTCCCCCCAAACCAGAAGTAATTGTGAGACATGGCGTAATTCAATAAATTCAAGATAAACTCTCTCTGAGAGGAGATCAAACTATTATCTCTAGACAAAAACAACTCAATGGCTTCTAAGCCATCATGATGGGAAATGATAGTGTAGAGGGAGGCCACATCAGCAGTGACCATGATGTAACTGTCCCTCCATTCTAAGTCCTCCAGGGCCCGAATGACCTGAGCTGAGTCTTTAATAAATGATGGAGTACCCATCACCAGGGGTTGTAAGAAGCCATCAATGTACTTCCCAACTCTTGAAGTTATGGAGTCTAATCCACTAATAATTGGTCTCCCCGGTGGATTAATGAGACTCTTATGAATTTTAGGGAGAAAGTACATAACTGGCTTTCTGGGTGCTGCTGGAATTAGATAGTCTCTCTCCTTCTCATTGAGGAGATTCTTTCGAAAACCTGCATCGATGAGATTGGAGAGTGCCTTTTTGTATCTAAAGATAGGATCATGATTTAATGGTGTATACGTGTTGGTATCAGCTAAAATTCTATTCATTTCGCCAACGTAGGCACTCTTATCCATCACTACTATTCCACCCCCCTTGTCAGCGGGGCGGATAATGATGTCATCTCTTTTTTTGAGGGATTCAAGGCCTTCGCGAAAACGTGAGTCTTTATAACTCCGCTTAATTTTAAGGTTGTCAATGTCCTTCAAGACCAATTCCTTAAACACGGACACGGACGGTGGTATGAAGCCAGGTGGATTAAAAAGAGAAGCATTGGAGAGACCAGAATGTCTTACTCCAATGTTATCCCTAACGGCAGAGGCAGCTGTGGCCTGAGACAAAAAGTATCTTTTTATGTTGACTTTTCTGATGTACTTCTGCACGTCTATAAATGCCCCAAATTTACTTAGGGGTTTATTGGGAGCAAATTTTAGTCCATGGTCCAAAACGAATTTTTCATTTTCAGTGAGGGTGCTTTGACTCAGGTTAAAAATCCCTGCATCCCTTATACCCTTCGCCTTTTTCGATCTACTCCTCCTCCCCCCTCTGGTCCCTCTTTTAGTTCCCCCTCCTCCCGCATTTTTCTGTGGGGCCTGGGGAAAAAAAGAAGATGATGAGGGGAAGGGTGGACCAGGGGCAAAAGGGGGGCCTTGATTATTTTGTTGGGGTCTCCTAGGTGGATTATAACCTGGGCTATCCCACCCAGATCGTCTATAATCAGGTCTCATGTTAATAGGGACTGAAGTCGACGGGTGCTGAACTATATATCGGTCATCATATGTATAATTATTGTGGGCATTATAATTATCATGATGATTGACCAACGGTGCATAATGATTATACATAGGTACACCCTCTGAATGTTGTGACGTCGGGTGATCATGTTGTATATGGTCATCATTAGCTGGTTTATAGTTTGCTCCTCTATACTGAGGAGGTTGGTATGGTGCAGATTTTTTTGTATTATTAGGAACTCTCCTCCAACTCCCTCTGGCTTTTGGTGTGTTACCCTTCTGTGTATCTCTAGTATTATTTTGAGAAAGGGAAGCCGTGGGTGGTAAAGGGCGTATGGCAGGTGCGGGTGGCGATCCTGTTCCTCCTACAACAAGAGACGCCCTCCTAACCTGCCATTTAAAGACTTGTTTGGATTTATAGTCCTCCAAGTCTCGTATGAATTTCTTCATTTTTTTTAGCTTTTTGGTCTAGATCCTCTTTTTCAAGGATCTTTTTTAAATTATCAGATTTGGTCTTATATTCTTCTGATTCTTTATACGGGAGAAGTTTTTCTTTGACCTCTACTATAGTCTCATCTAGTTTTTGTAGCTTGGTTCGTTTCCGAATGATCAGGAATCTCAAAAGATCGAGACCTACATCATTAAAATACTTGAACCAGCTAGCGAGGTCAGCTTCATCCTCCTGAGGTGTGATTTCAAATCTGAGGCTCCTGGGGACCATGCCGTCCTCGAGGTATTTCTCAAGGAGGCCGACATCCCAATACCCATGAACCTCAGAGATCATTAGGTTTTTTAATCGGACGAAAAGACCTCCTATGTCTAGATTTTGTTGAACCTCTACATTGTTAAATTTGCTGGCGGTCTCTTGTGGGCTGAGTCCGCCTTTGTACGTACATTTATATATTTTTATATTTTTAATATATTTAAATTTGGATGTACTGCAATCCATATTTAATTTTAACACAATATATACATGGGTGCTTACCAGGCTCACTGACAAGAGAGCCTCCTTTATCCTCTCTGTCATTTTTGTCTGGTTAAGTATGTATACATTTTTTAGATTTATATCACTATGATTGTATGTGTGATATACATTTTTTGCGCCTTTGATGCACCATGTGTTCACACATTATTTCCCTTTTTTTAGTCAATCAGGAAGGTGGTTTATCATTTGTAATTTTATTCTATTTTAATCAATATCGCTTGTATTTTTCTTTGCTGTACAATGTTGTCTGCTCATCAGGGATGATGACGTTACAACATTGCAATACCATTATTGGTTGCTTTTACAATGCGGCTCTCTAATTACTGATGATGCTAACCATAGGTTTTTTGTAAATTTAATTGGTGGTTTTCCGCCCAATATAGGAGATTCAGTTATTCCTTCTGGCTTCCTGTATTTGGAACGCAATCATAACCAATTACGCGCGTCATTTCCCGTCTTTTCTCCACCGGATTTGACGTTTGCGTCCTTGGTTACTATAGATGGCCGCTGTGGAACGCAATCTTTACTGCGCATGTGCGCCTATTGCGTTCCACTGGGCGTGCCGTGGTTTGGGCGCACACGTCGTTGGAATGCACATCACACTGCGCATGCGCGGACCGTTCCC
Source organism: Lithobates sylvaticus (assembly GCA_028564925.1). Taxonomy (NCBI): domain Eukaryota; kingdom Metazoa; phylum Chordata; class Amphibia; order Anura; family Ranidae; genus Lithobates; species Lithobates sylvaticus. The sequence continues at coordinate 186,639,650 of CM053031.1, read as the reverse complement.
ATCGAGGGTACTGCGCATGCGCGGACGGATGTTTCTTTGCTTTGCAGAGCGACGCATACAAGCTTCGTTTGCACAAACAAACAGTGCCAATGGCGCCTATTATCAAAGTAGAGACTCAATAAGCCTCCTCCCCTTGATGTAATAACGCCAGATGGCGCCCAGGACCACCTACATTCACAGCTGTTTCTGACCTAGGAATTGTTCGGCCATCCTATCACAAGGAAGATTGAACTAAGGTATTTACTATATATATCCGCCTACTTGCAGCATTGACCATGCCTCTGATGATATCCACCATTGGATGAAACATGTCAGGCGGGCTGATGCAAGTATGCGGAACTGTTCTTTTATCCATGCCCTGATGTTTTTACTTTGATGTAAGTAGACTACTAGCAATAAAATTGTTGAACTTCATCTTGCGGGCTTCACTATTGTTATTATTCTCTTCCTTCATCCCGTGGGAGAGTTTTTTCTAGCCTACACCAGATCTGGAACCTGGTCACCAACATTCCATCAAGATGTATTGGATTTGATCTTACCTTTATGTTCATCAAGCTTCCATCCATTTTCCTTTGGCATCACATGATTAACATCGCCCTTTTTCTGCTTCTATCTGGTAAGCAGATTATAATCACTAAAAGCGGGATTTATGCACCATTCTCACTAAAGCGGGATTTATGCACCATTCTTCTGATAGAGGATTGTTTTTTTTCTACAGCACTATTTATGCCATTTGACCGATGTACTGTTATCACAATTTGATTATTGTTTTTCACTCATAGACTTTCTTTTTACTAATTTTTATGTACTTTATTATCACAGCGCCACATTTTGTTTTTTTATATTTATCTTGTTTGCTGATCAACAAACTGTGTTGGCTGCTACTTTACACATTTGTTTTATAATTAGCGCAGATATTGTCCACCCTGTTTTTCTCTTTGTAATATGTGTTCCTTCATATGGGTGTGAACGCACAGGGACCTCTAATTTTCAGGATAGATCTGGTATATTTCCACAGAATGTTCAATAAGATTATTGTGGGGTGTGTTTGTGTTATATGTGTGAGACCTGCCTCTAAGTGAGATAGTGCTGAAAGTGATGATCCATCAGGAATCAATAGTTACGAAGGTGTTGGAGCTGGGATGCCACGAAATAGAATCTGGCATGTGGTACAGCCAGACCCCCTTGTTCATTAGTTAGCTGTAGAGTACATAAACTAATCCGTGGTGACTTATTACCCCATATTAGGTCTCTGAACTGGGCATCTATTTGGGCAAACCATTTGTGTGGTATCCACACAGGGGCATTATGTAATATATACAGAAGTTGTGGTGCCCACACCATTTTTATCAAATTTGCCCTGCCTGTTATTGAAAGAGGTAACTTCGTCCATGCAGAGCATTTCATCCAAAATTTACGGAGTAGAGGTACCAGGTTTAGTCTGGGGTTATTTGTATACCAAGGTAATGGAATTCATTAACCATAATGATATCTCCTGCGCAATCAGGTAGAGGTTGTGGCAATGGGTCCAGGGGCATAAGCACTGACTTATTCCAGTTAATACTGAACCCCGACAGCTCACCAAAGTCAGCAATTAAACGCATCACATTCTTCAGGGAACTGTCAGTGTCCCCCAGTTAAACCAATGTGTAGCCCGCGCATAGCGAAATTATGTCATGGTTAATACCTTGACGGAAGCCGGCGATGTCTTGCAACACCCTGACATGTATGGCTAGGGGTTTGAGAGCTAGGGCAAACAGCAGGGGTGAGAGGACACCCCTGCCGTGTGCCCCTGAAGAGTCTGAAAGGTTCTGATATATCACCATTATTGGCATTCTCACCGACCAATTATTGTTTAACAGCTGAACCCATTTGAGAAAAGAGGGGCCCACCCTGAATTTTGTCACTGTTTCCCACAGATAGGGCCATTCTACACTATCAAACGCTCTGGCCACGTCCAAAGAGAAGATGGCCCTATTACTCGTGTCATCAGTAGTCAACTGTAGATTAAGAAATAGTCTGCATAAATTTTGAGATGTGTTTTTGGTTGGTATAAAGCCAGACTGATCTCTATGGATCACAGTTTGAATGCATTTAGCTAACCTGTTAGCCAGAACTCTGGCCAACAGTTTAATGTCAAATATTAGTAATGAAATAGGTCTGTATGCGTCTGGAGATAGAGCGTCTGTGCCAGGTTTCAAAAGTCCCACAATAAGTGGCTCACTCATAGAGGGGGGGGGGGGGAGCCTTCCAGTTTCAAATGCCTTGTCATAGACTTGCAGGAGCATTGGGATTAGTTGTGCAGTGTAACGTTTATAAACTTCTGCTGGCAAGCCATCTGCACCAGGTGCTTTTCCATTTTGAGAATGAGCCAACGCCTGTAGAAGCAATCTTAAATCATTTATACATATTTAGCATGAAACCATCCTCATCTCTTTTTCCCCCCTCCCCCCTTAAAAAAATAAAAAATAAATAATAATATTATTTTACCTATACATACACATGTACATACGCTTCTACATGCATACCCACATAAACTCCTCCCTCCCGCCCCCCCTCCCTCCCCCCCACCGTCCAGGTCTTGAGTGCGGAAAGAGAAAAAAAAATAATAAAAAAAAAAATAAAAATTAAAAAACCCAAATTCATTTTCCTTTTGTTAAGTGTATGAGGCTTTTTAGGGCCATATTACTACCTTTTACTTTAGGCAAAGGCAAACAGGGGATTGTCAAAATGGACATCAGTGTTAACTAAGAATACCTTAAAAATATGGGATCAACTCAATGAAGATGGAGATTATGCTCCACAGATATCCCCGCTAACCCCAATGGAAGGCTTCCCGTGTTTTTTACCAGGGGAAGAAGCTGGATCAATGGGGAAATGGGGGGGAAGATGGGGACACCACATGCGGCAAATTGGCACCGAAGGGTACATTACTAACACTAACAGAATTAATACAAAAGATGGGAACAATCCCATTGATGGAATGGAGGTACCTCCAACTAAAAAGTTTTTTCAATAAGCTGAAGAGCATGATGCGACCTCTGAATTCACTTACTATATTTGAAAAGAAATATGCAAAGATGACGAAACCCAGACATTTACTGTCCCAATTGTACTCGCTAATATCAGGGACCAGGAAAAACATAATACCATACTACATTAGAGAATGGGAAGGGGAATTAAAGTGTAGTCTTACTAAGACACAAATTAACGAAACTTATTGATTCGACATATTACACATCTAAAAGTTCACATATTCAGGAAACATCTTATAAACTCCTGACCAGATGGTATCGAACCCCAGTGAAAATGATACAGATGTATCCGACAGCAGATATCAGATGCTGGAGAGGATGTGGACAGAGAGGCACCCTACTTCATCTATGGTGGACATGCCCTAAGATAAGAAGGTTCTGGCAAGAAATTGCCCCATGGATAGAGAGACTATCACAAGATCAGATAGAATTAACACCCATAAACTTTCTATTCCATGGGTCAATGAAGACACGTAGGAAATATATGAACAGCATTTTGCCATACTTATTAAATGCAGCTAAATTACTGATACCGAGGTTATGGAAACAGTCCAAATGCCCAACTATTATTGACTGGAAGAAGGAAGTTGATCTAATAATGGAGGCCGAGAGATGGATACATAGGATAGAAGGCAGAAAAGAGAGGTTTGCGCAAATATGGACAGAATGGGAATTGTGTAAAGCAGAGATTGAATAATAAAAAGAACAACAACAACCGTACCCTGGTTTCTATTTTCAATTTATTTATTTATTTTTTATTTATTTTTTTGCTTTGTTTCCTCTTTCCTCCCTGGTCCCCTCTCTACCTCCCCCCCTCCCATTGAGACGGGAAGTATACCACGGATTAAACTCTAAACACAAATCACTTGGAGATTTTAGGGATATTTAAATACATTTTTTTTTTTCTTGGGATATAATTCTGAAACACAATTTTTTGTTTTATCACAAATTATAAAGGAGAAAGGGGGTTAAAGTAAAAGGTCGTAATATGGCCCTAAAAAGCCTTATACACTTAACAAAAAGAAAATTAATTTGGGTTTTTTTTTTTTTTATTCTGAAACGCAATTTTTAGTTTTATCACAAATTATAAAGGAGTCAGTGGGGCATTTAATTGTTTTGCATCTGTGATGGACAGGCAGGGTATAGGGTATTTATCCAAAAAGGTGTGGATATCCTCAGGTGATGGATGGACTTTAGATGTTTATACATCTTGAAAGAAGTTTCTAAAGACATCCATAATGTGTGGAGTAACAGAGTGTGCCCTGTGCGTCCGCCACAACCACTATATGGGAGGGAGCTTGTTGCGATTTAGCTAATAGAGCTAACATATGTGCCGTGTTTTCCCCCTCTTTGAAGTGTTTGTGTTGCAAAAAAAATCTCTTATTTTCTGCTAGCTGAAGGGATAAATGTTTGAGCATGGATTGGGATGCCAGTCATGTTCTTTTTGTGTCATTAGTAGGGTCTGCTACATAGAGAGCTTTCGATCTCTGTGCATCTGCCAGTACTAGATTTTCCCATTTTTTTGTTTTGATATGCGATATTTCTCTAATAAATTGCCCTTGTAGATAGGCTTTTGCCATCTCCCATACAGTATCTGTACCCGTGGATCCCATATTTTGTTTAAAAAAGAAAGTAAGGGCCTCAGGGAGTGGGTCAGGTTCTGGTAGAAGTGATAACCAAAAGGGGTTAAGCTTCCATAGACTATTCCCTCTGACCGCCCCTACTCATAGATCAATTGAGAGCGGGGAGTGGTCTGAGATTTGTCTGGCGTGGTATTGCGACAAATATACCATGGGCAGTATACATTCATTACCTAGACCTAGGTAAATCCGTGAGAGGCCTCCTACTGAGGCTGATTGACATGAGTACATCTTGATGTCAGGGTTATGCATCCTCCACACATCTGTAAGGCCCATCTCCAAGAGAAGACAGGCAAACAGTGTAGGCCCTGTCCTTCTCTGTGATCCATCTCCAGTCCTTCCACTTAGCTTATCCTTCTCATAATCAATGTAATTATTAAAGTCCCCCATAACTAGTATTTGTATGCCTGGGAAGTGGGATATAAAGTCAGCTAATATTGTGAGGAGACTGGCGGAGAAAAGGGGAGGAATGTACAACCCTGCCAATACACATTTAGTTCCATATAGAGAACATAAAAGGATTACATATCAACCATTCGGTTCAGTTTTAACTTCCAGAAGGGAAAATTGCACACACCTCTTAACCGCTTCCCGACTGCCTCATGTAGATATATGTCTACAGTAGGGATGGGCCCGGTGCTCGATGCGAACCCACGTTCGCATCGAGCACAGGGCGTTCGCTCGCTCGGCGAGCCCAGAACTATTTGGGCCGTTCGCATCACATTCGTGTGATGCGAGCGGCCCCGCAATGCATTGCGGCCGGCGCGGCCGGCGCAGTGCATTGCTGGCTGATGATTGGCCAAGCATGCACTGTGACCCCGCATGCTTGGCCAATCACAGCGCCGGAAACTCGGAGAGCAATAATTGGCTACAGGCAGGACGCCTGTAGCCAATTAAAGCTCAGGTCAAAGCTTTAGTACACGCCCCACCATTTAAAAGGCCGCCACGCCGTCGGCACCGGTCACATGAGTTCCAGCTTTAGGAAAGATCAGTCTGCTGATTCTGTGTCTTAGCTTGATTCATTGCTACAGAAAGATTTGCTCTTCTTTGCTAAACCATTGGCTATTTCTTTGCTAAACCATTGCTACCTAAGTTATTGATCGTTCATTGCTGCTGATTGCACAGTTAGTGTGTTATTAGCTGCTGCTGGGGATTACTCTGGTGCGTGTTTTACTGTTAGTACAGTATTTCAGTAGTACCAACCGCAGTGCTGTTAGCACAGCATTGCACCCCAACAGCACCCATAGGACTTCTAGTGTGTTAGTGGCAGCAAACAGAGCTCCTATATTTACTTCCCAGAAGCACCCATAGGACTTCTAGTGTGTTAGTGGCAGCAAACAGAGCTCCTATATTTTCTTCCCAGAAGCACCCATAGGACTTCTAGTGTGTTAGTGGCAGCAAACAGAGCTCCTATAGTGTGTTAGTGGCAGCAAACAGAGCTCCTATATTTTCTTCCCAAAAGCACCCATAGGACTTCTAGTGTGTTAGTGGCAGCAAACCGAGCTCCTATATTTTCTTCCCAGAAGCACCCATAGGACTTCTAGTGTGTTAGTGGCAGCAAACAGAGCTCCTATATTTTCTTCCAGAAGCACCCATAGGACTTCTAGTGTGTTAGTGGCAGCAAACAGAGCTCCATATTTTCTTCCCAGAAGCACCCATAGGACTTCTAGTGTGTTAGTGGCATCAAACAGAGCTCCTATATTTTCTTCCCAGCAGCACCCACAGGACTTCTAGTGTGTTCGTGGCATCACACAGAGCTCCTATATTTTCTTCCCAGAAGCACCCATAGGACTTCTAGTGTGTTAGTGGCAGCAAACAGAGCTCCTATATTTTCTTCCAGAAGCACCCATAGGACTTCTAGTGTGTTAGTGGCACAGAGCTCCTATATTTTCTTCCCAGCAGCACCCATAGGACTTCTAGTGTGTTAGTGGCATCAAACAGAGCTCCTATATTTTCTTCCCAGAAGCACCATAGGACTTCTAGTGTGTTAGTGGCAGCAAACAGAGCTCCTATATTTTCTTCCCAGAAGCACCCATAGGACTTCTAGTGTGTTAGTGGCAGCAAACAGAGCTCCTATATTTTCTTCCCAGAAGCACCCATAGGACTTCTAGTGTGTTAGTGGCAGCAAACAGAGCTCCTATATTTTCTTCCCAGAAGCACCCATAGGACTTCTAGTGTGTTAGTGGCAGCAAACCGAGCTCCTATATTTTCTTCCCAGAAGCACCCATAGGACTTCTAGTGTGTTAGTGGCAGCAAACAGAGCTCCTATATTTTCTTCCCAGAAGCACCCATAGGACTTCTAGTGTGTTAGTGGCAGCAAACAGAGCTCTTATATTTTCTTCCCAGAAGCACCCATAGGACTTCTAGTGTGTTCGTGGCAGCAAACAGCTCCTATATTTTCTTCCCAGAAGCACCCATAGGACTTCTAGTGTGTTAGTGGCAGCAAACAGAGCTCCTATATTTTCTTCCCAGAAGCACCCATAGGACTTCTAGTGTGTTAGTGGCATCACACAGAGCACCTATATTTTCTTCTCAGCAGCACCCACAGGACTTCTAGTGTGTTAGTGGCATCACACAGAGTTCCTATATTTTCTTCTCAGCAGCACCCACAGGACTTCTAGTGTGTTAGTGGCATCACACAGAGCTCCTATATTTTCTTCCCAGAAGCACCCATAGGACTTCTAGTGTGTTAGTGGCAGCAAACAGAGCTCCTATATTTTCTTCCCAGAAGCACCCATAGGACTTCTAGTGTGTTAGTGGCATCACACAGAGCTCCTATATTTTCTTCTCAGCAGCACCACACAGGACTTCTAGTGTGTTAGTGGCATCACACAGAGCTCCTATATTTTCTTCCCAGAAGCACCCATAGGACTTCTAGTGTGTTAGTGGCAGCAAACAGAGCTCCTATATTTTCTTCCCAGAAGCACCCATAGGACTTCTAGTGTGTTAGTGGCAGCAAACAGAGCTCCTATATTTTTCTTCCCAGAAGCACCCATAGGACTTCTAGTGTGTTAGTGGCAGCAAACCGAGCTCCTATATTTTCTTCCCAGAAGCACCCATAGGACTTCTAGTGTGTTCGTGGCAGCAAACAGAGCTCCTATATTTTCTTCCCAGAAGCACCCATAGGACTTCTAGTGTGTTCGTGGCAGCAAACAGGGCTCCTATATTTTCTTCCCAGAAGCACCCATAGGACTTCTAGTGTGTTAGTGGCAGCAAACAGAGCTCCTATATTTTCTTCCCCCCAGAAGCACCCATAGGACTTCTAGTGTGTTAGTGGCAGCAAACAGAGCTCCTATATTTTCTTCCCAGAAGCACCCATAGGACTTCTAGTGTGTTAGTGGCAGCAAACAGAGCTCCTATATTTTCTTCCCAGAAGCACCCATAGGACTTCTAGTGTGTTAGTGGCAGCAAACAGAGCTCCTATATTTTCTTCCCAGAAGCACCCATAGGACTTCTAGTGTGTTAGTGGCAGCAAACAGAGCTCCTATATTTTCTTCCCAGAAGCACCCATAGGACTTCTAGTGTGTTAGTGGCAGCAAACAGAGCTCCTATATTTTCTTCCCAGAAGCACCCATAGGACTTCTAGTGTGTTAGTGGCAGCAAACAGAGCTCCTATATTTTCTTCCCAGAAGCACCCATAGGACTTCTAGTGCTTTAGTGGCATCACACAGAGCTCCTATATTTTCTTCTCAGCAGCACCCACAGGACTTCTAGTGTGTTAGTGGCATCACACAGAGCTCCTATATTTTCTTCCCAGAAGCACCCATAGGACTTCTAGTGTGTTAGTGGCATCACACAGAGCTCCTATATTTTCTTCCCAGAAGCACCCATAGGACTTCTAGTGTGTTAGTGGCATCACACAGAGCTCCTATATTTTCTTCTCAGCAGCACCCACAGGACTTCTAGTGTGTTAGTGGCATCACACAGAGCTCCTATATTTTCTTCTCAGCAGCACCCACAGGACTTCTAGTGTGTTAGTGGCATCACACAGAGCTCCTATATTTTCTTCCCAGAAGCACCCATAGGACTTCTAGTGTGTTAGTGGCATCACACAGAGCTCCTATATTTTCTTCCCAGAAGTACCCATAGGACTTCTAGTGTGTTAGTGGCATCACACAGAGCACCTATATTTTCTTCTCAGCAGCACCCACAGGACTTCTAGTGTGTTAGTGGCATCACACAGAGCTCCTATATTTTCTTCTCAGCAGCACCCACAGGACTTCTAGTGTGTTAGTGGCATCACACAGAGCTCCTATATTTTCTTCCCAGAAGCACCCATAGGACTTCTAGTGTGTTAGTGGCAGCAAACAGAGCTCCTATATTTTCTTCCCAGAAGCACCCATAGGACTTCTAGTGTGTTAGTGGCATCACACAGAGCTCCTATATTTTCTTCTCAGCGGCACCCACAGGACTTCTAGTGTGTTAGTGGCATCACACAGAGCTCCTATATTTTCTTCCCAGAAGCACCCATAGGACTTCTAGTGTGTTAGTGGCATCACACAGAGCTCCTATATTTTCTTCCCAGAAGCACACATTTTTTATCCTATATACACTACCGACTACAATGGCTGGAAGACCGACAAGGAGAGGCAGAGCGTGCCGAGGCAAGAACACAGGGCAGGCAGGCTTTGTTTCTAGAGACAACAGTGCTGGCCGTGGACGTGGTCGTGCATCGTCATCAGCACGTGGCCATGGGACACGCTTGTCTTTGTTTTCGGCAGCTGCACATGTGGAGCCGCATCATGCTGAAGGCTTGGTAGAATGGATGACCAAGCCCTCCTCATCCTCCTCATCCTCCTCATCCTCTCTCACCCAGGCTCAGGGTACTGGCAGAGCACCTGCCAACGCGTACTCAATGGCATCATCAGCCACCTCTTCCCTAGACCCACCATGTCCTCCTGAGGAGTCCCCCGAACTCTTTGAGCACAGTGTTGGGTACATGCTCCAGGAGGATGCCCAACGATTCGAAGGCTCGGATGATGATACCCAGCTTGAGGAAGTCAGTAGTGTGCGCGCAGAGAGAGGGGATGCTGAAGGACAGCAATCTGGTAGTACTGTTCCACCAGCTGCAGCTTACTGCCAGGTTTGCTCTAGTGGTTAAGAGGGAGGGGATGATGAGGTCACTGACTCCACGTGGGTGCCTGAAGGGAGAGAGGAGGAGGAGGATGAGGAGGAGGAGGATGCGGCGTCACATGTCCAACGAGTCAGGATGCCCCCTGGAGGCCAGCTAGAGGCCAGCACAGCAACTGTACCACACCGCAGAGCTCCGCCTGTGCAGGGCGCTGCCTCTGCACGTTATCAGAAAAGTTCTTTGGTGTGGGCCTTTTTTGAGACGAGTGCATCAGATCGCACCACTGCTATTTGCAATATTTGTCTCAAGCGTATCTCGCGTGGCCAAAACATCAGCCGCTTGGGCACCACAAGCATGAGCAGACATGTGTCGACCTGCCATGCAGCTCGTTGGCAAGTACACATAAAAGACCCACACCAAAGAACAAAGCGGACCTCTCCTTGCTCCTCATCAGCTGGGATCTCCATCCCCACTATATCTTCAGTCCTCTCTGAAAGCTGCTCTGAGAGGACTGAAGGTGTAGAATTAGGTGTGTCACAACCAAGTACTTGCAGTACACCGACGTCCGATTGTAGCAGGCAAATTTCCCTGCCCCAGCTGCTGGACCGTCGAAAGAAGTATACTCCCAGCCATCCACATGCCCAGCGGTTGAATGCTAGCTTGGCTAAATTGCTAGCACTTCAACTGCTGCCTTTTCAGTTGGTAGACTCGGCCCCCTTCCGTGAGTTTGTTCAATGTGCGGTTCCTCAGTGGCAGGTTCCCAAACGCCACTTTTTCTCACGGAAGGCGATTCCGTCTCTCTACCGGCATGTGGAAGGCAATGTCCATGCCTCGCTGGACAGGGCGGTCAGCGGTAAGGTGCATATTACCGCTGACTCATGGTCCAGCAGGCATGGACAGGGACGTTATATTTCTTTCACGGCCCATTGGGTCACTCTATTGGCAGCTGGGAGGGATGCAGGACAAGGTGCAGTAGTGTTGGAGGTTGTTCCGCCACCACGCCTCCAAAATGCTACTACTGGTTGTGACACACCTCTCTCCTCCACCCCCTCCTCTTCTTCTTCCTCCAGTGCTCTGTCCTCGGAACCAGCGGTGCTCCGTAGGCGTACAAGGGGCTACGCAAGTACGCAGGCAAAAGATGCCATGCCGTGTTTGCGCTGGTGTGTTTGGGGGACAGGAGCCACACTGGGCCAGAGGTTCTGGCAGCTCTGCAGGGGCAGGCCGAGAGGTGGTTGACGCCACGCCAGCTTAAGCCAGGAATGGTCGTTTCTGACAATGGCACCAACCTCCTCTCCGCCCTGCGACAGGGGCAGCTCACCCATGTGCCCTGTATGGCTCACGTCCTCAACCTGGTGGTGCAGCGGTTCTTGGGCAGGTTCCCAGGCTTACAGGATGTCCTGAGGCAGGCCAGGAAAGTCTGTGTGCATTTCCGCCGATCTTATAATGCCAGTGCTCGGCTGACTGAGCTGCAAAAGGAGCTGAACCTGCCCAAGAACCGCCTAATATGTGACATGCCCACCAGGTGGAACTCAACGTTGGCCATGCTGCAGCGACTGCACACGCAGCAGAGGGCCATCAATGAGTACCTTTGCGACTACGGCACCAGGACAGGGTCAGGGGAGCTTGGCTTTTTTTCCCCACGCCAGTGGAGCATGATCAGGGATGCATGCACTGTCCTCTCACCATTTGAGGAGGCCACGAGGATGGTGAGCAGTGACAGTGCATGCATCAGTGACACTGTACCTCTTGTCCACCTGTTGGAGCATACGCTGCGTGGGATAATGGACAGGGAACTTGAGGCAGAACAGAGGCAGGAAGAGGAGGACTTCCTTGCCTCTCAAGGCCCCCTTTATCCAGACAGTGTTCCTTCTGTCCCACCCATCACACAGGAAGAGGATGAGGATGAGGATGAGGAGGAGGAGGAGGAGGAGGAGGAGGAGGAGGAGGATTGTGTGAGCATGGAGGTGGAGCCTGGCACTCAGCATCAGCAGCAGCAGTCTTTTAGGGATGATGTACAGTCCCAACAAACCAGTGGACTTGTACGTGGCTGGGAGGAGGTGGCTGGCGATCATGTCATCCTCAGTGACCCAGAAGACTCCGGACCAATGCCTCAGCTAACCTACGCTGCATGGCCTCCCTGATCCTGCAAAGCCTGCGGAAGGATCCTCGTGTTCTTCGGATCAAGGAGAGGGACCATTACTGGCTGGCCACTCTCCTTGATCCACGGTACAAGGGTAAGGTTGCGGACCTTATCTTGCCGTCGCAGAGGGAGCAGAGGATGAGACATCTCAGGGAGGCCTTGCAGAAAGGTCTGTGCAACGCGTTCCCAGAAACTGGGAGGTTACAAACTCCTGGTCCTGGACGACGAGTTGCTGAGGCTTCGGTCAGTAGCAGAAGTAGCGGTGGGGAAGGTGGACGTCTGACCGATGCGTTTAGACAATTTTTTAGTCCGCAGCCCCAAGGTATGATCGGTTCCAGCAACCATCGCCAGCGTCTGATATACATGGTGCAGGAATACCTAGGGGCAAGGTCAGACTTGGACACCTTTCCCACCGAAAATCCTCTGGCTTACTGGGTCCTGAGGATGGATCACTGGCCAGAGCTTGCACAGTATGCAATTGAGCTACTGGCCTGTCCTGCATCCAGCGTTCTTTCCGAACGCACATTCAGTGCTGCTGGAGGATTTGTCACCGATCATAGGGTGCGCCTGTCCACCGACTCGGTTGATCGACTGACCTTCATAAAAATGAATCAGTCTTGGATCACCACCAGCTACCAGGCACCTGAAGCGGATATAACGGAATAATTTATAATGTCACATCCCTTCAAGACTGCCTATGCTGATGCTGAGTGACTGTCCTGTTATGTTCACTGACTATCCTCTTCCTCCTCCTCAATGATCCATGCCACCACACCAGTGCCTAAGGCACAATTTTTCAGCCCCTGTGTAACAGGGGCGTGTACTTACAATTTTTTTAAAAAATGCTTCGCAACAGGTGTGACTGCTGTGCTCCAAGTACAGTATCTGTGAGGGGTTGCAGTGTTGTGGCACCAGCACCAGTTCCTAAGGCACAATTTTTCAGCCCCTGTTGGGGCGTGTAATTACAATTTTTAGGCAATGCTTTGCAACAGGTCTCATTGCTGTGCTCAGAGTACAGTATCTGTGAGGGGTTGCAGTGTTGTGGCACCAGCACCAGTGCCTAAGGCACAATTTTTCAGCCCCTGTATAACAGGGGTGTGTAATTACAATTTTTTAAAAAGATGCTTCGCAACAGGTGTGACTGCTGTGTTCCAAGTACAGTATCTGTGAGGGGTTGCAGTGTTGTGGCACCAGCACCAGTGCCTAAGGCACAATTTTTCAGCCCCTGTATAACAGGGGCGTGTAATTACAATTTTTTAAAAAGATGCTTCGCAACAGGTGTGACTGCTGTGCTCCAAGTACAGTATCTGTGAGGGGTTGCAGTGTTGTGGCACCACCAGTGCCTAAGGCACAATTTTTCAGCCCCTGTATAACAGGGGCGTGTAATTACAATTTTTTAAAAAGATGCTTCGCAACAGGTGTGACTGCTGTGCTCCAAGTACAGTATCTGTGAGGGGTTGCAGTGTTGTGGCACCAGCACCAGTGCCTAAGGCACAATTTTTCAGCCCCTGTTGGGGCGTGTAATTACAATTTTTAGGCAATGCTTTGCAACAGGTCTCATTGCTGTGCTAAGAGTACAGTATCTTATGGACTTTTTAGGCACTGTAGACTGTTTTAAAATATCAAAAATTTATTTATTAAGGAGAAGCAACATACATAAAAGACCGCATACATCTAAAAACATATACATTTGAGTCAAAAAAAGGAAGAAGACATTAACAAAATAAGGAGTCGCATAGGCAGCCTATGAGTAATAAGCCTGAGGGATACCACAGAACAAAGATCGGTGTTGAAGACGGATTTTGTCCAGAATTGATGAGGTATCCGATAAGGAGGCAGAGGTGCAGTGCGATATTAGTAGATTTTGACGAAAGCTCTACATGTTTCGCGTTTTTCATTTAACGCTTCGTCTGGAGCCTGGAGTTGCAATGACTAACAAACAAATATGAAATTTAAAAGACACGGTAAGTATATGCATATCACTTAGTACTTCTTGGATAACATGTTCTATTTATACATAAAGGATATATATAGATCAAAAATGGTTGTCGAGTGTGGCCATCAAACTCCCATCATCACTATCAGACAGTGCGCAGCAGGGGTAAAGGCCAGTAATCCAAACACCCAGTGGGGACGTGTAAAATATCATATTGAACTGTCAGTTAGTTGTAAAGTAAAATGTACTTACTACAATTCTTGATTTGTTCAAAAAAGGTATAAAAGAAGAGAATAAAGTCCCTGTTGTCTCCCCACCGACCAGGGGGGGGGGGGGGGTGATGAGTATGGAATAGGGCAGAGTTGAATAGCACGTACCCCAGGTGTGGTCCTAAATGGTAACCAGACATAAAATTAATCAACTGTTAATACAGACAGGACAGGTAGGCATCATGGATGAATTGACCCCAACGGGAATTGGGGGGTTGGCTCACCTAAATGCAGAGGGGGGGGGTTTTGAGGACTCCCTCAGTTAGGTGTGTGCACCAGCACTGCAATTGTTGTATAGTAGGTTCCCGGATAGGATCGGCCAGAATGAGAGGTCAGTCCGATTGATGGTCAGATAGGAGAGGCCTTAATGTTGGGGAGTGGTGCCATAATGGACCTGTATGGTGGGGCCATGAGTTTAAATAAATGTCTCAATTGGAAAAAAAAAAAAAAAAATAGACATAAGTAAGATAATGTAGCATGGCCGAACGGCGTGTATGTAGCTCACCATCCTGGAGTACAGAGAAGTCAAGCCTGCCAGCATCGTGATGCTGGCAGGCTTGACTTCTCTGTACTCCAGGATGGTGAGCTACATACACGCCGTTCGGCCATGCTACATTATCTTACTTATGTCTATTTATTTATTTTTTTTTCCAATTGAGACATTTATTTAAACTCATGGCCCCACCATACAGGTCCATTATGGCACCACTCCCCAACATTAAGGCCTCTCCTATCTGACCATCAATCGGACTGACCTCTCATTCTGGCCGCATCGCACTGCACCTCTGCCTCCTTATCGGATACCTCATCAATTCTGGACAAAATCCGTCTTCAACACCGATCTTTGTTCTGTGGTATCCCTCAGGCTTATTACTCATAGGCTGCCTATGCGACTCCTTATTTTGTTAATGTCTTCTTCCTTTTTTTGACTCAAATGTATATGTTTTTAGATGTATGCGGTCTTTTATGTATGTTGCTTCTCCTTAATAAATAAATTTTTGATATTTTAAAACAGTCTACAGTGCCTAAAAAGTCCATAAGTCCCTCCCCTTCCTTTTTCTATATTATACTAAGGACGTGGCACATGATTACCTTTTTTAGTATCTGCAGCACCACACTGCATTGATACTCAACCCCTTTCTCAAGAGTACAGTATCTGTGAGGGGTTGCAGTGTTGTGGCACCAGCACCAATGCCTAAGGCCCAATTTTTCAGCCCCTGTTGGCGTGTAATTACAAATCTTGATCTAATAGTTCACAGCAGGGCCCATTCCTGCGCCCACCAAGAGTAACAATGAGGGCCTACAGTCTTGTGGCAACACCGTCCACCACCACCACCACCACCACCAAAGGCCCAATTTTTCTGCCCTGTTCAACAGGTGCATGCAATTACAAATCTTGATCTAATAACTCACAGCAGGGCCCATTCCTGCGCCCACCAAGAGTAACTGTGAGGGCTTACAGTCTTGTGGCAACACCGTCCACCACCACCACCACCTCCAAAGGCCCAATTTTTCTGCCCGGTTCAACAGGTGCATGCAAGTACAAATCTTGATCTATTAACTCACAGCAGGGCCCATTCCTGTGCCCACCAGTCTTGTGGCTACACCAACATCTAATAGGGCAAATTTCTGCAGAGTATATACGGCAGGCCCCTACTTTCAAACATCCAACTTACAAACAACTCCTACTTGCAAACGGAAAGAGAAACAGGAAGTGAGAGGAAATCTACCCCTAGGAAGGGAAATTCTATCATGTTAGATTTAATTTGGGAAAAAGGTATCTCCTCTCTACTGATGCTTTATCACCAATCCTTGTTTCAATTAAAACCCCACTTTTCCAAAAACATTTGTCATTGGGACGGAAAGTGAGGTGACATGTTCTGAACAGATGTGCAAAGACAGCACATGTTACAGGGGTGATAACCCCTCCCTATGTTCTCCAAAAAGCTTAAAAATAGATTTTTTTGGGATGGAGCTACACTTCATAATGTACCTGTTCAGATTCTACTTAAGAACAAACCTACAGTCCGTGTCTTGTTTGCACCACCTATATACTGCTGTTCAGAGTATATAGGGTTGTAGGTATAGGGTTTTATTTTGGGTGCGGGGTCCCCCTTAATATCCATACAAGACCCAAAGGGGCTGGGGTGGGGGGGGGTGATGGGGTAGCCATGCCATTTTTCTCAAGGATTTTTAGCCATATGGCGGCCAGGACAAGACATGACATTAAAGCCGCAAGTGGTTTTAAATGGCTTATTTTTTTCCTTTTCAAATGTCATTTTGTGCAAGGACAGTTCTAAACACGGGAAACACATGCCACTTCACAGGCATACTTTAGACACCCACCATATTTAAAGGAAAATTTCACTTTTTTTTTTTCACTTTATGCATCATTAAAATGACTGCTCCCGAAAAAACGTTAAAAAAAAGTTCTTTTTGCATTGATATATGTCCCCTGGGGCAGGACCCGGGTCCCCAAACCTGTTTTATAACATTAACATGCATATTGGCCGTTGTAATTAGCAATTTTGATTTCGAACGTTCGCGTCCATTATAACGAATAGGGTTCGAAAATTTGCGCGAACTTTCGGTCCGTTCGAAGGTTCTGGTGTGAACCGAACCCGGGGGTGTTCGGCTCATCCCTAGTCTACAGAATGGCACGGGCAGGCAAAAGCACGTACCTGTACGTCCCCTTTAAATGCCTGCCCGTGGGTCGTGCGCGCGCGCCAGCAGTGGTCGCGACCCGGTCGGGAGCTCCGTGACCCCGGCCGCGGGACCAGCGGACCCGATCGCTGCTGGTGTCCCGCGATTGGGTTACGGAGCTGAAGAACGGGGAGAGGTATGTGTAAACAAACCTCTCCCCGCGTTTCCTACTCTGCCTGTCATTGATTGGCTGTTCTCGGTCATCGGGAAAGCCGATCAATGACGTCAGACGTCAGCCCCGCCCCCTAATGTAAAAAAACACACACACGTCACAGCCCATAACCCCTCCCCTCCCCCTAGTGGTTAACTCTTTCACTACAACTGTCATTTATACAGGAATCAATGCATTTAAATAGCATTGACTGCTGTATAAATGACAATGGTCGCAAAAATGTGTCAAAAATGTCCGATGTGTCCGCCATAATGTCGCAGTCACAAAAAAAAAAAAATCGCTGATCGCCGCCATTGCTAGTAAAAAAAAAAATATTAATAAAAATGCTATAAAACTATCCCCTATTTTGTAAACGCTATAACTTTTGCGCAAACCAATCAATAATCGCTAATTGCGATTTTTTTTACCAAAAATATGTAGAAGAATACGTATCGGCCTAAACTGAGAAAAAAAAATGTTTTTTATATATTTTTTGGGGATATTTCTTATAGCAAAAAGCAAAAAATGTTGCATTTTTTTCAAAATTGTCGCTCTTTTTTGTTTATAGCGCAAAAAATAAAAACCGCAGGGGCGATCAAATACCACCAAAAGAAAGCTCCATTTGTGGGGAAAAAAGTACGCCAATTTTGTTTGGGAGCCACGTCGCACGACCGCGCAATTGTCAGTTAAATCGACGCAGTGCCGAATCGCAAAAAGGGGCCTGGTCCTTTTGGCTGCCAATTGGTCCAGGGCTGAAGTGGTTAATCAGGAGGCTCATTCCTCTCGAGTACACTGAATACGTAGAGTGATATTGGTGACAAAACTGTCTTTGCGCAAATTGCGGTGTAGATGTCGAGGGGAGATGAGTCTCCTGCAAGCATATGACGTCAGTATTCAAACGCTTGATTGTGCGAAGTGCAGCCCGTCGTTTAACTGGATTATTTAATCCCTGGATATTCCAGGACATTATTCTAGTTAACTTAGACATTGTTTTAACCACTTCCTGACTGGCGCACACAGATGTACATCAGCAGAATGGCATGGACAGGCATAAGGGCGTACAGGTACGTCCTTTTGAAAATGCCGCCGTGCCATCGCGTGCACTGGTCGGGACCCCCGTGAGTCCGGTCGCGGGTCCCGATCGCCGCAGGGGATACCTGCAATCGTCTCACGGGGAGGATGAACGGGGAGATGCGGAAGTAAACAGCATCTCCCCGTTCTTCCTAGCAACAAGTGACACTGATCTCTGCTCCCTGTGATTGGAGCAGAGATCAGTGATCAGTAACACACAGCCACGCCCCCCCCCCCCCACAGTTAGTAACTTAACCCCTACACTGCCACCCCCTGGTTAACCCCTTCAATGCCAGTGTCATTTACACAGGAATCAGTGCATTTGTATAGCACTGATTGCTGTATAAATGACAATGGTCCCAAAAATGTGTCAAAAATGTCCGCAATAAAAATCGCTGATCGCCACCATTACTAGTAGAATAAAAAATTATTAATAAAAATGCTATAAAACTATCCCCTATTTTGTAAACGCTATAACTTTTGCGCAAACTATTTAATAATCTCTTATTGCGATTTTTTTTTATCAAAAATATGTAGAATACATATCGGCCTAAACTGAGGAAAAAAAAATTGTTTTTATATATTTTTGGGGGATATTTATTATAGTAAAAAATAATGAGTTTTTTTCCAAATTGTCGCTATTTGTTTGTTTATAGCGCAAAAAATAAAAACCGTGATCAAATACCACCAAAAGAAAGATCTATTTGTGGGGAAAAAAGGACGTCAATTTGGTTTGGGAGCCACGTCGCAGGACCGTGCAATTGTCAGTTCCGCCGCCTCTCTGTGCATCGCCTTTGCAGAGCATTGTGCCTGGGTGTCATTTTGACCCATGAGGTCCACTGACCTTGATTGATTTTGTCGTTTTGTGGCGGCCATCGGGGTTCCAGTACCAAGATGACGGGATGTTCAGGCACAGGGGACCTTCTGACACCAGGTGAGTTGTTTGAAGAGCGGGGGATATCGGTTCCTCAGGATGATTGCTCAGAGTTTCGGCGGAGCGAGCTGAAAGAGTGTCCGGCTACATCCGCTGCCTGGCCACGCCCTTGATACTCTATCTTACTTAGATGTTCACCTTACTACTTCAAGCTCTAGGATCCTACCTCTAAATTTCTCCAAACTGTCTGACACCTTAAATAATTTATGTGCCAACCTTTAATCTGGAGTAACATCATGGGTGCATCTCATTAAGCAAAATGTTTCTTCTTCCACATATATTGTATCTCTTTCGATCACCACCACTTCCTTGCTCTTCAAAGCAGCTTAAGAGTATACAAAGCATTATTCAGAGCTTCATCTGGAAATCTAAAAGACCCTGCATAAAAGCCTCTGTAATGCATTTACCTACTAAACGTGGAGGAATAGCAATATAGAAGCTTTCTATAAAGCAACAGTACTATCCAAACTTAGAGCCTGGTGGAACCCAGCCTTATGACTACCCTGGACCCAAATTGAGCATGCAGCCCTATCAGTTGACCCCAAACTAAAGTGCCATCTAGATTTAAGGAAGATCTACATCATGCTTTCTGGACATTGCTAAAGCAGCCTCTAAAGTGTGGAGCTCGGTCCTAGACTTATTGGAACCTTTTAATCCAGACAGCTCATTACTAGACTGGGATCGAGCTGGAATACACTCGCTGGCACAACTATACTCCTCCAACAACCTACACTACTTCCAGGAGCTATGCATCAAGTACTACTTGAAACCCTCCAAATTTTTTAAATACCAACAAATACATCATGCTCTGCAGTGCTTACCACCCCTCTCAGAGTCCACCTTACCTCAAGACATCGTATTGCTTCTTAACACACGCTTAAGATTAACCTCTGTGTCAGCACACAAAAAGGGAGTTGGACAGTTACATAATACCAAATACTCTCATGCATTAAATAAGTGCATGCATTTAAGAAATAAATCAATACTACCCCTTTACAAAACACTGGTCTAATATAATCCTGGATATGTAATTCAGTTTTGGTCTCCAATCATCAGAAAAGATGTTAGAATTAGAAAAAGAATTAGAAAGAGTTAAGTGAAGGGCAACAAAATTAATGGGGGGTTGGCAGACCTGAACTATGAGAATTGATTACATAGATTATAGCTATGCAATCTGGAGAAGAAGCTCTTAAGAGGGGGTATGATTAAAATGTACAAATATATTAAAAGTGACTTCAGAATTGTAGGAAACCATTTACTCTAAAGGTCCATGAAAAGGAATGCCCAATGGGCGGGGAATGTAATTGAAGCCTATACTTTTATTGTTACTATATAAAGTTTTGCTTAGGTAATAAATTCAATAACATATGTAAAAAGAACCACTGCATTGGAGATATAGAAGAAAAATAATAAAAGCAAGCTGGCAGCACAGTAAATATAGGACACACTATATAATCATCCATTAAAGTAAGGTGCAGCGCTATGCAAGCAAGATTCCACAATATCATATGTGTATAACTCCCACTGGTGAGTTCATGATAGACAAAATTAAAGTGCTATAGGTAGAAGGAATCTTTCTCTCTGATTCAAAGAGTATGTGCAAATAAAACATCAAGTGTGTGCTTACCAGAGAGATTGTGACCCTCACATGAGAAGTCAGCAAGCATTTCTCTTAACGCTGATCATCACAGGACTTCTCAGGAATCCATTCCCTTAACTGCGATCACCATAGGACTTGGTAACTCTAAAGGCCCATACACACGATCAGACTTTTTGACAACAAACATTCAAATTAGCTGTTTTAAGGCAACATCCGACAGTGTGTCCGCTCCATCAGACAAACGTTTTTGGTTTTCATTGGACAAAAGTTTTCTCTGCAAACAGACAAACTTTTCGGCAACAAAAGTCTGATGGAGCAAAGTTCGATCGTGTGTACAGAAAACCATTGGACCTACGTACAAAGTACAAACACGCATGCTCAGAACCAATGCAAATGATCAGAAAACAATACAGAAGTTGATCAAAGGGTGGCGGTAAAGAGCATAAAAAACACGTGATTTGGTGAAAGTTGGATGAAAAAGTCCTGCCGCGTGTATGCAATACAAGTTCACGGCCAACGCCCTATGGACAGAAATCCACGGACAAGTTTGTTTAAAGTCCGATCGTGTGTATGAGGCTTCAGAAACACTTTCCTCATTGTCTCAAACAAAGCCAGAGCATTGTACATGAAAAAGGCAAAAAACACACTTCCAATAGTGTAAATCTGGCAAATATTTTACTTAAAATCAGTTAAAAAAACACTAATGCCGCGTACACACAGTCGGAATTCTCGTCGGAAAAAGCTCTGATGGTTTTCCTGTCGGAATTCCGACAGAATTTCACGCAATCTGTCTTGCCTACACGCGGTCACACCAAATTCCGACGGTCAATAACACCACGGCATACAACGCGTTCGACTGCACTATAAAAGGGAAGTTTAATGCTTCTGAGCATGCGTCAAATTGCTTCCGAGCATGCGTCGGAATTTTGCGTGTCGGAATTGCATACACACGATCGAAAAATATGATAGAAAGGTTTTCCATCGGAAAAATTAAGAACAGGTTCTCAATCCAAAGTCCGTCGGAAATTCCGACAGAAAAAGACTCATGGGCATACACACGGTCGGAAAATACAATGAAAAGCTCCCATTGGACTGTTTCCATCGGAAATTCTGACCGTGTGTACGCGGCATAAAAGTTGTACATAGAAAAGCATGTAAAAACTACACATCCTAGAATCCTACACATGCGCAGTGATGACAAGGTTCCCAGTGCAATATATAGTATGTCCCAGTTTCCTGGCACCAGACATTTTTGTTATTTCAAATTCTTTTTCTGTGAACATGCCATTTCACCCATTTGGTCACATGGTAGAAAGTCAGCATGCACAATATGGTTCTTGTCACCCTCTACAGACTTGACTTGGACTCTTTCTAGGAGTGACTGCAGATATTCAACATAAACCTGGCAGGGAAACCTATATCTCTGCATATACAGTTTATCGTGTGCTGCATCAAAGGTCAGTATACATCTTGAGACAACCTGCCCTCCTATCATATGCATGTCAAGGAACACCCTTTGTTTCATATTTTTCAGGCCTTGCTACACATTCCCCTGCATACTGAGGCACCTTCACATCCCTCTGGGACTGCTCAACCACACCCTCTCTGGAGCTTGCCAGTTGTGGTGAATCATTTCCATTAGAAGAATTCCCCCTTTAACCACTTCCTGACCAACACATGTATATATAAATCCTTGAGAATTGGTAGTGATATCTGGACTATGACTGTAGCTGCAGTCCTCATCCCAATATCTTTCTTGAGCTCCAGCAATGCCCTTTTGGTAAAAGTGATCCAAGCAGCTAAACAGCCACTCAACCATTTTTTAATTGCCACTGTTTCCAGACTCTCCCATCCCCGGGCCCGCTGCTGGCAGTCATGCCGGCTGACCATAGCGATGAAGGAGGAACTTACATTCTCCGATCATCTCTATGGTGTTTGAAACCGGAAGTGATGACTAGCCAATTACTAGCCATTACCAGCCATAAACAAATTACATCCTTGGTCGTCAGTGGAATACCGGGGTTATGGCTGCCACCAACAATTCTCTAACAGATGAAAGTGGCCCAAGCAGTGGATTCACCACTGGATCATTTTTAGCAGCAGCTAAAAATCTCCAGGTTGGGGATTGGTCAGAGCTCCCAGAACACCCCAGGCAGCTCCACCACTCCTCTCCTCCTCCCCTTCTAGAATCCTCTAGAAGAAAGAGGGAGGTCTCAGTGACGCTGCCTGTGAGTCACCAGCTGCTAAACTTTCAGCCACTCCCAGCCCACACAAACCAAAACAAACAGGCCTGGCTGCCAGCCAAGCCTGCCTAAAATTTATATACACTCACAAAAAGAATCCTAATCTAGCACCTACCTATGTAGAGGGTGCTACACTGAAGGGGGCATACTGACTGCTATACTCCTGGAGGTTATCACTGTGTAGTTCTGGGGATTAATAATTCACAATCCTGGAGTTTATTGCAATGCTAGGAGTTACTATGCTATGCAGGGGTTTATTATTGTTCCTTGCTGGGAGTTAGTTGTTGTGCCATGCTAAGGGGTTAATTATTGTGCATTGTTTGGAGGTAAATTGTTGTGCAGTGCTGGGGGTATATTATTTTGCCATGCTGATGGTTAAGTGTTACGCTGTGCTGGAGATTAATTATTGTTCTAGCCTTGAGGCTAATTGTGCTAGGCTGAGAATTTCTTTTATTTTTTTTTCATGCCAGGGGTTATTTATGCCCTTCTGGCCTTTACGCTTGCTGGGGTTATTCCTGAAACTGACACTTGTGGGGGGGGGGGGGGAGTATCATTGCTGGTCCAATTTGGGCTTATTTTAATGTGTGTGCCAAGGCTACACGTACCACATTCACTCCCCCGCATATACCTTTAGCACTCTCACAGCACCCCCAAAATAATTAGTTTGGAGCCGCCAATGACAATGTTGAACCATGTATGCGCTTTCCATACAGTATAAATGCCCCTGTAAAAAGAACAGCTCTTGGCCAGTCCACTTGGAGGGCTGGTCTGTACATGTGTATGTGTCAATAAACACTTTTGTTTACCGTAAGAATGAGTGGTCTGAGAAAATTCCACAACACTACACACATGTGCTGCTCCTGTAACAATCTGCAACTGTAGAGGGAGCACTACGTCTAGGTTCACACATATGTGGGTCTGGGAACACGTGTAAATCACACGTATTCCCACACCTGCAGGCAAAGTGCACTACTCTTTAGCAGCTTAGCATTATTTGTTAATGGCACCCCCATGTATCTGAAAATGCAGAGCACTTACGGGTGCACAAAGTAGTACCGCATTAACAGAATACAAAGCTGCATATGAATGACTGAGCGCCTCTTATTTTGTTCTAAGTGTGAGACGGTAAGTCTCTGTCTCACAGCCGGACCCTGGCACTGTGTACCGTATGAAACCAAAGCTACATGCAGTACAAACAGTGCTTAGATCCAGTAAAACACTTAGTGAAGGAAAAAGTTTGTTTGGACTAGCTTGGTCCACACAAACTATTTAAAGTCACAGAAAACCTGGAGATGAGCCTTAAGGTAGTATTCCTCTGAAAATAGCTGTACTTCTCTCCTATAACACCATTTCTGTAATGGGCTTCTCCATGGGGATTGCATTATTCCCTTTCACGTTTTTTTAAGCATCAGTTTGTGTAGCACTTTACAAAATAAAGAGAGACAGTACACATATAATACAATTCAAGACAGGTGTGTTAGGAGGGTCCTGCTTGACAACATGCAATCTAAAAAGGAGGGGCAAGTGATTAAAATGGTAATAACTATATGGGGAGTAGTTAATAAAGAAAGTAACCTTTCAGTTGTTAGTTACAGGCAGCATAAGCTTCCCTGAGGAGATGAGCTGAGAAGGGAGAGATAGCCAGACAGATTGGGGTAGGGACTGAGTTCCAAAAGATGGGAGCGTCTCTGAATAAGTTCTGGTGTTGAGCATTGGAGAAGTCAGTGAGAAAGCTAGAGAGAAGGAGGTCTTGTTAGGAGTGAGGAGAATCGTTTGAATTATAATTTGAGACAATGTTGGTGATTTTTTTTTCTTTTTCATCTCTAATCACCTATCACTTTTATCAGTATAAAAGTGGAAGTCCTCCAACTTGTCAGAGGGAAATCTGTTTCTACTAGGGAGCAGCCTGACTAACCAGGAGTGGTTGCAGCTATGTTATGGAAGAGACACAGAGCACCAGTGGAGTTTCAGAGAAGCAAAATACCCAGCGACACTGAAATAATACACAGTGTGCCTGCACATTTGGTGAAGGTCTTTAGAAAGACCAATAAATAGGGTCTAAGGAGCTGCCTGGTCTTCTTCACCAGAGCAGCCAGTAAGGAGTGATGGGTTGTGCTGCTAACGGCTCCCATATTGAGGTTCTCTGACTGATCTGAGCAGGCAGCTACTAAAGATTCAATACAGATATGCAAAAAAAGAGTCGCTTGAAGCACAAGGATACTGGTATTATGGATTGATCCCAGCATGCACTTGTTAACTCCTTCCTTCCCATACTTATGTGACTTGATCATGGATCTCCGTGACGCCGATTTGGTTCCGGTTGCTACTGGAAACCAACCACTAAAGGAGGAAGCCAGAACAACAATATCCCAGGTACCATGCTTCACAACTGGCTGAAATGTGCCATGTTTTCAAACTTGGTTACCCATAGCAACTATTTCACTCCTCCTGCTTGACTTGCCGAGTACACCCAATGTAGTAGCTTTGCTTCATACCCCACATGTGCTTACTGACCCAAGTTCTTTTGAATATGCCAGAACCAACATGCACCCCTTTGAATAACTTCAGACTAGGCTCAGAACAGTTCATGCAACTTTACTTAAGTCTTTTAGCAGTACATTCTATAATGAACAATAGCATAAAAAGTATCCGGTCTATCCCTAGTAGACATGTGCGCCGTCAATAAATTTGTTTTGTTTCATTCCGTTTCGTATTACCCGTATATTCACATTTCGTAATTTGTGTCTGAAATTCAATTTGGATTCGTACAAATACAAATTTGTTAGGTTCGTTAACTTTTCGTAGCAATTACGAACGTTCGTTATGATGAATTTAAAAAGCAAACAATACCTTTCTCAATATAGCAGTCGTCGGACTCATTATGCTCATTAGGAGGGGATCCCACCATCCCTGTGCTGTACTGACTTCCTCCTGGGGCTGTACCACTGTTGTGCTCATTATGAGGGGCTCCCACCATCCCTGTGATGTGCTGACTTCCTCTTGGGGCTGTACCCCTGCTGTGCTCATTATGAGGGGCTCCCACCATCCATGTGCTGTGCTGACTTCCTGGGTTTGTACTCCTGCTGTGCACACTATGAGGGGCTCCCACCATCCCTGCGCAATGCTGACTTCCTGGGTTTGTACCTCTGCTGTGCTCATTATGAGGGGGCTCCCACCATCCCTGTGCTGTGATGACTTCCTGGGTTTGAACCCCTGCTGTGCTCATTATGAGGGGCTCCCACCATCCCTGTGCTATGTCAACCTCCTGGGTTTGTACCCCTGATGTGCTCATTATGAGGGGGCTCCCACCATCCCTGTGCTGTGATGACTTCCTGGGTTTTTACCTCTGCTGTGCTCATTAAGAGGGGATCCCACCATCCCTGTGCTGTACTGACTTCCTCCTGGGGCTGTACCCCTGTTGTGCTCATTATGAGGGGCTCCCACCATCCCTGTGATGTGCTGACTTCCTCCTGGGGCTGTACCCCTGCTGTGCTCATTATGAGGGGCTCCCACCACCCATGTGCTGTGCTGACTTCCTGGGTTTGTACCTCTGCTGTGCTCATTATGAGGGGCTCCCACCATCCCTGTGCTATGTTGACTTCCTGGGTTTGTACCCCTGATGTGCTCATTATGAGGGGGCTCCCACCATCCCTGTGCTGTGTTGACTTCCTGGGTTTTTACCTCTGCTGTGCTCATTATGATGGGCTCCCACCATCCCTGTGCTGTGCTGACTTCCTGGGTTTGAACCCTGCTGTGATCATTATGATGAGCTCCCACCATCCCTGTGCTGTAATGACTTCCTGGGTTTGAACCCCTGCTGTGCTCATTATGAGGGGCTCCCACCATCCATATGCTATGTCGACTTCCTGGGTTTGTACCTCTGCTGTGCTCATTATGAGGGGCTCCCACAATCCCTGTGCTATGTCGACTTCCTGGGTTTGTACCCCTGATGTGCTCATTATGAGGGGGCTCCCACCATCCCTGTGCTGTGATGACTTCCTGGGTTTTTACCTCTGCTGTGCTCATTATGATGGGCTCCCACCATCCCTGTGCTGTGCTGACTTCCTGGGTTTGAACCCTGCTGTGATCATTATGAGGAGCTCCCACCATCCCTGTGCTGTAATGACTTCCTGGGTTTGAACCCCTGCTGTGCTCATTATGAGGGGCTCCCACCATCCCTGTGCTATGTCGACTTCCTGGGTTTTTACCTCTGCTGTGCTCATTATGATGGGCTCCCACCATCCCTGTGCTGTGCTGACTTCCTGGGTTTGTACCCTGCTGTGATCATTATGAGGAGCTCCCACCATCCCTGTGCTGTGCTGACTTCCCAGAAGAATTCAGCACAGCACAGGGAGTGTGGGAGCCCCTCATAATGAGCACATCAGGGGTACAGCCCCAGGAGGAAGTCAGCACAGCACAGGGATGTGGGAGCCCCTCATAATGAGCACATCAGGGGTACAGCCCCAGGAGGAAGTCAGTGCAGAGATGGTGGAAGCAGCAGAAGAAAACCTCTGATCAACAAAACACCAGACACATTTCCGTTTCGTCACCATTCCGGTTCGTCCATGAAATTTCGTATACAATTTGGAAGCATAGAAATTATGCTTCCAAAGATGCTTCCGAATGTATGAATTTTCGGAAATTCGTACGAATTTACTATTCGTACGAAACAAACCACACATGTCTAATCCCTAGGTGGCTGCCCAGGTAGTAGTCCATATTGGTGTTCTCCAGGTGCTGGCTGATCTCTGGACCTCCAGTGTCTCCGACAGACTGCAAGCTACAGCAGTCACAGCATGTCCTACTCAATTTGCTCACTTGTTTTCTGAAACTAGCCTTCCCCCAAACCTATATCACCAGTGTGTAGGCTGGATCCAAAAAGCCTGGAAACAGCAGCACACACATTAACTCTCCCCACCCCCCCCCCCAGCCTGGGTCAGCCACTACCTAGAACCATACACCTGTCTACATGCATCTATAAGTAAAATGTCTTCAACATGCTGACAATTCTCTACAATGGAAGTATATGTGGGCCCAACAGCACCCCTCAATATTTTCAATACCAAGTTTTTTTTGGAATTGGGCCTTGTAATATAGTTACACTGTTGAAAATGTTCCCATAAATTGATACATAGTCTGATAAAAAAAACATTTTTTTCTCTTTTAATCCCAATGAAAAAGAGGCTATTTTATTCCTGTTGAATCTTACATTAATTAGCTTTTGGAATTAACACTTCTGATAACCTATTGAGAGATTATAAATGACTCCAAAAATCTCCTGTGAATTTATAATGAAAAACAACCCACTATTAGGGGTCAGAAGAAATCTCTAATCAGAATGACTTGAGCTATATGTTGCTGGTTACTGAAGAAGTTAAGTGCAGCTTTGTCAAATAAACCATGAAATTTCTGCCCTTGAACATACACTTAATATAAATCGTCTACTGGCATCTCCATTGCACCAGAGTTACAGAGTAAAGAAAGAAAGATTTATTCAGATAAAATTAAATGTAATAAAGGGAGAAATTCAGGCAGGTCTGCCAAGACTACGCTGAGGGCAGAGTTTATACATGGTTCACTAGTTCCAGTACATGTTGTAGAAAATTTCAAACAGCCACATAGCAAAAAATAAATTGTTAAGAATCAACCACAGACATCTGCTGAGAGTGATTTATTTACTGAAAATGTCTCCTTTGAAACTTATAGCACAAGGACCATTTTTTATCTAGCTCCACAAAACAAGATTTAATTTCCACATGGCTGTAGTAGATGTAGACCCAGGAGGAGTGGCTAAAAGAATTATCAAGAAAGGACCGCATAGGTCTTCTGAGAATATGATAAAAATTAACAAACAAAACAAACATACCCAATAATAGTAATGCATACTTATGTTATGTGAGAAACAAAACTTCAATTTTAAAAGACTTTCCTTCTGCACTAAAACTCCTCAATACACTAAAACTGGATGTGGACTACTTTATTATGAAAGATATCTTAAATTTCTTGGAGCATCACAATGCTACCAAAGTACTTTCATACTTTGTGGTTAATGTGACATCATTGAGAAAAAAAAAAAGAAGAAGAAGAAACTGGTGTTTTTTATACATGCAAATCAGATTATGTGTTGTGTTCGATGTCCCTGGAGTTGGATGTGTTAAAGACCACGCAGGATTTAATCATAGAAGTGTGGGAGGGTTATATGGTAGAGAGGGCTAGCCCAGCCCTATACTGATAGGTCATCAACCCAATCTAGTATATAGTAAACATGTGCATTCGTTTCGTCCGAATACGTTTTCGTCCAAATGCGTTCTCGTCCGAATTTCGGGTATTTTTGTTATAGTTTTAACAAATCATAACGAATGTGCAGAATCCGAAAACCAAAAGATCCAACATAAACAAATGCTTTATTTTCATTTTCATTGTGAGAACAGTTCGATATAGATAGGAGATTCAACATGATGCTGACAATAGCGATCTGTGTCCATCGAACCTGTGGTCGAATGTGCCTAGCCTTAACTCTACTAGTTCAAGATTATTCTACATAGAGAGAAAAGATTTGACATTATAGAGACAATAGGAAAAAGGTCGAATGTGCCTAACCTAACTCTATTAGTCCAAGATTATTCGATATAGATAGAAAAGGATCGACATGAAGATTTGACGAAGCAGTCGGCGCGAGCGGACATTTATGGTGAAATGCTCTGCCCATAGGCTATAGAAGAATTCTAATGTTGGTTGACTAGTAATAATTAATAAATATAATTATTACTAGTGTCATACAACATTAGAATTATACTATAGCTTGTAGGCAGAACATTCTCTCTATGTCAAATAATCTTGGACTAATAGAGTTAGGTTAGGCACATTCGACCCTTTTTGCTATAGTCTCTATAATGTTGAATATTTTCTCTCTATGTCGAATCTTTTCTCCCTATGTCGAATCAGTTTAGCTGCTCCGTCGAATCTTCTTAGAACATTCGACAGACACCATAAGCCTTCAATGACAGATTTGACCTTAATTATTTCGAATTTTCAGACGAATGCATTTTTTACCAAAACAAAATAAATAAAAACGAATTTCGGGAGTAACTTAATAAATTTATTTTTCGGACGAAAACGAAATTCCGAAACGAAATATTTCAGTGTGCACATGTCTACTAATAATCAATTAATCCA
This sequence comes from Lithobates sylvaticus, assembly GCA_028564925.1. Taxonomy (NCBI): domain Eukaryota; kingdom Metazoa; phylum Chordata; class Amphibia; order Anura; family Ranidae; genus Lithobates; species Lithobates sylvaticus. Next base: position 186,609,681 of record CM053031.1, on the reverse strand, counting down.
AGAGCCAGCTCACTCCTACGCAAGAGATGATATACGTGGGCGCTCTGTTCAACACCCAGAACCGGTCAGTTTCTCTTCCACTGGCAAAATTCTTGGTCATCAGAGAGAAGGTGAAGCAGGCCTTGTCAAGCCAATCTATGTCAGCATCAAGATGCCACAGTCTCCTGGGGACATTTGCCTCATGTATTCCGATGGTCAAATGGGCCCCTGGCACCTCCAGACTTTTCAGCAGGGATTTAAGCCCAGTGAAGAAGGAAGTCGCTGTCCCAGCAAATAGTGGTGACTCTGAGGATGAAGAACAGTCTCTGGTGGTGGACAAAGCACCAAAGCCTTCGCAATCACTGCCATCTTGGTCCCACCTCCTGGATCATTCTTACGTCTGACGCGAGTCAGTTAGGCTGGGGCGCTCATTGCGGATTCGACACGGTCCAGGAAAGATGGTGGTTCGAAATTAGCAACGTAGTATTCAATGTGCTGGAGCTGAGAGCAGCCTGGATGGCCATATCTCTTCTCGCCTCCTCTGAGGGAAATCGCTCCTGATACATATGGACAACAGAGCGGCGCTGGCCTATGTGCAAAACCAGGGCAGAACACACAGCAGATCCCTGATGCGGGAAGTGGAGCTGATTCTGTCATAGGCAGAGGGGAACCTGCTGAACCTCAGAGCAGCCTACATCCCAGCCTTTCAGAATCGCTAAGCGGATCTGTTGTCCAGGAATCTGGCCGACAACAACGAGTTGTCTCTGAATCAGACAGTGTTCTATTGGATTTGTCAACAATGGGGTCACCCCCAAATAGACATTTTTGCCTCGCCTCTGAACACCAAGACACCTCTATTTTTCTCAAGATATGTCTGCCGGACATCAGTGGGATTGGATGTGCTAGCTCAGTCATTGGATTTCCTCTTTGCCTTCGCTCCTGTCCCTATAATCCTATATTTTCTCCAACAACCCAGCAAGGAGAGACTGATCGTGTTGGCAGTAAGCACTTATTGGCCGCGGAGGCCATGGTTCACCCTGATGATGCATCTGTCCCTCTGCGAACCCCTCCCTCTCCCACATCTTCAGAACCTTCTGTCTCAAGGAGACTTAAGCCCCATACACACAGTAGGATTTTCGCATGGATTCTGTCCGATCGGACAATGTTGTTGAAAAATCAGACCGTGTGTATGCACCATCGGACAGTGTACGTCGGATTGTCCGACGGACAAAGTCCTATCTCCTGCTGGATAGATTTTCCGACAACACGGTCCGATCACACCAAATCCGATCGTGTGTACCGTTGTCCGACGGACAAAGTGCTACGCATGCTCAGATCACATTACAAGACCAAAGCTATTGGCTACTAGCCTCTACGTAGTCCCATCGTAGGCAACAAACGTCACCACGTTCAGAATGATCGGATTTTCCGACAACTTTGTCCGACCGTGTGTACGCAAAACCAACATCGGACAAAGTATGACGGACATGATCCGACGGACCTGGTCCTAGGATAATCCGAGCGTGTGTATGGGGCTTTAGTGCATCCGCATGAAGAGACTCTGAATTTAAGAGTCTGGAAGTTAAGAGGAGGAGATTGGAAGAAGTAGGGTGTTCCAGCCAAGTTATCAAAACTCTCCTTCAGGCAAGGAAAGCCTCCACAGGTACAAAGAGAGCAGTTAGTTGGTCAAAGACCAGAGGTTCAGAACGTGCTGCAATTTCTCTAGTCAGGCCTAGATTTAGGATTAGACCTTAATTCCCTGAAGGTGCACATCTTGGCCCCCTCCGGACATCAGATGGGCCCTAAATCATCCGGTAGAATGCTTTCTAAGGGTGATAATAGGGCTAAAACCACCAAGAAGAAGTCTACACCCCAAATGGCACTTAGTGCTAAATTTTCTTGCAGCATCTCCCTTTGCGCCTACAGAAGGCTGTTTTCTTTGGAAGACATCACATTAAAGGCAACCTTCCTAGTAACTGTTACATCAGGGCGCAGATTCTCAGAAATTCAAGCCCTAGGCTCTCGAGATCCCCATATCGTTTTCTATCCAGACAGGGTTGTCCTTCAGCCTATCCATCAATTCGTACCTAAGGTCCCTTCCACATATCACTCCAATCAGGAATGGGTCCTGTCAGCATTCCCGGAAGAACAGAATTCATCAAAACTGCACAAATTGGATGGAGCAAGAGCCTCAAAGTCCTACATCTCTGCTACTCTACAGCTCCGTAAAGATGAAAAATTATTTGTAGTTCCCAGTGGTGCAAGGAAAGGGCAAGAAAAAATCGACACGCACAATAGCGGGATGGATTGTGCAGATTATACACAGGGCTTAGTGGGCTTCCTCAGAAAGTGAATGTGCACTCGACAAGAGGGATTTCATCTTCATGGGCAGCCTTGGTAAAGGTCTCCCCTGAGATCTGCAAAGCAGCAACCTGGTCCTCGTTCTCCATGTTTCTGGCTCACTACAGCCTAGATCCAGCTAGTCTTACCTCTCCGTGATTTTGGGAGGAAGACCTTACAATTTTCTGTTTTGTAATAGTCAATAAAAAAAAAAAAAGTTTTCTTCAGCATTCCCTCCCTGGTAGCGAGTTATTTGCCATGCATATGCTGCCATGAAGGCACCTGGAAAATGGAATACTTACCTTTCCTTAATTTTCCTTTCCTGGTGCCTATCCATGGTAGCATATTCCCCTCCCTTGTTCTAATTCTTGTGGCTGAATTTAGTCTAGTTTAGAGAATTGAGGCGGGTGGGGTCGTCGCTCTCTTTTATAGAGTTATAATGGTCATGTGGGTTGGCCGGGGTGGATCAACCAACCATGCTTATGCTGTCATGGATAGGCACCAGGAAAGGAAAATTACGGAAATATAAGTATTCAATTTTCCATTATCTGCATAACACTGGAACAATACAAAAGCATCATAGACCCCCTCCCATTTCTGTAGCAACCCGAATCTAGTTTTTGTTTAACGCATCGCATTCGTTATCAACTCGCACAAGCGTGAACCGACACTGAAAAAAGGCTCTGTGTCCCATGATGTATGAACAAGAAATTTGTTTTTTTTTCTCATGTTGTCTCTTTAGTTTCTAAGTAGTATGAAAAACAGGCTTTTGTTTCTGGAATTGTTGTCTTCATTGATGTTATTTAAAAAGATGGGCTTCTTTTTATTATAGAAAAATAATCAAAACAAAGTACAAAAAGTGAAAAAAAATATTACTTAGATACTATGCAGCTGTATGTAGAGCTGTATGAGGACATGTGCTCATTTATTCTATTGTGAGCCTCTAAGATGCATGTTATCCCTTTGAGATATGACATGTAAGATGAATGTCAGTCAAGATGATACTTTGTTATGAAGGCTAATGAAGCCTATCTGTGCTTGTTTCTGCTTTAGGGTGGATGTTTTTTTTGAAAAAAATAAACTGTACAATTGTCTTCTCTGCAAGGTTTATGGTAATCTTTATTGACTGTACAATACATCATTACTACCTTAAGATGTCTGCATAGAAAATGTAATGAAATTTGTAACAAATGTGTAGTTCTATTTGAAAAGCTTGTGTTTCCAAAAGCTTAGAATTGCATTTGGTATAGTTGCTTTATTTTAATGCACTGGCTAATTTTAAAAGAAAATAAAAAAATATTTGAATCTCATGACATATTACAGTTAAAAATAACTTTTGACATGTGAGAAAATGCCTTACTTGAACTCTGTTCATGTTACTACTGTTCACAATCCTGTGACTACCAAGAATCTAAATCACACTGGGACTCCTTGAATCCTGAGTAACCTATCACTTGGTCAAAACCCATTAAAACTACTTGCTGTCAAGCTCACTTGATTAATCTAGGACTCAACCCAAAATGGCACTGGATAGCACATAGACTGTATAACCAAGGAGTAAAATTCTTCTTTTGGGAAGAAATGCCACACATAAAAGCATCTCTGGCCGTGCCTCACCTACCCAGGACCAGGAGTAACCAGAGGGGGAACCATTATTGTCACACATTATACAGCAGTGTCTAACAGAGTTAAACTCTGTTAGACACTGCTGTATAATGTGTGACAATAATGGTTCCCCCTGACACTGCTGTATAATGTGTGACAATAATGGTTCCCCCTCTGGTTACTCCTGCTCCTGGTTCTGAGTAGGTGAGGCATGGCCAGAGATGCTTTTATATGTTATAGGCACTCAAAATGGACATCTTTTTCCTTCAATAGGGCTCCCCTAAATTAAGACTGGACCACAGAAATGTCACACAGAATAAGCAACATGGAAGATTCTATCTCACTTATGTCTGCAGACATCTGAAATACTCTAAAAGAACTAGATGAAAAAAAAAAAAAAAACTTGGAAGACAAAATCCATTGCAACAAAATCAGACAGTGTGTCCAGGGGAATCTAAATATGCATCCAGCTAATTTTTCCTTGAGGTATGGCTCAAAGCTTGCAGTATATTAGGCTGCAACATCTCTTCAACCTAATTGCCATTAAGAGAACTCATTGTATGCCCTCCAAACTGCCCCCCCCCCCCCCGGGGATCTGCACTATGATTTCTGACCACCAAGATTCTACGTTTTTGTGATAGGTATGCCATTCTAAAAGCTACAAAAGCCATTCCAGACTTGTATGTACATATCTAGAAGCAGAAAGCGGTCTTTCTTTTTTTTTTAAATCATTATAATTTACAACACAATATGATGTATCCTAGACTTTGAGTGGTGGATGATGGTAAGACTCACTCAGGCTTAATTTATGACCCTAACGGGTTTGCTTCCTTACCCATTTAAATTGAGCCAACAAAATCTGGATCGTAGGCATCTCAATGGCACTGAAAAACAATTGCATACAAATGAGTAACAGGCTGACCTGAAGTTCAGGAGGAGTGTGGTTGCCCGCAGTAACGCCTGTGACTCCAAGTCATCAGACTGGGTGAGAAAGACTGACTATGTGACTGTGCACACGGGAGTGTAAGTGACCCCCAATGGGAGATTGCCTGACTGTGATAAAAAGGACTTGCTGCAGTACCCTACTCTGCAAGTGTTAAAATCAAAAAATGACATGTGTGAAAAGGCAAAGCTTGATGTCTGGAAGGAAACTCCATCTGCTCACGGTGGTGAGGGTGGGGTACTCCAACATGGTCTGGTTAAAAATGTGCTGCCACAATGCAGTTTAAAACAAATTGATCTGTTTAATGTTGAGAAGTGTAAAACTGGCAAGAGCAGTGTTTCAGGTGCTGTTGAGCCTCTTAGTCAGGCTATGTCTCCTTGGGCAGATGTAGTGCGACAGAGAAAAACCTATTGGGGGGATTAGACCAAGAGACTAATAGCAATGCTGGAAGAAAATTCTGTGGCTAAATGTGTAGTGGACACTATAGCTGCTGTGCCAGAAGAGGTTTCTGTGGAACAGCATATAGGCAAAGATGCAGTGGGTGTTGCAGATATTAACCCTCTCATGACTGAAGGTCAGAGTGAGTGTAAACACACAGCGGAAATTGTGCCCACAATGCATAAAGGAAAAAAAAATTGTATTTTGTGACAGTCATGCTTAAAGAAATGCTAGCATCGTGTAGTGTACAGCCAGTGTATATCTAGAACAGCCCGCAGCAAAAATCCCAAAAGCAATAGGCGCAGGGCTGGCATGAATGAAGTGAACATTGCAATTGGGTGTATATTTAAGGGGGTGGGTGGAGTTAGGGGAAAGTATAGGGAAGTTCAGCCCTCCCCAGCGTCAGTGCTGGCTAATATGCAGGCAGCAGCGGCGGCTAATGGGGAGAAATGGCTCAGGGATCAGGTTGAAAAGGTACTGGGGGGCAGCGGTGATACCGGGGGGGTCCCAGCGGAGGCACAGGCCGGGCGCGGTGCTCCCACCCGCCGGTGAGATATTCCCCAGACCCTCACAGGGCCGCTGAGACACAGGGGCGTTCAGGATTGGGGAGCTTGTTAGCTCTTCAAAAAAGTGGGACGGATTCGGCTTGGGGGAGGTACGCTGCAGAAGGGACAGGGTGGTGGTTCATTTGAAGCGATCAAAGACGGATAAGGAGGGTCGAGGCAAGGAAGTGGTGGTTTTCGCCATTCCAGACGCCAAGCTCTGCCCCGTTGCCACAGTGGGTGATTTTCTAGTTCAGAGGCCGGCAATTGAGGGCCCTCTGCTGGTACATCAAAACGGTGAGGCGCTATCGCGCTTTCAGTTCATAGCGGTATTCAAAATATGTTTGAAGGAGCTGGACCTTGGGGGACCGAAATATTCGTCACACTCTTTCAGGATAGGGGCTGCGACGGAGGCAGTGCGGTTGGTGGGTTAAACGAGGAGGAGGTTAAGAAGATTGGAAGGTGGGAATCAAGGCAATTTTGGTCGTACGTTAGGCCTAAGTTAGTGGATATGTAGACCGGGGGGTTGCGGTTATGTGCTGGCATGGGTTCATGTGTTGCGCTGTTCCGGAAAGTTCATTGGGGGTTTTTGTTTTTTCTTTTCTTTCAGGTATCGCTACAGGGCTGGTGTGGATCATGGGGCATTCATATGTCTGCTGGGGGGCCAGGAGAGGTGATGCCAGGCCTGATGGGAGGCAGTTGGGGTTCTCCAGGAGGGAGGCATATATTAAATGGCTGGGGTTCCCTGGTATGCTATGGAGCAGAATAGTCCCGGAAGTGCACCGCATTGCACGCTGGGATAGGCCACCCGAGGTACTAGTGATACACGCAGGGGTAACGATCTTGGTCTGAGGACCAAGCTTGACATCACTCGGGACATAAAGTACGATTTTTGACGCCTTCGGGCGGCGTTTCCCAACACCATACTGGTCTGGTCGGATATGATTGCCAGAACCTCTTGGCGATTGGCCAGGTCGGTTGACCTCATTAATAAGGCGAGGAGAAAGATCAACCAGGAGGCCAGCAGGTTTTTCATTAGAAATGGGGGGTTGGCTATCAGGCACACTGAGCTTGAGACTGATACTTGGCGGTACCTTAAGGCAGATGGCGTTCACCTTACTGCTGTGGGCACGGACATGTGGGCCATAGGCATTCAGGACGGGATAGAAAGAGCGTTGAGGGTGTGGAGGTGCTCACAAGGTTAACCACTTTCAGACCGGACCAATTTGCAGCCAAAGGACCAGGCCCCTTTTTGCGATTCGGCACTGCGTCGCTTTAACTGACAATTGCGCGGTCATGCGACGTGGCTCCCAAACAAAATTGACGTCCTTTTTTTCCCACAAATAGAGCTTTCTTTTGGTGGTATTTGATCGCCCCTGCGGTTTTTATTTTTTGCGCTATAAACAAAAAAGAGCGACAATTTTGAAAAAAAAAACGAATTATTTTTTATTTTTTGCTATAATAAATATCCCCCAAAAATATATAAAAAAAAATATTTTTCCTCAGTTTAGGCCGATACGTATTCTTCTACATATTTTTGGTAAAAAAAATCGCAATAAGCGATTATTTATTGCTTTGCGCAGAAGTTATAGCGTTTACAAGATAGGGGATAGTTTTAAAGCATTTTTATTAATATTTTTTTTTTATTAGTAATGGCGGTGGTCAGCGATTTTTTTTGTGACTGCGACATTCTGGCGGACACATCGGACATTTTTGGGACCATTGTCATTTATACAGCAATCAATGCTATTTAAATGCATTGATTCCTGTATAAATGACACTGGCAGTGAAGGGGTTAACCACAAGGGGGCAGTGTAGGGGTTAAGTATGCCTAGGGGTGTGTTTCTTACTGTGGGGGGGCGTGGCTGTCAGCTAGTGAATGCTGATCTCTGCTCCAATCACAGGGAGCAGAGATCGGCGTCACTAGTTGCTAGGCAGAACGGGGAGATGCTGTTTATCTCGGCATCTCCCCGTTCAGCCTTCCCGTGAGACAATCGCGGATGTCCCCGCGGCAATCGAGTCCGCGGGGCCCACGACCGGACTCACGGGGGTCCCGACCGGCGCGGGAGCGCGCCGCTCCCGGCGCGCTCCCGATGGCACGGACAGGCATTAAGGAGGGACTTATATATACGCCCTCCTGCCTGTGCCTGCCATTCTGCCGACGTATATCTGTGTGCGCCGGTCGGGAAGTGGTTAAGGTTTTAACCTTATATAAACAAAGAAACGGCGCTGGAATAGATGTGTGCAATATTGAACGAGAAAAAGAAAACACAAAAAATGTGCAGCTGCTGATAAGAAAGTGCTATAACCTTCAGAAAATGCTCAAACCAATAAAACAGCGCTGGCAAACAAAAATTGTGACAAAATAATAAATGATCCCACAAAATTGACAAACATCAATAATGTGTGTGAAGTGGTTACATGTCTGACACAAACCAATCCCATAAAAAATAAACTAGCATCAAATAATATGTGTGATAAATTATTACATAAGTGACATGATTGAATAATAACCATAAAATTATTTCATAGATACCAAAATTGAATAAGTGATAAACCACAACCTAAATGTGGTAAGAAAATATATAAATAAAAATGAATGTGAGTAAGTCCAGTTATTGTCCCAAAAAACCAAGAACCAAAATAAATGTACATATGAGCTCCTTCTTGGAATAGACTCACCGGGCTAGCAGACAGACAGAGCAGGAAAGCAGAGGGCAGATATGCAGACAAACTGTGGTTCGGCAAGTAGGCACAAAAGCAGAGCTGAATAAACAAGCCAGTGGGATGAGAGGATCCAGGGAGCGATGCATGCACACAAGGCACAGTGATGTTCTTGGAGATATTGTACCGATAATAGAAGAGAGCAAATTTTAAAGTGTTGTAGAAGGATTTTTAAAAATGCGCGCTCTGCGCTACTTACAGGATGCATAAAGGAAGGCAAACTTCTCAGATACTTCCGCGGTTGCAGCTGGTTTAGCGTGCGCTCCACGGGAACAGGAAGTGGCGTCAGTGGTTAGATCCTTGGCCGAAAATTACGTCGACGCGTTTCGCCCCTCCAGGGCGTCATCAAAAGACCGACTTTGATGACGCCCTGGAGGAGGGGCGAAACGCGTCAATGTAATTTCCGGCCAAGCATCTAACCACTGACGCCACTTCCTGTTCCTGTGGAGCGCACGCTAAACCAGCTGCAACCGCGGAAGTATCTGAGAAGTTTGCCTTCCTTTATGCATCCTGTAAGTAGCGCAGAGCGCGCATTTTAAAAATCCTTCTACAACACTTTAAAATTTGCTCTCTTCTATTATCGGTACAATATCTCCAAGAACATCACTGTGCCTTGTGTGCATGCATCGCTCCCTGGATCCTCTCATCCCACTGGCTTGTTTATTCAGCTCTGCTTTTGTGCCTACTTGCCGAACCACAGTTTGTCTGCATATCTGCCCTCTGCTTTGCTGCTCTGTCTGTCTGCTAGCCCGGTGAGTCTATTCCAAGAAGGAGCTCATATGTACATTTATTTTGGTTCTTGGTTTTTTGGGACAATAACTGGACTTACTCACATTCATTTTTATTTATATATTTTCTTACCACATTTAGGTTGTGGTTTATCACTTATTCAATTTTGGTATCTATGAAATAATTTTATGGTTATTATTCAATCATGTCACTTATGTAATAATTTATCACACATATTATTTGATGCTAGTTTATTTTTTATGGGATTGGTTTGTGTCAGACATGTAACCACTTCACACACATTATTGATGTTTGTCAATTTTGTGGATCATTTATTATTTTGTCACAATTTTTGTTTGCCAGCGCTGTTTTATTGGTTTGAGAAGGTTTTAACCTTGTTTGCTATGGCGGATGTTGGCTGGTGCAGGTAAAAGAAGATTTGTAGGGAATATGGTGGATGACTGCACTGCGGGAATAGTTGTTGTCTTTGAACTAGTATGTCAGCTTAAAGCGGAAGTAAACCCATCGATTTAACAGTTTAAAAAAAAAGGCATGCCGGGAATGCTAACTGCACATTGGCTGTGCTCTCAACCAAACTGTCAAACCATCCAATGGCTGGTGTCATAACGGATCACATGTGCAGCACCGTGGCAGTTGAAGACTAAACAGAGGCAAAGATGGCAGCTTCCTTGGCTGAAAACTATAGGAGGGTTTACTTCCACTTTAAGGCCTAGTTACATTTGATATGAACGCAGTGCATGATGGATAGATTATGGTAAAATGGGTGGGGGGGTCATGTCCTGCAGAAGACCAACGCTACACTTTCAGGATCTGATGTTGTTGTTTATGTTATTGTTTATGTTTATCATTGTTATTTAAAAAAGGGGCTGCTACAGCCAATAAGTACTCCAACAATGGTGTGGTCTCCGTTAATGGGTTAAAGGTATAAGGCATGGAGTGGTTTAGCCGGGTAGCACAAACTGTATATTTTATACTTGGTCAAGAACAGCCCGCAGCAAAAAGCCCAAAAGCAATAGGCGCAGGGCTGGCATTAATAAAGTGAACATTGTAATTTGGTGTATGGCCGTTTAAGGGGGTGGGTGGAGTTAGGGGAAAGTATAGGGAAGTTCAGCCCTCCCCAGCATCAGTGCTGGGAAGAGAAAAGTTCCCGCCCTCCCTCCCCTTTTTTCTTGTTACAGGTGGCATTTTAACGAATTTCTTTTAGGTTTCTTCATGGATGTTGTAGCAGTGGCGGATGTTGGCTGGTGCAGGTAAAAGAAAAAAAAACCCTCCCCACAGAGAACTTGATGCGGGACCCATTGGAGATATGGGCCCGTTGTTGATATTCCTTATAAGGATTTGTATGGAATATGGTGGATGACTGCACTGCAGGAATAGTTGTTGTCTTTGAGCTAGTATGTCAGCTTGAGGCCTAGTTACAGTTGATATGACCGCAGTGCATGATGGATAGATTATGGTAAAACGGGTGGGGGTGGGGGGGTCATGTCCTGCAGAAGACCAACGCTACACTTTCAGGATCTGATGTTGTTGTTTAGGTTATTGTTTATGTTTATCATTGTTATTTAATAAAGGGGCTGCTACGGCCAATAAGCACTCCAACAATGGTGTGGTCTCCGTTAATGGGTTAAAGGTATAAGGCATGGAGTGGTTTAGCCGGGTAGCACAAACTGTATATGTTATACTTGGTCATGTCATCCTCTCTTAGGTTTGTAGGAGAGCACTTGTACCATGGGGTACTGCTGATTGCAGCTGGATATTGCAGGCTGTTATGTGCAGAAATCGCAAATGCTGGAATCATTTAATGCAATGTTTTGTGCTAATGTGGAACGTTTTCTCATAGTGTGCTGGATTGCTTCATGCAGAGGTTGTGTACTAGAAGCACTCTGGAGCACTGTTGGACAGGTCAGAGGTATTGAAAAAAAACAGCGGTAACAGAAATTGGAAAAAGGATTAGTGTAAAAAAAATGTATTGAAAAAGGTGTTTTGCAAGAACAGTTGCTGATGGAGTGTTTGACAACAGGGAGCAATGTAAAGCTGGGGGAAGGTCCCATAAAGAGTAACTGCTTACCTGTATGTGCTCCCTCCTCAGCAGTGATGTAAGTAACTGAGTTAAAATAAACTGAGTTACCTAACGCAGTTACTTTAGAGGGTAACTAGTAATCTAACTAATTACTTTTGTAAGTAAGGGGCAGGTCTAGTATTACTGTAACCAAGGGGCGCATTTATTATTATTGTTATATATCGAGCTCTGCCCATTAATTTAACATTCGCCCTCTTCTGTAGCCGTCCGCCCCTTACACGATATAATAATAATAGACCCGCCCCTTGCTTACACACTATAACTGCCCCTTGGTTAGAGTAATAATAGAGCAGCCCCTTGGTTACACGATATATAAAAATAATAATAAATGCGCCCCTTGGTTACAGTAATACTAGACCCGCCCCTTAGTTACACGTATAGAATATTAAAAAAAAAAGTCAGTTACTTTGCTGCGTAACTAATTACTTTTCCAATGTAGTAACTGAGTTACTAACGCAATTACTTTTTGGGAGAAGTAATTTGTAACTTAACTAATTACTTTTTTAAAGTAAGATGACCAACACTGCTCCTCAGACACTATCCTAGCAAGCAATGGGTCAATTGTTCTCAATGTTTGACACTGCTGAGGTGTATATTTCTGGGAGATCAGTTACCAAGGGTAACCCCACAGGTAGTAGCGTACCTGAAACACAGATAGTGCTGGGTGAGTTTGAGACAGATGTAATAGAAGTAGGCCCCCTAAGTCCAGGGAGATCTGGGGGAGGTGAAAAGAAATGGAAGACCTCAAAGATTAGGATCATGAAAGGATCATGGAAGCAGACCCGGAAAAAGGGGTGAGCGGAGTGCCCCTTTAGGAAGGTGGGCAGAAAGGTTTGGACCACTGGGGGTGGTAGTAGGCACAGAGGTGCCAGTGTGAAGAGGGTGGTGTATCTCTCCCCCCTGTGCAAAATAGGGCTGGAATATGTGGAGAGGCGACCCCATTTCACGGTGTGGATTAGCACTTTCAGCCTGGTTTATGCAAACACAGGAATGCTGACTACACACCTGTGGGTGGGGTTCATAAACTTTCCTGGGATAGAGCTTAAGACTCCCATTTGGAGACAGCTCCACCCAGGCAGACAGGAAATCTGACCAAGGAGTCAGGAGGACTCTGCCCTACAGACACGATGTCTGTGTATGAGTGTCAGGAGGCAGGGCCGGTGCTAGACTATTTTGCACCCTAGGCAGTACCAGCTACTTGCGCACCCCCCCCCCCCCCCAAAAAAAAAAAGGAATGGCTTTGTCAGTGTCTGACAGTGTCATTAAATAATAGCACAGTACACATCACAGACCCCAGTGTGTATTGTGTGAAAATCTGTCACAATGTTTTTTTTTTTTATATAATGGCACTTTTTAATTATTTCACTGTGTGCCATTATAAAAAAATATATTAGCGGCGGAACACCAAGCCCTGATTGCAAGTGTGACCTTTGCGGCCTGGTCATTCGGCCTGGATTAGGAGCATCATAGGCCTGGTGCTAAGGATTTTGGTGGGCCCTGGATTATGAAGCCCTGTATCCTACATTAAAATTTTCTCCACAGCCTTGCCTTTATTAACCACCACTTGTGCCTAGGCATTCTTTCCATCACCACCCACTGCACCTGGGACCCCTTTCCTCATTATCTACTATGCCTGCAGCCTCCCTTGCCTTACCACCCACTGCACCTACAGCCATCTTCCCACCCAACATGGCCCCCATCCCTCACTATCCACCATGCCTAGATACACCTTCCCTCACCACCTACTGTGCCTGTAGCCCCCTTTATTGCAGAAATACTACAGGAGATGGTGAGAGACTGCAGACATAGTACAGGAGATGGTGAGAGACTGCAGACATAGTACAGGAGACGGTCAGAGACCGCAGGCATGGTACAGGAGACGGTCAGAGACCGCAGGCATGGTACAGGAGACGGTCAGAGACCGCAGGCATGGTACAGGAGACGGTCAGAGACCGCAGGCATGGTACAGGAGACGGTCAGAGACCGCAGGCATGGTACAGGAGACGGTCAGAGACCGCAGGCTTGGTACAGGAGACGGTCAGAGACTGCAGGCATAGTACAAGTGTGTCCTAGCAGTGACCAGTGTGGACAAACATTGATCACTGCAAACAGGAGTTTACAAGATATAACTATAAGTGCCAAAAAAAACATATTTTCTAACAGTCATTTCTCAAGCACAGGAGGACAGTAAATGGTTAACAGGTCTGTGATGCTCTCAGCCTGACCAGATAATTCCTTCAAAGATAACAAGAAAAGTTTGATAAATCAGGGATGGGGGACACCAACTCAGGCACAAATAGCTATAGAAACAGTTTAAGTTTACAGCATTGTGCAGAAGTCTAATCATCAGTCACGTGCTGTGTAAATACAAACACAGATAAGAAGCAGTGTGAGAAGATGGAGGGGTTGTCTAATCTACACACAGGACAGGAGAACACACCGATTATTAGACTTCTGCATTACCAGTGAGTGACATGATCACCTTCTTCCTTCTCAGGTATGTCGGATCCTCTGCATCCTGTCCTGCTCTGGTCACTGGCCTCTTCTGATCAAATGTGGCGGGCTGGGCAATCTGATTGGCTAATGGGGGTGGTGGGAGGTGGAGCAATTTAGCAGTCATGCCCTCCCAGCTCCCACTCAGAAGAGCAGCGCTATTGGCTGCCTGACACACTGTCCCTCTCCCTCCAGCATGTGAAAGCCATGGGAGGGAGAGGGGAAGCTGCACACCGCTCTGCATTAACACCCGCCCGCCGCACTGAGCGCCTTGCTGTCCGGGGCCCCTCTATCAACAGCCCTACTGGGAGCCTGGGGAGCGACATGGAGGAGGAAGAGGAGGGTCAGCAGCGCCCCTAGGTGGCAGTGCGCCCTAGGTGGCTGCCTAATCCGCCTAGTGGTAGCACCGGCCCTGTCAGGAGGACACCCATGTTCCCTAGGAGAGGGAGGCTGCAGCTGGCAGCATGAGCATATGTTCTGAGGAGCAACCCAAAGGCCTAGGCATAAGGTCTGAAGCAGCAGTGCTGGAAGTGAGTAAGCCAGGAGGCTGAAGGTTTTAACTATACAGTAATGGTGGAATCCCCTGCAAGGGAAATTGCTGTTATATTCTTTAAACTTTGTTTCCTTTAAATAAAAGTTAAAAAACAGTCTGGACTGACACGCGTTCCTGAAACTGCATGCACCACATGAGTATAATCACCCCAATATCTTACAAGGTGTACAATCTAATTAAATAAAAATTATATGATAGTTCATTCTCCAACAGAGTTGTATTAAATGCAATACTCTCCAAATAAAGTGCTGTTTCCGTGCATATATAAAACCAAAATATAGTGCTTTCACGTTCTCGTGCCACCTCTATGCTCCTAGAACTCTCACCTTAACCACTTGAGCACTTAACCACTGGGCACTTAAACCCCCCTCGTGACCAGACCAATTTTCAGCTTTCAGTGCTCTCACATTTTGAATGACAATTACCGTATTTATCGGCGTATAACATGCACTTTTTTCCCCCAAAAATCAGGGGAAAATCAGGGGTGCGTGTTATACGCCAATCCCGCTGTTGTGAGCCTCTGGGCGGCTTTCAGCTGCCTTCGGCCCTTCTCATCGGCTTTCGGCCACCTTCGGATGTTCTCGGCAGCTTTTGCCCGCCTTCGCCCATTCTCGGCAGCTTTCGGCCGTTCTCGGCGGCCGAAAACTGCAGAGAACAGCCAATGGTGCCAATTTTCAAACTGCCATGACACTGACATGTCACTACAGTTTAACTGCAGCCTGAGCAAGGCTGCAAATGACACTGAGGAGGCTGCAGATGGACGCTGCAAGGCTGCAAATGACACTAAGAAGGCTGCAAGGCTGCAAATGACACTGACAAGGATGCAAGGCTGCAAATGACACTGAGAAGGCTGCAAGCCTGCAAATGACGCTGACAAGGATGCAAGGCTGCAAATGACAGTGAGAAGGCTGCAAATGACACTGACAAGGATGCAAGGCTGCAAATGACACTGAGAAGGCTGCAAGGCTGCAAATGACACTGACAAGCATGCAGATGGACGCTGTGCAAGGCTGCAGATGGACACTGATAAGGCTGCATTGATGGGCATTTAAATGTAAGATTTTTCCCTTAAAAAGGTTTTTTCCTTAAAATTTCCTCCTAAACTTGGGGTGCGTGTTATACGCCGGGTTGTGTTATACTCCGATAAATACGGTACTCAGTCATGTAATACTGTACTCAAATTAATTTTTTGTCCTTTTTTTCATGCAAATATAGCTTTCTTTTGGTGGTATTTGATCACTTCTGGGTTTTTTTTTTTTTTTTTTGCGCTATAAATGAAAAAAGACCGAAAATTTTGAAAAAAATACGCATTTTTCTTAGTTTCTAGTTAGTTTTCTAGTGTGATAGAATTTTGCAAATTATAAATGTTTCTTCATAAATTTTGGCCACAATTTATACTGCTATACATCTTTGGTAAAAATAACTCAAATTAGTGGATATTATTTGGTCTGTGTGAAAGTTATAGAGTCTACAGGTTGTGGTGCAAATCATAAAAAATTGATCACACCTGATGTACTGGTGGCCTATCATTTCTTGCGACCCGAACAAGCCAGGAAAGTACAAATACCCCCCATATTACCCCTTTTTTTGAAAGTAGACATTCCAAGGTATTTAGTAAGATGCATGGTGAGGTTTTTAATGTTGTAATTTTTCCCCACAATTCTTTGCAAAATGAAGATTTTTTTTTTTTCCCCCACAAAATTGGCATTGTAATAGGTTAATAGGTATACCACAAATGACGCCCAAAAATACATTCTGCTACTGCCATTTTTGGCCTGTTGGTCTGGGAGGGATTTTTTCCAGAAAGTGGCGTTCGGAGAGTCTGCTAATCCCATCGGATCGCATGGTTTCTGGTGGGCCATTCGGAAATACAAGGGCAGTGGTGATTTCCTCCTGGTAGCCAAGGAAGGATTTGGGTGGATTTGTGATAAATAACGTAGCTGTTGTATATGGCCAAATAAAACAAATAAATTGAAACTTTTTTATACCACTGGTATGTTCGTCTTGTGGCAAGGTAGGGTTCAAGCATTTGGTCGTTGAAGTTGACACCCCCCCATAAACATATTGTATTCATGGATACATGTTGGCTTTTGGATTCGGCCATTCCTCCTGGTGATCTCCACGATGGGATTATTGTGGATCGATGAAAGCACGTATACATCCCTTCTGTCTCTCCACTTCACAGCCAGAATTTGCTCATTCCGTAAATTTGCCGTCTCCCCTCTTCTTAGATTCTTGTTGACGAGGCTTTGAGGAAAGCCCTTCCAGTTCTTCCTTACGGTGCCACATGCTGGAGTGTTCTTTCTGCGAAGGTTGCGGAACAGGGGCAAACTAGTATAAAAGTTAAAAATATAAAAGGAATTTCGCGCAATACGTAGCTAAAAGTGAAATAATGCAATAAAGGATGTACCAGTCATATAAATATTATTAAAATATCAATGTTACTGGTAAGAGGTAATAAATAATACAATACTAATAGGTGTAGGTGTCTACAATAAATAGCATTTAAAGTGACTTGTGCATATGTGCAAAAAAAAACTTATTAGTAGTGACCATATAAAAGTGCTATGAAGTACAGAATAAATAAATTCAAACGGTTATTGTGCATCAAGGTGCTATACAATATAGAGTGATTAATAGATAAAAAGTCAAAAATGAATGAGTAGTATATACTCTAAAGGCAGATAAATGGTTAAAAATAATAATAAATATAGTCCCAGGTTGGATAAAATATAAATGAATATGACAGTGTCCAAGTTAGTCCATCCGGTCCTGATAGTATGACTATGTATAGTCAGGTACCGCGATCGCTCTGATCATGCAGTAATAAATTAGTGATGTATTCTATTCACTCAGGTAATCAGCGCTAGCTGCGTGACTTATAGGGGTGGATAAATATTGGGTCCTGTGTGCTTTATAAATTCTGCAGTGGATACTTGGTCCTGATTTTCATAAAATTCAATCCAATTGCCAGTCTCCCAAAACTCTCACCTCAGATATGTAAGATTGAAGCTTTTCGGGCATATCCTATAGCCCCATGGTATGTAGATACAAATTGTTCAGCAAAAAACTGGTAAGAGTAAAAACCTTCCGTTTCCGTGGCAAGTGACGTCTCTCTCAACAGAGGTTTCCAGGATCCAAGATTTAAAACGCCCTTAAAGGAGAAGGTTTTTACTCTTACCAGTTTTTTGCTGAACAATTTGTATCTACATCCCATGGGGCTATAGGATATGCCCGAAAAGCTTCAATCTTACATATCTGAGGTGAGAGTTTTGGGAGACTGGCGATTGGATTGAATTTTATGAAAATCAGGACCAAGTATCCACTGCAGAATTTATAAAGCACACAGGACCCAATATTTATCCACCCCTATAAGTCACGCAGCTAGCGCTGATTACCTGAGTGAATAGAATACATCACTAATTTATTACTGCATTATCAGAGCGATCGCGGTACCTGACTATACATAGTCATACTATCAGGACCGGATGGACTAACTTGGACACTGTCATATTCATTTATATTTTATCCAACCTGGGACTATATTTATTATTATTTTTAACCATTTATCTGCCTTTAGAGTATATACTACTCATTCATTTTTGACTTTTTATCTATTAATCACTCTATATTGTATAGCACCTTGATGCACAATAACCGTTTGAATTTATTTATTCTGTACTTCATAGCACTTTTATATGGTCACTACTAATAAGGTTTTTTTTGCACATATGCACAAGTCACTTTAAATGCTATTTATTGTAGACACCTACACCTATTAGTATTGTATTATTTATTACCACTTACCAGTAACATTGATATTTTAATAATATTTATATGACTGGTACATCCTTTATTGCATTATTTCACTTTTAGCTACGTATTGCGCGAAATTCCTTTTATATTTATAATTTATTGTGTATTTGTGAACACACCACATTTTGCAGCAGAGCACTATTATTTATTCATTTATCTGTGACTATTTCACTTACTCCAAGTAGCGCGAGGGGCACACATTCACATTAGTATAAAAGTTGTCCACATACAAATGGTAGCCTTTGTCCAGGAGTGGGTTTATGAGTTCCCAAATGACTTTCCCGCTTGATCCGATGTAGTCTGGGCAATTAGGGGGATGCAGCTGGGTGTCTTTCCCTTCATATACCATGAAGGCATAGGTATACCCTGTAGCTCGGTCACACAATTTATACATCTTCACCCCATAGCGGGCCCTTTTGGTGGGAATAAATTGTTTTATGCCCAGCCTGCCAGTAATATTGACAAGGGACTCATCCACGCATATGTGTTGGTCTGAGGTAAACAACTGGCCGAATTTTATAAAGCTTGTCAAAATTTGGGTCATTTCGGGGAGGGCACTGGGTATTATCATTTGTAGTGTAGGAATCTCATAATCATGAGATATCTGGTTCTGGGCATTGCCGAGGAAAAGATGGGTATGTGGTGGATGGGGAGGGTAGACCAATTAGAACGTAATGCATTTTGGTTAGTCCCATACAGAATGTGAGACCCAATTTTTTTTTTTAACTCCTCCACTGTTAGGGCTCGTCACTGGTAGGGACGGGCATAATTGAACGTTGGGTTACATGCTATGAATTGTTGTGCATACAGGTTGCACTGGGCCACAATTGATGCCTCCTCGGCTAAAAATAATCTTTGTGACAAATGGCACTGATATGTGGCACTGATGATACGTGACACTGGCAGATTGCACTGGTGACAGATGGCACTGGTAAGTGGCACTGATGACAAGTGACACTGATGTGGCAGGTGGCACTGATGACATATGGCACTGGTGACAGTTGGCACTGATAGGTGACACTGGCAGGTGGCACTGATGTGGCACTGATGGCACGTCGAACTGATGACACGTGGCACTGATGTAGCACTGATAAAATGTGGCACTGATGTGGCAGGTGACACTGAGAGGTGACACTGATGTGGCGGTTGACACTGACAGGTTGCACTGATGTGGCAGGTGACACTGACAGATGGCACTGACGATAGATGGCACTGTGACACTAATAGTGATGAGCACTGTGGCACCAATGGCACTTATGTGGCACTGTATGGGCACTATTGGGCTCTAATGTGTGTTTTTTCACAAAAAAATGTTTTTTCACTAAACCGTTGGCACTCACGCTGCAGCACAGATCCTCTCTCTCCTCACACGCAGTCTCTGTGTGAGGAGAGAGAGCCAGCAATGAGAGATGATCTCATATGTTTACATTTGAGATCATCTCTCATTGGACACTGCGATCGAGTGCTAAATGGCCGCTGTGGTTGGCCATTTAGCACGTACGAAAAATAAATTTATTTAGTTACTCCCGAAATTCGTTTTACTTATTTAGTTTCGTTAAAAAATACATTTGTCCAAAAATCCGAAATAACTAAGGTCAAATCTGTCATTGAAGGCTTATGGCGTCTGTCGAATGTTCTAAGAAGATTCGACGGAGAAGCTAAACTGTACAACGCTGCAATCGTACATTTCCGGTCAAATGCTCTGCCTACAAGCTATAGTAGAATTCTTTTCAAATACATTTTTATTGTAGTTTTGCAGAAAATAACAATATATAACGAGCATTGTCATACAACAAGATTCAATGTTGCGAAGCTTGCTGTGCAGTCAAGTAATACTAAATATAATACCAACACTTGTAAACATGTTTAACAGTTAAACATTCTTCAATTACTACTGGTAGGGTTAAGAGTGCCATCAGACAGCTCCAGACACCCCGACTGGGTACTTACTGTGTCTGGGGGAGGGAGATGGCCTCTCCCATCCCTGTGTGTTAGAAGGTAAGGTAAGTCGAGACAGTAGAAACATAAAAACAAAAAAAATGTTTGGGTTAGAATCCACAGTTTATCATACAGTTTGTGTAAATTGTCGCTGAAAAGTTCTACATCTTTGCCTCTGTGTTGTGGGAGTTGTTTTCATACTGTCGTGGTGAGGCTTAAAGGGTTACAATGGGGAACAGGAAGATGTGGGTATTGTTTGAATGGGGAGTCAGTCAAGCTGAATACTTCTAGGATCTTTAATCCATAATTCCCAGTTCCTGTCAAATTTTCCTAAAATTAGGTGGGCCTTAGCAAAGCTATATTCCATTTTGAGGTTACTGTTTAGGATTATAATTACTTCTTGGATGTTAGGGGAAGGAATTTTTTTCCATTTTCTTGCTATTGCTAGCCTTGCGGCAATGAGAATGTGGGTGGCCACGGTTTGGGAAGTTCTGGGCCATATTGGAATCATTAAGCCCAGGAGGAGACTCCGCCGCAGATAAGTTATTTGCAGTGGGGAAGCTCACTTTGAGAAGATTTATTATCTGGTCCCAGAATTCTTTAAGCAGAGGGCATTCCCACCAGGTGTGGAGGAGAGTTCCTGGAAGGCCGCAGTTTCTCCAGCAAAGATTAGATGAGTTGGGATAAATCCTGGCAATTCTGCTAGGGGTATAGTACCACCGTTGGAATCATTTTTGTAAGGATTCCCAGTGCGTAGTGCAATGGGAGAGTTTTGAGGGGAGTGATAACACCTTATGCCATTGTGTTTGTGGCGGAGCAGTTGGGATGTGTTGTAGGGTAGGGATGTCCACACTCTGAGGGAAGCAGTTTTTGAGTCCATCCGGGAGTGTTTGGGCATAGGGGCAAGAAGTGAAGCGCAAAGATACAATTTTAGGTCTTTAGCCAAAACGGTTGCTTCTATCTGTGACCAGTTATAAGCGATTTCGGTATTCCACCAGTGATTAAGTTGGTCCAGTATGACCGCTTTGTAATACAAGCCAATGTTGGGAGTTCCCATACCCCCCATTCTTGTGGGGGTCATTAGGTTATGTTTATTTATTCTGGGCCTTTTGTGCTGCCATATGAAGGAGTTGATCATAGCTTGAAGAGACCGTAGCTGTGTTGAGAGAAATGGTACTGGAATTGTTCGAAATAGATATAAAATGTGTGGCAGTAGATATATTTTCGCTATTGCTATTCTTCCGGCCCATGACACAAAGGGGTGAAGCAATTCAGCGGATAGTTTTTTAAGCCTTTCCACGAGGTCTGCCAAATTGATGCGCAAAATATTTTTACTGGGTGAGGTTAAGCGGATTCCTAGGTAAGAAAGGGAGGGGTCTTTTGACCACGCAAATGAGGAGTGTTTAGAAATATGTTGTATGATGGACTTGTCTAGTCCAATCGCTAGCATAACTGATTTACTATGATTCACCTTATATAGGGATACTGCACTGAATTGGTCAAGAATACGTTGGACCATTGATATGGATTGTTTTGGGTCAGTAATGGAAATTATTATGTCGTCTGCATACAGTCCGATTTTATGTTCCGTGTTCTCTTATGACTATTCCTTTAATTTGGGTCTCCAACTGAATCTTTTGAGCTAAGGGTTCCATGATCATGGCGAAAATTAGGGGCGATAGTGGGCACCCTTGTCGAGTACCATTAGAGATACTAAATTGGTCAGATGTTACGCCCGAGGTCCATACTTTTGCGCTCGGGGTCGTATACAGACTGAGTATGGCATTCAGGAGTAGTGATGGACGAACTTCCGACGGGACGTTTCG
Organism: Lithobates sylvaticus; assembly: GCA_028564925.1. Taxonomy (NCBI): domain Eukaryota; kingdom Metazoa; phylum Chordata; class Amphibia; order Anura; family Ranidae; genus Lithobates; species Lithobates sylvaticus. The sequence goes on along the minus strand of CM053031.1, from coordinate 186,587,654 downwards.
CGAATGCGATCCGCGAACGTGCCCAAATGTTCGCGAACCGCAGGTTCGCGCCGGGCCCCATTGACTTTAATGGCAGGAGAACCTTTAAAACCTCCAGGTCATATTTTCAGCCACAAAATACTTACTAGCTGTGCACACATAGTCCCACAACATGGACACTGACATATCAGAAGTATTAAGTGAATCTGGGATCGACAACGACAAGCATTCTTTTTTTATCTCTGAAATTTTGTCAATTCAAGGCAATGGAGGAGAGGCAAGGTCAGGCCAGGCTATGAAGGGGGTGCAGGAGATGATTGATCAGTGCCACAGTCAGGACAGCGCAGTCCTGTGCCAGTGTCCCAGTGTGCCAACCTGTGCTTGAGCCCCTGACCCCTCCCTCTGCCCGGCCCTTACCTCCACCTATGCAGGGCTCCACTGCGGTGGTTCGGAGGTGCCAGTCCAGTGCTGATCCATTCCTCAGCCATGGTGCTGGCACTGCCTGCTGATTGGCTTCTCCGCTGCTATCTCCCTCACTGACACCAGCACTGAGATAGAACACTTACACCAGGAACGCGATAGAGAGCACTGACACCAGCACCGCAATAGAGAGCACTGACACCAGCACCGCGATAGAGAGCACTGACACCAGCACCGAGATAGAGAGCACTGACACCAGCACTGAGATAGAGAGCACTGACACCAGCACCAAGATAGAGAGCACTGACACCAGCACCAAGATAGAGAGCACTGACACCAACACCGAGATAGAGAGCACTGACACCAGCACTGACACCAGCAACTCGCTGCAGGACTTAAAAATATGACACCACTCAACCTCTTCAAACAGGAGGGTACAGGCATATAGTACGGTGTGCTTTTTTTGTACAAGTGAGCCAAAGGTAGAAAAAAGGTCCGTGTGCTAGATTATATAAATCGTTTATAGAGTTATGCATATACATGGTCTACTGGTCACATGTGTTGAATTCCTCCGAGATCCATGCCTCATTCATTTTTATAAATGTGAGGTAGTCAACACTGTCGTGAGCTAGGCGAGTGCGCTTATCGGTCACGATCCCCCCTGCTGCGCTGAACGTCCTTTCGGACAGGACACTGGACGAGGGGCAAGCCAACAGTTCCATTGCAAATTGCGCAAGCTCTGGCCAGAGGTCAAGCCTGCCCACCCAGTAGTCCAGGGGTTCATCACTTCTCAGAGCATCCACATCGGCCGTTATCCCGATGTAGTCGGACACCTGTCGGTCTAGGCGTTCCCTGATGCTGGATCCGGATGACACCTGTCGATGGGTCGGCTGAAAGAATGATCTCATATCAGAAGTGACCAACACATCTTCAAACCGCCCTCTTCTTGCAGGTGCTGTTGGACTGGTACCCCAAACTCTTTCTCTGGGAGTGGGAATTCCTCTGCCAGCGCACGCAAAAGCAGAATGCAGCATTTCTCTAAGCAAGGCCTGTAAGTGCTCCATTCTGACAGCCCTCTGTGATGGTGGTAACATTTCCGCCATTTTGTGTTTGTACCGGGGGGTCTAAGTACGTTGCCACCCAGTACTGGTCCTTGACCTTTATGCTTTTTATACGGGAGTCCCTGTTAAAACACTGGAGCATGAAGGCCCCCATTTGCACTAAACTGGAAGCGGTGTGGTGGCATGGCTCCTGCTCATAATCCAGGATAATGACGTCCTCCTCGTTCTCTCCCCCCATCCACAGACAACAACAGGGATCCCAGAAAGGTTTAAAGCATGCTCTTCTTGCTCCTCCTCATCCGCCCCGGCACCATCCTCCTCTGACCCCTCTTCAGACTCCTGTTGTTGACTTGTCTCAGATAGATAGAGTAGCCCCCCCTGGGAATTCATCCAGCATTGCGACTTCCTCATCTTCCTGCTCCTCGATGGCTTGATCAATGACACGGTTAAATGCACGCTCCATAAAGAAGGCGTAAGGTACAATGTCACTGATGGCACCATGGCTGCGACTGACTTGTTTGGTGATCTCATCAAATGGCCGCAGAAGTCTGCATGCGTCACGCATGAGCAGCCACTGGCACGGTGAAAAAAAAACAAGCTCCCAGAACCTGTTCTGCCGCAGAGTTTGTACAGGTAGTCGTTAACTACACGTTTCTGCTAAAGCAGCCTATCAAGCATATAGAAGGTTGAGTTCCATCGCGTCGGGCAATCACAAATAAGACGTCTGACCGGCAGATTGTGTCGCCGCTGAATGTCAGCAAGGCGAGCCATGGCCGTGTAAGATCTTCTGAAATGGGCCGAGATTTTCCTTGCCTGCCACAAGATGTCCTGGACCCCAGGGTATTTGACAACGAATCGCTGCACGACCAAGTTTAAGACGTGTGCCATGCATGGCACATGTGTAATTTTGCCCTGTTTCAACGAGCTAAGCAGATTGGCACCGTTGTCGCGCACCACTTTACCAACTGTCAAATTGAGCGGTGTTAGCCACCGATCTGCCTGTTAACGCAAAGCTGAAAGGAGTGCAGGGCCAGTGTGGCTCTTGGCTTCCAGGCACAACAGATGCAGCACAGCATGGCAACGTCTTACCTGGCATGTCGAATAGGTTCTGGGGATCTTGGGCAGCGCAGTGGAAGAGACGCTAGCAGCGGAAAAGGAGGAGTCAGCCGAGGAGGAGAGGGAGGATGGAGTAGGAGGAGGAGAAGAAGAGGCAGGCCTGCATGCAATTCGTGGCGGTAAAACCAAATCTACATGGGTGCCACGGGTTACATGCTTGACGGCCGTCAGAAAGTTCACCCAGTAGGCCGTAAACGTTATATACCTTCCCTGCCCGTGTTTGCTAGACCACGTGTCTGTGTTTAGATGTATCTTGGCACCGACACTGTGTGCCAGAGATACATTCACTTGCCGCTGAACATGGTAATATAGCTCTGGGATGCCGTTCTGTGAGAAATACTTCCTTCCTGGGACCTTCCATTGTGGTGTTCCAATGGCCACAAATTTTCAAAAGACCTCCGAGTCCACCAGTTTATATGGCAGTATTTGGCGGGCTATCAGTTCTGACAAGCCAGCGGACAACCGCTGGGCAAGAGGGTTATCCCGCGTCATCATTTTTTTACGCTCAAACATTTGGCCCACGGAAGCCTGCCTTTTTCCAGAAAAACGTGAGGACGGCATGATGGAAGGTGGAGTGGAGAACAATTCTTAGGAGAGAGGAGAAGGAGAAGTAGAAGAGGCTGAACGGTGAGAGCCTGGAGTGTGGCTTTGTGGGTTCTGACGGCGTTGCTCCCACTGGGCTCAGTGATGGCAGCTCATGTGCCTTCTTAAGGCAGTCATCCCTAGGTGAGTGTTGGGCTTACCGAGACTTATGCGTTGCATGCAAAGGCTGCAGATGGCAACACTATTGTCAGCAGCGGACACGTTAAAAAAAGCCCACACTGCAGAGCCATATGCCGGCGTCCTGGGAGCACCAGATGTGACCGTACATGGTTGATGCCTCGCTCCTGATACATTAGACGTCGGGTTTGTCCCTCCTGTGCAATGTAAGTTCCGCCTGCTTCTCCTCCATATCTGCTGGTCCATCTCTCCCTCTGAACCCCCCTCCTCTTCCTCAGTTGTGGGCACCTACGTGACGTCCCTAGACACGTCATCATCAACGTCACCTTCCCCACCGCTATAATTAGAGATCACGGGGTAGGCCGCAACAGCAGGGACCAACCTCCTTGGGGCTGATCTGGGTACTGTCGTCAGACTGCTGAGTGGCGGTTGTTGCTACCTCCTCTTCCTGATCCAATGCCAAGAAGGCTGCGCATCGGAAATGTCTTGTGATGATGGATCGGAAAATAATTCCTGTGACTCAAGCTGAGGGTATATGGTGGTGGTGGTGTTGGTGGTAGTGTCTTTGGGGGTGCACACAGCAGAGAGTGAAGAGGGTGCAGATCGAGAGGATGAGGAGGGTGCAGAAGAGTAAGGCTGAGTGAGCCACTCAACTAAGTCTGGTGCGTCCTTTGACGTAATCGAACGCACCTTCTGCAACTTCCCACTTTGGCTCAAGCCTGTTGCTCCTGCCCTACCCCTACCACCCCTGCGGAAGGGCCTGTCTCTTCCTCTGCCTGTCATTTTTTAAATTACCCTGTGACAAAAGTCTCTAGAGAAGTGCAGTATATGTGGCAGAAGGTATATAACACCCCGCTTCAATCTTTCGTTTTGGGGGGTCACTGGTCTATCACACCAGTTATAATACGTTTTTATAATTGCATTTGTTACTCTTTGTAGTATCGCTGCAGAACCGCTCAGCAGTCACAATGCTGCACAGTAGAAATGCACTATACTATGCTTTCTATATTTGAAAGTATTTTATTATATTTAGTATATTATCAGTGTATTTCACCTCTATATACTGTACACCTATACCAGTCCTTAAAAAGACTTTTGTGGACCTAATAGTAGCTAGCTAGTGTATTATAGACTATCCCTGCTCCAAACGCCAACCTTTCCTTACACTGAGAAATGACGGCTGCACAATCGCTGAGCACTGCAGTATAATATGATTTATATGTTTGAAAGAAAGTATATTTTCAGTGTATTTCACCTCTATATACTGTACACCAGGGATATGCAATTAGCGGACCTCCAGCTGTTGCAGAACTACAAGTCCCATGAGGCATAGCAAGACTCTGACAGCCATAAGCACGAGATCCAGAGGCAGAGGCATGATGGGACTTGTAGTTTTGCAACTGCTGGAGGTCCGGTAATTGCATATCCCTGCTGTACACCTATACCAGTCCTTAAAAGGACTTTTGTGGACCTAATAGTAGCTAGCTAGTGTATTACAGACTATCCCTGCTCCAAACGCCAACCTTTCCTTACACTGAGAAATGACAGCTGCACAATCGCTGAGCACTGCACTATAAAATGCTTTCTATATTTGAAAGAAAGTATATTATCAGTGTATTTCACCTCTATATACTGTACACCTATACCAGTCCTTAAAAGGACTTTTGTGGACCTAATTGTAATAGCTAGTGATTAGACTGACTGTCCCTGCTCCACACAGCATCCTTTTCCTACACTGACAAAAGACAGAATGTAAAATGGCTGCCAGATCAGGTCTATTTATAAAGGTAGGGGGTATGTCCATGTGCTGAAATGTCTCAATTGGCTGTCATGTACCCCATGATGGATGTGTCATGGGTCAAAGTTCTTCACAGTGTAAACAAATATGGCCACCGCGAACAGCGCCATAAGTCCGTCGGTTTGGCGAATCGCGAACAAGCAAAGTTCGCCGAAAACCGACCGCCGGGAGAACCGCAAGGCCATCTCTATTCAGGAGTGTGCCCGATAGGCCAAATTTACGTAGGACCACTTCCAGATAGGTCCATTGCACTCTGTCAAATGCCTTCTCTGCGTCCAGAGACAGGAGCAGAGAAGGCATTTGATGATTTTCCACCCATTGAATAATGTCTATGAACCGACGGGTCCCGTCTGATGTTTGTCTGTGTGGTATGAAACTGACTTGGTCTATATGTATCAATTGGTTCATAACTGAAGAGAGTGTATAATTTAGTGTCCGTATTTAGTAGAGAGATGGGTCTGTATTTTTCTGGGACGTCATGGGGTTTACCTGGTTTGGGGAGGGTTACTATAAGGGTTTCTAGACATTCTGAGGGTATTGTTCTCGTGGAAGCAAATGGGTTAAATGTCTTGCATAGGTGAGGTGATAATTAGGGATGGGCCCGGTGCTCGATGCGAACCCATGTTTGCATCGAGCACCGGGTGTTCGCTCGCTCGGCGAGCCCAGAACTATTTTGGCCGCTCGCATCACGTTCGTGTGAGGCGCGCGGCCCCGCAATGCATTGCGGCCGGCGCGGCCGGCGCAGTGCATTGCTGGCTGATGATTGGCCAAGCATGCACTGTGACCCCGCATGCTTGGCCAATCACAGCGCCGGAAACTCGAAGAGCCATAATTGGCTACAGGCAGGACGCCTGTAGCCAATTACAGCTCAGGGGCTTTAGTACACGCCCCCTCTTATAAAAGGCCGCCACGCCGTCGGCGCCGGTCACATGCGTTCCGGCGTTAGAGAGAGCAGGATCATTCTGTGTCACTCTGCTAGATTCAGTTAGAAAGATTTAGTTAGAGAGATTTAGTTAGAAAGATTCATTTAGAAAGATTCATTTAGAAAGAGGGGCTTGTAGTGTGTTCGTGGCAGGCAGGCACTGGCAGGCAGTGGCAGCAAACAGAGCTCCTATATTTGGTTCCCAGAAGCACCTATAGGACTTGTAGTGTGTTCGTGGCAGGCAGGCAGTGGCAGCAAACAGAGCTCCTATATTTTGTTCCCAGAAGCACCTATAGGACTTGTAGTGTGTTCGTGGCAGGCAGGCAGTGGCAGCAAACAGAGCTCCTATATTTTGTTCCCAGAAGCACCTATAGGACTTGTAGTGTGTTCGTGGCAGGCAGGCAGTGGCAGCAAACAGAGCTCCTATATTTTGTTCCCAGAAGCACCTATAGGACTTGTAGTGTGTTCGTGGCAGGCAGGCACTGGCAGCAAACAGAGCTCCTATATTTTGTTCCCAGAAGCACCTATAGGACTTGAAGTGTGTTAGTCCCATCACACAGAGCTATATTTTCTTCCCAGAAGCACCTATAGGACTTGTAGTGTGTTAGTCCCATCACACAGAGATCATATATTTTGTTCCCAGAAGCACCTATAGGACTTGAAGTGTGTTAGTCCCATCACACAGAGCTATATTTTCTTCCCAGAAGCACCTATAGGACTTGAAGTGTGTTAGTCCCATCACACAGAGATCCTATATTTTGTTCCCAGAAGCACCTATAGGACTTGAAGTGTGTTAGTCCCATCACACAGACCTATATTTTCTTCCCAGAAGCACCCATAGGACTTGTAGTGTGTTAGTCCCATCACACAGAGATCCTATATTTTGTTCCCAGAAGCACCTATAGGACTTGAAGTGTGTTAGTCCCATCACACAGACCTATATTTTGTTCCCAGAAGCACCTATAGGACTTGAAGTGTGTTAGTCCCATCACACAGAGATCCTATATTTTGTTCCCAGAAGCACCTATAGGACTTGAAGTGTGTTAGTCCCATCACACAGACCTATATTTTCTTCCCAGAAGCACCCATAGGACTTGTAGTGTGTTAGTCCCATCACACAGAGATCATATATTTTGTTCCCAGAAGCACCTATAGGACTTGTAGTGTGTTAGTCCCATCACACAGAGATCATATATTTTGTTCCCAGAAGCACCTATAGGACTTGAAGTGTGTTAGTCCCATCACACAGACCTATATTTTGTTCCCAGAAGCACCTATATAACTTAAAGTGTGTTAGTCCCATCACACAGAGATCCTATATTTTGTTCCCAGAAGCACCTATAGGACTTGAAGTGTGTTAGTCCCATCACACAGAGATCCTATATTTTGTTCCCAGAAGCACCTATAGGACTTGAAGTGTGTTAGTCCCATCACACAGAGATCCTATATTTTGTTCCCAGAAGCACCTATAGGACTTGAAGTGTGTTAGTCCCATCACACAGAGATCCTATATTTTGTTCCCAGAAGCACCTATAGGACGTGAAGTGTGTTAGTCCCATCACACAGAGATCCTATATTTTGTTCCCAAAAGCACCTATAGGACTTGAAGTGTGTTAGTCCCATCACACAGAGATCCTATATTTTGTTCCCAGAAGCACCTATAGGACTTGAAGTGTGTTAGTCCCATCACACAGAGACCTATATTTTCTTCCCAGAAGCACCCATAGGACTTGAAGTGTGTTAGTCCCATCACACAGAGATCCTATATTTTGTTCCCAGAAGCACCTATAGGACTTGAAGTGTGTTAGTCCCATCACACAGACCTATATTTTGTTCCCAGAAGCACCTATAGGACTTGAAGTGTGTTAGTCCCATCACACAGAGATCCTATATTTTGTTCCCAGAAGCACCTATAGGACTTGAAGTGTGTTAGTCCCATCACACAGACCTATATTTTGTTCCCAGAAGCACCTATAGGACTTGAAGTGTGTTAGTCCCATCACACAGAGATACTATATTTTGTTCCCAGAAGCACCTATAGGACTTGAAGTGTGTTAGTCCCATCACACAGAGATCCTATATTTTGTTCCCAGAAGCACCTATAGGACTTGAAGTGTGTTAGTCCCATCACACAGAGATCCTCTATTTTCTTTGCAGAAGCACCCATAGGACTTCTAGTGTGTTAGTGGCATCACACAGAGCTCCTATATTTTCTTCTCAGCAGCACCCACAGGACTTCTAGTGTGTTAGTGGCATCACACAGAGCTCCTATATTTTCTTTGCAGAAGCACCCATAGGACTTCTAGTGTGTTAGTGGCATCACACAGAGCTCCTATATATTCTTCTCAGCAGCACCCACAGGACTACCGACTACAATGGCTGGAAGACCGCCAAGGGGAGGCAGAGCGTGCAGAGCCAAGAACACAGGGCAGGCAGGCTCTGTTTCTAGTGGACGTGGCCGTGGACGTGGTCATGCATCGTCATCAGCACGTGGCCATGGGACACGCGCGTCTTTGTTTTCGGCAGCTGGACATGTGGAGCCGCATCATGCTGAAGGCTTGGTAGAATGGATGACCAAGCCCTCCTCATCCTCCTCATCCTCTCTCACCCAGGCTCAGGGTACTGGCAGAGCAGCTGCCAACGCGTACTCAATGGCATCATCAGCCACCCCTTCCCTAGACCCACCATGTCCTCCTGAGGAGTCCCCCGAACTCTTTGAGCACAGTGTTGGGTACATGCTCCAGGAGGATGCCCAACGATTCGAAGGCTCGGATGATGATACCCAGCTTGAGGAATCTGGCAGTACTGTTCCACCAGCTGCAGCTTACTGCCAGGTTTGCTCTAGTGGTGAAGAGGGAGGGGATGATGAGGTCACTGACTCCACGTGGGTGCCTGAAGGGAGAGAGGATGAGGAGGAGGAAGAGGAGGAGGAGGATGCGGCGTCACATGTCCAACGAGGCAGGATGCCCCCTGGAGGCCAGGTAGAGGCCAGCACAGCAACTGTACAACACCGCAGAGCTCCGCCTGTGCAGGGCGCTGCCTCTGCACGTTATCAGAAAAGTTCTTTGGTGTGGGCCTTTTTTGAGACGAGTGCATCAGATCGCACCACTGCTATTTGCAATATTTGTCTCAAGCGTATCTCGCGTGGCCAAAACATCAGCCGCTTGGGCACCACAAGCATGACCAGACATATGTCGACCTGCCATGCAGCTCGTTGGCAGGCACACATAAAAGACCCACACCAAAGAACCAAGCGGACCTCTCCTTGCTCCTCATCAGCTGGGATCTCCATCCCCACTACACCTTCAGTCCTCTCTGAAAGCTGCTCTGAGAGGACTGAAGGTGTAGAATTAGGTGTGTCACAACCAAGTACTTGCAGTACACCGACGTCCGATTGCAGCAGGCAAATTTCCCTGCCCCAGCTGCTGGACCGTAGAAAGAAGTACACTCCCAGCCATCCACATGCCCAGCGGTTGAATGCTAGCTTGGCTAAATTGCTAGCACTTCAACTGCTGCCTTTTCAGTTGGTAGACTCGGCCCCCTTCCGTGAGTTTGTTCAATGTGCGGTTCCTCAGTGGCAGGTTCCCAAACGCCACTTTTTCTCACGGAAGGCGATTCCGTCTCTCTACCGGCATGTGGAAGGCAATGTCCATGCCTCGCTGGACAGGGCGGTCAGCGGTAAGGTGCATATTACCGCTGACTCATGGTCCAGCAGGCATGGACAGGGACGGTACCTTTCTTTCACGGCCCTTTGGGTCACTCTATTGGCAGCTGGGAGGGATGCAGGACAAGGTGCAGTAGTGTTGGAGGTTGTTCCGCCACCACGCCTCCAAAACGCTACTACTGCTACTGGTTGTGACACACCTCTCTCCTCCACCCCCTCCTCTTCTTCTTCCTCCAGTGCTCTGTCCTTGGAACCAGCGGTGCTCCGTAGGCGTACAAGGGGCTACGCAAGTACGCAGGCAAAAAGATGCCATGCCGTGCTTGCGCTGGTGTGTTTGGGGGACAGGAGCCACACTGGGCCAGAGGTTCTGGCAGCTCTGCAGGGGCAGGCCGAGAGGTGGTTGACGCCACGTCAGCTTAAGCCAGGAATGGTCGTTTCTGACAATGGCACCAACCTCCTCTCCGCCCTGCGACAGGGGCAGCTCACCCATGTGCCCTGCATGGCTCACGTCCTCAACCTGGTGGTGCAGCGGTTCTTGGGCAGATTACCAGGCTTACAGGATGTCCTGAGGCAGGCCAGGAAAGTCTGTGTGCATTTCCGCCGATCTTATAATGCCAGTGCTCGGCTGACTGAGCTGCAAAAGGAGCTGAACCTGCCCAAGAACCGCCTAATATGTGACATGCCCACCAGGTGGAACTCAACATTGGCCATGCTGCAGCGACTGCACACGCAGCAGAGGGCCATCAATGAGTACCTTTGCGACTACGACACCAGGACACGGTCAGGGGAGCTTGTTTTTTTTTCCCCACGTCAGTGGAGCATGATCAGGGATGCATGCACTGTCCTCGCACCATTTGAGGAGGCCACGAGGATGGTGAGCAGTGACAGTGCATGCATCAGTGACACTGTACCTCTTGTCCACCTGTTGGAGCATACGCTGCGTGGGATAATGGACAGGGCACTTGAGGCAGAACAGAGGCAGGAAGAGGAGGACTTCCTTGCCTCTCAAGGCCCCCTTTATCCGGACAGTGTTCCTTCTGTCCCACCCATCACACAGGAAGAGGATGAGGAGGAGGAGGAGGAGGAGGAGGAGGATTGTGTGAGCATGGAGGTGGAGCCTGGCACTCAGCATCAGCAGCAGCAGCAGTCTTTTAGGGATGATGTACAGTCCCAACAAACCAGTGGACTTGTACGTGGCTGGGAGGAGGTGGCTGGCGATCATGTCATCCTCAGTGACCCAGAAGACTCCGGACCGAATGCCTCAGCTAACCTATGCTGCATGGCCTCCCTGATCCTGCAAAGCCTGCGGAAGGATCCTCGTGTTCTTCGGATCAAGGAGAGGGACCATTACTGGCTGGCCACTCTCCTTGATCCACGGTACAAGGGTAAGGTTGCGGACCTTATCTTGCCGTCGCAGAGGGAGCAGAGGATGAGACATCTCAGGGAGGCCTTGCAGAAAGGTCTGTGCAACGCGTTCCCAGAAACTGGGAGGTTACAAACTCCTGGTCCTGGGCGACGAGTTGCTGAGGCTTCGGTCAGTAGCAGAAGGAGCGGTGGGGAAGGTGGACGTCTGACCGATGCGTTCAGACAATTTTTTAGTCCGCAGCCCCAAGGTATGATCGGTTCCAGCAACCATCGCCAGCGTCTGATATACATGGTGCAGGAATACCTTGGGGAAAGGTCAGACTTGGACACCTTTCCCACCGAAAATCCTCTGGCTTACTGGGTCCTGAGGATGGATCACTGGCCAGAGCTTGCACAGTATGCAATTGAGGCACAATTTTTCAGCCCCTGTTTAACAGGGGCGTGTACATACAATTTTTATTAAGAAAAGCTTCGCAACACGTGTGACTGCTGTGCTCCAAGTACAGTATCTGTGAGGGGTTGCAGTGTTGTGGCACCAGCACCAGTGCCTAAGGCACAATTTTTCAGCCCCTGTTTAACAGGGGCGTGTACATACAATTTTTATAAAAAAAAGCTTCGCAACACGTGTGACTGCTGTGCTCCAAGTACAGTATCTGTGAGGGGTTGCAGTGTTGTGGCACCAGCACCAGTGCCTAAGGCACAATTTTTCAGCCCCTGTTTAACAGGGGCGTGTACTTACAATTTTTTAAAAAAAATGCTTCGCAACACGTGTGACTGCTGTGCTCCAAGTACAGTATCTGTGAGGGGTTGCAGTGTTGTGGCACCAGCACCAGTGCCTAAGGCACAATTTTTCAGCCCCTGTTTAACAGGGGCGTGTACTTACAATTTTTAAAAAAAATGCTTCGCAACACGTGTGACTGCTGTGCTCCAAGTACAGTATCTGTGAGGGGTTGCAGTGTTGTGGCACCAGTGCCTAAGGCACAATTTTTCAGCCCCTGTTTAACAGGGGTGGGTAATTACAAATCTTGATCTAATAGTTCACAGCAGGGCCCATTCCTGCGCCCACCAAGAGTAACTATGAGGGCCTACAGTCTTGTGGCAACACCGTCCACCACCACCGCCAAAGGCCCAATTTTTCTGCCCTGTTCATCAGGTGCTTGCAATTACAAATCTTGATCTAATAACTCACAGCAGGGCCCATTCCTGCGCCCACCAAGAGTAACTGTGAGAGCTTACAGTCTTGTGGCAACACCGTCCACCACCACCACCACCCCCAATTTTTCTGCCCTGTTCAACAGGTGCATGCAATTACAAATCTTGATCTATTAACTCACAGCAGGGGCCATTCCTGTGCCCACCAGTCTTGTGGCTACACCAACATCTAATAGGGCAAATTTCTGCAGAGTATATACGCCAGGCCCCTACTTTCAAACATCCAACTTACAAACGACTCCTACTTGCAAATGGAAAAAGAAAACAGGAAGTGAGAGGAAATCTACCCCTAGGAAGGGAAATTCTATCCTGTTAGATTTAATTTGGGAAAAAGGTATCTCCTCTCTACTGATACTTTATCACCAATCCTTGTTTCAATTAAAACCCCACTTTTCCAAAAACATTTGTCATTGGGACGGAAAGTGAGGTGACATGTTCTGAACAGATGTGCAAAGACAGCAAATGTTACAGGGGTGATAACCCCTCCCTATGTTCTCCAAAAAGCTTAAAAATAGATTTTTTTGGGATGGAGCTACACTTCATAATGTACCTGTTCAGATTCTACTTAAGAACAAACCTAAAGCCGCAAGTGGTTTTAAATGGCTTCTTTTTTTCCTTTACAAATGTCATTTTGTGCAAGGACAGTTCTAAACACGGGAAACACATGCCACTTCACAGGCATACTTTAGACACCCCCCAGGTACCATATTTAAAGGAAAATTTCACTTTTTTTTTTCACTTTATGCATCATTAAAATGACTGCTCCCGAAAAAACGTTAGTTTTTTAAAAGTTCTTTTTGCATTGATATATGTCCCCTGGGGCAGGACCCGGGTCCCCAAACCTGTTTTATGACATTAACATGCATATTGGCCGTTGTAATTAGCACTTTTGATTTCGAACGTTCGCGTCCATTATAACGTATAGGGTTCGAAAATTTGCGCAAACTTTCGGTCCGTTCGAAGGTTCTGGTGCGAACCGAACCCGGGGGTGTTCGGCTCATCCCTAGTGATAATATGTTTTTAAATTGCCTATAATACTCATTAGAGAATCCGTCCTGGGGCCTTGTGTAATGGGAGGGATTGGATGGCTTTGTCAATTTCCTCTGTGGTGAAGGGGGCTGATAGGTCGGTTAATTGATTTGGAGTTAAACTAGGGAGTTGTATGGACTCAAGAAAGGCTGCTATGTCTTTTGGGTTTGGAGTGGTGGTGCTTTCTGTGGTGTGCTGATTGTATAATTTGGCGTAGAAGGTCGCAAATGTATTGGCTATGTCTAGCGGATTAGTCATGCTTATCCCTTGTGTGCTTAGTAAGAAGGGGATTTTGGCTTGGGTTTGTTGTCGTTTGACTTGTTTTGCTAGGAAGGCACTAGATTTGTTGCTAAAGGAGTAGGTGCGCAGTTTCAAACGTTTGATATAATGGTCAAATCTGTTGTAAGATGTAAGTATTTGCTTAGTTTGCGTCTATGATCAGTGATTGCTGAGTGATGTCTGGTTAGGTGAAGTTTTGTTTGCATATTCTAAGGTTTTGAGTTGTTGTAGCATTGATTCTATTTCTGCTGTTCTCCTCTTTCGTTCTTGAGCTCCAAATTTGATGAGGAGACCCAGTAGAAGAGCTTTATGGGCTAACCAGATCATGGACTGGTCACTAGTAGACTCACTGTTGGTTTCAAAGAAGCTCTCAAGCTCGGATCTGATCCTTCCCTCATATTTTGGTTTGTTTAGGAGAGATGAATTCATTCTCCAAGGGGAGTGTTTGTTTAGGAGAGATGAATTCATTCTCCAAGGGGAGTGTTTATTTGGGCCATTTTGTGGGAATATTTGCATACACCTCCAAGAGTCGTATAGATTTTCATTGTTTATAAATGAGGAAAGAGCATATGTTCTCCTTTTACCTGGGTTGGTAGAATCTAGAGATGGATCTGGTGTATCATTGAAGTTGCCACAGATGATTAGAGCCCCATTTCTGTATAGGTCCATTCTGGACTTGAGCTTTTTGTAAAAGGATTTGGGTACGTACACATTAACCAGTGTCATGGGGTGATTATCAATGGTGACGGATAGGATTATGAATCGTTCCTCATCGTCTATGTCTACATGATGAAGGGTAAATGGGGTCATGGCACTTATCGCTATCATTACCCCACATTTTTTTTTTTACTGTTGTGTGAAAAAAAGTAATGTGCATATTTTTTATGCATACATTTGGAGGTTTGGCTTTGGCAAAATGTGTCTCCTGGACGCATAGGACATCTGCGTTATAGGAGCCTGCTTCTTTCCATAAGAAGTTTCTCTTAAAGGGGGAATTAAGCTCTTTGGCAATAACTGATGTAGTGTTCATTGGCATGTTTTTCAGTATTCGTGATCAAGGTGTAGAGATTGAGCGGGACCAAGGCTTTAGAATTATTTTTATACAGCTGGCTGATATAACAACAAATGAAAAAAAAATACAATAGTCGTTACAAATCAAGTATAGGTGTTGTTAAGGGTTAACGGTGATAAAGGCACACTGCCTCAATAGGTTGTGATAGTTAGGGACCAGAACCTGCGAACGGACCGAAAGTTAGAACCCTATTAATTACAATGGACGCGAACGTTCAAAATCTAAAGTGCTAATTATAACGGCCAATATGCATGTTATTGTCCTAAAAAAGGTTAGGGGACCTGGGTCATGCCCCAGAGGACATGTATCAATGCAAAAAGAAGTTTTAAAAACGGACGTTTTTTCTGGAGGCCGTCCCTGGATGTCCTCCTGTTTACTTTCGCAATACACTCTTCTAAGAGAGGGCATCGGGGAAGTTCTGTGCTGGCCGTGTCCCTCGGACACAGCCAGTCACAGATCGCTGTAAACGGCCAATCACAGCGGCCGTTTACAGCACGATCGGCGTGCCCAATGAGAGATGATCTCATATGTAAACATATGAGATCATCTCTCAGCGCCGCTCTCCCTCCTCACACAGAGACAGCGTGTGAGGAGGGCGAGATGAATGGCTGCAGCGGCAGTAAGTAGAAGAAAAAAAAACGAATAAAGTGCCATCTGTCCCCACTGCCATCTGTCCCCACTGGCACCTGTCCCCACTGACACCTGTTCCCATTGCCACCTATTAGTGCCATCTGTCCCCACTGCCACCTGTCCCCAGTACCATCTGTCAGTGCCACCTGTCCCCAGTGCCATTTGTCACCAGTGCCACCTGTCAGTGCCATCTGTCATCAGTGCCATGTCAATGCCACGTGTCATCAGAGCCACATAGTGCCATTTGTCATCAGTACCATATCGGTGTCACGTGTCATCAGTGCCACATATTATTGCCATCTGTCATCAGTGCCACATATCAGTGCCATCTGTCATCAGTGCCACCTGTCAGTGTCACGTGCCATCTGTTATCAGTGTCACGTGCCATGTATCAGTGCCATTTGTCATCAGTGTCGCATGTCAACAGTGCCACGTATTAGTGCCATCTGTCATCAGTGCCACGTATTAGTGCCATCTGTCATCAGTGCCACACCCTGCATCTGCCCTTCTGCTCTGTTGTCATCTAAGGCAGCCATCTGCAGGAGTTAGTGTGTGTGTGCTGTGTGAGTATAGCACAGCACACTAAACCACCTCACCCTGTATCTGCCCTTCTGCCCTATTGTCCGACGGACAAAGTTCTATCTCCTGCTGGATAGATTTTCCGACAACAAAGTCCGATCACACCAATTCCAATCGTGTGTAGCGAATTCCGACGGACAAAGTGCTACGCATGCTCAGATCACATTACAAGACCAAAGCTATTGGCTACTAGCCTCTACGTAGTCCCGTCGTAGGCAACAAACGTCACCATGTTCAGAATGATCGGATTTTCCGACAACTTTGTCCGACCGTGTGTATGCAACACCAGTGTCGGACTAAATCCGTCGGACCAAATCCGATGGATTTGGTGGTCGGATTTTCCGACCGTGTGTATGGGGCTTTAGTGTGTGTGTGCTGTGTGAGTATAGCACAGCACACTAAACCACCCCACCCTGTATCTGCCCTTCTGCCCTGTTGTCATCTAAGACAGCCATCTGCAGGAGTTAGTGTGTGTGCTGTGTGACTCCAGCACAATATACACTACCCATTACAATGTCTGGAAGACCAACAAGGAGAGGCAGACAGTCACGAGCAAAGAAAACAGGGCAAACAGGCTCTGTGTCTAGAGACAACAGTGCTGGTCATGGACATGGTGCATTGTCATCAGCACGTGGCCATGGGACAAGCTTGTCCTTATTTTCGGCAGCTGGACATGTTGAGCCGCATCATGCCGAAGGCTTGGTAGAGTGGATGACCAAGCCCTCCTCATCCTCCTCATCCTCTCTCACCCAGGCTCAGGGTACTGGCAAAGCAGCTGCCAACGCGTACTCAATGTCATCATCAGGCACCCCTTCCCTAGACCCACCATGTCCTCCTGAGAAGTCCCCCAAACTGTTTGAGCACAGTATTGGGTACATGCTCCAGGAGGATGCCCAGCGTTTTGAAGGCTCCGATGATGATACCCAGCTAGAGGAAGGCAGTAGCGTGAGTGCAGAAAGAGGGGATGCTCAAAGACAGCAATCTGGCAGTCATGTTCCACCAGTTGCAGCTTACTGCCAGGTTTGCTCTAGTGGTGAAGAGGGAGGGGATGATGAGGTCACTGACGCCACATGGGTGCCTGAATGGAGAGAGGAGGAGGAGGAGGCGGCACATCTCCAACAAGGCAGGATGGCCTCCGGGGGCCAGCTTGAGGCCAGCACACCAACTGAATCACACCACAGAGCTCCGCCTGTGCAGGGCGCTGCCTCTGCACGTTATTACAAAAGTTCTTTGGTGTGGGCCTTTTTTGAGATGAGTGCATCAGATCGCACCGCTGCTATTTGCAACATATGTCTCAAGCGTATCTCGCATGGCCAAAACATCAGCCGCTTGGGCACCACAAGCATGACCAGACATATGTCGACCTGCCATGCAGCTCGTTGGCAAGCACACATTAAAGACCCACACCAAAGAACAAAGCGGACCTCTCCTTGCTCCTCATGAGCTGGGATCTCCAACTCCACTATACCTTCAGTCCTCTCTGAAAGCTGCACTGAGAGGAATGAAGGTGTAGAATTAGGTGTGTCACAGCTAAGTACTTGCGGGCACTCTGCTAGCAGTACACTGACGTCCGATTGTACCAGGCAAATGTCCCTGCTCCAGCTGCTGGAACGTCGAAAGAAGTTTACTCCCAGCCATCCACATGCCCAGCGGTTGAATGCTAGCTTGGCTAAATTGCTAGCACTTAAACTGCTGCCTTTTCAGTTGGTAGACTCGGCCCCCTTCCGTGAGTTTGTTCAATGTGCGGTTCCTCAGTGGCAGGTTCCCAAACGCCACTTTTTCTCACGGAAGGCGATTCCGGCTCTCTACCGGCATGTGGAAGGCAATGTCCATGCCTCGCTGGACAGGGCGGTCAGCGGTAAGGTTCATATGTCTTTCACGGCCCATTGGGTCACTCTTTTGGAATCTGGGAAGGATGCAGGACAAGGTGCAGTAGTGTTGGAGGTTGTTCTGCCATCACGCCTCCAAAATGCTACTACTGGTTGTGACACACCTCTCTCCTCCACCCCCTCCTCTTCTTCTTCCTCCATGGCCTCTTCGAGTGCTCTGTCCTCGGAACCAGCGGTGCTCCGTAGGCGTCCAAGGGGCTACGCAAGTATGCAGGCAAAAAGATGCCATGTCGTGCTTGCGCTGTTGTGTTTGGGGAGCAGGAGCCGCACTGAAGCAGGGGTTCTGTCAGCTCTGCAGGGGCAGGCCGAGAGGTGGTTGACACTAGACATATGAAATTTGTTTAGTTACGAATTTGTTTTCCGTTCAAATTCGTTATATTCGTTCATTCGTATCGTACGTGTTGTTGTGGCAACACCGTCCACCACCACCACCAAAGGCCCAATTTTTCTGCCCCTGTTCAACAGGTGCCTGCAATTCTTGATCTAATAATTCACAGCTGGGCCCATTCCTGTGCCCACCAAGAGTAGCTGTGAGGGCTTACAGTGTTGTGGCAACACCAACATCTAATGGGGCAAATTTCTGCAGAGTATATACGGCAGGCCCCTACTTTCAAACAACCAACTTAAAAACGACTCCTACTTGCAAACGGAAGGAGAAAACAGGAAGTGAGAGGAAATCTATGCCTAGGAAGGAAAATTCTATCCTGTTAGATTTCATTTTGGAAAAAGGTATCTCCTCTCTACTAATGCTTTATCACCAATCCTTGTTTCAATAAAAACCACACTTTTCCAAAAACATTTGTCATTGGGACGGAAAGTGAGGTGAAATGTTCTGAACAGGTGCACAGACAGCAAAACAAATATTACAGGGGCAAATTTACCTGTTCAAAATTACAAACAGATTCTACTTAAGAACAAACCTACAGTCCCTGTCTTGTTTGCACCACCTGTATACTGCTGTTCAGAGTATATAGGGTTGTAGGTATAGGGTTTTATTTTGGGTGCAGGGTTCCCCTTAATATCCATACAAGACCCAAAGGGGCTGGTAATGGGCTGGGGTGGGTGATGGGGTAGCCATGCCATTTTTCTCAAAGATTTTCATCCATATTGCCAGGACAAGACATTAAAGCCGCAAGCAGTTTTAAATGGCTTCTTTTTTTTTTTTCTTTACAAATGTAATTTTTTGCAGGGACAGTTCTAAACACGGGAAACACATGCCACTTCACAGGCATACTTTAGACACCCCCCAGGCATGGGCGTCCGCAGGTAGGGGCAAGGGGGGTCAATTGCCCCCCCTTGGAATCAGGGATCAGATCGGCACTGTTAAATTCAGCACAGTGGCGTCGCTATGGGGTCCGGGTGCCACCCACCAGTCAAGTGACACCATCAAGGTGCTGACAAGCCCCCCCCCCCCTATCAGTGTAGTGTGACTGCGGACTCTTTTCCCTGCTCAGTCCAGCAGGGAACTTTGTGGCGCTGTGACAGGAGAAAGGCGAGCTGCGGGCTGTCAGAGGTTTCCCCTGCTCGCCCCCCCCCTTTCTCCTTCTCCTGTCAGGGAGAAGAGGCAGCGTCTCTCACTAGGTTTTGCCGCCCAGCTTCCTGCCCACTCCGTTCCTTCCCCATTGGCCATAACTGAGGGCCAATCAAAAAGGAGACTAGGAGAGTCTAGGAGAGACATGGGACATGTAGTCCCGAAGATTGGCGGCTCCATTTTCCACAGGGAGGAGGCTACAGCTCGATTAAAAGAGAGAGATTGAGAGACTGCAGCCTGGAAAAACGCTAAGGGAGTGAGTGCTTCAGGATAAAGAAAGAGGATTGTTCTGGGCAGAAGCCAGAGAGAGAGTCACGCTGCCTAGAGCCACCAGAGAGAGAGCCACGCTGCCCAGCATCACCACAGAGAGAGCCATGTTGCCCAGGGCCACCAGAGAGAGAGCCACGCTGCCCAGTGCCAGAGAGAGTGCCACGCTGCCCAGCGCCACCAGAGAGAGCCACACTGCCCAGCGCCACCAGAGAGAGCCACGCTGCCCAGCACCACCAGAGAAAGACTGAGCCAGGGTACAGACATGCTACACTACTGACCAGAGTTGCCCTTGGGGAACCCAGAGTGAGCGATCATCCAGCCGGAGGGATCATTGCTGTAGTTTTGCTGGGTCTGGTAAGAGGGCTTATTGGCCATTATCCATTACTTATCCTAGGGACTGTACTACGTCTGCAGTCTCTGACAATGATAATGTGATTATGACATTGTCGAAAAGGGGCGGCGCATGGGTGACCCTAAAATGATGCCCCCCCCTGAAAAAAGTTCTGCGGACGCCCATGTCCCCAGGTACCATATTTAAAGGAATATTTCACTTTTTTTTTTCACTTTATGGATCATTAAAATGACTGCTCCTGAAAAAATGTCAGTTTTTTTTTTTTGTTTCATAAATTTTTATTGAACGAATATGAAAACATAATACAATGCAATATTGGTAGAATATCGTAAGCATATTACATGGTATAGAGAGTAGTCTCAACTTTTTCCAAAACATTGTAACAATATACTATAATCACTTGTCTGTGCAGAAAGATGAAGATATATATTTATCAAAATGGAAGTACTTCTATAATGTTCTTATATATTTTTCGGTGTGGGTAGACCACACTACACAGTGGAGGTGGGGTGGGATAGGGGGGGGGGGGGGGGGGGGGAGGGAAGGAAGGAGGGAGGGAAAAAGAAAAAGCAAAATAAATAAATTAAATAAAAAATAAAAAAAAAAATAGATGAAAAATGGGGGTATACATTTGAGTAAAACAAAATTATTGTATTCTTTTCACAGATATATCTGAGATATTCTTATCAGTCATATGAAAATTATTCTCAGATGAGAGTATCTTTGTACTCTTGGGAGCTTTTAAATTCTAGCCAGTTGTACCATACAGCTGTAAAGTTTGTTATTTTCTCATGGGAGATACTTATAAGTTCTTCTATTTTTTCTATATTATTAATTCTCCTAAACCATTCTTTTTTTGAAGGGCCTGTATTTGTGCGCCAGTGACAGGGGATACAATGTCTTGCTGCATTTATCATGATCATGGATAGTGATTTCAGGTATCGTTTCTTGGGGATAGAGTTGTGGTGTAGCAAATATTGTGCAGGAGAGAAACTCAGGTCCTCTGATGTGATAAACAGAACATACTCGTGTATCATTTTCCAGAAGTCCTGAATTTCAGGGCAGGACCACCATATGTGTATCATCGAGCCTTCCCCATCTTTGCATCTCCAACATCTGTCGGATATCTGGGGGTAGAATTTATGCAGAAGAGTAGGGGTTCTATACCATCTAGTGATTATTTTGAAGCCACACTCTTGAGTGGCTACGTTTAGCGACCCTTTGTGTGCATATGTGTATATTTGTTCCCAGTCCTCTTCAGAAATGTTAATTTCCAGGTCTTTTTCCCATGCTTGACACGACACACTGGAGAACTCCGAACTGTCCCCAAACAAAGAGTAGTATAGGGAGGATATGATATGTCTCTGAGGGGATTTTTTTGTACAGAGGATTTCTAGTGGTGTAAGTGGTCTCGTCCAGTATTGGGAAGTCTCGTTTTTTGTCAAAAAGTGTCTAATTTGCATATAGTTCCATTGTGGAAGTATGTATGGGTCAATTACCGTGTTTATTTCATCTCTGGTTAAAAGATTACCTCTTTTAAAGAAGTGCTTGACTTGTATGTCTTCATGAGGCCAGGTGTTATTTAGGAAGAGGTGTTCCTGACCTGGAGGAAAATCAGAATTACCCCTAAGTGGTGTGAGAGAGCTGAGCCAGGGGTAAGGGAGACATTGTTTGAAAGTACTTTGAAAAGTTTCTAAGGTGGGACCTACGAGGGGGTGTGATTTGATGGTTTTGGAGTGGTGTTTTGGATTAACCCACGGTAGTGCTTTAATCTTTTCGGAGAATTGAAGTTGTTCTAAAGATACCCAGTCTTTAACTGTCTGGTGTATATTCCAATCAACTATTCTGGCTAGGAGAGCTGCTTGATGGTATTAATTTAGATCGGGTAGAGCTATCCCTCCTTTATTTTTGGGGAGGTTTAACTTGGTGAATTTAATTCTGGGTGGTTTACCTCTCCAAATGAATTTCGAGCACGCTTTGCAGAAGGATGCGAAGAATGATGCTGGTAGTCGGATAGGGATAGTTTGCATGATATATAAAAATCTAGGTAGTATCGTCATCTTAATTAGGGACGCTCTACGGAACCAGGACACATTGAGGGCATTCCACCTTTTTAGATCATCGTGTGTTTCCTTCAGGATAGGTAGGAAGTTAGTTTGAAAGAGCTCGTTTAAATTTGTGGGGATCTCTATTCCTAGATATGATATTGTTTGTTTGGCCCATGTGAAGGGGAAGTTTTGCTTGCACAATTCTACAGAGCTATTGAGTAGAGTGATGTTAAGGGCGTTGGATTTTGAGTGGTTGATCTTTAGGTTGGAAAGCAATTGAAAGTTTTCTAGGTCTTGCATGATATTGGGTAAGGAGATATGAGGTTCTGAGAGGAAGAGGAGCATATCGTCCGCAAAGGCTGCGACTTTGTAGGTTTTATTTTGAATTTTTATTCTCTTAATGTCCGGGTTGGATCTTATTCTGTTTAGTAGGGGTTCCAGTGTGAGAACAAACAATAATGGAGAAAGGGGACAACCTTGTCTAGTTCCATTACTTAGGTTGAAGGCGTTCGACAGGTGGCCATTGACCCGGACTCTAGCTGTTGGATTGGAATATAAAGCTCTGATGTACGATCTCATTTGTGTTAGAATGCCTATGTGTTTTAGTACTTCGTCCATATAGTCCCAGGCCACTCTGTCGAACGCCTTCTCAGCGTCTAGGGATAAAAAAAATCCTGGTTTTTGTTTGGATGTCAGCCAATGGTTTATGTTCAGCGCCTTAATTGTATTGTCTCGCCCCTCTCTACCTGGGATAAAACCTACTTGGTCTAGTGAAATAAGAGAGGTAAGTAATGGTAATAGTCTGTTAGCTAGTATTTTGGCATATATCTTTGCGTCAACATTTATTAAAGATATCGGTCTGTAGTTTGTGACCTGGGTTGTGTCCTTGCCTTCTTTAGGTATAACTGTTATGTGTGCTTCTAGCAATTGTTTTGGGGGGTTTTGTTCAGAATGTAGTGATTGATAGGTTTTCAAGAATCTTGGCTTAAGAATATCAGTAAATGATTTATAATATTGTAATGGCAAACCGTCTGGGCCTGGGGCTTTACCTAATTTCATATCTTTTAGTGCCTTATCAAACTCTGGACCAGAAATGGGGGCTTCAAGTTCTAATGCTATGTCCTCTGTTATATGGGGTGGGCTATATTTCTCAAGAAATGTTTGGATGAGATTTTCCCTCTTGGCTGAATTGAGGGGGCATTTGGGATTGGATGGGATATTATATAAGGTTTGGTAATATAATTCAAACTGTTTGGCAATCTCCTCATTTGAGGAATGAGCAGTCCCTTGGTTATCTCTTATTTGGTGTATTGTTGCGGCTGCTTTCTTGCTTTGAACTGCCCTCGCTAGAAGTCTCCCGCTCTTGTTACCTTGTTCGTAATAGATCTTATGGCGTAGTACATACTGCCGTTTAGTTTTCAAGTTTAGTTCTTCTGATAACTGTGTCCTTGCTCTAGTCAGTTCCTCAAATGTTGAGATCGCCAAAGTTCTCTTATGTGTTGTCTCTAGGTTGTGGATTTGGTCCAATAGAAGTTTTATTTTGGATTGATGATCTTTTTTAATTCTAGCTAATTTTTTGATAAATTCCCCTCTAATAACGCACTTGTGTGCCTCCCACTGTGTAAGGAGAGTGGTTTCGTCATTCTCGTTTTGTGCAAAGTATTCTTTTAAAGTATTTTTGAAGTGTAGTACATCAATGGGATCTTTCAGGACTGTGGTATTGAGTCTCCAAGTCTTAAGCCCCATACACACGCGCGTATTATCCGAGGACCAGGTCCGTCAGACCATGTCCGTCATACTTTGTCTGATGTTGGTTTTGCGTACACACGGTCGGACAAAGTTGTCGGAAAATCCGATCATTCTGAACGTGGTGACGTTTGTTGCCTACGACGGGACTACGTAGAGGCTAGTAGCCAATAGCTTTGGTCTTGTAATGTGATCTGAGCATGCGTAGCACTTTGTCCGGTCGGAATTCGCTACACGCGATCGGATTTGGTGTGATCGGACTTTGTTGTCAAAAAATCTATCCAGCAGGAGATAGGACTTTGTCCGTCAGACAATCTGATGGAAACTGTCCGATGGTGCCTACACACGGTCTGATTTTCCGACAACATTGTCCGATAGGACAGAATCCATCGGAAAATCCTACCGTGTGAATGGGGCTTTAGTAGAGGTGTTTTTTTCTGGGAAATTTAGTGTCATGGTAATCGGGTGGTGGTCGGAAATAGTTATGTTTTCAATAGAGGTGTTTACTAGAAGTTTTAGATCTGGTTGGGAAAGAAAGAAATAGTCAATTCTGGAGTATTTTTGATATACTGATGAGAAATATGTGTAATATGTCAGAAATATGTCAGTTTTTAAAACTTCTTTTTGCATTGATACATATCCCCTGGGACAGGACCCGGGTCCCCAAACCTGTTTTATGACAATAACATGCATGTTGGCCGTTATAATTAGCACTTTAGATTTCGAATGTTCGCGTCCATTGTAACTAATAGGGTTCTAACGTTCGCGCAAACTTTCGGTCCGTTCGCAGGTTCTGGTGCGAACCGAACCCGGGGGTGTTCGGCTCATCCCTATTAACAATGCCACTAATAGTTGATTTTACAACCTTGAATTCACAGTGCAAACTTCCAACTGAATTTCCTGTTGCTAAGTACCTAAAAGCAAAAAAAATAAAAATAAATTATGTTGTTTTATATTTTTCAGTGCACTACTTACAGACAAGATGGCGTAGCATGCGTGATGCTTACCTAAAATATATGTGGCACCTCAAAGAATCAAGGAGTGGCTCGGGGGCAGCACCTAGGGTACCCTATATGTTTGCCAGGGACTTAGATTTTCTGCAACCCATTGTGGAGATGAGGGAGTAAGTTTTCATCTAGATCATCTATGTATCGCACAACCTATTAACAATGAATATGCCTAGTTTATTTATTCATTTTTTTAAATATAAAATAGGACAGAAGCTAGTTGGGAGGAGCAAGATGTTTTTGATGATCAACCAGAAGCACAAACAGAGGACGAAGCACCGATTGAATTTCCAGAAGGCACAGAGGATTTATCACTAATACAAACATCTTCCAATCTCTGGGAAACTAATCCAGATGAACAATGTGCAGTGGCAGAGGCTATCCCTGGGCCATCCTCTGCTCCTGCACACATTGTTCTGCCAGGCAAAGTGCCAGGGAGGCGACCACCTCTATCCCAACCTGACCTAAGTAAGCGCTTATTAGAAATGTTAAAAAACATGACAGAAAAGGTGGATGCATTTTTATGTCCCGATACAATCCAGTTTTGTCCCACTAATTAAAAAGGTACCCCCAGAGCATTACTTTGAAATGCGAAAGACTATAGAACAAGTGCTGCACTCCCAGCCACAAGCTTCATTTAAATTACCAAATGTGCCCCAACCAAGACCTCCCCTTAACTACCCAAGATACATGCACTACCCTGAGCAGCAACACCATCCTTACCCCTATAATCCACCATCCTATCCCTCAAGTTATGAAAAGCCAATCTCCAGATATGAAGTGTCAGACAGTAACCTTCCCTATCCCATCCCCAATTCCTTCAATCAGGCCCCCCCCACAAAATCAGGGTATCTATGTGCCAAGTCAACATGGGGAGGCTAGGCCTGCTCCCCACACTGCCAGTGATGACCCAGCTTCCGCAACTCAATACTCCTATGAGGCCCCTTTCCAAAAAAACATATCAGAATCTGTGATGAGGTCTGTTCAAGTTCAAGTAAGGACCAAGATGACGCATTTTTGTAAAAATTGATGGAAGAGGCCTACTTGACAGCCAAGTTTATTTTTGTACATATTTCAGAGTTAATTTATGTTTAATACATGAGTCAATTTTATATTTTTATATGATTTTGGGATACGTGAATAAATACTTATTCCAGCATTTTTTGTTGCGTCATGGGTGAAGAGACGTTCCCTGCAGCAGAAGATCTGGTTTGGAATGGAGAGGAACTGGATCCGGTAACTGAGCTGTATCAGGAGAGGAAACCATGGCCTGTTGGGCCAATACGCAACAATTGCCACTACTTCGGCTTCTTCCCACCTGAGCCTCGATAGATTCAATAGAAACTGGAGAATGACCGGAAATGTGGGCAAGGCATAAGCCCTGTGGAATCTTCACTGGTCAGTCAGGGCATCCACTCCGAAGGCCTGGGGACAATAACATCTCGTGTAATATTTCTTCAGTTTAAAGTTGCAAGGGGATGCAAACAGATCTACCTCCGAAATCATTCCCAGAGACAGGACCCAGTTGAAAACTTCGGTGTGGAGAGACCATTCATTGTTGTCCAGGGAGACCCTTGAAAGGAAGTCTGCCTGGACATTTTGAATTCCGGGAAGATAAACAGCTGTCAGATTTGTCAAGTTCGCCTGGGCCCAGGAGATGATCAGACTTACTTCCTTCAGTAAGGAGAGACTGTGAGTGCCCCCTGTCTCTTGATATATGACACTGCGGTCATATTGTCTAGCCTTAGGAGAACTGAGGCTCCTGATGTCAAGTGGAGAAATGCTTGTAGAGCACGGAAGGCAGCTCGGAGCTCCAGAACATTCAAGACTACACCTTGGGATGGGAAATCCCATTTGCCTTGGGCTACCTCCATCAGACAGAGAGCACCCCAACCTCTGTTGCTGGCATCCATTGTCACTGTGATCTAGGAGACAGGTGCTATGGAATGGCGATTGAGAAGATTTTTCCACTGCAGCCACCAGGGGAGGCTCTCCTGCATGGGAGGGGTTATCCGGACAAGATGGTCTCGAGACCCTGGATCCCACTGTTGGAGAAAACCCTGCTGAAAGGGCCGCATCTTCCATTGTGCCCATTTCACCATGGGAGCTGTGGCTACCATGGTGCCGATTATCTTGAGACATTGTGAGGCTCTGAGAAGGGATGATGATATTGTGAGATGAATTCTGTCCCAGATCACTGGAATTTTCTCTAGAGGCAAGGAAATGGTGCTCTTCACTGTGTCGAATTGGGCTCTGAGGAATATCAGAGACTGTGTCGGCTCTAGATGGCTTTTCTCCCTGTTCAACAGCCAACCAAACTCTGTTAGAGTAGAGATGACCTGAACCCGATGTGACAACAGTTGCTCCTTGTCTTGTGACAGCAGAAGTAGATCGTCCAGATAGTGGTGCAACCGGATGCCTCTGACCCTGATTAAAGCCACGACAGCCAGTAAGAGCTTCAAAAATACCTGAGGCAATGTTGTAAGCCAGAACGGGAGACATGTAAATTGAAGATGTCTTATATCTACTGCAAATCTGAGATACTTCTGGAATTCTCTCGCAATTGAAACATAAAAATAGGCATCTTTCAGGTCTATTGAGACAAGCCAGTCGCCTGGTTGTATTGTCTGACGTATTGTTAGCAATGTTTCCATCTTGAATTTTTCCTTTTTGATGAAGGAGTTCAGGTGTGTCAAATCGATGACTGTCCTCCAGGAGCCATTCTTTTTGAGGACCATAAAAAGGGGGAGTAAACCCCTTGAAACCTTTCCTCGGTTGGTACCGGAATGGCGGCACCTTGAGCCATCAGGGAGTCTGTATAAGACAGAAGAACTTGTTTCTTCTCTTCTAAGTGTGGTAGGACTGTGGGTAATACCCAAGTATGTCCTGAGGAGACCGTTTTGACGGTGCAGTAGTCTCGAATCGAGGCTGACCAGACGTCCTGGAAACGGAGTAAACGAGCCCCGAATTGCTCTGTCTGGACAGGCTCTATATCAAAACGAACTTTGAAGCTTCTCGTCCCCCAGAAGAGGCTGTCTTTAAGGACTTCTGTCTTAAAGGTTGATTTCTCTTCCAGTTCTTTCTGAATTTGCGGCCAGGCCTGTAGCTACGTGCATCTCTAGCACGCTCCGGATTTTGTCTGGGTTAAGCTCTACTCTGACCCAAAAGACAGCGGTCCTGGGGTAAGAACCATGATTTACCCCCTGTAGCATGGGTAATGGCAGAGTCAAGCTTATTCCCCAAGAGGGAGGAGCCCTCAAAGGCCATGCCTGTTTAGAGGCAGGATCTGCAAACCACGGGCGTAACCACAGCTTAGCTGTGACTGAAGAGAGCATGACATGCGCCACAAGGCAAATAATATCAAGGGATGCTTCTCCCAAAAAGACTGACGCCAGCTTCAGCTCGTATACTGGTGAGCTCTTGACCAACTCTTCAGAGATGCTTCCTAATACTGCATCCACATCATCCATTCAGGCTTCCATAGCTTTAGACAAGGTCGCAAGAGCCAGGGCTGGTTTACCAGCCATATCTGCCGTAATATAAATACGCTTGAGGTCAGGGTCGATCTTCCTCTCTAAGCCATCTTTGAAAGAAACGGTATCTTCCGGAGGGAGTGTGACATGTCTCACCAACCTCATTAAAGCTGCATCAATGAGGGGAGCCGCCTCCAGATGCTTTACCTCCTCACCCTTGAATGGGTACATTTTTGCCATTTTGGAAATTAGCAAGTTTTTCCTCTCAACTTTACTCCATTCATCTGAAATAATTTTTACAAGTTCACCCAGGAAGGGAAGTTTGGGCATTCTTTCTTGAGCTGCTTGAAGTATTTCCTCTGTTTAGAGGGTGCTTCTACTGGCTCAACCCATCTCAATGCATCTTCAACCGCTTTAACCAACTGTGGAGCCAAGGAAAAATCAAAACCTGTGCTGGATTCCTCCACCTCTGCCTCGCTGTCCGAGGATCCACTTAAAAGAGAAGGACCTGGAATCCCAGGGTCGATCCCGCTGGAGAAACAGGAGGGCTGGTCGCAATCCGTTCTGTTCAGAGATTCCTGAACCACTTTTCTGACCAGAGCTTCCACTTGTTTGTCTCCAGCTCCTCTTTCCTTTTGTCACGTACCCGATGGTGAGCCTGACGTGTAGAGGAAGGCCTCCCGTACAACTCCGGCCCAAGAGCCGCTGGTAGTGGGAAAGCTGGCGCTGGTGCACGGTGGAGTAAGAGTGCCTGGAATAAGTCCTGAAGTCTGTGCAGGTAGGAGCCAGGAACACCAGGTGGAAGCCGGACTTGGCTGCTAGCGGGTTGGAACGTAGCCGGATCACGGGCAGGTATCGGCAGCAGACGAGCAGACTGTGTACAACAGCAGGCAGGAGCGTGGTCAGGTCACAGGCAGGCTCGGCAACAGGAAGGCAGATCAGGTATAACAGCAGGCAGAAGCGTGGTCAGGTCACAGGCAGGTTTGGCAACAGGTAGGCAGATTAGGTATAGCAGCAGGCTGAAGCGTGGTCAGGTCACAGGCAGTTTTGGCAACAGGTAGGCAGATCAGGTATAACAGCAGGCAGGAGCGTGGTCAGGTAACAAGCTGGAACGCGCATGCGGATCCACTCATGCGCCCGTGGCAGATCTGGGTAAACTTTGTTGGCAACTGTGCACAGGTGTGCGCCTGAGGATGTCAGCTGTATTCCATGGATGACTTCCCTGACATTGCCCCCCCCTTACGGGCAGCCTCCGTCTGCCCAGTTGGTTCCTTTTCAGAGGATGGCTGCGGAAGAAGGCATGTATTAAGTCGATAGCATGTACATTCTGCTCAGGCTCCCAGGAGTTTTTCTCCGGCCCATAACCTCTCCATTTGATTAGGTATTGCAGTTGACCCCTTCTCCTCCTGCAGTCCACAATTGCTTCCATCTCAAATTCTTTGTCCCCATTGACCATCACTGGTTCAGGTGGTCTAGACCCCCGATTAGGGAAGGGATCGGGCAATGCAGGCTTTAACAGGGACACATGAAATACCGGTAGGAAACATCATTAATCCTTCTCTTCACAGGAAACGGCCCAAGAAATTTAGGAGCAAGCTTCTTTGACGGATAGGCCAGTCTCAGATTGGTTGTAGCCAACCAGACCTGATCCCCTAATTTCAGAATGAGTTCCCCTCTCGTCTTCCTAAAAGCTCTTTTATTATCCTCCTGTGCCTTGGTCACTAGACATGTGTTTTCGTTTCATTAGTGTTTTAGCTTTTTTCGGAAAATAGAAAATTCGGGAATTTGGAAATTCGCAAATTCGGAATTCGTAAATTTCGGTAAATTTCTATTTTCGAATTTCCGAATTTCCGAATTTCCGAATTTTAAAAAAAATTAGAAAAATTAGATGCGTGTGCCCGGCGGATTGCCCAGTAACTGAGCAGGACGTGGATCTGTGTATGTAAACACACAGATCCACGTCCTGTCACTGGAGAGGAGACCGATGGTGTGTCCCTTGTACATAGGGACACCGATCGGTCCCCTCCCCCAGTCAGTCCCCTCCCCCCACAGTTAGAATCACTAACATAGGGAACACATTTACCCCTGCAGCGCCCCCTAGTGTTAACCCCTCCCCTGCCAGTCACATTTATACAGTAATCAATGCATTTTTATAGCACGGATCGCTGTATAAATGTGAATGGTCCCAAAAATGTGTCAAAAGTGTCCGATATGTCCGCCGCAATGTCGCAGTCATGATAAAAATCGCAGATCGCCGCCATTACTAGTAAAAAAATAATAAAAATGCTATAAATCTATCCCCTATTTTGTAGACGCTATAACTTTTGCGCAAACCAATCAATATATGCTTATTGCGATTTTTTTACCAAAAATATGTAGAAGAATACGTATCGGCCTAAACTGAGGAAAAAATTAGTTTAAAAAAAAAATGGATATTTATTATAATAAAAAGTAAAAAATATTATGTTTTTTCAAACTTGTCGCTCTTCTTTTGTTTATAGCGCAAGAAATAAAAACCGCAGAGGTGATCAAATACCACCAAAATAAAGCTCTATCTGTGGGGAAAAAATTATAAAAATTCTATTTGGGTACAGCGTTGCAAGATCACGCAATTGTCATTCAAATTGCAACAGCGCTGAAAGATGAAAAATGGCTTGGTCAGGAAGGAGGTGTTCGTGCCTGGTAGGCAAGTGGTTAATAACTAGTAAATTAACGAGTATGAATTTAGTTAAGAATTATCTGAAATAAAGAATGCCACATCTAAACAAATGGAATGGAACAAATTAATAATAAATAATTAATAATAAAAAAAAAAAGGTTTTATTATTATTATTGTTATTTATTATTATTATGAGATTGTTACGTTCCATTTGGTTAGATACAGCATTCGTCATTTCAGATAATTCCTAACTTCGGATAAATTCGTGCTCGTTATGTTCACTAACAGACAAATTTAAAAGGGAATTCCAATACCTATAGTTTAATAGTTAGTTATTATTTAGAATTAAACAGATTTTCTTTCTTTTTTTAGATTTTAGATTTTTCAAATTTTAGAATTTCCGAATTCTGAAAATTCGGAATTCCGAAAATCCGAAAATTCGGAATTCCGAAAATCCGAAAATTCGGAATTCCGAAAATCTGAAAATTCGGAATTCCGAAAATTCGGAATTCGGAAAATCCGAAATTCGAACATTCGAACATTCGAAAATCCGAAATTCGGATATCCTAAAATCCGATATCCGTAAATCCCAAAATTCTGAAATCCGTAAATCCCAAAATTCGGAAATACAAAATTAGGACCTTAGGACCGTGACCATGTCCCATCCTTTTGGGGTTCCCCTGTCTCCCCAATTGTGGGAGTTCTGGGGATTGCAGCACTGGTGGAGAGGCTGGTGGTGGGTACCTTTTGGGGATTCTGAGTGAAGCAAGCCTGCTTTGTTTTAAGCCAAATCTCTGGTTCGAGCAACAATTTCCTCAGTGGAAGGGTAAATATTATGTAATTTTCCCCGTGGGGTTTTTTGGCAGAGATGAAGACACTGTTGTTTGTGAAATCAAAAAAGGGTTTTTATTTTTTAAGTAAATCGAAAAAACTATGAACTTGAAAATATTTATGCAGTATTAAAAATGCGAACTCTGGTTAACACATAGAAATTATTTCCACGAGTACAGATGAATATTTACAACGGAAAAATACAGCAATACAATAAAGCTATCGGAGAAAATACACAATGTATAAGGCATTCATTAAGATATAGCCCTCAACCCCGATGCATTTCGACCGTTATCGGTCTTCTTCAGGGGGGATACATATCTCAGAGGGTGAGAACCTTTGTGTTATCTCTGTGAAACATCAAAGACAAAAAAGCTTTAATCAATTTTAACATTTTTTATATAGAGTAATCAATTCTGTCCTGTATTTACATCATGTGTATCATATTTACCCTTCCACTGAGGAAATTGTTGCTCGAACCAGAGATTTGGCTTAAAACAAAGCAGGCTTGCTTCACTCAGAATCCCCAAAAGGTACCCACCAGCCTCTCCACCAGTGCTGCAATCCCCAGAACTCCCACAATTGGGGAGACAGGGGAACCGTTCATCGTTTTTTCGATTTACTTAAAAAATAAAAACCCTTTTTTGATTTCACAAACAACAGTGTCTTCATCTCTGCCAAAAAAACCCACGGGGAAAATTACATACTATTTTTTCTTATAAATTATCAGGGGTGAGCAGTCGGCTCCTAAAAACTAGTCACAACATATGTTGATGCACCATTTCCTATTTTTGGTCACTCTTACCCTTAGCCGAGTTTGCCTATAACAACTCCTGTCATGCAGCCACCAAGCAATCTCCATTCTTTTTGCCAGACTTTGTCCCTGAGTCTTTGTTACCTGCCGTCCAAAGAACCATGGATTTCTTTAACCACTTTACAACCGGCCCATAGCCGAAAGACGGCTACAGGCCGGTTGCTTAACTCTGGGAGGGCGTCATATGACGTCCTCACAGAATTCCTCTCTTGCGCTCATCGCGGCCGTTTACCACGTGATCGCTCGGTCAAATGGCGGAGCGATCACATGTAAGTAAACCGGCGTCATTTGATGACGCCGGTTGTTCTCCCCTCCTCTCTCTGTACCGATCGGTACAGTGTGAGAGGAGAGGGGGAGGGATCGGTGGCAGCAGTGCTGTGGGCGGGATCTGTAGTGCCCACAGCCTGCCCTGCAGTCACCACCGATCCATCCATCCATTCTCAGCCATCCCTCCATACCCAGCATTGCACAGCAATAGCCTGCAGTGTATTGCAGGGTATGGAGGGATGGCTGAGCATGGATGGATGGATACTCTGCCATACCCTGCGATACTCTGCCATACCCTGCGATACTCTGCCATACCCTGCGATACCCTGCCATACCCTGCCATACTCTGCCATACCCTGCGATACTCTGCCATACCCTGCCATACCATGCGATACCATGCGATACCATTCAATACCCAGCAATACTCTGCCATACCCGGCAATACTCTGCCATACCCGGCAAAACTCTGCCATACCCGGCAAAACTCTGCCATACCCTGCGATACTCTGCCATACCCTGCGATACTCTGCCATACCCTGCGATACTCTGCCATACCCTGCGATACCATGCAATACCCTGCGATACCATGCCATACCCAGTGATACTCTGCCATACCCGGCGATACTCTGCCATACCCGGCGATACTCTGCCATACCCGGCGATACTCTGCCATACCCTGCGATACTCTGCCATACCCTGCCATACCCTATTCTAGCCTATCAGCACTGTTGTGTACTCCCAAAATGGCCGCCGTCCAACTTCCGGCGGCAGCATTATTACCATTTCCGGTGATCGGGCCACAACAAAATGGCCGCTATAGCTTAATTACAATGGCTATTTAAGGACACTCCCTGAGACACTAGGCACCCCTGAAGAAGTCACGTGATCGGTGACGAACACGCGTCGGGACCCCAGCCTAGCACAACGACCGGAAGTGACGCTCAGTGATGCTATCGAGCTCGCCGCTCGTTTGTACTGTGAATTTTGCCTTTTACCCAAATGTGAGTACCCCTTTTACCCAGAAATAACTGTTTTTACTTGGAATAAAATTACTGTTTACTAACTTACTACACTATGAGGCTCCTTCCTTTCCTCTACATACACTGATGCGAGCCCCCCCTCCCCATAACTGGATATACTGCTAAAGCACGACCAGAACCTGGGACACCCATCAGACACCCAAAGGAGGAAGGTTACCAAGAACCACAAAGACCCACATTCTCACATGCTGTAACCTTACAGCTGTAAGGTAAGGGACCATCCACACCTCCCCCACTAGGATCGCATGGAATCGCTAGGAATCACTCAAGATATGCACAGCTAAACAATCGCACAGTCCAAATCACATCAACGGAACCACCTGCACTGCACTTATGGAATGGACTTTATTTCACTTTTTTCTTTCATGGACACATATTGAATTTTATTTTTGCGATTTTACCCTGTGTTTTATATATACTATATATTTATGCGATTCACTCCAGTCACTGGATAGATACTTCATCATCGCTAATTTTAGTCTCCTCACTGCGACTTAGATTGCAATTTTCCCTATGCAACTTTTTAATCGCATCCACATTATATCTTATTTTATTTGACTGGATTCACCCAGCTATTTTTTCACTTTATATATATTCTCCTTTTTTACGGGAATTTTATCACAGGCACTTTTTTTTCACATTTTTTTCACATTTATGCCACATTGCTTTTAAACGTTTTTATGTCATGATGTTCCTTGCCTAATTGTGATTTTATCTCCAATCACTGGCACATTATTATTTTTTCCATTCACTATGCACTTTATCTAGGCAACTCCTGTCTTGCTTATTGATTTTATCTGGATTTATTTCCCTGTTCTTTTATCCGCTTTTAGCTTAGTTTAATTGTTTGCGCGCCACTACCTCTTTACTTTATTACCAATCCAATCATTGCCTGCCCTCCAATCTTTATTAGAATGCTTTGGTGTGATTTCCTTAAAGGGGTTGTAAACCCTCTTTTTTTTTTTCATAAATAACAAACATGTCATACTTACCTCCACAGTGCACAGAGTGGTGGCTCCTCCCTGCATCAAGTGTCCACTTTGGAGAAGGTCCCCTTAAGGTGGACACCCATGCTGGCACGCTCCTGAGTCCTGCTTCTGTGTACATTCACACAGAATGCAGGACTCGGCCCTGCCCCCTGGCGCCCGCGCCAATGGATTTGATTGGCAGCGGGAGTCAATGGCGCGCTGCTATCAATCTATCCAATCAAAAGCCGAGACAACGGGCAGAGAGGTAGAGCGCGTCTCTGCGAAGGGAACGAACGGGCTCAGGTGAGTAAAACAGGGGGCTGGGGAGGCGGTCAGTTAGAGAAGTTTTTTCACCTTGATGCATAGAATGCATCAAGGTGAAAAAACACGAGGTTTACAACCCCTTTAAATAATTTCAATTGCTCCAAATCCTCCATGGTCACATTTGCCTTGACCCTAGCCCCAAACACACAATTTCGGATCTTTCCCCTTTGCCATGGGCACCAGCCTCCATATTAATGTACCTAGGGAATCAGTTAGTGACCCCATCTGCTATTCTCCTATGACTAAACCTGGAGAAACTCATCAAAAGGGTACAAGACTTATCCTCCCAATTATGCTCAGTAAGGGTTTCCTGGGTGGGAAGAATTGCCCTTTCAAAAATGTTCCTTCTGCCACACATCCCTGTTCACCTTGCGCACGATACCAGTCGTCTTCCTACCAAACCAATTACACAAACTTCAGCAGACAATCAACTCGTTCATATGGGAGCGAAAACATCCCCTTATTTGGCACGCTACCTTGTGCACACCAACTCGCCTAGCTTGGATAGGCGCACCAGACGTAAGACTTTACTAGAAGGCAACCATTCTTACTCAAATTAAACAGTGGTGGACCTCTACATCCCAATCCAAATTAAGAAGGCAGCGATAGAACATCCACTTAAACAATTTCTCAGTGCAATCTGGCTTTGCTTGCATCCCCCTCACTGATTTCTTTTAAAAGTCAATGCTATCATTAGAACCTGGAGATCAATTTCCCATCAGGAACGGGGCTTCTCCAGAAGGACTTTAAAGTCAATGCCCCTATCCACCTTGGAGCTTCTGAGTGAGGATCTGTCACTCACTAACTGCATCTCGACTGGAATATGCACTATTGGGACCTTATACGAAGGCCCCCACTTAGCCTCTTTCCAAACTCTTTACAAATATTAAATATTAAATACAAATATTTACTTATTCGTCATATAGAAGCTTCCTTTAGCTGTTCAGAGTTTGCCCTCACACTAGAAACCTTACGTTTCATTGAAGCTACTGAACACACATTGAAAGGCCTCTCCTGCTTCTATAAGCTGCTTATGCGACCTCAGGTATCACAGAAACTACCATCAATGTCACACTGGGAGAAAAGTCTTCACATTTCTCCGGATCTCACTCAATGGCAACATTCTCTTACCAATCTTTTCCTACTCTAAATGTATCAACTATTGGGAAACTGTACAAAAGATCCTCCACAATTGGTATTATAAGCCCACTAGGATCGCATCTATATATCCTGATGCTTCACATATTTGAGGGAGGCAATGTGGAGTGGGGGGAACCCTGCTACACAAATGGTGGGAATGTTCGAAATTGGAGTCCTTTTGGTCAGGCGTGGATGCACTTTTTTTATCTGTAACTGGAATACAGTCTACTATCTCACCATCACTGGCACTTCTGGGACTAGGAATCGATGCAGGGCCTAGGTGGACACACAACATCCTGACCCACATACTTATTGCTGCTCACCTAGCATTGGCATGCAAATGGAAAATGCCTGTCCTTCCACCATTCTGCAACTGGCCCCTATTCTCAATGAGCATTTGATGTTAGAGTACATGTTTGCTAAGGCTCACCTCACAATGTTTAGAGTTTATACCCTTTGGTCCTCGTGGATCAGAGACTCCAGAAGTACAGCTCTAGGGTAGATGAACAACACAGGGAACAGTATTCACTAAAGAACGTCTGCTCTCTGACAGTAGTCCTCAGATGTTAACCCTAACTCTACTTTCACTCTCTTTAGATACTCATTCTCAATCTTTGGTTAAAGGCACAACATATCATTCCACTATGGTAGTTTTCAATGGACACCTTCTATGATTGCAAACTATCTGTTTGATTTATGGTATTAGTCACTAATCCCTCAATCTCTCTCTTTTTCTTTTCAATTTGTTTTTATTGAGAATTGACAGATTATGCAAAGATAGTCATAGCATATGTTGAGAGATACAGTGTTCAAGCCATATATAACTGTAGCACTGGGGGGCGTGGCCTGCAGCGGAGCTTAATGGCAGCGTGATCTCTGAGCTCCGGATCCTCCAGGGATAAAGCGTCCATAAACGGCACCTATAGACCCCGCTAACCGGCTCATCTACCGGCGTAACAACCCGCTAACCTAAGGAGGACATGGCGACCAAACGAAAAGGGGTGAACAAGCCACAACGCCTGACGGACTATTTCCATCATCCGCGGCCTGGAGGTAGGCAATATGGCGCTGACCCCGCACACGCGGAGGCCCACAAACACAAGCCCAAACCCAGCTCATCCACCCCATCACCCTTACACGACGATCCGATCGTCGACCAACTATCCCCCTTGCCTCATTCCCCCACAGGGAGCCCGGCCAAAGCTAAACTAAGACTAGATGGGAACGGATGCAGCTCTGCCCCAGGCCCTGCATCAGATTCAGGAGATGACACCAGGGAGCTCCCGGACTCAATTACGTCCTTCCCCACAGCTAATCAACCTGTACTGGACACTGTCCTCAAGGACATGCTAGTCTCCCTCAGAAGTACACTCCAAAATGACATGGTGAATTGTATGCACAGGTTTAGTGGGGAGCTCTCTGCAGTAGAAACGAGAGTGGAGCATATAGAGAGCAAGATGGGGGAGTATGCCTCTACCATTAATGATTTGATAGATGCAAATGACGAAAAAGAGGACGAAAACGCATGGATCAAAAACAAAATCGCAGACATTGAGGACCGTTCCAGAAGGAACAACCTCAAAATTAGGGGGGTCCCGGAGGCTATATTACCCCCAGACCTGAGGTCATATGCCAAGGACCTTTTTTCCTCCCTCCTGCCTGACTTGTCCCTGGTGGAACTTACTATAGACAGAATTCACAGACTACCAAAGCCTTCACACCTACCAGATGCAGTCCCCAGAGATGTAATCCTCCGCCTGCATTTTTTCCATGTGAAGGAGCAACTAATGCAAGTCATGCGTAAACAAGACAACATACCCTCACAGTTTCAAAATCTGCAATTCTATGCCGATTTGTCCCAACATACTCTGCAGAAAAGGAGAAACCTGAACACCATCACAAAGGTGCTCAGGAATCACAACATCCCCTATAGATGGGGTTATCCCACAAAGATCACCATTACTAAACAGGACAAATCCTTCACAGTGGATAACCTAGAAAGAGGCATCTCCCTCCTGAAGGAATGGAGAATACTCCCAGAAAATGAAGAGATCAGTGAGCACAAAATCAACCGTCGCCCACTCAGCCCTGACTGGACACCTGTCACGCACAAGAACACAAAATCGCATGCCTGATTGACCTACCAAACAAGGGGTCCACCATTCCCTGACATAAGGATCCGGATAACTCATTCCCTAGGCCGGAACTTTTACCCCGAATTACTGGAGCAATTGTTAGCTCCATGCAAAGTCAGCCATTGTCAGCTGTAATGCTGGCAAAAGGAAAAGTTGAGCTATCTGATATGCTCGTATATGTTCACTTGACTGTTCCTCTCTTGGTTTTGTCGTTTTCTTTTCTTTTCTTTTTTTCTCTTTTTTTTCTTGAAGTGCACAGCCCTCCACCAAACAGCAAGGACCAGCTCTTGAGTTCCACTCCTTACAGATTAACCAGAACTCCAAGTGATCAACAAGTGAATACCGACACACCAGCCAACGGTGACCCAGAACCTTATGTGAGTACAAATATCTTAATCTATACACCACATGGCTTATATCAACTAGGAAAAGGAACCTCTGAACTAGGTATACCCACCAATTCTTTCCGTTAGCTGGTACTGGATACCACCTCCATAGCCATACGCTTTCTATCCATTAATGCTAAGGGGTTAAATCACCCCATGAAAAGGAAGTCTCTGTGGAACGAAGCGTTAAGTAACAAATCCGACATTGTTTGCGCACAAGAGACACACTTTTGCAAGGAGTCTGCTCCTAAATGTGCTCACAAGAACTTCCCCCATATCTTTTTTGCAAAGGCGGACAAAAAAGTAAATGGGACAATGATAGCTATCAGAGACACAGTGGCATTTACGCTCCATACCGAAATTACAGACCCTCTAGGCAGATACACCATTCTGATCTGTGATATTAACCAAGCCACATACACCATAGTTAACCTCTACGCCCCAAACAAGCATCAATTACGTTTTTTTAACAAAATTATGAAAAAAGTCAATACGGTCAAGAAAGGGTTCCTTATTATCTGTGGAGACTTCAATATTGTTCCCGACCCCTGTATGGACTCAACTTCCAAAGCAAAACGCCAAGTTCAGTCCCTTCAGAGTGCCATTCACAAGGAGGACCTCTATGACGTGTGGAGGTGCCACCATGCAGGAGAAAAGGACTTTTCCTTCTTTTCCACCCCTCACCACACGTACACACGAATAGACTTGTTCCTTACTGACCAACGCACGCTATCCAAGTCAATCTCCTCAACTATCAACTCCATCACCTGGTCGGACCACGCGTCCATAACTCTCCATGTTAAAGACTCTTCCACGGTGGACTCTGCTCCACTATGGAGAATTAACTCCTTTCTCCTACAACATCCGGAAACAAAAAAAATCATTGAAGATAACCTCTCTGAATTTTTCACACTTAATGGTCCTTCTATGCAGAATAAATTTACCCTGTGGAATGCCCATAAAGCATTCATCAGGGGGATCTTTATCCAACAGGGGGCTAGGGCGAAGAGGCGGAGGCAAAACAAATTAAAAGAGATCACTGAGAATATACGAAAACTTGAAACTGATAATAAAACACTAACCTCCATTACTCTTTCCAAACAACTTAACCAACTACGACATGACCTCAGACTTCTGCTAATGGAGGATTTTGAGAAATCCTCTAAGAAACTCAAAATGTCTTATTATTCCCAGGGGAACAGAGCTGGTAAGCTCCTAGCCCACCAAATTAAAGGACACAGAGGGAAGACCAAAATCCCCTATATCCTACACTCCACAAAACACACGAAGATGCATCATCCACAGGATATAGCGGATGCCTTCAGTAACTACTACGGCACCCTCTATAACCTCAAAGATGATAGAGAAACACCCCAACCCACTACCAAACTAATAGAAGATTTCCTGCAACAGGTTTCTTTACCAAAACTCTCTGCCCAACAATTAGAATGTTTGAACACCCCATTTACAGCAGAGGAAATTCATAAGGTTATAGAATCTATCCCAAAAAATAAATCCCCAGGCGCTGACGGATTTATAGGGGAATACTACCAAACATTTAAAAATATTCTAACTCCTCACTTATCAGATATCTTCAATGCAGCCGCCGCCTTATCCTCCTTCCCCCAAGAAATGCTGAAAGCTATCATCGTCACTATACCCAAGCCAGGGAAAGCTCTTGATAGTCCTGCTAATTTCCGCCCCATTTCGCTGCTAAACGCAGACCTAAAAATTTACGCAAAGTTACTAGCTAAAAGATTGATAGACCTGATGCCCCTATTGATCCATCCAGACCAAACTGGTTTCACTAAGGGTCGTCAGACCTCCGACGCCACCAGGAGGTTGACCAATATCATTCATCTGACTGGATCCTGTCGGAGGCCTTCTTTGCTACTGGCTTTGGATGCGGAGAAGGC
The DNA here is from genome assembly GCA_028564925.1 of Lithobates sylvaticus. NCBI lineage: Eukaryota > Metazoa > Chordata > Amphibia > Anura > Ranidae > Lithobates > Lithobates sylvaticus. The sequence continues at coordinate 186,547,012 of CM053031.1, read as the reverse complement.
CTTCGACAGGGTCCACTGGGGCTACCTCCTTAGGGTGCTGGAGAAGTTTGGTTTCTCTGGACCCATCCTCTCGGCCATTATGGCCCTGTATTCAGAACCTTCAGCCCAAGTATATACAGCTGGTGTATTGTCAACCCCCTTTAAAATTACTAACGGCACCCGGCAAGGATGCCCATTATCCCCTTTAATCTTTAACCTAATTCTGGAACCACTAGCAACCCTCATTAGAACACATCAGAACATCATGGGAATCTCATCCCACGGATCTAAACATGTCATCAGCTTGTTCGCTGATGACATCATTATGATGCTCACTAACCCTGAAAAATCCCTGGCTTCGGTGTACGACGTATTACAAATGTTTAATAAGGTCTCATATTCTAAAGTCAATGAAAGCAAATCCTATATACTCGGTATAAATATACACGCTCACCTACAAAAATCTCTTAGTTTGCGGTTTCCATTTGTCTGGAGCAAAGACGGGATTAAATACCTGGGTATCACCTTAACCGCATCCACAGGTAACATGTACCAGGCTAATTACATGTCTTTTCTAAATGCCCTCCCATCAAAACTACAAACCATTGCCAAAACAGAGCTCTTGTGGTCGGGGCGTCTAGCAGCTTTTAAGATGATAATCTTACCCCAACTAATCTATCTCTTTAGAACCCTTCCCATCCCGGTCCCTAACACTTTCTTCTCCAAACTGCAATCCCAGATCAATAAGTTTCTCTGGATGGGGAAAAGGGCGAGATGGGCCTTCCAAAACTCAATAGCAGCCAGAACGGCGGGCGGGGTGGGCAATATACTAGTTAAGGATTACTACACCGCATCGATACTATCTCAACTACGTACATGGTTCCCCAATGCCCCCAACCCTAGATGGAAAGAATTAGAGGAAGGCCAAATCACCAATACCAATCTCTTCAATCGCCTAATGGCATCCTCTCTCGGTTATACCACCACTGCCCCATTAGCACCCCCAATTAGAGCATCCCTGCAAGCATGGAAAAGTCTGCTGAAACAGCCGTTTACAGCACCCCCTGTCTCCTCACTACAGATTCCTATTACATGTCTAGCGGGGATTATACCTGATCTACATGTAACACACTGGACAGACCAGGGTATACATAACATCTCAGACCTCATGGTTGGCCCAGCAGTGAAGACATTCAGGTCCTTGCAACTAGAGTATGGTCTGAACGACTCACAACAATACAAATATATCCAGATTAGCCATTTCCTTCGATCCAACATCAAAACCGCCATCCAATTACCATGGAAGGTGATATTATTCCTCACCAGACCCCCATCTAACATTAAAGGGATTTCATTATTCTATAACACCCTCAACAACAAACTAATATTTGTTAAAAACCCTAACATAATGGCCTGGGAGCGAGACTTGCACACAACCTATACAACCGAACAATGGCAGTCAGCCCTAAAAGTAACCTTTTCCGCTACCAAATCCATAAACTTATGGGAATTACATCAAAAACTACTACTTCGTTGGTACCTAACCCCACACAAAACCTCTAAATTTAATAGTCAAGCTTCTCCAATGTGCTGGAGGAACTGCAATTGTGTAGGCACCCTTCTCCACACTTTCTGGGACTGCCCTAAACTGTTCCATTTATGGGACGAGATATTTAAACTACTAGGACTTATTTCACACTGCCCTGTCCCCAAAACCCCTGGACTAGCTGTGTTGTCTTTGGGTATACCTAAAGCAAGCAGAACAATAGTATCCCACATTCTACTCAGTACTAGGTTGGTGATAGCCAGACACTGGAGATCCCAGACCCACCCCTACTAAAAGAAATAATAATGACTACAAACATCCACGCTAAATATGAAACCATGTTTGCCTCAACCCTGGGAAAATTCCAGCTCTCACAAGACCTTTGGAAACCGTGGAATGACTGGATCTCCAAAAATGGATCTCAGTATAGCTAATTTTAACTATTATGCAATGAGAAGCTAGGCAATAGTTTGCTTACTCTCTTAATCCTTCTATTTATCTCTCTTTTTTTTTTTTTTTTTCTCTCTCTTGCTTATCCTCTTATACAATACCCAGTAAAAAATCATATATTTGAACATGTGCCTGGTGCTTGCGGTGGGTGACGGTTGGGGCTCCCCTCCTATGGTACAGTTAGAACCCGTTTGGGGTACCTGAGGGGAGGTCCGCCCTCTCTACGGTAGGCTTCAGGTACACCTTGTTCGGATCACATATGATTATGTCACTGTACGAAGCTTAATATGACTCCTAGCATATGTGTTCTACCAGTTCAACAGTAAAATTTAAAGCTGTATAAAGGTATGCAATCTTCCTGCTGAGTTGTTTTCCCACGTTGTATTACGTTTATACCTTACTTTATGGTATCGTTGTATTTTATATTTGAAAAACTCAATAAAAACTATTGAAACATAACTGTAGCACTAACCCCGAAGGAGCTGCTGGTTTGATTTGGGCTTACCGTTACCTTCTTGACCTTGTGTGCATCTAGGGGTTTCCTGAGGTAGATGGCTCAAGGAATTGCAGAAACTGACACTGGATCCACTTTGGGATTTTTATTTGCAAAAAAAGGGTAGACAAACACAGTCTCTCAATGAAGGATAGAGGGTTTAGGTAGAAAGTTCAGGTACTCTTGGAAATGCTCAAAGAGAGCTCTAGAGAATAGCCACTCACAACTGGATTTTCACGGCTACCAGATAGACCTCCTCTCACTAGGCCTAGCAGCCGATAGAGTATTCAAATAGAGCAAAGTCTCTGCCACAGACTTGTTGTAGAATACTTGTAAATAAAGTCTCTGCCACAGACTTGTTGTAGAACACTTGTAGTAACTGAAGGATGTAGACAAATTTAGAGAGCCCTCATATGGTACCAGTATCTTGCAGCCGGTCGGCGAAACCGTACGAGTGTAGAGTCACTTGGTGTCTTTCAAATAAGCCTCCAGGCTCTTTCTGAGAAGCCAGCCTCTCCCGAAGAGTCCTCCCCTGGTTGCTTCTTCAGTTGCTGGGCCTCTCCACAGATGAGATGGCACCGGACCACCTTTGAATCCTCTTTCCAGTTACTTTGCCTCGGGCTAGCCATCCCCGAGACTCGGAATTGGATGGATCCGCACCCCAGGCCATGAGAGCCATGGGGGCTGGTCAGGAGGACCAGGACCAAACAGACAGAAGATGGCTTCTGGACCGGAACCCAGAAGCACATGATGTCAGTACCTTAAGTACCCTCTCCCAGAAAGCACAGCAAGATGACACTCCAACTGGGCTGGTTCCGAGAAAGAGTGGCACTCAATGCGCCTATCCAAACTGCATTCTCACACTTGCCAGAAGTGACAGCGACACCTGTGGACAAGCAGAACCCAGTGCAATCCAGCTAGACTGGTACTGAAACCATAATTTGGTATAATTTTTTTAACTTTAAATCTTTATTTATTTTCTCATTTCCAAAATTATTTAACATCGCAATATAAAAACATGTATACAAAAACAATCTTTTATCACAAATTAAAAACAGTTTACTCAAACACTAGATCCTATTTTACCTGGAGATTACTAAATGGAAGAATCATGTAACGAGTGTCCTACCAACTGTCTTTTATATATTCAGCCAGTTTTTCCTTTAGTATTGCCCCTTGTTACTCTCCCTCCCTCCCCCCATCCCTTCCCCATCCTAGTACACAGATATATGTGTGTCCTGGGTGCGCCTGCTCACGTGTTTTTTTTTTTTTTTTAAACCACAAAGGAAAAAAAAAAAAAAAACACAACATTCTCCCCCCCCCCCCCCCCCTAGGGTTCGCGCATATTTTCAATAATCTATACCCCTTATCTTTCCTCTTCTAAGCGACTGACGTTTCTCTTTCTCGTTGTCTTCCCCGTCTGGTTGCAGTATCTTGGTTATTGCCCGTCTGGGCCCAATTTGGTCATCCATAGAGCACACATACTATCATATTCATTGAGGTTACCTCTTTTTATGTATACTATTCTTTCCCGGCATAAGATCTCAGTTATTGTCTTAATCCAGTTGCTGGGGGGTTTACTGCAGGGGGTTTCTTTGCTTGCCAGTTCATTGCAATCATTTCCCTGGCTTGAAACAGGCCTCTTAGGATTGCTATTGTAGTGCTTTTCCTCTCTCCCCTTTCCCTTCTGTATCCCAATACACACACCTTGGCTTCATTTTCTAATTTGATCGCAAATGTATCTCTCATGATGTTGGACACTTCCTCCCAGTACCGGAACAGTTTAGGACATTTCCACATCATGTGCAAGAGGTCCCCCACCTCTTGACATCTGGGACATTTGTCATCAAGTCTCCTGCCAAACTTAAATAAACATTTGGGTGTGTAATAAGCACTATTCACCAACATCAGGTGAGATATCCTCTGCGAAGGGGAAACTGATACTGCCGGGGCCATCTCCAATATTCTTCTCCACTGGTCGTTCGTTATTGTTCCTATATCTTCTTCCCATTTTGGTTTTACGTTTTGAAGACTTCCTCCTGTATTCATTTTGTGGGTAATTTGCCCGTATATCTCTGATATCAATCCCTTGGTAGGGCCTAAGTGCAGTATACTCTGCCATAAAGGGGTCTCATTAAATATCAAGGGTTGATCCAGAAATTGGGCATCAAGGGCATGTCTTATTTGCAAATAGAAATAAAACGTACCCTGTGGTATGTTAAACTCTTATTTCAATTCACCAAATTTTTTAAGGGTGTTACCTGTATATAATTGCCTCAATCTTTTAATTCCCTGGTGTTCCCACTCTCTGTTTTTTCCCAACTGAAGGACTTCTTATTGCTTGTTATTATCCCATAGGGGAGTATAATCGGACCTCCCATTATAGCCCATTTGTTTTTTAATTGTTATCCAGCGTTTAGCTATCATTTTTTATTGTGGAATATTTGACTCTTTTCAATTTGGAGTACCCCCCTCCGGTACTCCACATCCCATAAGCTGTTGTAACTGAGATGACCAATAGTAACGCTCTGGGTGTGGGACCACAAATCCCCCTTCCCCTGTTGGGAGTTGCAGTGTACTAAGTCGGATTCTAGCCTGGCCCCCCTTCCAAATTAATTCCCTGAAGAGGGTTTCAATTTTTTGAAACCACTTCTTGCCTATCCATACCGGGGAGTTGTGTAATATGTACAAAAGTTGTGGCATCCATATAATTTTAATTAACCCACATCTCCCCGCTACCGACAGTGGAAAGCGCTTCCAAACTCTAATTTTGTTTTTGAATTTAGCCAGCAGTGGTACAAGATTTTTATGTACTGATTGGGGCCCTTTGTTAAAATTATCCCCAAGTATTTCATCCTATCTACCACCGCTATCTGGGGCATTCCTGGTATTGTTACCTGACTGGTAGTATCTATAAGCAAAAGTTCTGATTTTTCCCAGTTAATCTCTAGGCCGGTGAACGTACCAAATTCCTCCACTACATTCATAGCTTTTATTAAAGAATTACCGATATCTCCAAAAAATAGTAGCACATCGTCCGCATGAAGTGCAACCTTTTCTTCGCCCCCCACCTTCTTCTTAAAGCGGTAGTAAACCCGCTGAAAAAAATTCTACTTTAAGTACACCTGTAAGACAAAAGGCATAATGAGCTAGTATGCACCGCATACTAGCTCATTATGAAATACTTACCTTAGAACGAGGCATCGGTAACTCACCTGGTCCACGCCGAGGTCGCTGACATGTTGCCTCGGCGTGTCTTCCGGGTATCGCGACTCCAGCGCTGTGAGTGGCTGGAGCCGCGATGTCGTCACTCCCGCGCATGCGCACGGGGGACTTCTTCCCGGCAGTGTTCGGATTCTGCCGGCCCATCAGCCGAGAATCCCCCGTGCGCATGCGCCGCTGCAGTCAGCGGCGCATTACACGGGGAATATCTCCTAAACCGTACAGGTTTAGGAGATATTTTTTTACCTACAGGTAAGCCTCATTATAGGCTTGCCTGTAGGTAAAAGTCATTTTTTTAACTTTACAACCACTTTAAATCCCATTATTTCGGAGCTGGTTCTTATGGCGATGGCCAAGGGTTTCATTGCCAGGGCAAAGAGCAGGGGTGATAACAGACACCCCGGTCTTGTCCCGCTCTCCAGTTCAATCACATCCGATATCACATTGTTGATTTTTAATCTGCAGTGGGCCCCTCATAGAGCAACCTTATCCACCTGGTAAATGAGGGACCAAGCCCAAACTTTTCCAAGACTTTCCATATGTATCCCCACTCCACACTATCAAATGTTTTTGGTCACATCTAGAGTCAGTATCACCATTGGACCCCCATTCACCACCGGATTTTGTAAATTTTAAAAAAGCTCTTCTGATGTTAATGCTCGTCGACCGCTCAGTTATAAACCCCGCTTGATCTGAATGAATCATTCTTACAATAATTTTGTTCAGCCAACTCCCTGAACCTTGGCCAAAATCTTTGCGTCGGAACAGAGCAAAGAGATTGGTCTATATGCTGCTACATCCAACGGGTCCTTTCTGTCTTTGTGCAAGATTATAATTGTTGCCCCCAGCATAGAAGCCGGCAGGCGTCCCTCCCTAAACGCATCCTCCAGTGTATTTAACAGTTCCGGTAACAGGATTTCTCCGTATTGCTTATATGTCTCAATTGGGAGCCTATCTGGGCCAGGGGATTTATGATTTGCCATATTACCCACTGCTTGTTGCAGTTTTACAAGAGTTATTGGGGCCTCTAACTCATCTCTCTCCTCTTGTGTGACAGATGGAATCTCCAATCTCCCCAAGAAATCATCCATTGCTCTCCCTGCTCCAATTTTCTGAGCTGTATAAAGGTTTTTATAAAAATCCCTAAAGAGCTGGGCTATTCCTGTAGAGTTGGAGATAATTTCTCCTCCCTCCCCTCTTATAGCCTGAATAGTAGCTGATGGGGAGTGTGCTAGCATCTTGCCCACATTCTCTCCTTCTGCGAAGATCGCTTGCCGCTGAAGGAGTCTGCTTGTTTCAGCCTTCTTTATGGTTACCAGTTTGTACTCCTGTTGCTTATCAAGCCATATCATCAAGGGGATGTGACCGGAGATGAGAGGAGTGTGAGGTGATGAGCGGTGAAGGAGAGTAAACGGATGTTTGTGTGCCCTCCCTTCGACTCCATGGTATGCTGCTAGGCTGCCCCGACCCGACGCTGTGACGCTGGAGCCATGCTGAATTGTGTGAAGGTCCCCTTGTAATACAGCGTAGCACGGCACAGACAGCGGCTGCATTGGACGAGAGCCTCCGGATATTCCTGAGGTGCCACGAGCTGAGCCGAATCGAGCACTGTGCACAATCCCGAGCTCGAGCCAGAGGACGCGCCAACAGGGACGACAGTAACGCTGCACGCCAATACCGCTGCCTGAACAAGTGTAGCGTGGGAGCTGGGGAGCTTACTAATGGAAAAGGTTGCGGTGCAGTACCCTCGAGTTGGGTGCTGACTGTCTGCAACACCTTGCTGCCTTCTCTGATCATTGACTTCTGGGGAGCGTGTGCCGACCCAATTGTGGAAAATAACCTGCAAAATACCCGGTTCACATCTCGGCATAAGCAACTAAGGGGTCACAGTAAAATCGGCGGTCGCGTGAGTAAAACACAAACAGTACACTGTAAATGCCTAAAGCCAATGGTTATTACAAAATAATGAAGCAAGGACATCATAAGTGAACTGTATGCCAGTGATACCCTGTAGACTGTCTTTGCAAAGGGAAAGAAAAAGGAGCGTTTTTTTTTTTTCTTCACACGGTCAGGGGGGAATGTATATGGAATCACTGCAGGTCTGAACTAAAGACTGTATATGGTATACATTGATTAAAGCATTTCCTATGAGTACCCCCCTCCCGGAAAGTAGTAATATGAGGATAGCCTGAGTCTTAAAAGCATCTTCCTTTTTTTTTTCCTCTTCCCTCCTCTCCGTTTTACATAAAGGGAGGTATTGAGGGGAAGCCCAGGAATCTGGTACCCCCTTATATATTTCCCCTATCCCGGCTTGACCTAATCGATCAATTGTGACAACCTGCTGCTGGCCGGATCTTTTACTCCCCTCAGTTAAGCAGAAAATAAAACATGCAGCATCTATGCTCAGCTAAGGAGAAAAACCCCCAGCAAACGTCTGTAGCTACAACTGCAGCAAGACTGGAGCAGTATGTTCACACCTCCGCTCAGACCCCACCAAAAAAGGGCGTGCAGACCAAAGCACAACAAGGGGGCTCAACAGATAGAAAAAGTCAGGGTCAGGGTCAAGCAGGTATTGTAACCCTACCAGCTTTAATAGCTAAAACCCGAGCAATAAAGACACTGTGCCAACTGGTGGTAATATAAATATATAAATAACGTGGGCATAGAAGTACCTGGCCACCTGGCCCACTCCCAGAGAAGGAACCAACACTGAAAGACGTGTTTCTGGCTGTAAATGCATGTAATGGCTCACTTAAGGAGCTGTGTGGTCAAATGAAAGGAGTAAAGGAGGATCTGGTATTGGTCAGACAAGAACTGGAAAAAACAGCCCAGAGAACAACAGCCCTTGAGGAGAGAATAAGTCAAGTAGAAGACGAGGTTTCCGCTCTAATAGCTGTCATAAAGAACATGAAAGAAATAACCAGGCATGCAACAAAATTTGAAGAGCTGGAAAATAGACTTCGCAGGGATAATGTGAGGGTGGTGGGGTTGCCAGAAAAAAGTGAAGGCCCAAATCCCATAGAGTTCCTGGAAAGATGGTTGGTTGAACTTTTTGGAAGAGAATCTTTTTCAACAATGTTCTCCATTGAAAGAGTCCCCTTTAGAGCTCCTCCGGATGGGGGCTTCCCTAGACCTCTTTTGATGGAACTCTTAAATTATAAGGACAAAGTATCTTTGTTGAGGAAAGCAAGAGAAGCAGGAACCATTCTCCTTAATGGGACTAAGATATAATTTTACTCAGATTTCTCACCAGAACTTCAGAGACAGAGAGCTGAGTTTATACAGAGTTTATACAGATTAAGCGCTCTTTACAAAAGCACAAGTTGACTTATGCCCTCCTTTATCCCGCAAGGCTGCGAGTAACAGCATGGGGGAACTCAGATCTTTAACTCCCCAGAAGCAGTGGAGAGGTGTATGGAGGAAAACCTAAGGGAAGGAGGGGAGGGGGAGGGAAGATGGGGAAATCAGTTTTTTTGATATAATGCTTAGAATGACGAGGGGTGTTTTTTTTTTTTTGGTCACTTTGACACTGAATAATATTTGGTATTGTAATAATTTTTTGGTCATTTTGACATTAAACACATACAGTATCGAAATACCGGGAGTGGGAGGGAGATAAATGCACACCAATAATGTACGGGTGGCATGATAGAGAGTGTGGAAATGAAAGTATGGGAAACGGTCACTTGGAAACCCCCAGGGGTACACCTGGTAAGGTGCGGGGGGGAGGGAGGGAGGGGGATGGTGGTAAAGAGAAAAAGTACGTAGTAAAGCAATTAACACAAAAAGGGAGGGGGGCAAATGTATGCACAACGCAAAGAAGTTCCACACAGACAGAAAGGAAATACACAAAAACAAGCACAAAAATATATACAAGAAAATAGGGTTTGAAATATGCACAGGAATTTTTTTCCTTTTTTTTTCTCCTTCCTTTTTTTATTTGCTTTTTGGATACGATGGTTGTTGCGTGGAAGGAGATGGAAGAGGACCTCGTACCACAAAGCAAATAAGGAGGAGTTTATTTTTGTCTTGTTTTTTTCCTTTTTTTGTTGTTTTTTTCTCTCTTCCCTTTTCTCTTTGGGGAAAGTCTGAGTTTTGCTTGGAATAGATGATCATTGCAGGTGGCGGTAATATATTTTTACCTCATAAATAAGATACAGTGCCTTGCGAAAGTATTCGGCCCCCTTGAACTTTTCAACTTTTTGCCACATTTCAGGCTTCAAACATAAAGATATAAAATTTTAATTTTTTGTGAAGAATCACCAACAAGTGGGACACAATTGTGAAGTGGAACGAAATCTATTGGATATTTTAAACTTTTTTAGCAAATAAAAAACTGAAAAGTGGTGCGTGCAAAATTATTCGGCCCCTTTACTTTCAGTGCAGCAAACTCACTCCAGAAGTTCAGCGAGGATCTCTGAATGATCCAATGTTATCCTAAATGACTGATGGTGATAAATAGAATCCACCTGTGTGTAATCAAGTCTCTGTATAAATGCACCTGCTCTGTGATAGTCTCAGGGTTCTGTTGAAAGCGCAGAGAGCATCATGAAGACAAAGGAACACACCAGGCAGGTCCGTAATACTGTTGTGGAGAAGTTTAAAGCCGGATTTGGATACAAAAAGATTTCCCAAGCTTTAAACATCCCAAGGAGCACTGTGCAAGCGATCATTTTGAAATGGAAGGAGTATCAGACCACTGCAAATCTACCAAGACCTGGCTGGCCCTCTAAACTTTCAGCTCAGACAAGGAGAAGACTGATCAGAGATGCAGCCAAGAGGCCCATGATCACTCTGGATGAACTGCAGAGAACTACAGCTGAGGTGGGAGAGTCTGTCCATAGGACAACAATCAGTCGTACACTGCACAAATCTGGCCTTTATGGAAGAGTGGCAAGAAGAAAGCCATTTCTCAAAGATATCTATAAAAAGTCTCGTCTAAAGTTTGCCACAAGCCACCTGGGAGACACACAAAACATGTGGAAGAAGGTGCTCTGGTCCGATGAAACCAAAATCAAACTTTTTGGCCACAATGCAAAACGATATGTTTGGCGTAAAAGCAACACAGCTCATCACCCTCAACACACCATCCCCACTTTCAAACATGGTGGTGGCAGCATCATGGTTTGGGCCTGCTTTTCTTCAGCAGGGACAGGGAAGATGGTTAAAATTGAGAGGAAGATGGATGCAGCCAAATTCAACCATTCTGGATGAAAACCTGTTGGAGTCTGCAAAAGACCTGAAAGTGGGACGGAGATTTATCTTCCAACAAGACAATGATCCCATACATACAGCAAAATCTACAAAGGAATGGTTCACAAATAAACGTATCCAGGTGTTAGAATGGCCAAGTCAAAGTCCAGACCTGAATCCAATCGAGAATCTGTGGAAAGAGCTGAAAACTGCTGTTCACAAACGCTCTCCATCCAACCTCACTGAGCTCGAGCTGTTTTGCAAGGAAGAATGGGCAAGAATTTCAGTCTCTCGATGTGCAAAACTGATAGAGACATACCCTAAGCGACTTGCAGCTGTAATCGCAGCAAAAGGTGGCTCTACAAAGTATTAACGCAAGGGGGCCGAATAATTTTGCAAGCCCCACTTTTCATTTTTTTATTAGTTAACCACTTCCCGACCGTCGGCCGTCATATGACGGCCTCCGGTTTGCGGGGGTATATCTGAATGATGCCTGTAGCTACAGACATCATTCAGATATTGCCGGTTTCAGCCGGCGATTCCCTGCACCATAGGAATGATCATAGCGGCTGTTCCGCCGCTTGATCGTTCTTATGGGCGGCGGGAGGGGACGCCCCCCCCTCCCGCCGCCCTCCGGTGCTTCTACCGACTCACCGCTTCCATCGGTGAGTCGGTCACAGGAACCGCCGGCACCGGATGATCACTATAGAGATTTCCGGCGGACCAGATGGTCGCCGGAGTCTCTATGATCGTTCGGAGGCCGGGCGCGATGTGATGACGTCACGCCCGGCCTCTGCATTCGAATAACGGCGCCGCCTCCGCTGGGAAGCGGTGATCTTTTTTTTTTTTTTTTTTTAATTTTAGGCTTTCCAGCCTAGAGGTGAGATGTGGGGTCTTATTGACCCCATATCTCACTGTTAATAGGTCCGATCAGGTAATATTCCTATTACAAGGGATGTTTACATTCCTTGTAATAGGAATAAAAGTAATCAAATTTTTTTTTTTTTTTAAACTGTCAAATTTAAAAAATAAAAGTCAAATTAACAATAATAAAAAAAAAAAAATTTTTAAAGCGCCCCTGTCCCCGTGAGCTCGTACGCAGAAGTGAACGCATACGTAAGCCCCGCCCACATATGAAAACAGTGTTCAAACCACACATGTGAGGTATCGCCGCGAACGTTAGAGCGAGAGCAATAATTCTAGCCCTAGACCTCCTCTGTAACTCAAAACATGTAACCAGTAAAAAATGTTAAAGCGTCGCCTATGGGGATTTTTAAATACCAAAGTTTGGCGCCATTCCACGAGCGCGTGCAATTTTGAAACGTGACATGTTGGGTATCTATTTACTCGGCGTATCTTCATCTTTCACATTATGCAAAAAAAATTGGGCTAACTTTATTGTTTGTTTTCTTTTTAAGCATGAAATTGTTTTTTTTCTGAAAAAAACGTGTTCGAAAAATTGCTGCGCAAATACCGTGCGAGATAAAAAGTTGCAACGAGCGTCATTGTATTCTCTAGGGTCTTTGCTAAAAAAACATATATAATGTTTGGGGGTTCTATGTAATTTTCGAGCAAAAAAATTATGAATTTTACATGTAGGAGAGAAATGTCAGAATTGGCCTGGTTGCGAAGTGGTTAAAAAAGTTTCAACAATCCAATAGATTTCGTTCCACTTCACAATTGTGTCCCACTTGTTGGTGATTCTTCACAAAAAATTAAAATTTTATATCTTTATGTTTGAAGCCTGAAATGTGGCAAAAGGTTGAAAAGTTCAAGGGGGCCGAATACTTTCGCAAGGCACTGTATGACACTGAATATAGGAACATGGAATGTTAGAATGGGGACGCCAGCCAAGAGAATAGCAATCTTTTCAACATTAGAAGGATACGGGGTGGGGCTGATCTGTCTCCAGGAGACTCATTTGACTAAACAAACTGCTCCGCTCCTGCAGAGTAGGAAATACCAGTGTCAATATCATTCAGTATACTCCTCATATAGCAGAGGGGTAAGTATTTTGGTGAGGGCGGGAATTAATTTCTCCTGTAGACAGCTCAGCATAGACGAGCATGGAAGATATATTTTTTTTGTATTTTATGATTGATGGGGTTACATATGTCATGGCGAATATATATATTCCTCCACCATTTAAAATAGATGTGATGTTTAGACTGAATTATTTTCTTTTGGATAAGGGGGACGTACTGATCATCATAGTAGGGGATTTTAATGAAGTATTGGACAGAAAACTAGACAGGTTCCCCACACAAATTTCCCCCGAAGGTACAGGGAAGTGTAGATTGCGCCAATTTATGGAAGAAGTAGGGTTAATAGACATATGAAGGGTGCGTAACCCCATGGCCCAGCAATACTCATGTTACTCCGCTACACACTCTACACTCTCAAGGATAGACTTGGTCCTTGGGAATGAGAGAGCGTCACAAATTATAGAAAACGTCACATATGGGCCCATGGGGATATTCGACCATTCTCCAATAGTGACAACAGTAAAAATAGGGGAAAAAAGAAGTCAGAGGGAGTGGAAAATTAATCCCAATTGGTTCGAACTATTTAAAGAGGCAGATGGGGTTCTTCCCAAACTAAGGGAATTTATGGAATTTAACCACTTCAATACAGGGCTTTTAAACACCCTTCCTTACCAGAGCACTTTTTGCGATTCGGCACTGCGTCACTTTAACTAACAATTGCGCGGTCGTGCGACGTTACACCCAAACAAAATTGACGTCCTTTTTTTCCCACAAATAGAGCTTTCTTTTGGTGGTATTTGATCACCTCTGCGGTTTTTATTTTTTGCGCTATAAACAAAAGAAGAACGACAATTTAAAAAAAAAACACAATATTTTTTACTTTTTGCTATAATAAATATCCCATTTTTTTTTAAAAAAAAACTATTTTTTTTCCTCAGTTTAGGCCGATACGTATTCTTCTACATATTTTTGGTAAAAAAAATCGCAATAAGCGTATATTGATCGGTTTGCGCAAAAGTTATAGCGTCTACAAAGCAGGGGATAGATTTATTGAATTTTTTTTTTTTTTTTTTTTTACTAGTAATGGCGGCGATCTGCGATTTTTTTTTTTTTTTCGTGACTGCGACATTGCGGCGGACACTTCGGACACTTTTGACACATTTTTGGAACCATTCGCATTTACACAGCGATCGTTGCTATAAAATTGCTATGATTACTGTGTAAATGTGACTGGCAGGGAAGGGGTTAACACTAGGGGCACTGCAGGGTTTAATGTGTGTCCCTATAGGAGTGATTCTAACTGTGGGGGGAGGGGATTCAAGGGGAGGAGACCGATCATGTGTTCCTCCGTACTGGGATCACATGATCGGTCTCCTCTCCGCTGACAGGACATGGAGCTGTGTGTTTACACACACAGCTCCACGGTCCCGCGCGGTCCCGTTGTTTTAACGGGCAATCGCGAGTGCCCGGCGGACATCGCGGCCGCCGGGCACTCGCACCGGGTCCCGAGCGATGCTGCGGGTGCGCGCGCGCCCCCCAGGCGGCCGGGAATGCGAGGACGTCATATGACGCCCACCCAGGATGGTAGATCCACCTTGTGGGCGTCATATGACTATACAGCGGTATTGAAGTGGTTAATAAGGGTACTGCAGGCCCGAGTGTAATATGGGACACCCTAAAAGCATTTTTAAGAGGAATACTGATCCAGCAGATAGCTAAATTTAATAAAGATGCCAGAGTAGTGGGAGAAAGAATCCAAAAGGAGACAATAGAAGCATAGAATCATTATATAATGGATAATTTGGTATAATTAATCCCAAAACCAAACTGCGGTTTTAGGAATTTTTAAATAGAAAAAAACACAGCGCGTGCTCTTCAGGAGCCATCGCTACATAACTTTTCGTCATTAGTGCGATACAAATACAATCAGAACGATTATCAACTATAACTCTATTCCCTTGATAGGGGGGTTGATATGAAGAAAAATCTGAGGATTTCAAACAGGCATGTATCAACAAAGATTAGAACATCAGAACAAAACATAACAAAACTTTAAGAAAACTTTAACACCATAGAATGCTGTGGTACTTAGAGCAGATGTCAAATATTAAGGTTCCAATGGACTGGATTTTATGTTGGGTTTCTGGCTATGTATCTCTTATTGGAAAACTATTGATCCAGCAGTTCCAAATGTTTGAATGTTTGTTTGTGTAGAGTCTGTACTATACGCTAATGTTCTTTCATATTGGACAGAATTTTGTACTCTTTTGATAGTATCTGACACATTAGGGGCTTTGTTCGTTTTCCAGAGAAAGACAATCATCATACGAGCTGCTGTAAGAATTTGCATGATGAGAGGATGGAATTGTTTAGGTACTTTATCTAGCTTTAGGTGCAGGAGAGCCATTACGGGCGTAGGTGTGATAAAGAAACCTGTGATCTTGGTCATCAAGGCAAATATACCATTCCAGAAAATTCGTAGGCATTTGCATTTCCAAAAAACATGGAATATGGACCCCTTTTCCCAACAATCCCTCCAGCAATCATCTTTTGAGTCAGGGTATATTTTGGATAGTTTGAGGGGAACGAGATAGCTTCTATTTATTGTTTTAAGGAGATCATGCTAGTGGTTGAGACATCTAGATGCCTTTAAAGGTATTTTTTCTGGCTTTATTCCATTCTGAATTATCGAAAGAGGTGTTAAAATCTATTTCCCATGCTAGTATAGGAGTTGTTTTAGCACAGTCATCTTCTGGTTGAAGATGAGCATATAATCTTGAGATACCTCCTTTTTTAAAGGGTTTAGCTTGTAGTTCCTGCCATATTTCGCTATTAACGTTGATAAGCCTTATGTAATTATTCTGAAGTAAATGTTTCACTTGTGGTGTTTCATATTGTCTATCTTTTGGATTATCTATGTTGATTTCTTTAATAGTGCATATCCTGTTAGATCTCCAATGTCTTGTTGTAATAGAGGGTATTATGTATTCTAAAACAGAAGTTGGAGCAATGATTTGAGTGGTTGTGGTCTTTTTCTTATCTTTGTCATGACTCATATTCCAAGACTTTACCGTAGCTTGAATAGCAGGGAGATTGGGAATATTTACTGTTAATTTTGTTTTAGCTGCCAAAAGAAGGGAGGTGAGGTCTAGGGATTCTGTGGTAGCCTTCTCTATGGAAACCCATTGTTAGATGTGGAGTCGAATCACGAATGTGCTTGTTCCAGAAGCACTGCTGTATGGTAAGATTCCAAATCTGGTAGGCCCACTCCACATAGTTTTTTGGGTTTTAGTAGTGTAGTAAACGCTATTTTTGGTATTTTTCTTTGCCATATAAGGTTTCTAATGAGGGAGTAATTAAAAAAAAAAAACACTAGCTGGAATATCTATAGTGATTGTTCGAGAAAAAATATAGAATTTTAGATAGGATCATCATTTTAAAGGCCGCAATGCGGCCAAGCCAGTTCAATTCTAATTTAACAATATGTAGGATGTCCTGTGAAATTGTTTGTAGAAGAGGTAGGAAATTATTTTTATATGCATTAGTCGAAGGGGACGAGAGAATGATCCCTAAGTAGGGTAATTTGCCTTTTGCCCAGGAATATGCAAATTGTGATTTTAAGGATTCTAAAGTTAATTTGGGAATGTTGATCGGTAGGACAGTAGACTTATTAGTATTTAATTTATAGTAAGAGATGTTACTAAAGTTATTAATTATAGACTGCACCACTGTCAGTGATGACTTTGGGCTTGTGAGACTGAGGACTACGTCACCTGCAAACAAGACTATTTTACGATGATGCCATGCTATTGTAATGCCTTTAACTTCCGTGCTGCTTCTGATTGCTTCAGCAAGGGGTTCCATTATTAAGGTAAAAATTTGAGGGGATAAAGGGGCACCCCTGCCTCGTACCATTAGAATGCATGCATCGGGTTCCATCTGTGGCCTGTCTGCCCTGAACAAATCCCACCTGGTCTGTTTTGATTCATTTTGGGGTAATTACAGCAAGTCTAATGGCCAAAATGTTTGCATATATCTTAAGATCTGAGTTTAGTAACGATATAGGGTGAAAAATTTTGTGGACAGTCAGGTGTTTTCCCTGGTTTAGGTAAAGTTACTATCATTGCTTTCAACATTTCAGAAGGGAAGGGTGCGTTGGTAGCCGCATCATTGAATAGTCTCTTTAGATGTGGGAATAAGGTGTCTGAAAAAGTTTTGTAATATTCAGCTGTGAAGCCGTCAGCTCTGGGTGATTTATTATTTGGTAATGACTTAATGACAGCCAGAATCTCATCTCCAATGGGTGAGTTTAATTATCCTTTATCTTTTTAGATAGTTTCAGAAGGTTTACTGACCTTAAAAAATTGTCTATTAGTCTTTCAGATGGTCGTGGAGTTGCTGGATCATTCACTAAGTTGTAGAGGTCTGAGTAATATTTGCAAAAAGCATTTGCAATTTGGTCCGGGTGAAATACTTTTGTTTTTGTTACAGGGTCAAATATTGAGACTAATTTTGATTTTAATTGTCTATTTATGAGGTAGCTGGCTAGGAATTTTCCTGCTTTATTACCCTGGGAGTAGTGTAATGCTTTAAGCCTCCTTAAAGCATTTTCGTGATTGGATATTAATAGGGATTTAAATTGGTTTCTATATTGGGTCAGTTCTATCAATTTATCCTCTGTCAAGGTGAATTTATGATGAGACTTCAGCTGTTTAATTCTAGCAAGTATTTCTGACATAAGTTGTGTTTTGCATCTGTTCTCCCTGGTCGCCATCTGTATTAATATGCCTCTAACAAAGGCTTTGTGTGCGCACCATATAAAGGAGGAGGATACGTCTGGTGTGACATTGTTAGAAAAGAATTCTTGTAATTTGCTTTTAATTTCTGCTTTAAATGGAGGTCTGGAGAAGAGACTCACATTGTTTCTCCACATATAGATAGGCCTCGAGTCATTTTGTTCCTTGATTATTATTGAGATTGGAGCGTGATCTGACCAAAGAATGGAATGAATAGCCGCTGTACACACTTTCGTTAACATTTGTAGGTCAGACACAAAGAGATCAATTTAAGTGTATGTCTTATGAGGAGCTGAATAATACGTATAATCCTTCTCCGTAGGATTCAGGCAGCGCCGCAAGTCATAGAGATCTTCAGTATGTAGCAAAGATTGTAATGAGGGTCTGCATTGCTATTTGGCGGTTGAGTCTAGTTTATGGTCCACAATGGCATTAAAGTCTCTGCAACTAAGAAGAGATCTCTTACGTACTTGGCGGATTTTTTTTATTAATTTGCGTAAGAAGTGAATTTGGTGCGTGTTAGGGGCATAAATGTTTGCTATGGTATACCTGCTATTATTAATATTGCACACAAGAATTAAGTATCTTCCATTTTGATCCAGTACTGTAGAGTGGACGGAGAAGGGAACATAATTTTTAATTGCTATCAATATTCCTCTTTTTTGTTCCTTTGCTTTGCAGTAAACACATGCGGGAATTGTTTGTGTGTACATTTTGGGGCTTTACCGTCCAAGAAGTGGGTCTCTTGCACACAAATGACATCTCCTTTGAGATTCCTAGCTTCCTGCCACATAGCTTTGCGTTTGAATGGGCTTTTCAGCCTGTGTGCATTCAGTGAGATTATTTTAATAGTCATTGTTCAAATGGGTAATGCAAAAAGAAGATAAGTACCTGTGATTGGGTGATATTGCAAGTCTGCCTGTTGTATGGTCTCAGGGATTCTTTTAGGTGAGGATCTGTGTTTTCCATGGAATGACGAGCAGCATCAGTGGTGTTAATAAAGAAACTTAGAACAAGTGAACAGAAACAAAAAAGAGGAAAAATATAAAACAGGTAACCAGTCATTTGGTCAGTAATTACTGCTAATCAGAGTGGGGGAATTAGCTCTTGGAGCCACAGAGCTCCCTACATCCATTGTAAATGTCGTCCGGCATAGAAGCTTGTATATAATACTGTTCAACCGGGAGCTTTATTACATATTGGATCTACCTTTGCTGGTGAGGCATGATCAGGTTGATGATCAGCGGGCAGTAGACCCCACTGTTCCGCAGCTGCATTCCTGCTTCCACTGTGAGTATTGTGTAGCCTTTATGTTCCCATGTAACTAGGAGTTTGGCGGAAAATCCCCAACGATAGATAGCGTTGTGATTGCGGTATAGTTTGGTTAAGGGGACCAGCTTGCTGCGTGCTTGCATTGTATGTTTGGAAAGGTCAGCATACAATGTAATCTCAGAATAAGGGTCTGGTAGTTTCACTTCTTTCCTTACTTTTTGCATTAGTGCTTCTTTGACGTGATAGAAATGAATGCGAGCAATTACGTCATGTGGCACTTTGTCAGGCAGAAATGGCGGTTTAGGGAGTCTATGTGCCCTGTCAACAACAATCTCTCTCTTAGGTACCTCAGTTAGGAGTGTTTCTATCAGTTGTTGAATATGGTTTGCGAAGATCAGCTGGGAGTATATTTTCAGCGACCCCTCGGAACTTTACATTTTTCCTTCTGGAACGATATTCGAGGTCCGCTATTTTTGCTTTAATGGCCGTTAATGCATGATCTACTTCATTGTGAGCATCAACCAGCTCATTGTGTGCTACTGCAAAATCTTCCATCTTGTTCTCCACATGGTGTCTTCTATCTCCCATATCATCCACCTCCCTTCTTATCTGTGAAACTATTGTCATCATATCCCTGTGGAGTGATCCCCTCAGAGACACCAGCATGTCTTTCAGTGTCTTGTCTGAGAGGGGCTGCCCCACAGCAGGATAGTCATCTATGCATTCAATGAATTCTCTAGTGGAGTTCTCAGACATGTCTCCCTTCCACTTCTCAACTGCATACTGGTGCGCTGGGGATGTCTTGGGGTTTGATTTTACAGGGCTTTTCCCCGGAGAGTCTCTGGGAGAGGATCTGCTTCCACCGCTGGAGTGTGACCTGTGCGGAGTGCTGTGGTATGAGGGAGAGCGTGGCTGTTCTCGTCCGGTGCCACCTTTAGGTGACTGAACTCCAACAGGCCCCGAAATACATAGTTAACTTGCGGGGACCTGGTGCTGGTTTTCTCTTTCCCATGTCAGCTGGCGATGTAGCACTGATGTTCAGGAGCTGGAAAAGCATTATGTCACTGTGTGTAGTCGCTGAGAAAGCTTGAGAACTGTAGCGTGGGCCGGAAAGCTCTCTCCTTATGCAGCCATTTTCCTTGGCTCCTGGCTCCGCCCCCTGTCTTCTTTTTCAAGTATGCACTCATATGCTTCATTGTTTACCACATTGTACCTTTTGACATATTGTAACTTAAAAGAGTTAAAAAAAAAAAGACTAACATAGGTGGGGCGTGGGCTTGGCGTGCACTAAAGATGGCAGCTTGTTAGAGGAGTGCCGGAGAGACCGCAGCCAGCAGCCAGTTTTTCTGCACAAACTACACTCGATAATGAGCAAGCTGACTTACCGAACACCCCACACCAGATCCTGATGAGCAGCGGCAGCTTTCAAGGAAAGGAACATATCCGAAAATCTTTAAAAATCAGTCGCTCTCCAGATCCGGGGGGCCCGGATCTAAAATGGTGCCGACCCACGCTGCTGAGGACTTCAGTGAAGCCTTGCAATTAGCTCCAGAGGATAACGGTAGGGGACCCCCCCCCCACCAATCTCCCCCTAACATACGTAGCCATAATAGCAGCTGATATCAAGTCCTCCTTTTCAGCTGCCATCACAGAGTTTATGTCCAGCTTACTGGTAGTGAATGAACGCATGGCCACTGCTGAAACGGCCGGTAAGCACAGAGAGAAAGCCATCAGTAGACTTGACAAAGTAACAGCCTCCCACTCTAATCATTTCATAGAAATGAACTGGCATCTGGAGGATTTGGATAATAGGGGGAGAAGGTGTCAGGGGGATCCCTGAGACTGTGGACACAGACCAAATTACCTCTGCACTAAGGAGAGTGTTTAACAGCTTGCTAGATAGGCTTGAGGACACTGACATAGAATTTGTAAGAGCACATAGGGCCCTGAGAGCACGTGGCCCAGACACCATGCCTCCATGTGACGTCATCTGCTGCCTGAAGATTTTTACACTGAAAAAGGAGACCATGCAGAAAGCTGTCTCAAATAACACTAAGGAATCGTAGGGCTCTGCGCCCCCTCCTTGATAAGCTCTGTGAAAAAGAGCTGCCTTACACATGGCGATTCCCATTCGCTCTTCTTGTGACCCACAATGGAAAACACTCCCTAAGATCACCCGAAGATCTGACTGAATTCTGTAGCGCCCTACACCTAGGCCATGTGGAACTCTCGGAATGGTACCAGGAATTCCGCATACCACCCCTGGAGAGGAGCCCACCCTGCTCCCCCTTCACTTCTCCTGAAAAACGGCACTCCAAAAAAATGAAGCAAAGCCGAAATGGAGGCTCGTGATGGGTACACCAAACAACAACAGGGTGCATTCCTCCAGGGCACCAGAGTTATTGAGTACTATTGAGTATTGAGTTATTGAGTATTGAGTTATTGAGTATTACTTATTGAGTTTGTTGCTGACTTGAAGATACCAAGTATCGATTAGATACTAAATTGAACAAGCTCATATGTTCATACACCTCTTTTTATCTATCCCCTTTTCTCATGTTCTATTCCATTGTTTAAGCTCAACCCTCACCTGTTAACTGTCCGCCTGCATTAGTTAAGGCTCTATATTACCATGGGAGGGCTCTTTGCATGACAGACCTATGTTGTACACAGAAGTCAACAAACTCCCTCAGCCGTATGTACTAGACTCTACCCTATACCGCTTACTACCAACACCACAGCAACATATACTGTGAATGCTCACATTGCAGCAACCGCATGGATCTCACCCATTCTTGGAGAAGATACCCCAATTCACACGAGGAAAAGTGTTATCAAACTTGCTTCCATCCTGCACGACAATGCTGAAATACTTGTGGAATAACCGTGGGAATCGAGACTTTCAGAAACTGAACTAAGGAGGTCATTATATAACACTAATGCTTTACCCATATTGTGAGGGATTAGCTTTCGTACTGATTAGCGGGGTCACACTAGTGGCAGACCCATAAAGACATATACCAATATATTCTGCACATATATAGAATACAATGGTTACACCAAGATTAGACATCACCTAGTCAACAATGCTCTCCCACGGCTAATGCAAGACTTGACACCAGTTATTGAATTTTTCTCTTTCCCTCTATTTGCTACATAGCATGTTCTATGACATTTACTATAAGTTAGTTTCATGTTTAGCATATAGCTGATATATTAATGTTATACCTGGTTTACTGCTCTGCATTTATCTCATATGAGATTACAATCTAAGGCAGATGGTTCTCGCTCCCCCTTACCTTTTTATTTTTTATTTTCTTGTTCGGTGGTTCAACAACAATATGCAGAATTACTAATTTTGATTAAACTTCTTGATTATTATAGGAGGTACAGAGTGAGGGACAATTGGCGCTACCTGTAAAGGCTATGTCCAGTAAGCCTAAAAGTAGTTAGAAAATTGAAGGAATGATGTGCCAACCCCCTACTCACCCTATAGCCTCCCGGTACTAGGTGGTAAGGGCAAATACGGTGGTGAATATTTTTAGGTGCACATCATTCCTTCAATTTCCTAACCACTTTTAGGCTTACTGGACATAGCCTTTACAGGTAGCGCCAATTGTCCCTCACTCTGTACCTCCCATTCAAAAATTGCCCTCTAGGGGGTTAATTTTTTCCGGACAGGCTGCACACCTACTACCCATTCCTAACCGCGGAGATTTTCCCTGTTTTAATTTTTCTTGATTATTATAGGTGGCTGCGGCTCTCCTCCCTCCATATTTGCTATATACCACTTTTCTTAGAAAGATGGTTGGCAATAGTTGCCATCCAGTCCTTCAAAGTGCATTCTGTGGTGGCTATCAGTCGCCACAGGATACACTACATGCAACCTATTGATAGTATAATTATACTAATCCCTACATCCTACCCCCCATTCTCTTTCATAACCTATCACATATTTTTGTATCTGATCCTTTTATATTAGTGGTTGAAATACTGAACAGTAGACAATACTGTATTGCTGATTCTCGCAATTTTTTACCTTAAGTATTTTTTACAGGTTCTGACTCTCTGAATCTATCAAATGGTGGCACCGTGACATACTCATCCCAAGGCCACAATCCTACGGTGATATCCCACAAGGTCCAGGGATTGAACATCCCGGAAAAGAGATCAACCCTGCTAAGAGAGCTTTAAAAATGTAGGCCTCATTTTGCCTTCCTCTAAGAAACGCATTTTAAAAAACAAAATACCCAGGCTCACTGATTCATTCTTTACTGTAGCACACCATGCAACTAATGACCAGGCGAAAAGGTAAAGGGGTGTTGATCCTAATTAGTAGAGAGGCCCCCTTCAAGCTATTAGACAAAATGATGGACCAAGATGGAAGATTTATCTTCCTTATGCCCTGTACACACGGTCGGATTTTCCGACCGTACGGATTATATTGTCGGAAAATCTGATCGCGTGTGGGCTCAATCAGACTTTTTCCGACAAAAAAATCAGATAGGAATTTTTCCGATCGTTTGTAGAGAATTCTGATTGGACAAAGTGCCACGCATGCTCAGATCAAATAACTAGACCAAAGCTATTGGCTACTAGCCTGAACATAGTCCCGTTGTAACGAACGAACGTCATCACGTTCCGAACGATTGGATTTTCCGACAACTTTGTCCGGCCGTGTGTATGCAACACCATCAATTAACCAAAAACTCGAACTTTTCTACATCATTAAGCCCGCTCACCCCACTACACCGCAATCCAGATTTCCCACCAGGGGAAGAGAGTTGTTTACTGAGGTCCATGAACCCAAACACCCCCCTTCTCGCTAAACACTGCTTCCAAGACACCCAGATAAAAGACTTTTCCACACTTAAATTGCACAACGATTTGAAGCAATTGCCACAATGGACATACTTTCAGATCCGCAGCTACACTAATAATGCCCAATGTAAAAGTCACTTTACTAGACAGCTTACTGAAACAGAATCAGTGTGCCTGGGTGGAGAACATATACAAAAAGCTACCTCAGTATCATTCAGGAGAATTTCTACAGATAGATTCAGAGAGCAGTGGTCGAAAGAACTCGGTGTGGAACTAACTGACAGACAATTGCAAAAAGCCTGTATACTTGTGCATAAATGCTCACTAAGTACCAGAACACAGGAAACAGCTTACAAATTGCTCACACAGTGGTATGCCACTCCTGCCAAGCTACACAAGTGGTTTCCTCAATCTTCTGAACTCTGTTGGTGCTGTCAGAAGGACAAGGGAACCCTCCTACATATTTGGTGGCAGTGTCCCATGATATCCCAATACTGGTCCAAAGTGAAGACAACCATTCGACACAACAGAAACCACATTAAAGTTGGACGCAGTGTTTTGCTTACTCCATGTCACCACTTTCCCACACTTACTAAATGCAGCCAAATCCCTTTTACCGCTGTATTGGAAATCTATCAGTGCTCCGTCAATCAAAGACTGGCTTTCTAGTATTAAAGATATATGCGACATGGAGGAGACAATAGCACAGTCCAACGACTCAATTGAAAGATATCATGACACATGGTCACCATGGTTTGCCTTCAGGTATTCACAAGGATATGAGGATTTGAGGCTAGACACATCCACTCCACACCAACACTTGTGAGTGAATACCTTACTATGCCATACTTCCTACTGGGTTAATGCAGCGGCACTTAGAACTGAAAATTTAATAATACCTACTATCGATCGTATGATTAATGGTTACAGCTGGTACATATTCTCTCGATCCCCTCAACTTATTGCAAATTTTAGATCTAGAGAGATTCTTGAAAACAAAATTCGATGTTGTCAAAGTTTAAAAAAACAAACAAACAAATTGTCAGACTTCACGCGCCTGACTGGTGAGCCCGAGATAGCAGGGGGAGGCCTCCCGTATGTGTCTGGTTCACGGCCCCTGGAAGTGTGGACAGGAGGCATGGGAGCGCAGAGTGGTATGAGAGCCTGGCGGGTTGTTGCTGGGGAGATGACCCCAGAGACTTGCTGAAGTGGAGTTGGTGGTCACCAGACAACAGAAGGCAGGCAGCAGGTACAGAGCAGGAGCTGACAGGGGACTTCCACACACAGGCAAGGTACAGGGGATAGGCAAGTTCAAGTCCAGGTCACAGGCAGAGTTGGCAACAGGTGGGCAGCGTGGTACAGTGGAGAAGGCAGATGCAAAGTTAGGAACAGGCTGAGGTCAATAGGCAGGCAGCAGACAGGTAGGTACAGAATCAAGCCGGGAAGTCAGGAGGTCAGAAGGTTTCAGGAAGCAACGGGTATCAGGACACAGGGAGCTGACGATCGGACAGCACTGGGCGCCCAGTGAGAGCAGCCTAAATAGGCTGATTGGCGGCGAACGCCATGCGCGCGCGCCAACGTGCACCCGCGCACGCACAGGCGTGCGCACAATCATGCGCACCTGCACACTAGCGCGCACAGGTGCGCAAATGCCAGCGCGCACCGGCGCACACCGGTGCACCCCAGGGCGCCTAGCACCACGTCCGCTCAGAGGATCTTCCTGACACAAATGGATATATCTACATATGACCACTATTTATCTTTTTTCCCACCCTATCTCACCCCCATTCCCCCTATCCCTCCCCTTCCCCCTTTCTTCCTACACCCCTAAATATCTCTGCTACCCTCTATTTTCATCCTAAACTCTTTTCTACTACTTGATCCCCCGAGAGGCAATCAAATTTTCCCTGGATCAACTTTACCTATAAATGTCAGTACCCAGTTATATTACTGTATTTTCTGGCGTATAAGACTAACTTTTACACTGAAATTACACAGCCAAAAAGCGGGGGTCGTCTTATACGCCGGGTGAAGAAGCCGCCAGATGGATATCAGTCCGCCGGGCGCTCTGTAAAATTGTAATATGTATACAGTATGCGCCGCTCAGCCAATCCTGCGCGGGCTGATGTCACAGCCTCTGCTAATCCGAGTAGGCTTTGTATCCATTAAAAGATTACTAAAATACAATGCCTGCCATGATTGGCTCAGCGGTGCACACTGTCTGCACACTGTATTCTGAAGTGTACCTGGCGCTACTGTACTAACACAGCATCATATACTGTGTGTACTTGGTGCTCTACATATTAACAAAGCATCCTGTACTGCACATCCAGCTCCAGATCTCCCCTATAATACAGGTATGATTTATGGTGCTTTGGAGGAGATGATTCATTGTTGCTGCCTACCAATTGTGGGATCTCTGGTACTTGTAGTTCACCAGTTTCGTTTTTCTGATGTTAAGTCTGATGTTTTTTTTTTGTTTGTTTCTGATGTTTTTTTGTAAATGGTGTTGCCTCGAAAGGGGGGTAGTCTTATATGGCGAGTATAGCCCCAAACCTAAGTTTTCACTGGAAAAATAGGGGGTCGTCTTATACACCCAGTCGTCTTATACGCCGGCAAATACGGTATGTACATTTAGGAAATAATACAGGTCTTTTTTAAAGCAAACTACTGAGCTGGCCAGAACCACCTCTGGAGGTAGTCTATTTCACATTTTCACAGCTCTTACTATGAAGAAACCATTCCATATTTGGAAATTAAATCTTTTTCCTCTAGACGTAAAGAGTGCCCCTTGTCCTCTGTGATGACCTTAAAGTGAATAACTCAACACTAAATTCACTAAATGGACCACTTATGTATGTGTACATGTTGATCATGTCCCCCCTTAATCTCCTCTTCTCAAGAGAGAATAAATTCAGTTCCTCTAATCTTTCCTCATAGTTGAGCTCCTCCATGCCTCTTATCAGTTTGGTCGCCCTTCTCTGCACTTTCTCCAGTTCCCCGAAATCCTTTTTGAAAACTGGTGCCCAAAACTGACCTGCATATTCCAGATAAGGTCTTACTAATGATTTGTACAGGGGCACAATGATATCTCTCTGTCTGGAGTCCATACCTCTCTTAATAGAAGAAAGTACTTTGCTTGCTTTGAAAACCGCAGCTTGGCATTGCATGCTATTATTGAGCTTATTATCTACCAAAACCCCCAGATCCTTTTCCACTATGGATCCCCCCAGTTGTACTCCCCCTAGTATGTATGATACATGAATATTCTTAGCCCCAAGTGCATAACTTTACATTTATCAACATAAAACCTCATTTGCCACACAGCCAGGGCCGGACTAATTTCCCGGTAGGCTGCCTGCCCTGGGGCCACATTGCGGCTGCAGTGCTCCCCTCTCTCCAGAAAGGACTGGAATAAAATGTACTGTAAGGTAATGGTCATGGAGGGCCGCACATGACAGTGTGTCAAGTGACACACTTTGCAATCTGAAAGGGGTGGTAATTAGAGGGGAGTGGCGGTACAGGGCAGGGGGAGCGGCCATAAAAAGTGGAGGGGGAGAGCTGTGGAGTCAGTGCGGCAGAGACAGAGCTCGAGGAGGCAGGTTTTTTACACTGCTCCTCGTTTTGGGACAATTTCCAAGATGGCCGACGGCATTGATTTTGCGGCTTTAGTGCGGGCGGCGGCGGCAGAACAAGGGCCCGAGTCGGTCAGATCGCAGATCGCGGCGGTGCTAGAGAAAGCAAGAAGAGGGACAGAGGAGCAAGCGGAAGATGTGGAATCCGAAGATGGAGGCGCGCGGCCGCGTGTCTCGGCCGTCGGAGCGGTATTCACCAGGGGCCACAGCGGGCCCAGCAAGGTTGGTGAGAAGCCCAAGGGGGGAGCGATCCACCCCCTCAGCAAAATGTGCAATGCGGGACAGCGCTGGAGGGCCCAGGAGACAGGCAGGCCGCAGGCCTAGTGCGGTGGGCGGGACCTCGGGCCTAGCACATGGAGGATCCCCAGGAGAAGGTAGCAGCGCTTTCACAGCCTCAACGGCCCCTGCAGCTCTAAATGAGGTGGGGGGAGGTAGGAACAGTGGAGGGAGGGGGGTTGGGGGGGCCGCAAGGGACAGGAGGATGGCCGGCGCAGCAGGCTCCTCAGGGACTACGTCCCCCCCAGCAGCTCTACACGAGCAGGGGGGTGGGGATTCACGGGCCACTCGGGCGACGGCCAGGAGGGGGGTGTCAGCCCCCAGACGTGCCACGACAGCAGATCCCCCTGCGGCTCTGCACGAGTCAGGGGGGGACAGAAGGGTCAGCGGAGCATCTGCCAGGGGGGGTGGGGGCCAACGCAGCAGCAAGGGATGGCCGGACGCCACCAGCCAGCACAGCAAGGGCACATGTCGGCAGGAGCGGAGCCCAGACCGGCCCGCCTGCTCGGGGGAGGTCAGTACAGCCGGGAAGCAGCGCTTAGCCTGAAACAGGTGTAGGAGGAAGGAGAAACGCTAATTACAGGAGCCCCTCTCCTAGGTAGCGTTCCTTGTCTTTTGCACAGGAAGAATACTCACGGTCGGAAGGCGAATTGTCGGAAGAGGAGCTCAGTCGCCCTATCCCGCCGGTGGAGGCCCATGCAGCGGCTGTGGGAATTCTGCCTGGTCAGCCGGGTAAGTCCACTGACAATATTTCATTTGCAAAAGCTTTACAGAATTTGTTGGGATCAGCTACCAGTGGGGGGGGAGTCCAGGGTTACCTCCCGCTCCGTTGTTGGCTGTTACGGACAAACTGCGGGCGGCGAGTGGGAAGGCGGAAAGTGGGTCGGGGCAAATGCAGGAATTACTGGAAGGTTTGCGGGTGTTGATAGGCCGTTTTGGGGGGACGGGGTGATGCTCCGGCTGGAGGGGTAAGTACTGTGGTTGGTGGAACAGAGGGAGTCGGTGAAGGGTCGGTTGTGGGTGTAGCGGCGGCTGACGCCGCGTCTGAGGGTCAGAGTTCAACGGTGGATGGTGGAACGGACAAGGTGAGTGAGACGGAGAAGAGGGTTAAGGAGCAGACGGCGAGGGATGACATTGTGCGAATGGCGGATGCAGCAAAATGCGAGGTCTACGTTTGCTTCGAGTGACCTCTAGGGGCTCATTTAAAACAGGCGATCAGGGAGAAGATTTGGAAGGGGGAATATGTGGAGATTTTCTCCTTGTTGCCCCTGGAAAAATTCAACCTCGATAGGGTCAAGCCTGATAGCAGCAAAAAGGACGATGAAGAAAAAAGGAGGTATCGGCTGATCCCTCGGACTTTCGCCAATTGGCTTCAGGCATTCGCTATATTGGCGGGGGTGATTGGAGAGAAGAACACCGAACATTGTTCGGCGTTGTTCTGTTACATGGACGCCATTGGGGAGGCCTATCGGGTTTACGGGGGAACAGCTTGGCTGCGGTACGACGAGCAGTTCCGCCAGCGTAGGGCGGTTCGGCCGGCTTTAAGATGGGACCATAAGGATATCAGCCTCTGGATGAGGCTGATGGCTTCAGCCAAGACACCGGCGCAGATATTTCAAGAGGGGGCCGGAGGTAGCCCCACCTCGGGATCTTTGGCCGTAAAGAAGTGGGGAGTGTGTTGGCAATTCAATGAAGGGGCCTGTAAATTTGGTGGAACATGTAAATTCAAACACGAATGTTCCGGGTGCAGGGGGGTCACACACTCGCCAGATGTTTCAAGAAGGGCAAGCGGGCTGGGGAATTTGGGCACAAGAGGGACGACGCCGGTGATGTGGGAAAGGATGCAGCCTTTCCTAAATAGATACCCGGACAGGGCGGCGGCTGTATTGCTTAGCACGGGTTTCAGGGATGGTTTCAAGATTCCATGAACACTGTCAGTGATTCCCCCACTGGCCAAAAACTTGAAATCAGCCTTGCAACACCCTAGTGTTGTGTCCGAAAAACTGGCCAAGGAGGTGTTTTTGGGTAGGATGGCGGGACCGTTTGAGGAGAAGCCATTTGAGGATTTGGTGGTGTCACCGTTAGGGGTGGTACCCAAAAAGGAGCCGAATAAATTTCGGCTGATTCATCATTTATCGTTTCCCAAAGGTCAATGATTTTATAGATCCTGAAGCGTGCACGGTGTCGTACACGCCGTTTGATGCCGCAGTGCGTTGGGTTAGGCGGTATGGGGCGCTGATGGCAAAATCTGATGTGGAAGCAGCATTTAGGCTGTTACCAGTGCACCCGGATAGTTTTCGGTTATTAGGATGTTGTTGGCAGGAAAAATTTTATGTAGATAGGTGTTTACCGATGGGGTGTTCTATTTCCTGCGCCATGTTTGAGGCTTTTAGTTCCTTTTTGGAATGGGTGGTGAGAGATGTTACAGGGATTGATTCCGTCATCCATTACTTGGATGATTTTCTGTGCGTGGGCCCTCCCTCTTCCAATGTGTGTGCGATACTCTTGTCCACGTTGCAGCACATTGCGGACAAATTTCGGGTGCCGTTGGCAGCTGAAAAAATGGAGGGCCCTCGGACAGAGTTGAGTTTTTTAGGTATAGTGATCGATTCCGTGGCCATGGAATGTAGGTTGCCCGACGATAAGGTGGGAGATTTGAGGAGGATAGTTCGTGAAATCCATTGGTGTAAGAAGGTGCAGTTGCTCACGTTACAATCATTGTTGGGGAAATTGAATTTTGCGTGTAGAATCATTCCCATGGGGAGGATATTTTGTCGAAGGTTGTCGGCAGCGATGGGGGGGGGGGGGGCGAGGGCCCCAACACATTTCATTAGGCTGTACAAGGAACATAGGGATGACTTGCGGATATGGGATCAGTTCCTGGAGGGGTACAATGGCAGGGCAGTTTGGATGTCGGGACCGGTGAGCAACTTTGATGTGGAGTTGGTGACGGACGCCGCAGGATCGACAGGATATGAGGCGTTTTTTCCAGGGTCAGTGGAGTCCGGAACCTTGGCCGCAGTCGTGGGTGGAGGTGGGATTTCAGAAGAATCTAGTACTTTTGGAACTGTGTCCGGTGGTATTGGCTTTGGAATTGTGGGGGCAGTCTTGCAGGAATCTCAAGTTGAGGTTGAACTGTGACAACATGGGGGTGGTGCAGGTGATCAACAACATGTCTGCAGCTTCACCTCCTGTCATACGACTGATGCGACAGTTGGTGTTGCGTTACATGCGGTTGAACATCTTTCTGTATGCTGTGCATATCCCTGGCGTGGAGAACACGTTAGCTGACGCCTTGTCTCGCTTTCCGTGGGACAAGTTCAGGGAGATGGTCTCGGAAGCACAAGAGGAGGGTGTCCCATGCCCGGGCTGGATTTGGGAGTTAGCATTGGAGCCGCGGCAGGCAGGATACAGAGGTCTGTAAGTGAGTCAACGTGGTCAGCATATTCCAAGGTGTGGAAGGAATGGACTGACCTACAGTCAAAGGCGGAGGCCGGGGGATGATCCGGGGGCCAGGTTATTGCTGCTTGATCTGGTGTCTAGAGATATGGAAGAAGGCAAGTCAGTGTCAGCGATGGAAGAAGGCAAGTCAGTGTCAGCGATTGAGAAGAGGATGGCGGGGCTTGCGTTTTGGTTTAAATTGCGGAGAAGGGAGGATTTGACAAAGGACTTCTGGGTGAAACAGGCAATAAAGGGCTACAGGAAGTCACATAGGAGCAAGGACAAGCGGCGCCCGATCACATTTGGGAATTTGGTAGCCATGGGGGGGCAACTTACGTGGGTGTGCAAATCTGGGTATGAGGAGAGGTTGTTTTTAGCTGCATTTTGCTAGCATTTTTTGGGGCATTTAGGATTGGGGAGTTGGTCAGCCCCTCAAAAGAGGTGGCGGGAGGTTTGATGGCTCAGGATGTGGAATTGGGGGAAGACAGGGTTAATGTCAGGTTGCGAAAATCAAAAACGGATCAAAGAGCCAAGGGGATACAGGTGAGTTTGTATGCGATACAAGGATGTGGGATTTGCCCGGTACTAGCGGTGGGGAGTTTTTTGGGGGTAAGACCGGGGGGGATGGTCTGTTGTTATTGCATGTGGACGGAACGTACTTGTCCAGATTTCAATTCGTGGCAGTTTTGAGAAGGTGTTTGGGGAGGCTGGGATTGGATAGTCACGCCTACGCCTCACACTCCTTCCGCATTGGGGCGGCTACAGAGGCCGCCAGGCGCGGGTTGGATGAGGTAGATGTGCAAAAGTTAGGGAGATGGGAATCTCAGCGATTCCGTAGCTACATTCGGCCACAGTTGGTTTTTGAATAAAAAAAAAAAAACGGGGGGGGGGGGTTTGGTTACTGTGCGGGGTGCAGTATGATGTTGGGGTAGTATGTTTGGCCGTGTTTGGTAATGCTGTGCTTGTTGTTTCAGATGCAGGGCGACAACTCCTCGTATGGATCCTCGGGCATTCGTATGTGTGCTGGCGTGCCAGGAGGGGGGACGTGAGACCAGGTGGGAGACAGCTGGGCATTTCCAGGAGGGAGGCAGTTATCCGGTGGTTGGGTAGGCCGGGTATGATGTGGGGCAGGGTGGTCCCGGAGGTAGAGAGGTACGCCTGGTTAGACCGACCACCTGATGTGCTGGTCAGTCATGCCGGCGGTAATGACTTGGGTGTAAGGACGGTGAGGGACTTAATAGCGGACATTAGGGCTGATTTGATGTTCCTCCGTGCCACTTTTCCTGGGACGATGTTAATATGGTCCGACATGGTGGCAAGGACGAATTAAAAAATTAATTTGGGTACAGTATTGCATGACTGAGTAATTGTCATTCAAAGTGTGAGAGCACCGAAAGCTGAAAATTGGTCTGGGCAGGAACGGTGTTTAAGTGCCCAGTAAGCAAGTGGTTAAGGCTTGGGATTTTGTATGATTGATTTTAAGATTGGACAATGTACCAAAGGTATCAATATCTTTGAGGAGGTAACGAGATTCCTGGGAGATGTTAGAGAGAGCAAAATGTCGTCAGCGAAAGCTGTGACTTTGTACTCCTTGTCTTTCACTTTCAATCCCTGTATATTGGGGTTGTTTCGTATTCTATTAAGAAAGGGTTCGAGAGTTAGTACGTATATTAGGGGGGATAGGGGGCATCCCTGACGTGTACCGTTAGAAATGGAGAAGATGTTCGATAGGTGGCCATTAACCCTTACAGCTGCAGTGGGACAGGAATATAGGGACATAATATATGTCATCATGCGAGTTTCAAGGCCCAAGGCCCTGAGTACTTTGTGCATATAGTCCCAGGCCACCCTATCGAACGCCTCCGCATCCAATGAAAGGAAAAAGCCTTGGGAATTTGACGGATGTTAGCCAATGATGAATATTTAGGGTACGAATGGTATTATCCCTGGCCTCCCTACCAGGGAAAAATCCCACCTGATCCTTGGAAATTATGTCAGGCAGTAGGGGAAGTAACCTATTGGCGAGGATTTTTGCATAAAGCTTAATATGCACATTTAGGAGGGAAATTGGTCTATAGCTAGCTACTGGAGTGAGATCTTTTCCCTCCTTAGTAGACATGTGCAATTCGTTTAGTTCTGAATTAGTTTTTTAACAAATTTTGACAAATTCGTTAATTACAAATTTCTAAATTTCCGAATTTTTCAATTTCCGAAATTTCCGAATTTCAAAATTTGCGAAATTACGAATTTCTGAAATTTCCGAATTTCCAAAATTACGAATTTCCAAATTTCGAATTTTCGGATTTCCGAACTTCCGAATTTCCGAATTTCGCATTTTCTAATTTCCGAATTTTCTAATTTCCGAATTTAGAATTTTCGGATTTCCGAATTATATAATTTCCGAATTTCAGATTTTCGGAATTCCGAATTTTCGGAATTCGGAAATTAAAAAATTCAAAAATCTGAAAAAAAGAAAGAAAATCTGTTTAATTCTAAATACTAACTAACTATTAAATTATAGATATTGGAATTCCCTTTCAAATTTGTCTGTTAGTGAACGTAACGAGTACGAATTTATCTACTCGTCAATTTAATAGTTAGTTATTAATTAAACTGATTTTCTTTTTTTATTTTCAAATTTTGGGATTTTCAAATTCGGAAAATTCTAAAATTCTGAAATCCGAAAACTTCAAAATTCAAAATTCGGAAATCCGAAAATTCGGAAATCCGAAAATTCGGAAATCCGAAAATTCGGAAATCTGAAAATTCGGAAATCTGAAAATTCGGAAATTCAAATATTAGAAATTCAGAAATTTAAAAATTCTGAAATCAGAAAACTCCAAAATTCGGAAATCCGAAAATTCAGAAATCCGAAAATTCGGAAATCCGAAAATTCGGAAATTTTTGAATTTCCAAATTTCCGAATTTTCGATTTTCCGAATTTCCAAAAAAAGCAAAAAAACGAATGAAGTCAGTCAGTGCACATGTCTACTCCTTAGGGATAACAGAAATATGTGCTGACAGCATTCTACCAGGAGATATAAGGGGATCTGCTAGTGCGTTGAAGGTGGAAAGAAGCCTAGGGGAAAGAACATCAATGAACAATTTGTAATACTGTAGAGTGAAGCAATCTGGTCCAGGGCTCTTGCCCGGTTTCATTTGTTTGATGACAGTCTCCAATTCTATTCCCAAGAGAGGGCTTTCCATCTCCTGTGTCTGTTGGGGGGTTAATGCTTTTGGGCTATATTGAGAAAGGAATTCTCTGATGTTTTTGGTTCGAGTGTCAGAGGGAATCTGGTTTCTATGGTCAGTGTGTAAATTATACAATTTTGAATAAAATTCTCAAATTCGCCTGCGATGTCTTTATTCCTGGCCAGAATCTCTCCACGCTTATCGCGTATGTGGTGTAATGGAAATTTGTAAGTTCTGTAGATAATTGTATTCTATTTTGTATGTATTGCACACTGCCTTCACTGTGCACACGGCACTAATAATGTTTTCAGTACATGTTTACATTCTTTCGAGTCCTGATTAGAATTAGTCTGCCTATGATACGCCCCTTGTTACCATAAACGTACAATTGTAATATTAATGTGATGCCTACGTAATCATGTGTATAAAAACCTTCAATTGCGTCATAATAAAGCAGAACGGTTATTTGGAAAGATGCTGAGCGTATCTTTTGTGTCTGTTCCCTACTGCAGTAGTTATTATTAATTTGGAACCACTAATCAATATGAGGATAGGAGTTGCCTATCTATAAATTTCCAGGTCAGGTGGCGAGCCAGCCAGGAGGGGTTAAAAGGTGACCCTGAGTATCCAAAACGAGGAGCTTGAGACGATCCGGGAATTTCTGATAATCAGCCGGCTGAGGTAAGCCTTTTTGCTTACATTAGAGTTATCAGACCTCCTTGATCGGTAAGGCATTTTCGGGACAAAGGGTACCTAATTTACTCCCCTTAATCGAACTGTATTGATTGGTGGTTATATGTTATGTTGTCACTGTCTACTGTCCATCGGAGTGTTATAGATAAGAAAGGGAAGAATAGTGCTGTTCACAGGTATATGTAGTACATATGCTAGATAAAGTAGTTTAGAGGCAAGAGGGTATAGGCACACGTAGAGAAGACTGGCCAGTCATTATGGGCATTAAATTAAGTAAGGGAATGAAGGGTAAGAGACCCTCAAAAATGCCCAGCGCAAGAGGAGCGCTATATATGAACCAAAAGTTCGGTTCCGCCTATACTGAGCCCCTAGATTAATGTTTAAAGTGGACATGGATCCACAATGGGTAACTGGGTTACCACCAAAGTCCACAGGGACTAAGAATCATGCAGAGTACACAGCTAGAGAAACAGCTATCTATGTGAGCAGGACGGATGAAGGGTGACAATTAACACTAGACAGAAAGGGACATCTTCATGTTAAGTTGTGGGATGAATTTGGAGTTAGTCAAAAGTCAAGAAACAGAGAAATGAGAGTTAAAACAGAATATTGTATATGTTGTCAGAGAGGGAAGATGGGATGGGCACTATGGCTGCCCGTCTGTTTATGGAAGGTACAGTATGTGAAGTATGGTATTACAATACATTGGATGTAAAGGTTATCAGAACAAAATAAGGAAAGCAGAAATTTAGCAAGGAAGTATTTAAAAGAGTTAAAAGAAAGTGAGAGAATGATATGCATGTGTTGTGTACAAATGGGAAAAATGTAAGTGATTTTAGAGACATATTTGTGTATGTGTGTGAATGCTGGAACCTGTAGTTCTATCGCTTGTGTGTGTCATGTACGCAGATGTGACCCCCTTCTTTGTGCTCTCCTGAAAGAATGTAGCTGGGATGAGAGGTCAGTAATGAGCTGGAAGGACGCCATGCCAGTTTCAGTTTTTTAGACAAAACATTTATAACTTTATGTGCCGGGTTAACAAATCTAATGATAAACAATGTGATCACAATTATTTTTGAATCTGTTTTCCAAACATGGTAAAATGAAGGCTACATTTAACCATGTATTACACAAATTAAATATTCTTTGATAGTGGAAACAGTGCATTTAATAGGGAATTAAGTAAAATTAAGTAATGTGTCCCCCTTTAAGGAACGTTATCTGTGGATATATATATATATATATTAGGGTGTGATATTGAAATTATCATTTGAGTATTAATTTCTAATATGAGTTTAACAATTTTATTAATAATATAGATATATTTGAAACTGGTTTAGACAGCCTTTGATTGGAAATGAAATCCAGGTTAATGGGGAATTTATAAAAATGGGATTAGTTTAGATTAAGTAATTTTGTAATTTTACATTTATTGAGTGGAAAGACAAAAGATTAAGATGAGGTTGTTAATTGGAATATTGCCAGGAAAAAGTTGTCTTTTTGAAACATGAAACTGGAGTTCTTACACAAACAACGTGATAGAAAACAAGCCATTGTAATACATTTATGCAAGCTGGACCCAGTAATGAAGGGTTCATCCCGATATATCAGAGCTGTACCCTTATGCAAAGGTGCTATTAGACAAAGTTAGACATTATTTTGGTCAGATATTTAATTTTCAACGGTCCGACATTCTGCGCAGCAAATATACAGCTAACTAAATGTTTGTCTAATGAAAGGTTTAAAATATGAGTTTGTTTATGTACAAATCCAACAATGAAAAATGCGTACATTTGAATCCAGCCACCTTTTGTATTTTATGTGTTAAATTGATGACGTAGGAATCAGCTGCTGTGAGCCCAGTGCAGGACACACTCCCTGAAGACCCAGATATTTAATATTTTGTAGAGTTATTCCCGGTTTTATACTGAGTATGCAGTTTATCACCCAGAAGGATACTTTGTATTTAGAGTCATTGGATCCTTTTTCCCCAGCTCAAGAAGCAGAGCTCCATGTTTTAGCAAAGCCTGTGAGCTATAAAAAGAGTATATATTTATATAGATAGTAGAGAATTGGAGAGCTTTTAATTCCATTTGAAGGGCAAGAAGTTTGTTTTTACTTCGGCAGGTAAACCAATCAAGCACGCTAAGTTAATTTGATCGGCTGTTTTCAGCCTTCCAGGTTCTTGCTGAGGTAGCCATACTAACATTAAAACTCACACATGGAAGCAGACCGACTAAGGATGCTGCATTTACAGCCCCTGACACTTGCTGGTCAGCATATTCCAAGGTGTGGAAGGAATGGACTGACCTACAGTCAAAGGCGGAGGCCGGGGGATGATCCGGGGGCCAGGTTATTGCTGCTTGATCTGGTGTCTAGAGCTGCCATAATGTTTAACAAAGCCAAGATGGATGGGATACATAAGAAGTTTTTCTACAAAAATGAAATCTAAAGGTCTTATAATAAATTGATGTGCGGTCCATGATGTGAGAGTAATAATAAATAATCATTAAATATGACAGACCCATCACATCAAGTTCACACACCCTGTTAGGATAGATCCCATCTGCAGCCAGTTGTTTTATAGTTTTTGATGTGGCTGAGCGCTTTGTTTGTTTTTATTTTTATAACTTTATGTGCCGGGTTAACAAATCTAATGATAAACAATGTGATCACAATTATTTTTATTTATTTTTATTTTTGAATCCAAAGCAGAATGTGTGGATTGTGATATGATGTGCCCGTTTTCCTTGTAAGTGCCGTGGGTATAAGCAGAATAATATTTTGGATTTACGGACATCTCTCCATGACCGCAGGGTATTGTTATCATTTATTATAATATTGCCAGGAAAAAGTTGTCTTTTTGAAACATGAAACTGGAGTTCTTACACAAACAACGTGATAGAAAACAAGCCATTGTAATACATTTATGCAAGCTGGACCCAGTAATGAAGGGTTCATCCCGATATATCAGAGCTGTACCTTATGCAAAGGTGCTATTAGACAAAGTTAGACATTATTTTGGTCAGATATTTAATTTTCAACGGTCCGACATTCTGCGCAGCAAATATACAGCTAACTAAATGTTTGTCTAATGAAAGGTTTAAAATATGAGTTTGTTTATGTACAAATCCAACAATGAAAAATGCGTACATTTGAATCCAGCCACCTTATTGCCCCTATTGGAGGAGGCTGTAGACGGGGGAGACCACATGTGTTAAATTGATGACGTAGGAATCAGCTGCTGTGAGCCCAGTGCAGGACACACTCCCTGAAGACCCAGATATTTAATATTTTGTAGAGTTATTCCCGGTTTTATACTGAGTATGCAGTTTATCACCCAGAAGGATACTTTGTATTTAGAGTCATTGGATCCTTTTTCCCCCAGCTCAAGAAGCAGAGCTCCATGTTTTAGCAAAGCCTGTGAGCTATAAAAAGAGTATATATTTATATAGATAGTAGAGAATTGGAGAGCTTTTAATTCCATTTGAAGGGCAAGAAGTTTGTTTTTACTTCGGCAGGTAAACCAATCAAGCACGCTAAGTTAATTTGATCGGCTGTTTTCAGCCTTCCAGGTTCTTGCTGAGGTAGCCATACTAACATTAAAACTCACACATGGAAGCAGACCGACTAAGGATGCTGCATTTACAGCCCCCGACACTTGCTGGGTCTGTGCAACTCACAGATTCCACCCTAGTTCTGGCCCAGTATAGCTGGGATTAATAATTCAACTTTAAGGACCCCAGAACGAGAAGAACAAGTGGTCCAAAGTGGGCAACTTCTTATGAAACAGGACATTGGAAAAGGTGATCATTAATGTCTGCCAGTCCCTCTTTTCCCTCCAGCTTGACACATGGACCGTGTCATCAGTCACAAGCAGTTATGGCTGCCTTAGTAAATGAGCGTGGGATAGAGCCAGGGTTCACCACAGTTTTTATAACACACCACTTCTTGTTTTACCTGTTACCAATGGTGTTACCAAAAGCTGAACATCCCTTCCACAGATTACAAAGAGATATATCCAGATGCCCAAGTCAGGATCTTATGAGTATGCATTTTGTCTGTATGGACATGTTTTTTGGATGTCCAGTGGCCAATGCTACTGCAAAGGCCACAGTAAAAAGTGTTATCAGAAGTAGTTTGTAAGTACAGAGAGTAACAGAGGAAATAATTTTTTATAGGAGAGTCCTTACTAGAAGTTTTGAGGTTTTATTGTTACACTCCCTACTGTCTACAATGTAGCGGACAAAGTAGAGTAAGAAACTAGAAAACTTTTGCCTGAGTGTTTTCTTATAATTTATCAAGCCCCTAAGGGGATGATGGACTCTCTCCCAATGGGATTTGGTTTGGGAGTGTGTTACTCACTTGCTTATATTTTGTCTCAGCTGCAGCTGAAGTCCTCCATTCGGGTCTCACAGAGAATGTTGCTGATCTTTTAAAGGTTTTTGACAAACTCATTTATGTGTTTTCTCCCTAATTCCAGATCCTAAAAGTTTGGAAGGATCTAAAACTAAAGCCAGGTGACTTATGGATTGTTAAGAGACATTTATATATAAGGAAAGGATTGGAGACTCACTACAGAATCTATTTCATGTACAGTTTTGCAAAACTTTAAGGAAAAGTCACCTGGATCCACACCAGACACTGCAAAAATGACTAAATTAAAGAAATATTTGTGTTTGATTTGTTTCCCTCTTGCAATCACAGCCTAGGGTATTTTATTGATTCAATTACTTTAATTGTAAGGGATATATATTTGAAAAGTAGTTTAGCCATGTTGAAGTCATATTTGTCTTTTGTACCCCTTCCATTTTATGTAGACTTGTCTGTGTTTACATATGCTGATAAGTCAGCATACCAACAATTAAGCTAGAAGGCCATTCTGGCCACAGGAGTGTACAGCCAGTACTCTGTAAATATGTCTTATCAATCATTTGTTTTTCACAATGAAAAGTCATTTTGTAATGAAAAAAGCTGCTCAACTATTATTTTCTCCACAATGGAGTTTTTACCTCTTTGGCCAGGACTACCTCCACCTAAGCGTGTGGAGGTTCCAGGTTAAAGGTGATAGCAGGTATGGTTAGTGATCAAAATATTGATCAAAAAAGAGGAGACTGTAATGGAAATTTGTAAGTTCTGCATATAATTGTATTCTATTTTGTATGTATTGCACACTGCCCTCACTGTGCACACGGCACTAATAATGTTTTCAGTACATGTTTACATTCTTTCGAGTCCTGATTAGAATTAGTCTGCCTATGATACGCCCCTTGTTACCATAAACGTACAATTGTAATATTAATGTGATACCTACGTGATCATGTGTATAAAAACCTTCAATTGCGTCATAATAAAGCAGAACGTATCTTTTGTGTCTGTTCCCTACTGCAATTGTTATTATTAATTTGGAACCACTAATCAATATGAGGATAGGAGTTGCCTATCTATAAATTTCCAGGTCAGTGGTGAATTATAGTGGAAGGTTTAGAAGCTTGAACTGAGCAGGCAAGTAAGCGACCGCTTTTGTTGCCATGCTTGTAGAAGATGCTCTGGCCAAGAATGTATCGCCGCTTAGTAAGCTTACCTAGTTCCTCTAGTTGCAAAGAGCGGGCATGTAATAGTTCCTGAAGGGTAGACTGTGCTTGCTTGTGTCTGTTTATATGTTAGTTCTAGTTATTTGATAGTTTTTGTTAGTGTGTTCATCCTTGCTTGGGATTCTGTTTTGGTTTTGCTGCTATGGTCAATAGTTCACCTCGTATTACACACTTATGTGCTTCCCAGAGGGAGATAGGGGATACCTCCGGGTTATCATTTTCTGCGAAATATTGGCGAATGTGTGTGTATGCAGTCAATAGTTGCAGGATCTTTTAAAAGGGATGGGTTCAATCGCCAGGTTTTTGTTTTCGTACAGGTCTCAGGGAAGGAGAGGGTGATTGTGATCAGGTGGTGGTCAGAAAGGAACATGGGTTCTATTGTGGAATTTTGTAAGCAGGATAGGTCTGTTTGGGAAAGGAAGAAATAGTCAATCCTGGAGTATTTCTGATGTGGGGGGGAAGTGTAGTCTCTAGAGGAGGGAAACAAGGTGCGCCAGGCATCGTATAAGGTCAATTTCTGGAGGTTATGTTTAATTTGACCAAGGGCTTTAAAGGGTAGACTAGAGGACCCTGAGGAGGAGTCTAGGACAGGATTCAGAGGGACATTGAAGTCTCCTCTGAGGTTTACTACACCCTTCTGGAAAGAGGATAAGAGTTCACAGGTTTTTCTAAAGAACCTGACATGGTGTTTATTAGGACAGTAAATGTTGGCAAGTGTTATTGGTTTTGAGGCATAGGTACCCTTAAGGAAAATAAACCTTCCTGCAGGGTTGGTGAGAGAGTCAGACAGTTAAAAGTCTGCATGTTTAGACACTAGGATAGAAACCCCTTTGGTCTTAGATTCTGGGTTTGTGGCGTGAAAGGCAGATTGGGATATGTGATTGGATAATTTGGGTATAGAGTCCGACCGAAAGTGTGTT
The DNA here is from genome assembly GCA_028564925.1 of Lithobates sylvaticus. Lineage (NCBI taxonomy): Eukaryota > Metazoa > Chordata > Amphibia > Anura > Ranidae > Lithobates > Lithobates sylvaticus. The sequence continues at coordinate 186,505,504 of CM053031.1, read as the reverse complement.
TCTTGCAAGTAGATGAAGTGGGCCTTGTGTTTCGTAAGAGAGGACAATATTATTGACCTTTTTTTGGGGAAGTTAAGGCCTTTTGTGTTTAGTGATATACATTTCAGGGTCAGAGAAGACGAGGAGAATGATTTACTTTGCATGGTGGATTGGGGAGGTGGTATCTAAATGTAGGTTGTTTGGAAAATAGAGGGGTTATGCACCAGAGACGTGGAGGAGGGAAAATTGAGAGGGAGTGGAACCACACGAGAAGGAAAGGTTTGATGTAAGGGGGGGTGAAGGAAGGGGAAGGGAGGAGGTATATAGGACTCGGAGGTGGGAAGAAGGATGGGTGACGAACAGTAGGGGGTTTAAGAGTTATGAGAAGAACAGAGGAGGGCGGAGGGGATACAAAGAGGTGAAGATAGAAAAACACCAGAGGTGGTAACAGGCAAGCTGTTCCACCTAAAGAGGAAGGTGCTGGGGGTGTCGGCAGGAGTCCAATAGGACCGCTGTGTGGAGATGAAAGGAAGGACAGAAACCACGAGGTCACTGCGAACCAGGGGACACAAGATAGGGAGATTTTGGGAAAGTGTGAGGGGAGTGTAGTGGGGAGCCAGTTGAACAGGAACGTCATTACCCAATTCTCATTCAAAGTATAAAACATAAACAATAAACATTAACAATGATTCAACCATCAGATCATATTACCTTATCAGGAGATTCTAGTAAATTGTAATTGTACCAACACAATGGGCAGTTTAGTAACCGTTAACCTAACAAAAAATGTGGAGAAGCAAGGGGTAGAGGGGAAAGAAAAAAGAGAGGGAGGGGTAGGGAGGGGAAGAAAGGGAGGTGGGGGGATGAGGAAGAGGAGGAGGATATTGGGTGTGGGAGAGAGTAGGGGGGAGGGGTCTGAGATAGACTAGAGTTGAGCGGACACCTGGATGTTCGGGTTCGGCCGAACTTCGGAAAAAAGTCCGGGTTCGGGACCGAACTTGACCCGAACTTGACCCCGAACTCCGAACCCCATTGAAGTCAATGGGGACCAGGACTTTTGAACACTAAAATGGCTGTAAAAAGGTCATGGAAAGGGCTAGAGGGCTGCAAATGGCAACAAAATGTTGTTAAGAGCATGGCAAGTGATCTGCAAACAAATGTGGATAGGGAAATAACTTAAAATAACATAAAAAAAAGTAAAAAAAAAAAAAAATGCTGGAGGCCCCCTTCTCAGCAGAAGAGGTACAGGAAGTCATTAAGAACCTCAGAAACTCGACAGCACGATGCCGCACATATGGTGGGAATACCCCAGAATACGCACTTTCTGGAAAAAATTATTCAATTTAATGGATAAGATAGTGGGAAAATAAAATACTTGGAAATAAAAAAAAAAAATAAAAAAAAATTATAATCTTGACCTAGGAGGACGAAATTCAAATGGAGTAGGAGGTTGAGGTGGCAGTGGATGTGGCGGTGTAGGTGGAAGCGGCTGTGGAGGAGGACGAGTTAGCCAACACTGGTTAAAAAATACAACAATGGCTGGGTAAGGCTAGTGGTGAATGATGTGTCGAATTCTGTCCCCCGTCGCATAGTGTCCGCCCTGTACTGCGCTTGCTCAGTACGTAGGACAAGGGGATTTTGAAACTCTCCGAAGACGAAGCGCCGTGACTCCAGGTTCAAGCCACATCATCCAAGGTTGAAGCCTAGCCAAGCGAGCCCGTGAGGGGCCCTGTTACTATGTGCTACTGTATGTCCACTTGGATGGTCGGGCTTGAACCTGCACTTACTGCGCAGGCGACGTTCATCTTTGGAGATTTTGTGAATCTCCTTGTCCTCCGTACTGCGCAAGCACTGCACCTGCGCAGTAAGTGGCCGGACACTATCCGATGGCAAGACAGTTTTCGTCAGAACACCGGTATATGTGTCTATTCTGCACAAGGTACGGCCAAGTCATGTGGGATCCATGCCTGGTTCATTTTAATGAACGTGAGCTTGTCCACATTGGCTCTGGACAGGCGGCTGCGCTTGTCTGTGATAACGCCCCCTGCCGTGCTAAATACACGTTCAGATAATACACTGGCGGCAGGGCAGGCCAGCACCTCCAAGGCGTAAAGGGTAAGCTCAGGCCATGTGCCCAATTTGGAGACCCAGAAGTTGAAGGAGGCAGACCCGTCATGCAGTACGTGTACGCGTGTGCACACATACTGCTCCACCATGTTGGTGAAATGCTGCCTCCTGCTAAGACGTTCCACACGATCACGCTCCAGTGAGGTAATTAAGGACGGCACATTGTCCTTGTAACGGGGATCCAGCAGGGTGGCCACCCAATAATCAGCACCAGTTAAAATGTGGGCAACTCGGCGGTCGTTGCGGAGACACTGACGCATGTAATCGCTCATGTGTGCCAGGCTGCCCAGAGGCAAGGAAAAGCTGTCCTCTGTGGGAGGTGTATCGTCTGTGTCCTCTGTATCCCCCCAGCCACGCACCAGTGATGGACATGAGCTGGTCTGGGTGCCACCCTGCTGTGAACATGGTTCCTCCTCCTCCATCTCCTCCTCATCCTCCACCTCGTCATCCTCCAGAACTGTGCCCTTGCTGCCAGACAATTGTGTACCTGGCGCTTGTTGGTGCAGGAACCCACCCTCGTAGCCTCTTGTAAATTACTGCTCTAAAAGCCTTGGAAATGAACCCTCTTCCTCCTCCTCCTCCTCCTCATCCTGTGCCACATCCTCTTCCATCATCGCCTTAAGAGTTTTTTCAAGGAGGCATAGGCCATGTTGGTGGAGTACTCGAAACAGCGCAACAAGGCACACAGGTCTCGCATGGAGGCCCAGTTATTGGCGGTGAAGTGGTGCTGATCCGCAGAGCGACTCACGCGTGCGTGCTGCAGCTGAAACTCCACTATCGCCTGCTGCTGCTCGCACAGTCTGGCAAGCATGTGCAAGGTGGAGTTCCACCTTGTGGGCACGTCACATATGAGACGGTGAGCGGGAAGGCCGAAGTTACGCTGCAGCGCTGACAGGCGAGCAGCAGCAGGGTGAGAAAGCCGAGAGTGCGCACAGACGGCCCGCACTTTCTGCAGCAGCTTTGGCATATCGGGGTAATTTTTCAGGAAGCTCTGGACCACCAAGTTCAGCACATGCGCCAGGCAAGGGATGTGCGTCAAACCGGCAAGGCCCAGAGCTGCTACGAGATTTCGCCCATTATCGCACACCATCAGGCCGGGCTTGAGGCTCACTGCCACCAACCACTCATCGGTCTGTTGTTCCATGTCCCTCCACAACTCCTGCGTGGTGTGGGGTTTTTCCCCCAAACAGGAAAGTTTTAAAACTGCCTGCTGTCGTTTAGCCCTGGCTGTGCTGAAGTTGGTGCTGAAGGTGTTACGCTGACCGGATGAGGAGGCGGTAGAGGATGAGGAGGCGGAGTAGGAGGAGTTAGCAACAGGAGGCAAACTGAAGTGCCCTGCAATCCTCGGTGGTGGAAGGACATGTGCCAAACTGCTATCCGCCTCAGGCCCAGCCGCCACTACATTTACCCAGTGTGCTGTTAGGGAGATATAACGTCCCTGACCGTGCTTACTGGTCCACGCATCCGTAGTTAAGTGGACCTTGCCACAGATGGCGTTGCACAGTGCACACCTGATTTTGTCCCCCACTTGGTTGTGCAGGGAAGGGATAGCTCGTCTGGAAAAGTAGTGGCGGCTGGGCACGACGTACTGTGGGACAGCCAATGAAAACTCTGCGTCTCCACCAGACGGAATGACAGCATTTCAAAGGCGAGCAATTTTGAAATGCTGGCATTCAGGGCCAGGGATCGCGGGTGGCTAGGGGGGTACTTCCTCTTCCGCTCCAGTGTTTGGGAAATAGAGAGCTGAAAGCTTCCATGGGACATTGTGGAGATGGTTGGTGACCCAGGTGGTAGTGTTGCTGGCAGATCCTCTGTTTGCGGGTTGGCAGGTGTCACTGTCACTACAGAGGTGGATGAAGAGGCCGAGACTGCAGCAGAAGAGGAAGCAGGAGGAGCCAGAGACCTTTCTTGGTTTTTGCAGTGTCTACTCCACTGCGTCTCGTGCTTTGCACTTAGATGCCTGGTCATGCAGGTTGTGCTCAGGTTGAGAACGTTTATGCCTCGCTTCAAGCTCTGATTGCACAGCGTGCAAACCACTCGTGTCTTGTCATCAGGACATTGTCTGAAGAACTGCCACGCTAGGGAACTCCTTGCACCTGGCTTTGGTGTGCTCGGTCCCTTGCTGCGTTGGGCAGTAGCAGACGTACTGTCTAGGGGACGGACGCTCCGCTTTTGCACCCTGCTCCCTCTTCTGCTTTGCTGGTGGCTCTGTGCGACCACCGCCTCTTCCTCTGAACTACACTGGTCACCTGCATGACGTTGATTCCATGTGGGGTCAAGGACCTCATCGTCCTCCACATCATCTTCCACCCAAAATTCACCCCTGCCCTCCTTGTCGGTCTGCACAATGGCGAAAGCAGCAGCAGTTGGCACCTGTGTTTCGTCATCATCTGAGACGTGCTGCGTTGGTCCTCCCATGTACTCATCATGAAACATAAGTGGTTGGGCATCGGTGCACACAATCTCTTCCACTTCTGAGGCAGGGCTAGGTGGATGGCCCTGGGAAACCCTGCTAACAGAGTCATCAAAAAGCAGAAGAGACTGCTGCATGATTTGGGGCTCAGACTGATTGGCTGATTTGCAAGGGGGTGAGGTGAAAGACTGATGGACATCGGCTGCAGGTGCCAACTCTGAACTTTCATCAGGAGACTGGGTGGGAGACAATGTAAAGGAACCGGAGGCACTGTCAGCAGCAACCCAATCTACTATCGCCTGTACTTGTCCTGGCCTCGACATTCGTACAGCCTCATTAGGCGCGCCAAAATACTGCTGCAGGCTCTGTCGCCTACTCGCACCTGAGGAAGGTGTTTCACTAGTGCGTGTAGCTGGCACAGATTGACCACGTCCTCTCCCTGAAACAGGAGCACCACCAGCAGCTACACGACCTGGGCCATGTCCCCTTTTTGATGATCTCCTCATATTTTCTAAATTTATGATCTCGCCCTAAATGGGTGTTTTTGTATATAGCAGAATACACGTACAGTGTCTAAAGCGTTTATGAAAACGCAGAAAATGCTATTGGGAAGAAAAAAAACACTGCAAAATTACATTTTTTTGCAATGTTTTTACAATATCAGAATAAACGGATAGTGTCTAAAGCGTTTATGAAAACGCAGAAAATGCTATTGGGAAAAAAAAAACACCTTAAAATTAATTTTTATTGCAAACAGCGCAAAATATTTATTTTTTTGCAATATCAGACTAAAGAAAAAAAAAACACTGGATTTTTTTTTTTAATATCAGACTACACGGATAGTATGTAAAGCGTTTATGAAAACACAGAAAATGCTATTGGGAAGAAAAAAAAACACTGCAAAATTTAATTTTTTTGCAATGTTTTTGCAATATCAGAATACACGGTTAGTGTCTACAGCGTGTATGTAGGAACACGCAGAAAATGCTATTGGGAAAAAAAAATAAAAAGCAAAATTAAATTTTTATGCAATGTTTTTCCAATAGCAGAATACACACAGACTGTGGTGTATCTCTTAGTATATGCAGTGCAGTAATGTTGCACTGAGCTTGCAGGTAAAACGTTTAGATTTTGACTGGCACTGGCCTCATGGCACTGTTACTGTGACTGTGCACTGCACCCCAGCCAGGGTACAATTGATTTAGGAATCTCTTCAATAATTATGTCTGCCTCTTTCTTTTGCAAAATAAAGAAACTCCCTCCCTACTCTAGCTATCTAGATCGCTCACTGATCTAACTAATTAGAATAAAATTCCAGAAATGTGGACTGACTTTAGCACACTAAAGCCCCATACACACGGTCGGATTTTTTCATGGATTCTGTCCGATCGGACAATGTTGTTGAAAAATCAGACCGTGTGTATGCACCATCGGACAGTGTACGTCGGATTGTCCGACGGACAAAGTCCTATCTCCTGCTGGATAGATTTGCCGACAACACGGTCCGGTCACACCAAATCCGATCGTGTGTACGGTTGTCCGACAGACAAAGTGCTACGCATGCTCAGAAGAAATTCTGTGACGGAAGCGCTCGGTCAGGTAAAACTACCTTTCCTAATCGACACAGCACATTCGTCACGCTGCAATGTTAAAATGTCTTTAATGCAGCGCATTCTCTTTTTCTTTACAATGCAACAAGAATGACATGTTTTAGCTGCTCCTATTCACCCGCACTTCTCACAAACTTACTTCTTTATTACTTTTCAGCATTTATACACTACATGTTTATTTTTACTCAGATCGTAAAAGAATCTTTGTTATATTTTTAGCATGATTTGTCTTTTTTTTTTTTTTTTTTTGGGAATACATATTTGAAGGAGATTTTTTTTGTTGTTTTTTGGAGGGGGGTTGTGTGTCTCAACTTAGCCAAACCACATTATTAACATTTGTATTTGTTGCTAAAATTTACTAGTAGTTTGTTGGTTGTTGGTGCCCCTTGTTAATTCTACTTTAGGGTTAGTGAAATGTACCTGCCTACTCAAAGAAAAACTGTCATTGTAGAAAAGTAAAACACAATAGTCAATGATTATTTCAAATCCAAAAAACATTTATTTATGTCTCAGCAACAAACCAAAGAGGAACGCAGCCATGGTGAAACTTGGGGAATTTGCAAAGCCTTGGACACCCACGGCAACCATCATTTTTCAAGCTCTGAAAATTGGGGGTCTGAGGAGTACCTATCTAAATAATAAGGGAGTGCAATCTGGTCCTGAAGTCCAAAACATCTGGAACTGCAGCAGATGCCATCTAGGTCCCCAGGCTCTGGTCCTACGAGAGGCTCCATCTTCTCTCAGACCAGACTGAATCAAGGTCATCACTCTCTTGTCTTCCTTGTACTCTTCCTTCCACGCTGTGGTGCTGGTGCTGGTGGGGTGGCAGAAGGAGGAGGAGGAGGCGGAGCAAGGTCACTCTCGCAAACATGTGTGAGGGGAGTCATCTCCCCAGCCATCCCCTCATTTAGGATTTTGAGGATGACATCCTCACACATGCTGCGTTGCCCCGCCTCCATACCCGTCATTTTAGTTTCAACCTAGGAGGCAAAGGCCTCCTCGTAGGTGGGTGTGGCATATAGGGAGGCTGAAGCGTCTCTGATCAGCTGGAGCGCTGACTCTCCCACCTCCCCCATGCTTTTCGCCCTTCTGTAGGGAAGGCGGAGGGGAGGGAATTGGGAGACAGTCAGGCTCCTACGCCTACCCCCCTGTTGGCTGCCACTAACCCCTGCCTCCTCCTGACTGCCACCTTCCACAGCCCCCTCCTGGCTGAGGTCTTCCTGTGTATGAAAAAGGGACATAGTTTCAGTTATTTGTTCATCAAACACACACAATTCTCATCTAGTGACTGTTGCAAAATGTTTACAAATAGAAAACCATACAATTCTCAGCCCTGCAGTTTAGATTCTTCCCAAAAATGTCTCCAACAACACTGTCTGTTGATATGTCAATCACGTTAGGAACTAAGCAATTGGGGATCCTGAATTAACTGAACATCATTCATTATTCCCAAAAATGGTTACAAAACTACTATACCTGGAACAAGCTGGGCTCCTGCACATCTCCCATACTGGAAGGCCCAGGTTGGTCCTCGGAAGCCTCATCAGGGGTGGCGTGCGTGGAAGGACGCGTGCAAGGAAGAGTTGAGAGTGACTTCCTGACATTAGCCTGGTCTTTGAGAAAGTGGAGCCTCTCATAGTACCAGAGCGTGGGGACATAGACATCAGCTGCTGCAGCTCCAGATGCTAGGGACTTCCGGACCTTATTGCGCTCCCGGAAATAGGTACTCCTCATGTTATTAATCTTGACTTGTAAGTTTGCCACGGTTGCCATGGGCAGGTTTGGCTTTACAAATGCCACAAGTTTCAGCATGTCTGCGTACCTCTTTGGTCTGTTGCTGTAGTCGCGGTGCTTTGCTAGCCATAATAGGGGAAATTCCCTGTATTTATCAATGAAGAGGGGGAGAAAACTCACGTCGTAGAAGGCCTCCATCACCTCTGCAAGACACAACACCACACAAAACAATATAAATAATGTCAGCCTAAACTCTCCTAATCTTCTCCATAAAGAAGCCTCAAGTTCTAATCAGTCTAGGCTAGTTATGTACCAACGTCAAATTGTACCTTCGTTTCTAGCGATCGTCTCGTGCGTGAGCTTTCTCTCCCCTCGTCTCCCAGATCGTGGCTACGACACAGGCGTGTGACGTTTTATATACAGTGCGCATGCGTCAAACTCCGCCCGCCCCTGACGATCTTTCTCGTCTATTCCCCACCCCTTCTCTTTACGGCGCAGTGGGGAGAGCACATGGCGGGGACACAGCAGGTGCGCCCCAAATATCCCACCAACGAGGAGGAGGACGAGGAAAGTCCGGAGGCACAAACGTCCCGATCCTGGAGCCTGAAATTTAAGGCCTCCAATATGTCATTTGGAGAAATGTTGGAGATGGTGGACATATTAAAGAGGAGCGACTATGATGGGAAGTATGGGCCTTACCTCAACCCCAATGTCTGCAAGGCCAAGATCATGTCTAAAGTTGTGAGAAGGCTGTACAATCATTTTGGGGTACAACGATCCAAAGAGCAACTCAGGAAACGCTGGTCAGACCTGAAACTGAGGGAGGCCGATCAGTACCGAAAGATCAAGCGAGTTCTTCAAAAAAGTAAGTAGTTGTGTTTTGTGTTTGCTTTCTTGCTTGCATACTGCTCCATGTGGTTTGATTTTTACAAAGTTGTACATTCCAAAATGGCCACTTTCAGGTTCGTCTGTGCATTCGATCGAACTCAGCCTCGATCTTTCTGCCACTGTCATGTTCGTGTGTGTGTCCATTCGATCGTACGCAACCTCGATCGTTCGGCCACTTATAATACAAGGTTTGGTGAAGTTTTTATTGAAAGGAAGTTTGTTCTCACTAGAGATGTCATCAAGAGCGTAAACCAAATTTAGTCAATGTAAAGGAGAGGTCACTCAGTAGCTGTTTACCCATCTTGACTCTAGAGCACTAGTGCTGGTACACCCAAACACCCTTTTTATTAGGCTTTTCCACACATGTGCTCCAGTGGATACTAGAGGGGGGTCTCCATCACACAAACTTCTACCAAAAAGCTAGTAAGTTTAGCACCTTTACAAAGTGACTACATTCATGTAGTTGGCATTTGTAACTGGCCAAACAAAAATAGTGTCCGTCACTTTCAAGCAATGTTTGTCATTTCCTATTTCTGCCCTCAATAGATTGTGTTGCTAAATCTTCCTTTTTGTACATTCTCATAGGGGAGCGCAAACTTTGGCCGTCTGAGGAAACCCCCAAACCAACACCTCCCAAAAAAGGGGAAAGAGCAGAAGCAGAGGAGGAGGAGGAGGAAGGAGAGATCATCGAACTTGGAGAACTTGTCACCACAACAGGTGAGTGTGGGAGAACACAGCTACTGGTAAGCTAATCAATGTATGGCTGCCTCATTTCCAACACCCGCTTTTTGTTTGTTTGTGGTTTTTAGGTGACGTGGATGTTGTGGAAGAAAACTCGCACTTTACCACAGAGAGTGCCCACGTACTCATCGGGGAGATAATGGTCTGCAATAGAGATCTAGATTACATAAAGCAAAACATCAATGATGTTCAACAAAAATTGAAGAACATCATTGATGTTTTAGGAAAAATATGAAAACGCACCAAGTAATTAACACACATTTGTGCCTGCTTCTGAACACATTTGCAACTTAAGAACTGTGTGAAATTTGGAATATGCACACATTGTGTCCACATGTGCTAGCTCCCATCATGGTGGATGAATGCCAACGTTTTTTTGGGGGTGCAACCACTTTACGAACTACGAAAGTGGTTGTGGTGAAGGGGTTGCACCCCCAAAAAACGTCCATTCATCACCATGATGGAAAATGGCACTTTTGAAGCTTCTAGGCATGTGTTTTACCATCTAATGACCATTTTCAGACCCAAATTGTGTGCATGTTCTAAATTTCCACTTTCCAGGGGTGACCCCCATGTGATGAAGGCAAGATCAAACACACTTTGAACATAATAGTCATGTCTGATCTTGTCTTCACTTTACAAAGTTGAACTTTCCTAGTTCATAGGTTCTGTTTTGCTCCATGCCTGGTTTTACCAATTGCGCAATGTTTGTAAACAATGTTGTAAATAACCAAGATGTTGTCAGTTTGGGCAAGAAGATTGTAAACGCACTTGTGAATTTTTTAATTTTCTAAATGTGTGGCTTCCTTATTTAAAAAACACAATGCATTATGTATGTCAAATGTAAAGGATATGGGGGGCAATGGGTGTTATTTACTAAAGGCAAGTCCACTTTGCACTGTAAGTTTCTTTTCCAGGGCACTTTTTCACTGCACTTGTAGAGCATAGTGGATTTGACTTATGTAAATGACACCCACAGTGCTTTGTACGAAAACACGGAGCACAGCATTTTTGAGAATACACACATGTCTGACCTGGTGATGAAAAGGAGTATTTTGGGTGTGAGTTATGCAGTACAAACCTTCTCTAGACCAAAGATTAGGTAGCAAACACACAACATGAGAATAATATTTTTGGGAAGAAGAGACTGTTACCTCCTTTTGCCCAGAAAGTGCATTCCCACTGTCGAAGGCAAAGGGAAAAAAATGAAAGGTAAAATAAGCTAAAAAGAATACGGAAATGACAAGAAATCATAGGTTGGTTGAAAAATAAGATTTATTAAAAAATGCCTCTCACACATCGTCAGGCAGAGCAATGGCCCCCCTACCCACAAAGTAGTCCATATATTGCTCGCGGACCGCGCGGGCATTTAGAGGGGGCAAGCCTGGACGTGCCACTTGAAGGGCCGTGAGGTCAGCATTTGGAGGGCCCTCCACATCTGGGCCAACGGGCACCACATAGTTCCTGTTATGTCTTTTTAGGAAGTTGTGCAATATGCAACAGGCAAGAACTATGTGGTTCAGTTTGTATTCCGCCAAGTTAATTGCCGTCAAGAACAGGCGGAAGCGGCTGGCCAGGATGCCAAAAGTGTTCTCCACAACTCTTCGGGCTCTGGACAGCCTGTAGTTGAAGACCCTCTGGTCTGGGGTGAGGGTCCTCATCGGGAACGGCCTCATCAGATGGGGAGTCAACGCAAACGCTTCATCTGCGACAAAGACGAAGGGGAGTCCTTCTGCATTCTCCTCTGGAGGTGGCAAGCACAGACTGCCACTTTGGAGACGCGAGTAGAACTCCGTGTGCGCAATGGCACCACCATCCGAGATCCGGCCGTTCATCCCCACGTCCACATACATAAATTCATATGTCGCCGACACCACCGCCAACATCACTACACTATTAAACCCTTTATAATTATAATAGTAGGACCCCGAGTTCGGCGGTGGGACGATGCGGACGTGTTTCCCATCAATTGCCCCTCCGCAGTTAGGAAAGTCCCAACGGCTGGCAAAGTGGGAGGCCACAGTCTGCCATTCCTGTGGCGTGGAAGGGAACTGTGGAGTGAAACCAGAAAAAAAAATTTGTCACTTTGCACATAAACATTGCAAGCAGATTAGACAATCAACATCTTGGAACAAGAGCATTGTATAAAATTGGAGGCAGGAAAGTATTTGCACAGAAAAGTAGAGGCTCACCTTCACAGATTAATCACCCCCCATCAATCCCCCCACTTCTGATGGGCCATTGGCAATAACTAGGGGTTTGGGGGGGGGGGGGTGGTGTTGGACAGGTAACCTTCTGCACTTCATTGATTGGCAAATGGCTCAATAATGTGTGCTAGTTTGGCCAGACCCTCTGTACTTAACACTATTGGCAGCCCCCAGGAAAGGTAAACTAACATTTCAAACCCCCCCCCCCCCCCCCCCCAAAAAAAGGAAAGCACATTGTGACATTCTGAAATTACCAAGCAAGCTAATAGGAGGGAAAGAACACAAAAAAATAGGAAATGGAAAGTATGGAGCCAGCCCCTTGCACTACATGCTTTGCTGAATTCATCCCTAAAGATGCCCACTATAAAGAGGTAGGTATATAGTGTGTATTGACCTTGGGAAAGCCAGCAGATAGAGGATTGGTACCATCTGACAGAGCAGTTGGGGGAGGGGGTTCCTAATGAGTTTGCCCCCCCCCCCCCACCAAAAAAAAAAAGGGGCTCTACATGAAGTAAACCACACAGCAAACATTTGTGGGGTGTTTTGGGGGCAAACAATACTATGCAGCAGACAAAAGACATTGCTTAAGTGACTAGGCCATAGGTGTCTATTGGGGCAGAAGAGCATGCTGGGGAGGTAAGTGAAGGGAAAAATGCATGAAGGAGAAAAGGGGCACAGCATATTAGAACATATTGCAATCATGGTAATTAGGGAAGGAGGTCAAAAATACAAGACATTAGCAAACAGAGCATACATAGAAGGGAATAGTAAAGTAGAAATGTTACCTTAATATAGTCCTCCTGCAGGACCTGGATGATGGCAGAACAGGTCTCTGGAATAATGAGTCCCAGGGCCTGGGGAGAGATACCTGAAGAGAACTTCAAATCCTGAAGACTTCTCCCTGTCGCCAAGTACCTCAACGTGGCAACAAGCCTCTGCTCCGGAGTAATGGCTTGTCTCATGCAGGTATCCTGCCGGCTGATAAAGGGGATCAGCAAAGCCAAAAGACGGTGAAACACGGGGTCCGTCATCCGGAGAAAGTTCCTGAAATCATCAGGATTATTCTCCCGGATCTCACGAAGCAAAGGCATGTGCGAGAATTGGTCACGCTGAAGCAACCAATTCTTGGTCCACATACTCCTCGTCACTCTGTTCATGGACGGGTCTTGGGTCAAAGCTAAAAGCCCGACACCAATTCCGCGTACAGCACGAACTCGGCAACGAGTACGCACGGGAAACATCGCTCACAAGGTCACAAAAGGTCGGCTGGTCAGATCGGACAAACAGAAAGCACCGATAAACAGCAAGGCCTGAAAGAACGAAATGAATACCAGAAACGAGCAGACAATAAGCAGTGCAAATCAAAGCGTCCTATATCAAGATATAGGCCGCAATGACCAACAAATGCGAACTGACTACACGCACTAATAAACAGATACGCACGACAAGCACAAACTGAAGAGCAGTAACGATCTGAGTCAGAAAACTGAGAAGCGCGAATCTTAAGTCACCAAACTTCGACTAACTCGCGTTAAACACGGGATCAGCAGAAGGAGCCCAACGGGTGCCTGACGTGGTGCTGAACTTCCCTTTTCTAATCTCGTGGACGACGACTTACGTCACGACGTTCTTGCAGACCGGATATTCCGACAACGTAGTCCGACCGTGTGTACGCAACACCAACATCGGACAAAGTACGACGGACAGGATCCGACCGACCTGGTCCGCGGATTGTCTGACCGTGTGTATGGGGCTTTACTCCTAAAATCCTCTATCTATCTATCTATCTGCAGCACAGGAACCTGCCTAACAGTGTCTGTCTAACAGAATGACGCTGTGTGCTGTGTGTGTACTATTTATAGAGTCTGGGTCACATGCTGCACTAGCCAATCACAGCCATGCCATTAGTAGGCATGGCTGTGATGGCTTCTAGGGCACACTAGTGAAACGATCATCCATTGGCTGCCCTAAAGCTGTTAAAAAGGCGCCAATACAGCGCCGAACACCGGACCCAAACCCAAACTTACAGCCAATAGTTTGGGTTCGGGTCCGGGTCCCGGACACCCAAAAGTCCGGTACGGACCCGAACTTTACAGTTCGGGTTCGCTCAACCCTACCCAGGACATTATAGAGTTTTGCTGTATCATTGTTCTTATGGTTTCCCTGTTATCCATGCGGTTTCTGTACTTAACAAAGGGATATCAGGGATCCCTAACGTATGTTAAATCCTTTTTAACATTAAGGAAACAAAAGTAAAAAAAAAACAAAAGCAAGAGAAAGGAAAAAAAAGGAAAAAAGGGGGGGGGACCCCCCAATATTTGTGTCTTTTGCATATAACTTGACGTCATATGGGTCGACCAAAGAGGCCATTCGATCATGCTCTGTGAAGACAGTTGGGTAGGGTTAACCTCTTTTGGGATTGGCGCTTGTCACAGCAGATAACTGTTATTGTTAGAAACTCAGATGATGATCAGGCCTCATGGGGAAGATGTAAGACATACAAATGATAGGTCAGCCCGGTCTGCTTTGTGGGAGCTTCGTGGGAGTCTGGAGTATAAGAGAAATCAAAAAGATCCGTATTGGGGGTTATGACTTAGAGGGGACTTGTATGATGTTTGTGAGTTTGCTTAAGGCCGTGCTGTGCCTGAGGCTGAGTTCAGGAAGGTGTTCGTGTCGAGAGAGTGAGGTCAATGGGATCAATTACCTCAGGAAGGCGAGTCAGGATACAGCAGACTTTAATGAGGGTCGAAGTTTCAGAACTTGTTTGGATGCTGGTTCATAGGACGAATGAGGTCCAGATGCAAGATCCCGATTGCTGGAAATGTAGATCTCTAACTTCTTGGTCAAAATCATAGGTGGTAGGTGTTGATGGTATGAGGATCTGTCTGTGGGAGGAGATCATCCTGGGCAGCAGAATATACAGAACCAAAAGAGAAGGACACAAAACAAAGGAGATAAAACCGGGAGGTGGAAAAGGGGTTAACGAGTGATGGAGGCACTTAGATGCGTGTGGTAGTTTATGGTGGAATTGCCAGAGTTCTTTTTAGGCAGCAAGGCGGTCTCTCCTCGAGGATGGCGATGAAGGAGAGCCTGGGCTGCGCTGGTAGAGGTCTCGGCTGGATGAGCGAGCATTCGGTGACTGTTGGTCCACTCTTTGTTTGCGGGACCTCTGGCGCTAAGCTTTCGAAGATGGGTTGAGTGAGACTGGAAGCCATAGTTCCGGGGGAAAGTAGAATGCGTACCACTCCAGAAGTTCTACTTGTGGGAGATCAAGTTGGTCACAGAACATATGAAGGTCTTCCGGTGTGCAGAGGATTGCAGAGCGCCCTCTGGCGGATGCTGATAGAGCGAAGGGGAATTTCCAGCAATACTGTATATTTCGTGAGCACAGCGTTTCCAGCAGGGAGTTGCAGGGCTTTTCTGTTTTGCAGTGTGATCTGCGATAAATCTTGAAAGAATTTGATCTCCGCTCCATTATGGAGGATGCGTCCTCTTTCTCTTGCTTTTTAGAGAATTTTCTCTTTCAGAGTGAAACAATGCAGCAGATCACATCTCTGGGTGGTTCATTATCTCGAGGTGGAGGGCGTAAAGCACGGTGAGCCCTTTCCATCTCGATAGGAGAGTCTGCTGGGCGGTCAATTAGATCATTCAAGATTGCGCAGAGTTCGCTGAAGGTTTCCAGGGTCGCCACTCTCAGGGATTCCCCGCACTCTAATGTTGTGTCTTCTACCTCCGTTGTTGAGGTCCTCGGTATGTCTGTGGAGGTCAAAAAGATGGGGTAGCTGCGAATCATGAGAGTGTTGTACCTGACGAATGGTTGCTGCATGGATCTGAGTCATCTGTTCCACTTCTCCAATGCGATGAACTGCCGTTTGTATGTCAGAGCTGAGTTCTGCAATGGCTGCTGTAAATGTGTTTTTAATGTCCAGGGCAACTTTCTCCAAATCGAGTAGACTAGGAGGGAGAGCACGATCCGCTCCCCGGTCCTCGAAGCGCCTGAGTCAGTGCTAGGCGAGTTCAGTGTCTGGGCCTGCATTGCCGCATGTGCAGACATGCGAGGGTCTGAAAAAAGCTCCGGTATGTTTTTGCTGAGTGGCGTACCGGAGTCAGGAGCAGCTCGGGAGGTGGAGGTGCTTCGGGTGGACCTGCTCATGATGTTTTGGGGTAAGTTCCGCAATGTGGGTTCCCCACTTAGCTAATCTTGGTCTCCGGGTCTCCGGAGCTCTTGAATTAAGCTGCCATCTTTGTCTCCGTCCAGGCCACGCCATGAGCCACAGGTTTTATTTTTAGCCTTTTAAATGTATTGCCAATGGGAATATACTTTACAGTAAGTTTGCATACAGTCTTTTTGTTCTGTGTTCATCAATGCCAATATTTCCTCCCAGTATAAATCTTGAAGAGCAGCCCTCAGCCTTGGAAAATTTGCTCTCTTTTCTTTAGTTAAGTGTTTTTATCTTTCCCATATGTGTTTGTTGCTTACAACTAACATTAAATGAAATCATGTTATGGTCACTGCTACCCAGTCATGTCCAGTTACACCATGTCATTATCAAGATGCTACTCCCGAAGGGAGTGCTTACCAAGCAAGTGTCTAATTTGCAAGGATTGAAACGATCTATTGTATGCGTCTGAAAGTAGAAAATATCTAACATATGCCATACCCTTTGGGTCCAAGGTATTATTTAGAGGGATGTAATGAGATAGATACTCAAGCACCAAAAGAAGGATATCAGAGTTTGCAGAGCTATGTGTAGAGCCACCTGGATAGAGGGTATTTTAGGAAGGTTCACAGGTAAACCTGAAAGTCTGGCAAGCAGCAGTGAGGAAAGTTTTCTATTATTAAGCTTATTATGTTTCTCCAGTTTAACCCACAAACGGTCTGGCTGAGCATCTGACTATGCATGCATTTGATCTAAGATTACCGCGTTATGGTATGCTTGTAGTACTGAGGAACCTACTCCACCCCAATTTCTATGTTTAACCAAAGAAGCAAACTGTATTTTAGCCATTTTGCCTTGCCAAATAAAACACCATGGGGCTGATTTACGAATGGTTTGCGCCATGAGTTGCGGCGCACTCCGATGCGCAACGGCCATTTTCAATTTATAAAAACATTTGCGCCTTTAACGCAGCGCAATTCCCCATTTACTATAGTATTCTCGGCACACGGGAGGATGCGATCGGTGCGCCACTATAGACATGGCGCGCGGCATCTTCAACTCAAAATTTAAAAAGAAGCTGGAAGTGCCAATATTATGGGGGTGATGTGGGTGATGTGAGGAAGTATAGTTAAAACTGTCCAAGTAACAAATATGCCCAAAATAGAATGAGAAAGTAACTTTTTCTGAACAAGCCTGCTACGCCTGCATTTAGAACTGTGTGAGGTCAATTTATGCACTCTGCATGCACAAGCGGCATTTGCGCACGTTCAAATGCTTTGGTTCACTGCGCTGGCAAAATCTTAGTAAATGTCAAGCAACGTAAATGCATTTGCATAGGTTGAACGGGCGCACATCTAAACTTGACTTTTTTTTACATTGGTTCACTTTTATGTTTTTTTTTTTAAGGATATTTGCACACGTTGCACACGGTCATGTTAGCATTAGGGATGAGCCAAAACAGCATTAAGAAAAAAAACTAAATTAAGAAAAAAAAGTGCATGGGGGTCCCCCGAAATTCCATAACAGGCCCTTCAGGTCTGGTATGGCTTTTAAGGGAAACCCCGCGCCAAAAAAAAGAAAAAAAATGGTGTGGGGGTCCCCCTCAAACTCCATACCAGACCCTTATCCGAGCACGTAACCTGGCAGGCCGCAGGAAAAGAGGGGGGGGACGAGAGAGCGCCCCCCCCTCCTGAACCGTACCAGGCCACATGCCCTCAACATTGGGAGGGTGCTTTGGGGGTGACCCCCCAAAGCACCTTGTCCCCATGTTGATGGGGACAAGGGCCTCATCCCCACAACCCTTGCCCGGTGGTTGTGGGGGTCTGTGAGCGGGGGGCTTTTCAGAATCTGGAAGCCCCCTTTAACAAGGGGACCCCCAGATCACACCCCCCGCTTCATTCTTGGGCCGCTCTGCATCAATGGGAGGCTCCTGCTGTGTGATGCTTCTGACACTTATATAACAGAACCGTGTGTCAGAGGGGGGCGGGTGTTATATAAAAAGTGTCAGAAGAAGAGAAGTGTCACACAGCGGGAGCCTCCCATTGATGCAGAGCGGCCCAAGAACTAAGCCGGGAAGAAGACGCCGTGAAGGAAGATGCCGGACGAGAACACCGGAGCAAGAAGCTGAGGATTGGAGGAAGAAGCAGAGGAAGAAGAAGATGGAGGAAGAAACCGAAGGATGAAGGAAGGAAGAAGGAAGAAGATCCGAAGAAAATGGAAAGAAGAAGACTTTAAATAAAGGAATTGTCAAAAACGGTCTCTTCTAATTTTTAACATTTTTGACACTTTTTTTGGTGAAATGGTAGGGTACTTTTGTACCCCATTACCATTTCACACAGGGGGGGGGCGGGATCTGGGGGTCCCCTTGTTAAAGGGGGCTTCCAGATTCCGATAACCCCCACGCCCGCAGACCCCCACAACCACCGGGCAAGGGTTGTGGGGATGAGGCCCTTGTCCCCATCAACATGGGGACAAGGTGCTTTGGGGGGCTACCCCCAAAGCACTCTCCCAATGTTGAGGGCATGTGGCCTGGTACGGTTCGGGGGGCGCTCTCTCATCCCCCCTCTTTTCTTGCGGCCTGCCAGGTTGCATGCTCGGATTAGGGGCTGGTATGGATTTTAAGGAGGACCCCCACGCCATTTTTTTTTTAATTTTGGCACGGGGTTCCCCTTAATATCCATACCAGAACTAAGGGCCTGGTATGCTCTTAGAGGGGAACCCATGCCGTTTTTTTATTTAAAATTAAAGTCACCTGGCCTGGGTGCGACTTAAAGTCGTGTTGTAAGTCGCCCCAAGTCATGTTGAAGTCTCCCCAAGTTGCACTGTGATTCATACTCAAGTCATGTCCAAGTTGCCTCCCAAAGTCGCGCTAGAAGACGTGTTTCCCCTGTGTGAATGGACTCTTACTGATACCGCGTGCGCTGTTATCAATGGCATATTATTATTGCTGTTGCGCTTATGTGTGCGCCGATTCACATGCTCAATTAATGATTTATCCGGCGCACCAATTAAGGTATGAATCGGCGGATCGCATTTATCTTAGTAAATTACCCCCTTTATCAATTGGTCTACTTCTCAAATTATACAGTATTTTGGGGAGCATTGACATCTTAAAAGCTGCAATCCATGTTAGTTCGAACTCTCCAATATGTGCAAGGTCTTACTTTATTGAGTTTAGAAGGTTAGGGAAATTGGCCTCAAAAGTACCCAGGGTTGGAGCACTAAGTTGTATGCCTAAGAAAATTTGTGTTTCACCCATATGCTGTGCTTTCAAAGAGGCTAATATTTTAGCCTCCCCAGTAATATACATGATTTCGCTACATTTAGCTTATATAAAGAGACTCTACTAAAATAATCTAGTGTATTCTGTTCCACCCGTAGCGAAAATGCAGGATTCGTGAGCGTCAGGACCACATCAAGAAAAATACTTATTTTATGCTGGTGGGATGCCATAGGAATGCTAGTAATGTCAAGATTTACTCTTATGACACGTACACAAGATCGGAATTTCCGATGGAAACAGTCCGATGGGAGTTTTTCATCGGATTTCATACTGTGTGTATGCCCATTGGTCTTTTTCTGTCGGAATTTGAATTGAGAACCTGTTCTTCATTTTTCCGATGGAAAACCTTTCTATGGGATTTTTCAATCCTGTGTATGCAATTCCGACACGCAAAATTCGGACGCATGCTCGTAAACAATTTGACGCATGCTCGGAAAGCATTAAACTTCCCTTTTATAGTGCCGTCGAATGTGTTGTATGCCGCGGTGTTATTGACCATCGGAATTTGGTGTGACCGTGTGTAGGCAAGACAGTTAGAGTGAAATTCCGTCAGAATTCCGACGGGAAAGCCATCAGAGCTTTATACGACGAGAATTCCGACCTTGTGTATGCGGCATTATAGCTTCCACTAAGGGTTCCATGACCAGGGTACAAATTAAAGTAGACAAGCGGAAACCCTGCCTGGTGCCATTGGTGATATGGAAATT
Organism: Lithobates sylvaticus; assembly: GCA_028564925.1. Classification (NCBI taxonomy): domain Eukaryota; kingdom Metazoa; phylum Chordata; class Amphibia; order Anura; family Ranidae; genus Lithobates; species Lithobates sylvaticus. The sequence goes on along the minus strand of CM053031.1, from coordinate 186,485,655 downwards.
ATCAGAAACCACATTAGAGGTGAAAACAATAGCCAAAGGGGTGGTATACAGAGACCTGAGATAGCCGAAAGCACAAAGCCAAATTCAGAAACCAAAGTAACACAGCTTGTAGGTAACCCCAGTGGACCCTGTCAAATGCTTTTTCAGCATCCAGGGTTAGAAACACTACAGGGGCTTCACATACGGCTGGGCATATCCACTGGCGGTGACATTCCGCAAAGAAGCAACAGCCTTCACCTTACAGACAACAGCAGATCTCCCAGCGCTCTTCTGCTACATGGAAACGGAACCGATCCCGGTACCAGACTGGCTCCAAATCCTCAGCAGAGAGGCAGAAGGAAACCTCGGACTGCCTCAGGAGGGGAAGCACGTGAGTAAGCACTGAGTCACCCCTGACTAATAACCCACACCATACCCACAGTAAACTTTTCACAACTACTATCCCCATGACGTCCCCGCCTCATACATATTCAATACGCAGTAAGAGGCAGACTGGCACTGTCTCACTCCAAGACTCAGACTGATTCCCCCCCCCCCCCCTCCGGAGCATGCACGTAAAAAACAGGGCTTGAGAAAATCCTGTGGCACATACTTAAAACACCACACAGCCCCCTCCTAAGCTGGGCAAGCAGCCTAGCATAATCCAGCACAGGGCTAAGAGAATAGCCATGCATGATCCCCCCCTGAACTGCAAAATCTCTGACATGCCTGAGACCCTGGAATCCTCAAAATCTCACGCTGCTTGCAAAGGATGCCCTCATTTTACTCCGCTCTAAAACTGACTGTGACACAGAGAATAGTCTTTCAACATAAAACTACACCCTGACCCCAATGGAAACTGCACAACGCTGGGAAGCGTGCCACAGGAATGCACTTGGAGGCTGACAGAGAAGGACTACCCAAATACCACAGTGACACTTCCTCGACCAAGGCCTCTATCCAACCAAACTCTAAGAGGAAAATTTAACCCCCACCAGGTTCAACAAAGAGATGGTGGAAAAAGACATTGCATACCTACCACCATGCAGAACTTAAAACTACAGACCAAAGAAACAGATGGACAGTAGTAGAGATGGGGAAACTGAAGCTGCAGGGAAAGGACAGGATTCCCCACCAGTAGGGATGAGCCGAACACCCCCCCGTTCGGCTCGCACCAGAACCCGCGAACGGACCTAAAGTCCGTGCGAGCTTTAGAACGCTATTAGTTATAATGGATGCGAACGCTCGAAATTAAAAGTCCTAATTTTAAAGGCTAATATGCATGTTAATGTCATAAAAAGTGTTTGGGGACCTGGGTCCTGCCCCAGGGGACATGTATCAATGCAAAAAGAAGTTTTTTCAGGAGCAGTGATTTTAATAATGCTTAAATTGAAACAATAAAAGTGTAATATTCCTTTAAATTTCGTACCTGGGGGGTGTCTATAGTATGCCTGTGAAGGGGCGCATGTTTCCCGTGTTCAGAACTGTCTCTGCGCAAAGTGTCATTTTTGAAAGTAAAAAAGCTATTTAAAATCACTCGCGGCTAATGTGTATTGACGGCTCCCGTAATACAGAGAACAGTCATTCATTGAAACTCATTCATAAAAAAAAAAGTCATTGATAAAAAATAAAAAAAATGAAAAAAAAAAAAGCGTAGGGGTCCCCCCAAATTCAATAACCAGGCCCTTCAGGTCTGGGATGGATATTAAGGGGAACCCCAGCCAAAAAAAAAATGGCGTAGGGTCCCCCTCAAAATCCATACCAGACCCTTGAGGTCTGGTATGGATTTTAAGGGGAACCCTAGCCAAAAAAAATGGCGTAGGGTCCCCCTCAAAATCCATACCAGACCCTTATCCCTGGCAGGCCGCAGGAAAAGAGGGGGGGACGAGAGCGGCCCCCCCCTCCCGCCTGAACCGTACCAGGCCACATGCCCTCAACATTGGGAGGATGCTTTGGGGGTCTAAGACCCCCAAAGCACCTTGTCCCCATGTTGATGAGGACAAGGGCCTCTTCCCCACAACCGTGCCTGGTGGTTGTGGGGGTCTGCGGGCGGGGGGCTTATCGGAATCTGGAAGCCCCCTTTAACAAGGGGACCCCCAGATCCCGCCCCCCCCCCGTGTGAAATGGTAAGGGGGTACAAAGTACCCCTACCATTTCACCAAAAAAGTGGCAAAAATGGTAAAAATGACAGGAGACGGTCTTTGACAATTCCTTTATTAAAATCTTCTTTCTTCATCCTTCGGTTTCTTCATCTTCTCCTTCCGTCATCTTCTTCCATCTTCTTCTTTCATTTTCTTCTTCCTCCGATCTGCTTCTTCTTGCGCTGGTCTTCTCGTCCTTCTCGTCCGGCATCTTCTTCCGTCGGCGTCGGCGTCGGTGTCGGTGTCTTCTTGGGCCGCTCCGCGCAATGGGAGGCTCCCGCTGTGTGAGGCTCCGCTCCGTCTGACAGGTCTTTTAAAACGGAGGGCACCTGGTGACCCCGCCCCCCTCTGACGTCATGGGGAAAGCCATCATGGAATTCCCCATGACGTCCCCGTGCGTCAGAGGGGGCGGGGTCACCAGGTGCCCTCCATTATAAAAGACCTGTCAGACGGAGCGGAGCCTCACACAGCGGGAGCCTCCCATTGCGCGGAGCGGCCCAAGAAGAGACAGAGACACCGACACCGACGCCAGCAGAAGAAGATGCCGGACGAGAAGGACGAGAAGAACAGCGCAAGAAGAAGCGGATCGGAGGAAGAAGAAAATGGAAGAAGAAGATGGAAGAAGATGACAGAAGGAGAAGACGGAAGGAGAAGATGAAGAAACCGAAGGATGAAGAAAGAAGATTTTACCAAAGGAATTGTCAAAGACTGTCTCCTGTCATTTTTACCATTTTTGCCACTTTTTTGGTGAAATGGTAGGGGTACTTTTGTACCCTCTTACCATTTCACACAGGGGGGGGGCGGGATCTGGGGGTCCCCTTGTTAAAGGGGGCTTCCAGATTCCGATAAGCCCCCTGCCCGCAGACCCCCACAACCACCGGGCACGGTTGTGGGGAAGAGGCCCTTGTCCTCATCAAAATGGGGACAAGGTGCTTTGGGGGTCTTAGACCCCCAAAGCATCCTCCCAATGTTGAGGGCATGTGGCCTGGTACGGTTCAGGCGGGAGGGGGGCCGCTCTCGTCCCCCCCTCTTTTCCTGCGGCCTGCCAGGTTGCATGCTCGGATAAGGGTCTGGTATGGATTTTGAGGGGGACCCCACGCCATTTTTTTTGGCTAGGGTTCCCCTTAAAATCCATCCCAGACCTCAAGGGTCTGGTATGGATTTTGAGGGGGACCCTACGCCATTTTTTTTTTTTTTGGGCTGGGGTTCCCCTTAATATCCATCCCAGACCTGAAGGGCCTGGTTATTGAATTAGGGGGGACCCCTACGCTTTTTTTTTTGTTTTTTTATCAATGAATGACAGTTCTCTGTGTTACAGGAGCCATCAATTCATTAGCCGCGAGTGCTTTTAAATAGCTTTTTTCCTGCAAAAATGACACTTTTTTTCAGGGAAAGTTCTAAGCACAGGAAACCTGCCCCCCTTCACAGGCCACCTATAGACCCCCCCCCCCAGATGTGATACTGCAATGCTGTTCTAATAGCATGCACACACATATCCCCAGAAATAAAGCACATATTGTCAGCAGTCAGCAACACACTGACACGCTGACACTGACTGAAACAGAATATGCGAGGCCGCCGTCTCGTACCGTGGGGCGTGTACTAAAGCCCCTGAGCTATAATTGGCTACAGGCATCCTGCCTGTAGCCAATTATGGCTCTCCTCGCTGCTGGCGCTGTGATTGGCCAAGCATGCGGGGTCACAGTGCATGCTTGGCCAATCATCAGCCAGCATTGCACTGCGCGGGCCGCAATGCATTGCGGGGCCGCTCGCATCACACGAATTTGATGCGAGCGGCCCCAATAGTTCTGGGCTCGCCGAGCGAGCGAACGCCCGGTGCTCGATTCGAACATGGGTTTGAATCAAACACCGGGCCCATCCTTACCCACCAGGTGACAACTCATAGATATGAGGGGTATAACTCTACTACCACAGTAACTGGACTGGACTGTTCCCATCAGAAGTGCAAAATGGGGTGCAGGGGGGGGGTTGTCCCAAAACAACATGCCCAACTGCACATAAGAACCTGTCGCAGGACAAATAAAATAACAGGCGACTCCTTAAACTGGGAACCGTTAAGGGGAACCACTGACACATGAAAACTCTCCCACCAAATATAATGTTGTGTTGAATGGGTAAATTGAGGGGCGGAATTTTATGAAATTCCCTAGTTAGAGACAGGAAAGAAGCTCAGAACAATTTTGGTTATATACATAAGTTTTCCTTGTTTGTAAAGTTTTACTCATACTGCCTAACTGTTGGTAATGTTTATGCCACTATTGCCTTTTAAACTGTTACATACCTCAAAACGGTTTTGTCTTATACATACTGGTTCAAGATACAACATCAATTGCCGGGGTGGAGGAAGAGGTCCGGGTGCTCGCTTCCCGGAATTGTCCCTCCATCAACCCACACAGGCCGGCACTCAGTAACCAGGAATTTTCTGGTGAGCATTTTAGCAAATTTTTGCTAAATTAGCACTTTCTCTTAGAGCTGCACATCCTAGTGACAGCCTCCTAACACTATCCACTTCATCTCAGGTCTTAAACACCCCACTCTACTAATACCAATCTCCCTCTCTCTCCAATTCTGAAACTCTTGCTACACCCCAACCCCAACCACACATATACCCATCACCTACCCTATACCCCTTCTACCCTTACAATCCACAAACATGGACATACTGAATATAATCTAATTGAACACGAAAGGACTGAACATACCTGAAAAGAGGCGAATGCTGCTTCATGACATGCAACGCATGAAAGCAGACATCATCCTATTGCAGGAAACACACTTTATAGAAAACACTCTGCCAATACTAAAAACAGGCATTATCCCACAGTATACCACTCCACATATACTGAAGCTAAATCTAGAGGAGTATCCATACTAATCCCAGCCAAAATATTTGGATGCACTTAGACGCAAAAACGAACCCACAGGGACGATATCTATTCCTAAAAGGACGGATTGGAGAAGTAAAGGTTACCTTTGCAAATCTATACGTCCCGAACGACCATCAGGATAGATTTCTAAAGCACCACCTAGATTAGCTTTCACAATACTCGGAAGGGCAGCTTATCATAGGTGGCGACCTCAACATCCCCTTGACGCCTACAGGGGACACTTCCTCTGGTCTGTCCTCAACCTCAAGAGATGTACGCAAAAGAATATGCACGTCATTACATACCGCTCAACTGATAGACGCTTGGCGCCTCTTTCATCCAGGAGAGAGAGACTACATTCTACTCTAGACCACACCAAGCATACTCCTGGATTGACTATTTTCTAATGCCACATAGTTCCCTACGAGCAGTCAGAGACACCACAATAGGGCCAATCACGTGGTCAGATCACCCCCCGATAACCCTGAGATACGCCATATCAGATATCCAAAAAGCACAGAAACAACCATGGAGACCAAATGAGAGCCTATTACAAGACCCAGAGATCCTGGCAGATGTAGTAAAGGAAATAACTAATTATTTCAGCACCAACTCCACTGTTATATTCTTAATATTCAAAATTTAATTTGGTTTAAAAAAAGGATCTCTGCAGAGTTACCCCTTAATTAGTATGAATGGGTTTTTGCTTTTAATAGGCTTCAGATGTGATATTCAGCTGGGTTTGAGTTTTAAAAGCTGTTTTAGATGTGTTATGGGCATTGTAATATTATATATGTTTATTAAGAAGTCCTATGTAACTGATATTTAGTTTGAAGGAAAAGGCTAGGTACCCTCCCCCCAAGTTTTGTAGATAAGGTTTCAGTCTGTTTCCTGTTTTATGAAAGAACTGTGTTTAAAGTAAGAAGGAATATGTGTCTGATGTATCCCAGATGTTGTGTGATGTGTTCACTCATGACGCATTACATTGGTGGGCTGAGTTAAGAAGGAAGGTGTGGTTATCTTTTGGGCGGCAATTTGGAAACCTGAGTTCTTAAAAACCCTTTGCTAATTGGAACTCTTTCTCTTTGACTTCCTGCTTTCTTCAAGATACACTTGGACACACACACACAGCTCCCACCACATCTTCAGCACACACAGCCACACATTCCTTCTGCACACAAAGGGTTAATCAGCTATTTTCCTTTACATGAGCACGTGCTCTGCTCTGCTCATATACTAAGCATCACATTATTTTTGTATCTTGTACTATTTTTTGTAAGTATTTTTCTATTTTGGTGTGTACAATAAAACACACTTTTTGATTTATCGCTGACTCAGAAATATTATAAGAAATTCGTCTCACAATAATCTTTTGAAAGCTTACACAGAATAAGCGAATAATATCACAGATATTAATATTATTTCATCCACCCCCGACAGTAAGGTAGGACTAGTTAGGGAAGCACACAAAGCCGTAATACGGGGATCACTCATCAAACACGGCTCCAGACTTAAACGACAAAAGACGGAACAACTAACCTCACTACTTAAACTGAAATTACTGGAGACGCAATATAAACAGACTCCATCCGGGCAACTAGGTGTGAAACTCAACACTACCGGCAAACAAGTAACTGACCATTTACAATTTAAAGCCAAGGCAGCACTGCAGATCTGCCGGAAAAAAGTATACGAGTCAGGTAACAAGTGTGGGAGACTATTAGCCCAAACTCTTAGAGCACAAAAACTAGCCTCTTACATACCACACATTATATCCCCCACAGGGCAAAACATTTCTCTACCTCTACACATCTCGCAGGAATTTGGATCCTTCTACAATTCCCTCTATAACTTGAACTCAATGCAACCACTACCAGAAACTATGACAGAATACATAACTTCCTCCCAAATGCCAACCCTACCGGCTGAAGCAATAGACTTGCTAGAAGAACCAATCACACTACCAGAACTTCAGAGGGCTTTATGTAACGCCAAACCAGGTAAAGCACCCAGATGGCCTCACTGTCCTATATTACAAGATCTTACTCCCATATCTTGGCAATCACCTGATAAACTTGTTCAATGAACTGGGTTTAGGGACAAAACTACATGGAGCTATATTGCAAGCGCAGATCTCAGTCATACCAAAAGAAGGTAAAGACCCAGCCCAATGCAGAAGCTACCGCTCAATCTCCCTCTTAAACACTGACCTTAAACTCTTCACCAAGATTATAGCCACGAGACTACAACAACATTTACCCTATCTCATACACTTAGATCAAGTGGGCTTTGTGCCATCCAGAGAAGCCAGAGATAACACTACCAAAGTATTGAATTTACTACACATAGCCAATAACAACAAAACACTATGCATATTCATCGAAACAGATGCCAAAAAGGTGTTCGACTGGGTTATCTGGCAATTCATGTTCCAGACACTAAGATATATAGGGATAAGCGAAAAAATTATAAATTGGATATTGGCAGCAAATATTCGGGCCCGGCGGCGAGAGTAAGAACGAACGGTGTGATCTCAGGCGCATTCCCGATAACAAACGGGACTAGACAGGGTTCGCCACTTTCACCCCTACTCTTCGCGCTTTCCCTAGAACCCTTCCTGTGCCATATAAGACTAAACACAGATATCACTGGAGTGGAAATAGTCAATTCACAATATAAAGTCTCTGCTTACGCAGACGACTTGATGTTTTCACTAGCAAAACCCACCATCTCCCTTCCCAACCTACTGCAAGAATTTGACACATATGGGAATATGTTGAATTTAAATATCAACTTTAACAAATCAGAAGCTATGTTTATCGCAGCCACAACTCACACACTTACGAGCTAGTTTTAAAATAAAATGGATGGACACACCTCTTAAGTATCTAGGCACGCACATCCCCCCGAAATTCTCACAATTATTTAAACTTAACTTCCCACCCCTCCTCAAAAATATCCAAACACTTCTCAACCATTGGAACAGCGGCCTGCACTTGTGGTTCGGTCGCTGGAACATTCTCAAAATGACAATTTACCTCCTACAAGCACTCCCTATACGTATACCCGCAGAATACTTCAAACAGGTGTGCTCAACATTTATAACCTTCCTTTGGGCAGGGAAAAAACCCTGATTACACAAAAAGATACTTACCCTACCAAAACAATATGGAGGTCTAACAATGCCAGAGATTTGCACCTATTATCAAGCGGCACACTTAAGTAGGCTTGTAGACTGGTGCCGACATAAAGAAACTAAACTATGGGCACAGCTAGAGCAAGCGCAGAGTGCGATCCCTCTACATAGAGCCCCATGGTGCAGTGAAGCCCTACCGATGCACATCAAACTACATCCACTGATAGGTAACACCACCAAAGTATGCACACAAATAATAACCAAAACCACCCTATCCTCCCAAAACTCACCCTTACAACCTATACTAGGGCACCCCCACTTTGAGCCAAGCATACAAGATGCAAAGTTCCATGACTTGAGCACCTCTGGTCTATATCAAGCCTCTCATTTCAGCATAGAGGGGAGATGGAAAACAATTGCGGAACTCTCAGTCCACATAGGCCAGTACAGACTGGACTTCCTTAGAGCTCTTCAGCTTTGCCACTTCCTCAGTTCCCTACTACCTCCTAGCAATGCTAACCAAACACTTACAACTTTGGAAGAAACTCTTCCAAACTCTAACTCAGACTCTGTACAGAAACAGGAATAATACTCCACACACTTTCCCTAACATATAGCATGCTGATAACACCACTAGAGGATTACCAACTCCCAAGCCTCACCAAATGGGAAAGAAACCTAAATTGTCAGTTTAGCACCCCAAAAAAACAACATATCCTTAAATTCACACATAAATCATCCATATGCACCAAAATCCAAGAGACCAACTACAAAATCCTCACACATTGGTACAGAACCCCAGCTCTACTACACGAACTCTTCCCCACACCATCAGACCTATGCTGGCGATGCCAAAAAGAAAGAGGCACCCTGTTAAATATTTTCTGGTCATGCCCCCTGATCCAAGATTTCTGGGGAGAAGTCCGCTGGATCACACAGAAATTTACAGACCGTGTAGTTCCAGATGATCCGGCGTACTTCCTTCTACATGCAAATGACATCCCTGCATGCGTATATAAAAAATCAGTAATACGTCATCTACTAGACACAGCCAAAGCTTGCATCACACTTAACTGGAAATCACAACATCCACCGACAATTGGCCTGTGGCTCCAAAAAGTAGACATTAGCTAAATGGAAGATCTCATCCTCACAAGCCAAAACCGACAAGAATCATACAGCAAAACATGGCAATTATTGAACATTTTTAAATACTCAGAAGGACAAGCCCCTCGGGGACAGTAAACCAGTAATTCAGATACCCAACGGCTCACTTTCGAAGTAAACAGCATACTTTACAGTGCACATATTGAGTGAAAGTAAAAATCCATGTTTGTCGATTCTACCTACCCCTCCCCCCCTTTCCCACCTACCACACATCTCTTCCCTCCTCTCATCTTCCTGCTACCTCTCCCTTCTCTCTACCTTCTGGGGCTCTGCCCACTCTCAACTACCATCTCCTATTTCTAGTTATCTTTTTTCAAAAAAGAAAAAAAAAAGCTGGGGAAATTGGGCTTGCAGGGACATTACACTCTGTCTCAGTGCGAATGGAAACACGTAACAACCATGTGGAAAAGAGGTGTTTAAACAACTCTACAAGAAGATATAAGCGTGAACATTATCCGTAATTACTATACCCAAAACCAACCAATATAAGATAAAGATGCTAGTTCGACAATAACACACATATGCGGTAACCTACACCAAAGCACCTATGTCTGTATTTATACTGCTGTTACTCTGACTATACTGTTAATGTGGTCTCTGTAGACCTTTTTTTCCCCCATTTATAAGTAAATAAAAAAAAAAAAAAGAAACACTGCAGGGGTTTTACGTAATTCAATGAGTTTTAAGAAGATTGAATATGAGGCAAGTACCATCTGGTGCCTGCCTTCTCTTCACAAAGTCTACCTGGTCTGGATTAATAAGGGATGGTGTGAATTTGGCAATCCTATTTGCAAAGAGCTTGGTATTAATTTTTAGGTCTGTATTTAGGAGAGATATCAGACAGAAGTTGAGGGCAATCCAACATCTTCCTGGTTTTGGCAATGTAATAATAGTTGCTTGTAGCAGAAATAAGGTGGAAGAGGCAGTATGGTTAAACAATCTGGCTAAATGGGGCACTAAAATGTCTTGGTACGTCTTATAGTATTCAACTGTAAAACCGTCCACTCCAGGTTATTTATTGTTAGCTGGTGTTTTAATAACCATACGGATTTCATCCTCAGTAATAGGTGAGTTAAGCTCATTCAAAGCTTCCGTGGATATCGACGGAAGAGAAACTGAGGATAAGAATCCACTTATAAGAGATTCAGTGGGTTGAAAGGTTTGAGGGTAATCTAAGTATTTTATAGTATTTTTGAAAGGAATTGGTTATATGGGGAGGGTGATTACACTTTAGACTGAGTTTCGGGAACAAGTATAGGCGATAATTTAGTTTTAGCTTACCTCTGTTTCAGATAATTCACTAAGAATTTACATGCCCTATTGCCCTGAGAGTAATGCAGGGCTTTTATCCTTCAAGGACTTTTTATAAATTGGACAGGAGGAGTTCTTTGAAGTATTTCCTACAGGCCAGTAGTTCATCTAACTGAGAGGGAGATGTTTTTTTTTTGTGCTGTGACTTAATAGCATTCAAAAGAGTGTTTAGTGATTGCATCTTTCGCCTTTTTCCCCTAGCTGCCATCTGCAATAGTAGGCCTCTACAAACAGCCTTATGAGCACACCAAATAGAGGCAACATTAACAACAGGGGTGGAACTAATGTAGAACATTTTTTCCAGATGTTGTTTCGAGGTATCTCGAAATGCCAGTTTTGTAAAAAGCAAAACATTATTGCACCACATATAGGTTGGAGCAGTAGAATTAAGTTCCTCAAGGACTATGGAAATAGGTGCATGGTCCAACCATAATAGAATGGATCTTGGCAGCAGAAGTCCTATCCAGTGTCATAAGGTCAGAAACAAATAAGTAAATTCGGGTGTATGCTTTGTGTGGCGCTGAATATTAAGTATAAGCCCTCTCAGCTGGGTTAAAACTGCCAGATGTTGTACATGTCTGCACTATGAAGAAAGGATTAAAGGGTAGTGCGAGTAGTTGTGGACTTATGCCCCATACACACTGTCGGATATTGCGATGGAAAAAGTGTGATCGAATTAGGTTGTCGGAAAATCTGATCGTGTGTGGGCTATAGCAGGCTTTTTCCATCGGAAATTCAGACGGAAAAAATTTGAGAGCAGGACCTAAAATTTTTCAAAAACAAAGTCCGATCAGACTTTTTCTGATCGCGTGTATAGAATTCCGACGCACAAAGTGCCACGCATGCTCAGAATAAATTTGGGGGCGAAAGCTATTGGCTACTGGCCTCTACGTAGTCCTGTTGTACGTTTTATACGTCACCTCGTTCGAAACGATCGGATTTTCTGACAACTTTGTGCGACCGTGTGTATGCAACACAAGTTTCGGCCAAAATCAGTCAGAAAAAATCTGACGGATTTTGTGGTCGGAATGTCCGACCATGTGTACAAGGCATCAGTTGTAGAGTCCAGTCTGCCATTAACCACTGCATTAAAGTTGCCGCATATCAACAGTAGACCTCTATGAGCTTTCTGAATAGTTTTCATTAGGGATCGAAGGAAGGGAATTGGTCTCTTGTTCTGTGCATATATTTGCGATAGTGTAAGTGATAGTGTTCAAGTCACAAACAAGGATAATGAAGGCACCCATGGGGATCCAGAAAGTGGTCATGAGAGCTGTGAAAAGGGGAGGAAATTACTTATGAGAACATTTGGGGGTTTCCTGGCCAAAAATGTGTTTCTTGGTAGCAAATAATGTCACCCTTCAGATTCTTGGCTTCCTACCACAATGCCTTCCTCTTGAAGGAACTATTGAGCCCATGCACATTTAAACAGACAACTTTAGACCAATTGTGGACACACAGGTGTGCAGGGGTCATTGGAGTGAAGCACAGGAATATAAAACAGCTTACAACTGAAGGTGAAGTATGGATCTGTGCCCATGACTTGGTTGAAATTTTTTTTGGTGGGTGGGGTCAGTAAAGAACTAGTAACAGTCAAACGAAAAAGTAAAACCAACAAATAAAAAGAAATGAGATAATAACGCTAAATCATATTGGGGTAAACGCTCATTGGAGCAACACAAAGCGCATTCTAAGTGTGCACCCAGTTACATCAAAATGGAACAGTGGGTAAATTAGGCCTTGGCTATGGCAGGATCTGTATTTTTAATCAGGAGCTTTTTCCCACAGATGTTCCACTCTGGAAGGAGAAGGACGGGCTATTGGCAAACGATTGTCTGCCATCAGTCCCCATTACTTAGCGATGCAGATTCCCTCTGACACAGAGGACACTGTGTAGGAATGTTGATTCCATGTTACCAGTAGTTTAGCTGGGAAACCCCAGTGATAGGGTACGTTGTTGTTGTTGTGGTACAGTTTGCAAGCTTGCATGGTGTGGCATGATAGGTCTGTGAAGAGGATAATCCCTTGATATGGCTCTGGTAGTGGGGACTTCTTCCTGGCGAATTGCATCAAGGCATCTTTCACATGATAAAAGTGAATTCATGCAATAATGTCCTGAGGAATGTTATCAGGCAAGCGAGATGGCTTGGGAAGCCTGTGAGCATGGTCCACTATTAATTTGCAGTCTGGTAAATTCGGCAATAAGGCAGATATTAGCTATTGAACAAATGTACATACTTCAGAGGGGGAACTGTCTCCACAACCCCTTTAAATTTAAGAATGTTCCTGCCTAATCGGTCCTCAAGGCTTTCATTTCCCCATCTGCCTTGTTATGGGCATCTACCATCTCATTGTTCGCCACCACAAATTAGACAATTTTATTTTCTACATGGTTTACTCTGTCCTCCCCGCGTCCACGTCAGCTTTAATTTGAGTAAATTCTGTGTAGACTACCTGGTAGAAGGCATGGATCAGATTGAAAAATGATTTTGGTATGTTTAATAGGGAGAACACAAGCTAAATATTGAGACAAAAAGACTAATTTACCTCTCTTGAATATCATTCTATACATCACAAAGATCACTGAATGCACGTTCATTCATAGAATCTCCTGTTATACAGTAGAGCAAGCGTCAATGGACGAATCTAAATTGGGGGTCTCCACAAATTCTCAAATTCTCATCTCATTCATAAAAGTCTCATGTTCTGTGAGTAATGGAGAACATAAATTAAAAATCTTTATAGTGTCCACATTTTTTTATGGACGAGGAGTACTTGGATTTGCCCCCTCTCCTGCCTCTCCATTGTATATATATTTTTTTGTTTAGGCTGGATCAGGTGGCTATGACTAAAAAAGGAAAAGGAATGCCAATAAATGTGGGACTTTATGGGCACCATACCAATAAAAAATTGAAAAATGGTTTAAAAAGACATAATATATGAAAACAGGAATAAATGGAACCTCAATTGCTAAATAAGCACCACCACCCCTCAAAATAGGTAGGGAGCCTCCAAAGGGAATATTATGTATGACAATTATACCATAACAGGATTAAGGAGTGTCACCGACTATAGGTACTGCACAATAAAACATGGTAGCTATTTGAGGGGTGAGAGTAACTTCAAGCTAGTTGAAATAAATAGTTCTCTACATGTTTCGGGTTGACCAGGAATGCATCTTCAGGAGATTGAGTGGTTATTTTGATTCCAAATCAAAAGGCGCATATGGATTAGGCAAAGGGAGGAACAAGGCAGATGGTGTAGATGGTCCACCATATACATGGGCAGATATGGGGACACATGGTAAGAGTTTATGAGAGGATGAGTAATATAATGATGTCCTGATTTTACAGTTGTGCTCATAAGTTTACATACCCTGGCAGAATGTACAATTTCTTGGCCATTTTTCAGAGAATATGAATGAGAACAAAAACATTTATTTCACTCATGGTTAGTGTTTGGCTGAAGCCATTTATTATCAATCAACTGTGTTTACTCTTTTTAAAGCATAATGGCAACAGAAACTACCCAAATTACCCTGATCAAAAGTTTACATACCCCAGTTCCTAATACCGTGTATTGCCCCCTTTAACATCAATGACAGCTTGAAGTCTTTTGTGGTATTTGTGGATGAGACTCTTTATCTTCTCAGATGGTAAAGCTGCCCATTCCTCTTGAAAAAAAGCTTCCAGTTCCTGTAAATTCTTGGGCTGTCTTGCATGAACTGCACGTTTGAGATCTCCCCCCAGAGTGGCTTAACCACTTTCAGACCGGACCATTTTGCTGGCTTAAGACTAGACCACTTTTTGCGATTCGGCACTGCGTCACTTTAACTAACAAATTTCACGGTCGTGCGACGTGGCTCCCAAACAAAATTGATGTGCTTTTTTTCCCACAAATAGAGCTTTCTTTTGGTGGTATTTGATAATCCCTGTGTTTTTTATTTTTTGCGCTATAAACAAAAATAGCGTAAATTTTGAAAAAAAACACATTATTTTTTACTTTTTGCTATACTAAATATCCCCAAAAATATATAAAAAAATGTTTTTCCTCAGTTTCGGCAGATACATATTCTTCTACATATTTTTGGTAAAAAAAAAAATCGCAATAAGCGATTATTGATTGGTTTGCGCAAAAGTTATAGCGTTTACAAAATAGGGTATAGTTTTATGGCATTTTTAATAATTTTTTTTTTTACTAGTAATGGCGGTGATCAGCGATTTTTATTGTGACTGTGACATTATGGCGGACACATCGGACATTTTTGACACATTTTTGGGACCATTGTCATTTATACAGCAATCAGTGCTATACGGATTCCTGTGTAAATGACACTGGCAATGAAGGGGTTAACCAGGAGGTGGCAGTGTAGGGGTTAAGTGTGTCCTAGGGGCGTGTTGCTAACTGTGGGGGCGTGGCTGTGTTGTGCACATCACTGATCTCTGCTACAATCACAGGGAGCAGAGATCAGTGTCACTTGTTGCTAGGCAGAATAGGGAGATGCTGTTTACATCAGCATCTCCCCGTTTTTCCTCCCCGTGAGACGATCGCAGGTATCCGCGCGGCGATCGAGTCTGCGGAACCTGCGATCGGACTCACTGAGGTCTCAACCCACGCGCGTGCACGCGATGGCACGGCGGATGCCTGTCTGTGCCATTCTGCCGACGTACATCGTCGTGCGCTGGTCGGAAAGCGGTTAATGATATTGAGATCAGGAGACTGAGATAGCCACTCTAGAACATTCAATTTATTCTGCTGTAGCCAATGACAGGTCGACTTGGCCTTGTGTTTTGAATCATTGTCATGTTGGAATGTCCAAGTACGTCCCATGCGCAGCTTCCTGGCTGATGAATGCAAATGTTCTTCCAGTATTTTTTGATAACATACTGCATTCATCCTGCCAACTATTTTGACCAAATTTCTTGTGCCTTTGCAGCTCACACTTCCCCAAAACATCAGCGATCCACCTCTGTACCTTTCATCATAGGCCTGGTTGACTTCTCTCCAAATGTAGTGTTTATGGTTGTGGCCAATAAGCAAAATTTTGGTTTCATCACTCTAAATTACTTTGTGCCAGAAGGCTTGTCTCCAGAGGCGGATCTATAATTAGGCAAATTAGGCGGTGGCCTAAGGCCCCGCCCTCACAGGGGCCTCGCCACCGGCTAATTTGCCTATTGCAGTGTTTTATACTACTCGATCTACCCGTCAATCACAGACAGCTGATGGGTAGATCGAGTATCGGCCGTCGGCCGACATGCAGAGTAGAACAGGAAGCGGCTGTAATAAGTCCTTACAATAATCTCTCATGTCACGCTGCTTCCCGGCGGCCCCTCCCCTCCTCTCATCCATCCCATTCCCACGTGATCTCACAAGCATACAATGAGAGGAGAGGAAGGGGAGGGGCCGCCGGGGAGCAGCGTGACATGAGAGATTACAGTAAGGACTTATTACAGCCGCTTCCCGCGCTACTCTGCAGTCTGCATTTATAGTAATATGAAATGTTTTGGCCGAACTTTCTACATAAATCAGAAATTCAGGGATAAAAGGTACCATCATCCGTATAATAAGAGAAAGTTTTTTTTTAGAGGTACCTGGTCCCCAAACCAACGTCCTCTAAGAGGGGGGGGGGGCTGTTGGACTATCGCGGTACAGTACACTGTATTGACATAATTCATAAATCAATGTATATAAAATACAAGGTTTTTTATTTATACAAGAAGAACTTTTAAGTCATAAAAACAAATGCATACAAAGAGTATTTCGACTAGTTTCGCTATAGAGATAGCTTTATCAGGAAATACAGTGTTTACATCTGCAAAAAAGAATTTGAAATTGGTAACTATGCATAATGAATTTACTTGGCTGCATCAACATTCAGCAGCAGTATTTCAATCTTGGTATGGGGAACAAGAATACAGGGTAGAAAACAGTCTCTTACCCCAACTAGATGCACTAGGAGAGTGCGGGTGCGTCCGGCAGAGCCTTTCGTGGCGACTGGGGAGGAGCCAGGTGGGGCCAACAGGTCAATTCTAGGGTGTATAGAAGTGGTGATATGTCCATCATGATGATACGATTTAAATAGATACACCTAGCCCAGAAGTGTTCTAAGGTATCGGCATGGGAATCCGTATTATCACCAAGGAGTGTGAAGAAAGAAGGGTGAAGTTCGGTAGACTATTGGGGATAATACATCCCCAACAGTCATCCGAAGCTAGTGAACTCAAATGTGCCGAGATTTGTCATAAATATCTCAGTACAAACAGTAGGGTGGTGTTAAAAGATAAATAAAAGAATAAAGGAACAGGGGTGTCTAAACCCCTGGTAATTAAAAAAAAGGGTACCAGACTATGTGTTATGATGTACTCAGAAACACGATCTGGAACCAACCTATAACACCCACATCTATAACTATATTTACAAATGAACTTTGTGAATTATGTACAGGAGCCTTTTGGCAAGGCTTGATTGATAAGGATACATTGAACTTTCTAATCCCAAAGCACCCAAGCACACCTACGTTTTACACATTGCCGAAGACACATAAGAACTTAATCCAACCTCCAGGAAGGCCCATAGTATCGGGCATCAGGTCACTTACAGATAACGCCAGCAAATTCGTAGACAGCTTCTTGCTCCCCCACGTTACTGGCCTTCCATCCCACATACGAGACACGTCAGATCTCCTTAGACACATAGAGGGCATTCTGGTACCTTCTGACTCCCTCCTCGTGGCGATTGATGTGGAGGCGTTGTACTCAAGCATCCCCCACAAGGAGGGAGTCGGAACGGCCAGATTGTTCCTGATGGAGCAGGAACACACATCCACACAAACAAATTTATTCTAAAACTCCTCAGCTTCATATTGACCCGCAATGTCTTTCTGTTTGAAGACAAATACTTTCTTCAAACACAAGGCGTTGCCATGGGCACGTCCTGTGCGCCGTCATACGCAAACCTCTATTTGGGAGCTTGGGAGAGACAGATTTTTTCCAATGATCGATACTTACCTTATCTCGATCATATAATGTGCTGGTATCGTTTCATTGATGACCTGTTTATCGTCTGGACGGGCACACCATCCCTTCTGGACGATTTCATTCAGGTCATCAATGTAAACGATATGAATTTACGATTCACTGTATCATCAGACAAAGTTCGGATACCCTTTCTGGACGTGATGATAGGGATTGGAGTCGGGGACGGGTCTCTGGGCACAGACCTATATCGGAAAAAATTGGCAGGCAATACATTATTGCACGCCTCTAGTGCTCATCCGAAATCACTTGTGCAAAGCATCCCATATGCACAATTCCGGCGACTTCGTTGCAACTGCACACTTGAAGAAGACTTTTTTAAACAGTCTGCTGCCTTGAGAGACCGCCTTCTCCAAAGAGGGTATACTAAAACCAACCTTCGAAAAGCCTTTAATAAATATTTAGGCCGCACCAGGAATTCCCTACTCTATCCACGCCCAAGAGACCCCAATCCGAATACAGGGAAAATCATCATCCAGTATTCTGCCCACCAGAACCAGTTTAGGAATATTGTGACTAAACACTGGCATCTCTTAACTGATCACCACATACAGTGGTGTGAAAAAGTGTTTGCCCCCTTCCTCATTTCCTGTTCCTTTGCATGTTTGTCACACTTAAGTGTTTCGGAACATCAAACCAATTTAAACAATAGTCAAGGACAACACAAGTAAACACAAAATGCAATTTGTAAATGAAGGTGTTTATTATTAAAGGTGAAAAAAAATCCAAACCATCATGGCCCTGTGTGAAAAAGTGATTGCCCCCTAAACCTAATAACTGGTTGGGCCACCCTTAGCAGCAACAACTGCAACCAAGCGTTTGCGATAACGTGCAATGAGGCTTTTACAGCGTCCTGGAGGAATTTTGGCCCACTCATCTTTGCAGAATTGTCCTAATTCAGTTACATTAGAGGGTTTTCGAGCATGAACGGCCTTTTTAAGGTCATACCACAACATCTCAATAGGATTCAGTTCAGGACTTTGGCTAGGCCACTCCAAAGTCTTCATTTTGTTTTTCTTCAGCCATTCGGTGGTGGACTTGCTGGTGTGTTTAGGATCATTGTCCTGCTGCAGAACCCAAGTTCGTTTCAGCTTGAGTACACGAACAGATGGTCGGACATTCTCCTTCAGGATCTCTTGGTAGACAGCAGAATTCATAGTTCCTTTTATCACGGCAAGTCTTCCAGGTTCTGAAGCAGCAAAACAGCCCCAGACCATCACACTACCACCACCATATTTTACTGTTGGTATAATGTTCTTTTTCTGAAATGCAGTGTTCCTTCTACGCCAGATATACTTGGACACACACCTTCCAAAGAGTTCCACTTTTGTCTCATCGGTCCACAGAATGTTGTCCCAAAAGTCTTGGGGATCATCAAGATGTGTTGTGGAGAAATTGAGACGAGCTTTGATGTTCTTTTTGCTCAGCAGTGGTTTTCTCCTTGGAACTCTGCCATGCAGGCCATTTTTGCCCAGTCTTTTCCTGATGGTGGAGGCATGAACGCTGACCTTAACTGAGGCAAGTGAGGCCTGCAGTTCCTTGGACGTTGTTGTGGGGTCTTTTGTGACCTCTTGGATGAGTCGTCGCTGCGCTCTTGGGGTAATTTTGGGCGGCCGGCCACTCCTGGGAAGGTTCACCACTGTTCCATGTCTTCGCCATTTGTGGATAATGGCTCTCACTGTGGTTCGCTGGATTCCCAAAGCTTTGGAAATGGCTTTATAACCCTTTCCAGACTGATAGATCTCAATTACTTTCTTTCTCAATTGTTCCTGAATTTCTTTGGGTCTCGGCATGATGTGTAGCTTTTAAGGATCTTCTGGTGGACCTTACTGTGTCAAGCAGCTCCTATTTAAGTGATGCCTTGATTGTGAACAGGTGTGGCAATAATCAGGCCTGGGTGTGGCTAGAGAAATTGAACTCAGGTGTGGACAACCACAGTTATAGTAAGTTTTAACAAGGGGGGCAATCACTTTTTCACACAGGGCCATGATGGTTTGGATTTTTTTCACCTTTAATAATAAACACCTTCATTTACAAATTGCATTTTGTGTTTACTTGTGTTGTCCTTGACTATTGTTTAAATTGGTTTGATGTTCCGAAACACTTAAGTGTGACAAACATGCAAAGGAACAGGAAATGAGGAAGGGGGCAAACACTTTTTCACACCACTGTAAGATGTACCGAAAGTACCTGTCAGTATTGAATACTTGGGGTTAAGGCAGGAAGATCAACCTAGATGGTGTAGTCATCCGCTGACCAGATAAAAAGGATCTCAAGCAATTTGTCACCACGGTGAATAAGAAGGGAGAATCTTTAATTCTTTTTGTTTCATTAATTCTTATTGATCAGACAGATTATCAAGATACAGAAACATTGCAAGAAGAAATTTAATATGATTTGAACACAATTTACAATAATCAAATACATATCATGGCATAAATTTAGCTTGATTGTTAGGTGATAAGGAAGTTTGAATCTAGTAATTTATATCTGATATACTAAACATAAAAAAGGGACATGTCAAGATATTTAAAACGCTGGAAATTTATTATTGCCATTCATTTGCATAATATTTGCCATTGCTGTAGTAGAATTTAATGTAGAAGGGCCCTAGGTGGACATGTTTCTTGGTGATTGATAAAGCAGGGAGCATCTTTATTCCATTCCTTTCTTCTTTTGAGCTATGATAAAGGGAAAGGAGAGGGAAAGAAAAAAAGGGAGGGGGGAGAATATACACACACACACACACACACACACACACATCTCACAAAAGTGAGTACACCCCTATCATATTTGTAATGATTTTATTATATCTTTTAGTGTGACAACACTGAAAAAAATTACACTTTGCTACAAAGTAAAGTAGTGAGTGTACAGCGTGTATAACAGTGTAAATTTGCTGTCCCCTCAAAATTACTCACACAGTCATTAAACATAATGCTGACAACAAAAATTAGTATACCCCTAAAGTAAAAAATTTCCAAATTGTGCCCAATTAGCCATTTTCCCTCCCCGGGTGTCATGTGACATGCATCACAGGGCCTCAGGTGTGAATGGGGAGCAGGTGTGTTAAATTTGGCGTTTTCGCTCTCACTCACTTGCCTCGCCATAGTCGACCAAAGAAGTTGAGTGCACATGCTCAGCGTTATATTCAGAGGTCGTCTTTGGTAAATAGATGTATGAGTGCTGCCAGCATTGCTACAGAGGTTGAAGGGGTGGGGGGGGGGGGTCAGCCTGTCAGTGCTCAGACCATACGCTGCACACTGCATCAAATTGGTCTGCATGGCTGTCGTCCCAGAAGGAAGCCTCTTCTAAAGATGATGTATAAGAGATTATGTCAAGCGTGTGTGGTGGCAACCAGGTGAGGAGTACAAAGATAAGTGTGTCTTGCCTGCAGTCAAGCATGGTGGTGGGAGTGTCATGGTCTGGGGCTGCATGAGTGCTACCAGCACTGGGGATCTAAAGTTCATTGAGGGAACCATGAATGCCAACGTGTACTGTGACATACTGAAGCAGAGCATGATCCCCCTCCCTTCGGAGACTGGGCTGGAGGGCAATATTCTAACAAACCCCAACACACCTCCAAGACAACCATTTCCTTGCTAAAGAATCTAAGGGTAAATGTGATGGACTGGTCAAGCATGTCTCCAGACCTAAACACTATTGAGCATCTGCGGGGCGTCCTCAAATGGAAGGTGGAGGAGCGCAAGGTCTCCAACATCTGCCAGCTCGGTGATGTCGTCATGGAGGAGTAGAAGAGGTCTCCAGTCTAAAGCTCTGGTGAACTCCATGCCCATGAGGGTTAAGGCAGTGCTGGAAAATAATGGTGGCCACTTAAATAAAATATAGACACTTTGGGCCCAATTTGGACATTTTCACTTAGGGGTGTACTGACTTTTGTTGCCAGTGGTTTAGACATTAATGGCTGTGTGAGTTATTTTGAGGGGACAGCAAATTGACACTGTTATACAAGTTGTATACTCACTTCTTTACATTGTAGCAAAGTGTCATTTCTTCAGTGTTGTCACATGAAAAGATATAATAAAACATTTACAAAAATGTGAGGGGTGTACTCACTTTTGGGAGATACTGTATGTGACGAAAGGTCCCTACACTCCTCTTGAGTGCGTTTGTCATATACCACTTCCTCCCAGTCTGAATATAGATCTCAGATATTCCAACCGCTCCCAAGCACCAAACGAGACAAAACTTGCTTAGTGCTAGCAAGGACTGTTTATTTAGAACCAAAATTACAACAGGAGAGGAGATTCCCCCCTCCTGCTCATATTACTCTAACAATACACCTGTAACAAATTAACATGAGCTAATTAACTAATCCCTTTAAGCAGCCGATGTGACTCTGTGCCCATCAGGATTTCACTACAGGTCAGACTTGTTGTCACCGAGCTTCACACAGTTGATTATAAATTATCATAATAACAACCACAAGACAGCAGGAGCTCCATTAGGAGTCGGACCGTCTCCTACATTGTACAGAGGACAATGTGATCAGCTCTCTCAATTAACACCTTGAGTTCATCAACAAACTAAGAATAGTCTTTACATATATCCTGCATTGAATCTGACTAGCACAGATTATATTGGGGTTCTTCTCATTCACCCAGTGGACAAAAGGGTAATGATGACGTTTCCCCTCCCCGTCTAATTCTGCCTGACCCCGGGTACTACTGGCGAAACATCCCTGGATTACAAATATGTGTTGTGTGATGGCAAGGACACTATGCTGACAGACACTTCACACACACACACACTTAAATTGTTGCTAGTGGAGAACATTCCAGAGCTGTCCTGCACGGACTATGCTGGACTGAATGCAGCTGGCAGATACATGGAGTGCCCACCTGAAGCCATGTTGGCTAAAGTTTGAAGTTGTTGGGGTGATCCACCCTGAAGGATGACCTGTGATCTTAAGCAGGTTGCTGCTCCTAAGAAGAAAATCTTTGTCCCCGTCTATCATATGGACAGAACGAGGATGTCTTTGCAAGGGGACCCATGTCCTAAAGTGCGGTCCCTTGCATTAAGGGCTGGCTGCTTGTTGCCTGGAATGCAGCTGTGCCTCTTGCCCCCTAAGTTGTCCCTGAGGAAGACGGAAAACTACTGGGAAATATAGTTAATCTACAGGGAAATCAATGGACTAGAAACAGTTTTGGGCTCTAATGTCGCATACACACGGTCACACAAAAGTTCACTGAACTTTCGACTGTCAAGAACGTGGTGACATACAACACTATGACGAGTTGAGAAAATTAAGTTCAATGCTTCCGAGCATGCGTCAAATTGTTTCCTAGCATGCATAGGACTTTTGCGCGTCGGAATTGCTACAGACAATCGTAATTTCCGATCGGAACTTTTTCCGACAAAAAATTTAGAATATGCTCTCAATCTTTTGCTGGGTGGAATTTGGCCAGCAAAAGTCCGATGGAGCATACACACGGTCGCATTTTCCGACCAAAAGCTCTCATCTGTCTTTTGCTGGCCGAATTTCCGATCGCGTGTACGCGGCATAAGTGTTTAGTCAGATTAGGCTATAATAGAAAGGGTCAATTCTCACTATGCATGTAAATAATGGACTAAATCATATGTCTGGACTGTCTCTAGTGTGGTCACCAGGTGGTGTTAGCGGTGCTGACCTGAGTGAACTTTTTTCACCTTATAAGCAAAATGTAAGTTGTTGATCAATGGAAAGAAGGTGGTATTCTCCTTAGAGGATGGGACCTGCTTCGGAAGATGTAAATACTACAATATTCTATAGGGTGTATTTACACTGCTATGATGTCTTCAGCTGAGGACGATTGAAACCTGCTTAATGACGTATGTATGTACTGCACCGTGTTACATTAGGCTAGGATGCATTTGCACTGTTGTTGATTCTATCTTTCAGGTGTTGCTGTGTCGGTGCGTCTTCCTTGGCTAAGGAGTGACAGGGATCTAACCTGCCATCAACACTAAATTTCCATATTATCATTGTACATACAATTTAGATAGCTAGTGAGGAATCAAGGTTGTGGCTTAGGCCTGCCTTTATAATTGTACATACATATTTTGATACTTTATTGTTCTATATGACTCATCATCATTTTTTTTAGATGACTATTTGACACATATGTTTATTAATGTGGTACACCACACATGCTTATTTCTATATTGTTATACTGTTAACCCTTTCCCGTTTTCCCCACTCATCCCAGTTGCCAGGAATAGTTATCCTGGTTGATTGCTAGAGATCTATTGATTTCTCCCCAAGTTTGGCCTCTGTGCACTTTTCTCTTCTTCCACTAGGTGGCCGGGTACTTGGTGGACCTAGATACGGGAAGGGCAATGCAAGGTCAGGTTATGGGGTATCTCAACCAATTGACAGGGCTGTCTGGGTGGACGTGTGTCATATTGCCCGGGCTGCTAGGCTATGCCAGGCACATCTGGCTGCTAGGCTGTCTGAGGGCCTATCCAGAAGCAAGAGCAGCGCAGGGTTGGGACTGTGGCTTGCAGTCCACACAAAGTGACAGTTCTGTCGGCCAGAGAACCTGTTATGGTTGGAGGTACCAGTAAGGGACTTTCCGCCTTATTACCAGGGACCACAGTGAGTAACTGAAGCAAGTACCAGAGCCAAATTCTCACCAACCAGGAACGGTGAAGAATCTGGAAATTCAGTGGGAATCAAGCCAGGGACCCAGCCAGCGGAGGTGACGCTTGCAGAGCAGCCTTGTGTGTCAAGCCAGGGACCGAGCAGGCCAGTGGGGGTGAAGCTTGAGAGGCATCTAGAGTACCAAGCTAGGGACCCAGCAGAGAAGCAGGGGTGACACTTGCGGAAGATACCACCGTGAAGATTGGAGGAGCTCAAGGGATTCAGTGTCAGTGAATCAGTGGGTCTAGTGAGAGACTGAGAGCTCAGTGTATTGAAGAACTACAAGAAGTGATTGTAGTGAAAGTGAAGGAACTGTTAGGCCTTGTGTTTGGAACTGTTAAAGACTGCCATAGGAGACAGCATTCCTACACATGCAGATGTGGCATCTTGCTGGATGCCTTTCCCTGCATGGCTGTCCTCCTATTGAAGTCTCGGAGTCTGCCAATTACTCTTGCAACTACCTAAGGGTGTCCTGGCCCTAACCATCTATCCCCCAAAAAGGTTTGTGAATAGAAAATAAACTCTCTTTTGCATCCAAAAAGTGTCTGGCACTCAATAACTATACACCCACCATGCCTCACAACCCACTATATGCAGAAGGATGTCGGCTGTCCCTGGCCCTGGGAGGTCCTCATTAGATCAAAGGAGTGCTGGGACCTTGCTACATACAGTATGTGCCCTGAGGCTGGGCGCTGGTGTGTGGTCCTGTGGTGCACTTTCCGTGTTCGGTATTCTGATTGGGGAATGCCGGGTGGCGATCACTCAGTGCACTTTGTTGTTGCTCTGCGTTTCACATTGCGGCCTACTTCTGCAACTATGGGCCGCCGTGGAGCGCACTTCCGATGACGGCCATCTTAAATGAGGCGAACAGATGTCAATCTCACCAGCGTTAGGATAAGGGGGACCTATTTTGGTAGCCATTATGACAGCCACATTGCAATTCGCCAACCATCTGTTTTTTTTTCTTTTTTTTTTTTTTTTTTTCCCACCCCCCCCTTTTTTTTTTTTTTTTTTTTTTTTTTTCCCTTTTTTTCTTTTATTTTTGGTTTTTTTTTTTTTTATTGTTTTTTTTTCTTTTTGTGATTGGGCCAACAGAAAGAGGACCTGCCCAGCTTCCCACCGACCAGCCCCCTTCTACTATTTAAGGGCCAGGGCTTGGAGGGGTCATTTTCTGGAGGAGCGGGTACTCTGGAGACCTAGAAGCTTTGCTGGACATCTATAGAACCTCCTCCCCCTTACTTGGTGAACTTTGGACACTCATTTGTGGCACTTCCTGTTCTCCTCTTATTTATATACAGTACCTTTTGCTAAGGATCATGCTTGCCCCTAGCTGGGATTAAACACTGTGTGGTGTTTTATGCTGGTAAATGAGTTTTTTGATATAGTTTTATCTCTATCTAAACGTGTGTGTGTGTGTGTGTGTATATATGTACAGTGGTGTGAAAAAGTGTTTGCCCCCTTCCTCATTTCCTGTTCCTTTGCATGTTTGTCACACTTAAGTGTTTCGGAACATCAAACCAATTTAAACAATAGTCAAGGACAACACAAGTAAACACAAAATGCAATTTGTAAATGAAGGTGTTTATTATTAAAGGTGAAAAAAAATCCAAACCATCATGGCCCTGTGTGAAAAAGTGATTGCCCCCCTTGTTAAAACATACTATAACTGTGGTTGTCCACACCTGAGTTCAATTTCTCTAGCCACACCCAGGCCTGATTATTGCCACACCTGTTCACAATCAAGGCATCACTTAAATAGGAGCTGCTTGACACAGTAAGGTCCACCAGAAGAGCCTTAAAAGCTACACATCATGCCGAGACCCAAAGAAATTCAGGAACAATTGAGAAAGAAAGTAATTGAGATCTATCAGTCTGGAAAGGGTTATAAAGCCATTTCCAAAGCTTTGGGAATCCAGCGAACCACAGTGAGAGCCATTATCCACAAATGGCGAAGACATGGAACAGTGGTGAACCTTCCCAGGAGTGGCCGGCCGCCCAAAATTACCCCAAGAGCGCAACGACGACTCATCCAAGAGGTCACAAAAGACCCCACAACAACGTCCAAGGAACTGCAGGCCTCACTTGCCTCAGTTAAGGTCAGCGTTCATGCCTCCACCATCAGGAAAAGACTGGGCAAAAATGGCCTGCATGGCAGAGTTCCAAGGAGAAAACCACTGCTGAGCAAAAAGAACATCAAAGCTCGTCTCAATTTCTCCACAACACATCTTGATGATCCCCAAGACTTTTGGGACAACATTCTGTGGACCGATGAGACAAAAGTGGAACTCTTTGGAAGGTGTGTGTCCAAGTATATCTGGCGTAGAAGGAACACTGCATTTCAGAAAAAGAACATTATACCAACAGTAAAATATGGTGGTGGTAGTGTGATGGTCTGGGGCTGTTTTGCTGCTTCAGGACCTGGAAGACTTGCCGTGATAAAAGGAACTATGAATTCTGCTGTCTACCAAGAGATCCTGAAGGAGAATGTCTGACCATCTGTTCGTGTACTCAAGCTGAAACGAACTTGGGTTCTGCAGCAGGACAATGATCCTAAACACACCAGCAAGTCCACCACCGAATGGCTGAAGAAAAACAAAATGAAGACTTTGGAGTGGCCTAGCCAAAGTCCTGACCTGAATCCTATTGAGATGTTGTGGTATGACCTTAAAAAGGCCGTTCATGCTCGAAAACCCTCTAATGTAACTGAATTAGGACAATTCTGCAAAGATGAGTGGGCCAAAATTCCTCCAGGACGCTGTAAAAGCCTCATTGCACGTTATCGCAAACGCTTGGTAGCAGTTGTTGCTGCTAAGGGTGGCCCAACCAGTTATTAGGTTTAGGGGGCAATCACTTTTTCACACAGGGCCATGATGGTTTGGATTTTTTTTCACCTTTAATAATAAACACCTTCATTTACAAATTGCATTTTGTGTTTACTTGTGTTGTCCTTGACTATTGTTTAAATTGGTTTGATGTTCCGAAACACTTAAGTGTGACAAACATGCAAAGGAACAGGAAAAGAGGAAGGGGGCAAACACTTTTTCACACCACTGTATATGTATATGTGTGTATATATATATATATATATATATATATATATATATATATATATATATATACACATTTTTGTTTTTTTATTTGATTTGACAATGGTTTAAAGTACTGTATAACTATTTGTTTTCATTGTTACATAGTAGGTGAGGTTGAAAAAAGACACAAGTCCAACCTATTGTTGATTGGGTTAAGTTCCATGTGTGACACTACCCATCTCCTGTGCATCTGCTTTAAAGTATTTATTCCCTTTTTTCCATTTTCCTACATAGAGCATACGTGATATTTAGAGTCAAATATATATTTTATTGAATTTTAACAGCATAAATTGTACAAAAAGAAAAACATTCAGATGTCAACAAGAGGTGCAGGTAAGTATAGGATATATTCTCACTATACAAAATGAACATGTACATGAGAGGGTGTTAACCACTCAACATCTATCAAAGTGTGTAGATAAAGATTATAGAGGCACCTATAGGAGTTTATACCCATGAACAATACGACATCAGATCATGAATAGATTGAAAGTGAAAGCAAAAGAGAAGAAGAAAGAAGAGAGGAGGGGGTGTGGGGGTTACGGAGGGGAGTTGGGGAGGGGGGGTTGGTCCGGGCAGACCCCAGTGCAACACAGTCAAACAAAAGCATGAATCGTAACTTAACCTGTTCCCTGGGGTGACAGTAGCTTTTTCATGGAGTCCGAGGAGGAGTAGTCTATCCATATAAGCCATTGGAGCCTATATTTCTCAAAGGTGTCATTCTCCAGAGCTAGCATCTCCTCCATTCGCAATTATGTCGTTAACTGTGGAGACCCATAGAGTCAAGGGAGGGCAGGTGGTGGTCTTCCAAAAAATGGGGATAATTTGTCTTGCGGCTGATAGGAAAAAGCGTAGCAGGGAGCGCTTCTGTGAGGATATAGAACCTGGGAGCATGGACAGAAGAGCCATCTCAGGGGACGGCTGTAGGGGTTTATCATAGAGGTTGCTATAGATCGAGAAGACCTGGGTCCATAGAGGTTGAACAGATGGGCATTCCCACCATATATGTAGGTAACTGCCTTCCTCCGATCCGCACCTCCAGCATGTGGAGGGCACGGATGGGAAGATCCTGTGCAAAGATTGAGGGTCCCTGTACCACCTTGCAAGGAGCTTGAAGTTTTTCTCCTGTGTATAACAGGACGTGGAAGTCTTATGCGTGAAATAATACGATTTCTGCCAGTCCGATGCAGTGAGTTCCCTTTCCAAGTCCGTGGACCACTTCCTGGTGTAAGAAGACGGTTGTTTGTGTATCAATGTATGTAGCATGGTATACATGGTGGAGAGCGTGTGTTGTGGAAGTTCAGAAAGAGAGCACAGCTGTTCAAATTCCGTTCGGGGTCTATGTATTTGGGCCCTGGCGAAAAGGGTAGAACAAAAGGATGCAATCCGCAGAGCCGTGAGCCAGTTGCCCCGGTCCTCAGGTAGTACTGGCCTGCCGGATATAGGATCTACGAACGAGCTAGCTATAGGCCACTCGGCACGGGAGTAAGGACCTATTGTATGGGAGCCTTCTCCTTGGGGTACTGCTGGGTGGTCGAATAAAGGTGTGAGGGGTGATGGGTCAGAGGACATAACCGACTGTATATCCCTTTTATACCATAAGTGCAGGGCAGCAGAAGTTAACGGGGAGGTTGAGACCAAATGTATATGCTGTGCATGACCCCAGAGTAGAGCTCGAAGGTCATGCGGGGATAAATCTTGTTCTATTGCGGTGGAAGCTTTGATAAAAGGACAGGGGAACCATTCAGTGACCCTAGCCAGAAGCGCCGCTTTGTGGTATAGCTCGAAGTCAGGGAGGCCTGCGCCCCCTTGGGTTTTGGGGTATGTGAGTAAGGTGTGTTTGATACGGGACATGCCTTGGTGCCATACGAATCGTATGGACATAGAGCGTAATGAAGTAAAAAAGCGTTTAGGGACTGTGATGGGCACCGTCTAGAATACATATAGTAGTTTGGGTAAGGTGTCCATTTTGAGGGTGTTTATGCGGCCGAGCCACAGTAAGGGGGAGGTGTTCCAGTCTTCTAAATCATTACGCAACCGGGCCAATAGGGGTAGGTAGTTTAAGGCATAGAGCTCGGATAAGTCAGATGGGACCTTTATTCCTAGGTAAGAGATGCTTTTAGCACTCCATTGGAATGGAAAGTTAGCTCGCACCCGGGAAAGGGTGTTTGCGGGGAGGGAAACATTGAGAGCTTCCGTCTTGGATATGTTAAGCTTAAAGTCGCAAAATTTCCCGAACCTGCTGAATTCTAGCATTAACGAGGGTAGGGATGTATGTGGTTGTTGCACGTAGACCAGGAGGTCGTCAGCATACAGAGATAACTTGTATTCTGAGGAGGGTGTCTGTATCCCTACAATGGAGGTATTGCGTCTTATTGCTTGGGCCAGATGTTCTATCACTATGACGAAGAGCAACGGGGATAAGGGACATCCTTGCCGGGTGCCATTTGATATCCGGAACGGTGCGGAGGAAGAGCCATTGACCATAACTGAGGCGGAGGGATTAGAGTAAAGTGCCATTATTTTGGACACGAACGTAGGTCTAATGCCCATCTGTTTAAGAGAGGCGTAGGAAGTCCCAATTAACCCGGTCAAAGGCCTTCTCCGCATCGAACGATAGCATGCAGGCCTTCAAGTTGTGTTTCTGTATGTAAGAGATAAGATGGATGGTTTTTGTGGTATTGTCCCTGGCCTCTCGGCCCGGGACAAAACCTACCTGGTCCCTATTTATAATGGAAGGCAAGAGGGGGGAAAGGCGAGTCGCTAGTACCTTGGCGTAGAGTTTGATGTCGATATTGAGGAGCGATATCGGCCTATAGCTGCCACATTGCGAAGGATCTTTACCCGGTTTTGGAATAACTGATATGTTGGCAGAAAGTAGGTTGTGGGAGGGTAGATGAGTGTCATCGATTGAATTAAACGCAGAGGCGAGTAATGGGGCAAGCGATTGGGCAAACGATTTTAAGAACCTAGGGGAAAAGCCATCGGGGCCTGGGCATTTACCCGATTTTAAACCTTTGATGGCAGCGAGAAATTCCGCTATAATCAGAGGTTCCTCCAAACTAGCTGCTTGATCAGGGTCAATTTGTGGGAGGGCAGTCTCGGTTATGTAGTTCCGCATTTCAGCAAGATGTGTGTCGTTCCCGTTTTGGGCTACCGTCGGTGGGCGCAAGTTATAGAGGTCGGAATAATAGGATTTAAAGGCCTCCGATATACCACTGGGATTGCTTATTTTCCGTCTATCCGGCGTGCAAATATGAGTGATCGGCTTACGGGGAGGGCGGGGGTGCAAAACCCTGGCGAGGTGCTGTCCGCACTTGTTTGCAAAAGCATAGTAGTGGTTACGTCCTCTATCTCTGGCGATGAGGGAATGTGCATCTAAAAGGCTAAGCAGTTCCCTACGGGCATTGGAAAGATCTACGTATGTTACTGGGTTGGAATCTCTTTTGTGTAACGTTTCAAGCGATTTTATCGTCGACAGAAGACGGGAAATGTCTGAAGTCCTGGCTTTTTTGAGGCGAGAACCATGTTGAATGAAAACACCCCTCAGTACACACTTCAGGGCCTCCCATTTGGTCAGTGGATTAGTGTCATCAGAGCGATGGACCGCAATGAAGTCCTGAATCGCCTTTTCAATTGCTGAAGTACATGGGGTATCTTTCAACAAGTTGTCATTTAACCTCCATGACGACCGTACACGGGGCCTCAGGGGGGGGGGGGGGGGCTAGGCTGAGGTGTACTGGGGCGTGATCAGACCACATTATATTACCTAGGGAAGCCTTCAGAGGAGTGTCTAGTAGGGATTGGGAGATTAAAAAATAATCAATGCGACTGTATGATTTATGTGCCACGGAGAAACAGCTGTAGTCTCTTTCAAACGGGTGCTGCACTCGCCACACATCCACTAATTGTGCAGAGTGTAGTAGTGTCTTTATCTGTGTGAGTGCTGTGTGGGATATGTTAGACTTACCCGAGGAAGAGTTCAGGACTGGGGAAAGGGTCACATTGAGGTCGCCACCTAGGACGAAGCAGGGACCACCGAAAGAGAGTAATTTGCCTACCACCTTGGAGAGGAAGGACGCCTGGTCCTGGTTTGGTCCATATACGTTGGCTACTGTAAAGATAGAAGAATTACATTTCAGTTTAATAAATAGGTACCGTCCTAGCGGGGCAATTAGGGTGTCTAGAACTTCAGGATGGAATGTTTTGTGGAAGACTATGGAAACCCCCTTGGACTTCGACTCTGGGTTAGTGCTATGGAACCATTGGTTATAATGGGGATTTTTAAGGGTCGGGATCGCCGCACTGCGGAAGTGCGTTTCTTGTAACATTAAGATTTTGGTCTTGGCCTTATGGAAATGATATAGCATCTGACTTCTTTTCTGGGGCGTATTAAGGCCTCTGCAGTTATAAGAGGCCAGGGTTATGTTTTCAGGTGACATCACAACAGGGGTGAATGAGGGGAGCAGAGATCATTACCTGTATCACCACGGAGGTCTGCCCAGACCAGACAGGGGAGAGTGAGGGAGGGGAGAGGACAGGTGAGGGGGGGAGAGTAAGGAGGGGAATAAGAGTCAGGTTAGAAATACAAGAGCACAACAGGCCACTGTGTGGCAGTAGAAAGCAAGCAAGAAATGAGATAAGACTGTCAAGAAAATACTGCATCAGACTAGTAGAAAGGAGAAGAAAAAACATAGTGCACCAGGGTGCACCAGCGGTCCTAGTGGGGGGTAACTGTGGCAAGCACATAGAGTGCCTCCCGGTCCCGTGGTCCACGGGGTTGTGGCAACTAGGGTTAGTCAATAAATAACCAGCATTGGATAATATAAGTAGCTGAATGTGGGCAAGAACGAGCCCAGGGCCTTAGGCTATCAAATGCAAAAAATAAAGTAAACAAAACAAGAGGGAGACAAAATTTAAAGAACAAAAACAGGGGCCAGAAGTCATCACTTTCAAGAGGCCTGATCACCACAGGTTAAGGCCACTTCAGTCTGTGGAGTCCCTGGTTGCCCACATAGGATAGCAAACAGGAGGGGGTGACGTAAAAGAGGCCTCCCATGGCAGGAGCAGTTACAACCTAGGTGTCATGCAGCGGGGCTCTGTAGTTTGGCAATCTTATAGGGCAACAGGCCTAAAGTCCATGATGAGGACTCTCAGGGGAGAGCAGATTGCATTGCGGGGCAGCTGCCAAACATACACGGAGGGCAAAAAGGGGGGGACCCCCAATCAGAAGTGCTCGTGAAGGATAAAAAAAACAAAAATGAAATGACAATGTGGGGGTCCATTTCTTCTTAGCATACAAAAACGATAAAGGAACTTCAAACGTTCAGGTGTTTCCAAGCGTCCCTCCCAACAGTTCACGGTTGGTCAGTGTGCAACAAGCACAGGGATGTTTGAAACTGTCCTGGCAACTGGATAGACAGGCAGGGCTGACGCCCGCCTTGTGAGTGTCAATCATCAGGGGGTCTTTGTGGTGAGCCCCTTTGGCGCTTGTTCTTGTTGACCTTCTGCCATTGTGTCTGGTAAGGAAGTCCTGGGGTAGTGGGTTGGAGCGGCCAGTCAGGTAGTGCTATCTGCGGCAATTCCAGAGTGCTTAGGAACCTGGGGAGGTCGCCCAGTGTTCAGAACAGTGCAGTCTTCCCTTCATGATGGACCCGGAGTTGAAAAGGGAATCTCCATTGGTACTTTACTTGTTTCTCCTGGAGGACAGAAATAATAGGTTTGAGTGCCTGGCGCATGGCCAGGGTCTGGTGTGAGAGGTCCGGTAGGAGCATAACCGGGACATCATTCAGGCGAATGGAGTCTTGGGTGCTGGCAGCCCTCATAATCTCCTCTTTGACCCTGTAGAAGTGAACTCTGCAAAGCGTATCTCTGACAAAGGAGGAGTCAGCGTTTCTGGGACCCAAGGTCCTGTGAACTCTGTCCAGCTCTATGTGGGCATCTTTGGGCTTTTGTAGGAGCTGATTAAAGATGGCGGTTAAAGCCCATGCTAGGTCTTTGGGTTCCACTGATTCTGGGATACCACGTATCCTGACATTGTTCCGTCTGTTACGGTTCTCAATGTCGTCCTGATGATACATAAGTTGCTGCAGCATGACTGTGTGGGAGTTAAGGGTCTCTTCATGTGACTGCAATGTATTACAAATGCCCTCAGTTGTGCTTTCTATGTCTTCCATACGTGTCCCCAGGTCTCTCTTGAGGTCAGCTATCTCCCTCTTGTAACTCTTCTCCATGCGGGAGACAGTGTTCAAAATCATGTTTGGTTGGCAGGGAGCGCAGATATGTGTGCATGGATCTCATTTGGGATTCTATGTCCCATCCATCCCCAGAACACAGTGATGCTTGGGAGAGGCTGTGCGGGCTTTGTGGGTTGTAAAGGGGGGAGTCTAAGTCCGCTAGGGAGGCTGAGCGGCCCCTGCTTTGTACCTGTGCAGCGTCTGCTGGTTCTGAGCGGGCCGGGGACGGATGCGCCGGCGCCATCTTGGAAGGCTTCTGGTTCACATAGGCCGCAGACGAACGGGTCATAAAACGGCCGATGTCTCCCTGGTTCCGGTCACCGGAGGGT
This sequence comes from Lithobates sylvaticus, assembly GCA_028564925.1. Lineage (NCBI taxonomy): Eukaryota > Metazoa > Chordata > Amphibia > Anura > Ranidae > Lithobates > Lithobates sylvaticus. The sequence continues at coordinate 186,451,702 of CM053031.1, read as the reverse complement.
TTGGATTGATCCCTGGGCTTCCCCTTACCCATCGGAGCGGTTTTAGGGCAGATGTGGGTGCTGGATCTGCAGTTAAATCCCAGAGGACGCCGTGAGGACCGGGAGCAGCCGCGAAGTGCGTCCTACAGCTCCATGCGCTAGGCCACGCCCCCACATACGTGATATTTAATCTGTACACCAACTGGCTCCCATATCAATGAGTGGATGCTAGCAAGCTAGTGTGTTGATATAGGATCTCCCCTTAGCCTGAATATGCCCGACATACCCAAAAGGTATTATCTCTATATTTAATTAGTTACTTTATTTTTATTCATTTTTTTGTGTCATGGGACAAGGTAAGTTTTTCAATATGTGAATTTGTATGTAATGATGATAAATTCTTAAATTTATTTCATCTTGTTTGTGCTTATTAGATTTGTCCAGTCAGATTTGTAGATTAAATCCCTGAGAAAGCGGTATGCAACGCATAACATGTAGGCAAGCTCCACGCAATATCTAAATCCTCTGTACATTATAGATACTGTATGCGGGCTTTATGTGTATGTATGTATGTTAAACACCCTTTTCTCTATGTACTCTTCTGTTTTCTAATAATGGGTTGGTGCTCCCTTGATATTAGGTTGTTTCAGCGTCCTAGTTGGACCCCTTTTTTTTTTTTTTATACCACATTACCTATCTCCTTAATATAATTATCTTAAATGGTTGTAAGCACCATCTAGTGGCCATAATTATTATTTTTTCTTGATTGAGGTATTTGAAAACAAATTTGCATTATGAACACTGTTTTCTTAGAGCTTTGTGGATGTGTGTCAATTTTGTTCAGCAAACCTTTTATGTATAGACTATATAAGTAGCTTTAGTAGGCCACAAGGGATGGAAAGACCAGGTGGTTTTTATTATGAAAAAAAAAAAGTTTTTACATGATAGAAATATTGTACAAATAAAGGCAGACTATGAAAGCAGCCTCAATTCAAGAGGGAGAGACCATACAGGTTACATCGTGATTGAAAAAATTTGAATGTATTGTTTCAGATAAAATATCCACAAATATTGCACAACAACTTGACAAATGCTATGTAAGCAGCTTTAGAAGGCTGCAGTTTTTAAGAGACATTAGCCAGAATTATTATCCAGACTTGATGCACACTATGTAGAGAGATTTCCAAAATGCTATGTATATTCTCCTGCACTGCACCTACTCCAGGCTCTAAGGCCCCATTCACTCCGCTAACATCCGTCTCCTTTGTAAGAATCAATGGATAGCCCACTCGGATCCGCTTGAAAAACGGACAGACAGATCCGAGCGCGCTTGCCGTGTGAAAAACAGAAAACTGGCCTGCACTGATAGTGTTTTACACCCAATAAAGTAAACAACAATTAAATAAAAAGTGCAACCTTTTTTTTTTTTTTTTTAAACACACCTAAAATATACAAATCGTGTGCATAAAAAAATAAATCATGTATCAATCATTTGCCTAATATGTGCATTCCAAATAAACTATGTGATTTCAGTATTCAAAACACATTCATCTCTTTTGTGTAAGACATTTACAATCTAGTGTACCCCTCCACCAAAAACTGAAAATCCATCACTGTTCTCTCTCCACAAACACCAGTTGTGCTCTCACCTTGCTTTTTAAAACTTTATATTTTTATTAGTCATTTTTGAATTTTACAACTTACACATCACATTCTTACATCTATACATTGTCCAATTGTCAAACAGGAAAATGGAGGACCCATCATCCTCAAACATTAAAACAGAGAGAAAAGGTACAAATACAGATGCAGAGTGCGCATGCGCGGGACTTCCGTGAGGACGCTGTGAACGGGAGCTCCGTGCCGCTCTGGCACTTCTCAGCCCCCAAAGCGATCAGACTGAGCGGGATTCGGCCGAAACACCCCCTGCCACTCTGCGGAAGGCCCCAGCATTACCCTACATGCCGAACGAGGCACACAAAAGCGAGGTGAGCCGTCAGCTGGACTTTAACCTGACGGCCCCTGCACCTTCCAAGATGGCGGCATCGTCCACACGTGCAAACTACAGAGAAGACCAGGACTCCATTGCGGACCCCCCCTCCCCTCACCACCACCAGATCAACAGGTCAGCAACTCCGGTGACCACTAGCACAGCCCAGCAGCTGCACCAGAACCCTCTGGCAACACCAGTGAGTACTTATACCCCCCAAGGGATCTCCCCTGCCTCCACAGTGTCCCTCCTTAATAGGACCCTAGGAGATCTCCTGCAAACCCCAGGGCTGCAATCTCCCCTAGGCCTGGCAGGCCCCCACCTTTCCACCCCCACTCAGCCGCATTATCCCCCTGACATGCAGCTGATGCTACAGAGCTTTTCAGAAATGCTGGCAGCAGGGCTGGCTCATAATGCCTCACAGATCACTGCCACCATAAAAGCAGATTTGCAGAGTTTGGGAGCCCGCATGGATGCAATCGAACAAGTGGTTGACAACAACTCTGCCCGCACCAACCAAAATACCACCTGCATTCAAACTCTTCAAGACCAACTCGAGACTGCATTATCCAAAATCGATGATTTGGAAAACAGAAGCAGAAGGTACAATTTCCGCATACGCGGTATCCCTGAGTCGGTCACAGATGTACCCGGCACTGTCAAATCATTCATCAAGGAACTTATCCCAGACATCCAGGGTCATAGACTCGAACTCGACAGGGCCCACAGAGCTCTCCAACCCCCCCCGTCAAGATGGGCTCCCGAGGGACATTGTGGTCAAACCGCACTTTTATGGAGTCAAGTAGGACGTCATGAGAAAAACTCGCAATCTGGACAACCTCTCCTTTCAAGGGAACAAGATTCAAATTTTTGCAGACATCTCGCCTTCCACGATCCAGAAAAGGAGATCCCTCAAACCCCTTCTGGAGGTTCTCAACCAAAATTCTATTAAGTATCGATGGCAATTTCCATTTCGCCTCCAATTCCAATTTAGGGACAAATCCTTTGGCTTCTCCAACTTTCAAGAAGGAGAACGTCTTCTACTCAAGCTGGGACTCATCTCTCAGGAATTGGACCCTCAGCAACCGACAACTAAACCGGGCTCATCCAAGCGTCCCCCCGGGCAGCCCCCTGACACCGCTGTGGAACAAACAGCTTCCGAAGAGATATCGGGACTCCCAACCCCCAAGATGAAATCCCTCTTCACACTCCCGGCCGGGAGATGGCTTCCCCTTCTTCTAGAGTATACTCCGTGACTCTCGCCCTCCCCTAACGGACGGGCAGATGATAACCCCGGACACCCCTGACCTTGAACTGTCAGGCCACTGCCTTTAATGGTTTCCCTTTTTCCCCCACTTTTTTTTTTTGTTTTGTTTTTTTTTTCTTGACCTTTTGGGCTTGCTACCATCACACCTTTGGCCCCATTAGCCCACTATATGGCTAACTGGGATACCTATCCAGGCTTAATGCTCCCACCCCGGCTGGGGTAGGGGCTGATTTTTCAATGCCCAATAGGTCGTTTTATGCCACGCTCACTCCCTCTCCCTATGATTAGGCGCTGCAGCATCCCTCTCCCCTCTCCCCCCCCCCTTTTTGCAGGACTTTATTTGTATACAGGTATTAACAGGGTTATTCACCCACGTTTATAAATGTTTGTACTACTAAGTTCTTGGTTTATTCTTCATCACTTTTTTGATTTTTTGAAGTAAATGTTAATAGGCCGACCCTACTAAGGGGTCACTTGTCCCCCAACAGGGGGTCTGAGGACCGGAGCGGTGACTCTTGACACTCTCTCTGTTGTAACAGAGCGGGTCTATACACCCCTCTGGTGACAGCAGGCAGACAACCTCTTCAGAGGTTGCACTCTTTCCAAGTTCCCCCTAATCGGGGTCCTTGGACTTGGACTCGGCTTGCCGGTCCAGTGATTTTCCTTTTGGACTTTGTTTTTATTTTTCCTTACTTTATTTTTTATTTTGTTTACTCACCTGTCTGATTGAGATATTTGATTGTACAAGTTTGGTTATTGACCTTTTTGCCTTCCTTCCCAGCCTTCTTATGCCCTACTCTACCTCTCTGGATCTCTCCTCTCCCCCTTCGCCTACCCATTTCCCTCTCTCAGGAACCTTCGCGGAGATCTCTCCCCGGCCACGCAACAAAGAGCCTCCAAGCACCTGCTCCATCTTCAAAGGCGTCCAGCCGTCTCGACTCAAAGGTAAGCTCCACATTTGCATCACCGCAACCTCTCCCTGCCGCCCAAGACTGACACAAATACCCGCAAACCTTTTCTAAAAGTTGCTTCTCACAACACACAGGGACTTAATTTGCCCTCTAAACGCCGTAAGGCTTTGCAAAGCTACCACTCCAGAAGTCTTGATGTTGTCCTTCTCCAGGAGACCCACTTCCCCTTCAGCTTCACCCCCTCTTTCCTTCACCGTAACTTCCCCACTTTCTACCTCGCAAATGCTGAAACAAAAAAGAGGGGGGTTGCCATTATTATTGCGAAACGGATCCCTTTCAACCATATCCACACGATCAAAGACAAGGAAGGCAGGTTCATACTTGTTAAAGGGGTCATTGAAGGGGTAATGCATTCCTTCCTCTCTTACTACGTCCCTAATCAGAACCAAGCACACTTTTTCGCCTCCATGCTCTCGACACTATCCCCGCACTTGGAAGGCAAAATCATTGTAGGAGGTGACCCCAACATTGCTTTCGACCACTCTCTCGACAAATCCCCTCACGTTAGAGCCCAATTGCGGAAGCCACCCAAACAAAGTCTCAGAATAGCTCGCCTCCTCCACGATCATGGTCTTATTGATGTGTGGAGGGAACTGAACCCCACTGGCAAAGACTTCACCCACTATTCCGCACCCCATAAAACATATGCCAGAATAGACCACATATTTATCCCCAACTCTGACATCCACACTGCCACCAAAGCTACAATACAAGAAGTTCCGTGGTTGGACCACTCGCTGGTTACCCTCAGAATCTCTAGCTCCTTATCGTCCTCAGGTCCGCCCCAATGGCGCCTGAGTAAATCTCTCCTCTCTAACCCAGTCCACTGCACTTTGATGGAAAGGGAAATCCAAGAGTTTTTCCTTCTTAACGATACTGGAGACACATCTCCAAGCACCCTCTGTGGAGCCCATAAAGCGGTCCTGAGAGGTAAAATGATACAGCTAGCTTCTACACTTAAAAAAGGAAGAAAGGAGGAAATAGATAAACTTGAGTTAGATTTCAAATTACTCAGTAAAGCACATAAGACTAACCCCACTCCCGCTACCTTGGCACAGCTGGATTCCGCCCGTGTGGCTCTGAACTTAGCTCTGACATCTAATGCCGACAGGCATCTGAGATGGCTAAGCGGGAAATTTTATCTTCAGGCCAACAAAATTGGCCCTCGTCTGGCGGCTAAACTATCCCCGAAGGTCAGAAATTTCGCCCTCCCCAAAATTAAATCCCTGTCTGGTACCCTCACCCAGAACCCCCAAAGAATTCTGGAATCCTTCCAGGACTTCTACACTAAACTCTACTCGGCCTCACCCCCAGAAGACCCAGAATCCGTTGACTCCTTCTTGAATAACATCTGTCTTCCCAGAATCTCAGAATCCTATAGGTCCATTATGGAATCCCCCTTCCGATTAAAGGAAGTTCATGAGGTCATTAAAAACCTCAAGCCAGACTGTGCTCCAGGCCCAGAAGGATTCTCCGCCCTTTATTACAAAAAGTTTTCTGAAGTCCTCTCTCCTCATCTGGTCCGTCTCTTCAACTCCCTGCGAGGGGGCGCCACCTTAGAACCTGCTGCAAACCTAGCATTTATTTCGGTGATTCCGAAACAGGGCAAGGACCCAAGTGAAGTAGGCAATTATAGGCCTATCTCATTAATTAATAATGATTTGAAAATTATGACAAAAATCCTTGCAAATAGAATGTCCTCCTTTATAGCCTCTTACGTTCACAAGGACCAGGTGGGCTTCATCCCGGGGAGACAGGGACCGGAACAGATCAGGAGGGCGGTGGACTTAATCTCCCTTATGCAATCCTCCTGGGATGGGAACCCCCCCCCCCCCAACCAGGATATGTTCTCTCAATAGACCTCCAAAAGGCCTTCGACACGGTCACCTGGCCATACCTCTTTTCCACCCTCCAGAGATGGGGATTCGGCCCGGAATTCCTCAGAACCCTCTCCTCCTTGTACTCCTCCCCTAAAGCTCAGATTAAACTACAAGGTCACCTATCCGACCAATTCCCAATCTTGAAAGGCACCAGACAGGGATGCCCACTATCTCCCATCCTCTTCGCCATAGCGATAGAAACCCTGGCTCTGGCTATTAGGCAAAACCCAGACATCCACGGAATAAAGTGCGGTCAACGCACACACAAATGCGCCCTTTTCACGGATGATGTCCTCCTTTTTATCTCCTCTCCTCTCATTTCCACCCCCAACATCCTCAAACTCCTCAATTCCTTTGAAACGATCTCAGGCCTCCATGTCAATATGGCAAAATCAATGGCGTTAAACGTCACAATCCCCCAGGATCTGGTTAACAGACTTAAAGCTCATTTCCCCTTCACCTGGTGTGCCTCCTCTCTCCCCTACCTGGGGATATCCCTCACCCCTAGAATAGATCTCCTGTACCAACACAACTTTCCCCCTATGTTCAAGAAGCTCTCAGATGAACTTACACAGTGGTCTCTATACAAATTATCCTGGCTTGGCAGAGTCAACTCGGTCAAGATGACGTTATTACCCAAACTTCTGTACCTTTTCCGGGCGCTCCCTATTCCCATCAAAAAAGGTGCACTGGTGGCGACCGAGCTCTGAGATGGCCGCTTGATCTGAGAGCTCCGCTTGCCAGCCAGAGAGATCGCTCTCCATCCGAGCATTCCAGCACACAATTCGGCCCCAAACTAGCTCCGGTACCCGGCGGGACAGCGCGGAGATGACCAAGAGAAGGAAAACCGCGCCACAGCCGCAGAAGATGGCAAACTTCTTTGCAGCCAAATCCCGCGGGCCTACGCAAAATGGCGGCGGAGGCCCGCTGCCGCCGCGCTCTAATGAACAGGCCGCACAACACAGAAACAGAGACGGAGGCCTCCGCACACAGCAGGGACACATCAACAACGCCAGCGAACCCTCATCGGGCACGTCTAGCCCTTCCACAAGGAGCCCAGCAAAATCTAAACCCAGGCTGACCTCACCTGACAGGCCGCAAGCCGCACAAGAGATGGAGGTAAGCGCCCAGCAGGGATATGGGACTGTAGCATCATCACCCTCCCACTCTCCTGACCCCATAGCAGACTTCCCCACAGCAGACAGGCCCATATCAGACACAATGCTGAAAGAAATGCTGCTATCCCTCAGGTCTGCACTGCACACTGATATGGTGAAAGGGATCAACCAGTGTCACAAAGAAGTGCAAGCTCTTGGGGTCAGAGTAGACAGAATTGAGAACAAGATGGAGGAGTACACTACTACTTACAATGTGATGGTAGATGCTCATGCAGCACAGGGGGAGGACATCGCATGGCTGAAGGACAAGGTCTCTGACCTTGAGGACAGAAGCAGACGCAACAACATTAAACTGAGAGGAATCACAGAATCTGTCCCAGCACCCCAACTCCTGCAATACGCCCAAACACTGTTCTCCACATTAGTACCTACCCTCACAGCTCAGGACTTAATTATTGATAGGATCCACAGGATCCCAAAACCCTCCTTTCTGCCTGAAGGTACACCAAGAGACACCTTGATGAGGATTCATTTCTTCCACGTGAAAGAACAAATTTTTCAAGCTGCACGCAGACAAGACGCTGTCCCACAACAATATGCAGACCTACAAATCCTGCCGGATTTGTCTAGGTACACACTACAGAGAAGACTCAACCTGGCCACTATCACTAAGGCCCTGAGGAACCATAGAATCCCACACAAATGGAAGTACCCGGCCACCCTCATCATCACACACAACGGTGTGACGAAAGCTGTTGCTACCATGGAAGAAGGTATTGCCACACTACAGCACTGGGGGATTCTCCCAGACCTAGCAGCGCACCCCCCTTCAATGCCACTGCCACAACCACAGCAGCTCCAGGAAGACTGGCAAGTAGTCTCACACAAACGCCATAGCAAGAAGAATGCTGGAAGTAGCTCATGATCCACACATAAAGTCTACTCAATTCTCTCTGGCTGAAGGAGTTCAGCTTAAACTCCTATCACCCCGTTACCGAGTTAGCAGACATGTCTGCACGCGGATCTATTTTCGGATCCTTTTTTACATTTGTTCAACCCACCTTTGTCTTGTTTTACTTTTCCCTTACCTCTTGTTTTAGATACAGTGAAATACTACTCTGGACTTCACCCTCCATCATCTTAGTGACATTCGATACTGCCATGATGTCTGCACTGCATCGGGGACAGCACTTCCTCCACCACTGTGAGTACCTGTGCACCATACCACGCACACCTCCCTACTTTCCTCAACAATGTCTCTCACATTTTTATCCCTGAATGTTAGGGGGCTAAACCACCCTGCTAAAAGGTTCTCCATGTGGCAGGAGGCCCGCAAACACAAAGCAGACATACTCCTCATCCAGGAGACACACTTCCAACAGCAAAAAAACCCTGCCTGCTCTAACAAAGCGTACCCGCATGTATTCTTGGCTTGCACCCCGGGTAGCAAGACAGGGGGTGTTATGGTGGCCATCAAGGACACTGTCTCCTTTACACTCAAAGACTCTTTCATAGACAACAACGGACGGTACATTATTATCACCGGAGATTTGGATAATACACCGATCACCATAGTAAACCTCTACACACCGAACAGGCACCAAACAAGGTTCCTCAGACAGGTCTTAAAGAAAGCCAATTCCCTACTGTATGGTCGGCTTATCATCGGAGGTGACTTTAACCTTATAGCGGATTCTATGATGGACACCACCACTGCCAACCCGAAGAGACCACCTAACCTGCTGCATATCCTGAACTCGCATGACCTGTTTGATGCCTGGAGATGTCTCCATGCAAATGAAAGAAATTACACTTTCTTTTCCACAAGACACTGCTCGTATTCTAGAATAGATATGTTTGTAACTGATAAATGGCTTTTGCAGCGTGTCCGGTCAACTGAGATACACGATATCGGGTGGTCCGACCATGCTGCAATCACGTTATCTCTCAATATGCAGGGTGTCTCTCCCTCACCCCCTATCTGGCCATGCAACGTAAGACTTCTCCAAGAACCCAAACTGTTTCCTACCATATCCCAACACCTCACAGATTACTTTAAAACCAACGATACCCCTGACACGAGCCCCTTTTCGGTCTGGAATGCCCATAAGGCAGTCATGAGAGGCATACTTATCCAACTAGGAGCAATAGAGAAGAAAAAATATAACACCAAACTTAACAAAATACTAACTGAAATCCAGACGCTAGAAGCCACAAATAAAACACTCCCCACTCCGGCCACAGCCACCACACTATCCAACCTCAGGAATACATTAAGGGAACTCCTTACACAACAATTTGACAAACACCTGAGAAGGTTACAACTTAATTCATATGCTAATGCCAATAGGGCAGGTAAATACCTAGCACAAAGAATAAAAGCAGCACGCACCAAAACTAAAATCGCATTTTTACTTCACCCTACCACACACAATAAAATCTATAACCCAAAGGATATTGCGGATCAATTCGCTGATTTTTACGGAGCCCTTTATAATCTGCATGCAGATGCTTCAACCCCCCAACCGACCCCTGACACTATACAAAAATTCTTGCAGAAAATTAAACTTCCATCTCTGTCAGAGAAACACCTATCCATGCTCAATACCCCATTTACCGTCCCAGAGATTGAAAAAAATTACCTCATCATTACCGAATGGCAAATCCCCAGGACCTGACGGTTTCGGAAATGAATACTATAAGATCTTTAAAAGCCAACTTGCCCCACACCTACTCAAAGTTTTCCATAAAGCTAGTGAAACGTCCACCTTCCCTCCAGAGATGCTAAAAGCCCACATCATAACACTCCCAAAACCAGGCAAAGAACCTACCACCCCAGCCAATTTCAGGCCAATATCTCTCCTGAACTCGGACATCAAAATTTATGCCAAACTAATAGCGAAACGGTTGACTGACATCATTCCAAATATCATACCAAAAGACCAGATGGGATTTGTGAGGGGGAGACAAACCTCAGACGCCACGCGGCGTATGGTTAATATCATTCATTATGCTACGTCCACTAAAACGCCTTCTCTGCTTCTATCCATAGATGCAGAGAAGGCGTTTGACCGTGTACACTGGAAATATATGGAAGCTGTATTAACAAAGTTTGGTTTTGAAGGCTCAATACTCACTGCCATAATGGCCCTTTATTCGTGCCCCTCGGCACAAGTATACACATCCGGTATTCTATCCAAAAAGTTTGAGATTACCAATGGCACTCACCAAGGGTGTCCCCTTTCTCCAACCATATTCAACTTAATGATAGAACCGCTGGCGGAACATATGCGCACAAATGCTGCCATCAAAGGCTTCCAGATAGGTAAGGCCAAACAGGTTATAAACCTCTTTGCAGACGATGTCATACTGCTATTAACCGATCCACTGACTTCCCTCCCGAAAGCACATGAAGTCCTTTTGGAATTTGGGGCAGTTTCCTACTACAAGGTAAACTTCACCAAATCCCAGATCCTGGATCTAGGGGTGCATAAACATGTCAGGCACAAACTACAAAGCTCCATGCCATATTCATGGACCAACAGCTACATTACCTACCTGGGCATCTTAGTATCTAACAACACATCTACTTTAGCTGACATCAATCTCAAACCACTCTTGGCCAAATTGGATAAACAGCTCACTGACATAGGCAAATGTGAAATCTCTTGGCTTGGCAGGATTGCGGCCTTTAAGATGTCTATACTGCCACAAATCCTTTACGTCTTCCGCTCTCTGCCAATTCCGATTCCAAAGCACTACAAATCTGCCCTTACACGATCTACCTGGAAACTCACTTGGGGTGGGAAAAGAGCCAGATGTCCCCGTAGCAGCCTCCTACCACATAAATCTGTGGGGGGAGCTGGATATGTGGACATACAGGACTACTTATGGGCCACTAGGCTGGACCAACTAAAACACTGGTTCTCGCACTCAGAAGGTCCGCTTACGGTCGACATTGAAAAAACACTTACCCCTACAAACGACCTCATTTCCTTTCTTATGGGAGACGCCTGGGATCCTTGAGATACTGGAGGTCTACCCCCCACTTTGAAAGTAAATCTCCAAACTTGGAGATTTCTACTTTCACATAAGACTACTGACAGCAAGGAGATAGCGTACGAGTTCCCAATCGAACTTTTAGAGGACAAAATACCATACCTCAAAACCACTAGTTTGAAAACACACAATATCTGCTATATTCAAGACCTGATCACGGACTGCATCCCCAAAAGCGCTGCAGCACTCATGACCGAATATGACCTCCCCAGGGGCCTATGGTTTTCCTGCACGCGCATTTCCCATTTCCTGAGAGCACACCCTTTACCTACTATTGCCATACCACTCAAAATCTGGAGATTTTATTCCAAAACAACACATCCAAACAAAGGTATATCCTTATTCTACAATTTTTTGAATAACAAACGCGATTTTACTAAATCATCAGCTCTCAGTAAATGGGAAAATGACCTGAACGCTACCTTCTCAGATGACCAATGGCTACATGCATTTAGTACGATACAAAAAGCCTCACATTGTGTAAACCACTGGGAAATGACCCTGAAGATTGCCAACAGGTGGCATTACACGCCATACAGACTCTCCATCTTCTTTCCATCTTCATCTCCACTATGCTGGAGACAGTGTGGCCAAATAGGTAACTTAATACATACCCTTTGGGAATGCCCAAGCCTGACCAGCATTTGGAACAAAACCTTCCAACTGCTATCGGACCTCACAGGCATACTAACTGTCCCCAACCCCTCGCTAGCGCTACTACACATAGGACTAGAACTCTTCCCACGGGAAGATAGGACGATGGTAACTCATATATTGCTAGCAACCAGGGCTATCATACTGCGTAACTGGAAGTGTACTAATGCCATTAATATATCCGAAGTTATAGATTTGGTCAATAAAAATCACTCTTTTGAGAGATTAATTGCCATAAACTCGCTTCGATGCAAAAAATTTGATAGCGAATGGAAACTCTGGACTGATAAGTTTAAACATATGTGAGACAATACCCTCAGACGTCACTGTTACTGATTTGTTACTGATTTGTTAATGTTAATGTTAATGTATGCTATACTCATGTTACGTCACTACTATTATCGTATGGAGTGTATTCACTGTAACTACAGTTTTCTATAGGCGGCATTTCCCCTCACTGTACAACCCTCCCCTTTATTTTCCCCTTCCCCTTTTTCCTTTGCTTCCCCTTCTTCTTGTATTGTATGCTTTGAAAATTCAATAAAAAAGATTGATTTAAAAAAAAAAAAAAAAAATCGGGGCGGAGCCGGCGGCCGGAGAGCATGGAAGCTTGAGAGGAGAGCTCTCCTGCAGCGGCCCAGATACAGCGGCACACAGCGAGCCTAACATCCCAAAAATAGCACCACAGGCAAGGGTACACCCCGCGGACCCCACCGCTCACGATGAGCAAGAGAAAGGACCGTGAAATGCCTAAGAAACTGACAGATTTCTTCCCCCTTGCAGCCGGCCGAGAAATCCAAGATGGCGCCGGCGCTGTGAGGAACGCTTCAGCCGCTCCTGCCTATGGGACTAATCCAGCTCCATCTCAGGGTGAGTCAAGCCCCACAACTCATCCCTTGCCACAATCCCCATTTATTAGCCCTGTGAAACAAAAGAGGAGACTAGGGGGAGACAGCGAACCGCTGACTGACACTGATCCTGGGGGGGAAGAAATGGAGGAGGCCTCCTCATATGCACAACAACTAGATGCATTCCCCACAGCAGGCCAGCCCATCCTAGACTCCACTATGAAGGAGATGCTCCAGACATTGAGAGGGGCCCTCCAGCAGGACATCTCTGCCTTTATGCATAGTACTAAAGTGGAAATGACAGTGATTAATAACAGAGTGCAGCATGTAGAGAGAAAAATGGAAGAATTCACTTTTGCTCACAATGAGCTTGTTGATGCACACCTTTCTATAGATGATGAAATTAAAGCAATGCGCCTCAAAATGGCGGACATTGAGGACCGCGCACGCAGAAACAATGTTAAATTCAGGGGGATCCCCGAATCAGTAAAGCCAGCGGACCTATCAACCTACCTCCAAAAGCTTATGACCACTGCCATACCGTCCCTAAGCCCTGCAGATGTCACGATAGACAGAGCTCACAGACTACCTAAACCATCCTTCCTACCTGATCAAATTCCCAGAGACGTCATTGCCAGAATTCACTTCTATCATGTGAAAGACCAACTCATGCGTTATGCCAGACAACACCCGGCACTCCCTGACCCATTCGCAGGAATCGCACTATATGCAGATTTATCGCAGGCCACGCTGCAAGCAAGACACAATCTGGTCCCCATTACCAAAATACTGAGAAATCACAAAATCCTGTATAAATGGGGATTCCCGGCCAAACTACTTCTTGAAATGCACAACGAACACCACACTATTTCCTCCCTGGAAAAGGGAATGGACCTCCTCAGAAAATGGCGACTTCTCCCTGCGGAAGGGGAAATAGCTGACCCTGAACCCTTACCAGATAGACGAAACTACAATCGTCAAAGCAGACGTAACAAATGACCGATGACAACGGACCGTTGTATGCAACCTTTTTCACCATGCGATTTCCTTAAAATCGCACGTTATGAACTGCATCTTACCTGTGCCCTCACACATTCTACCTACTCAAGTTAAGGCTCACATTAGCCACCGCTGCTCGGCTTTTTCTACATGACTGTTTTCCCCCTCTACAGTCGCAGGATGTATCCTGCTTCCGGGTTAAGATACCGTGGCTTCTCTGCGGTTCTCTGGGACCCCAAGGGGTCTAAAAATGTTCCTATTTGCTCAAGGTTCTATGAGCAGAAGTTTTTGAATTTCTATTGTCACTTTTCATCACATCATCCTTTTCAAGGTACACTTCTAACTTCTACCACTGGAGGGCAGCAAGGCGTTTTCCAACTGAAATATGAACATTAAATTCATGTCTTACAATGTGAGGGGGCTTAACAGCCCTTTCAAAAGGAGGGCGCTCTGGAAGTCAGCTCTAGCAATGAACTGTGATATCCTCTGTGCCCAAGAGACCCATTTTGCCAGCAAGAATGCGCCAAAATGTACGCATGCCAAATACCCGCACATCTTCTACGCCAATGACTCTGTTAAAAAAAATGGTGTAATGATAGCCATAAGGGACACAGTAACCTTTTCTCTCTTACAGGAAAGATCTGACCAACACGGACGCTTCATCATACTAATTGCTGAGATTAATAACACTGTCTACACGCTGGTAAATTTATATGCTCCAAATGTTCACACGTTGAAATTTGTACGGAGAGTGATAACAATGGCTAAATCTATGCAAAAAGGTAAATTAATTATCTGTGGTGATTTTAACACTGTACTCAACAATGATCTTGATTCCTCCTCAGTGGCTCTCCGACAGAGACCCTGCTTAGGCCCCTTCTGCCATACAGAACGGCTCTTTGATCCTTGGCGCTGCGCTAGAACCACTGAGAAGGACTATTCTTACCACTCTCCTGTTCACGACAGCTACTCTAGGATTGATTTTTTTCTTGTAGACATGTACACATTGCAAGATGTAGCCAAAACAAGTATCCATAACATCACTTGGTCGGACCACGCTCCAGTAACAATTGATGTAATGGATAATAACAAACAGCACTGCAAACCCCTATGGCGCAACAACACATACTTGCTGTCTCACCCCAAGATTAGAGATGAGATCAGTAAAAAATTGACAGACTATTTTGAGCTAAATACTAATGAGGAATGTTCCCCTGAAACACTATGGTGTGCGCACAAAGCATATGCTCGAGGTGTACTTATACAAATAGCCTCTAGGGAAAAAAAGAAAAAATCGAAACGTATGTCTGAACTCCACAACTCCATTGCAGAACTAGAATCCCTACATAAGAACCCATCTACTACATCCCCAGACATCCTGATACGCCTTAACCGGTGCCGTGAAGACTTGCGGCTGGAGCTTAAGACGGATTATGATGTCTACTTTAAGAGAATGAAATTATCCTTTTATTCTCAAAACAACAAAGCAAGCAAACTCCTTGCCTCCCAACTTAAAAAACGGCAAGCCAAGTCCAACCTGACTCACATCAAACACCACAAGTCCAATGCCACACTTCGCAACCCTAAAGATATAGCGAACGCTTTTAAGGATTATTACGAATCTCTTTACAACCTCCATGCTGATCCACACACTCACCAACCCTCTGACGGTGAAATAGACAATTTTCTCCAAAAACTTAATATGCCGAAAGTTGACTCCCTTTCACTTGACAAACTGAATTCCCCTATTACCAACAAAGAAATAGCCACTGTTATACATTCCCTGCCCATGCATAAATCACCAGGTGCAGACGGTTTCTCGGCAGAATATTATAAAGCATTTGCCTCCCTACTCGTGCCCACACTAGCAGACGTCTTCAATGCAGCCACAGCTAAAAAAACCTTCCCAACAGAAATGCTACAGGCAGTCATTGTTACGATCCCTAAACCTGGTAAAGACACCGACCGCCCCCAAAATTTTAGACCGATCTCTCTATTGAATTCCGACTTAAAAATTTATGCCAAGGTGATAGCGAACAGACTAATGGAAGTGACCCCTTCACTCTTAGGATTAGACCAAGTAGGTTTTGTAAAAGGCAGACAAGCCCCTGATGGTACCAGACGAATACTTAATCTCTTAAGATTTACGGAACTCCACAATCTCCCTAGCGCTTTTATAGCCTTAGACGCAGAAAAGGCTTTTGATAGGGTACATTGGACCTATCTCTCTAAATCCCTCCTTAAATTTGGACTCACTGGTCCAATCCATTCAGCTATTATGGCCCTCTACTCCCGCCCCTCGGCCCGTGTGTTAACATCTGGACTACTCTCCGACCCCTTTTACTTGTCAAACGGTACCAGGCAGGGATGTCCTCTCTCACCGATAATTTTCTCCCTAGCCATTGAGCCCCTGGCGGAAAGCATTAGAGCCTCTGACGACATCAAAGGCATAACAGTAGGTTCGGGGACCCATAAACTAGGACTTTTTGCAGACGATATAATACTGACCGTCACTGATCCAGAACGCTCACTTTCGGCTATACAACAAAAACTACGTGACTTTAGTGAGGTGTCCTTCTACAAGATCAACACATCAAAATGCTTTGCTATGGCACTACATACCACGATTAAGGTGCGTAAAGCCCTTCAACAGCTCTTTCCTTGCACATGGGACCCCCCCTCGATCACTTATCTTGGTGTGCAGCTGTCCGCATCCTCCTCAAATTTATACGCATGTAACTTCCCACCATTGTTACATAAGATTGAAGAAGAAATGAACCTTATAGCAAAACTACATCTCTCTTGGATAGGACGGGTAGCTGCATACCAAATGCAAATATTTCCTAAACTACTATACTTTTTCAGAACTCTCCCTATCCACATCCCCCAGAAATTCTTCAACCTTCTATCAAAAAAACTAAATAACTTCATTTGGGTGGGAAAAAAGCCACGGATTGCACTAACTCAGCTTTACAAATCTAAACACCTAGGGGGACTAGGACTCCCCAACGCACAAGCATACTACAGAGCGGCCCTGTTAGACCAAATGAAATACTGGTTCTCAGGCCAACAGGATAATAGATGGTCAGATATAGAACGTACTGTCACCCCGGGTCATGACCTACCTGCCCTGGCTATGGCATTTAGTATACACCATAAGCCAACCACTCCGCCTTACCCTGCAATACAAGCCTCCTTAGAAGCTTGGTCCTTCCTCATACATCAACATTTCACTGATGTACCTCTGCACAAACTACAAATTCCATTGTCATCCTACCAATACCTGATACCTCATTTGTCAATACACCATTGGGAAAAAAGAGGGGAACGATTTACCTCACCACCTATCGCACAACAAGACCCACTAGATACCTTCATGCTGTTTCAAATAAAACAATATTCAGACAAAAACCCAGGTACTAAACCGGAAATACCTCAGACATTATGGAACTTCCTAACTAACAGTCACTCGGAACAAAAAAAGGGTATCTCCTTATTTTACAAACTAGCAAATCCACTATACATGAACGCTAAATTACCCACCATGATAAAATGGGAAAAGGAACTTCAAGCGGAATTCTCACTCATACAATGGCACGTAGCAGTGAAATATAACAGCAAATCTTCAGCCTGCATAGATCATTGGGATAATGCACAGAAAATTCTTCACAGATGGTACTTTACACCCCTGCGGCTCCACAAAATGGACCCGTCACTACCATCTCTATGCTGGAGGAACTGTCAATCTACTGGCAGTTTGCTCCACATACTGTGGAGTTGTGGAGTTATTACTACCTTTTGGAAAGAGATAGAATCTATGATATCCAATGTTACCCATACCAAGATACATCTTACACCAGCATTGGCACTACTTAGTATTGGAATTGAGCTAGTTCCGCCCCTACAAAGATGCTTAGTAGCAAATATCTTGTTTGCTGCCCGTATGTCCCTAGCGAAGCAATGGCGCTCACCCACACCACCTCAGCTTGACGTGGTAATTTCCAGGGTCAACAATCAATTTCTCATGGAAAAATTACTTGCATACAAAGAAAGAAGAACCTCGGCTTTCCATAAACGTTGGGAAAGCTGGAGCTCTTCTAAATATGCCTCTCCACACTTGTAACTCATGACTCATTACTCTCATGACTGAAACCTACTGTAAGAATCAGCGCATCCAGTGGCTAGAATACGTCCACATAGGAATGATACTCCAATGCGTAAATTCCCGATAATATACAACAGTTCATGGACTATGACGCAATCTGTACCTTATAGCACAACAGATGTATCAATGTTCTTGGTTCTCTTCAATGTTATCGAAGTTTGCATTGTTCTGGTTATATTTTGCACCTTTTCTGCCTTACTGTAACTCCAGGGACCCTCATTAAGGTCCACTGGGAGCTTCTTTTTCTATAACCTACATTACGCTGAGCCATGTCACAGTGTGTACCCGAAAGGGGTGACTGGCTCTGCCCCATGTGGGGCCGTTTAGCTTTTGAATACAAGTAGCTCGTAGACAATCTTTACCATAAATGACCTGTTTACCTATTCATTATAACCCTTTTGTAATGCATATACCTGTTGTTTACAAGATTCTCTTACTTTCTATGTAAACTGTAAATCTCAATAAAAATCTATGGTTTAAAAAAAAAAAATAAAAAAAAAAAAAAATCACCAAGCCAATGCCCATTCAATAAACAGACTTGCTGATTTGCTCACCAGTACAGTCATTTATATAAAAGGGGAAAAAAAAAAAAAAAAAGGTGCACTGGACAAACTACAATCCTCCATCATCCGGTTCATCTGGGGGGGGAAGGGTCATCGCCTCTCTAAAAAAGTTCTATTTAGAGCTAGGAAAAAAGGAGGCCTGGGCCTCCCTAACATTTGGTGGTACTATCAGGCGGCACAATTATGCCAATTCTCTGCAATCTGCTTTAAGGGACCAAAACCAGACTGGGTGGACATAGAAAGACAGGCGACCCCCAACCACACCCTGGACTTGCTAGTCTGGAAACCACACAAAGACCGACCCCCGATCCTTTCACCTACACTCTCTCATTCGATGTCCCTTTGCGATTCTCTACATAAAAATACCCATCTCATTTCCCCCTGGCATCCACTCGCTCATATTTTCCACAACCCCCAATTCCCCCCGGGACTCAACATCAAGGCTTTTGGATGGTGGCTCGATAAGGGCCTTTACAGAATAGGGCAATACTTCAATAACAACGGTCCCATCTCTCTCAAATACTGCATCTCCCTTTCGTTACCATCAACTGACACACTTCCTGAGGGAAATTTGGAAAGCCTCAGCCAATCCGCTCTCAGTCACTCAATACGAACTTTGGTGCTCCTCAGACATGGGCGTCAGGGGAGGAATTTCCCTTATCTACTCAGCGCTAGCTGACCCACAGGGAAAAGCGGCTTACATGTTAAAGTGGGAGCACGACCTACAATTTGATTTGGATCTGGACACCTGGCACTCAAACTTTGCCCGATCGTACAAAGGCATACTTAACACCTCCCTAACAGAGGCAGACCTCAAGGTAATCTCTCGCTGGTACCTGGTTCCTACCAGACTCACCAAATTCTACCCACAATCTTCCCCATTGTGCTTCAGAGGTTGTGGGCTCACTGGGTCCCTCCTCCGCACTCTCTGGGAATGCCCCAAAATTAGAGGGTTCTGGAACAGAATTTTTAACCTAATCCGTAAAACCACTGGCTTTTCTGTACCGCAAGACCCCACCATAGCGCTTCTTAATAACAAAATCCCAAAGGTTCCTAAATTGACCAACTGCCTCATCCACTTCATCCTCCTGGGAGCCAAGATTACTCTTGCCCATGCGTGGAAATCACACTCAGTTTCATTCCGCCAAACCAAGCTTAAGATATCCTGGATAATGGCACAGGAAAAAATCTCTAGCACTATTCTAGACACTTCAGACAAATTTCGCCTCATCTGGGATCCCTGGGCGAGGTATGTAGGCATTTCATTACTCCCCCAATGAGAAAGCTTACCAACGGATTAACTTTAATTCATGCAGTCCTTTCTCTTCTCCGGCTCTCCGCGAAGGTTCCCACCTCCTCTAACCCTTCCTTTTCTTCCCCCTCTCTTTCTCTCCCTCTTTCTTCTCTTCTTTCTTTCCTGTTTTCTCACCTCATAAAACTTCCTTCAGCCGCAAGCCCCGGGCGGGCACTGATGTCCACCCTACTGCTCAAAATGTAGTTATGAACAGTTTCAATGCTGTGTGCCCTCCCCCTCGGGGGATGGCAAACAGTCCAGGGGTTAGGGAATTCTAGCTCACCTAAACTGAGCCCTTCCTGGAACCCCAGGTCCGTTCAATCCACGCACAGCAGGATCCCAATTGGGGTGCGTGATCAATCTGGAGGGAGGCCCGGGACCATTGTCCCTCTCTAGGTCCTCTGGAATTTGCTACCTTCCAGGTCCCCTTTTCTAAAACCATTCTCCCCCTGCATATCTTGATATGTTCTGTTTTGCTTTATACACGCTTAGAAGTGACCTTATGTTTCTTGTAACTGCTTCACATTCTATGTATTGACCTCAGCTTGTGGCTACAGTTATCTTTATTCAGTTGTACTGTTCATATTTTCAATAAAATTCTTTTTGAAACTCAAAAAAAAAAAAAATTGATAATTAGTATGTGCATTTAAATGATTTATGAAAAACTTGCATTTTAACTGATTCAGCAAATAAAGTTTACCTCTTAAATTACAAAAAAAAAAAAAAACAAATACAGATGCAAAAAGCAGACAAACACTGTGCAGTAAAAAAAGGGTAGAGAGATGGAGTTATTGCTCCAGCATATACATTCCCTCCTTCTTCCCAAATATCTCTATCTATTGATTATTTTCCCCACATTCATTCATTATCATTCATTATCATAACTTGACCATTCACCTCACACATCTATCTTCTCGCGTGCCTCTTTGTTTAGTCCAAAATTATTCCTATATTTATATTGTGTCTATATTCTTTTTTTCACACCAAATTTTCCACAACCTTTCAAATTTCTTAGTGCAACCCTGTCTTATATAAAGTGTTTTTTCCTTCAATATCATAGTGTTCACAGCTTACTCCCATTCTCCACTGGATGGAGGGGTGGATAACTGCCATCTCTGGGCTATAAGTTTGCGCGCCTGGAGTAGGCATCTCAAAATTGCCATATTGGTGTCTTTAGGCCTTCCCTTTCCGTCCACCCATCCTAGTACACAGATCTTAAGTTCTGTCTCGATAGAAACTTCAAAGACTTGTGAGATTATTTCCACTACCTCCATCCAGTAGCGGTGCAGCTTTGGGCATCTCCAAAACATGTGTATCATGTCCCCTTCTGTCCTTCCACATCTAGGGCATAAGGGATCTGTTCTATGTCCGAAACTAAACAGTTTTTTTGGGGTAAAATAGGCTCTATATAAGAGGAACAAATGTGACATCCTTTGGGGTGGAGAAAGAGAAACCCATGGTGCTAGCTCGAGGATCCTGTCCCATTGGGCACTTGTAATGTTACCCCCATCCCTTACCCATTTATCTCTAAAAACAGAGGTATACTGACAGCCCCTAGGTTCTTTATGTAGGATCGAGTATATCCCTGAAGTCAGCCCTTTTGTTGACTCTGTTTGCGTTATTCTCACTAGGGTCAATATATCACACCATTCCAATGGCGAGTCCTCAAACTGTACTGTTAGTGTGTGCCTAAGTTGGAGATATCTGAAGAACGAGTTCCTTGGTATTGTAAACTCTGCTCTCAGCTCTTGGAAAGTTTTTAATTGCCCATTGATATAGAGCTGGTGTAGGTATTTTATGTCTCTTCGTTCCCACTCCCTGATCGGTCCTATTTTTTGTACCTCCCTCAGATTGTTATTTTTCCACAATGGTGAGTATTCCGTATGGCCTTTGCACCCTAGTATTCCCTTGGCCGCTACCCATACCTTGTTCATTAAGTCCAAGGTGGGGATTCCCCGTGTCACTGTACCTGCCTCCATGATTTCAACAGTTTGTCTTTTTAAAAATGTCTGGAGAAGGTTTCCCCCCGCCCCGGTGCCCCTCGTATATTGTAGTTGGGATGCTAGAAAATATCTAAACAAGTGTGGAATTGCCGCTCCCCCTTCGTTGGTCGGAAGTTGAAGGATTTTTAAACTAATACGCGGTACACTGCCCTTCCAGATCAGTTCTCTAAATATAGTATCAAACTTCAAGAACCATTTTTTATAGACCCATATTGGGGAGTTGGCTAGAATGTACAGGGCCTGTGGAAGAAGAATCATTTTGATTAGGTTGCAGCGGCCCATCGAAGAGAGGGGAAACCTCCTCCAAATCTTGGTTTTCTCTTTAAACCTGATCAACAAAGGGGACAGATTATTTGCTATGTATGCTTTGGGATCTCGCGTAATAATTACACCCAGATACTTCATCTGAGTTACTACTTGCAGTCGTCTAGCTTCTTGAGGTAGTAAACTATCTAAGGGGTCCACTGGCATTAGGGTAGATTTTCCCCAGTTAATCTTTAAACCAGAGAATTCGCCGAATTTGCTGATTTTACCCATAGTTTGTTTCAAGGAGTTCTGTACGTCGCCAAGGAGAATGAGCAGGTCGTCTGCGAATAAGACTACTTTTTCTTCCTCCAGGCCTCTTTTAAAGCCCCTAATCTCCCTACAAGATCGGAGAGATATAGCCAGAGGTTCAATTGCAAGGGCAAACAATAGGGGGGACAGAGGACATCCCTGCCTCGTCCCCCTCAATAGTTGAAATCTTGCAGAGTGTTCATTATTGATCCTCACCCTAGCCTCCGGTGATCTATACATCATTTTTACCCATTTAGAGAAAATTGGCCCAATTTGGAACTCTCTCAGAATCCTCCACAGGTGTCCCCACTCCAGAGTGTCAAAAGCCTTGGCGGCGTCTAGAGAGAGGATGGCTCTATGTCCCTCGTCATCGGTTGGAATCTGTAGATTTAAATGTACTCGTCTAATATTTATATTTGTTGACCTGCCAGGTATAAATCCTGATTGGTCAGGGTGCACTAGGTCCTCTATCACCCCGTTCAGTCTGGACGCCAAGATCTTCGCCAAAACCTTGGCGTCCAGATTAAGCAGGGAGATAGGTCTGTACGAGGCGGGGTCCAATGGGTCCTTGTTCTCTTTTGGTATAACTATTATGGTTGACTCCCTCATGGAAAGAGGGAGTTCCCCGTTGGCCAGCGCCCAATTAAATGTCTTCAGTAGTTCGGGAAGAAGAATACCTCCAAAGTGGCGATAAACCTCAACCGGTAAGCCATCCGGCCCGGGAGACTTCCGGGTCGCCATTGCCTGTACCGTGTTTTGTATCTCCTCCAGTGTAATGGGAGCATCCAATTTATTCCTATTATTCTCTGAAAGGCGAGGGATAGTTAGATCTTTAAAAAAGTTTTCCATTAGATCACCCGTTTCTTCTTGGCTGGAACTGTAGAGGTTTTTATAGTAATCTTTAAAACAATCGACAATTTCTGGGGTATTGGTAGTTGTTCCCTTTATGGTCGTGTTAATCATTGGTACGAGTGACGAAGGTGAGTTATATTTCACCAATTGTGAGAGCATCCGGCCTACACATTCCCCCTCCCCAAAACTGACTTGCTTTTGAAATATGTATTTTTTCTCCGCTTTTCCCATCATTATCCAGCGATAGACCCGTTGTGCCTCTGTCCAAGCCCCCAGATTCCCTATTGATGGATCTTTAATGTACTGTTCTTCTAATTGTGTCACATTGTGTGCTGCCTCCACCTCCCTTTTATTGGACTCCCTCTTTATTCTTGAGATCTGTTGGATCAAGAGACCTCTAAGGAATGCCTTTAGAGTGTCCCATATGACCCCCTGTGATGCTGTTCCAGTATTTGAATCTATAAATTCTACCAGAGCCCTTGTAACTTCCTGGGGTTCCCCAATCAGTTCCAGCCAGACTGGACTAATT
Source organism: Lithobates sylvaticus (assembly GCA_028564925.1). Classification (NCBI taxonomy): domain Eukaryota; kingdom Metazoa; phylum Chordata; class Amphibia; order Anura; family Ranidae; genus Lithobates; species Lithobates sylvaticus. The sequence goes on along the minus strand of CM053031.1, from coordinate 186,427,976 downwards.
TTCCATTCCCGAGGTTGATTTTCCCCACCAATCTCCAGAGGTATTGTCATTGGGGAGTGATCGGAGAGACCCCTCGGCAGATATTTAGGATTACCTGATATTGTGATTGCCTCATCGTTCCCCAATGTCATATCAATTCGAGAGAGTGTAGAATGTGTAGTGGAGAAGCATGAGTAGGCCCGATCTCCCAGATTCTGTAATCTCCATAGGTCCCTCAGACCCATTTCCCCCATTATATGGGCCAATCGTTTATCCAGTAGACTTCTCCCTTGGATTGGTTGCGGGAACCTATCTAGGTCCTGATCTATGACCATATTGAAGTTGCCCATCATGAAGATCGGGCTATCAGGCTTATCCAACACAAACTCCGCTAGATCGTAAAAAATATCCAGCTTGAAAGGTGGCGGTATGTACACACTGGCTAGGACAAAGGTCTTATTCTCTATCCTACAGTGAAGAAAAACGTATCTCCCACTTCCATCAATCTTGTTCTGGAAGCAGTTAAATGTAACCCCTTTCTTAACAAAGATACTGACCCCCCTTGAGTAAGACGTGTGGATAGAATGATATTGAAATTGAAAATCCCTCCACCCCAAGTGAGATATAGAAGTGTTTGAAAAATGTGTTTCCTGTAAACAAAGGATAGAGACCCCATGCGCATTTACTGTGTTCAAAACTGCTGCTCTTTTCCCTAGATCCCCTAATCCCCTTACATTCCATGAACAAAGTGTAATAACCTTCCTTTTTAACCGTGTATTATTAGCCATATACGTGAGGGTGTTTCTTAATTGTGACACTATAGACCCTAGTTTTGTTTTGTGTTGCTTTTACATTAGTTTCTAATTCCTGTGATACAATTTTGGTGTAGTGAAAGTAGTAATGGTATCCATTACTCGAGCAAATCATGCTACTGTCCCATCTTCGCCTTCCATATCTAATCACCCACTCAACTCTAAATATTTTAGTGAACGGCTGTATTGAGCACCTAGCTTCCCCATTAGAGACACGTTTCTTCCAAACTTCCCTATCTATTACACATACACACCTTACATCTACATCCACCCCCCTTCGGAGCCATACATACCATCTTCCTTCCATCTGCTCCTTCCTCACTGCCTTCCTAGGCCTACTCGGGGACTTCCTATTGTGACCTATCCATTCATACCACATACTTAGTGCAAACATTTTACCCCCTCCCTTATCCCTCACTCCCTTCCCCCCTCCCAGATCCCCTTCACCTCTACCAACAGAAAAAAGACTCATAAATACATCATAAATGATCTGGGAACATTTTGCCGCACCCCCTACGCCAAAAGCAGGCGGCGACATCCTGCTCTTTGCTCCCATCCTTACCTACCCCTCTTCCCTCCTCCCCGCTCCCTTTTGAGTAAAACACTGAAGGTTGATTCAGCCCACATTATGAGGTGCATTATGAGGTGCCAAGTCTGGCCGGGTAAAGTAGTGCGTATACTATATTTGCTTGCCGTAGTCTACGTTTTACTTCCACAAATTTAACTCTCCTCCTCTGCAAATCTGGTGAAAAATCTGGGTATATAGATACCCTGCTTCCATTGTACATCATATTACCCATCTCTCTCGCTTTACGTAAAATAGTCGCTTTATCCTTAAAGTGCAATATTTTGGCCAGTAGCGGTCTGGGGGGATTTCCAGGCTGGGGGGGTCTAGTGGGGACTCTATGTACTCGCTCAATTGAGAATACTGGTGTAAAGGATTCCTGGCCAAATGTATCTCAAAACCATTTTCCAAGAACACAGCAGGATCTGAACCTTCGCTATGTTCTGGAAATCCTAGGATTCGTAAATTTTTCCTTCTCATCCTGTTCTCCATTTCATCTATTTTATTCTCTTGTTTAATCAATTGCCCTCTTATAGCTGTCATTTCTCGTTTAAGGGGATCTAGGTCATCCTCTACTAGGCCGACTCTTGCCTCTAGAACCGTAGTCCTTTCCTGTACCTTTTGTACATCTTGTCTAGCGAGCAAAAGTTCTTCCTGAATAGTTTTCAATTGAGCTGTCATTTCAGTTAAGGAGTCCCTACATACATTAATTGCCTGCAGAACTTCTTTTAGTGATGGTTCAGACCTCCCCCCCTAATGGTGTTCCCTGGGCCATTTCAGACCTCTGGTCCTGGGGTCTCCCCCCCAAGTCTCCCGCTCCCCCCAGCACTGGAGGTAGACTTTGGTCTTGTGTCTGATTCTGGCCCTGACTTTTCCTAGCCCCCACAGTCCCTGTTTTGTTTTGCGCTTGCTGGTTTTGTGGAATATTTTTAGAAGGAGTCTGATTAGGGGTTTGACCTGGGGTATGGGCAAATTTTTCAAGTTTAGCAGCGGCCTGACCTGCTAGGCCTGCCGCTTGGCTAGCCTTGGTGGTGCGCTGGCTAGGCATGGTGTATAAAAAGCCTTTTAACTATGTAGCACCTCACTCTCTCTCCCTGTCTTTCCCCCCAAGAAACAGTACACCAAAACAACAGGGGAGGGGAGAAAAAGAGAAGGGGAGAAAAGGAGAATAAAAAAAAAAAAAGAAAAAACCCCCACGGGGGGATGGTATCTCCTCTCCTCTCTCCCTTCCTCCCCAGGTGTGGGGGAATGCTACAGAGCAGAATAGTATATAACGTTTATAGGGCAGATAACAACATTCATCTATCCTCCCAGCCCCCAAATACACAATTATTTTACCAGCAGCTCAGCTGCTCAACAGTTCAAAAACCCCCAATATTAGTTCATGTATTCCCCCAGGAGGGAAAATCAGGGGGGGAGGAAAAAAAAAAGGAGAAAAAAGAAAAAAAAAAAAAAAAAAATGGGGGGGGGGGGGGAAATGAGGCACAAGACCACCCACACACGTAGGTTAATCTGTGTCGGAGACGATTAGTTCACCTCAATACATAGGGGAGTTTTATAATATACAGGCTTTCCACCCTGTTGTTTCTTCGGGCCTCTTGGCCTATCTTTTTACCAACTCACAGTCTAGTGTGTAATTTTAAAGCTCTTCCTTTATAGTTTTGTTGTTTTTTTTTTCACTGGTTAAAGTCAATTGGGGTATCTTGTAAACATAAACTCGCTATGAGTGGTATATAAATTCTGTAGTCTGGCCAGTACCCACAGAGTACATGCGAGGGGGTCAGGTGAATAAAATGAATGCAGGCTCTCACCACTGCATTTATCAGTTCAGTCAAATTTCACCATAGGGGTAAAAAACATGTACTCACGGTGGATGTTATGCTGGTTCTGCAGACCGGCGGATATGTGGGGGGGGGGGGGGGGGGGGGGTCGGGGAGATCAAGTATATGCAGGCTCGCACAGCTATGTTTCTCACAGTTATCTCACAGTTATTGATCCCCGTCAGGTACACCGCACGCCCCACACTCACGTCTTCCCGGTCTTCACCACCACGTCCCCGCAGGTTCCGCTGTGTTTTGGCCGCTGCTGGTGTCTCAAATGTATCACCGACCCACCACGCTGGTTCCAAGCCTGCCCAACAGGTTTCCGTAGCCTCTCTACTGTGCGCTCCAGGTCCCGGTATGCACTATCCTTTTCCTCCCAGCTGTAACTCGGATCATCAGCGTGCAGCGTGCAGAGGAGGAAAAGAGAGAGGAGGTGCCGTGGCTTCACTCACGGGTCCGTGCGTCCCTGATCCCGCCTCCCTCAAGGAGTCCAGTGTAAAAATATAGTCAGTCCGAGCGTGCTGCAAGTGGTAAGGCACTGATCCTGACCAAGAGGGTGAGGGGGGGGAGACAAACACAGTCCCCCAAGTCAGCCGCCTTACGTCTCCTCAAAGTCAGCGGCATATGTTTTCAGCTAGCCAGCTGAGATCCAAGACAGTGGGCTTGTATTCACTGGTTGCTCATAGGTTCATGGAGGAGCGGGGAGAGGGGACGAGATGCGTGCACTCTCACTCCCTCACACACACTCCCTCCTCCATCTGGTCACGCCCCCGTGCTCTCACCTTGTTAGTTGGACTTAATGGTTTGTAGGTCCAATTATCACTTTACCCACTAGAGGTTAATTGTCCAAATTTTTCCAGGTTAAAATAATCCATACCTCCCACAGTGTTTATAACTGCCAAATTGGAACATTCACTTAAAATAAATAGTAGAAAGAACTCATAGTGCTTACTGTACTAAAATAAAAACTCAATTATAATACTCCCATAATTAAATTCCACATTGCACTTCATAATAATGCTGTGATACTTACTCATCCTACTACCCTGGCCGGTAGCAACAGAGCCCTTGAATAAGTTTTATCGACATAACACATAGGGTGGAGCTTCAGGTGAGATCAGAACACCATGGGCAGTCCATCTGTGGAGTGAGTCCAGAGTACTGAGCCATAAACGGTGCTAGCAGCAAGCAGTGAAAGATGGGTAAACAGGACGGGTCCGCAGTTTAGGATGAAGAGACTGGGGTGGATTTGTCATGAAATAGTATGTATTAGTCAAGAAACAACAACCAGAACTATTGCACTCGGTGCTCATTATTAAACAACTTTACTAGTCCACAATTAAAGAGATTAAGCAGCTTTTATCATGAAATAAAAATTAGAGTGTATAATTTCATAGACAACAGTCAAAAATATTACACAGAATGTAAGCAGTTTTACTAGGCTGATATTTCAGAGTGAGATTTGAGCCTTATTCTAATAGGCGTGCGCACGGGGTGTGACAGGTGTGCCTGGGAACACCCTAATCACCTTGTGCGTGTTAGTGTTGCCGCATGCCGACTGTCTCCCGAGATCTGCCCGCTAGGCTGCTGTGAAATGCTCCAATAGCGTGTGTAGCCCGCGCTGCCCGTGAAACAGTTTCACATTGAGCATAGTGAGGCTTGCAAGAGCCGCTTAGTGTGTGAAACTGTCATATATTGTAACTAGAGACCAGCTGTCAAAACTCAGCGGTGATGTCAGGGTGGAAAGGACCGAACAGCTATCATACACCAGCCAATGGGATGGGGTCTTGGCAGGCCACTACATGTTTGTGGCTCCACCCCCTTTAAGCAGCCCAATCATTGGCTGGTGTTTGATAGCTGCTCGGTCCCACCCATCCCGACATTGCCGCAGAGTTTTGGCAGATGGTAAGTAATTACAATACATAACAGTTTCACACCCCTTGCAAGCCTCACTATCTTCTGCATGTGAAACTACCCGTCTCCTCTGTCAGTGCCTATTGGTGCTGCCCATCAGTGCCAATCAATTCCCATCAGTGCCAATTAGTGTCCATTTCGTGCGGCCTATCAGTGCTGTCTATCAATGCCAACCAATGCCACCTATCAGTGCCAATCAGAGCCGATTATTGCTGCCTATAAGTGCCAATCAGTGCTGCCTGTCAATGCCCATCAGTACCACCTATCAGGGCCAATCAGTGCTGCCTATCAGTGCGCATCAGTGTTGCCTAAGTGTCAGTCAGTGCTTTCAATCAGTTCCCATCAGTGCTACCTATTAGTGCTGCCAATCAGTGCCCATCAGTGCTGCCAATCAATGCTCATCAGTACCACCTATCAGGGCCCATCAGTGCTGCCTACCAGTAATGCCATTTAGTGCTGCCAATCAGTGCCACTAAATGCTGACAATCAGTGAGACCTATAAGTGGAATTAGTGCTGCCAGTGCCACCTATCTGTGCCAATCAGGGCCCATCAGTGCTGCCCATCAGTGCTTTATATTAGTGCCAATCAGTGCCACCTTTCAGTGCCAATTAGTGCTCAGTGCTGCCAATCAGTGCTTTATATTAGTGCCAATCAGTGCTGCTAATCATTGTTGCCTATCAGCACCACCAAGCAGTGCCTATTAGTGCTGCCAGTGGTGCCTATGAGCACCCATCCGTGCTGCCTTTCAGTGCCAATTAGTGTTGTCAATCAGTGCCCATAAGTGCACTGAATGCAGGGATTGGGAGATGGGGAGATTAGGCGTAGTGCTGACAGCGGACACCACTCATTTTGCTGCAAAAAGACTATACCCTACTTTTGGATAAATTGGCCACAGAATCCTGTCATATTGCCAAATGCAAACTTTCCTGGTCGGACAGCGTGCATTTTTTAAAATGCTACTGTTGCCCCAAACTATATACCTATTTAGGACAATGCCTATTCCACTTAAAACTATTCATCTGCATGCTTTAAATTGATTATTAAAAACATTTATATGGTAAAAAGGAAGACCTCAGAGCCCTTGTTCTCAACTTATTAAACAGAAAACTGCTGGGGGCATGGGATTGGTGAATCTTAAAGTCTATTATTTGTCAATATTCCTATATACAAACTATCTTGGTATTTGTATTGTGTACTGTTCAACCCAGTGTTCGATTTTATTTGTTTACGGATGTCTTACAATACCCTGCGGGGCATTCATATTATTCCTGTACATGTTTTGTACAACTTTATACTTGAAAATAATAATTGTATAATAATAATAATAATTATTAATAATAATAAAATAAAAAGCAAGGGTCCCACTCTGCATTTATTGGCAAGACACAGGCTTTCCTACTCAGGCTGTGGCTGCTTAAGAAAAAAAAAAAAACTGTAAATTATTGAAAATCTGTTTTGATGCACCTATTTTTCTCATTTTAACTGAAAGTTTAATAGTTTAATGCTTTTATACTGTACCATAACTAGGAAAACAATTCCACCTGGTGGTCTGCTTTAAACTAATAAAGCCTTATTAGTTTAAAGCAGACCACCAGGTGGAATTGTTTTCCTAGTTATGGTACAGTATAAAAGCATTATAACTTCTCTCAGGGTTTTCTTTGTCTATGACCAACTGGGGAGACATGCAGGCAGCAGCCACCAGAACATAAAGTTAAGGTTAATCTAAAATGTTACCATTGCCTTCTAAACAGGTGTAAAAGGGGAAAACTCTCAATTAGAAAACATGTTTGATTAACATCTGGGGTGGGATTTCCGATCCCTTTTTGTGAGATATCCTCTAAATCCTGTTGTTTTACCAAGCTGGAGGTTTTTACTGCTAACAGGGGTACTTACATATCACTATAATCTATTCAAAACTGGGAAATCAGTTTTGGATAGAGATTTATTTTAAAGTGGAACACCAGCCAAAAACTGAAAAAATAATTTAGGTCCACTTTAAATTTCTATGATGACAAAGATGACTAATAGCAAGCCTAGACTATTATTTAAAAAGTAGCTTTTGAGCTAAAAAAATAAAGCATTAAGATGGTTTTATCTGCACTGCATTCTGACTATTGTACATCAGCTACCCTCTTAAAACAGCTTAAAAACTTACACACTCTGTAAAAACCAATACAAAGCCTTTAATCTGCATTTCTCAATTGAGTCCCATTCATAATTTATCTGCACACAGAGTTATTTCATATATTACTATACAGACTTCAATGATATCTCAGAATAAAACCCTTACAATTGCTTCTCTGTGATAGCCTAATATTTTATTTCATTCCCTAATGCTTTCATTTTATTCCTTTGTGTTATAGAATCATGTTACTAAGGAAATATGCATGGTGGGAAAAAAGCATAATGTCCTTTCTGTTTTTTTGGTTTAGCATTAAAATTTGCCATTATGAAAACTCAGTGGAATTAAACATCTAGCACAAGAGAGTAATTTGAGAAAATGAGGAAACCCTAAAGTTTACAAAATGTATATAACTTGCTTAAAATATCACTAGGTGAAAGGAATGCTTTTCGTTTTTAATTGCTATAGCTTTCCCCTCAAAGTAAATGTATAGCATATACTGGGGTGATTTCTGTGTTTTAATACAGAATTATGTTGTAATAAAAAAATATAATTAGGTAGAATTGTATCCTCAGAGTTCTTATAAATGCCAGTTTGTAATAATGCCCAAGCATTTTGACAATGTAATCACTAGGTCCCACGTGGCTCTGATTCCAAGTAGACTTTTTTTTTTTTTTACAAAATGATAATTACTAAGAAATAATAATAATAAATTATTAAATATTAGTTATTTAACCACTTGCTTACTGGGCACTTAAACACCCTTCCTGCCCAGACCAATTTTCAGCTTTCTGTGCTCTCACACTTTGAATGACAATTACTCAGTCATGCAACACTGTACCCAAATGAATTTTTTGTCCTTTTTTTCATACAAATAGAGCTTTCTTTTGGTGGTATTTGATCACCTCTGGGTTTTTTATTTTTTGCGCTATGAATGAAAAAACACAGAAAATTTTGAAATAAAACACATTTTTCTTAGTTTATGTGATAAAATTTAGCAAATTATTAATTTTTCTTCATAAATTTTGGCCACACTTTATACTGCCACATATCTTTGGTAAAAATAACCCAAATTAGTGGATATTATTTGGTCTTTGTGAAAGTTATAGAGTCTACAAGCGGTGGTGCGAATCATAAAAAATTGATCACATCTGATGTACTGGTGACCTATCTCATTTCTTGCGACCCAAAGAAGCCAGGAAAGTACAAATACCCCCCAAATGACCCCTTTTTTGAAAGTAGACATTCCAAGGTATTTAGTAAGAGGCATGGTGAGCTTTTTGATGTTGTCATTTTTTTCCCACAATTCTTTGCAAAATGAAGATTTTTTTTTTTTTTTTCACAAAATGTTCATTGTAATAGGTAATTTCTCTCACATGGCATGTGTAAACCACAAATGACACCCCAAAATACATTCTGCTACTCCTCTTGAGTATTACGATACCACATGTGTGGGACTTTTACACAGCCTGGCCACTTACAGAGGCCCAATATTGAAATAGCACCATCAGGCATTCTACAAGCATAAATGACACATCTCATTTCTCAACCACCTATTACACTTTTGAAGGCCCTGGAGCACCAGGACAATGGAAACGCCCACAAAGTGACCCCATTTTGGAAAGCTAACACTCCAACGTATAATCTATGAGGCATAATGAGTCTTTTGAACGATTCATTTTTTTCCAGAAGTTTTGGAAATATGTGGAAAAAAAATGAAAACGCATTTTTTTTACGCTAAGTTGTGCATTTATAAGATATTTCCAACACATAGTATGTACATAGCAAAAATTACACCTCAAAATACATTCTGCTACTCCTCCTGAGTATGGCGATATCAAATGTGTGAGACTTTTACACAGCCTGGCCACATACAGAGGCCCAATATTGAAATAGCACCATCAGGCGTTCTACAAGCATAAATGACACATCTCATTTCTCAACCACCTATTACATTTTTGAAGGCCCTGGAGCACCAGGATAATGGAAACGCCCACCAAGTGACCCCATTTTGGAAAGATAACACCCCAACGTATAATCTATGAGGCATAATGAGTCTTTTGAACGATTCATTTTTTTCCAGAAGTTTTGGGAATATGTGGAAAAAAAATGAAAACGCATTTTTTTTTACGCTAAGTTGTTCATTTATAAGATATTTGCAACACATAGTATGTACATAGCAAAAAATACACCTCAAAATACATTCTGCTACTCCTCCTGAGTATGGCGATACCAAATGTGTGAGACTTTTACACAGCCTGGCCACATACAGAGGCCCAATATTGAAATAGCACCATCAGGCGTTCTACAAGCATAAATGACACATCTCATTTCTCAACCACCTATTACACTTTTGAAGGCCCTGGAGCACCAGGACAATGGAAACGCCCACAAAGTGACCCCATTTTGGAAAGCTAACACCCCAACGTATAATCTATGAGGCATAATGAGTCTTTTAAACGATTCATTTTTTTACAGAAGTTTTGGGAATATGTGGAAAAAAAATGAAAACGCATTTTTTTTTTTACGCTAAGTTGTTCATTTATAAGATATTTGCAACACATAGTATGAACATAGCAAAAAATACACCTCAAAATACATTCTGCTACTCCTCCTGAGTATGGCGATACCAAATGTGTGAGACTTTTACACAGCCTGGCCACATACAGAGGCCCAATATTGAAATAGCACCATCAGGCGTTCTACAAGCATAAATGACACATCTCATTTCTCAACCACCTATTACACTTTTGAAGGCCCTGGAGCACCAGGACAATGGAAACGCCCACAAAGTGACCCCATTTTGGAAAGATAACACCCCAACGTATAATCTATGAGGCATAATGAGTCTTTTGAACGATTCATTTTTTTCCAGAAGTTTTGGAAATATGTGGAAAAAAAATGAAAACGCATTTTTTTTTACGCTAAGTTGTTCATTTGTAAGATATTTCCAACACATAACATGTACATAGCAAAAATTACACCCCAAAATACATTCTACTACTCCTCCTGAGTATGGCGATACCAAATGTGTGAGACTTTTACACAGCTTTGCCACATACAGAGGCCCAACATGCAAGGAACACCATGAGGTGTACCAGGGACGCATAGCATGCACATACCAAGAATTACACGCCAAAATACATTCTGCTTAGCAAAGAGTAAACAAAAGATTACCTGTGGTTTTAGTAGCGCAGTTGTCCACAGGAGGATAGCACTGGTCCAGGCAGCAGGCAGGAACTTGGTCAGCAAAAGCGAACACAATTTTCCAGGCAACAGGCAGGAATACTGTCCATAGTCAATACAGGCAGCAGGCAGGGATACTGTCCATATACAGTCCAGGGTCAGTGCAGGCAGAGATTGTCAGCAGTGCCAAAATATTGGTCCTGGTAGTAGGCAGGAACATGGTCCATCCACGTGGTGTGGTCAGTACATGCGACAAGCAGAGGCATGATGGCATAGGTCCTACAGGCAGAGCAGGCAGAAGTAGGGCCTCGTTCAGGACAGAATGGGGACAGGGGTAGAGGCTTCTCCCACCCAAATCTCTTTGAAGCCTCCGAGCCTCCAGACCCTAATCTAGGAATGAGAAAACAAATGAAAGTTTTCTTCATCCAGAAAAACAATTCTGGAGCCCCTCACATATGTGAGACCCCTGTGTTATGAACCCCACTAGTCCACTGGCAGGGTACAAGATCAGTCCAAGAGGCAGGCAAAAGGCATGGTCAAACAGTCCAGGGTCAGTTCCAGATCAGGCAGAGGTATGTACAGAATCAGTAGGCAGAAGCATGGTCAAATAACAGTCCAGGGTCAGTTCCAAATCAGGCAGAGGTATAAACAGAATCAGTAGACAGAAGCATGGTCGAACAACAAGCCAGGGTCAGTTACAGAGCAAGCAGAGGCATAAGGGGTGTGATGGTAAATGGCAGGAAGTGAGGGTTATGTTTACCATACTTCACTAATAATTCAGTGAAGTATGGTAACGGCGGAAACAGTTAACTACGCAGAGGCCTGGTTGGGAAGGACAATCTACACAATGATAAGTGGTGTCTGTTCTCAATCCTCGTTTGGAGCACACCCGGCATCTTTTCTGACGTTTTTGGCCTGTTGGAGTGGGAGGGATTTTATCGGGAAAGTGGCGTTCAGAGAGTCTGCTTATGACATCGGATTGAATATTTTGTGGTGGGCCGTTCGGGAATATAAGGGCAGTGGTGATTATCTCCTGGTAGCCAAGGAAGGGTCTGGGTCTTTCAGTGGAGTTGCGGTAGATAATATAACTGTTGTATGTGGCCAAATTGAAGACATAAATAGCAACTTTTTTATACCACTGGTATGTTCTTCTTGTGGCAAGATAAGGTTCGAGCATCTGGTCGTTGAAGTCGACACCCCCCATGAACTTGTTGTATTCATGGATACACAGTGGCTTTTGTACGATTGGGCCAGTCCTCCTGGTGATCTCAACAAATGTGTTGTTGTGGATCGACGAAAGCATATACACATCCCTTCTGTCCCTCCACTTCACAGCCAGAATTTCCTCATTGCGTAAGCTCGCTGCCTCCCCTCTTCTCAGCTTCTTGTTGACGAGGCTTTGAGGAAAGCCCTTCCGGTTCGTCCTTACGGTGCCGCATGCTGGCGTGTTCTTCCTGTGAAGGTTTCGGAACAGGGGCAAACTTGTATAAAAGTTATCCACATAGAGATGGTAACCTTTCTCCAGGAGTGGGTTTATGAGTTGCCAAACCACTTTCCCATTCGATCCAATGTATTCTGGGCAATTAGGGGTATGTAGCTGGGTGTCCTTCCCTTCGTACACCATGAAGGAATATGTATAACCTGTGGCTCGGTCACACAACTTATACATTTTCACTCCATAGCGGGCCCTTTTGGAGGGAATACATTGTTTTAAGCCCAGCCTGCCAGAAAATTTGACCAGGGACTCATCCACACATACGTGCTGGTCTGGGGTAAACAAATTGGAAGGCCGGGTACCGGCCTGAAGTTATGGGAGGAGCCCGGAGGGTATTTAAGCAGCCCAAAGGCCGCCGGTCTTTGTCGGTTTCCTGTGCGTGATATCTGATACGTCAGACATCTAGGACCGACTCGTTCGAGACAAGCGCTGTTGGTGCCGTTTCGTGAGCTCCGTTTTTCGTCTGTCCGTCTCCTCTTGTTGCAGTCCCGCGTCCCGTGTTCGTAAGTTGTGTTACCCCTTCGTGTCGCACTCGTGTCGCCGAGTCGCAGTTTCGTACAAAGAGTCTGGTTCGGCTGTCGCAGGTAGGGCTTCGGCTCCCATGTTTTACGTTCTCATGCACTGCTTATCATGTCACTAAACTGTGGTCTGCGTAGCTCACGAACCACGCGCTGCTTGTCTCGAAACCTAAACACTTACTCGCACGTTTTTTGGTTGTACACGATCGGGAGCCATCTAGCGGCACGCACATTCAGGGCCGCCCGCCACAACACTCCGACCGATGCCGCATCCGGCACTCAAGGGTTCCCCTTTCGCGGTCGTGCTACGCAGTCTTTGAATCGTTCAAAAATGACTCACGCACGGGTGCCGTTCGCACTCACACGCATCGTTCATGTCCTGCCGTTATTCAAATCGGTTGCGCCAGCGAGCGTGCCGAATCGCTATTTGCATTCCGAATCGCTGTTGGCTTGTCAATTGTACGAATCACTTCGACCGTGTCGAAACATTTCACGTATTAGCATGACAATCATTTCATCATTTCAAACATGGCTAACGTATCAGGCCATCCGGTCATGCTAAATCATTTCGCATCAGTTAAACAGGGCGTTCATGCCATCGTTTCGGTCCTGGTCCGGTCGCATCCATAGATGCTCCGATCGGGGCGATCCAGATGCACGACTACCCGGCCTCATTTCGATACATGCGCCAAGGGCGGAATCGCATCACTGGTTGCGTACATTCTTGATTCTTGCCCCTGTCATGGTATATCATTTCTGTCACCTTACCACGCCCGGCATGAATGCAGTCACTTCCCTGCCCTAATTCGTGTCGGCGTGCCCTAGGCCCGGCCTCATTTCAATACATGCGCCAAGGGCGGAATCGCATCACTGGTTGCGTACATTCCTGATTCTTGCCCCTGTCATGGTATCTCATTTCTGTCACCTTACCACGCCCGGCATGAATGCAGTCACTTCCCCGCACTAATTCGTGTCGGCGTGCCCTAGCCCCGGCCTCATTTCAATACATGCGCCAAGGGCGGAATCGCATCACTGGTTGCGTACATTCCTGATTCTTGCCCCTGTCATGGTATCTCATTTCTGTCACCTTACCACGCCCGGCATGAATGCAGTCACTTCCTCGCACTAATTCGTGTCGGCGTGCCCTAGGCCGGCCTCATTTCAATACATGCGCCAAGGGCGGAATCGCATCACTGGTTGCGTACATTCCTGATTCTTGCCCCTGTCATGGTATCTCATTTCTGTCACCTTACCACGCCCGGCATGAATGCAGTCACTTCCTCGCACTAATTCGTGTCGGCGTGCCCTAGGCCCGGCCTCATTTCAATACATGCGCCAGGGGCGGAATCGCAAAAAAAAGAAAAAGAAAAAAAAAGGAGACTTTGATTCTTGTCCTTGTCATGTCATATCATTTCTGTGTCACCTTACCACGCCCCGGCGTTAATTGGTCACCTGCCTGTACGAATTCGCGCCGGCGTGCCCTAGGCCGGCCGCATTTCTACAAAAAAAAAAAAAAGCTTGGAGTCGGACCCGGTGGCAGCTGGATGTCACAGTTCGGCCTCAGCGTACCCAGGCAGTTGGCCTCATTTCACGGTTGCCTCATTTCTGTACGTGCTCCAGAGTCCAGCTCACAGTCACCCCCATACGGTACGAACGGGCTGGGCCCTGTCACGGGAAGTTCATTTCAGTTAAGGCAACATGTCATGTCAGTCATTCGTGCTGTTATCTATCATTTGATTCCACAGCGGTCTCGGCAGTCGACTTAAGTCACTATCGCCTGTTGTTATCATCTACGTTGGGTTCCGTCGCTCTGGACGGCAGCAGTTTCAGGCTCTTAAATAGGTACTTTCTCTCACACTCTCTCAGGTCAGTCGGATTCAGTAGGTCCACCTGCACCAGCTTGATCAGGGTTCCAGCAGGTAAAAAAATAAATAAATAAATAAAAAACGCAGGGGCACGGGGGGGCTCCTGCTTTCTCTTGGCAGGTACGTATACCATAGGTGACACGTCCAAACTCATTTCTTGTCACCTCTTTATAGGCCCAGCCTGCAGACACGTGACCAGTCTACTAAGTAACGGGTCTTGGCAGCCGCCATGTCATCAGTCGGCAGCGATGACCTCACCACCCCGCTATCCCCGGCGTCAGCCTCCGAGGCTGGCAGTGTCCAGTCTCTTAGGGCATGGACAATTCCCAGGCTGTCCGCCGAGCTGAGACGCAGAGGGATACCCTTCTCGTCCGCGGCCAGGAAGGCGGAGCTATTCAGGCTCCTCTTCCCACCACCGGCCGCAGCAAGCCCCAGCAGCCAGCAGGCGTCTCTGGAATCGATTTCAGCCGCCGTCGCTCAGCTACACACCCTCGTGTCTTCCCTGTCTTCCTTGGAGTGCAGTTCCAGTTTCAACCACCAGAGGAAACTGGCGCTGTTGAGCAGTAGAGGAAGTGCTGGTGGAAAGAGGAAGGTTTTGTTTTTGTCCTGAGCTGCTGCGTTTCCTGGCGTTTGAAAGGAGAGGGAGAGCATGGCCTCCTCTAGCCCAGGCCAGGTGCCTGACCTCCGGCCTGAAGGACCCAAGAAGGGCCCTGTTCTCGAGGACCTAGTAAGGGAGGAGAAGTTGCATCTTGAGGCCCAGCTGAAGCTTGCTGACTGGACCTTGATGCAGCCAGGTGAAGATGCGGTGAGAGCCGCAAAAAGGATTGACAAGACTAAGTCCTTGATGTCAAGATACACTCAGGTGTATTGTGAACGCATGAAGTTGCTTGCAGAGCTAAGGAACAGAAGGGACAAAACTAGCAGTGGAAAGAGGCCTGAATTCAAGACGGCTATTGACAGCTTAAAGAAGCAGTGTAACCGAATCAGTGAGGTCATGACAGGCCTCTTAGATTTTGGCTCTGGAGAGAAAGGTTTTCTGCAAGGAATCGATAAAGTGATGCGTAAGGCATGTGAAGAGGGTTCCCAGGCTGTGAGAAGGCGCAACCAGCGCCTCTCCCAAATTGCAGGGAGTGGAAGCAAGGTGGAGGATCCAGCCATGGAGGAGGAAGCCCCAGTGAGCGGTAGTATGCAGGAGATGGAAACAGACCCGGCCCAAGTGACTGGTGGTGAGACGGTAGATCCAAGAGACCCAGCTATGGAGGTGATGGCCCCAAAGACTGGTGGGGAAGAAGCAAGTTTGCAAGTTTCAGCAATGGAGGTGGCAGCCCCAGAGACAGATGGAAAGACAGTGTGCCCCGGTGGTGATAATGTGGAAGGCTCCTGTGTGCCTTCTGAGTCTCTGCCTGTGAGAGAGGCAGTAGACGGGGTTGGCCAGGGGGAGTCTAGTGAAGCAGTGTGTGATCCAGCACTGTGTGTTGTAAAGAAAACCCCGGTGGTTAAGCTTTCCAGATTACAAGAAGACAAGAAGAAGAAGAGCAATAAAAAGGTCTTACCTGTGCAATCCCCAGTGAGCTCTGTAAAAGTCTGTGAGCAGGATGGGCCGTCAGATACTGTGTCGGCAATCACTGCTGTAAGCCAGACACAGGGTGAGGGGAGAAAGGCTAAGGTTAAGGGGACTAAGACTGACAGTAGGAGTCAAGCCAGTATGGCTGCCTCTAAGGGGGGAACATGTGACGAGACTTTGGTAATGGCGGAGGGTGGTAAAGGAACGCCATCTTCCCAGTGGGAGGTGGGAGGTGCATCTCAGCCGGGAGCCAATCAGCTGTTGTCCTCCGGGAATGGCGTGGTAGTGGGAGGCGGGGCTACGGCGGGAGGCGGGGCTACTGCGGGAGGCGGAGCTACGACGGGAGACGGAGCTACGGCGGGAGGCGGAGCTACGGCGGGAGGCGGAGCTATGGCGGGAGGCGGAGCTACGGCAGGAGCCGTGAAGCCGGAAATTGCGGAGAGTGACGCTGCGCGTCACTTCCGGACAGCGATTCCCGCGGTTTGCGGTGCTCCGTGTCTCTCTGGGGAGGTAGGTGAGTCAGTGTCAACAACTGGTGGCACTTTGAATCCAGCACAGGCTGTAGCCGGGGGTGATTGCCTGTTGGGATCACAAAGAGAGGATGATCCAGCACTAGTATTTATCCGTGGTCTGGAGGGGTCTCAGCAGGGGGAGACTGTGGTGGATTCATGTGGGGCTCACATGGCTGGTGAAGAAAGTTGGTCAGAGGACTGGGATGACCTCCTGGCTGGCCGGTCCTCGGGGGACTCCGCAAGTGAGGGTCCGTCTGAGGTTCAGCCTGTACCCAGGAGAAGTGAAAGGATACAGGGGAAGGGTTCGGTGGTCCAGGATAAAAAGGATGTTGTTGGGGCTTCTCCTTTGGCGGCTTCTGTGGGGTCTCCTCCGGGGGTTCCCCTCCCTGGGCAGATCCTTAGGGGTGCGCCGGAGGTTGACCTCCTGACAGCTTTGGGGGAGCACCGCTCATATGCTAATGTGGCGGGGGCTAGGGTAGCTTTGGGTCCAATATATGACCAGTTTGGTGCGCGTAATTTTCGGGTCCCCCCAGCGGACCAGTTTTCAGGTGCAAATTCATGGTCCCGTGGTATTGGGGGCCCGGAGAGAAGGCGCAGAAATGTAGTCCAGCTCAGGTGGGAGGGGGAGGGTCAGTGCCCCAGTAGGGGCCAGGTGGTGGATGTGATCCTGTCTCTTGGGATCAAAGTCGCAGATATCTTTGCAGTGATCCACCCTGCTGGATCGCGCGAATTTGATCTGAGTTTTGTGAATGTGGTGGTTATGGAACTTTTTATAACTGCTTTTGGGATTATCAATGGTACAGAGCCCTGGAAGGGGTTCAGGATCATTCCCCTTAGCCGACAGGAGGATGTAAAGAGCATCACTGTTCTGGTGCGCAACGAAAGTCTGCCGCCTGAAGATATCGGGACATGGCTGAGTAGGTATGGTCAGTTGCAGGGTCCCTTGAGGAAAGGGTTGGATGAGCGCGGGGTGTGGACCGGTGCATGGAACACCAGGATCAAGTTAAGTAGGCAAGGGAACACGATGGCACATGTCCCTGGTAGTGCCTTTATTGGCAGGGACAGGATCCTGGTGTTCTATCCCGGTCAGCCCGGCGCTGTTTTCGGTGTGGGTGCCCAACCCATTTAAGTGCAGACTGCACAGTGATGCGTTGCACCAAGTGTAATAAGTTTGGGCATTCAAGTGACTCCTGTGGCCTCATTCAGTGTAATCTGTGCGGCCAAATGGGGCACCCCTTTAGTAGATGCCCTAGGGCCTACAGAGAGGGTGCTCCCCCTGCTGGTGATGCTCCTGGTGGGGGTCGGGTACCTCCCCGGGAGCAAAGGCCGGCTAAGGAACGAAAGGAAAGGGTTTCTGTTAGTAAAGTGGCAGGTCAGAAGGTTGTGCGGGCTTTGGCCCCGGGAAATCCTGGTCCTGTATTGCAGAGTGGGGGTTCTGCTGAGCCCCCCATTCCACCCCTTCCCCCTCCCCCCCAGGGTCCCCTCCCCCCCCCCAGTGTCCCTTCCCCCACGTTCCCTGAGCCCTTACCGTGCTTTCCCTCCCCTCCCCAGGCATATCCTCTCTGATTCCTCTATGACTAGCGACGAGCAGGTGGAGGAAGAAGAGATGGAGGTAACTGTAAAAGGAACCCAGAAGCGTCCTAAAGAAATATCTGATGAGGAGGGTGATAGGGATCCCATGCGTGAAAGTACAGAATGGGTAACCATAAGAAAGAAGAAACAAAACCACAAAAAAAAGAAAAAGAAAGTTCTTAAGTCGGGTCCCCGGCAGGGACCTGGAGGTTGTTTAAAGGTTGTGAGCGGGGTTCCTTCTTCGGGGGCTGAGTATGATGGGGAGGAGGAAGAACTGTGAGTGCAGTGATCCAACAGTTTAGTACCTAGGTGATGCTGCTTTAATTAGTGGCGTTGCCTGTGGGAAGTAGTTGGTGAGCCAGACTATTGTAATTTGATTGTAATATGAAATGAGTGTATAAGGTTGATTTTTGTTATGTAAACTTTATGTTTGTAAATATGGTAGCAGTGGCTGTATAATAAAAAATATCCCTGTCTTCCTTGGAGTGCAGTTCCAGTTTCAACCACCAGAGGAAACTGGCGCTGTTGAGCAGTAGAGGAAGTGCTGGTGGAAAGAGGAAGGTTTTGTTTTTGTCCTGAGCTGCTGCGTTTCCTGGCGTTTGAAAGGAGAGGGAGAGCATGGCCTCCTCTAGCCCAGGCCAGGTGCCTGACCTCCGGCCTGAAGGACCCAAGAAGGGCCCTGTTCTCGCGGACCTAGTAAGGGAGGAGAAGTTGCATCTTGAGGCCCAGCTGAAGCTTGCTGACTGGACCTTGATGCAGCCAGGTGAAGATGCGGTGAGAGCCGCAAAAAGGATTGACAAGACTAAGTCCTTGATGTCAAGATACACTCAGGTGTATTGTGAACGCATGAAGTTGCTTGCAGAGCTAAGGAACAGAAGGGACAAAACTAGCAGTGGAAAGAGGCCTGAATTCAAGACGGCTATTGACAGCTTAAAGAAGCAGTGTAACCGAATCAGTGAGGTCATGACAGGCCTCTTAGATTTTGGCTCTGGAGAGAAAGGTTTTCTGCAAGGAATCGATAAAGTGATGCGTAAGGCATGTGAAGAGGGTTCCCAGGCTGTGAGAAGGCGCAACCAGCGCCTCTCCCAAATTGCAGGGAGTGGAAGCAAGGTGGAGGATCCAGCCATGGAGGAGGAAGCCCCAGTGAGCGGTAGTATGCAGGAGATGGAAACAGACCCGGCCCAAGTGACTGGTGGTGAGACGGTAGATCCAAGAGACCCAGCTATGGAGGTGATGGCCCCAAAGACTGGTGGGGAAGAAGCAAGTTTGCAAGTTTCAGCAATGGAGGTGGCAGCCCCAGAGACAGATGGAAAGACAGTGTGCCCCGGTGGTGATAATGTGGAAGGCTCCTGTGTGCCTTCTGAGTCTCTGCCTGTGAGAGAGGCAGTAGACGGGGTTGGCCAGGGGGAGTCTAGTGAAGCAGTGTGTGATCCAGCACTGTGTGTTGTAAAGAAAACCCCGGTGGTTAAGCTTTCCAGATTACAAGAAGACAAGAAGAAGAAGAGCAATAAAAAGGTCTTACCTGTGCAATCCCCAGTGAGCTCTGTAAAAGTCTGTGAGCAGGATGGGCCGTCAGATACTGTGTCGGCAATCACTGCTGTAAGCCAGACACAGGGTGAGGGGAGAAAGGCTAAGGTTAAGGGGACTAAGACTGACAGTAGGAGTCAAGCCAGTATGGCTGCCTCTAAGGGGGGAACATGTGACGAGACTTTGGTAATGGCGGAGGGTGGTAAAGGAACGCCATCTTCCCAGTGGGAGGTGGGAGGTGCATCTCAGCCGGGAGCCAATCAGCTGTTGTCCTCCGGGAATGGCGTGGTAGTGGGAGGCGGGGCTACGGCGGGAGGCGGGGCTACGACGGGAGGCGGGGCTACTGCGGGAGGCGGAGCTACGGCGGGAGACGGAGCTACGGCGGGAGGCGGAGCTACGGCGGGAGGCGGAGCTATGGCGGGTGGCGGAGCTACGGCAGGAGCCGTGAAGCCGGAAATTGCGGAGAGTGACGCTGCGCGTCACTTCCGGACAGCGATTCCAGCGGTTTGCGGTGCTCCGTGTCTCTCTGGGGAGGTAGGTGAGTCAGTGTCAACAACTGGTGGCACTTTGAATCCAGCACAGGCTGTAGCCGGGGGTGATTGCCTGTTGGGATCACAAAGAGAGGATGATCCAGCACTAGTATTTATCCGTGGTCTGGAGGGGTCTCAGCAGGGGGAGACTGTGGTGGATTCATGTGGGGCTCACATGGCTGGTGAAGAAAGTTGGTCAGAGGACTGGGATGACCTCCTGGCTGGCCGGTCCTCGGGGGACTCCGCAAGTGAGGGTCCGTCTGAGGTTCAGCCTGTACCCAGGAGAAGTGAGAGGATACAGGGGAAGGGTTCGGTGGTCCAGGATAAAAAGGATGTTGTTGGGGCTTCTCCTTTGGCGTCTTCTGTGGGGTCTCCTCCGGGGGTCCCCCTCCCCGGGCAGATCCTTAGGGGTGCGCCGGAGGTTGACCTCCTGACAGCTTTGGGGGAGCACCGCTCATATGCTAATGTGGCGGGGGCTAGGGTAGCTTTGGGTCCAATATATGACCAGTTTGGTGCGCGTAATTTTCGGGTCCCCCCAGCGGACCAGTTTTCAGGTGCAAATTCATGGTCCCGTGGTATTGGGGGCCCGGAGAGAAGGCGCAGAAATGTAGTCCAGCTCAGGTGGGAGGGGGAGGGTCAGTGCCCCAGTAGGGGCCAGGTGGTGGATGTGATCCTGTCTCTTGGGATCAAAGTCGCAGATATCTTTGCAGTGATCCACCCTGCTGGATCGCGCGAATTTGATCTGAGTTTTGTGAATGTGGTGGTTATGGAACTTTTTATAACTGCTTTTGGGATTATCAATGGTACAGAGCCCTGGAAGGGGTTCAGGATCATTCCCCTTAGCCGACAGGAGGATGTAAAGAGCATCACTGTTCTGGTGCGCAATGAAAGTCTGCCGCCTGAAGATATCGGGACATGGCTGAGTAGGTATGGTCAGTTGCAGGGTCCCTTGAGGAAAGGGTTGGATGAGCGTGGGGTGTGGACCGGTGCATGGAACACCAGGATCAAGTTAAGTAGGCAAGGGAACACGATGGCACATGTCCCTGGTAGTGCCTTTATTGGCAGGGACAGGATCCTGGTGTTCTATCCCGGTCAGCCCCGGCGCTGTTTTCGGTGTGGGTGCCCAACCCATTTAAGTGCAGACTGCACAGTAATGCGTTGCACCAAGTGTAATAAGTTTGGGCATTCGAGTGACTCCTGTGGCCTCATTCAGTGTAATCTGTGCGGCCAAATGGGGCACCCCTTTAGTAGATGCCCTAGGGCCTACAGAGAGGGTGCTCCCCCTGCTGGTGATGCTCCTGGTGGGGGTCGGGTACCTCCCCGGGAGCAAAGGCCGGCTAAGGAACGAAAGGAAAGGGTTTCTGTTAGTAAAGTGGCAGGTCAGAAGGTTGTGCGGGCTTTGGCCTCGGGAAATCCTGGTCCTGTCTTGCAGAGTGGGGGTTCCGCTGAGCCCCCCATTCCACCCCGGGCCCCCCCCCCCCCCCGGGTCCCCTCCCCCCCCCCAGTGGCCCTTCCCCCACGTTCCCTGAGCCCTTACCATGCTTTCCCTCCCCTCCCCAGGCATCTCCTCTCTGATTCCTCTATGACTAGCGATGAGCAGGTGGAGGAAGAAGAGATGGAGGTAACTGTAAAAGGAACCCAGAAGCGTCCTAAAGAAATATCTGATGAGGAGGGTGATAGGGATCCCATGCGTGAAAGTACAGAATGGGTAACCATAAGAAAGAAGAAACAAAACCACAAAAAAAAGAAAAAGAAAGTCCCTGTCTTCCTTGGAGTGTAGTTCCGGTTTCAACCACCGCATGAGACTGGCGCTAGAGAGCTGTGGAGGAGGTGGAGGAAGAGGAAGTGGTGTTTGGAGGTTTTTTATTAAAATTAAAACAGCTTCCAAACATAAACATGACATACAGAAAATGAAAATAAAACATACCATAACTTCGGTAAACATAACATTAATCAAACTCAACACAATAAACACACTCAAACACAAACATAACACTGTGCACCGCTGGCCTCGCCGTGCTGACCCCCGAGAAGACCTGCGGGGGTCCCTGCACACAATCCTACGAGGCAGGCCTAGGGCAGGAAGAAGAAGGAATGGGAGACATCCCTCGGGTTGGCCCCCGGAGCCTCGATCGACAGGACTCCCTACGGCCGCCCCTCATCAGGGTCCCCCATTAAAAGTGAGCCACTTCATTCATACCAACAATCATACCACACGCACGAACACATACACGCCCCCACCATGCGCATCGTATGCAGGCGGGAGCGCAATTGGAGCGCAATGTGCTCGCACTTGCTCACAAAAATAAAACAAAAACCCTACGGGGGGGTAAAGGACAGCCAGGACCCATCACCGAAAGGAAGAGGCCCGGAAGAGTCCTTAAGGTGGCCGGAAGTGGAAACCCCGCCACCGCCGGGCACACCTCTCGTCCCCAACCCTCTCCCCCTCTAGACGCCTTACCTTCACCAGCTCGTGATATACGTCACCCACCACCTCATGCACGGACAGGGTTTTGTCCCTAGTGGACAGGAGACACCGCGCGTGCCAAGTGTAGTAAAGGCAGACTACGCTAACTAAATACAGTGACGACAAATCAAAACCCCTGTGGACTCTGAAGTTGCCGTACACCCTCTCCGGAACGGTCAAGGCCCGGAGGCGGGGATAGCCGATGGCATCCCCCACCCCCTCAAGAACCTCCGAGTTAAAGGGGCACTCGACCAGAAAATGGTCCATGGTCTCCAGCACCCCCCCGCACTCGGGACGAGGACAGCCTCTGTCCGCTAGGTTCCTGCACTTCAAGTTGGATCTCACGTAAAGCCGTCCGTGGAACGCCCTCCACGCAAGATCCCAAAACTTGAGGGGAATTCTCTTGGAATTCAGGAGAGCTAACCCCTCCACGAGGACCCTCTCCGGGCAATCCCGCAAGGCCAGTGGCTTCAGAACGTCCGAAGTCATGACCCTTGAGTACAGCTCTCGCCGACCCAAGGAGCCCACCTCCAGAGCAGTTATCCGCCACCGCCTCAGCACCTTTAAGGCTGTCGGAACGTAGGAGGGTAGGTACTCATGGGATCTGCGAAGATCACCAGGGCGCCCACCTCCCTCCCAGCCACCCAAGAACAGGAGGAACCAGTCCTTGCACGAACGCTCCCACAGAGTCGGGACGTCCACAAAAATGGATTGAAGATTGAACTTCACAAAGATGATGGTGAAAAACACCATCGGATTGATCATGTCCAATCCCCCATCCCTCCTCTGCCGGTACGTGACCTCCCTCTTGATCAAATTCAGCCTGTTGCCCCACAACAGTAGGAAAAACAGGCTGTAGATCCGCGTATAGAGCGATTCTGGCAGAAGACACACGTAGCTGACATAGAGGAACTCCGGCAGCAGGTAGGTTTTCACCAGGCTAACCCTTTCCCTCAGTGACAGCTTCCAGCCTTTCCAGGCGTTGACTTTCCGGGTGGCACCCACAAGCCGCCGCTCCCAGTTTTGCTTCGGGTAGTCACCCGGGCCAAATGTGATGCCGAGGATCTTAACTTCTGGCTGGGGGCGGGGGAACACGTCCGGGAGGGCGAACTGCTCACCCTCCTTCCCCAACCAGAGAACTTCGCTCTTGTCCCAGTTGACCAACGAACTGGACGCCTCGGAGTAGTCCCCGATCTGCGTTTCCACAAACCGGGCCTCCTCTCGGCTAGACACCACCACCGAGACGTCGTCCGCGTAGGCCACCACCTTAACCGCAAAAACCGGGCCACTGCCGGGCGCCACCGCGACCCCCCTCACACGCTCGCAGTCTAGCCTCCTCACGAAGGGGTCGACCGCAAAGACGTAGAGCAGGGGACTCAGAGGGCAGCCCTGCCTGACACCAGAGTCCACCGAAAAGGAAGGACCCACCCAACCGTTCACAAGGGGGAAGCTCTCCGCCCCCCTGTACAAAACCTTCAGCCAATTGATAAATCGAGCGGGCAGGCCGTATTTCCCCAGGAGAAGCCAGAGGTACTCGTGGTCTACCCGATCAAAAGCCTTAGCCTGATCCAGGGCCAGCAGATACCGTCCCTCTCCCGTTGCCCTGCACCTTTCCACGGCCTCCCGGACGTTCAGGACGGCACTAAAAGTGCTCCGGCCGGAAATTGCACAGTGCTGAGAGGTGGACAGTAACTTGTCTGCGACAGCAGACATACGCAAGAACAGGATCTTCGCCAGGATCTTCCTATCCGTGGTGAGAAGGGCGATAGGACGCCAATTCTCCACCCGGGACGGATCCTTCCCCTTTGACAGCAGGATCAGGGCTGACCTTCTCATTGAGGGAGGGAGCAGACCTACCGCCAAACACTCGTTGAACACTTCCCTCAAGTGAGGAGCCAAGAGGCTCTTGAAGGTTTTATAGAACTCGGCCGTGAGCCCATCAGGCCCCGGCGACTTCTTAGGTGACAAAGAATCAATCGCCTGCTCAACTTCAGCCGTCGAGATCAACTCTGTCAAAGAGTCAGGGAGATCGGACCCCGCCCCCAACGGGGTCTCATCAAGATATCTCCTGGCTCTCCCCAGGTCCAAAGGCCTCTTCCGAAGGATACCGGAAAAGTGGGCTCCGATGACCCCCAGGATCCCCGATCTGGACCGGACCAGAGACCCCGAGGAGTCAATCAGGCCATGTACCACCTTCTCACTCACCGCTTCACCACAGCTCTT
Source organism: Lithobates sylvaticus (assembly GCA_028564925.1). Lineage (NCBI taxonomy): Eukaryota > Metazoa > Chordata > Amphibia > Anura > Ranidae > Lithobates > Lithobates sylvaticus. Next base: position 186,403,301 of record CM053031.1, on the reverse strand, counting down.
GTAGGGATCCGGGGTGGTGAATTTCCCGTAATCCCTCTCAAGGACCAGGGAAGCGAGACGGTCGTACTGGCACTCCTTCATCTGACGCTTCAGCTCTGAGACCTGCTCCTGAGGGCCACCAGAGGAGACCAGGCGATCCAATTGCCTTCTCAACCTCTGATAGGCCAGGTAGCGGGAAGCTGCCCGGTGCCTCGAGATCCTACGGAAAAAGTCTTCCGACCTTTTCTTAACCACCTCCCACCATTCCTGGCGGGGGCAGCCGCTCTCCAGGAACGCTGTTTGTTCCGTGAAGAAGGTCTCAAAGGCCTCCCTGACTTCAGGGTCCTCGAGCAGCGACCCATTCAGGCGCCACAGGCCTCGACCCTTCTGGGGGTTGTCGGCAACATTCAGAGTGACAGACACCATACAGTGATCGGAGAACTCGACCGCAGACAGCTCAGGAGCCGTAAAGGACGAGTCCCCCTTCAAAAAAAACCTGTCTATCCTACTCCTACAACTACCTCGGGCATAAGTGAAACCAGTGCTGTTGGGGAGGTGCTGCACGTGCACATCCACCAACCCGGCCTCCCTCGCTATGCTATTCAAAAAGTTGCTATCGTATCCCAGGGGGCCAGTGGCACCTGCCCGGTCCTTTGACCTGGTGACGGTGTTAAAGTCACCGCCAAAGACCACACGCTGGGACGTGAACAAGTAAGGCTTCAGTGCCGCAAGGAGTTCCTTCCTCCCCCTCTTTGACTGAGGGCCGTAGATGTTAATCAGCCGGAGGAATTCCCCCCTCACGACGACGTCCACCACGAGACACCTGCCGATCTCCACTTCAATTACTCGCCGGCAAGCCACCGGGCCGGTCTTAAAAAGGACCGCGACTCCACTACAGGGCTCGGCCGCAAGAGACCAGAGAGAGGGCCCGTGCCTCCACTCTCTCTTCGCTAGGTGCATCTCTGCCACAGATGCCAGCCAGGTCTCTTGCAAAAATAAAATGTCGACCTCAATCTGGCCGAAAAAACTGAAGGCCGCATAGCGAGCCGCTGTAGAACGCACACTTGCGACATTAATAGTCGCAAGGCGGATTGGAGCGGGTACAGCCATTTAAGTAATTGGCATTGCACTCCCCTCTACATACCATTCATTCTCAAACACCCGGATCCCCCTCGGAATCCTCCGAGGATAGGATCCCAAAGTGGCTCCACTCCCCAATCCCTCCCTCAACCCCATGACTCGGCCCTGGCCGAGAGCCACCCGTACCCACCCGCACTGGGACTTTCTTCTTCTTCCTGCCCTTCTTTTTTTGCTGGAGCTGCCAGCCGCCAGGAGGGAACCCATCTTCATCCTCCGACCGGCCGCTGACAGCATCCTTGGCCTGCCTCTTCCTCCCCAGTCCAGACAGGTCCATGGGGACCGCCTCTGAAGGACCGGGGTGTGTGGTGTGTGCAGGGGGGGGAGAAGGGGATACGGGACGGGGGAGGGTGGGAGAAGAAGGGGGGGGGGGGACAGGAAGGGGAGGAGGGAGGAGGATGGGAAGGGGAGGAGGAGGGGGGGGGAGAGGAAAGGCGAGGGGGGGGGGGCGGGGGGGCGGGGGCTTCTTGTCCCTAAGGGGAATGACTGGGGGAGGGGGGTAAACGGGATGGGCCCTATCAGGGGGCTTCTTGGCTTTGGGCTTCGGGGCCCCAGATGTCTTGGGGGCCCCACTAGGCCCTGCAGCCCCCTGGTCCTCACTAGCTGGTCCTGGAGGACCAGCACCACCCCTACTCCCACCCCCATCCCCCTCTGGACCCGTCTCACCACGACTACGCCTGGGAGGCCTCTGAGGACGCGACCCCTCTTCGCCCTGGGCCCCAGGGGCGTCAGCAGCCGCCCCCGGGGCATGACCGGCCCCAGCGCGTGCCCCGGCCGGGTCGGGAGCACCCCCCGCCTCCTGCCCCCTGAAGGCCTTGGGGCATCGGCTAAAGGGGTGACCCAACTCCCCACAAAGGTTGCAGACAATAAGTCTGCACCCTTCGGGGGAGTGCCCAAAGCCGTTGCACCGGACGCAACGCGGCATGGTGCAATCCGCGCTCAGATGGGAAGGACTGCCGCACTTAAAGCAGCGGCGGGGCTGGCCGGGGTAGAAGACCAGGATCCTGTCCCGCCCGATAAATGCGCTACCGGGCAGGTGCGCAACGGTGTTGCTGACGCGCCTCAAGCGGATCCTGGCCAACCAAGCCCCCGTCCATACCCCGCGCTCGTCCAAGTTCTTACGAAGCCCGGACAGGAGCTGTCCATACCTCCCCAACCAAGTCATAATGTCCTCGGGGGGGAGGGACTCGTTCCTCACGAGTACGGTGATATTCTTTATCTCCTCCTGCCGCGACAGCGGAAACACTCTGAAGCCCTTCCACGGATCTGCCCTCTTCACCAGCTCGTAAAGAGTCAGGAAGCGCTCCATTGTGACAGGAGTCACGAAACTGACATCAAACTCGTTAGAGTTTGCGGGATGTATCACCGCAAACAAGTCCGCAACTTTAAAGTGCATGCCCAGCAGGTAGTCGATGACCTGACCCCTGCTGGGACATGACCCAGAACCGTCCCATCTGAGCTGTACCACGTTGCGTCGCTTCCTCTCCGGACCCCCTGTACCCCGTTGCCAGGACTGAGCACCCTGAGGCTGCTCAGCGGGCGGGGCCCGGAAATTCTGGGCCCCAAACTGCCCATACAGGTGGCCCAGAGGGACGCTGGACCCAGCCACCTGGGCGAAGGACCTGGTACGCTTGAGGGCGTCCAGGAGGGCCGCCTCCTCTGCCACACCAAAGAGGCCTCCCGGCGCAGCCGAGGGAGAGGGGGGAGGGGGACCCTCCGCACCCACTGCCCCCTCAGGAACCGGTGCCCCCCCTGGGGCAGCCCCACCCCCACCCGCTGAAGCCCCACCCACCGAAGCCCCCACTGGGCGGGGCTCCCTCGCCCTCACCACCGGGGAGGAGGGAGGAGGGGAGCTCGCACCCTGATCGCCCACGGGTGCTGGGGTGTCACCAGCGGGCTCACCCGCCTGGCCCTGAGCTCCCATCTCCGCCACATCTCCATCCCCCCTGCCACCGGTGGCATCCTCAGGCGGACCACCCGGCTGTGAGCCCTCCAACTGCCTTATAAAGGCCAGCGCCGGACAGTCCGCCTTTAACTCCCCCATCTCCGCCTCCCCCCACTCAACATCACACAGGAGGATGCCCCCCTCCTCCATGGGCTCCCCCTGGTCCTCCCCCACCTGCCCTGCCACCAATGGGGAGTCCCCCGGGCCGGAAGTGGCAGAGAGGCCGGGGTCACTGGTCACAGATCCCTGCACGGGGGACACGCGGCCGCTTCCCGCGGAGGCCACGCCCCCCGATGACGCGCGGCCGCTGGCCACGCCCCCCGGCCGCTGGCCACGCCCCCCGATGACGGCCCGCCGGGAGCCGCCTCCCGGCCGCTGGCCACGCCCCCCCCGGCCCCTCCATCCACCCGGCGACCCCCCACCGGCATTGAGCCCTCCCCCAGCCCCCCAACAACGGGCAGTGGTGCCCCCTTTGAGGCAGCCACTGCCCCACTCACCCCAACAGTCCCCACGCTCCCCCCACAGTCCCCGGCATCACAGGCTGTGTCCAATGTTCCGGGGGCTGCCAGTCCATCTGCAGCCAGGCTCCGCCCCCCCTCCACCACACACGCGGCCGCAGCGGGGGCCGCCATCTTGGCTGCCGCCACCCGCGCGGCCTTCTGTGCATAGGTGGGCTTCATTGGGGGGGCTACCCTGGCACTGGCCTTGCCTGCCACTGTCGCCGTCACCGCTGCCGCCTCTGCCGCCACCGCTGCCGTCACTGCCGCCTCTGCCGCCACTACCGCCTCTGCCGCCACTGCCACCTGCGGGGGGGGGGGGTCACCTCCACCCCCGGGCCTATCCGCGCATCATCAGGTACCCTACCCGGGCTAGCCTGGGCCCCTACCTCTGGTTGGGGGACCTCAGGCCCCTCCCGGGGACCCTCCGCGCTCACAGCCACAGGGGCTTCAGCTCCCAGGTCTTGCTGGGGCACCGCTTCCACCGCCTCCACCGCCACCGCTGCCTCCGCCACCGCTGCCTCCGCCACCGCTGCCTCTGCCACTGCTGCCACTGCATCCTCCTCCAGGGTCTGTGCCGGGACCTGGGTATGGGATGACGCACTCCTCCTGGCCGCCTGGGATCCCTCCTGGTTGGCTCTGGTGACCATCCGCCTAACCTCCTGGAGGAATCCCTGCTCGCCTGCACCACGGTCGCATAGGCCGACCAGGAGGTCCCACAGGTCCCGGCACTGGGATCTAAGGGTCTCGAAGGCCGCCTTCGTCTCCCTCCGCCGGGAGCTGGAGGATCTGTCCCGCTGGTTCCGGACCTCCCCCAGCTTCCCGGCCTTGACGACATAGACTTGGGCGGCCCTCAGGATGAGCCCCTTCACCCGGACCCTTCTCGCCTTCTGCCTAGGACCGTCCTCACCCGGCTGGGCTCTGGTCCAATCCATGATGTCAAATTGTGTCTGGAGGAACAACCGTTCCTCCCTGGTGAGACTCTTGAGCCCAGCCGGGCTTGGAGTGCTCCCAGACCGAGTGGAGGGCCCTGGGCTCAGGGACGCCATCCCTCCTCCTCCTGGATCTCTGCAGCAGCAGCAGAGCAACACCACACACAGCCTCCCCTGTCTTCCTTGGAGTGTAGTTCCGGTTTCAACCACCGCATGAGACTGGCGCTAGAGAGCTGTGGAGGAAGAGAAAGTGGTGTTTGGAGGTTTTTATTTAAAATTTAAACAGCTTCCAAACATAAACATGACATACAGAAAATGAAAACAAAACATACCATAACTTCGGTAAACATAACATTAATCCAACTCAACACAATAAACACACTCAAACACACACATAACACTGTGCACCGCTGGCCTCGCCGTGCTGACCCCCGAGAAGACCTGCGGGGGTCCCTGCACACAATCCTACGAGGCAGGCCTAGGGCAGGAAGAAGAAGGGATGGGAGACATCCCTCGGGTTGGCCCCCGGAGCCTCCTAACGAGAAGACTCCCTACGGCCGCCCCTCATCAGGGTCCCCCATTAAAAGTGAGCCACTTCATTCATACCAACAATCATACCACACGCACGAACACATACACGCCCCCACCATACGCATCGTATGCAGGCGGGAGCACAATTGGAGCGCAATGTGCTCGCACTTGCTCACAAAAATAAAACAAAAACCCTACGGGGGGGTAAAGGACAGCCAGGACCCACCACCGAAAGGAAGAGGCCCGGAAGAGTCCTTAAGGTGGCCGGAAGTGGAAACCCCGCCACAGCCGGGCACACCTCTCGTCCCCAACCCTCTCCCCCTCTAGACGCCTTACCTTCACCAGCTCGTGATATACGCCACCCACCACCTCATGCACGGACAGGGTTTTGTCCCTAGTGGACAGGAGACACCGCGCGTGCCAAGTGTAGTAAAGGCAGACTACGCTAACTAAATACAGTGACGACAAATCAAAACCCCTGTGGACTCTGAAGTTGCCGTACACCCTCTCCGGAACGGTCAAGGCCCGGAGGTGGGGATAGCCGATGGCATCCCCCACCCCCTCAAGAACCTCCGAGTTAAAGGGGCACTCGACCAGAAAATGGTCCATGGTCTCCAGCACCCCCCCGCACTCGGGACGAGGACAGCCTCTATCCGCTAGGTTCCTGCACTTCAAGTTGGATCTCACGTAAAGCCGTCCGTGGAACGCCCTCCACGCAAGATCCCAAAACTTGAGGGGAATTCTCTTGGAATTCAGGAGAGCTAACCCCTCCACGAGGACCCTCTCCGGGCAATCCCGCAAGGCCAGTGGCTTCAGAACGTCCGAAGTCATGACCCTTGAGTACAGCTCTCGCCGACCCAAGGAGCCCACCTCCAGAGCAGTTATCCGCCACCGCCTCAGCACCTTTAAGGCTGTCGGAACGTAGGAGGGTAGGTACTCATGGGATCTGCGAAGATCACCAGGGCGCCCACCTCCCTCCCAGCCACCCAAGAACAGGAGGAACCAGTCCTTGCATGAACGCTCCCACAGAGTCGGGACGTCCACAAAAATGGATTGAAGATTGAACTTCACAAAAATGATGGTGAAAAACACCATCGGATTGATCATGTCCAATCCCCCATCCCTCCTCTGCCGGTACGTGACCTCCCTCTTGATCAAATTCAGCCTGTTGCCCCACAACAGTAGGAAAAACAGGCTGTAGATCCGCGTATAGAGCGATTCTGGCAGAAGACACACGTAGCTGACATAGAGGAACTCCGGCAGCAGGTAGGTTTTCACCAGGCTAACCCTTTCCCTCAGTGACAGCTTCCAGCCTTTCCAGGCGTTGACTTTCCGGGTGGCACCCACAAGCCGCCGCTCCCAGTTTTGCTTCGGGTAGTCACCCGGGCCAAATGTGATGCCGAGGATCTTAACTTCTGGCTGGGGGCGGGGGAACACGTCCGGGAGGGCGAACTGCTCACCCTCCTTCCCCAACCAGAGAACTTCGCTCTTGTCCCAGTTGACCAACGAACTGGACGCCTCGGAGTAGTCCCCGATCTGCGTTTCCACAAACCGGGCCTCCTCTCGGCTAGACACCACCACCGAGACGTCGTCCGCGTAGGCCACCACCTTAACCGCAAAAACCGGGCCACTGCCGGGCGCCACCGCGACCCCCCTCACACGCTCGCAGTCTAGCCTCCTCACGAAGGGGTCGACCGCAAAGACGTAGAGCAGGGGACTCAGAGGGCAGCCCTGCCTGACACCAGAGTCCACCGAAAAGGAAGGACCCACCCAACCGTTCACAAGGGGGAAGCTCTCCGCCCCCCTGTACAAAACCTTCAGCCAATTGATAAATCGAGCGGGCAGGCCGTATTTCCCCAGGAGAAGCCAGAGGTACTCGTGGTCTACCCGATCAAAAGCCTTAGCCTGATCCAGGGCCAGCAGATACCGTCCCTCTCCCGTTGCCCTGCACCTTTCCACGGCCTCCCGGACGTTCAGGACGGCACTAAAAGTGCTCCGGCCGGAAATTGCACAGTGCTGAGAGGTGGACAGTAACTTGTCTGCGACAGCAGACATACGCAAGAACAGGATCTTCGCCAGGATCTTCCTATCCGTGGTGAGAAGGGCGATAGGACGCCAATTCTCCACCCGGGACGGATCCTTCCCCTTTGACAGCAGGATCAGGGCTGACCTTCTCATTGAGGGAGGGAGCAGACCTACCGCCAAACACTCGTTGAACACTTCCCTCAAGTGAGGAGCCAAGAGGCTCTTGAAGGTTTTATAGAACTCGGCCGTGAGCCCATCAGGCCCCGGCGACTTCTTAGGTGACAAAGAATCAATCGCCTGCTCAACTTCAGCCGTCGAGATCAACTCTGTCAAAGAGTCAGGGAGATCGGACCCCGCCCCCAACGGGGTCTCATCAAGATATCTCCTGGCTCTCCCCAGGTCCAAAGGCCTCTTCCGAAGGATACCGGAAAAGTGGGCTCCGATGACCCCCAGGATCCCCGATCTGGACCGGACCAGAGACCCCGAGGAGTCAATCAGGCCATGTACCACCTTCTCACTCACCGCTTCACCACAGCTCTTGTAGGGATCCGGGGTGGTGAATTTCCCGTAATCCCTCTCAAGGACCAGGGAAGCGAGACGGTCGTACTGGCACTCCTTCATCTGACGCTTCAGCTCTGAGACCTGCTCCTGAGGGCCACCAGAGGAGACCAGGCGATCCAATTGCCTTCTCAACCTCTGATAGGCCAGGTAGCGGGAAGCTGCCCGGTGCCTCGAGATCCTACGGAAAAAGTCTTCCGACCTTTTCTTAACCACCTCCCACCATTCCTGGCGGGGGCAGCCGCTCTCCAGGAACGCTGTTTGTTCCGTGAAGAAGGTCTCAAAGGCCTCCCTGACTTCAGGGTCCTCGAGCAGCGACCCATTCAGGCGCCACAGGCCTCGACCCTTCTGGGGGTTGTCGGCAACATTCAGAGTGACAGACACCATACAGTGATCGGAGAACTCGACCGCAGACAGCTCAGGAGCCGTAAAGGACGAGTCCCCCTTCAAAAAAAACCTGTCTATCCTACTCCTACAGCTACCTCGGGCATAAGTGAAACCAGTGCTGTTGGGGAGGTGCTGCACGTGCACATCCACCAACCCGGCCTCCCTCGCTATGCTATTCAAAAAGTTGCTATCGTATCCCAGGGGGCCAGTGGCACCTGCCCGGTCCTTTGACCTGGTGACGGTGTTAAAGTCACCGCCAAAGACCACACGCTGGGACGTGAACAAGTAAGGCTTCAGTGCCGCAAGGAGTTCCTTCCTCCCCCTCTTTGACTGAGGGCCGTAGATGTTAATCAGCCGGAGGAATTCCCCCCTCACGACGACGTCCACCACGAGACACCTGCCGATCTCCACTTCAATTACTCGCCGGCAAGCCACCGGGCCGGTCTTAAAAAGGACCGCGACTCCACTACAGGGCTCGGCCGCAAGAGACCAGAGAGAGGGCCCGTGCCTCCACTCTCTCTTCGCTAGGTGCATCTCTGCCACAGATGCCAGCCAGTTCTCTTGCAAAAATAAAATGTCGACCTCAATCTGGCCGAAAAAACTGAAGGCCGCATAGCGAGCCGCTGTAGAACGCACACTTGCGACATTAATAGTCGCAAGGCGGATTGGAGCGGGTACAGCCATTTAAGTAATTGGCATTGCACTCCCCTCTACATACCATTCATTCTCAAACACCCGGATCCCCCTCGGAATCCTCCGAGGATAGGATCCCAAAGTGGCTCCACTCCCCAATCCCTCCCTCAACCCCATGACTCGGCCCTGGCCGAGAGCCACCCGTACCCACCCGCACTGGGACTTTCTTCTTCTTCCTGCCCTTCTTTTTTTGCTGGAGCTGCCAGCCGCCAGGAGGGAACCCATCTTCATCCTCCGACCGGCCGCTGACAGCATCCTTGGCCTGCCTCTTCCTCCCCGGTCCAGACAGGTCCATGGGGACCGCCTCTGAAGGACCGGGGTGTGTGGTGTGTGCAGGGGGGGGAGAAGGGGATACGGGACGGGGGAGGGTGGGAGAAGAAGGGGGGGGGACAGGAAGGGGAGGAGGGAGGAGGATGGGAAGGGGAGGAGGAGGGGGGGGGAGAGCGAGGGGGCGAGGGGGGGGGGGGGCGGGGGGGGGAGGGGGCTTCTTGTCCCTAAGGGGAATGACTGGGGGAGGGGGGTAAACGGGATGGGCCCTATCAGGGGGCTTCTTGGCTTTGGGCTTCGGGGCCCCAGATGTCTTGGGGGCCCCACTAGGCCCTGCAGCCCCCTGGTCCTCACTAGCTGGTCCTGGAGGACCAGCACCACCCCTACTCCCACCCCCATCCCCCTCTGGACCCGTCTCACCACGACTACGCCTGGGAGGCCTCTGAGGACGCGACCCCTCTTCGCCCTGGGCCCCAGGGGCGTCAGCAGCCGCCCCCGGGGCATGACCGGCCCCAGCGCGTGCCCCGGCCGGGTCGGGAGCACCCCCCGCCTCCTGCCCCCTGAAGGCCTTGGGGCATCGGCTAAAGGGGTGACCCAACTCCCCACAAAGGTTGCAGACAATAAGTCTGCACCCTTCGGGGGAGTGCCCAAAGCCGTTGCACCGGACGCAACGCGGCATGGTGCAATCCGCGCTCAGATGGGAAGGACTGCCGCACTTAAAGCAGCGGCGGGGCTGGCCGGGGTAGAAGACCAGGATCCTGTCCCGCCCGATAAATGCGCTACCGGGCAGGTGCGCAACGGTGTTGCTGACGCGCCTCAAGCGGATCCTGGCCAACCAAGCCCCCGTCCATACCCCGCGCTCGTCCAAGTTCTTACGAAGCCCGGACAGGAGCTGTCCATACCTCCCCAACCAAGTCATAATGTCCTCGGGGGGGAGGGACTCGTTCCTCACGAGTACGGTGATATTCTTTATCTCCTCCTGCCGCGACAGCGGAAACACTCTGAAGCCCTTCCACGGATCTGCCCTCTTCACCAGCTCGTAAAGAGTCAGGAAGCGCTCCATTGTGACAGGAGTCACGAAACTGACATCAAACTCGTTAGAGTTTGCGGGATGTATCACCGCAAACAAGTCCGCAACTTTAAAGTGCATGCCCAGCAGGTAGTCGATGACCTGACCCCTGCTGGGACATGACCCAGAACCGTCCCATCTGAGCTGTACCACGTTGCGTCGCTTCCTCTCCGGACCCCCTGTACCCCGTTGCCAGGACTGAGCACCCTGAGGCTGCTCAGCGGGCGGGGCCCGGAAATTCTGGGCCCCAAACTGCCCATACAGGTGGCCCAGAGGGACGCTGGACCCAGCCACCTGGGCGAAGGACCTGGTACGCTTGAGGGCGTCCAGGAGGGCCGCCTCCTCTGCCACACCAAAGAGGCCTCCCGGCGCAGCCGAGGGAGAGGGGGGAGGGGGACCCTCCGCACCCACTGCCCCCCCAGGAACCGGTGCCCCCCCTGGGGCAGCCCCACCCCCACCCGCTGAAGCCCCACCCACCGAAGCCCCCACTGGGCGGGGCTCCCTCGCCCTCACCACCGGGGAGGAGGGAGGAGGGGAGCTCGCACCCTGATCGCCCACGGGTGCTGGGGTGTCACCAGCGGGCTCACCCGCCTGGCCCTGAGCTCCCATCTCCGCCACATCTCCATCCCCCCTGCCACCGGTGGCATCCTCAGGCGGACCACCCGGCTGTGAGCCCTCCAACTGCCTTATAAAGGCCAGCGCCGGGCAGTCCGCCTTTAACTCCCCCATCTCCGCCTCCCCCCACTCAACATCACACAGGAGGATGCCCCCCTCCTCCATGGGCTCCCCCTGGTCCTCCTCCACCTGCCCTGCCACCAATGGGGAGTCCCCCGGGCCGGAAGTGGCAGAGAGGCCGGGGTCACTGGTCACAGATCCCTGCACGGGGGACACGCGGCCGCTTCCCGCGGAGGCCACGCCCCCCGATGACGCGCGGCCGCTGGCCACGCCCCCCCGGCCGCTGGCCACGCCCCCCGATGACGGCCCGCCGGGAGCCGCCTCCCGGCCGCTGGCCACGCCCCCCCCCCCGGCCCCTCCATCCACCCGGCGACCCCCCACCGGCATTGAGCCCTCCCCCAGCCCCCCAACAACGGGCAGTGGTGCCCCCTTTGAGGCAGCCACTGCCCCACTCACCCCAACAGTCCCCACGCTCCCCCCACAGTCCCCGGCCTCACAGGCTGTGTCCAATGTTCCGGGGGCTGCCAGTCCATCTGCAGCCAGGCTCCGCCCCCCCTCCACCACACACGCGGCCGCAGCGGGGGCCGCCATCTTGGCTGCCGCCACCCGCGCGGCCTTCTGTGCATAGGTGGGCTTCATTGGGGGGGCTACCCTGGCACTGGCCTTGCCTGCCACTGTCGCCGTCACCGCTGCCGCCTCTGCCGCCACCGCTGCCGTCACTGCCGCCTCTGCCGCCACTACCGCCTCTGCCGCCACTGCCACCTGCGGGGGGGTCACCTCCACCCCCGGGCCTATCCGCGCATCATCAGGTACCCTACCCGGGCTAGCCTGGGCCCCTACCTCTGGTTGGGGGACCTCAGGCCCCTCCCGGGGACCCTCCGCGCTCACAGCCACAGGGGCTTCAGCTCCCAGGTCTTGCTGGGGCACCGCTTCCACCGCCTCCACCGCCACCGCTGCCTCCGCCACCGCTGCCTCCGCCACCGCTGCCTCCGCCACTGCTGCCACTGCATCCTCCTCCAGGGTCTGTGCCGGGACCTGGGTATGGGATAACGCACCCCTCCTGGCCGCCTGGGATCCCTCCTGGTTGGCTCTGGTGACCATCCGCCTAACCTCCTGGAGGAATCCCTGCTCGTCTGCACCACGGTCGCATAGGCCGACCAGGAGGTCCCACAGGTCCCGGCACTGGGATCTAAGGGTCTCGAAGGCCGCCTTCGTCTCCCTCCGCCGGGAGCTGGAGGATCTGTCCCGCTGGTTCCGGACCTCCCCCAGCTTCCCGGCCTTGACGACATAGACTTGGGCGGCCCTCAGGATGAGCCCCTTCACCCGGACCCTTCTCGCCTTCAGCCTAGGACCGTCCTCACCCGGCTGGGCTCTGGTCCAATCCATGATGTCAAATTGTGTCTGGAGGAACAACCGTTCCTCCCTGGTGAGACTCTTGAGCCCAGCCGGGCTTGGAGTGCTCCCAGACCGAGTGGAGGGCCCTGGGCTCAGGGACGCCATCCCTCCTCCTCCTGGATCTCTGCAGCAGCAGCAGAGCAACACCACACACAGCCTCCCCTGTCTTCCTTGGAGTGTAGTTCCGGTTTCAACCACCGCATGAGACTGGCGCTAGAGAGCTGTGGAGGAAGAGGAAGTGGTGTTTGGAGGTTTTTATTTAAAATTTAAACAGCTTCCAGACAAAACATAATATACAGAAAATAAACAAAATAAGCCAAACTGGCAAACATAACATTCCAAAACACAAAAATACAATAACACACACAGACACAGACCGCACTCCACACTGCAGCAGCAGCAGCAGAAGACCTGCGGGGGTCACTGCACTGAGCTGTGGAGGAAGTGGTGTTTGGAGGTTTTTTATTAAAATTAAAACAGCTTCCAAACATAAACATGACATACAGAAAATGAAAATAAAACATACCATAACTTCGGTAAACATAACATTAATCAAACTCAACACAATAAACACACTCAAACACAAACACAAACATAACACTGTGCACCGCTGGCCTCGCCGTGCTGACCCCCGAGAAGACCTGCGGGGGTCCCTGCACACAATCCTACGAGGCAGGCCTAGGGCAGGAAGAAGAAGGAATGGGAGACATCCCTCGGGTTGGCCCCCGGAGCCTCCTAACGAGAAGACTCCCTACGGCCGCCCCTCATCAGGGTCCCCCATTAAAAGTGAGCCACTTCATTCATACCAACAATCATACCACACGCACGAACACATACACGCCCCCACCATACGCATCGTATGCAGGCGGGAGCGCAATTGGAGCGCAATGTGCTCGCACTTGCTCACAAAAATAAAACAAAAACCCTACGGGGGGGTAAAGGACAGCCAGGACCCACCACCGAAAGGAAGAGGCCCGGAAGAGTCCTTAAGGTGGCCGGAAGTGGAAACCCCGCCACAGCCGGGCACACCTCTCGTCCCCAACCCTCTCCCCCTCTAGACGCCTTACCTTCACCAGCTCGTGATATACGCCACCCACCACCTCATGCACGGACAGGGTTTTGTCCCTAGTGGACAGGAGACACCGCGCGTGCCAAGTGTAGTAAAGGCAGACTACGCTAACTAAATACAGTGACGACAAATCAAAACCCCTGTGGACTCTGAAGTCGCCGTACACCCTCTCCGGAACGGTCAAGGCCCGGAGGCGGGGATAGCCGATGGCATCCCCCACCCCCTCAAGAACCTCCGAGTTAAAGGGGCACTCGACCAGAAAATGGTCCATGGTCTCCAGCACCCCCCCGCACTCGGGACGAGGACAGCCTCTGTCCGCTAGGTTCCTGCACTTCAAGTTGGATCTCACGTAAAGCCGTCCGTGGAACGCCCTCCACGCAAGATCCCAAAACTTGAGGGGAATTCTCTTGGAATTCAGGAGAGCTAACCCCTCCACGAGGACCCTCTCCGGGCAATCCCGCAAGGCCAGTGGCTTCAGAACGTCCGAAGTCATGACCCTTGAGTACAGCTCTCGCCGACCCAAGGAGCCCACCTCCAGAGCAGTTATCCGCCACCGCCTCAGCACCTTTAAGGCTGTCGGAACGTAGGAGGGTAGGTACTCATGGGATCTGCGAAGATCACCAGGGCGCCCACCTCCCTCCCAGCCACCCAAGAACAGGAGGAACCAGTCCTTGCACGAACGCTCCCACAGAGTCGGGACGTCCACAAAAATGGATTGAAGATTGAACTTCACAAAGATGATGGTGAAAAACACCATCGGATTGATCATGTCCAATCCCCCATCCCTCCTCTGCCGGTACGTGACCTCCCTCTTGATCAAATTCAGCCTGTTGCCCCACAACAGTAGGAAAAACAGGCTGTAGATCCGCGTATAGAGCGATTCTGGCAGAAGACACACGTAGCTGACATAGAGGAACTCCGGCAGCAGGTAGGTTTTCACCAGGCTAACCCTTTCCCTCAGTGACAGCTTCCAGCCTTTCCAGGCGTTGACTTTCCGGGTGGCACCCACAAGCCGCCGCTCCCAGTTTTGCTTCGGGTAGTCACCCGGGCCAAATGTGATGCCGAGGATCTTAACTTCTGGCTGGGGGCGGGGGAACACGTCCGGGAGGGCGAACTGCTCACCCTCCTTCCCCAACCAGAGAACTTCGCTCTTGTCCCAGTTGACCAACGAACTGGACGCCTCGGAGTAGTCCCCGATCTGCGTTTCCACAAACCGGGCCTCCTCTCGGCTAGACACCACCACCGAGACGTCGTCCGCGTAGGCCACCACCTTAACCGCAAAAACCGGGCCACTGCCGGGCGCCACCGCGACCCCCCTCACACGCTCGCAGTCTAGCCTCCTCACGAAGGGGTCGACCGCAAAGACGTAGAGCAGGGGACTCAGAGGGCAGCCCTGCCTGACACCAGAGTCCACCGAAAAGGAAGGACCCACCCAACCGTTCACAAGGGGGAAGCTCTCCGCCCCCCTGTACAAAACCTTCAGCCAATTGATAAATCGAGCGGGCAGGCCGTATTTCCCCAGGAGAAGCCAGAGGTACTCGTGGTCTACCCGATCAAAAGCCTTAGCCTGATCCAGGGCCAGCAGATACCGTCCCTCTCCCGTTGCCCTGCACCTTTCCACGGCCTCCCGGACGTTCAGGACGGCACTAAAAGTGCTCCGGCCGGAAATTGCACAGTGCTGAGAGGTGGACAGTAACTTGTCTGCGACAGCAGACATACGCAAGAACAGGATCTTCGCCAGGATCTTCCTATCCGTGGTGAGAAGGGCGATAGGACGCCAATTCTCCACCCGGGACGGATCCTTCCCCTTTGACAGCAGGATCAGGGCTGACCTTCTCATTGAGGGAGGGAGCAGACCTACCGCCAAACACTCGTTGAACACTTCCCTCAAGTGAGGAGCCAAGAGGCTCTTGAAGGTTTTATAGAACTCGGCCGTGAGCCCATCAGGCCCCGGCGACTTCTTAGGTGACAAAGAATCAATCGCCTGCTCAACTTCAGCCGTCGAGATCAACTCTGTCAAAGAGTCAGGGAGATCGGACCCCGCCCCCAACGGGGTCTCATCAAGATATCTCCTGGCTCTCCCCAGGTCCAAAGGCCTCTTCCGAAGGATACCGGAAAAGTGGGCTCCGATGACCCCCAGGATCCCCGATCTGGACCGGACCAGAGACCCCGAGGAGTCAATCAGGCCATGTACCACCTTCTCACTCACCGCTTCACCACAGCTCTTGTAGGGATCCGGGGTGGTGAATTTCCCGTAATCCCTCTCAAGGACCAGGGAAGCGAGACGGTCGTACTGGCACTCCTTCATCTGACGCTTCAGCTCTGAGACCTGCTCCTGAGGGCCACCAGAGGAGACCAGGCGATCCAATTGCCTTCTCAACCTCTGATAGGCCAGGTAGCGGGAAGCTGCCCGGTGCCTCGAGATCCTACGGAAAAAGTCTTCCGACCTTTTCTTAACCACCTCCCACCATTCCTGGCGGGGGCAGCCGCTCTCCAGGAACGCTGTTTGTTCCGTGAAGAAGGTCTCAAAGGCCTCCCTGACTTCAGGGTCCTCGAGCAGCGACCCATTCAGGCGCCACAGGCCTCGACCCTTCTGGGGGTTGTCGGCAACATTCAGAGTGACAGACACCATACAGTGATCGGAGAACTCGACCGCAGACAGCTCAGGAGCCGTAAAGGACGAGTCCCCCTTCAAAAAAAACCTGTCTATCCTACTCCTACAACTACCTCGGGCATAAGTGAAACCAGTGCTGTTGGGGAGGTGCTGCACGTGCACATCCACCAACCCGGCCTCCCTCGCTATGCTATTCAAAAAGTTGCTATCGTATCCCAGGGGGCCAGTGGCACCTGCCCGGTCCTTTGACCTGGTGACGGTGTTAAAGTCACCGCCAAAGACCACACGCTGGGACGTGAACAAGTAAGGCTTCAGTGCCGCAAGGAGTTCCTTCCTCCCCCTCTTTGACTGAGGGCCGTAGATGTTAATCAGCCGGAGGAATTCCCCCCTCACGACGACGTCCACCACGAGACACCTGCCGATCTCCACTTCAATTACTCGCCGGCAAGCCACCGGGCCGGTCTTAAAAAGGACCGCGACTCCACTACAGGGCTCGGCCGCAAGAGACCAGAGAGAGGGCCCGTGCCTCCACTCTCTCTTCGCTAGGTGCATCTCTGCCACAGATGCCAGCCAGGTCTCTTGCAAAAATAAAATGTCGACCTCAATCTGGCCGAAAAAACTGAAGGCCGCATAGCGAGCCGCTGTAGAACGCACACTTGCGACATTAATAGTCGCAAGGCGGATTGGAGCGGGTACAGCCATTTAAGTAATTGGCATTGCACTCCCCTCTACATACCATTCATTCTCAAACACCCGGATCCCCCTCGGAATCCTCCGAGGATAGGATCCCAAAGTGGCTCCACTCCCCAATCCCTCCCTCAACCCCATGACTCGGCCCTGGCCGAGAGCCACCCGTACCCACCCGCACTGGGACTTTCTTCTTCTTCCTGCCCTTCTTTTTTTGCTGGAGCTGCCAGCCGCCAGGAGGGAACCCATCTTCATCCTCCGACCGGCCGCTGACAGCATCCTTGGCCTGCCTCTTCCTCCCCGGTCCAGACAGGTCCATGGGGACCGCCTCTGAAGGACCGGGGTGTGTGGTGTGTGCAGGGGGGGGAGAAGGGGATACGGGACGGGGGAGGGTGGGAGAAGAAGGGGGGGGGGACAGGGGGGGAAGGGGGGAGGAGGGAGGAGGATGGGAAGGGGAGGAGGAGGGGGGGAGGAGAGGAAAGGCGAGGGGGGGGGGGGGGGGGGCGGAGGGGGGGGGGGCTTCTTGTCCCTAAGGGGAATGACTGGGGGAGGGGGGTAAACGGGATGGGCCCTATCAGGGGGCTTCTTGGCTTTGGGCTTCGGGGCCCCAGATGTCTTGGGGGCCCCACTAGGCCCTGCAGCCCCCTGGTCCTCACTAGCTGGTCCTGGAGGACCAGCACCACCCCTACTCCCACCCCCATCCCCCTCTGGACCCGTCTCACCACGACTACGCCTGGGAGGCCTCTGAGGACGCGACCCCTCTTCGCCCTGGGCCCCAGGGGCGTCAGCAGCCGCCCCCGGGGCATGACCGGCCCCAGCGCGTGCCCCGGCCGGGTCGGGAGCACCCCCGCCTCCTGCCCCCTGAAGGCCTTGGGGCATCGGCTAAAGGGGTGACCCAACTCCCCACAAAGGTTGCAGACAATAAGTCTGCACCCTTCGGGGGAGTGCCCAAAGCCGTTGCACCGGACGCAACGCGGCATGGTGCAATCCGCGCTCAGATGGGAAGGACTGCCGCACTTAAAGCAGCGGCGGGGCTGGCCGGGGTAGAAGACCAGGATCCTGTCCCGCCCGATAAATGCGCTACCGGGCAGGTGCGCAACGGTGTTGCTGACGCGCCTCAAGCGGATCCTGGCCAACCAAGCCCCCGTCCATACCCCGCGCTCGTCCAAGTTCTTACGAAGCCCGGACAGGAGCTGTCCATACCTCCCCAACCAAGTCATAATGTCCTCGGGGGGGAGGGACTCGTTCCTCACGAGTACGGTGATATTCTTTATCTCCTCCTGCCGCGACAGCGGAAACACTCTGAAGCCCTTCCACGGATCTGCCCTCTTCACCAGCTCGTAAAGAGTCAGGAAGCGCTCCATTGTGACAGGAGTCACGAAACTGACATCAAACTCGTTAGAGTTTGCGGGATGTATCACCGCAAACAAGTCCGCAACTTTAAAGTGCATGCCCAGCAGGTAGTCGATGACCTGACCCCTGCTGGGACATGACCCAGAACCGTCCCATCTGAGCTGTACCACGTTGCGTCGCTTCCTCTCCGGACCCCCTGTACCCCGTTGCCAGGACTGAGCACCCTGAGGCTGCTCAGCGGGCGGGGCCCGGAAATTCTGGGCCCCAAACTGCCCATACAGGTGGCCCAGAGGGACGCTGGACCCAGCCACCTGGGCGAAGGACCTGGTACGCTTGAGGGCGTCCAGGAGGGCCGCCTCCTCTGCCACACCAAAGAGGCCTCCCGGCGCAGCCGAGGGAGAGGGGGAGGGGGACCCTCCGCACCCACTGCCCCCTCAGGAACCGGTGCCCCCCCTGGGGCAGCCCCACCCCCACCCGCTGAAGCCCCACCCACCGAAGCCCCCACTGGGCGGGGCTCCCTCGCCCTCACCACCGGGGAGGAGGGAGGAGGGGAGCTCGCACCCTGATCGCCCACGGGTGCTGGGGTGTCACCAGCGGGCTCACCCGCCTGGCCCTGAGCTCCCATCTCCGCCACATCTCCATCCCCCCTGCCACCGGTGGCATCCTCAGGCGGACCACCCGGCTGTGAGCCCTCCAACTGCCTTATAAAGGCCAGCGCCGGGCAGTCCGCCTTTAACTCCCCCATCTCCGCCTCCCCCCACTCAACATCACACAGGAGGATGCCCCCCTCCTCCATGGGCTCCCCCTGGTCCTCCTCCACCTGCCCTGCCACCAATGGGGAGTCCCCCGGGCCGGAAGTGGCAGAGAGGCCGGGGTCACTGGTCACAGATCCCTGCACGGGGGACACGCGGCCGCTTCCCGCGGAGGCCACGCCCCCCGATGACGCGCGGCCGCTGGCCACGCCCCCCCGGCCGCTGGCCACGCCCCCCGATGACGGCCCGCCGGGAGCCGCCTCCCGGCCGCTGGCCACGCCCCCCCCCGGCCCCTCCATCCACCCGGCGACCCCCCACCGGCATTGAGCCCTCCCCCAGCCCCCCAACAACGGGCAGTGGTGCCCCCTTTGAGGCAGCCACTGCCCCACTCACCCCAACAGTCCCCCCGCTCCCCCCACAGTCCCCGGCCTCACAGGCTGTGTCCAATGTTCCGGGGGCTGCCAGTCCATCTGCAGCCAGGCTCCGCCCCCCCTCCACCACACATGCGGCCGCAGCGGGGGCCGCCAACTTGGCTGCCGCCACCCGCGCGGCCTTCTGTGCATAGGTGGCTTCATTGGGGGGGCTACCCTGGCACTGGCCTTGCCTGCCACTGTCGCCGTCACCGCTGCCGCCTCTGCCGCCACCGCTGCCGTCACCGCCCTCTGCCGCCACTACCACCTCTGCCGCCACTGCCACCTGCGGGGGGGGGTCACCTCCACCCCCGGGCCTATCCGCGCATCATCAGGTACCCTACCCGGGCTAGCCTGGGCCCCTACCTCTGGTTGGGGGGCTCAGGCCCCTCCCGGGGACCCTCCGCGCTCACAGCCACAGGGGCTTCAGCTCCCAGGTCTTGCTGGGGCACCGCTTCCACCGCCTCCACCGCCACCGCTGCCTCCGCCACCGCTGCCTCCGCCACCGCTGCCTCTGCCACTGCTGCCACTGCATCCTCCTCCAGGGTCTGTGCCGGGACCTGGGTATGGGATGACGCACCCCCCTCCTGGCCGCCTGGGATCCCTCCTGGTTGGCTCTGGTGACCATCCGCCTAACCTCCTGGAGGAATCCCTGCTCGCCTGCACCACGGTCGCATAGGCCGACCAGGAGGTCCCACAGGTCCCGGCACTGGGATCTAAGGGTCTCGAAGGCCGCCTTCGTCTCCCTCCGCCGGGAGCTGGAGGATCTGTCCCGCTGGTTCCGGACCTCCCCCAGCTTCCCGGCCTTGACGACATAGACTTGGGCGGCCCTCAGGATGAGCCCCTTCACCCGGACCCTTCTCGCCTTCAGCCTAGGACCGTCCTCACCCGGCTGGGCTCTGGTCCAATCCATGATGTCAAATTGTGTCTGGAGGAGCCATAGCAGCCCTCCAGCAGAGCAACACCACTCACACCTGCCTCAGTACCTTCAAAGCTGTTGGAACGTAGTACCCATGGGATCTACTCACCAGGGCGCCCCCCTCCCTCCCAGCCAGGAACAAAAGGAACCAGTGCACGACAATAGAGTTCCATAAAAATGGGTTTCAAAGATGATGGTGAAGAACAATCGGATTGATCATGTCAGTGTCGGTACGTGACCTCCCTCTTGATCAAATTCAACCTGTTACTTCCAGGAAGAACAGGCTGTAGATCTCGAGAAGACAGCTGACATAAAGGAACTCTCGGCAGCAGTGGACCATTGTTGACCCTTTTCCCTCAGTGACAGCTTCCAGAGGCGTTCACTTTCCGTGGCACCCACAAGCCGCCGCTCCCAGGCTGGTGTTATGGAGGGCTGGGGGCGGGGGAACACGTTTGCTCACCTTCCAGTTGGAAACGAACTTCGGAGTAAAACAAAAAGGGCAGCTAGACACTCGTCCGCGTAAACCTTAACTGCAGAAACCGAGCCACTGCCGGGCCCCACCGTGAACACGCTCGCAGTCAAGCCTCCTCACGAAGGGATCTACTGCATCAGTGGGCAACCCTGCCTGATCCACCGGAAAGGAGGGACCCACCCAACCGTTCACAGAAAATCTCCGAAAATAAAAAAGCATACCATAACCCGTGGTCACCATCTCCAACATTAATCGCAAGAGGCAAAGTTACATCACTCAAACACAAACATGATAACACCGAATGTAAACGTCGCTCCCGGAAACCATCGGGCCCCGCGACTTCTTGGGTGACAATGATCGGCCTGCCCCAGCCAGAATTAACTCTGAAGAGTCACGGACCCCGCCTCAAAGCGGGGGGTATCTCCCGGCTCTTCCCAGATCTAAAGGCCTGAAGGAGGCCTGAAAAGTGGTCGCCGACCCCCAGGAACCGTATAGGAATCAATGCAGGCCGTGCACCCGGGGTGGTGAACTTCCCGTAATCCCTTTCAAGATCCAATCCATGATGTCAAATTGTGTCTGGAGGAACAACCGTTCCTCCCTGGTGAGACTCTTGAGCCCAGCCGGGCTTGGAGTGCTCCCAGACCGAGTGGAGGGCCCTGGGCTCAGGGACGCCATCCCTCCTCCTCCTGGATCTCTGCAGCAGCAGCAGAGCAACACCACACACAGCCTCCCCTGTCTTCCTTGGAGTGTAGTTCCGGTTTCAACCACCGCATGAGACTGGCGCTAGAGAGCTGTGGAGGAAGAGGAAGTGGTGTTTGGAGGTTTTTTATTAAAATTAAAACAGCTTCCAAACATAAACATGACATACAGAAAATGAAAATAAAACATACCATAACTTCGGTAAACATAACATTAATCAAACTCAACACAATAAACACACTCAAACACAAACATAACACTGTGCACCGCTGGCCTCGCCGTGCTGACCCCCGAGAAGACCTGCGGGGGTCCCTGCACACAATCCTACGAGGCAGGCCTAGGGCAGGAAGAAGAAGGAATGGGAGACATCCCTCGGGTTGGCCCCCGGAGCCTCGATCGACAGGACTCCCTACGGCCGCCCCTCATCAGGGTCCCCCATTAAAAGTGAGCCACTTCATTCATACCAACAATCATACCACACGCACGAACACATACACGCCCCCACCATGCGCATCGTATGCAGGCGGGAGCGCAATTGGAGCGCAATGTGCTCGCACTTGCTCACAAAAATAAAACAAAAACCCTACGGGGGGGTAAAGGACAGCCAGGACCCATCACCGAAAGGAAGAGGCCCGGAAGAGTCCTTAAGGTGGCCGGAAGTGGAAACCCCGCCACAGCCGGGCACACCTCTCGTCCCCAACCCTCTCCCCCTCTAGACGCCTTACCTTCACCAGCTCGTGATATACGTCACCCACCACCTCATGCACGGACAGGGTTTTGTCCCTAGTGGACAGGAGACACCGCGCGTGCCAAGTGTAGTAAAGGCAGACTACGCTAACTAAATACAGTGACGACAAATCAAAACCCCTGTGGACTCTGAAGTTGCCGTACACCCTCTCCGGAACGGTCAAGGCCCGGAGGCGGGGATAGCCGATGGCATCCCCCACCCCCTCAAGAACCTCCGAGTTAAAGGGGCACTCGACCAGAAAATGGTCCATGGTCTCCAGCACCCCCCCCGCACTCGGGACGAGGACAGCCTCTGTCCGCTAGGTTCCTGCACTTCAAGTTGGATCTCACGTAAAGCCGTCCGTGGAACGCCCTCCACGCAAGATCCCAAAACTTGAGGGGAATTCTCTTGGAATTCAGGAGAGCTAACCCCTCCACGAGGACCCTCTCCGGGCAATCCCGCAAGGCCAGTGGCTTCAGAACGTCCGAAGTCATGACCCTTGAGTACAGCTCTCGCCGACCCAAGGAGCCCACCTCCAGAGCAGTTATCCGCCACCGCCTCAGCACCTTTAAGGCTGTCGGAACGTAGGAGGGTAGGTACTCATGGGATCTGCGAAGATCACCAGGGCGCCCACCTCCCTCCCAGCCACCCAAGAACAGGAGGAACCAGTCCTTGCATGAACGCTCCCACAGAGTCGGGACGTCCACAAAAATGGATTGAAGATTGAACTTCACAAAAATGATGGTGAAAAACACCATCGGATTGATCATGTCCAATCCCCCATCCCTCCTCTGCCGGTACGTGACCTCCCTCTTGATCAAATTCAGCCTGTTGCCCCACAACAGTAGGAAAAACAGGCTGTAGATCCGCGTATAGAGCGATTCTGGCAGAAGACACACGTAGCTGACATAGAGGAACTCCGGCAGCAGGTAGGTTTTCACCAGGCTAACCCTTTCCCTCAGTGACAGCTTCCAGCCTTTCCAGGCGTTGACTTTCCGGGTGGCACCCACAAGCCGCCGCTCCCAGTTTTGCTTCGGGTAGTCACCCGGGCCAAATGTGATGCCGAGGATCTTAACTTCTGGCTGGGGGCGGGGGAACACGTCCGGGAGGGCGAACTGCTCACCCTCCTTCCCCAACCAGAGAACTTCGCTCTTGTCCCAGTTGACCAACGAACTGGACGCCTCGGAGTAGTCCCCGATCTGCGTTTCCACAAACCGGGCCTCCTCTCGGCTAGACACCACCACCGAGACGTCGTCCGCGTAGGCCACCACCTTAACCGCAAAAACCGGGCCACTGCCGGGCGCCACCGCGACCCCCCTCACACGCTCGCAGTCTAGCCTCCTCACGAAGGGGTCGACCGCAAAGACGTAGAGCAGGGGACTCAGAGGGCAGCCCTGCCTGACACCAGAGTCCACCGAAAAGGAAGGACCCACCCAACCGTTCACAAGGGGGAAGCTCTCCGCCCCCCTGTACAAAACCTTCAGCCAATTGATAAATCGAGCGGGCAGGCCGTATTTCCCCAGGAGAAGCCAGAGGTACTCGTGGTCTACCCGATCAAAAGCCTTAGCCTGATCCAGGGCCAGCAGATACCGTCCCTCTCCCGTTGCCCTGCACCTTTCCACGGCCTCCCGGACGTTCAGGACGGCACTAAAAGTGCTCCGGCCGGAAATTGCACAGTGCTGAGAGGTGGACAGTAACTTGTCTGCGACAGCAGACATACGCAAGAACAGGATCTTCGCCAGGATCTTCCTATCCGTGGTGAGAAGGGCGATAGGACGCCAATTCTCCACCCGGGACGGATCCTTCCCCTTTGACAGCAGGATCAGGGCTGACCTTCTCATTGAGGGAGGGAGCAGACCTACCGCCAAACACTCGTTGAACACTTCCCTCAAGTGAGGAGCCAAGAGGCTCTTGAAGGTTTTATAGAACTCGGCCGTGAGCCCATCAGGCCCCGGCGACTTCTTAGGTGACAAAGAATCAATCGCCTGCTCAACTTCAGCCGTCGAGATCAACTCTGTCAAAGAGTCAGGGAGATCGGACCCCGCCCCCAACGGGGTCTCATCAAGATATCTCCTGGCTCTCCCCAGGTCCAAAGGCCTCTTCCGAAGGATACCGGAAAAGTGGGCTCCGATGACCCCCAGGATCCCCGATCTGGACCGGACCAGAGACCCCGAGGAGTCAATCAGGCCATGTACCACCTTCTCACTCACCGCTTCACCACAGCTCTTGTAGGGATCCGGGGTGGTGAATTTCCCGTAATCCCTCTCAAGGACCAGGGAAGCGAGACGGTCGTACTGGCACTCCTTCATCTGACGCTTCAGCTCTGAGACCTGCTCCTGAGGGCCACCAGAGGAGACCAGGCGATCCAATTGCCTTCTCAACCTCTGATAGGCCAGGTAGCGGGAAGCTGCCCGGTGCCTCGAGATCCTACGGAAAAAGTCTTCCGACCTTTTCTTAACCACCTCCCACCATTCCTGGCGGGGGCAGCCGCTCTCCAGGAACGCTGTTTGTTCCGTGAAGAAGGTCTCAAAGGCCTCCCTGACTTCAGGGTCCTCGAGCAGCGACCCATTCAGGCGCCACAGGCCTCGACCCTTCTGGGGGTTGTCGGCAACATTCAGAGTGACAGACACCATACAGTGATCGGAGAACTCGACCGCAGACAGCTCAGGAGCCGTAAAGGACGAGTCCCCCTTCAAAAAAAACCTGTCTATCCTACTCCTACAACTACCTCGGGCATAAGTGAAACCAGTGCTGTTGGGGAGGTGCTGCACGTGCACATCCACCAACCCGGCCTCCCTCGCTATGCTATTCAAAAAGTTGCTATCGTATCCCAGGGGGCCAGTGGCACCTGCCCGGTCCTTTGACCTGGTGACGGTGTTAAAGTCACCGCCAAAGACCACACGCTGGGACGTGAACAAGTAAGGCTTCAGTGCCGCAAGGAGTTCCTTCCTCCCCCTCTTTGACTGAGGGCCGTAGATGTTAATCAGCCGGAGGAATTCCCCCCTCACGACGACGTCCACCACGAGACACCTGCCGATCTCCACTTCAATTACTCGCCGGCAAGCCACCGGGCCGGTCTTAAAAAGGACCGCGACTCCACTACAGGGCTCGGCCGCAAGAGACCAGAGAGAGGGCCCGTGCCTCCACTCTCTCTTCGCTAGGTGCATCTCTGCCACAGATGCCAGCCAGGTCTCTTGCAAAAATAAAATGTCGACCTCAATCTGGCCGAAAAAACTGAAGGCCGCATAGCGAGCCGCTGTAGAACGCACACTTGCGACATTAATAGTCGCAAGGCGGATTGGAGCGGGTACAGCCATTTAAGTAATTGGCATTGCACTCCCCTCTACATACCATTCATTCTCAAACACCCGGATCCCCCTCGGAATCCTCCGAGGATAGGATCCCAAAGTGGCTCCACTCCCCAATCCCTCCCTCAACCCCATGACTCGGCCCTGGCCGAGAGCCACCCGTACCCACCCGCACTGGGACTTTCTTCTTCTTCCTGCCCTTCTTTTTTGCTGGAGCTGCCAGCCGCCAGGAGGGAACCCATCTTCATCCTCCGACCGGCCGCTGACAGCATCCTTGGCCTGCCTCTTCCTCCCCGGTCCAGACAGGTCCATGGGGACCGCCTCTGAAGGACCGGGGTGTGTGGTGTGTGCAGGGGGGGGAGAAGGGGATACGGGACGGGGGAGGGGGGGAGAAGAAGGGGGGGGACAGGAAGGGGAGGAGGGAGGAGGAGGGAGGGGAGGAGGAGGGGGGAGGAGGGAAAGGGAGGGGGGGGGGGGGGGGGGGGGGGGGCTTCTTGTCCCTAAGGGGAATGACAGGGGGCGGGGGGTAAACGGGATGGGCCCTATCAGGGGGCTTCTTGGCTTTGGGCTTCGGGGCCCCAGATGTCTTGGGGGCCCCACTAGGCCCTGCAGCCCCCTGGTCCTCGCTAGCTGGTCCTGGAGGACCAGCACCACCCCTACTCCCACCCCCATCCCCCTCTGGACCCGTCTCACCACGACTACGCCTGGGAGGCCTCTGAGGACGCGACCCCTCTTCGCCCTGGGCCCCAGGGGCGTCAGCAGCCGCCCCCGGGGCATGACCGGCCCCAGCGCGTGCCCCGGCCGGGTCGGGAGCACCCCCCGCCTCCTGCCCCCTGAAGGCCTTGGGGCATCGGCTAAAGGGGTGACCCAACTCCCCACAAAGGTTGCAGACAATAAGTCTGCACCCTTCGGGGGAGTGCCCAAAGCCGTTGCACCGGACGCAACGCGGCATGGTGCAATCCGCGCTCAGATGGGAAGGACTGCCGCACTTAAAGCAGCGGCGGGGCTGGCCGGGGTAGAAGACCAGGATCCTGTCCCGCCCGATAAATGCGCTACCGGGCAGGTGCGCAACGGTGTTGCTGACGCGCCTCAAGCGGATCCTGGCCAACCAAGCCCCCGTCCATACCCCGCGCTCGTCCAAGTTCTTACGAAGCCCGGACAGGAGCTGTCCATACCTCCCCAACCAAGTCATAATGTCCTCGGGGGGGAGGGACTCGTTCCTCACGAGTACGGTGATATTCTTTATCTCCTCCTGCCGCGACAGCGGAAACACTCTGAAGCCCTTCCACGGATCTGCCCTCTTCACCAGCTCGTAAAGAGTCAGGAAGCGCTCCATTGTGACAGGAGTCACGAAACTGACATCAAACTCGTTAGAGTTTGCGGGATGTATCACCGCAAACAAGTCCGCAACTTTAAAGTGCATGCCCAGCAGGTAGTCGATGACCTGACCCCTGCTGGGACATGACCCAGAACCGTCCCATCTGAGCTGTACCACGTTGCGTCGCTTCCTCTCCGGACCCCCTGTACCCCGTTGCCAGGACTGAGCACCCTGAGGCTGCTCAGCGGGCGGGGCCCGGAAATTCTGGGCCCCAAACTGCCCATACAGGTGGCCCAGAGGGACGCTGGACCCAGCCACCTGGGCGAAGGACCTGGTACGCTTGAGGGCGTCCAGGAGGGCCGCCTCCTCTGCCACACCAAAGAGGCCTCCCGGCGCAGCCGAGGGAGAGGGGGGAGGGGGACCCTCCGCACCCACTGCCCCCTCAGGAACCGGTGCCCCCCCTGGGGCAGCCCCACCCCCACCCGCTGAAGCCCCACCCACCGAAGCCCCCACTGGGCGGGGCTCCCTCGCCCTCACCACCGGGGAGGAGGGAGGAGGGGAGCTCGCACCCTGATCGCCCACGGGTGCTGGGGTGTCACCAGCGGGCTCACCCGCCTGGCCCTGAGCTCCCATCTCCGCCACATCTCCATCCCCCCTGCCACCGGTGGCATCCTCAGGCGGACCACCCGGCTGTGAGCCCTCCAACTGCCTTATAAAGGCCAGCGCCGGGCAGTCCGCCTTTAACTCCCCCATCTCCGCCTCCCCCCACTCAACATCACACAGGAGGATGCCCCCCTCCTCCATGGGCTCCCCCTGGTCCTCCTCCACCTGCCCTGCCACCAATGGGGAGTCCCCCGGGCCGGAAGTGGCAGAGAGGCCGGGGTCACTGGTCACAGATCCCTGCACGGGGGACACGCGGCCGCTTCCCGCGGAGGCCACGCCCCCCGATGACGCGCGGCCGCTGGCCACGCCCCCCCGGCCGCTGGCCACGCCCCCCGATGACGGCCCGCCGGGAGCCGCCTCCCGGCCGCTGGCCACGCCCCCCCCGGCCCCTCCATCCACCCGGCGACCCCCCACCGGCATTGAGCCCTCCCCCAGCCCCCCAACAGCGGGCAGTGGTGCCCCCTTTGAGGCAGCCACTGCCCCACTCACCCCAACAGTCCCCACGCTCCCCCCACAGTCCCCGGCCTCACAGGCTGTGTCCAATGTTCCGGGGGCTGCCAGTCCATCTGCAGCCAGGCTCCGCCCCCCCTCCACCACACACGCGGCCGCAGCGGGGGCCGCCATCTTGGCTGCCGCCACCCGCGCGGCCTTCTGTGCATAGGTGGGCTTCATTGGGGGGGCTACCCTGGCACTGGCCTTGCCTGCCACTGTCGCCGTCACCGCTGCCGCCTCTGCCGCCACCGCTGCCGTCACCTCTGCCGCCACTACCACCTCTGCCGCCACTGCCACCTGCGGGGGGGTCACCTCCACCCCCGGGCCTATCCGCGCATCATCAGGTACCCTACCCGGGCTAGCCTGGGCCCCTACCTCTGGTTGGGGGACCTCAGGCCCCTCCCGGGGACCCTCCGCGCTCACAGCCACAGGGGCTTCAGCTCCCAGGTCTTGCTGGGGCACCGCTTCCACCGCCTCCACCGCCACCGCTGCCTCCGCCACCGCTGCCTCCGCCACCGCTGCCTCTGCCACTGCTGCCACTGCATCCTCCTCCAGGGTCTGTGCCGGGACCTGGGTATGGGATGACGCACCCCTCCTGGCCGCCTGGGATCCCTCCTGGTTGGCTCTGGTGACCATCCGCCTAACCTCCTGGAGGAATCCCTGCTCGCCTGCACCACGGTCGCATAGGCCGACCAGGAGGTCCCACAGGTCCCGGCACTGGGATCTAAGGGTCTCGAAGGCCGCCTTCGTCTCCCTCCGCCGGGAGCTGGAGGATCTGTCCCGCTGGTTCCGGACCTCCCCCAGCTTCCCGGCCTTGACGACATAGACTTGGGCGGCCCTCAGGATGAGCCCCTTCACCCGGACCCTTCTCGCCTTCAGCCTAGGACCGTCCTCACCCGGCTGGGCTCTGGTCCAATCCATGATGTCAAATTGTGTCTGGAGGAACAACCGTTCCTCCCTGGTGAGACTCTTGAGCCCAGCCGGGCTTGGAGTGCTCCCAGACCGAGTGGAGGGCCCTGGGCTCAGGGACGCCATCCCTCCTCCTCCTGGATCTCTGCAGCAGCAGCAGAGCAACACCACACACAGCCTCCCCTGTCTTCCTTGGAGTGTAGTTCCGGTTTCAACCACCGCATGAGACTGGCGCTAGAGAGCTGTGGAGGAAGAGGAAGTGGTGTTTGGAGGTTTTTTATTAAAATTAAAACAGCTTCCAAACATAAACATGACATACAGAAAATGAAAATAAAACATACCATAACTTCGGTAAACATAACATTAATCAAACTCAACACAATAAACACACTCAAACACAAACATAACACTGTGCACCGCTGGCCTCGCCGTGCTGACCCCCGAGAAGACCTGCGGGGGTCCCTGCACACAATCCTACGAGGCAGGCCTAGGGCAGGAAGAAGAAGGAATGGGAGACATCCCTCGGGTTGGCCCCCGGAGCCTCGATCGACAGGACTCCCTACGGCCGCCCCTCATCAGGGTCCCCCATTAAAAGTGAGCCACTTCATTCATACCAACAATCATACCACACGCACGAACACATACACGCCCCCACCATGCGCATCGTATGCAGGCGGGAGCGCAATTGGAGCGCAATGTGCTCGCACTTGCTCACAAAAATAAAACAAAAACCCTACGGGGGGGTAAAGGACAGCCAGGACCCACCACCGAAAGGAAGAGGCCCGGAAGAGTCCTTAAGGCGGCCGGAAGTGGAAACCCCGCCACAACCGGGCACACCTCTCGTCCCCAACCCTCTCCCCCTCTAGGCGCCTTACCTTCACCAGCTCGTGATATACGTCACCCACCACCTCATGCACGGACAGGGTTTTGTCCCTAGTGGACAGGAGACACCGCGCGTGCCAAGTGTAGTAAAGGCAGACTACGCTAACTAAATACAGTGACGACAAATCAAAACCCCTGTGGACTCTGAAGTCGCCGTACACCCTCTCCGGAACGGTCAAGGCCCGGAGGCGGGGATAGCCGATGGCATCCCCCACCCCCTCAAGAACCTCCGAGTTAAAGGGGCACTCGACCAGAAAATGGTCCATGGTCTCCAGCACCCCCCCGCACTCGGGACGAGGACAGCCTCTGTCCGCTAGGTTCCTGCACTTCAAGTTGGATCTCACGTAAAGCCGTCCGTGGAACGCCCTCCACGCAAGATCCCAAAACTTGAGGGGAATTCTCTTGGAATTCAGGAGAGCTAACCCCTCCACGAGGACCCTCTCCGGGCAATCCCGCAAGGCCAGTGGCTTCAGAACGTCCGAAGTCATGACCCTTGAGTACAGCTCTCGCCGACCCAAGGAGCCCACCTCCAGAGCAGTTATCCGCCACCGCCTCAGCACCTTTAAGGCTGTCGGAACGTAGGAGGGTAGGTACTCATGGGATCTGCGAAGATCACCAGGGCGCCCACCTCCCTCCCAGCCACCCAAGAACAGGAGGAACCAGTCCTTGCATGAACGCTCCCACAGAGTCGGGACGTCCACAAAAATGGATTGAAGATTGAACTTCACAAAATGATGGTGAAAAACACCATCGGATTGATCATGTCCAATCCCCCATCCCTCCTCTGCCGGTACGTGACAGGAGGAGGAGAAGAAGGAAGACGAGGAGGAGGAGGAGGAGAAGTTGGTGTTGGGCCTTCATGGGTCAGGCGGGTGGATTCTCGTAATTCACCCCTCAAACCCCCCCTAATTGCCTCAGAAATGAGGCCCTCACACAGGTGCCGTTGGCCCCTCTCCATTTCCAGCAACCTGCTGGACACGTAGCTGGCATAGGCCTCTTCTGGAAGGGGGGGTTTGTCGAGAATCGCACTCGCCTTCCGAATCAGTTGCAGTGATTCCTCCTCAACAATGGTCATCCTCCTGGGCCTTCTTGGGGGTAAGGGCAGGGGTGGAGGTAGACTTCTTAATTGGGTCTGGCTGTCACTCTGGCTCGTGCTGGGCCCAGCCACCTCCTGGCTCTCGCTGGTCATGTCCTCCTCCTCCTCCATACCACTTGTCCCGGCATCATCCTGGGTCAGCTCATCCTGTGTGCAAATAAAAACAAAAATCAAACACCTGTTTTGTGGTTTCTGGCCTCCTCAATCATCCAATTGTAAACTTAGGAACGACCATCTAAATTTTCCAAAAGATCCAAAAGGCTATCATTTGGACCCCTGCATTTTCCAAGCAGATCACCAATGTTGTCTAACGCTTTTTTTGCCACTACTGGATGTATGTATACACTATATATGTATCGATATGTTGCACCAACACTTTTTAGAAGTGTGCATAATTTTTGTCAGTTTTTTTCACAATTCTGAGTTCAGGGTGTTAATTGTTTCACATTTTAACGTTTACAGCATTAATATTCACACAATCACAATTTAGGCTACTAAATATATACCTGGCTCCAGCTGGGCGCATCAGCCTGCTCCAAGGTGGAGGGGTCTTCTCCTTCCGTGGAAGCCTCAGCTGGGGTGGAGGGAAGAGTGGAGGGAAGAGTGGAGGGAAGGGTGGAGGGAAGAGTCGACAGTGATTGCCTGGGTTCCATCTGGTCACCTATAAAAGTCAGTTGGTTGTAGTACCACAGCTTGGGTACATAAACATTCTCTGCTGCTGCTCCTGATCTGACTGATTCCTCAATCTTCTTGCGCTCCCGCTTGTACATGTGCCTTAAACTTGCAATTCTGGCTTCCACAAACTTGGTGTTTGCGTTGGGGACTTTAGTCTTCACAAAAGCCACAAGTGGCCCCAGTGTTGCCTTCCGGACATCCCTATTGCCATATAAAGGGTTCTTGAGCTGCCACAGGTTGGTATTTTTTCTGTACAGGGCAATGAATTCGGACATGAACTGCTGGTCCTTGAATGGATTCAACTGGGGTGATGACATGTTTGTTTCTGTTTTGTTAGTAATGGCAATACAAAAGACCAAAAACACAAATGTTACTTAAAACGCACAACCAGTTTTTCTTAACAAACATTACACAACACACCCACACACAGGCAGCAACCCCTACACACAGGCAGCAACACATCCACACAGGCAGCAACCCCTACACACAGGCAGCAACCCCTACACACAGGCAGCAACACATCCACACAGGCAGCAACCCCTACACACAGGCAGCAACCCCTACACACAGGCAGCAACACACACATATCCTTAAAAAATGCAGGCCCAAAAACCAAAAAAAAACACAGTAATGCATCCTAGAAAACACTTACCTTCGTACAGAGCGCTCGCTACTTCCGTTCGGGAACACGTGGGCCCCTCAAACAGCCTTATATACACTGCGCACGCGTCGAAGTCCGCCTGCGTCCTCCGCGTCGCCCGCCCATGACGTTCCTCATGACGAGTATTCCCCGCCCCGCTTCCCCTCGTTGCATTGTTGGTGAATTAATTCATGAATATGGCGGACACATTCTCAGCCAGTAGCGCGGAGGAAAGCCAAGAAGCCAACACATCTGCATCCAGCAGCAGATATAAGGCCACCAATATGGCCTTTGAAGAGATGGTGGAGATGGTGGACATCCTCCAAAGGGAAGATTACGACGGGGAAAATGGCCCGTACCCTCGTCCCAACTTGCGCAAGGACAAGATTCTCACTACAATCGTCAGCACCCTGGAGCAGAAATTCGGCGTACGAAGGGGCAAGGATCAACTGCGCAAGCGATGGTCCGACATCAAATCCAGGGAGCACGATCAGTATAGGAGAATTCGAAAAGCCATCAAAAAAAGTAAGTCAAGCACGTGCGCTACTATGGTTATACTTGATATGTCTAATCTTGCGCAGATGTAATTACCATTCGTCCGTGAAACTTGCGCAGATGTTATTACCATTCGTACGTGAAACTTGCGCAGATGTTATTACCATTCGTACGTGAAACTTGCGCAGATTTAATTACCATTCGTCCGTGAAACTTGCGCAGATTTAATTACCATTCGTCCGTGAAACTTGCGCAGATTTAATTACAATTCGTCCGTGAAACTTGCGCAGATTTAATTACCATTCGTCCGTGAAACTTGCGCAGATTTAATTACCATTCGTCCGTGAAACTTGCGCAGATGTTATTACCATTCGTACGTGAAACTTGCGCAGATGTTATTACCATTCGTACGTGAAACTTGCGCAGATTTAATTACCATTCGTCCGTGAAACTTGCGCAGATTTAATTACCATTCGTCCGTGAAACTTGCGCAGATTTAATTACCATTC
This sequence comes from Lithobates sylvaticus, assembly GCA_028564925.1. Lineage (NCBI taxonomy): Eukaryota > Metazoa > Chordata > Amphibia > Anura > Ranidae > Lithobates > Lithobates sylvaticus. The sequence continues at coordinate 186,370,522 of CM053031.1, read as the reverse complement.
GTCCGTGAAACTTGCGCAGATTTAATTACCATTCGTCCGTGAAACTTGCGCAGATTTAATTACCATTCGTCCGTGAAACTTGCGCAGATGTTATTACCATTCGTACGTGAAACTTGCGCAGATGTTATTACCATTCGTCCGTGAAACTTGCGCAGATGTTATTACCATTCGTACGTGAAACTTGCGCAGATGTTATTACCATTCGTACGTGAAACTTGCGCAGATTTAATTACCATTCGTCCGGGAAACTTGCGCAGATTTAATTACCATTCGTCCGTGAAACTTGCGCAGATGTTATTACCATTCGTACGTGAAACTTGCGCAGATGTTATTACCATTCGTACGTGAAACTTGCGCAGATTTAATTACCATTCGTCCGGGAAACTTGCGCAGATTTAATTACCATTCGTCCGTGAAACTTGCGCAGATGTTATTACCATTCGTACGTGAAACTTGCGCAGATGTTATTACCATTCGTACCTGAAACTTGCGCATATTTGTTGAAAGTTCCGTTTGTCTTCATAACGTTTATTGAGTTTACCTGGCTTTGGGTTGTTGGAGTTGTAAGGTTGTTTATTATTGTCACTATCTATACAATTACTGCTGTAGTAAGGGTTTTAGGGGTAACTTACACAGGGACTCCAGAGGCTGTTTTGGGGGGGGGGGATAAATATGTTAAGCAGGGTGTCATGCTCACAATTCCCAAAAAATGCTCATCATCTCTAAATACTGTAGGTGGTGACTTTTCAAAGAAGTACACTCACCTGTCCCTTGGATGGTGCAGCTACAATCTCTGATCTTGCAATCATGAAATTAATGTTTGCGGCTTCACTTCCCGGGTCACTATTGGGCATGCGCCAGTTGCGCAATGCAATAGGACTGGTCCGCGCGAGCTCGGGGACCCCTGTGTGTCCCAGCAGACAGCACGGTGGGACGGGATGTGGCGTATACTTCTGTGGGAGTCTAGGGCCGGATGTGTGTGCAAATACCTGCCTTACACAGGTATCTGCAACCCATCCCCCCTAAAAGGTTCAAAATAAGACACCACAGGGGTGCAGGGATCCAATGAGCGGAAGTTCAAATTTAGGGTTGAAGGGCGGTTTAAGTATTGGAGTTTCATTAGATAGACATTTCAATTCTGTCTTCAAGTAGGATCTTCTAACAAACTGCTAATAATTGGCAAGACTTTTAAACAATGTTTACTAATCCTATTTTGGCACTCAAATATCAGTGTGATTCAAAAGTGTACCTTTTTGTGTTCCATTACCATAGGGGGCAAAAGACTCAGACGTCAGTCCGAACCTACGAGGACCTCCCGGCATCACCAGACTAATTGGGCAGTTAGCCCAAGCCCACGCGTGGATGTGGAGGAAGAGGTGGTTGAAGTAGATCAAATCTGCACCCCACCAAGTGAGTGTCTCAGAACACAGATTGAGGTAATAAATTAAGGTCTGCATGTTTTTGACACTTTTTTTCTTGTGTTTTATCTACCCAACTTTTAGGTGATGCTGATCTGTTTGTGGAAGGACAAGCTGCGGAGCCATTTTCCACTGACAGTGCCCACAGGCTTATTGGCCAGATCATGGCCTGGAATCTGCAGCTGGAAAATATGCAGAAGGAGATGGCCACCATGCAGCAGGGAATGAAGGACATGATTGATGTTTTGGGGAGAATCTAAAGACCCCTTTTACATTTCTTAACATCAATCATGTCCTTCATTCCCCTTTTGATGCGCTGTTTAACTAATTTTAGAGGCCAAATTTTTAATATGCACACGGTATGTCAACATGTGCTATGTGCCATCAGGCGATCTCAATGGACGCATTTGGTGTTTGCAACCCCTAATGCTAGTAGGTGAGAGGGAAGGGGTTTCACACACAAAACACGTCCATTGATTCCCCATGATGGAACATAGCACATGTTGACATTACCCATTTTCCAGTTTAATTAGTGTGCATATTCAAAATTTGGCTTCTTCTGTTCATGGGTTACCTGTTGAACTTTGTAAGTTCTGGACTTTTACATTGGGTAAATAATTTCAAATGCTAAGCCTAAATTTTTTAACAATTTTAAACCTGTTTTTATGTTTTTTTTAAAAAATCAATCACAAAAAAAAATATGTTGTGAGAAAAACACCAAAAAAATTTTTTAAAAAAAAAAAAAAAAAATAAAAAAAAAAAAAAAAAAAAAAACAACAACAAAAAAAAAAATAAAAAAAAAAAAAAATTAGAAAACCAAAGTTTTGGATGTGCACTATAATAAAAAAAATAATGTTTGCACAAATTCAAAAATGTGTGGCTTCTTCTTTTTAAATACTACCAGTTTGACTAAAACATGTTGTGGTTCATTGACAAAGGGGCTTATTTACTAAACGCAAAACAAGTTTGACACTATTAAGATGTGCACTAGGACAACATATAAAACAGGCCAAATTAAAAGCAAAACAATACGAAACTACCAATATTTCAAACATAAATAACTGTATTTATTCTTTGTAAATCAAAAAGATGGTTTAAGGGTCTGCTGCCATTTCAATGGCCCCCCTACCATTAAAATACTGTAAATAAAGGTCCCGCACTTGCTGGGCTGATTGTGGTGCGGAACCAAGAGGGCGATTATCCAGCCCTGTCATGTTGCCTTCCACTCCGGCCTCAGGGCCAATTGGTAAGGAGTATGTTCCTGAATGTTTCCGTAAATAATTGTGCATGACACAGCATGCAAGAATGATAGTATTGAGTTTGTACTCTGCCAGATGTAGGGATGTAAGGAGCAATCTGAAACGGTTGGCCATAATACCAAATGCATTTTCCACCACCCTTCTTGCTCTGGCCAACCGATAATTAAAAATCCTCCTCTCAGGGGTGAGGGATCGTTGGGGAAATGGCCTCATCAGATGGTCACCCAGACCGAACGCCTCGTCGGCAATGAAGACGAAGGGGAGTCCCTCCACATTATCTTCATCTGGTGGCAGCTCCAGCCCACCAGTTTGGAGACGATGACCGAACTCCGTGTGGTTGAAGACTCCTCCGTCCGACATCCGGCCGTTTTTCCCCCACATCCACATACAGAAAGTCATATTGTGCCGACACCACCGCCATCAACACGATACTATGGAACCCCTTATAATTCCAATAGTATGACCCCAAATGGGGTGGGGGCACAATTCGCACGTGTTTGCCGTCAATCGCCCCTCCGCAGTTGGGAAAGTCCCAACGGGCAGCAAACTGGGAAGCCACAGTCTGCCATTCCTGTGGCGTGGAGGGACACTGTGAAGTCAAACAGAAAGATACAATTTAAATTATAAACCAGGCAAAACACCAAACTAAATGCAACAAATTAACAAACAATTTGGAAGAACATATGTATTTATTTAGTACATCCTTGAAATAAAGCCAAAAGATTAAGGATAAAAGGGACAAATCTCTGATTGATGACCCCTCTGATGGACCAGAGAAGATAATAATGGGGATGTGGGTGGGGAGTAAATAATTGTAAGGTCACACAATACACATGCAATTAATTAAAGGTGTGTGTGGGGGGGGGGGGGATAATTACAAGCTGACCCAAACCACATGCTATTAATTATCAGGGGGTGTGGGGGGGGATAATTACAAGCTGACCAAAACCACATGCAATTAATTATCAGGGGGTGTGGGGGTGGGGATAATTACAAGCTGACCAAAACCACATGCTATTAATTATCAGGGGGTGTGGGGGTGGGGATAATTACAAGCTGACCAAAACCACATGCAATTAATTATCAGGGGGTGTGGGGGTGGGGATAATTACAAGCTGACCAAAACCACATGCAATTAATTATCAGGGGGTGTGGGGGTGGGGATAATTACAAGCTGACCAAAACCACATGCAATTAATTATCAGGGGGTGTGGGGGTGGGGATAATTACAAGCTGACCAAAACCACATGCTATTAATTATCAGGGGGTGTGGGGGTGGGGATAATTACAAGCTGACCAAAACCACATGCAATTAATTATCAGGGGGTGTGGGGGTGGGGATAATTACAAGCTGACCAAAACCACATGCAATTAATTATCAGGGGGTGTGGGAGTGGGGATAATTACAAGCTGACCAAAACCACATGCAATTAATTATCAGGGGGTGTGGGGGTGGGGATAATTACAAGCTGACCAAAACCACATGCTATTAATTATCAGGGGGTGTGGGGGTGGGGATAATAACAAGCTGACCAAAACCACATGCAATTAATTATCAGGGGGTGTGGGGGTGGGGATAATTACAAGCTGACCAAAACCACATGCAATTAATTATCAGGGGGTGTGGGAGTGGGGATAATTACAAGCTGACCAAAACCACATGCAATTAATTATCAGGGGGTGATGGGGGGGGGTGTGGGATAATTACAAGCTGACCAAAACCACATGCTATTAATTATCAGGGGGTGTGGGGGTGGGGATAATTACAAGCTGACCAAAACCACCTGCAATTAATTATCAGGGGGTGTGGGGGTGGGGATAATTACAAGCTGACCAAAACCACATGCAATTAATTATCAGGGGGTGTGGGAGTGGGGATAATTACAAGCTGACCAAAACCACATGCAATTAATTATCAGGGGGTGTGGGGGTGGGGATAATTACAAGCTGACCAAAACCACATGCAATTAATTATCAGGGGGTGTGGGGGTGGGGATAATTAAAAGCTGACCAAAACCACATGCAATTAATTATCAGGGGGTGTGGGGGTGGGGATAATTACAAGCTGACCAAAACCACATGCAATTAATTATCAGGGGGTGTGGGAGTGGGGATAATTACAAGCTGACCAAAACCACATGCAATTAATTATCAGGGGGTGTGGGGGTGGGGATAATTACAAGCTGACCAAAACCACATGCAATTAATTATCAGGGGTGTGGGGGTGGGGATAATTACAAGCTGACCAAAACCACATGCAATCAATTTAAAATTGAGGGTCAAGGGGGGTGAAAGGGGGGGTGAGTAAAGCTGTACAATGGAGCTGGTAATATACATTTTTAACCAAAGAAAGTGACTAGGCTAGGGGTGTTTAGGGGCCAAGCTTCCATGCTGGGGAGGTTGGTGCAAGCAAATATGCATGTGACCCACTAAATAATACATTATTAAAACTATTTCGATAAGTCAACCATAAAATACTAGACAAAAAAAACAAAATCCAAAAATAAAAGGAATAGGGGACATTCATAGAATAGTCCTATCATGGTAATTAGCTAATGATGACATTGATGCACTACATTAACAAACATACAAGACATAGGTAATTTTAAAAGAGAAGACTTACCTTAATGTATTCCTCCTGCAGGACGTGGATAATGGCAGAACAGGTCTCTGGAATAATGAGCCCCAGAGCCTGGGGGGAGATGCCTGTCGTGAACTTGAGGTCCTGCAAGCTTCTCCCCGTCGCCAAGTAACGCAACGTGGCGACTAGCCTCTGCTCCGCACTGATGGCTTGCCGCATGCAGGTATTCTGCCTGGTAATATAAGGGGACAGCGAAGCCAACAGACGGTGAAAAATGGGGTCCGTCATCCGGAGATAATTCCTGAAATCATCAGGATTATTCTCACGGATCTCACGGAGCAAAGGCATATGCGAGAATTGGTCACGCTGGCGCAACCAATTCTTGGTCCATGAACTCCTCCTCACCCTGTTCATGGACCGGGCTCGTGCCAAGGTGTTAACCGCAACACCGAGCCCCTGCACAGCACGAACTCGTTCCCGAGTACGTCCACACTCCATGGCTTCAAAACGGTCGGCTGATCAAACAAACAACTTAACAGAACGCACTGAAGAACAGCAAGGCCTATGAAGAACGACCTGAAAAACAGGAACGAGCGGACCAGAACGGCCTGAGAACAGGTAGGAACTGATCCACACGCACTGAAAGCCAGATACAAACCTCACAAGCACAAACTGAACGGCAGAAGCGAACGAATTAAGCAGAAGTCTGAGAAGCGCGAATCGTCTCTAACCAAACGTCAACTAACACGCGATACACACGAGATTAGCTGACGGGGCCCAAAGGGTGTCGTTTGGGATCTCGAGCTTCCTTTTTCTAGTCCCGTCGTACGTGCGTACGTCATCGCGTGAACCGCCGGACTTTTTGCGTGATCGTGTGTGGTCAAGTCCGTTCGCTTTTTAGTCCAGCGTACCTAGCGGGAAAGTCCAGCGGATTGTCCGCTGGACTTAGGTCCGCCGGGAAAAGTCCGTACGTGTGTACGAGGCATTAGTGTCCCTAGTGACCGGACCGGCCGTATGAGAGGGCCCCTTTGGAGCAGTCTAAGTTTCCATGGTGTTTTTTTTGTTTTTCCAGTTTTCTTTTGAGCCTGAGTGTGGCTATTTTTCTTCATGTATTGTTTTTTTTTTAATGTATGTATGTATGTTTATCTGCAGCAGTTTTAATAATTAATAAAATAAATCCCTGTCTTCCTCAATCGTTGAGGTCCAGGACAGCGTGTCTCGTCTAGAGACCAGTCCGGCTGCCACGGTTCCGGACCCTGCGGTGGTCCCAGCCATCAGTGCACCGGCCGCAGGTAGTGAGCTTGCCACGACTACCGTTCACCCTTCCCACCTGGTGCCACCCAGCGTAAGGAAGGACATTCTAGAGGGCAGAGACGTTAACCTGGCCTCACTCTTGATCTCGGTCCATGACTTGGCCGAGAACAAGGCCTACACCTGGGGGGACGTCTCGGTGGTTTTGAAAGCAAAGGATCCGAGGCTCAACAGAAAGCTCACGGTGCCCGAGTTCACGCTCGCCTTCGGCATGTTCAGGGACGTGCTGTGCTCAGCCTCCCCCGGCAGACGGGAGGAACTGGACCTCTACCTCCATTTGATCGTAGACCTGGGCCACAAATACGGTGGCTCAGCGTTCTACGATTATCATCGGTCCTTCTCGGCCAAAGCCGCGGCCAGATTCTTACAGTTTCATTTGACAACAGACTGGAGCGTAGTGGACACGGAGTTGTTCTGCCGCCACTTTGCGGGTCTACGCTCCCCGCTATGTGCTGTCTGTCAGTCAGCGTCCCACACCACAGTCTGGTGTGCCAACATAGCCTCTGTCCATCCGATAGCTAGCACGGCCTCTACCAGCACGAACCAGGCTCAGCAGGCCCCGGTGCAAGGGTAGAAGGTGGACAAGTTGGGACGTCCGGTGCGGATGGTTGGGGGAGCCGCCATTTGCAACAATTTCAATTACGGCTCCTGCAATTTCAGCCAGTGCCGGCTCTTGCACGTTTGCACCCTATGCCAGAGGGCGCACCCCAGGATCCTATGTGAGGTCAAACAGAAGAAACCATGACTAAGCCGGGTCAATGTCCTTTGGCTCGATGTTTACTTGACCTCACACCCCACTCCGTCACTTGCCAGCTACCTCGTCTGGGGTTTCACCGATGGGTTTCATACCGGGCTCATCACCCTGCCCCACTCCACCCACGAATGTCCGAACCTACGCTCTGCAGCAACAGATGAGCCGGCGATTGACGTCCTTCTGCAGACGGAGTTGGATCGGGACTTCATGATAGGCCCGTTCAGTCAGTCTCCCTTTAGCATCTGGAGGGTTAGCCCTATCGGGCTTGTACAGGCAGGCCAGCCTTCCCGCGGATAAGTTGGACCGTATCAGGACGGATCTGCGGGAGTTCACCCGGGTGGGGGGGATGTACTCAGAAGCAACTTCAGTCTCTCCTCGGGATGCTGAACTTCGCTGTGAGGATCATCCCCCAGGGCCGCTCCTTCGTGTCCCGGTTATTGGTCTTCCTGTCCTACACTCAGGACCCGGACCAGGTCATCAGGCTGGATTCTGCAGCCAGGGCAGATCTGGCCATGTGGGAACACTTTCTTAGTAATTGGAACGGTGTGTCGCTGTTCATCCCAGTCGTGTCCACGCAGTCACCACAGGTGGTGACCGATGCGGCGGCATCCATAGGATGCGCCGCCATTTTTGGCCATTTGTGGTTCGCCGCCCCTTGGCCTCCTCAAGCACTAGCCACACCGGGCTTCACTACCACGTCAGCCCTCTTTGAGCTCTTCCCCATCGTAGCAGCCGCTCACCTATGGGGTCACCATTGGTCTGGACAGACTGTGGCTTTCACGACAGACAATCAAGCCACAGCCGAGATCATCAGCAAGGGCAGGTCTAAGTCCAGGCCCGTCATGTCCTTCCTCCGCAGACTGGTCCAGCTATCCCTACAGCATCAGTTCAATGTTTACTGCTCATTCATTCCAGGGGAGTTTAACTCAGCAGCGGACGCACTCTCCCGTTTTAACTTTATTTCTTTCTTTGAACAGATGCCAGGAGCCTACCATCTTTCAGCCACTATCCCGGATTGGTCACAACTGACCTTAGACTAGCCCCACATCTACGCTCAGCTACCAACATCATTAACGCCTCGCTTGCCCGCAACACCCGTCGGGCCTACCGGACGGCCTGGAGGGCGTTTAACAAGTTCCTGCCCCATCGCCCTCGTGAGTCTTCCAGCCTCAAGCAGGTCCTGGCGTTTATCGCCTATTGTCATTCTCACCTAGCACTGTCACACAGCACGATACGACAGTACGTAGCCGGGGTGCAGCACTACTTGTCACTTCAAGACCCCGCGAGGCCTTCGGTGTTCTCCTGCCACGCAGTGAGGGCCCTACTACGTGGAGTTCAGAAACACCAGCCGCCAGTCAGCCCGAAGCGGCTGCCTATCACGGGGGAGATCTTCAAGGGGATGTCTGACATCCTGGATAGGTCCCCTTTCGGTCTCCTCCACAGCACCGTCCTGCAGGCTGCGATTCACATGGCGTTTTATGGGTTTCTACGGCCCAGCGAGTTCACTCGCAGCCACCCAGCCGGTCCAGTCTTGCATAGAAGTAATCTCTGCCGCCACCAGGATCACTACGTCCTTCACTTGGCGACATCCAAAACTCAGCAGCGAGGTTCCGGAGTAGATATTCACCTGTACAGGACTCACAACAACTGGTGCCCAGTTGCCGTGTTAAACCGCCTGACGGCACTGCTATCCGACCGCCCAGGGTCCAGTCCGCTTCTACCCTTTCGGTAAAACCCCTCAACTCGTCGCAGTTCGTGGAACATGTCCGGGTCCTTCTCGGCAATCTTCAGTTGGACCCCAGCCAGTACTCCGGGCATTCATTCCGGATCGGGGCGGCCACGACGGCCTCAAGACAGGGGGTTCCGGACCACGTGATCAAGAAACTGGGTCGGTGGAAATCGGCCTGCTTCTCTCGCTACATTCCTAACCCACAGTTAGAGATGGCTCAGGCCTTTGCTCGACTTACTCAGTGACATTGCCTTTAATAAATAATTATCCCCTACCTGAAGGTTTTTGCCCCCTTATTTTGGTGTACCATACGGTAGACCAAGGCACACTTTCAGGTCTATTTCATGTTGGTGAGTTTTGTGTTGTTCCTATGTGTCATCGTTACTCATGTCGTCCGTAGGGCTCTAGACCATAAATTGGAAGGCCGGGTACCGGCCTGAAGTTATGGGAGGAGCCCGGAGGGTATTTAAGCAGCCCAAAGGCCACCGGTCTTTGTCGGTTTCCTGTGCGTGATACCCACCCACCCTCCCCTTTTAAAAGCCTCTTCCAAGTATTCTTACCCCAGACTGAATACTCATTCCACATTATTCCATAACTACTTCTTATCATTCTTTATCTAGGGTATGCCCCCTTATTTTGGTGTACCATACGGTAGACCAAGGCACACTTTCAGGTCTATTTCATGTTGGTGAGTTTTCTGTTGTTCCTATGTGTCATCGTTACTCATGTCGTCCGTAGGGCTCTAGACCATAACTGGGGGAAGATCTGAGAAAAATAATTTATTAGCGGCCGAATTTTATAGAGTTTATCAAAATTTGGGTCATTGCGGGGAGGGCACTGGGTGTTATCATTGAAGTGTAAGAATCTCAAAATCATCAGATATCTGGTCCTGGGCATTACATAAGAAAATATGGGCATGTGGTAAATGTGGAGGGTTGACCAATAAGCTCGGATTTCTTTTTTGTTGTTTAGTCCCATACAGAATGTGAGGCTCAAAAAAATTCTAAACTCCTCCACTGTCAGGGGTCTCCACTCATAGGGACGGGCATAATAGGACGTGGGATTACTTGCAATAAATTGTTGTGCATATAGGTTGCACTGGGCCACAATCGATGCAAGCATGTCATTGGTAAAAATTTAATTGAAAAAATCCATCGGGGAAAAATTTTCTGTGTCCACCTGGACTCCTGGGTGGGCAGTGAAAGGGGGAACAATAGCTTCTCCTGAATTAGGAGGAAGCCACAAGGGGTTCTGAAGGGCATAGGGAAGGCTTGCATGGGACCTAACCCTTTGGGGCCGAGGTGACACCCCACTGGAACTTGGCCTTTGCCGAGGTACTGCAGTGCTGGTGGATGGCACTGCGGTGCTGGTGGATGGCACTGCGGTACTGGTGGATGGCACTGCCTCATCAGTACGCCTTCGTCTGGCGGGCGGACTCTCATCTTCCTCCTCTGAGGCTGTCATTGTCCCACTTCTTATGACAGGCTCGTAGTCCATGTCAGAATCGGAACCTGCATAGGAGGAGGAATCCGAAGCGGAGAGCTCCCCGTTGCTCTCGTCGGCCGCAAGAATGTCATAAGCCTCCTCTGCTGAATATAACCTTTGTGACATGCTGATCACAAATGGCACTGATATGTGACACTGATGTGGCAGGTGACACTGACGTGGCAGATGGCACTGACAGATGGCACTGATACGTGGCACTGACGACTGGTGGCACTGACAGATGGCACTGATACGTGGCACTGACTGGTGGCACTGACAGATGGCACTGATATGTGGCACTGGTGACAGGTGGCACTGACAGATGGCACTGATACGTGGCACTGGTGACAGGTGGCACTGACAGATGGCACTGATACGTGGCACTGGTGACAGGTGGCACTGACAGATTGCACTGGTGACAGGTGGCACTGACAGATTGCACTGATACGTGGCACTGGTGACAGGTGGCACTGGCAGATGGCACTGGCAGATGGCACTGGCAGATGGCACTGGTAGATGGCACTGGTAGGTGACACTGGCAGATGGCACTGGCAGATGGTACTGGCAGATGGGGCTGGCACTGGCAGATGGCACTGGCAGATGGCACTGGCAGATGGCACTGGCAGATGGCACTGGCAGATGACACTGATAGATGGGGCTGGCAGATGGCACTGACAGATGACGCTGGCAGATGGGGCTGGCAGATAGCACTGACAGATGGCACTTTATGGGTACTTTATGGGTACTGATGTGTGTTTTACTCACTGTAGTTATATTCTGACACAGATCGCTTCTCTCTCCTCACACGCTGTCTCTGTGTGAGGAGAGAGAAAGCCGGCAATGAGAGATGATCTCATATGTTTATATTTGAGATCATCTCTCATTGGCCGCTGAGATCGCGCTGTAAACGGCCGCTGTGATTGGTCGTTTACAGTGATCTGTGATTGGCCGTGTCCGACGGACACGGCCAACACAGATTTTCCCCGCTGCGCGCTTTTGAGGGCGCGCGGGGAGCTTGTAAACAAGAGGACGTCAAGGGACGTCCTCCCGGCAGGGAGCGTCCGCACTGCAGCCGTCTTTCGGCTATAGTGCGGGCGCGAACTGGTTAATGTACAATGTTTTTTCTAACTTGTTTACATTTCACATGTAAAGTATAGAAATTTAAAATCCCACCCAACATTTTAGAAAATTTGACATTTTACAGACATTGCCTTAAGTAATATCTGAAAAATCAGCGACAATTAATAATTGCCACTTTTAGGCTGCTTTCACACTGGGGCGGTGCGGGCGGCGACGGTAAAGCAGCGCTATATTTAGCGCTGCTTTACCATCGTTTTACCCGCGGTATGCGGCCGCTAGCAGGGTGGTTTTAACCCCGCTAGCGGCCGAAAAAGGGCTAAAAACCTCCGCAAAGCGGCGCTGCAGCAGCGCTGCAGCGGGCGGTATCCCCGCGGTCTCCCATTGATTTCAATGGGTAGGAGCGGTATAGGAGCGGTGAACACACCGCTCCTTCACCGCTCCAAAGATGCAGCTAGCAGGACTTTTTTTACCGTCCTGCTAGCGCACCGCTCCAGTGTGAAAGCCCTCAGGGCTTTCACACTGGAGACACAACAACAGCTGTTTCGGGTCGGTTTACAGGCGCTATTTTTAGCGCAATAGCGCCTGCAAACTGCCCCAGTGTGAAAGCAGCCTTAAGGCAGTCATATCTCTGGTATTGCCAATGACGATTAGGTATGAGCCGATGGTTCAGTCTAAACCTAGGTTTTGATGAAACTTTGGCTGTTTGGACAAATGCTCAAACTCTTGTCATTGCAGGTAGGATTCTTAACCCCCCATGAATTTTTTTTACTGACGAAACATGGAAAACTGAGGAAACACATTTTTTACTGTCATCCTGAAACCACCAAACTCCTATTATAAACTAAGACAATTTATAGTTAAACAGTATAAACCAGTGGTGGCCCATGCACTGTGGGCTCACGGGTTCTGCCCCCCCCATCCATGTGTCCGGCCCCTTTCAGGAGGCATGTATTCCTATGGTGGGGGTAGGAGGGGGGGTGGTATTATCTGAAGCACTTGATTAGAGCCAGAGGCTGTAATAGGCTTCAAAATAGGGTGGGCTCAGAGCGCAGAGAGTGCGCCCTGATCCCACCCAATTGTGTGACGATAGCGAATAAATTTTTGCCATTGTCACACTAACCTTCCTCCCCGCCAATCAGGAGGCAGGGCGTCAGACCTGTTTCCTGATTGGCCAAAGCACCATGCCATCCTATTGGATGCCTGGCGCGGGGGGGGGGTTTGGATGCACCACCAGAGCCGTGCCAGGGGGGGGGGGTTTGGCTGCACCACCAGAGCCGCGGTGGGGGGGTTTGGATGCACCACCAGAGCCGCGGCGGTGGGGTTTGGAGGTTTTTTATTAAAATTAAAACAGCTTCCAAACATAAACATGACATACAGAAAATGAAAATAAAACATACCATAACTTCGGTAAACATAACATTAATCAAACTCAACACAATAAACACACTCAAACACAAACATAACACTGTGCACCGCTGGCCTCGCCGTGCTGACCCCCGAGAAGACCTGCGGGGGTCCCTGCACACAATCCTACGAGGCAGGCCTAGGGCAGGAAGAAGAAGGAATGGGAGACATCCCTCGGGTTGGCCCCCGGAGCCTCGATCGACAGGACTCCCTACGGCCGCCCCTCATCAGGGTCCCCCATTAAAAGTGAGCCACTTCATTCATACCAACAATCATACCACACGCACGAACACATACACGCCCCCACCATACGCATCGTATGCAGGCGGGAGCGCAATTGGAGCGCAATGTGCTCGCACTTGCTCACAAAAATAAAACAAAAACCCTACGGGGGGGTAAAGGACAGCCAGGACCCACCACCGAAAGGAAGAGGCCCGGAAGAGTCCTTAAGGTGGCCGGAAGTGGAAACCCCGCCACAGCCGGGCACACCTCTCGTCCCCAACCCTCTCCCCCTCTAGACGCCTTACCTTCACCAGCTCGTGATATACGCCACCCACCACCTCATGCACGGACAGGGTTTTGTCCCTAGTGGACAGGAGACACCGCGCGTGCCAAGTGTAGTAAAGGCAGACTACGCTAACTAAATACAGTGACGACAAATCAAAACCCCTGTGGACTCTGAAGTCGCCGTACACCCTCTCCGGAACGGTCAAGGCCCGGAGGCGGGGATAGCCGATGGCATCCCCCACCCCCTCAAGAACCTCCGAGTTAAAGGGGCACTCGACCAGAAAATGGTCCATGGTCTCCAGCACCCCCCCGCACTCGGGACGAGGACAGCCTCTGTCCGCTAGGTTCCTGCACTTCAAGTTGGATCTCACGTAAAGCCGTCCGTGGAACGCCCTCCACGCAAGATCCCAAAACTTGAGGGGAATTCTCTTGGAATTCAGGAGAGCTAACCCCTCCACGAGGACCCTCTCCGGGCAATCCCGCAAGGCCAGTGGCTTCAGAACGTCCGAAGTCATGACCCTTGAGTACAGCTCTCGCCGACCCAAGGAGCCCACCTCCAGAGCAGTTATCCGCCACCGCCTCAGCACCTTTAAGGCTGTCGGAACGTAGGAGGGTAGGTACTCATGGGATCTGCGAAGATCACCAGGGCGCCCACCTCCCTCCCAGCCACCCAAGAACAGGAGGAACCAGTCCTTGCACGAACGCTCCCACAGAGTCGGGACGTCCACAAAAATGGATTGAAGATTGAACTTCACAAAGATGATGGTGAAAAACACCATCGGATTGATCATGTCCAATCCCCCATCCCTCCTCTGCCGGTACGTGACCTCCCTCTTGATCAAATTCAGCCTGTTGCCCCACAACAGTAGGAAAAACAGGCTGTAGATCCGCGTATAGAGCGATTCTGGCAGAAGACACACGTAGCTGACATAGAGGAACTCCGGCAGCAGGTAGGTTTTCACCAGGCTAACCCTTTCCCTCAGTGACAGCTTCCAGCCTTTCCAGGCGTTGACTTTCCGGGTGGCACCCACAAGCCGCCGCTCCCAGTTTTGCTTCGGGTAGTCACCCGGGCCAAATGTGATGCCGAGGATCTTAACTTCTGGCTGGGGGCGGGGGAACACGTCCGGGAGGGCGAACTGCTCACCCTCCTTCCCCAACCAGAGAACTTCGCTCTTGTCCCAGTTGACCAACGAACTGGACGCCTCGGAGTAGTCCCCGATCTGCGTTTCCACAAACCGGGCCTCCTCTCGGCTAGACACCACCACCGAGACGTCGTCCGCGTAGGCCACCACCTTAACCGCAAAAACCGGGCCACTGCCGGGCGCCACCGCGACCCCCCTCACACGCTCGCAGTCTAGCCTCCTCACGAAGGGGTCGACCGCAAAGACGTAGAGCAGGGGACTCAGAGGGCAGCCCTGCCTGACACCAGAGTCCACCGAAAAGGAAGGACCCACCCAACCGTTCACAAGGGGGAAGCTCTCCGCCCCCCTGTACAAAACCTTCAGCCAATTGATAAATCGAGCGGGCAGGCCGTATTTCCCCAGGAGAAGCCAGAGGTACTCGTGGTCTACCCGATCAAAAGCCTTAGCCTGATCCAGGGCCAGCAGATACCGTCCCTCTCCCGTTGCCCTGCACCTTTCCACGGCCTCCCGGACGTTCAGGACGGCACTAAAAGTGCTCCGGCCGGAAATTGCACAGTGCTGAGAGGTGGACAGTAACTTGTCTGCGACAGCAGACATACGCAAGAACAGGATCTTCGCCAGGATCTTCCTATCCGTGGTGAGAAGGGCGATAGGACGCCAATTCTCCACCCGGGACGGATCCTTCCCCTTTGACAGCAGGATCAGGGCTGACCTTCTCATTGAGGGAGGGAGCAGACCTACCGCCAAACACTCGTTGAACACTTCCCTCAAGTGAGGAGCCAAGAGGCTCTTGAAGGTTTTATAGAACTCGGCCGTGAGCCCATCAGGCCCCGGCGACTTCTTAGGTGACAAAGAATCAATCGCCTGCTCAACTTCAGCCGTCGAGATCAACTCTGTCAAAGAGTCAGGGAGATCGGACCCCGCCCCCAACGGGGTCTCATCAAGATATCTCCTGGCTCTCCCCAGGTCCAAAGGCCTCTTCCGAAGGATACCGGAAAAGTGGGCTCCGATGACCCCCAGGATCCCCGATCTGGACCGGACCAGAGACCCCGAGGAGTCAATCAGGCCATGTACCACCCTCTCACTCACCGCTTCACCACAGCTCTTGTAGGGATCCGGGGTGGTGAATTTCCCGTAATCCCTCTCAAGGACCAGGGAAGCGAGACGGTCGTACTGGCACTCCTTCATCTGACGCTTCAGCTCTGAGACCTGCTCCTGAGGGCCACCAGAGGAGACCAGGCGATCCAATTGCCTTCTCAACCTCTGATAGGCCAGGTAGCGGGAAGCTGCCCGGTGCCTCGAGATCCTACGGAAAAAGTCTTCCGACCTTTTCTTAACCACCTCCCACCATTCCTGGCGGGGGCAGCCGCTCTCCAGGAACGCTGTTTGTTCCGTGAAGAAGGTCTCAAAGGCCTCCCTGACTTCAGGGTCCTCGAGCAGCGACCCATTCAGGCGCCACAGGCCTCGACCCTTCTGGGGGTTGTCGGCAACATTCAGAGTGACAGACACCATACAGTGATCGGAGAACTCGACCGCAGACAGCTCAGGAGCCGTAAAGGACGAGTCCCCCTTCAAAAAAAACCTGTCTATCCTACTCCTACAACTACCTCGGGCATAAGTGAAACCAGTGCTGTTGGGGAGGTGCTGCACGTGCACATCCACCAACCCGGCCTCCCTCGCTATGCTATTCAAAAAGTTGCTATCGTATCCCAGGGGGCCAGTGGCACCTGCCCGGTCCTTTGACCTGGTGACGGTGTTAAAGTCACCGCCAAAGACCACACGCTGGGACGTGAACAAGTAAGGCTTCAGTGCCGCAAGGAGTTCCTTCCTCCCCCTCTTTGACTGAGGGCCGTAGATGTTAATCAGCCGGAGGAATTCCCCCCTCACGACGACGTCCACCACGAGACACCTGCCGATCTCCACTTCAATTACTCGCCGGCAAGCCACCGGGCCGGTCTTAAAAAGGACCGCGACTCCACTACAGGGCTCGGCCGCAAGAGACCAGAGAGAGGGCCCGTGCCTCCACTCTCTCTTCGCTAGGTGCATCTCTGCCACAGATGCCAGCCAGGTCTCTTGCAAAAATAAAATGTCGACCTCAATCTGGCCGAAAAAACTGAAGGCCGCATAGCGAGCCGCTGTAGAACGCACACTTGCGACATTAATAGTCGCAAGGCGGATTGGAGCGGGTACAGCCATTTAAGTAATTGGCATTGCACTCCCCTCTACATACCATTCATTCTCAAACACCCGGATCCCCCTCGGAATCCTCCGAGGATAGGATCCCAAAGTGGCTCCACTCCCCAATCCCTCCCTCAACCCCATGACTCGGCCCTGGCCGAGAGCCACCCGTACCCACCCGCACTGGGACTTTCTTCTTCTTCCTGCCCTTCTTTTTTTGCTGGAGCTGCCAGCCGCCAGGAGGGAACCCATCTTCATCCTCCGACCGGCCGCTGACAGCATCCTTGGCCTGCCTCTTCCTCCCCGGTCCAGACAGGTCCATGGGGACCGCCTCTGAAGGACCGGGGTGTGTGGTGTGTGCAGGGGGGGGAGAAGGGGATACGGGACGGGGGAGGGTGGGAGAAGAAGGGGGGGGACAGGAAGGGGAGGAGGGAGGAGGATGGGAAGGGGAGGAGGAGGGGGGAGGAGAGGAAAGGCGAGGGGGGGGGGGGGGGGGGGGGGGAGGGGGCTTCTTGTCCTTAAGGGGAATGACTGGGGGAGGGGGGTAAACGGGATGGGCCCTATCAGGGGGCTTCTTGGCTTTGGGCTTCGGGGCCCCAGATGTCTTGGGGGCCCCACTAGGCCCTGCAGCCCCCTGGTCCTCACTAGCTGGTCCTGGAGGACCAGCACCACCCCTACTCCCACCCCCATCCCCCTCTGGACCCGTCTCACCACGACTACGCCTGGGGGGCCTCTGAGGACGCGACCCCTCTTCGCCCTGGGCCCCAGGGGCGTCAGCAGCCGCCCCCGGGGCATGACCGGCCCCAGCGCGTGCCCCGGCCGGGTCGGGAGCACCCCCCGCCTCCTGCCCCCTGAAGGCCTTGGGGCATCGGCTAAAGGGGTGACCCAACTCCCCACAAAGGTTGCAGACAATAAGTCTGCACCCTTCGGGGGAGTGCCCAAAGCCGTTGCACCGGACGCAACGCGGCATGGTGCAATCCGCGCTCAGATGGGAAGGACTGCCGCACTTAAAGCAGCGGCGGGGCTGGCCGGGGTAGAAGACCAGGATCCTGTCCCGCCCGATAAATGCGCTACCGGGCAGGTGCGCAACGGTGTTGCTGACGCGCCTCAAGCGGATCCTGGCCAACCAAGCCCCCGTCCATACCCCGCGCTCGTCCAAGTTCTTACGAAGCCCGGACAGGAGCTGTCCATACCTCCCCAACCAAGTCATAATGTCCTCGGGGGGGAGGGACTCGTTCCTCACGAGTACGGTGATATTCTTTATCTCCTCCTGCCGCGACAGCGGAAACACTCTGAAGCCCTTCCACGGATCTGCCCTCTTCACCAGCTCGTAAAGAGTCAGGAAGCGCTCCATTGTGACAGGAGTCACGAAACTGACATCAAACTCGTTAGAGTTTGCGGGATGTATCACCGCAAACAAGTCCGCAACTTTAAAGTGCATGCCCAGCAGGTAGTCGATGACCTGACCCCTGCTGGGACATGACCCAGAACCGTCCCATCTGAGCTGTACCACGTTGCGTCGCTTCCTCTCCGGACCCCCTGTACCCCGTTGCCAGGACTGAGCACCCTGAGGCTGCTCAGCGGGCGGGGCCCGGAAATTCTGGGCCCCAAACTGCCCATACAGGTGGCCCAGAGGGACGCTGGACCCAGCCACCTGGGCGAAGGACCTGGTACGCTTGAGGGCGTCCAGGAGGGCCGCCTCCTCTGCCACACCAAAGAGGCCTCCCGGCGCAGCCGAGGGAGAGGGGGGAGGGGGACCCTCCGCACCCACTGCCCCCTCAGGAACCGGTGCCCCCCCTGGGGCAGCCCCACCCCCACCCGCTGAAGCCCCACCCACCGAAGCCCCCACTGGGCGGGGCTCCCTCGCCCTCACCACCGGGGAGGAGGGAGGAGGGGAGCTCGCACCCTGATCGCCCACGGGTGCTGGGGTGTCACCAGCGGGCTCACCCGCCTGGCCCTGAGCTCCCGTCTCCGCCACATCTCCATCCCCCCTGCCACCGGTGGCATCCTCAGGCGGACCACCCGGCTGCGAGCCCTCCAACTGCCTTATAAAGGCCAGCGCCGGGCAGTCCGCCTTCAAATCCCCCATCTCCGCCTCCCCCCACTCCATGTCACACAGGAGGACACCTCCCTCCTCCATAGGTTCCCCCTGGTCCTCCTCCACCTGCCCTGCCACCAATGGGGAGTCCCCCGGGCCGGAAGTGGCAGAGAGGCCGGGGTCACTGGTCACAGATCCCTGCACGGGGGACACGCGGCCGCTTCCCGCGGAGGCCACGCCCCCCGATGACGCGCGGCCGCTGGCCACGCCCCCCCCGGCCGCTGGCCACGCCCCCCGATGACGGCCCGCCGGGAGCCGCCTCCCGGCCGCTGGCCACGCCCCCCCCGGCCCCTCCATCCACCCGGCGACCCCCCACCGGCATTGAGCCCTCCCCCAGCCCCCCAACAACGGGCAGTGGTGCCCCCTTTGAGGCAGCCACTGCCCCACTCACCCCAACAGTCCCCACGCTCCCCCCACAGTCCCCGGCCTCACAGGCTGTGTCCAATGTTCCGGGGGCTGCCAGTCCATCTGCAGCCAGGCTCCGCCCCCCCTCCACCACACACGCGGCCGCAGCGGGGGCCGCCATCTTGGCTGCCGCCACCCGCGCGGCCTTCTGTGCATAGGTGGGCTTCATTGGGGGGGCTACCCTGGCACTGGCCTTGCCTGCCACTGTCGCCGTCACCGCTGCCGCCTCTGCTGCCACCGCTGCCGTCACCTCTGCCGCCACTACCACCTCTGCCGCCACTGCCACCTGCGGGGGGGTCACCTCCACCCCCGGGCCTATCCGCGCATCATCAGGTACCCTACCCGGGCTAGCCTGGGCCCCTACCTCTGGTTGGGGGACCTCAGGCCCCTCCCGGGGACCCTCCGCGCTCACAGCCACAGGGGCTTCAGCTCCCAGGTCTTGCTGGGGCACCGCTTCCACCGCCTCCACCGCCACCGCTGCCTCCGCCACCGCTGCCTCCGCCACCGCTGCCTCTGCCACTGCTGCCACTGCATCCTCCTCCAGGGTCTGTGCCGGGACCTGGGTATGGGATGACGCACTCCTCCTGGCCGCCTGGGATCCCTCCTGGTTGGCTCTGGTGACCATCCGCCTAACCTCCTGGAGGAATCCCTGCTCGCCTGCACCACGGTCGCATAGGCCGACCAGGAGGTCCCACAGGTCCCGGCACTGGGATCTAAGGGTCTCGAAGGCCGCCTTCGTCTCCCTCCGCCAGGAGCTGGAGGATCTGTCCCGCTGGTTCCGGACCTCCCCCAGCTTCCCGGCCTTGACGACATAGACTTGGGCGGCCCTCAGGATGAGCCCCTTCACCCGGACCCTTCTCGCCTTCAGCCTAGGACCGTCCTCACCCGGCTGGGCTCTGGTCCAATCCAAGATGTCAAATTGTGTCTGGAGGAACAACCGTTCCTCCCTGGTGAGACTCTTGAGCCCAGCCGGGCTTGGAGTGCTCCCAGACCGAGTGGAGGGCCCCTGGGCTCAGGGACGCCATCCCTCCTCCTCCTGGATCTCTGCAGCAGCAGCAGAGCAACACCACACACAGCCTCCCCTGTCTTCCTTGGAGTGTAGTTCCGGTTTCAACCACCGCATGAGACTGGCGCTAGAGAGCTGTGGAGGAAGAGGAAGTGGTGTTGGAGGTTTTTTATTAAAATTAAAACAGCTTCCAAACATAAACATGACATACAGAAAATGAAAATAAAACATACCATAACTTCGGTAAACATAACATTAAACAAACTCAACACAATAAACACACTCAAACACAAACATAACACTGTGCACCGCTGGCCTCGCCGTGCTGACCCCCGAGAAGACCTGCGGGGGTCACTGCACACAACCCTACGAGGCAGGCCTAGGGCAGGAAGAAGAAGGAATGGGAGACATCCCTCGGGTTGGCCCCCGGAGCCTCGATCGACAGGACTCCCTACGGCCGCCCCTCATCAGGGTCCCCCATTAAAAGTGAGCCACTTCATTCATACCAACAATCATACCACACGCACGAACACATACACGCCCCCACCATACGCATCGTATGCAGGCGGGAGCGCAATTGGAGCGCAATGTGCTCGCACTTGCTCACAAAAATAAAACAAAAACCCTACGGGGGGGTAAAGGACAGCCAGGACCCACCACCGAAAGGAAGAGGCCCGGAAGAGTCCTTAAGGTGGCCGGAAGTGGAAACCCCGCCACAGCCGGGCACACCTCTCGTCCCCAACCCTCTCCCCCTCTAGACGCCTTACCTTCACCAGCTCGTGATATACGCCACCCACCACCTCATGCACGGACAGGGTTTTGTCCCTAGTGGACAGGAGACACCGCGCGTGCCAAGTGTAGTAAAGGCAGACTACGCTAACTAAATACAGTGACGACAAATCAAAACCCCTGTGGACTCTGAAGTCGCCGTACACCCTCTCCGGAACGGTCAAGGCCCGGAGGCGGGGATAGCCGATGGCATCCCCCACCCCCTCAAGAACCTCCGAGTTAAAGGGGCACTCGACCAGAAAATGGTCCATGGTCTCCAGCACCCCCCCGCACTCGGGACGAGGACAGCCTCTGTCCGCTAGGTTCCTGCACTTCAAGTTGGATCTCACGTAAAGCCGTCCGTGGAACGCCCTCCACGCAAGATCCCAAAACTTGAGGGGAATTCTCTTGGAATTCAGGAGAGCTAACCCCTCCACGAGGACCCTCTCCGGGCAATCCCGCAAGGCCAGTGGCTTCAGAACGTCCGAAGTCATGACCCTTGAGTACAGCTCTCGCCGACCCAAGGAGCCCACCTCCAGAGCAGTTATCCGCCACCGCCTCAGCACCTTTAAGGCTGTCGGAACGTAGGAGGGTAGGTACTCATGGGATCTGCGAAGATCACCAGGGCGCCCACCTCCCTCCCAGCCACCCAAGAACAGGAGGAACCAGTCCTTGCACGAACGCTCCCACAGAGTCGGGACGTCCACAAAAATGGATTGAAGATTGAACTTCACAAAGATGATGGTGAAAAACACCATCGGATTGATCATGTCCAATCCCCCATCCCTCCTCTGCCGGTACGTGACCTCCCTCTTGATCAAATTCAGCCTGTTGCCCCACAACAGTAGGAAAAACAGGCTGTAGATCCGCGTATAGAGCGATTCTGGCAGAAGACACACGTAGCTGACATAGAGGAACTCCGGCAGCAGGTAGGTTTTCACCAGGCTAACCCTTTCCCTCAGTGACAGCTTCCAGCCTTTCCAGGCGTTGACTTTCCGGGTGGCACCCACAAGCCGCCGCTCCCAGTTTTGCTTCGGGTAGTCACCCGGGCCAAATGTGATGCCGAGGATCTTAACTTCTGGCTGGGGGCGGGGGAACACGTCCGGGAGGGCGAACTGCTCACCCTCCTTCCCCAACCAGAGAACTTCGCTCTTGTCCCAGTTGACCAACGAACTGGACGCCTCGGAGTAGTCCCCGATCTGCGTTTCCACAAACCGGGCCTCCTCTCGGCTAGACACCACCACCGAGACGTCGTCCGCGTAGGCCACCACCTTAACCGCAAAAACCGGGCCACTGCCGGGCGCCACCGCGACCCCCCTCACACGCTCGCAGTCTAGCCTCCTCACGAAGGGGTCGACCGCAAAGACGTAGAGCAGGGGACTCAGAGGGCAGCCCTGCCTGACACCAGAGTCCACCGAAAAGGAAGGACCCACCCAACCGTTCACAAGGGGGAAGCTCTCCGCCCCCCTGTACAAAACCTTCAGCCAATTGATAAATCGAGCGGGCAGGCCGTATTTCCCCAGGAGAAGCCAGAGGTACTCGTGGTCTACCCGATCAAAAGCCTTAGCCTGATCCAGGGCCAGCAGATACCGTCCCTCTCCCGTTGCCCTGCACCTTTCCACGGCCTCCCGGACGTTCAGGACGGCACTAAAAGTGCTCCGGCCGGAAATTGCACAGTGCTGAGAGGTGGACAGTAACTTGTCTGCGACAGCAGACATACGCAAGAACAGGATCTTCGCCAGGATCTTCCTATCCGTGGTGAGAAGGGCGATAGGACGCCAATTCTCCACCCGGGACGGATCCTTCCCCTTTGACAGCAGGATCAGGGCTGACCTTCTCATTGAGGGAGGGAGCAGACCTACCGCCAAACACTCGTTGAACACTTCCCTCAAGTGAGGAGCCAAGAGGCTCTTGAAGGTTTTATAGAACTCGGCCGTGAGCCCATCAGGCCCCGGCGACTTCTTAGGTGACAAAGAATCAATCGCCTGCTCAACTTCAGCCGTCGAGATCAACTCTGTCAAAGAGTCAGGGAGATCGGACCCCGCCCCCAACGGGGTCTCATCAAGATATCTCCTGGCTCTCCCCAGGTCCAAAGGCCTCTTCCGAAGGATACCGGAAAAGTGGGCTCCGATGACCCCCAGGATCCCCGATCTGGACCGGACCAGAGACCCCGAGGAGTCAATCAGGCCATGTACCACCTTCTCACTCACCGCTTCACCACAGCTCTTGTAGGGATCCGGGGTGGTGAATTTCCCGTAATCCCTCTCAAGGACCAGGGAAGCGAGACGGTCGTACTGGCACTCCTTCATCTGACGCTTCAGCTCTGAGACCTGCTCCTGAGGGCCACCAGAGGAGACCAGGCGATCCAATTGCCTTCTCAACCTCTGATAGGCCAGGTAGCGGGAAGCTGCCCGGTGCCTCGAGATCCTACGGAAAAAGTCTTCCGACCTTTTCTTAACCACCTCCCACCATTCCTGGCGGGGGCAGCCGCTCTCCAGGAACGCTGTTTGTTCCGTGAAGAAGGTCTCAAAGGCCTCCCTGACTTCAGGGTCCTCGAGCAGCGACCCATTCAGGCGCCACAGGCCTCGACCCTTCTGGGGGTTGTCGGCAACATTCAGAGTGACAGACACCATACAGTGATCGGAGAACTCGACCGCAGACAGCTCAGGAGCCGTAAAGGACGAGTCCCCCTTCAAAAAAAACCTGTCTATCCTACTCCTACAACTACCTCGGGCATAAGTGAAACCAGTGCTGTTGGGGAGGTGCTGCACGTGCACATCCACCAACCCGGCCTCCCTCGCTATGCTATTCAAAAAGTTGCTATCGTATCCCAGGGGGCCAGTGGCACCTGCCCGGTCCTTTGACCTGGTGACGGTGTTAAAGTCACCGCCAAAGACCACACGCTGGGACGTGAACAAGTAAGGCTTCAGTGCCGCAAGGAGTTCCTTCCTCCCCCTCTTTGACTGAGGGCCGTAGATGTTAATCAGCCGGAGGAATTCCCCCCTCACGACGACGTCCACCACGAGACACCTGCCGATCTCCACTTCAATTACTCGCCGGCAAGCCACCGGGCCGGTCTTAAAAAGGACCGCGACTCCACTACAGGGCTCGGCCGCAAGAGACCAGAGAGAGGGCCCGTGCCTCCACTCTCTCTTCGCTAGGTGCATCTCTGCCACAGATGCCAGCCAGGTCTCTTGCAAAAATAAAATGTCGACCTCAATCTGGCCGAAAAAACTGAAGGCCGCATAGCGAGCCGCTGTAGAACGCACACTTGCGACATTAATAGTCGCAAGGCGGATTGGAGCGGGTACAGCCATTTAAGTAATTGGCATTGCACTCCCCTCTACATACCATTCATTCTCAAACACCCGGATCCCCCTCGGAATCCTCCGAGGATAGGATCCCAAAGTGGCTCCACTCCCCAATCCCTCCCTCAACCCCATGACTCGGCCCTGGCCGAGAGCCACCCGTACCCACCCGCACTGGGACTTTCTTCTTCTTCCTGCCCTTCTTTTTTTGCTGGAGCTGCCAGCCGCCAGGAGGGAACCCATCTTCATCCTCCGACCGGCCGCTGACAGCATCCTTGGCCTGCCTCTTCCTCCCCGGTCCAGACAGGTCCATGGGGACCGCCTCTGAAGGACCGGGGTGTGTGGTGTGTGCAGGGGGGGGAGAAGGGGATACGGGACGGGGGAGGGTGGGAGAAGAAGGGGGGGGACAGGAAGGGGAGGAGGGAGGAGGATGGGAAGGGGAGGAGGAGGGGGGGGAGGAGAGGAAAGGCGAGGGGGGGGGGGGGGGGGGGGGGGGGGGGGGCTTCTTGTCCCTAAGGGGAATGACTGGGGGAGGGGGGTAAACGGGATGGGCCCTATCAGGGGGCTTCTTGGCTTTGGGCTTCGGGGCCCCAGATGTCTTGGGGGCCCCACTAGGCCCTGCAGCCCCCTGGTCCTCACTAGCTGGTCCTGGAGGACCAGCACCACCCCTACTCCCACCCCCATCCCCCTCTGGACCCGTCTCACCACGACTACGCCTGGGAGGCCTCTGAGGACGCGACCCCTCTTCGCCCTGGGCCCCAGGGGCGTCAGCAGCCGCCCCCGGGGCATGACCGGCCCCAGCGCGTGCCCCGGCCGGGTCGGGAGCACCCCCCGCCTCCTGCCCCCTGAAGGCCTTGGGGCATCGGCTAAAGGGGTGACCCAACTCCCCACAAAGGTTGCAGACAATAAGTCTGCACCCTTCGGGGGAGTGCCCAAAGCCGTTGCACCGGACGCAACGCGGCATGGTGCAATCCGCGCTCAGATGGGAAGGACTGCCGCACTTAAAGCAGCGGCGGGGCTGGCCGGGGTAGAAGACCAGGATCCTGTCCCGCCCGATAAATGCGCTACCGGGCAGGTGCGCAACGGTGTTGCTGACGCGCCTCAAGCGGATCCTGGCCAACCAAGCCCCCGTCCATACCCCGCGCTCGTCCAAGTTCTTACGAAGCCCGGACAGGAGCTGTCCATACCTCCCCAACCAAGTCATAATGTCCTCGGGGGGGAGGGACTCGTTCCTCACGAGTACGGTGATATTCTTTATCTCCTCCTGCCGCGACAGCGGAAACACTCTGAAGCCCTTCCACGGATCTGCCCTCTTCACCAGCTCGTAAAGAGTCAGGAAGCGCTCCATTGTGACAGGAGTCACGAAACTGACATCAAACTCGTTAGAGTTTGCGGGATGTATCACCGCAAACAAGTCCGCAACTTTAAAGTGCATGCCCAGCAGGTAGTCGATGACCTGACCCCTGCTGGGACATGACCCAGAACCGTCCCATCTGAGCTGTACCACGTTGCGTCGCTTCCTCTCCGGACCCCCTGTACCCCGTTGCCAGGACTGAGCACCCTGAGGCTGCTCAGCGGGCGGGGCCCGGAAATTCCGGGCCCCAAACTGCCCATACAGGTGGCCCAGAGGGACGCTGGACCCAGCCACCTGGGCGAAGGACCTGGTACGCTTGAGGGCGTCCAGGAGGGCCGCCTCCTCTGCCACACCAAAGAGGCCTCCCGGCGCAGCCGAGGGAGAGGGGGGAGGGGGACCCTCCGCACCCACTGCCCCCTCAGGAACCGGTGCCCCCCCTGGGGCAGCCCCACCCCCACCCGCTGAAGCCCCACCCACCGAAGCCCCCACTGGGCGGGGCTCCCTCGCCCTCACCACCGGGGAGGAGGGAGGAGGGGAGCTCGCACCCTGATCGCCCACGGGTGCTGGGGTGTCACCAGCGGGCTCACCCGCCTGGCCCTGAGCTCCCGTCTCCGCCACATCTCCATCCCCCCTGCCACCGGTGGCATCCTCAGGCGGACCACCCGGCTGCGAGCCCTCCAACTGCCTTATAAAGGCCAGCGCCGGGCAGTCCGCCTTCAACTCCCCCATCTCCGCCTCCCCCCACTCCATGTCACACAGGAGGACACCTCCCTCCTCCATAGGTTCCCCCTGGTCCTCCTCCACCTGCCCTGCCACCAATGGGGAGTCCCCCGGGCCGGAAGTGGCAGAGAGGCCGGGGTCACTGGTCACAGATCCCTGCACGGGGGACACGCGGCCGCTTCCCGCGGAGGCCACGCCCCCCGATGACGCGCGGCCGCTGGCCACGCCCCCCCGGCCGCTGGCCACGCCCCCCGATGACGGCCCGCCGGGAGCCGCCTCCCGGCCGCTGGCCACGCCCCCCCCGGCCCCTCCATCCACCCGGCGACCCCCCACCGGCATTGAGCCCTCCCCCAGCCCCCCAACAACGGGCAGTGGTGCCCCCTTTGAGGCAGCCACTGCCCCACTCACCCCAACAGTCCCCACGCTCCCCCCACAGTCCCCGGCCTCACAGGCTGTGTCCAATGTTCCGGGGGCTGCCAGTCCATCTGCAGCCAGGCTCCGCCCCCCCTCCACCACACACGCGGCCGCAGCGGGGGCCGCCATCTTGGCTGCCGCCACCCGCGCGGCCTTCTGTGCATAGGTGGGCTTCATTGGGGGGGCTACCCTGGCACTGGCCTTGCCTGCCACTGTCGCCGTCACCGCTGCCGCCTCTGCTGCCACCGCTGCCGTCACCTCTGCCGCCACTACCACCTCTGCCGCCACTGCCACCTGCGGGGGGGTCACCTCCACCCCCGGGCCTATCCGCGCATCATCAGGTACCCTACCCGGGCTAGCCTGGGCCCCTACCTCTGGTTGGGGGACCTCAGGCCCCTCCCGGGGACCCTCCGCGCTCACAGCCACAGGGGCTTCAGCTCCCAGGTCTTGCTGGGGCACCGCTTCCACCGCCTCCACCGCCACCGCTGCCTCCGCCACCGCTGCCTCCGCCACCGCTGCCTCTGCCACTGCTGCCACTGCATCCTCCTCCAGGGTCTGTGCCGGGACCTGGGTATGGGATGACGCACTCCTCCTGGCCGCCTGGGTTCAGTCTAAACCTAGGTTTTGATGAAACTTTGGCTGTTTGGACAAATGCTCAAACTCTTGTCATTGCAGGTAGGATTCTTAACCCCCCATGAATTTTTTTTACTGACGAAACATGGAAAACTGAGGAAACACATTTTTTACTGTCATCCTGAAACCACCAAACTCCTATTATAAACTAAGACAATTTATAGTTAAACAGTATAAACCAGTGGTGGCCCATGCACTGTGGGCTCACGGGTTCTGCCCCCCCCATCCATGTGTCCGGCCCCTTTCAGGAGGCATGTATTCCTATGGTGGGGGTAGGAGGGGGGGTGGTATTATCTGAAGCACTTGATTAGAGCCAGAGGCTGTAATAGGCTTCAAAATAGGGTGGGCTCAGAGCGCAGAGAGTGCGCCCTGATCCCACCCAATTGTGTGACGATAGCGAATAAATTTTTGCCATTGTCACACTAACCTTCCTCCCCGCCAATCAGGAGGCAGGGCGTCAGACCTGTTTCCTGATTGGCCAAAGCACCATGCCATCCTATTGGATGCCTGGCGCTTAGGAAGAGGAGCGGAGGAGAGAAACACGCTGGAGAGGAGCTGCTGCCTGGTAAGCGTCAGGGCGTTCTGCAAGAGCCACGGGAGGTGGGGGTTGGATACAACGCCAGAGCCAAGCCGAGGGGATTGGATGCAACGCCAGAGCCACGCCGAGGGGGTTGGATGCAACGCCAGAGCCACGCCGAGGGGGTTGGATGCAACGCCAGAGCCGCGCCGGGGGGGTTTGGATGCACCACCAGAGTCGCGCCGGGGGGGGGGTTTGGATGCACCACCAGAGCCGTGCCAGGGGGGGGGGGTTTGGCTGCACCACCAGAGCCGCGGTGGGGGGGTTTGGATGCACCACCAGAGCCGCGGCGGTGGGGTTTGGATGCACCACCAGAGCCGCGCCGGGGGGGGTTTGGATGCACCACCAGAGCCGCACCGGGGGGGGTTTGGATGCACCACCAGAGCCGCGCCAGGGGGGTGGGGGGGTCTGGATGCACCACCAGAGCCGCGCCGGGGGGGGTTTGGATGCACCACCAGAGCCGCGCCGGGGGGGTTTGGATGCACCACCAGAGCCGCGCCGGGGGGTTTGGATGCACCACCAGAGCCGCGCCGGGGGGGGGGGTTTGGATGCACCCCCAGAGCCGCGCCGGGGGGGTTTGGATGCACCACCAGAGCCGCGGTGGGGGGGTTTGGATGCACCACCAGAGCTGTGGCGGTGGGGTTTGGATGCACCACCAGAGCCGCGCGGGGGGGGGGGTTTTGGATGCACCACCAGAGCCGCGCCGGGGGGGTTTGGATGCACCACCAGAGCCGCGCCAGGGGGGTGGGGGGGTTTGGATGCACCACCAGAGCCGAGCCGGGGGGGTTTGGATGCACCACCAGAGCCGCGCCGGGGGGGTTTGGATGCACCACCAGAGCCGCGCCGGGGGGGGTTTGGATGCACCCCCAGAGCCGCGCCGGGGGGGGGGGGGGTTTGGATGCACCACCAGAGCCGCGCCAGGGGGGGTTTGGATGCACCCCCAGAGCCGCGCCGGGGGGGGGGGGGTTTGGATGCACCCCCAGAGCCGCGCCAGGGGGGGTTTGGATGCACCACCAGAGCCAAGCCAGGGGGGGGTTTGGATGCACCACCAGAGCCGCGCGCGGGGGGGTTGGATGCACCACCAGAGCCGCGCGCGGGGGGGGGGGGGGGTTGGATGCACCACCAGAGCTGCGCCGGGGGGGGGGGGGGGGGTTGGATGCACCACCAGAGCCGCGCCAGGGTGGGGGGTTGGCTGCACCGCCAGAGCCTTACCGGGGGGGTTGGCTGCACCACCAGAGCCACGTCGGGGGGGGGGGTTGGCTGCACCGCCAGAGCCACGCCGGGGGGGGGGGTTGGATGGCACCACTAGATGGGGTGGGGGGTTCAGTTTGTTTGTGTCCCCCCAAACATTTTGAGCGCCAGCCGCCACTGGTATAAACAATATGTCAACATTACCAATACTCATAACAAGTAATTTGACTGGCTTTATAAATAAAAGCTCAAATCAGAGTGACAAAATGTGAGCATGACTGATTATGAAAGGCCTGGGGCACCCTGAAATAAAACAAAAAAAATAAGTTATTCGGCATGTGTAACACTCCACAGTGCCTTGATAAAATTATTCATACCCCTTGACATTTTCCACATTTTGTCATGTTACAACCAAAAACGTAAGTATATTTTATTGGGATTTTATGTGATAGACCAACACTAGTGGCCCATATTTGTGAAGTGAAAGGAAAATAATGATAATCCGTTGTCAACATTTTTTACAAATAAATATGTGGCGAGCATTTGTATTCAGCTGAAACTGAATACAAACAAACTGAAAAGCCAGTTTCCTCCCAAATAAGCAAATAAACTGGAGCCCTCAACCGGCCTGGTTGAGAATCCTGTGTCCATACACTGGTGGGGTACCACACTACCACATATCCCCCCATCCCCCCGTTTTCGACCCAGAGGGCCAAAACACACAAGTTTCTTTTGGCACCTCTTTGCCAGCTACCATTTACAGGAGTCCAATCCTGTCCGACCTCACTTCTGCTAAAGGGGAACTCTAACCAGCGCCTCCTTTGGCGTTTCCCTCTAAGCTTCACTGTCACTCTGCTATGAGCTTAGATGGGACCTACCCAACTCTTCTTCCAAGTGCATTTCCATAAGCACCTCCTCTCCTGAAATTTTAACGGGTTACCCCTGGTCTTTCTACCAACCCTTCTGCCTCCACGCTTCAAGTTCTCAAACACCTCTCTCAGCATTAGTTAGGGCAGTGCCTGCAGAGTGCACACACACACACACACAGGAGGGTGGCAATCACCCACGTCAACCTCACAAGCTGCCACCTCCCCTGGTGTCACCCACTCAGCTGTCCTACCACCTGGATTTCTATCCATACCGGAACAGGCGAGCGCTCGTTTGATCCGCATACAAATCTTACTCCACTTTTTACCCATTTCCCTGTCTCAGGGACCTTATCAGGCTTGTCACATGAATCTATTATGGGACTGGGGACCCCAGTCTCCTTAACCACCTCTGTCTGAGTCCCGGTCAGGATTTCTGCTGTTTACTGGTCCATGCTTGGCCCTTTCATCTCATGTGGTTTGTTCACTGGTGCTGTATACTCGCCCTTCACCGTCATCAACAACTGACATGAACCATAGCATCAGAAATGCTTTCCACCTGGCTGTTAAGATGTGAAACCAAAGACATTTTGGATCATTTTCCATTTCTCCAAAGTCTCTATCATATATTATATCTTCCGGATGTAATCCAGAAGCATACGCAGTAGCAATTTTTAACAAGAGTAATAAATTCAATTTTCAATTTTTTAAACCATTTCTGTCTTGTTCTTTTTTCTGTACAGCCTGCCATTCAGTGCTCCAGTACTCTGCAGTAACAGACCATCAGACTGTGGAGGAGACACACTAGTATAGTTTGGCTGTAAATCCCAAAAGTTTAAATATCTCTTTTAATACTTTGGTTACAAACCAGACCCTTGATCCCAGACCCAAATCCTTCCTGGTGACTGTTATTACACTGGGAATGCAGACAGACTCATTCGCTAAGGGCCCTTTCACACTGGGGCGGTTTTCAGGCGGTACGGCGCTAAAAATAGCGCCTGTGTACCGCCTGAAAAAACCGGTCCCATTCACTCCAGTGTGAAAGCCGGCGGGCTTTCACACTGGAGCGGTGCGCTAGCAGGACCGCAACAAAAGTCCTGCTAGCAGCATCTTTGGAGCGGTGAAGGAGCGGTGTGTTCACCGCTCCTATACCGCTCCTTCCCATTGAAATCAATGGGAAACCGCGGGGATACCGCCCGCAAACCGCCGCTGCAGCGGCGCTTTGCGGAGGTTTTTAACCCTTTTGCGGCCGCTAGCGGGGGTTAAAAACCACCCCGCTAGCGGCCGCATACCGCGGGTAAAACGATGGTAAAGCAGCGCTAAATATAGCGCTGCTTTACCGTCGCCGCCCCGCACCGCCCCAGTGTGAAGCCAGCCTAAGACTTGAGAAGTTGCAACTTTTAAAAGAACATCCTCCCAGCTGGAGGTAACCACAGCCTTGTGCTCTACCAGAGCACTGCCAGGTGCTGGACTCATACGCAAATT
Source organism: Lithobates sylvaticus (assembly GCA_028564925.1). Lineage (NCBI taxonomy): Eukaryota > Metazoa > Chordata > Amphibia > Anura > Ranidae > Lithobates > Lithobates sylvaticus. The sequence continues at coordinate 186,338,849 of CM053031.1, read as the reverse complement.
TTCAGGCTCTGCATCAATGAACTGCTCCAGATCATTACCAGCGACAATGTCACTTGGGCACTCCATGCCAACATCACTTTTGTGGATCACAGACAAAATTTCTGCTGTGTGCTCACCCTCATATGGTCCATCTTTCTCACGAGGGTTAACCCTTGCAGCAGCTACCGCGCTTTCAGTTACAAGCTGTTCTGAAGTCCCCCTGCTGGCACAGCAGAAACCGTGTCCACCTTATTTTTGTGCATAAAAGCCTTATCTATCATGGAGATTAGATTTTTACCCCAACTATCCCAATCTATTGTATGTGCGCTCCCTTCAGCGGTACTCCTCAGCACCGATACATCTTACCAAGGAGCGACATAACAGATGGGCTTAGATGCACACTCATTACACCAGTCATTGTAAATCATGTCAGATTGTGGCAATACGTGTTTTAGTACAGCAGGTTGCAATACACCATATTCAACACCTTGCTCGGGTGGCACTTCATAAACCTTGCACACTTTTGCATTTTCCACAGGTTGCATTAACCCACTATTCACCTGCACATGTTTAGTATTAGCAGCTTGCACTAAGACATTACTATTATAAGGTGCAGTCCCACTCTGCCCCACCAGAGTGTCATCACAGTTGTCCAGGGCAACCTCCGGCTCCAATACATAAAGGTCCCTGGAGAGGTCTAGGGACAACTGTGCTGTCTTACCACCAGTTGATATGGGCAACAGCCCATCTTTAACCACAACTTTTGCTTTTGCAATAACCTGGGGGTTTTCCCAACAGCAAAATTTTCTTTAACAGCATTTTTAGCTCTTGCAGGCTGTCCTAGCCCACTGCCAACTTGAGACCGGCAGACATTAGACACATCACTATGCCCCTCTTGAGAAGCACTCACAGGTGCAGGTTTGACTTTAACCCCTGCCTCCCCACTGTACAGGGTACTGCACAGGGAAAATTCCCCCTCAAGAACACATTCAGTGGCCCCACTAACTGGGGTCACTCTCACATTATGGACAGTCTCATAACCAGTCCTTTTTCAACATAAACTCAGCATTTCCAGTCATCATTCCATTAACCACTTCAATACCAGGCACTTAGACACCTTCCCGCCCAAGCCAATTTTCAGCTTTCAGCGCTGTCGCAATTTGAATGACCATTGCACGGTCATGCTACACTGTACCCGAACAAATTTTTTATCATTTTGTTCCAACAAATAGAGCTTTCTTTTGGTGGTATTTGATCACCTCTGCGATTTTTATTTTTTGCGCAACAAACAAAAAAAGACAGAGAATTTTGCAAAAAAACAAGTTTTTCTTTGTCACTGTTAATTTTTTTTGTAAATAAGTGCATTTTCTTCTTCAATGACAGGCACTGATATGGCTGCACTGATAAGGCGGCACTGATGGGCACTGATGAGGTGGCACCGATGAGGTGGCACCAATGAGGGCACTGATAGGTGGCACTGATAGGCGGCACTGGTATGCGGCACTGATGGGCACTCATTGGCGGCACTGACGGGTACTCATAGGTGGCACTGATGCACACATATAGGTGGCACTGATAGGTGGCATGGATGGGCACTGATGGGCACTGATAGGTGGGCATGGATGGGCACTGATGGGTGGCATTGCTGGGCATCCCCGTTTTAAAACATAAATATAATGTGCCAATCAGTGCCCATCTGTGGGCACTGATTGGCATATTTTGTGCATTGTTTTTAACATGTGGATGGCAATGGGGGATGTACCTGGCCATCCACATGCTGGGGGCTTCCCTGGTGGTCCTGGGGGCTTCCCTGTTGGTCTAGTGTGGGCATCTGAGGGGGGGCTGCGCTGATAAACAATCAGCACATACCCCCCCTGTCAGGAGAGCCACCGATCGGCTCTCCTCTACTCGCGTCTGTCAGACGCGAGTGAGGAAAAGCCTGATCAACGGCTCTTCCTGTGTACATGGTGATCAGCCGTGATTGGACACGGCTGATCACGTGGTAAAGAGCCTCCGCCGGATATAGAGATATAGATCTATTGTGGACCAAAGCAATTTGTACGCTGGTCAATTCATCGCCGCTAATCCCCAGCTGACCCTTGCCAGAGATTGGAAACCAATTACGGTTTCCGAATTTAAGACCTTCCTGGGCCTATGCCTCCTCATGGGCATAACTAAAAAGAGTGAGTTGCGGTCATATTGGTCCAATGACCCAATTCACCATATGCCCGTGTTCTCTGCCTCCATGACCAGGACATCATCCGAGCAGATCTTGCGATTCATGCACTTCAGCGATAATGTACTCTGTCGTCCTCGGGGTGACCCTGGATTTGACCGGCTCTACAAAATTCAGCCCCTCGTAACCACTTCAACCAACAGTTTGCAGCTTTGTTTACTCCCAATCAAGTTGTCTGCATTGATAAGTCCCTGATTACATTTTCTGGCCGCTTGTCTATCAAACAGGATCTTCCCAGCAAGCGTGACAAATATGGGGTCTAGATGTATAAGCTCTTTGACTGGGCAACAGGCTATACATATAGTTTTATGGTTTACAAGGGAAAAGATAGTCGCGTGGAGCTGGAGAACTGCCCAGACTACATAGGGAGCGCTGGTAAGATTGTGTGGGACTTGGTGTCACCCTTATTCAGAAAGGGGTACCACTTGTATGTGGACAATTATTACACGAGCGTGACACTTTTTGGTCACCTTTTTTATTATGGAATTGGCAAACGTGGCACCGTGTGATCTAATCACCGGGGCTTCCCCCAATGGCTTGTAGAATCCTGACTTAGACAGGGGAGAGAGCTTGCTTGAAGTGTAATTTGTTAGCAGTGAAGTAGAATTCACAGAATGTTTTCGTTCTGTCCTCGATTCACGCAGACACGACGGTCCAAATTCTTATGGCGACTGTCCACGAATACAACCTTAATATGGGAGGGGTGGACCTCAACGACCAGTTGTTGGCGCTGTACCTAATTGCCCGTAAGGCCAGACGCTAGTACAAAAAAGTGTCTGTATATTTATTTCAATTGGCTCTGAACACTTTTGTACAATACAAAGCTTCAAGACGGACAAGATCCTTCCTTAAATTCCAGGAAGAGATCTTCACAGCCCTTATGTTTCCAGACGGTGCTTTGGCCCACCTTCCCAGTGAAAATGCAGTGAGGCGGCTGCATGAGAGGCATTTTCCTTATGTCCTCCCTGGTACCCCTTCCAAAGAACACCCCAAGATGATGTTGTGTCTGCAGAAAATGCGGATTTAGGCATGACACTCACTTTTATTGTCCCTCCTGTCCTGACCAACCTGGTCTCTACATCAGGGACTGTTTCAAATGCTACCACACACTAGTTGAGTAATAGCGTAGGGTACCGCACCATACAGTCCTAGGCACTAGTACACAGGGTCTCGAAAGATGTGATTGGCCACATTACCCTAATCTGCAACTTTCAGTTTACAGTTTTTTTACAGTTTTTATAAACGTGAAAAAAAAAAAACACAATTGTTCTATATCTATTGTTCTCTCTCTGTTTTATTTTGACTATGTTTTATTGTATTTTTTTTGCAGGTATGTTATACTGTAATGTTTGTTTTATTGTTAATCATCATTTGCTTAGCAGGTATGCCATTCAGCTGCAGTTTATTTATTCTGACAGCAACAGCGTTTGCTCCCACGATACATAAAGCCGTGACTCCAGCGCTGTCGGAGGTGATTTCACCATCACAGTTAAAAAAAAAAGAGCATATATGCCGAAGCATGGGGACAGGGGTGGAGGAGCAATTTGCCCCTAACATTAGGGGCGGATTGCCCCCATGTTTCGGCATATATTTTTTTAGGCACAGATTGCAATGTTTTATTTTTAATATGTTTTATTGTATTTGCTTTGCAGGTATGGTAACTCTTAAGCCCCATACACACGGTCGGATTTTTGCATGGATTCTGTCCGATCGGACAATGTTGTTGAAAAATCAGACCGTGTGTATGCACCATCGGACAGTGTACGTCGGATTGTCCGACGGACAAAGTCCTATCTCCTGCTGGATAGATTTGCCGACAACGCGGTCCGATCACACCAAATCCGATCGTGTGTACGGTTGTCCGACGGACAAAGTGCTACGCATGCTCAGATCACATTACAAGACCAAAGCTATTGGCTACTAGCCTCTACGTAGTCCCGTCGTAGGCAACAAACGTCACCACGTTCAGAATGATCGGATTTTCCGACAACTTTGTCCGACCGTGTGTACGCAAAACCAACATCGGACAAAGTATGACGGACATGATCCGACGGACCTGGTCCTCGGATAGTCCGAGCGTGTGTATGGGGCTTTACTGTTGTACTGTAATGTTACTTTGTTTTATTGTTAACCATCATTTGCTTGACAGGTACGCCATTCAGCTGCAGCACTGATTTATCTTGACAGCAACAGCGCTTGCTCCCGTGATACGTAAATCAGCGACTCCACCGCTGTAGGAGGTGATTTTACCACCACAGTTAGAAAAAAAAAATGGTGCATATAGAGCCCATCAGAGACCAGATTGGCTCCAATTATCTCTATGGCCTAAGAAACCAGAAGCTATGAGCATTTCATGACTTAGGTTTCGCTGGATATAAACCACGCCATTGGAAAATTGGCAAAGCATTTTATCACGCCGATCTTGGTGTGGTCAGATGCTTTGAAGGCAGAGGAGAGAACTAGGGTCTAATAGACCCCAATTAAAAAAAAAAGAGTACCTGTCACTACCTATTGCTATCATAGGGGATATTTCTCATTCACTAAGATGACAATAATGTGTGTTTTTTCAAAAAAAATTGCGTTTGAAAAATCGCTGCGCAAATACTGTGTGAAAAGAATTGCAACACCCACCATTTTAATCTGTAGGGCCTTTGCTTTACAAAATATATATATAATGTTTGGGGGTTCAACGTAATTTTCTTGCAAAAAAATATTTTTTCATGTAAACAAAGTGTCAGAAAGGGCTTTGTCTTCAAGTGGTTAGAAGAGTGGGTGATGTGTGACATAGCTTCTAAATGTTGTGCAAAAAATGCCAGGACAGTTCAAACGCCCCCCAAATGACCCCTTTTTTGGAAAGTAGACACCCCAAGCTATTCGCTGATAGGCATGTTTTTATATGATTTTATATTTTGTCACAAGTTTCAGGAAAATTATAATAATTTTTTTTTTTTTGCACAAAGTTGTCACTAAATGATATATTGTTCAAACATGGCATGGTTACATGTGGAATTGCACTGCAAAATACATTCTGCTGCTTCTCCTGAGTACGGGAATACCACATGTGTGAGACTTTTGCAGATCTCATTTATTTTTGAAAATGAAGAAAGAAAATAAACTTATTTTTTTTTTTTCTTTTTTCAATTTTCAAAACTTTGTGACAAAAAGTGAGATCTGCAAAATATTCAACTTCCCTTTCAGCAGATAGCTTGGGGTGTCTACTTTCCAAAATGGGGTCATTTGGGAGGGGAGGTTTCTGCTATCCGGGCATTTCATGGCCACCGAAACTAAGAGGCAGTGAGGAGTGAAATCAAAAATGTACGCCCTTAGAAAGCCTGAAGGTGGTGATTGGTTTTCGGGGTCCTGTACACGGTTAGACTGCCAAAAATATCCACACATGTGGTATCACTGTACTCAGGAGAAGCAGCAGAATGTATTTTGGGGTATAATTCCACATAAAACCATGCCATGTTTGAACAATATATCATTTAGTCACAACGTTGCTACGAACTGTTCCAGGTTACCTTTACACCAGCAGGTTTTGCATAGCAACCACCACCCCTGATCCACCTCGCCGTAGATCAGGGACAGAAGCAAGCACCACCTCCTGGCAACTGATAAGAACAGAAACTACACTTGATCTTAGCCAAAAGGATTGGTGTAGGGTCAATGTATTACCAAGTATCAACCATTTCACCGTCTGTTAAACATATGGGGAATACTCTTATGCCGCGAACACACGATCGGAATTCTCATCGGAAAAAAAACTCTGACGGTTTTTTCGACGGAATTCCGCTCAAGTTGTGTTGCCTACACACGATCACACCAAATTCCGACAGCCAAGAACGTGGTGACGTCCACCACGTCCGACGAGACCATAAAAGGAGAGTTCAGCACCACGTCCGGCACCCGTTGGGCTGCTTCCTTCTGCTGATCTCGTGTTTATCTCGTGTTAGTAGAAGTTTAGTTTTTTTACGATTCGGGCTTTTCAGACTTGTGCTTCAGATCGTTCCTGCTCTACAGTTTGTGTTTGTCGGTGCGTATCTGCTTATCAGTGCGTGTAGTCAATTCGCATTTGTTTGTTTATCTTTGCTGCCTATATATTTATATATAGTACGCCTTGATTTTCAGTGCTTATTGCCCGGTCGTTGCTTGATTTGCATTTCGTTCTTTCAGGCCTTGCTGTTTATCAGTGCTTTCTTTAGTCCGTTCTGACCAGCCGACCGTTAAGAAGCGATGTTGCGTGTACGTAGTTGTTGTAGAGTTCGTGCTGTGCGGGGGCTTGGTGTTGGGGTTCTTACTTTGACTCAAGCCCAGTCCATGAACAGGGCGAGGAGGAGTTCATGGACCAAGAATTGGTTGCTCCAGCGTGACCAATTCTTGCACATACCTCTGCTTCGTGAGATCCGTGAGAATAATCCTTTTTTTTTTTTCTCAATCAAAATTTTTATTAAGAATTGAAACAGAACAGATAATATAACATGTGATTTTCCATAGGCATAGAATATTGAATGGGGTGACATTAACAGCGTGGATATACATATGATATTGCAAATATAGCAGTATGAATGGATAATAGGGCAAACTTAAACATTTTCACTGAGTTAGTGTTTATAAGGGGGAGGTGTGGGAGGGGTGATGGGGGGGGGGGGGGGTATTGGTGGGTTTCAGGGTGTTGGGGTAGGCCGATTGGGTCACATTTCATTATATCGTATAGTGTGGAGATCTCTGGTGTTGGTTCAAGAGTATCGATTAGCCAAATTGAGGTCTGGTAGATTATGAGGGTCTGGTTGTTGTATATCTTTGTGTCCTGTTAGGGGTCCACATATCAGTCTGGGTGGTGAGGAGATGTGGGGCTAGATGATGTGGGATTATCTGAGTCATTTGAGTCGGTGAGCGAGATGTAGTCAGATGAGTACTTAAATAGTAACCATGGTTGCCATGTTTCATTGAAGCGGGGGTTGTTTTCTTGTTTCATTGCGGCTATTTCTTCCATTTTGTGAATATAGTTTGTTCTGTCGATCCAATCTTTGATGGTGGGTGTGTGTGCGGTCTTCCAGTGGAGGGGGATAAGTGTTTTGGCTGCTAGCAAAAGGTGTCTGGTAAGGGATCTTTTGTATCTGCTTATAGTGGCGTTGTTTACATTTATCAGACAGGCTGCAGGTGTGAGTTCTAATTTGGTATCTGTTATGGCTTTAATCCATGTTATCACTTCTGTCCAGAATGTTAGGATAGGGGGGCATGTCCACCAGATATGGAGGAAGGTGCCTCTGTGTCTGTTGCATCTCCAACAGGAGTCAGTACCTGTGGAGGACCATTTCCTGGTTTGGAGGGGTGTGATGTACCATTGAGTTAATATTTTGTACGATATTTCTTGATATCTGGAACTCAAGGAACTTTTGTGGGTTATGATACATGCCTTCTCCCATTGTGCGTCCGTTATTGTAATATTCAGGTCCCTTTCCCATCTCTTTTTGTGTTTATCATTGTCTGTTTTCTCAGTCTGGCTTAGCCAGTTATAAGCTAACGAGGTAGTGTTATTAACAGGGGATCCTTTGAGACATATTTCTTCTATAGGGAGCAGTGGGAGGCAGTATGATGCTCTATATTTACTGTTCAACAAGAAATCTTTTAGTTGTAAATAGAACCAAAAACCAGGAAATGGACCATCCCATTCTGTACGTAAGTCATCTAGTGTTTTTATTTGTGAGTTTGTCACGCATTGAGTCGTCGTTCGTGCCTGTATGTGTTTGAGGTGTAGGCCTGGGAGGAAGTCTGGATTGTTTGTGATTGGTGTAAGTGGGCCTGGAATTGATGCAAGTTTGTGCTTCCCCGCTATTTTGTGCCAGATCTTTAGCGTGGTTGATACCAGTGGGTGATCTAGTTCTTTGTCTGTTTTGGAGTGTCTAGTCCATGGGTAGAAGGAGAGGTTGTATGGTGTGAGGTATTGTTCCAATTGTATCCAGTCTTTATTTGTCTTATGGCAGTGCCAGTCTATTATGCGTGTGATGTGGGATGCTTGGTGGTATTTCCTAAAATTTGGAAGGCCTATACCGCCTCTGTTCTTGGGGAGTTGCAGTAGTCTGATCTGTATTCTAGGTTTTTTGTCTTCCCATAAAAATCGTCTCTGCGCTCTGGTTAGGGTGGAGAAAAAGGTCTCAGGTATTTTAATGGGGAGGGCATTGAAGAAATAGAGGAGTCTGGGTAGTACCATCATTTTGAGTATGGCAGCTCTACCGAACCATGAAAATGTTTTCGATTGCCATTTTTGGAGATCTCTAATTAATGTTTTTAGTAGTGGTTCATAATTGTGTTGATATAGAGAGTCTATATCCTTGGTTAGCTTAATCCCTAAATACTTTAACGTATGTGTTACCCATGTGTAGGTGTGGTTGTCTTTTAGTAATCTCAGTTGGTCTGGTGGTAGGTTAATGTTCAGGGCTTCGGATTTTGCGCTATTAATTTTAAAATTAGAGATGTAACCGAAGGTTTCAAATGTTTTTTCAAGGTTGGGGATGGAGATGTGTGGCTCTGTAAGGAAGAATAGGAGATCGTCTGCATATGCCGCGGTCTTATATTCTCTATCCCCAACCTTGAAACCCTTTATGTCCTTGTTAATGTTGATCATTCTAATTAGGGGTTCCAGTGAGATGATGAAAAAGGGGGGGAAAGGGGGCATCCCTGTCTCGTACCGTTTTGTATTTTTATCGGGTCAGAGAGTGTGTTATTAACTTTGATTCTGGCCTGAGGATTTTGGTAGAGTGCTGATATCCAAGACATCATATTTTTATCTAGACCGATATGGGAACAGGTACGTATCATGTAGTCCCAAGAGACTCTGTCAAAAGCCTTTTCGGCGTCGGTGGAGAGTATGAGTTTGTCATTCTTGGAGAGTTTGGTAAAATGTATCAGGTTAAGTGCTTTGGTGATATTGTCCCTTGCCTCCCTCCCCGGCATGAATCCCACCTGTTCGGGACCGATAATCTTTGCTAAAAGGGGTTTGATTCTATTGGCCAATATTTTGGCTAGGAGTTTTAGATCGGTATTTAGTAGGGAAATTGGCCTTTTTTGCGCAGTCTGTATGGTCCTTGTCTGGTTTTGGGATCACTGCTATGTGTGCCATTAGAAAGGGGTCTTGGTGGTGTTTGTGTTTAGCTAAGTAGTTGAATGTCGTTAGTAAGGGTTTGGTTAGTTGGTGTACGTAGGTCTTATAATATTGAGAAGTGAAGCCGTCAGGGCCAGGGCTCTTACCCGATTTTAGTCCTTTAATTGCACCCAAAATCTCTGTAGTAGATATGGGCTCCTCTAGTTGTTGCACGTCTTCTTGGGATAGTTGGGGTAGTTTGCTGTCTTTTAGAAACTGATCTATTGTTTCTTGTATTGTATGTGTAAGGTGGTGGGGTTTATGTTGGTTCGGTAGGTTATAGAGTTTCGTGTAAAATTTATGGAAGAGGTCCGCGATCTCAGTATGGCTGTGTCTGGACGTGCCGTCTGCGTCTTTTATTGCATGTATTGTGTTTGTCATCTGTGCGTCTTTGAGGGCCTTGGCCAGTAATTTCCCACTTTTGTCGCCGTGTTCAAAGTAGATGCCCTTCTTAAAGAAGAGTGCTTTCCTAACCCTGATGTCTAGTATTTGTTTTAGTGCAGTCCTGCATCTTGTAAGCTCTTCCTCAACTAGAATAGAGAGTGATTGTGCAGCGTTTCTAGTTTATGTATTTGTGTGGTCAGACTGGTTATTTCCTTCTCCCTCTCTTTCTTCTTCCTTGCACCCCATTTCATTAGGTGTCCTCTTATGACGCTCTTGTGGGCTTCCCAGTTAGTCAGGGGGTCAGTGTCTAAGTCAGTGTTAATCCTGAAATAGTCATTGATAGCGTTGTGTATGTCGTCTTTTATCTCCTGGTCTGTTAGTAGAGAGGCGTTCAGTCTCCAGTTGAAGAATGGTTGTTTAGGGGTATCAAGTTGTATAGAGATTGCTGTGGGGGCATGGTCCGAGAGCGATATAATGCCTATGTCTGCTGACCTGACGTTTTGGATGTCTCGTTGTGTGACAAATATGAGGTCAATACGTGAGTATTTTTTGTGGGGGTGGGAAAAGAAGGTGTAGTCCTTTCCCAGTGGTGTGGACAGCTCTATAAGTGTCAACTAGAGAGAGAGAACTGATCAGTAATTTGATGCGCCTGAGTATTCTATATGTCACTGTCGTGTGGCCTGTGGAGGTGTCTCTGAGGGGCGAGAGGGGGATATTGAAGTCCCCGCCTAGGATAATGCATCCGTCTGCAAACCCTTTCAGTTCGTCTATGAGTTTTCTGCAGAAAGGGACGTGTGTCTTGTTTGGAAAGTAAACATTAGCTAGTGTGACAGGTGTCCCGGCCCAGTCTCCTTTGAGGAACAAGTAACAACCTTCCGGATCTATAAGTTTGTGCTGGAGTTTGAAAGGGGCTTCTTTGTTAATGAGGATTGAGACACCTTTCGTCTTAGCTAGGGGGTTAGAGGCGTGGTGTATTTCTGTGTATATGTTGTCTGTGATTTTGGGTATGTGCTTAGTCTTGAAATGATTTTCTTGTAGGTACACTATCATCGGGCGGGTTTTTTTAAGTTCCCTTAGTAACTTAGATCTTTTTTCAGGCTGGTTGAGGCCATTAACGTTGTGTGATACAAGAGTCGGTGACTTCCCTAGTTGGGAGTATGCCATGTTGTGACGTTTCTAAGCGCCCTGGGTGACCGGTTGTGGTGGGCTGGGTAGTGTTTGGGTGGGGTTCAGACCGTGAAATGTACCAGTTGGTTTAGTGTTCCAACTTTCAGGGGGACAGATTTTGCGTGGTTGGATGATACAAGGGTCAGGGAGAGGGAGGGTGTGGGGGGGGAGGATTGAGGCAAGGGAGGGAGGGTTTATCGTGGGGTCTGGGGTTGGGGTGGAGGGGGGCTGTTGAGTGGATGCTCAAATCTCACCTAAGTGGTGAGGAGCCGGATAGTACCTAAGAAAATCAGGTACTAATTGTACTCTTAGGGGAAAGTGGGAGGAGCGGTAGTGGACGTCAGTCACCGGCAAGGAAGGTATTGCCAGTGAGGAGTCTGTGTTACCTAGAGGTAGGGTCTATAGTAAGACCGGGAGGCCCGGGGGTGTTGTGAGATTGATTGTTGTTCATAGTTTTAACCGTCTTTAGAATGTGTGTGTCGTGAAGAGGGGGACACAGGGGTAGGTTATTGGTGGTTTTAAGTGTCATTCAATGAGATACCAATAACTTAAGTGGTGTATTGACCACTGAAATAAATCGCATATAAATAACTTTAAGAACCTTAAATAACAGTGGTAACCTTGTGGCTGTAGTAGATCAATTGTCACCTGGACTATTAACAGGGTAGCGGAATAGTGCGTGCCCTGTGGGCCATCAGCAGATCTGTGGGTGGTTTGATCAGTATATATAGGTACCGATCCATGTTCGGTTCAAGTAGCTTTGTATGAGAATAATCCTGATGATTTCAGGAATTATCTCAGGATGGCGGACCCCATTTTTCACTGTCTGTTGGCTTTGCTGTCCCCTTATATTAGCAGGCTGGATACCTGCATGCGGCAAGCCTTCACTGCGGAGCAGAGGTTAGTTGCCACGTTGAGGTACTTGGCGACAGGGAGAAGCCTTCAGGACCTCAAGTTCTCGACAGGCATCTCCCCCCAGGCTCTGGGGATCATTATTCCAGAGACCTGTTCTGCCATCATCCAGGTCCTGCAGAAGGACTATATGAGAAGTTTTATTCTTTAACATCACAAAGTATGTATTTACTGTTTGCTAATGTATTGTATTTCTTTCCTCGTTCCCTAATACCAGGATTTCAATATGCTGTAATATGCTGTGCCATTTTGTCCTCATGCATGTTGGATTTTTGTATGTTCCTTTTTTGTCCTTCATGCATATTTGCCTTCACTAACCCCCCCAGCATGCTATCTGGGGCCCATATACTCCTATAGTCTAGTCACTTAACAATGTATTTTGTCAGCTCCATTGTAATGCTTTACCCTAAACACCCCCTAAAATTTGTACAAATGTTATAGTTGTCCTTAAATTCATTCAGAGTGCCTGAGGCTTTGTTTTGTGGTGCCCAAAATCTTTTGGGAACCCTCCCTCCACCCAACTGCTGAGATTGATTGAGATTGAACAATTGAGATTCACTGTATTCCCCATGTTCGCTGGCGGCGGGGAGGCATGTGGTTCCCTCACCCCCCCAGGCACCCCATCTGGGAGCAAACTGTGCCTAGGTGGGCAAGGGCCACCCCACCCCTTGGTGTTCGAGTATACAGATAAATTTAGTATTAGTTTTATATCGTTGACATTCGATCAACAGTATCTTAGAAAGGATATAGTAAGAAATTCAAGAGAATGAGAAAAGAATAGAAGCAAAGAACAGTAGATAAAGAAAAAAAAAAACAAAGTTCACCATAACTAGCCCGGTTGAGGGTGAGTTTCATCCAACCTTTATGTTTAGGGTCATATGACCGTCTCATCAAATGTTCACACCAAAGAATTTAAGACCTGCGTATAGTGAGTACCATTTGTGCCAAGGTTCCCATATTGTGTGTATTGAATTGTAATTCCCAGTACTGTGAGCAAATTGAGTTTCATAAGCGCAATGTGTGTTAATTATCTGTAGTGCTTCTGCTATTGTAGGAGAGTTAGTATCTTTCCAATGGCGCACTATGGTAAATCTCGGAGTAGAGAATTCATCCACTTCTAGTGATAGGAGTGCCATGCCCAGGGAAAGTGCAACTGTGATGTTTGTGATACCTTTGATAATCTGGAAGATAAGCACCCAGAATCTTTTGATGTGTGGGCATGTCCACATTATGTGTATTAGGGTGCCCGTCATTCCACAATTCCTCCAACAGTGTGTCTTGAGCAAACTTAGATATGCGATATGGGGATAGGTACCATCTTAATAGTAGTTTTTGGAATAGTTGGGAGATTGGCACTCCTCGTGGATGCATATGTTATTTTTAGGGCGTTTTCCCATTGAGTTATTGTGTAGCTCTTCCCAAAATCCTTTTCCCAGGAAGTTATATGAGTGGTTTTGTTAAACGACTGGTCTTGTAGATGTTTGTATATTAGGGATGTTCCTTTTAGTTTTGTATTGTTATTGGTGAAGAACAACGCCACCCGCCAGGGTAGTCGGGTAACGATCTCCTCTCCTTTTTCCCTAATGAGGTGTGTTAACTGGATGTATTGGTACTTGTCCGAGAAAGGGATAGAACATTCAATCTGCAGTGCTCTAAACGTTTTAATTGCAGGGCCTACAAATAGGTCTTTATATTGGATTTCTTGTGTGGAGCTGGTACCCCAGTTATGCAAAGAAATATCTGGGATCATGAATGACATGGCTGTTATTGGGAGTTTGAGTGGGACAGTGGGTCTTCCGATTTGGCGGATTTAATAAGTTGTTGCCAAGCGTCAGTAGACGCCTGTATAGTGGGCGATATGTTAGACGTCTGAATGGATTTAGAGTGTGAAGGACTGGCTATCAAATAACTGTATAAGTTCCCCCCCCCCTTGATCTGGTAGCTTTCCAGTTCCGTCCATAGGTTTTTAAGGTGGTCAGGGAACCAAGCTTTTACTTGAGTCAGTATTGTGGCTATATAGTAGTAATTTATTGAAGTATAGCCTATCCCCCCAGCTGATTTTAACTTAATAAGTTTATGGAATGCGCAACGTGCCTTTTTACCTATCCATAAATATCTATTTATTTCTTGTTGTGCCTGTTGGAAAAAGGATTTGGGAATTGGTATTGGCAGTGTTCTGAACAGATACAGGAACTGTGGAAGAATCTGCATTTTAAATGCGGCTAACCGACCTGTCTAAGATAGCTCAAATTTTTGTAGGGTTGTTAGTTTAGTTCGTAGATTAGTAATGAAAGGGGTATAGTTCGCCTTAACCAGGTCTGAAATGTGAGGAGTAAGGGTGATTCCCAGGTATGCTATACCACTGTCTTTCCATGTGTTAGGGAAATTTGCTGAGATATGTTGTTTTGTTGCCCGAGAGAGTCCTAATCCCAATAAATATGACTTGGATTCATTGACCTTATAGTAAGATATTTCATTGAACATTTGCAAAGCTTGATGGACCAAGGCCAGGGAAGTAGGGACGTTAGTGAGCATCAGGATGATGTCATCCGCAAATAGGCTAATGGAATGCATTTTGCCTCCTACCACCACCCCAGTAATGTCAGGGTGTTGACGTATATATGCTGCCATGGGTTTCATTAGTAGGTTAAAAATTAAAGGTGACAGAGGGCAGCCCTGTCGGGTGCCGTTCGTGATGTTGAAGGGGGTAGATAACATACCTGATACATAAACCTGGGCAGATGGATTTGTGTACAATGCCATGATGGCCTGTAGCATTTGGCCTTGAAAGCCAAACTTACAGAGGACTTGTTTAAGGTAGTCCCAATGTATTCGATCAAACGCCTTCTCTGCATCCAACGCGAGGAGCAGAGAAGGCGTTTTGGTCTTGTTGGTGAGGTGTATGATATTAATTAATCGCCTGGTGGCATCCGCTGTCTGGCGGCCTTTTGTAAATCCAGACTGGTCGGGGTGAATTAGTGACGGAAGTAGATCAACCAGTCTGTTGGCTATTAATTTAGCATAAATTTTTAGGTCGTTGTTGAGTAAAGAAATTGGACAGAAGTTTTGTTGAGTATTGGGTTCCTTCCCTGGCTTGGTAATGCAACTATCAATGCTTTCAACATTTCAGATGGAAAGTACGAGGAGGAAGCAGCGCAATTGAATATATACCAACAAGTTTGGGAGCTAAAATGTCCCTGAACGTCTTAAAATATTCACCTGTAAAACCGTCAGGTCCAGGAGATTTATTGCCTGGTAGAGTGTTGATTGCTTGGGAGACTTCCTGAAGTGTGAATGGGGAGTACAGCAATTTGCTCTGCAGTGAGGTGAGGGATGTTCACTTTGTTCAAGAATTCTGTTATTTTATGAGGTAGAGGTTGTGTTGTGCTTGGGTCGTCTTTCAAGTTATATAATGAGCCATAATAGGCACTAAATGCATCTGCTATGGCCTGGGGGTGATATAGTTTGGAGTGATTATGAGGATGGAGAATATGGGCTATTTTGGTTTTATATCTAATTCCCCTAAGGCGGGCTGCCAGCAATTTTCTTGCCTTGTTGCCATTAGCATAATACGTCATCTTTAATCTCCTGGAAGACTTTTCAAAGTAAGAAGACCCTGCATGAACGCCTTGTGTGTATTCCACGTCACAAAGGGATCCGCTACAGAGTCTTCGTTACAATCAAAAAATTCAAGTAATTATTTTAGCAAAGATGACCTGGACGGATCTCCCTGGAACAGCCGCGGGTTGGATCTCCATATGTAGGTTGGATTGCTATTGGAAGAATCATCAACCCGCATCGATACCGAGGCGTGATCCAACCGTGTTATATTATTTATGGTAGATGCTTTGATCTTTGTTAGTAACCATTTATCTGTTAAAAAAAGGTCCAGTCTGGTGTATATTTTGTGGCTAGAAGAAAAGAAAGAATAGTCCCTCTCTGTGGCATTGACACATCTCCATGCATCATATAGCTCGTAGCTCTGTAGAAGTGGTTGGAGGGACAGTTGTTTCCTTGTGGAAAGAGAGCTGGAATCCACCCTAGGATCAGGTGGCAAATTGAAGTCCCCACATAGTAGTAGATGCCCCTTTTTCACGTGGGATACCTTTTTCATAAGTTTGTGAATAAATCCGGTTTGGTTGTTATTAGGTGCATAGGCGTTTACAATTGTATATGTAGAAGAGTTTATATCACACACCAAGATGTGGAATCTGCCATGTGGATCCTGTATCTCTTTGTGGATTTGGAAAGCAACAGAGTCTCTGATTGCTGTCAACACCCCTCTTTTTTTAACTTCCGAGTTGGCAAAAAAAACAAATGGGAACTTGGGGTAGGAGCAAATGGGCTGGGCATTCTCTTTAAAATGAGTCTCCTGTACACAAAGGACATCTCCATTGTGTTGAATAGCCTCTTTCCACATGGATCTGCGTTTTGCGGGGTGGTTAAGCCCCCTAGCATTAATGGTCAGAAAATGAACAACCATTTGTAACGCCAATATGGTGTGTGTAGTGTTGCATGTGTTGGTAACACTTACATCTGGTCTTGAAGAGATCTCGTAAGGACTTGAGTCCCGAAGGCTTGCTGTGTGCGAAGGTGGAAGGCTGTGGTAGAGACATCATTTCAGTAGGTTGGTGGCATCTGCTACTGCGGGCATAAACAGTACTTAGGTGAAACAAAAAAAAACACTGGATAACAAACAAGGAACTCAGTTAAGAGAGCAAGAAGGTCATTGTGACCTGAGTGTGACAAATAGTCACTCAAAAAACTCTTGAGGGTTAAGTGAAAAAAGGAACAACAACAAAAAAAAAAAAAGAAAAAAGAATGGTTCAGCTTAGCAGCAAATGTTCCTCCTAGTCAGGGAACAGTAGGTAATGTCGTGAGCTGGCTGCAGGTAATTTAAGTATGCTTGCGGGCATTCCTTGAGGTAACCAGGTTCCAGTCCTCTTCAGTGCGGTGAGGGCTGCGGGAATTGCTGGCCTCCATGGTGTGTTCAGGAATGATGTGCCATTTTTGGAGAAGCTGCATCCCTTTGGCAAGGGTGTCCACTGTGTGATCCCTCCCATCTTTAGTGATGATCAATTTTGTAGGGAACCCCCATTTATATGAGATCTTGTGGTTTCTCAGCGCTTTGGAAATCGTAGTGAGGTTCCTTCTCTTTTGTAAAGTGAACTGGGAGAGGTCCGCAAAAAATTCCAAATCCTTGTATTGGGGAGGAAGGTGCTCTTTATTTCTCGATACGGTCATTAAGCGTTCCTTTATGTGGAAAAAAATGGAGTCTAAGGATGACATCCCTGGGTACGTTGTCCGGTAGGTGGGGCGGTTTGGGCATTCTGTGGATTCTGTCCACTGTGATATCTAGTTCAGTCAGCTCCGGTATCATGGTCTGAAATAGCTGGGCTACATACACCCGCAGATCAGATTGTACGACCGATTCGGGGACACCTCTAATTTTAAAATAATTTTTTCTTGAGCGGTCCTCAATGTCTGCCATTTTAGCTTTAATGGCATCCATTTCATCTGCATGGTCATCATGAGCGTCTACCAGGTCATTGATGGTGGTCTCAAATTCCCCCATTTTGTGTTCTATATGGTCTGTTCTGGAAGAGATTTCTTTCAGTTCCATCCCAAAGTTATGGACACATGACAGCATGTCAGCATGAAGTGAGCTCTTAAGGGAGACTAGCATGTCCTTTAAGGTCGTGTCCAGCACAGGCTGATTAGATGTGGGGAAAGCGATGGGGCGTGGCCAAGCTGGAGACCTGAGCGGACGTGTGTGACCAGAGCTCCGCATCCACCGGCTGATTTTATCCTTATATACCGGGATTACTCCCACATATCCCCCTGCCTTAGACCCAGCACACCTCCGGGGCATGTGGAAAGGGAAAACCGGGTCCGGGAGACGTACTAACTTGACGTGTAGCGCCAGTATGGCGACGCAGACTGCCTCAAGTGACCCAGCTACCTTTACGGCCCTTATGCAGGCCATTACCAGCTGCAAAACAACCATGACCGAAAAAATAGACCTCCTGCAGATAGACTTTGGTCTCCTCAGTCGGGACATGGATAAAATCCGCGACAGGCTGGGGGAGGCAGAGCGGAGAGTGGGGGAATCGGAGGACACAGTAAGAGAGCACAGGGCCTCCATACACACCCTGCAGTCCAGAATGTGGTACCTGGAATCCCGTGCAGAGGACAGTGAGAACCGCAGCAGGCGCAACAATTTGAGGGTGGTGGGCCTGCCGGAGGGCGCGGAGGGCCAGGACCCCACAGCCTTCACTGAACACCTTCTCCAGTCACTTCTACCGGGGGCGCAATTTTCCCAGCAGTTTGTTGTGGAGCGGGCGCACAGGATGCCAGCGGTGAGAGGCCCACAAGGTTCACCCCCCCGCACGTTTATATTCCGTCTTCTAAACTTTAGAGACCGGGACCTTGCCCTGAGGGAAGCCAGGAAGGTGGAAGAACTCCGGTTCAATAATGTGAAACTAATGCTGTTCCCGGATTACTCTGCTGAAACCCAGAGATTGAGGAGAACATTCAACCATGTAAAGGCCCAGCTGCAGGCAAAAGGTATGAAATATATATATATATATATATATATATATATATATATATATATATATATATATATATATGCTATTTCCTGCACCCCTGCGAGTGGTAGATGGGGAATCCACAAAATATTTCACTTTGCCGGAGGATGCGTTCCAGTGGATTGAGAGCCTGCCCAGAGCAAGGTAAATTCCTCCACTTTGACTTTCTGCATGTGCTTTTTACAAAATGACCACTGCCCGCGCCATCTCCCCTAGATGTCACAGACTTGCCAGGATACCTAAATGCCCGCTCACAGACCCCTGACCCACGGGGGGCTGATTGCCGGATGGCTTGGCTTCCCTGTCACCCCAATGTCAGATGCAGGACTGGTCTACAAAGACCCCCCCTCCCCCGTATTCTTTGTGCTCTATGTTGTCTCATGACCAAGGCAAGGGGAGGTGGGAAATCTACTTGTTATGTTATGGCCTGGGTGAGGATTATGGCAGCCAATGCAGAGCGCTGGTCATGGCACTGATGAACGCAACAATATGAACAGCAATGGCAGGACTGCATTGAAAGGCACGGTGGGCTACTTAGAATGACATTGCACCCTGTTCAGTGAACTCATTTCCGTACTTATCGGATGTTTGATTGAGCCTCTCATACCCCTTTTCAGGAACGCATTTTTACCCCCCCCCCCTTTTTTTTTTTTTTGTACTCTTACCCTGGCTTTTCTTTTTTTGTTGTGTTTCTTGTTCTGCATCCAACGCATTGTTTCTCTGTGAAGGACCACCGGCAGGAGAATGAACGGATTGGCCATGTGATTCGGGACTACTGAGCTGCCAAAGGGGGTGACCCGAGCATTCAAAGAAACTTACCTTCAGGTGGAGGGGAATGTGGTAACTGTGACGGGGGGAGGGGGAGCGGGTAGGCAACTATATGTGGTTGCGGGTTGAAAAGTTCTGAAAAAAGCACACCAACCTGATATGATCTGGGAGTGGATGGGGTCCCCCATCCCTCCCTGGGGAAGGGGACGAATAAGTGATATGTTGTGGCTATGTGGGACTGTTTTCTTTTTCTTTTTTTGATGTGGGAGGGAGGACATGTTTGTTCCCGGTACATGTGTGTTGATTTTTCTACTGGTGCTCGTGGGTGCGGACGCGACGATTGCACGGTTTAGGGTATAAGGTCTCGGTTCATAGCTTGGCCGCGGCCCCATAGGAGACCTTCCTAGTCAAGTTAGGGGTTGACGGTTTTGGGGTAAAGCACACCATGGGGTTCCTTTTTATCCATGGCTGTGGGGGGTGGGGGGGATGGGATACTGGCTGTGTTACTAGCCTTGGTTATACCTTCTCTAAGGTTGATGTTTCTCTCTTTCCGTTTCTTAGGCCTTGCCTTTTCTCTATTTTTTGGTTACTTCTTTCTCTTCACCATCTTTCTCTTTCCTTTTGTGTCTCAGTGCAGTGGTCTTCCCAAAGGGGAGCAGTTAGAAATAACCCATGGATATTGGGTGTGTGGTGGGTGGCTGGGTGATGGCATTGTCACATACTGGTGGGACGGGATCAAAGGAAGGACTACCCCCATAGGGCATGGGACTCCCTATTGGTCAGTTGACTCTATGCAACAAGATACGGGATGGCGACCCTACGGATAATATCTTGGAATACTAGGGGCCTCAATGATAAAATCAAACGGTCGTTGGTGATGTCCTTTCTTAAACAACACAACCCCCACATCTGTATTCTGCAAGAAACCCACCTGGTGGGTAAAAAAACCTTATGCCTCAAAAAACCATGGGTGGGTAAATACTATCATGCTGCCTACTCCTGCTATGCCAGGGGAGTAGGCATCCTGATACACATCAGTAACGTTTGAACTCCTAGATGTTAAACTTGACCCAGGGGGTAGGTACGTTTTGGTACATGCTGTAGTGAATACATTAGAAATGCTGATTATTGGTGTCTATATCCCACCCCCAGCCAATATGTCCTTGCTTAAAAACCTGGTACCCATAATTGCTTCATATACAACAGACAATGTTTTAATTGCAGGTGATTACAATATGCTCCCAAGTCCAGCCTTGGACAAGCTCGCATCAGGCACGGCTACTGACTCACCCCTGTCCAGGTGGGCTTCCCTATACGGGCTGACGGACATCTGGAGGTGGAAGCACCCAGAGGTGCGTGCGTTCACCTGCCAATCCGCGTCATACCGTTCCATGTCCCGCATAGACCTAATGTATGCTAGTGAAGGAATATTGAGGAGGATAAGCAGAACCGAAATGTTGCCGCGAGGCATATCTGACCATGCTCCCATGTTGTGCTGCATCCAGACGTCTACCCCCACCTCAGAGAGGGTGTGGCGTCTGTCCCGATATTGGATAGCTGACCCCACGATTGACTTTGAAATGTCCACTCTTATTGCTGAGTACTGGAGGCTGAATGCGCACACGGCATCCTCAGATGCGACATGGGACGCATTTAAGGCATATGTTAGGGGTTGCTATCAATCCTCCATAGCCAGAGCCCGTAGGGACTCAGCTATAAAGGTGGAGCAGGCAGAGAGTAAGGCAAGCAACCTAGAGGCCCAATATACACAGACCCAAAACCTGCTCACCCGCCTTGATATGCAAGCGGCCTACCGCGAGGTGGTTCTGCTGCGCACTGCTAAGGCCAACAAACGCCAACTATCGCAAACCCAGAGAATTTTCGAACAAGGGGAAAAGACTGGCCGCCTGCTGGCCTGGCTGGCAAAGGAACAGAGTTCCTCGGCTACCATAGCTAGGATCAGGGACGACCAAGGGGTAGTGCTAACTGAACCTCGGGCTATTAATGACAGGTTTTCTGCTTATTACCACTCACTATACTCCTCTAGAGCACAATACACACAGACGGACCTGAAGGAATTTCTTGACAGAATAGACTTCCCCCGCCTCACCGACACTAGCAGATGCAGCCTGTGACGGAACGTCCCTACACTCCTCTTGAGTGCGTTCGTCATATATCACTTGCTTCCAGTCTGGATACGGGTATCAGATATTCCAACAGCTCCCAAGCACCAAACGAGGCGACACTTGCTTAGTTGCTCAAACATGGACTGAAGATTTATTACAAAGATTACATTTATATACAGTAGAAGAGGAGATCCCCCCTCCTGCTCATATTATTCTAACAATACACTTGTAACAACTTAACATAAACTAATTAGCTAATTCCTTTAAGCAGCCGATGTGACTCAGGATTTCACTACAGGCCAGACTTGTGGTCACCGAGCTAAACACAGTTGATTATAAATTAACATAATTACCACCACAAGACATCTCATCACAATAGCAGGAGACCACCAGTAACAGACGGAGCGTCTCCTGCATTGTGCAGAGGACAATGGGATCAACTAACTCAATTAACATCTAGCATCAGAGTGTATGTCCCAACAGCATGAGACACACACATTATATATATATATACATATATACAGCATTGAATGTTCTCCTTCACCCTGTGCCCCTTAAAATCCAGGGCCCATGATCGGTGGGCAGGAGGCTCGTAGTTAGTCCTCTCAAAAAGCCCGTGTCCTGGCTAGGTCTGTCACATTTCTCCCCTTTCGGCAGGAGACTAACACAGGAGGAGACCCCAGACGGGTTGACTCCGAAGTTAGTCCATAGTTCCAGTCCTCTAATGCCTGTACCCACACAGTACCCCAAACAAATTGTTTCAAACAGAGCACTCACCCAGCCAACCTCTGCCTCTCTCATAGAACATATCCGCCGCTGGGGAGAGGCCTGGACTGGCCCTTCTCCCTGGAGTCTTTTCAGCCGCTGGAGAGAAGACAGGGTGACTGGGCCCACTCCATCATACTGTTGGGGATCTGGGCCGACCGCCCAGCATCCCTGGGGTATACAGGTGGGGACTGAAGTCCCATCCACCGATATCAGCTCAAGCTGCCGTTGTGAAGTGCAGATTGCATCCTCTCCTTGGGTCCTGAGCTGCTGCTCGGGAGTGACCACCACCTCCTCACCCTGGGCCTCCAGAACTGCCACAAGTGTGGGGCAGAGGTCTTGGACCCTCTGTCCGGTTGCCAGCACTTTAGCTGGGTTGGTGTCATCATTCTGGGGCGCCGTCTGCTGCTGGACAGTGTGACCGATCGCCCCAGCTTCTTGAAGCTGTAGAGACACTGTAGGTGCTAGGCAGAGGCCAGCGGTGCTCTGCCCTGTTGCCAGTGATTCAGCTGGGAGTAGCAGCTTCACTACATCAGCTTGTCGCCGGAGAGAGGGGCCAACTGCCCCGGCTTCCTGGAACTCCACAGATACTGCTGTTGGTGCTGGGCAGAGCTCAATGAAGTTTGGCCCTAATACCAGCTCTTCTGATGGAGGCTCATCAGGCTGTTTTTCCTCAGCAGAAAAGTCTATCAAATCCCCAGTCTCTGCAACTGGTGTCTGGGGATAAAGATTCACCATCTCCTGTCCATGGAACCCAGAAGATGCTATCAGTGCTGAGCAGAGGTTGGCAGAGCTCTGGCCGGTTGTCAGCACTTCAGTTTCTGGGGTGGCAATTTCCAGATTTTCCACTGCCGATTCCCTGGCATGCTGCTGGACAGGCACATTCCTCCATCCAAGATCATCCCATGCAGAAACAGGATCATCAAGGTCAGTCAGCACTTGCTGCATCCGCCATAAGACCTCCGCATCCATAGCTGTAGGGGCAGGTTGGCAAAGCACACTGTTACTCTGCCACATTGCCGACTCTTCAGCCAGACCAGAGTTGTCCACTGGTATTTCCTGATAGTCCCAGGCAAAGGGAGCCCGGCCCTGGCGCTGAGCAGAGTCTAGCAGCCGTCTGTAGGCAATTTCCAGCTCCCATTCCTGATCGGCCAGAAACTCCAAATCTTCCAGTGCCCAGTGCACTTCCGAGATGTTCAGTAGCCCTTTTCTGAAATCCATGATTTCATCCAACCGCCACTCCAAATCACTCCCAAAGTTAGAGTCCCCTGTCAGCTTCACATACAACAGTCCCAGGCCGCCGTAGCTTAAGCCTTCCGTTGGGCTGTCATCTGCTATCCAAGGGCATGCTTGGGATACATGCCACCGGAGGGCTCTGTAACTTTCATCCAGCTTCATCTCTGCCCAGATCAGCCTGCTTAATTCAGCTGTCTGCTCCTTGTGCGGTTTCTCTCCCAAAAACAGCACCCGCAATCCATACTGCGACCAGTACCTTTCCTGGATGGAGGGGAGAACTTTTCCCTGGTGACGCCGCTCACAGGCTAGCGCTTCCTTCCAGAGTTCACAGCGGATAGAATCAAACCATCCCAGCAGGACCTGCTCTGATACTGGTCCTCTGTGCTGTAGCTGCATCTCTCGCAACCTCCTCCTGAATTCCTCTTCCATGGCGGCTGGTATCTGTACCTCTCCTCCTCTCCTGCTATCCGGACCTTGTATCCAGGTGGAGGTTTGGATGTCCCAGACTGCAGGAAGCATAATCCCACTGCTTGCCAACAATGTGACGGAACGTCCCTACACTCCTCTTGAGTGCGTTCGTCATATATCACTTGCTTCCAGTCTGGATACGGGTATCAGATATTCCAACAGCTCCCAAGCACCAAACGAGGCGACACTTGCTTAGTTGCTCAAACATGGACTGAAGATTTATTACAAAGATTACATTTATATACAGTAGAAGAGGAGATCCCCCCTCCTGCTCATATTATTCTAACAATACACTTGTAACAACTTAACATAAACTAATTAGCTAATTCCTTTAAGCAGCCGATGTGACTCAGGATTTCACTACAGGCCAGACTTGTGGTCACCGAGCTAAACACAGTTGATTATAAATTAACATAATTACCACCACAAGACATCTCATCACAATAGCAGGAGACCACCAGTAACAGACGGAGCGTCTCCTGCATTGTGCAGAGGACAATGGGATCAACTAACTCAATTAACATCTAGCATCAGAGTGTATGTCCCAACAGCATGAGACACACACATTATATATATATATACATATATACAGCATTGAATGTTCTCCTTCACCCTGTGCCCCTTAAAATCCAGGGCCCATGATCGGTGGGCAGGAGGCTCGTAGTTAGTCCTCTCAAAAAGCCCGTGTCCTGGCTAGGTCTGTCACACAGCCTAGATGAGCCAATAACTGTTGAGGAAGTACAACATGCACTTGGTGGTTTGCATGCAGGGAAGACTCCAGGGACAGACGGCTTACCGACCGAGTTCTATAAACAATATAGTGAACAAGTAATAACACGGTTACACAGTGTAATGACCAGGGTGTTGGAGGGGGGCTCCCTCCCCGAATCAATGACTGAGGCGATTATCGTTGTGATTCCCAAACCTGGCAAGGACCCCGAATACTGCACCTCGTACAGGCCAATTTCTCTACTTAATGTGGATGTTAAAGTACTCACCAAAGTCCTGGCAAATAGGGTCAACAATATTATCCTCTCTCTCATTCACGAAGACCAATCTGGATTTATGCCCGGTAAGGGCACGGACATTAACCTCCGGAGGCTACACACAGTCCTGGCCGCCACTGATTGTCTCACTCCATCGGATCTAGTGGCCTCGCTAGATGCCGAAAAGGCCTTTGATTCGGTGGAGTGGACATATCTGTGGGAGGTACTAGGCAGGTTCGGCTTTGGGCCTAACTTTATTTCCCGGATCCAGGCACTGTACAAGTCTCCGAAGGCTAGAATCCGAACGGGAGCTAATATATCTATACCCTTTTCACTCAATAGAGGCACGAGACAGGGATGTCCCCTGTCTCCGGCTCTCTTTGCTCTGGCCATTGAGCCTATGGCTATCCTACTGCGCTCATCTGAAGCGGTATGTGGGATACCCATTGGCCCAGTCCAGGAAAGGGTCTCCCTCTATGCCGACGATACATTATTGTATCTCAGGAACGATGGGAACTCACTGGAAGCGGCCCTGGCTATCATTGATGAATTTGGTAGGTACTCAGGAGTATGTGTAAACTGGGACAAGTCGGTACTTTTCCCCCTATCCCCGTCAGGGACCACTCATATTCCGAATGCAACTCTAAAACTGGTCTCTCAATTCAAGTATCTGGGAGTGATTATCCAAAAAGACCCATCACAATATATCAAATACAACCTTAACCCGGTAGTCTCCTCTCTAGTCGAGAAATGCGCGACGTGGAAGACGCTACCCCTAACCCTAGTTGGCAGGGTCAACCTTGTCAAAATGTCCATTCTCCCTAAGTTCTTATACTTGTTTCGTCAATCACCTACACACATCCCGATATCATTTTTTAAGAAAATAGATAGCATACTCACTACGTTCCTCTGGCTTGGGGGGACCCCCAGGATAGCAAAAACAACACTACAACTTCCAATCTCTCTAGGGGGCCTGGCCCTTCCCTGCCTGCTTAAGTACTACTGGGCCGCGTTCCTGGTCACGGTGCGATGGTGGCTGGCGGACACACCGGCAAACCCGGCCGCCACACTAGAAGCAGCATTACTGGGATCATATACAGAACTTAGGAACCTGATCCACCGTGGACCCCGGTCCAATGGTGGGGTCACAATCCCTATGCGGACGACTCTGAAGGTATGGGACACTGTTAAATCTAAGCTACAAACGGAAGGTACATGGTCTCCCCACACCCCCCTGTGGGGCAACCCTAGACTGCCCCACTTCACAACTATCCCAGATCCAGTGTTATGGGCTAAAGACCCTAAACGACATAGTGACAAATGGTAGATTACTGTACTTTGACGAGCTCAAGACTTCCAAAAACCTTCCAAACCATATGCTGTTTCGGTACTTGCAACTGAGGCACGCCTTCCAGGCCCAATTTAAAGGCCCTGTACGTCTAGAGGTGAACGCAGTTGAAACACTGTTGGGCAGGTCGGATGGAAGGGGCACACTTTCAGACTTGTATGCCATCCTGGCTGGACTAGACACATCGAAAGTCACCCAACTATTTGACACATGGCAAGCAGATATACCTTCCTTGGCGGATGACGACTGGGAAGAGGGTATTCAGCAATTTCTACCTTTAATGGTCTCTTCTAGAGACCGCCTCGCCCAACTGAAATTTATTCACCGGGTCTATTACTCCCCTGACAGATTGGCCAAAATCTACCCAGACAGACAACCGACCTGCCGTAGATGCGACGCAGACATTGGCACCTTTTTCCATACGGTATGGTCCTGCCAACGCCTTGAAGGGTTCTGGAGGGGGGTAGTAGACGTAATCAACACTATAGGTAAGGTTAAAGTGACCTGCGACCCCAAATGTGTATTGCTGGGAATATGTGACACATTAGAAGCCCCCCAAGCTAAGAAGCTGTTCGTTTTCTACGCAGCTTTCTACGCGAGGAAAGCAATAATGCTGTGCTGGAATAAACCCACCCCTCCCACGGTTCTACAGTGGCAGACGCTTATTGATCAGGCGCTGCCGCTGTATAAACTGACATATCTTGGGCGCAACTGCCCACAGAAATTCGACAAAATATGGGCTGCTTGGGTCCGTGAAAGGAGACTTCCCATGGACTGACTTGGAGCATATGTTTTCACATAGGCATAGGGCAAAACTGGAGAATGCACAAGAACTGTGCATGGCTATAGACCGCAATGTAATAAATAATCGCACTGTGAGCAATAATTTGGGGATTCATGACAGAGTCAATAGATATATCCTCTTATTGATGCTTATCCCTGTACAGGGAACTGGGGGCCTCTCCCCCATCCTATACCTAACCTAACATATTGTAAAGTGGAAAGTATGCTTTTTCTTGGCCGCTGTAACACCACGCTGTATATGTAATGTATTCTTTTACCTTGTGAGGATGTATCACTGCACTTTGTTCTGTTTGTTTTAGTGTTGAAACTTTAATAAAAATTTTCTGTTAAAAAAAAGATGTGGGGAAAGCATCAATCGAGTCAGGGAGATCCCTGGTGTCCTCCCCTGAATCTGGGCCCTGGGACTGGGTAAGGCTAGGATCTGTGGCATCCAGCCTTAATCTTACTTTTTCTGGGCTTCCCGAGGATGGGGTATGTATGGGAGATTGTGGGCTTTTAAGTGGTGCCGTTCTTTTGCTGGGATTACCTTTAGAAGGTGCAGACAGTGGAGTGCTGGATCTGCCTTGTGCTTCAGGCCCGCCGCCGCCATCTTGTTTAGGCCCCAGCGGATAGTATTCCTTCAGTTTCTGTCGTTTTTTCATCTCCTTATTCCTCCTCGTCATGATCGTTCGGTGCCCCGGTCTGTACCTCAGCTCCGGTGTGTGTTTGGAGCGGGTTTTTGCTGTGGGTGCAGCCCAATGTGTGCCGGTTTGTCCCTGTGTGCAGCGGAGCTCCTCTACAGAGCGTCCATCTCAGTCCGCGGCAAGCCCCTGTGAATAATATTTAAATCCTGACTACACCACATGATGTCCTGGATTAGCCTTTGGGCACTGTCACTGGTGAAATGATCTGATTGTTCTTCCACAACCTGTACTTCACCTAAAAATAAAAAAAACACACCCTGTATTATAAATAGGCAGGCATACATGTCTTATTACCTGAATCTGCATTTTAAATGCGGCTAACCGACCTGTCCAAAATAGCTCAAATTTTTGTAGGGTTGTTAGTTTAGTTCGTAGATTAGTAATGAAAGGGGTATAGTTCGCCTTAACCAGGTCTGAAATGTGAGGAGTAAGGGTGATTCCCAGGTACGCTATACCACTGTCTTTCCATGTGTTAGGGAAATTTGTTGAGATATGTTGTTTTGTTGCCCGAGAGAGTCCTAATCCCAATAAATATGACTTGGATTCATTGACCTTATAGTAAGATATTTCATTGAACATTTGCAAAGCTTGATGGACCAAGGCCAGGGAAGTAGGGATGTTAGTGAGCATCAGGATGATGTCATCCGCAAATAGGCTAATGGAATGCATTTTGCCTCCTACCACCACCCCAGTAATGTCAGGGTGTTGACGTATATATGCTGCCATGGGTTTCATTAGTAGGTTAAAAATTAAAGGTGACAGAGGGCAGCCCTGTCGGGTGCCGTTCGTGATGTTGAGGGGGTAGATAACATACCTGATACATAAACCTGGGCAGATGGATGTGTGTACAATGCCATGATGGCCTGTAGCATTTGGCCTTGAAAGCCAAACTTACAGAGGACTTGTTTAAGGTAGTCCCAATGTATTCGATCAAACGCCTTCTCTGCATCCAACGCGAGGAGCAGAGAAGGCGTTTTGGTCTTGTTGGTGAGGTGTATGATATTAATTAATCGCCTGGTGGCATCCGCTGTCTGGCGGCCTTTTGTAAATCCAGACTGGTCGGGGTGAATTAGTGACCAAAGTAGATCAACCAGTCTGTTGGCTATTAATTTAGCATAAATTTTTAGGTCGTTGTTGAGTAAAGAAATCGGACAGAAGTTTTGTGGGGTATTGGGTTCCTTCCCTGGCTTTGGTAATGCAACTATCAATGCTTTCAACATTTCAGATGGAAAGTACGAGGAGGAAGCAGCGCAATTGAATATATACCAACAAGTTTGGGAGCTAAAATGTCCCTGAACGTCTTAAAATATTCACCTGTAAAACCGTCAGGTCCAGGAGATTTATTGCCTGGTAGAGTGTTGATTGCTTGGGAGACTTCCTGAAGTGTGAATGGGGAGTTTAATACAGCAATTTGCTCTGCAGTGTGAATGGGGAGTTTAATACAGCAATTTGCTCTGCAGTGAGGTGAGGGATGTTCACTTTGTTCAAGAATTCTGTTATTTTATGAGGTAGAGGTTGTGTTGTGCTTGGGTCGTCTTTCAAGTTATATAATGAGCCATAATAGGCACTAAATGCATCTGCTATGGCCTGGGGGTGATATAGTTTGGAGTGATTATGAGGATGGAGAATATGGGCTATTTTGGTTTTATATCTAATTCCCCCAAGGCGGGCTGCCAGCAATTTTCTTGCCTTGTTGCCATTAGCATAATACGTCATCTTTAATCTCCTGGAAGACTTTTCAAAGTAAGAAGACCCCGCATGAACGCCTTGTGCGTATTCCACGTCACAAAGGGGTCCGCTACAGAGTCTTCGTTACATTCAAAAAATTCAAGTAATTCTTTTAGCAAAGATGACCTGGACGGATCTCCCTGGAACAGCCGCGGGTTGGATCTCCATATGTAGGTTGGATTGCTATTGGAAGAATCATCAACCCGCATCGATACCGAGGCATGATCCGACCATGTTATATTATTTATGGTAGATGCTTTGATCTTTATTAGTAACCATTTATCTGTTAAAAAAAGGTCCAGTCTGGTGTATATTTTGTGGCTAGAAGAAAAGAAAGAATAGTCCCTCTCTGTGGCATTGACACATCTCCATGCATCATATAGCTCGTAGCTCTGTAGAAGTGGTTGGAGGGACAGTTGTTTCCTTGTGGAAAGAGAGCTGGAATCCACCCTAGGATCAGGTGGCAAATTGAAGTCCCCACATAGTAGTAGATGCCCCTTTTTCACGTGGGATACCTTTTTCATAAGTTTGTGAATAAATCCGGTTTGGTTGTTATTAGGTGCATAGGCGTTTACAATTGTATATGTAGAAGAGTTTATATCACACACCAAGATGTGGAATCTGCCATGTGGATCCTGTATCTCTTTGTGGATTTGGAAAGCAACCGAGTCTCTGATTGCTCTCAACACCCCTCTTTTTTTAACTTCCGAGTTGGCAAAAAAAACAAATGGGAACTTGGAGTAGGAGCAAATGGGCTGGGCATTCTCTTTAAAATGAGACTCCTGTACACAAAGAACATCTCCATTGTGTTGAATAGCCTCTTTCCACATGGATCTGTGTTTTGCGGGGTGGTTAAGCCCCCTAGCATTAATTGTCAGAAAATGAACAACCATTTGTAACGCCAATCTGGTGTGTGTAGTGTTGCATGTGTTGGTAACACTTACATCTGGTCTTGAAGAGATCTCGTAAGGACTTGAGTCCCGAAGGCTTGCTGTGTGCGAAGGTGGAAGGCTGTGGTAGAGACATCATTTCAGTAGGTTGGTGGCATCTGCTACTGCGGGCATAAACAGTACTTAGGTGAAACAAAAGAAACACTGGATAACAAACAAGGAACTCAGTTAAGAGAGCAAGAAGGTCATTGTGACCTGAGTGTGACAAATAGTCACTCAAAAAACTCTTGAGGGTTAAGTGAAAAAAGGAACAGCAACAAAAAAAAAAAAAAGAAAAAAGAATGGTTTAGCTTAGCAGCAAATGTTCCTCCTAGTCAGGGAACAGTAGGTAATGTCGTGAGCTGGCTGCAGGTAATTTAAGTATGCTTGCGGGCATTCCTTGAAGTAACCAGGTTCCAGTCCTCTTCAGTGCGGTGAGGGCTGCGGGAATTGCTGGCCTCCATGGTGTGTTCAGGAATGATGTGCCATTTTTGGAGAAGCTGCATCCTTTTGGCAAGGGTGTCCACTGTGTGATCCCTCCCATCTTTAGTGATGATCAATTTTGTAGGGAACCCCCATATATATGAGATCTTGTGGTTTCTCAGCGCTTTGGAAATCGTAGTGAGGTTCCTTCTCTTTTGTAAAGTGAACTGGGAGAGGTCCGCAAAAAATTGCAAATCCTTGTATTGGGGAGGAAGGTGCTCTTTATTGCTCGATACGGTCATTAAGCGTTCCTTTATGTGGAAAAAAATGGAGTCTAAGGATGACATCCCTGGGTACGTTGTCCGGTAGGTGGGGCGGTTTGGGCAGTCTGTGGATTCTGTTCACTGTGATATCTAGTTCAGTCAGCTCCGGTATCATGGTCTGAAATAGCTGGGCTACATACACCCGCAGATCAGATTGTACGACCGATTCGGGGACACCTCTAATTTTAAAATTATTTTTTCTTGAGCGGTCCTCAATGTCTGCCATTTTAGCTTTAATGGCATCCATTTCATCTGCATGGTCATCATGAGCGTCTACCAGGTCATTGATGGTGGTCTCAAATTCCCCTATTTTGTGTTCTATATGGTCTGTTCTGGAAGAGATTTCTTTCAGTTCCATCCCAAAGTTATGGACACATGACAGCATGTCAGCATGAAGTGAGCTCTTAAGGGAGACTAGCATGTCCTTTAAGGTTGTGTCCAGCACAGGCTGATTAGATGTGGGGAAAGCATCAATCAAGTCAGGGAGATCCCTGGTGTCCTCCCCTGAATCTGGGCCCTGGGACTGGGTAAGGCTAGGATCTGTGGCATCCAGCCTTAATCTTACTTTTTCTGGGCTTCCCGAGGATGGGGTATGTATGGGAGATTGTGGGCTTTTAAGTGGTGCCGTTCTTTTGCTGGGATTACCTTTAGAAGGTGCAGACAGTGGAGTGCTGGATCTGCCTTGTGCTTCAGGCCCGCCGCCGCCATCTTGTTTAGGCCCCAGCGGATAGTATTCCTTCAGTTTCTGTTGTTTTTTCATCTCCTTATTCCTCCTCGTCATGATCGTTCGGTGCCCCGGTCTGTACCTCAGCTCCGGTGTGTGTTTGGAGCGGGTTTTTGCTGTGGGTGCAGCCCGATGTGTGCCGGTTTGTCCCTGTGTGCAGCGGTGCTCCTCTACAGAGCGTCCATCTCAGTCCGCGGCAAGCCCCTGCGAATAATATTTAAATCCTGACTACACCACGTGATGTCCTGGATTAGCCTTTGGGCACTGTCACTGGTGAAATGATCTGATTGTTCTTCCACAACCTGTACTTCACCTAAAAATAAAAAAAACACACCATGTATTATAAATAGGCAGGCATACATGTCTTATTACCTGA
Source organism: Lithobates sylvaticus (assembly GCA_028564925.1). NCBI lineage: Eukaryota > Metazoa > Chordata > Amphibia > Anura > Ranidae > Lithobates > Lithobates sylvaticus. Next base: position 186,306,753 of record CM053031.1, on the reverse strand, counting down.
ATCTTGGGTGTCAGACAATCACCTGTTGTGGTCTCAATCTCAACCACCTCTCCTTCCTCCACATCCTCATCTTGTGGTGACCTCTGTTCCCTTTCATCAGGAGATGGGCGGTCCCTGGTGACATGATATTTCCTGATTCTTTGTTCCCCTATGAGAATAAAACAAAATGAATACTTAGCACACAGATATTTGAGCCAACAAATATGAATGATAAACATTGCTTGGAAGCGGGGGACAATTGTCTGTTTGGGCAGAACTCCAAGCTGAAGACATGATTTATTCCCTTAATTACTCAGGCTGGAATACTTACCTTTTTTGGATAAGTTTCCCACCTGGAGACACCCCAAAGTATCCACTGGAGTACCTGTGTTTGACACCCTAAAATGTTTGTTCTGGTGTCCCACTCTAGTGCACCTGAGTCCAGATGTGTAAACAGCTGCAGAGTGTCCTCTACATACATCACACTGAATGAAGATTGATATTCCTTCTAGGTTCAAACACATCTAGACAACAATGTCCTAAAAACTCTTTTGGATTAACTAAAAAATTTGAAGCAACAAATGTATTTAATCATTTATCTGTGAAAACATTGTATTTTGGATAACGAACAAGGTTTCCAACCAATGATTACTGTGCGTATGACCATGAAAGTAGCCATTTTGGAGTGTACAAGACCTTATTAAGGAAAAACACATGGCGCAGCATGCAATATTAATAATAATAGGTACACACGACATATACTTACTTTTTCGAAGAACTTTCTTGATCTTTCTGTACTGATCCTGCTCCCTTAATTTGAGGTCCGACCAGCGTTTCCTCAGTTGATCCTTGGATCGCCGTACCCCAAAATTACTGTACAGATTCTTCACAACTTTATTCATGATCTTGGCCTTTCTCATATTTGGGTTTGGGTATGGACCATAATTCCCCTCATAGTCGTTACTCCTCAAGATGTCCACCATCTCCAACATCTCCACAAAGGACATATTTGAGGCCTTATATCTCCTCCTCGATCGTGACGTTTCAGGCTCCGTGCTTTCCTCCTCCTCGTTACTGCTATTATGCACCTGCTGTGTCTCCGCCATGTTCCGCTCCCACTGCAACGAAAGAGACAGGGCGGCGAATATTATAGAAAGAACGTCAGGGGCAGGCGACGCGGGTGGAGATTCACGCATGCGCAGTGTATATAAAGCTTTAAACACATGTGTGTCGTAACTACGTTTGGTGTGCAGAGGAAGGAGGAACGAACGCCACGAACAACGACGAACGTTAGAACGAAGGTAAGATTTGAATTTTGGAGACATGTGCGGCCTATACTGAATCTAGATTGAGGCCAATATTGTGTTGAAAGATTATCCTGAGATGTTTATTTTTGTATTTTGTTTGGTCTTGCAGACATAATGCTGCCATTTAAGGACCCAGAATTCCTTGGGGAATTCATTGATAATTATCGGGAGATGAGAAATCTCTGGGAGGTGAAAAACCCCTTGTATCACAATAAACCAGCTAGGAGGGCAACGCTGGAGAAATTGCTTGAATTTGTAAAGACCGGGTCCCCGATGCAGACATCAGGTTTGTTGAAGCAAAAATTGGTAGCTTGAGAAGCACCTATAAGAAGGAGTACCAAAAGGTCCAGAAGTCCCTGAGGTCCGGAGCAGCAGCAGATAAGGTGTATGTACCCAGTCTGTGGTACTAGATGACCAGATTGAGGACAGGGAATCCCTTTCCACTCTTCCGGCACCCCTTCCCTCCAGCCTTCCAACCAGCCTTCCATCCAGCCTTCCCTCAACCCAAGCTGAGGCATCTGTGGACCAACCTGGGCTTTCCATACAGGAAGAGATTGAGGAGCCCAGATGGAGCCAGGTATAGGTTTTTTATACATAATTTTTCTGTGAAAAAAAAAAGATTGTTGGAAGTAGATGTTATTATTGCTAATAAATGAATGAAGTAACACAAAGTGTTTAACATATTTATAGACAGAAGTGGCCAAAAAAGTTTAGGACAAGAAGGAAAAATGCTGGGCTCAGAATTATACTTTTTTCTATTTCTTTAACATTAAATTTGCAACAGTCATGAGCTGAAAATTGTGTGTGTTTGATGAACAAAAAACTAAAACTATGTCCCTTTTTCATACACAGGATGACCTTAGCCAGGACGAGTCTCTGGCAAGTGGCACACAGGAGGAGGCAGGAGGAATTGTCAGCCAGGAGGTGGCAGGGCCCAGTAACACACAATCCCAGGTGCCTCCCCTCATCCTTCCCTACAAAAGACCCAGGAAGGGCACGAAAACAGAGGAGGCAGCACTGGCCCTCATCAAGGAGGCTAATGACGCCCTCAGATCCCCCCTCGATGCTATAGAAGCCTATGGCATCTACATAGCCTCAAATTTACAACAAATGGAGGAGGGCCAACCGCGGAAATGTGAAAAACTCATTTTTAATACAATTCACAAGGGGTTGAGTGGGGAAATCTGTGTTCTCTCCCCCATCCTCCTCCTGCCACAATGCCACCTCCAGAGCCACAGCCTCCAGGGAAGGCTGCAGGGAAGGCTGCACGGAAGACCAGGAAGTGATCCCCTGCCTTCAGTCTGGTCTCAAAGAACCCACAGCGTGTTGTAGTACCACAGCCTGGGTACATATATCATCTGCTGCTGCTCCTGTTCTCTGGGATTCCTGGACCACATTGGACTTCTCAAGCTACCAATTTTTTTGATGTCTGCCTTGGGGGCCAAAGGCTGCGCAAATTCAAGCAATTTCTCCAGCGTTGCCTTTATCTTTATTTTGTTATTATGATGTTAAATAAATTTAGTTTTTGGTTTCAAAAAATACTTGCCTATGTGTTTTTCTACAAATAGCAAATCAATTTACTTTGGGTGAGTAGGCAGATACATTTCAAAAATACAATGTCAAAATTAACAAGGGACACCAACAACAAACAGGTTTACAAATAATACATAATAATGGTGTTGTGGAAACGTAACATAAAAAATAAAAAGGTGAGCACGAGAAAATAATACAATAATACAAATATTCTTATTAAAGAAAAAAAGCACTTAAAAAAATTATAAATATTTTATGCAGATCTGGCTTAAATTCTAACATAAATATTATTCAGGAGAGACCTAGAAATAATAAAGAAATAAGTTTGTGAAAATTCTGTGTGAATATGAGCAGCAAAACAACTTCATTCTTCTAGCATTATAAAGAAGAGAATGCGCGGCATTGAACAATTTAAAAAATTGCAGTGTGAAGAATCTGCTATCTCTATTACGAACGCTAGTTTTACCAGACCGATCGGTTCCGTCTCGTACTGGATTCTGAGCATGCGTGATTTTTGGCGTGTCGGAAATTGCCTACACACGATCGGAAAATCCGATAGAAAGGTTTTCCGTCTGAAAAATTGAGAACAGGTTCTCAATCCAAAGTCTGTCGGAAATTCCGACAGAAAAAGACCGTTGGGCATACACACGGTCGGAAAATCCAATGAAAAGCTCCCTTTGGACTGTTTTCATCGAAAATTCCGACCGTGTGTACGCCGCATTACTCTTGAATGGTACATTTACAAGCATCCGGGTAGGCTGGGCAAGTTTAACCACTTGACCACTGGGCAGTTAAACCCCCTTCCTAACCAGACCAATTTTCAGCTTTTGGTGCTCTCACACTTTGAATGACAATTACTCAGTCATGCATAACTGCACCCAAATTAATTTTGTGTCCTTTTTTTCACACAAATAGAGCTTTCTTTTGGTGGTATTTAATCACCGCTGGGTTTTTTATTTTTTGCGCTATAAATCAAAAAATACTGAAAATTCTGTAAAAAAAAAAAAATTCTTTGTTTCTATTAAAAATTATTGCAGAGTATTGGCGAGTATTGGCAAGTATTGGCAGAGTATTGGCGAGTATTGGCAGAGTATTGGCAAGTATTGGCAGAGTATTGCAGTATTGCACAGTATTGGTAGAGTATTGCACAGTGGTGGCAGAGCATTAAACAGTGGTTGCAGAGCATTGCACAGTGGTGGCAGAGCATTGCACAGTGGTGGCAGAGCATTGCACAGTGGTTGCAGAGCATTGCACAGTGGTGGCAGAGCATTGCACAGTGGTTGCAGAGCATTGCACAGTGGTGGCAGAGCATTGCACAGTGGTTGCAGAGCATTGCACAGTGGGGCAGAGTATTGCACAGCGCTGTGGGCACTACACATCCAGCCCACAGCGCTGGTCCCGTCTCTCCCCCTTTCCGCTTCTCCCCTCTCACTGTACCGATCGGTACAGAGAGGGGAGGGAGGAACCGGCGTCATGACGTGACGCCGGTTTGTGTACATGTGATCACTCCGTCATTTGACGGAGCGATCACGTGGTAAACGGCCGCTATCAGCGGCCGTTTACCGTGATCCGTGATGCGAGGACCCGGCGGTCATGGATGTTCCCGAGTGCGCGCCCCAGGGGGCGCGCGGGAGCAAGTTTGTTGGAGGACGTCCGTAGGACGTCCACTTAGAACAAGCCGACCGCGCTGTAGCCATCTTTCGACTAGGCTTGATACTCCAGGGCTGAGCCCTAGAGAACTCATTATGAGGAGATTTTTACAATGCCCTGGTAGCTGATTGCACCTACTGTGGTCAATTATATTAGGGGTCTCATAGAACCCACAGGATATGGTGTTTGGTCCACTTCTTTTATATGTTCACAGCCGGGTGCCCACAGTTGCAATACCGGCGCCGCCGAGCGGATCGGGGGCGAGCGGAGCTTTGACCCCCCGCATCGCTGGACCCTGAAACAGGTAAGTGTCCGATTATCAAAAGTCAGCAGCTGCAGTATTTGTAGCTGCTGACTTTAATTTTTTTTTTTTTTAGGGGAACACCTCTTTAATTATAGCTTGCAATGCCAAGATGGCATTTTCAAAGCGAACAAAGTCCTTTCTTGTACTAAGAGAGGTATGGACTGCAGAGAGAGGGATACCATTCTGCCCCTGTACAAATCATTAGCAAGACCTCACCTGGAATATGCAGTTCAGTTTTGGGCACCAGTTCTCAAAAAAGATATTGGGGGACCGGAGAAAGTGCAGAAAAGGGCAACCAAACTGATAAGAGGCATGGTGGAGATCAGCTATGAGGAAAGATTAGAGGAACTGAATTTATTCTCTCTTGAGAAGAGGAGATTGAGGGGGGGATATGATCAACATGTATAAAAACATAGGTGGTCCATATAGTGAACTTGGTGTTGAGTTATTCACTTTAAGGTCATTACAAAGGACAAGGGGGCACTCTTTATGTTGTTAAGGTTATTTTTATACCTACCTCACTTATATGCTTACCTATACATAAAATAAATGATTAAAAACCTTGATCCTATATGAATCAAAACGATGACATTGAGAATGGATGATACCTGTACGAAAAGGGTAACAATCTAATTTATTTAAACTTACTATTGTACAGAAAAGAAAGGTTAGAGATTACCCAATATAGTATAGAGATGTTGCCAGTGTTTACAAAGATAGGTAATGCAAAAAGGGGATACAGTTACAAAGGACATACACAGGCTGTTACTTGAATCTTAAAGAGGGAGTCCGGCAAAAAATTTTTTTTTTTAAAGTCAGCAGCTACAAATACCACAGGGAACAGAGTCCGAGCAACAGCTAGTATCATCCATGGCCCTTGATGGTAGTCAACACTGCCTGCTATTGCCAGGTCCCTGGGTTCACCACACCTGCTCACGGGGCTCAGGTTAAAGCAGTAGGCAGACTATGGGAGGTAGAATTACATTAAGATATAAAAACTGAGTCAGGCAGAAACGGTAAAGCCTTACAATTCACAGCTCATCTCTGATAGTCAAACAAAAGTTCCAGAACACTAATACATTTACTTTTAAAGATATAGAAGAACATTATCAGCTAATGGACTGGTACCAGAACTTAAAGTAATTAAAGATAAGAATATGAAATAAAGAAAGTAGGAACGAGAAAGAAGAGAAAAATTGAAATAAGAAAAAAAAAACACATACAGGTTTAGTGCTACTTCAACCTAGATGTCAAAGAGCATTGAATCTGCATTCATAAAAACAAACTAATATATAACTGTCCTGAAAAATTATTACAAAATAATACATTTCCACCGTTACAGCAGCAACTTATCAAAAAAATAAAGAGGAACAAAGGGAAAAAAAAAAACAATAGGTAACTCCTCTCCCATTCTAGTGATCAACAGGTGAACAGGATCACTGTCACTAAAAATTTACAAGTCGGATACAAAAAAAAAAAAAAGGAGAGGATAAAAAACAATGGTTGCCAAAAACCTTTAGAATTTAGTCAAACCCGACTGCACTTTATTGCTCAAATTTTTTTAGAGACCTTTCCCCAAAATAACAAAAAGAAAAATATAGCTCTAGGGTCTTCTTTTAAATGTGCCCAATACTCTACATCGGTCTCTTAATAGCTACCCACATCAGGACAGCAACAGGGTGGAGTTTACTAAAGCTGTGGCCCTAAGACTGTAGCTAAATGAACTTTTCCCACTAAGATACCTTTGTTTTAGATATTTGGATTGACCTCTTGATCTTGAGATCACTCAAATCATCCACTTCACTCCTCCTAAGAAATCCTGATTTCCAGCTCCCTTGTTACCTCCTCCCATGCTCAACATCAGGACCGCTCCAGAACCTCTGGAACTCCCCACCCCCATATGTCCAGCCAGGCCCTACCTTTTTCACACCTAGGTGATCCCTAAAACATTTTTATTCAGGAAGCCTACAACCTAATTTTTTTTCCTCAGCCAGCTCCATTTTAGATAATTCCCAGCAGCTATTATTTTTGTACCACCCTCCCCCTTAGATCATAAACCCCTTGAGCAGGGCCCTTCTATTCACACCTTGCACAGACTGTTGGCATATAAATTCTGTTGCCCAAACTACCCAACATTTAACTCCTCCCCAAATCCCACAGAAGTTTCAGTAGGTGTAAGGGGATGCCAGGTTTTCTATAAAACCTTTCAGGGGTGATTGGGGTACAACCCGGTGTTCCCACTATATCCATGCTAAGGGCAAGAGGAGATGTACAATGGACTCCCCGAGGTAGCGTACCCTGCTGAGTACCATTTAACCTGATGCTGAAAACAGCGCATCATTAGACATGTGATACCAGTACCCTGGCCTCAAGTATTGAACTCCAGGGTGTAACACAGTATAGTCTGATAGGATAGTATCCAGATTGACCGTGATATCTACACAACGTTCCATCCCTGCCATTAGGGATGAGAACAGTGCAAGTTATATTTTTGACGATCCTGAAACTAAGTCATCCACCAATCTATTACGACTAGAGTTGAGCGGACACCTGGATGCTCGGGTTCGGCGGGTTCGGCCGAACTTCGGAAAAAAGTCCGGGTTCGGGACCGAACTTGACCCGAACTTGACCCCGAACTCCGAACCCCATTGAAGTCAATTGGGGCCCGGACTTTTGAACACTAAAATGGCTGTAAAAAAGTAATTGAAAGGGCTAGAGGGCTGCAAAATGTTGTTAAGAGCATGGAAAGTGATCTGCAAACAAATGTGGATAGGGAAATAACTTAAAATAACATAAATAAATAAAAAATAAAAATAAAATGCTGGAGGCCCCCTTCTCAGCAGACGAGGTACAGGAAGTCATTAAGAACCTCAGAAACTCAACGGCACGATGCCGCACATATGGTGGGAATACCCCAGAATACTCACTTTCTGGAAAAAATTATTCAATTTAATGGATAAGATAGTGGGAAAATAAAATACTTGGAAATTAAAAAAAAATGAAAAAATGATAATCTTGACCTAGGAGGACAAAATTCAAATGGAGTAGGAGGTTGAGGTGGCGGTGGATGTGGCGGTGTAGGTGGAAGCGGCGGTGGAGGAGGACGAGGTAGCCAACACTGGTTCAAAAATACAACAATGGCTGGGTAAGGCTAGTGGTGAATGATGTGTCGAATTCTGTCCCCCGTCGCATAGTGTCCGCCCTGTACTGCGCTTGCTCAGTACATAGGACAAGGGGATTTTGAAACTCTCCAAAGACGATGCGCGGTGACTCCAGGTTCAAGCCACATCATTCGAGGTTGAAGCCTAGCCAAGCGAGCCCGTGAGGGGCCCTGTTACTATGTGCTACCGTATGTCCACTTGGATGGTCGGGCTTGAACCTGCACTCACTGCGCAGGCGACGTTCATCTTTGGAGATTTTGTGAATCTCCTTGTCCTCCGTACTGCGCAAGCACTGCACCTGCTCAGTAAGTGGCCGGACACTATCCGATAGCAAGACAGTTTTCGTCAGAACACCGGTATATGTGTCTATTCTGCACAAGGTACGGCCAAGTCCTGTGGGATCCATGCCTGGTTCATTTTAATGAACGTGAGCTTGTCCACATTGGCTCTGGAAAGGCGGCTGCGCTTGTCTGTGATAACGCCCCCTGCCGTGCTAAATACACGTTCAGATAAAGGGGCAAGCTCAGGCCATGTGCCCAATTTGGAGACCCAGAAGTTGAAGGGGGCAGACCCGTCATGCAGTACGTGTAGGCGTGTGCACACGTTGCATCTCAGCTGGTGGTGCTGGTTGTTGTGGCGTGCTGACAAAGCTTTTCCACATTCCGGCCATGCTAACCCTGCTTTGCGAGGTGCTGGCGGTGCCCCGGCTGCGTTGGCGACCTCTTCCTCCTCCTCTGCCTTCGCCTTGTGCTTCCACCGTACCCCCGCTTCCAAGTGGGAATGCCACCAGCAGCGCGTCTACCAGCGTGCGCTTATACTCGCGCATCTTACGATCACGCTCCAGTGAGGTAATTAAGGACGGCACGTTGTCCTTGTAACGGGGATCCAGCAGGGTGGCCACCCAATAATCAGCACCAGTTAAAATGTGGGCAACTCAGTGGTCGTTGCGGAGACACTGAAGCATGTAATCGCTCATGTGTGCCGGGCTGCCCAGAGGCAAGGAAAAGCTGTCCTCTGTGGGAGGTGTATCGTCTGTGTCCTCTGTATCCCCCCAGCCACGCACCAGTGATGGACATGAGCTGGTCTGGGTGCCACCCTGCTGTGAACATGGTTCCTCCTCCTCCATCTCCTCCTCATCCTCCACCTCGTCATCCTCCAGAACTGTGCCCTTGCTGCCAGACAATTGTGTACCTGGCGCTTGTTGGTGCAGGAACCCACCCTCGTAGCCACTTGTAAATGACTGCCCTGAAAGCCTTGGAAATTAACCCTCTTCCTCCTCCTCCTCATCCTGTGCCACATCCTCTTCCATCGTCGCCTGAAGAGTTTTTTCAAGGAGGCATAGAACTGGGATAGTAACGCTGAGAACGGCGTCATCGGCACTGCCAATATTGGTGGAGTACTCGAAACAGCGCAACAAGGCACACAGGTCTCGCATGGAGGCCCAGTTATTGGCGGTGAAGTGGTGCTGTTCCGCAGAGCGACTCACGCGTGCGTGCTGCAGCTGAAACTCCACTATCGCCTGCTGCTGCTCGCACAGTCTGGCAAGCATGTGCAAGGTGGAGTTCCACCTTGTGGGCACGTCACATATGAGACGGTGAGCAGGAAGGCCGAAAGTGCGCACAGATGGCCCGCACTTTCTGCAGCAGCTCTGGCATATCGGGGTAATACTTAAGGAACCTCTGGACCACCAAGTTCAGCACATTCGCCAGGCAAGGGATGTGCGTCAAACCGGCAAGGCCCAGAGCTGCTACGAGATTTTGCCCATTATCGCACACCACCAGGCCGGGCTTGAGGCTCACTGCCACCAACCACTCATCGGTCTGTTGTTTCATGTCCCTCCACAACTCCTGTGCGGTGTGGGGTTTTTCCCCCAAACAGGAAAGTTTTAAAACTGCCTGCTGTTGTTTAGCCCTGGCTGTGCTGAAGTTGGTGGTGAAGGTGTTACGCTGACCGGATGAGGAGGCGGTAGAGGATGAGGAGGCGGAGTAGGAGGAGTTAGCAACAGGAGGCAAACTGAAGTGCCCTGCAATCCTCGGTGGTGGAAGGACATGCGCCAAACTGCTATCCGCCTCAGGCCACTACATTTACCCAGTGTGCTGTTAGGGAGATATAACGTCCCTGACCGTGCTTACTGGTCCACGCATCCGTTGTTAGGTGGACCTTGCCACAGATGGCGTTGCGCAGTGCACACCTGATTTTGTCCCCCACTTGGTTGTGCAGGGAAGGGATAGCTCGTCTGGAAATGTAGTGGCGGCTGTGGGACAGCCAATGACATCAGCCTTTTAAAACTCTGCGTCTCCACCAGACGGAATGACAGTATTTCAAAGGCGAGGAATTTTGAAATGCTGGCATTCAGGGCCAGGGATCGCGGGTGGCTAGGGGGGTACTTCCTCTTCCGCTCCAGTGTTTGGGAAATAGAGAGCTGAACGCTTCCATGGGACATTGTGGAGATGGTTGGTGACCCAGGTGGTAGTGTTGCTGGCAGATCCTCTGTTTGCGGGTTGGCAGGTGTCACTGTCACTACAGAGGTGGATGAAGAGGCCGAGACTGCAGCAGAAGAGGAAGCAGGAGGAGCCAGAGACCTTTCTTGGTTTTTGCGGTGTCTACTCCACTGCATCTCGTGCTTTGCACTTAGATGCCTGGTCATGCAGGTTGTGCTCAGGTTGAGAACGTTTATGCCTCGCTTCAAGCTCTGATTGCACAGCGTGCAAACCACTTGTGTCTTGTCATCAGCACATTGTCTGAAGAACTGCCACGCTAGGGAACTCCTTGGACCTGGCTTTGGTGTGCTTGGTCCCTTGCTGCGTTGGGCAGTAGCAGACGTACTGTCTAGGGGACGGACGCTCCGCTTTTGCACCCTGCTCCCTCTTCTGCTGTGCTGGTGGCTCTGTGCGACCACCGCCTCTTCCTCTGAACTACACTGGTCACCTGCATGACATTGATTCCATGTGGGGTCAAGGACCTCATCGTCCTCCACATCATCTTCCAACCAGTCTTCACCCCTGCCCTCCTTGTTGGTCTGCACAATGGCGAAAGCAGCAGCAGTTGGCACCTGTGTTTCGTCATCATCCGCGACGTCCTGCGATGGTCCTCCCATGTACTCATCATGAAACATAAGTGGTTGGGCATCGGTGCACACAATCTCTTTCACTTCTGGGGCAGGGCTAGGTGGATGGCCCTGGGAAACCCTGATAACAGAGTCATCAAAAAGCAGACGAGACTGCTGCATGATTTGGGGCTCAGACTGATTGGCTGATTTGCAATGGGGTGAGGTGAAAGACTGATGGACATCGGCTGCAGGTGCCAACTCTGAACTTTCATCAGGAGACTGGGTGGGAGACAATGTGAAGGAACCGGAGGCACTGTCAGCAACCCAATCTACTATCGCCTGTACTTGTCCTGGCCTCAACATTCGTACAGCCTCATTAGGCGTGCCAAAATACCGCTGCAGGCTCTGTCGCCTACTCGCACCTGAGGAAGGTGTTTCACTAGTGCGTGTAGCTGGCACAGATCGACCACATCCTCTCCCTGCAACAGGAGCGCCACCAGCAGCACCACGACCCGGGCCACATCCCCTTTTTGATGATCTCCTCATATTTTCAAAATTTATGATCTCGCCCTAAATGGGTGTTTTTGAATATAGCAGAATACACGTACAGTGTCTAAAGCGTTTATGAAAACGCAGAAAATGCTATTGGGAAGAAAAAAATCACTGCAAAAGTAATTTTTTTTGCAATGTTTTTCCAATATCAGACTACACGTATAGTGTTTAAAGCGTTTATGAAAACGCAGAAAATGCTATTGGGGGAAAAAAAACACTGCAAAATTAAATTTTTTTGCAATGTTTTTCCAATATCAGACTACACGTATAGTGTTTAAAGCGTTTATGAAAACACAGAAAATGCTATTGGGGGAAAAAAAACACTGCAAAAATTAAATTTTTTTGCAATGTTTTTCCAATATCAGAATACACGGATAGTGTCTAAAGCGTTTATGAAAATGCAGAAAATGCTATTGGGAAGAAAAAAAACAATGCAAAATTAAATTTTTTTGCAATGTTTTTCCAATATCAGAATACACGGATAGTGTCTAAAGCATTTATGAAAACGCAGAAGATGCTATTGGGGGAAAAATAACACTGCAAAATTAAATTCTTTTGCAATGTTTTTCCAATATCAGAATACACAGATAGTGTCTAAAGCGTTTATGAAAACGCAGAAAATGCTATTGGGAAGAAAAAAAACACTGCAAAATTAAATTTTTTTGCAATGTTTTTCCAATATCAGAATACACGGATAGTGTCTAAAGCGTTTATGAAAACGCAGAAAATGCTATTGGGGAAAAAAAAAAAACACCTCTAAATTAAATTTTTTGGCAATGTATTTCCAATATCAGAATACACGGATAGTGTCTAAAGCGTTTATGAAAACGCAGAAAATACTATTGGGAAGAAAAAAAACACTGCAAAATTAAATTTTTTTGCAATGTTTTTCCAATATCAGAATACACGGATAGTGTCTAAAGCATTTATGAAAACGCAGAAAATGCTATTGGGAAGAAAAAAAACACTGCAAAATGAAATTTTTTTGCAATGTTTTTCCAATATCAGAATACACGGATAGTGTCTAAAGCATTTATGAAAACGCAGAAAATGCTATTGGGAAGAAAAAAAACACTGCCAAATTAATTTTTTTTGCAATGTTTTTCCCATATAAGAATACACGGATAGTGTCTAAAGCGTTTATGAAAATGCAGAAAATGCTATTGGGAAGAAAAAAAACACTGCAAAATAAAAAATTTTTGCAATGTTTTTCCAATATCAGAATACACAGATAGTGTCTAAAGCGTTTATGAAAACGCAGAAAAAATGCTATTGGGGAAAAAAAAACACTGCAAAATTAAAAATTTTTGCAATGTTTTTCCAATATCAGAATACACGGATAGTGTCTAAAGCGTTTATGAAAACGCAGAAAATGCTATTGGGAAGAAAAAAAACACTGCAAAATTAAATTTTTTTTGCAATGTTTTTCCAATATCAGAATACACGGATAGTGTCTAAAGCGTTTATGAAAACGCAGAAAATACTATTGGGAAGAAAAAAAAACACTGCAAAATTAAATTTTTTTGCAATGTTTTTCCAATATCAGAATACACGGATAGTGTCTAAAGCGTTTATGAAAACACAGAAAATGCTATTGGGGAAAAAAAAACACTGCAAAATTAAATTTTTTTGCAATGTTTTTCCAATATCAGAATACACGGATAGTGTCTAAAGCGTTTACGAAAACGCAGAAAATGCTATTGGGGGAAAAAAAAACACTGCAAAATTAATTTTTTTGCAAAGTTTTTCCAATATCAGAATACACGGATAGTGTCTAAAAAAGCGTTTATGAAAACGCAGAAAGTGCTATTGTGAAAAAAAACACAGCAAAATTATTTTTTTTTGCAATGTTTTTCCAATATAAGAATACACGGATAGTGTCTAAAGCGTGTAGGTATGAACACGCAGAAAATGCTATTGGGAAAAAAAAACACAGCAAAATGAAAATTTTTTGCAATGTTTTTCCAATATCAGAATACACAGACAGTATCTAAAGCGTGTATGAACACGCAGAAAATGCTATTGGGGAAGAAAAAAAAACACAGCAAAATTAAATTCCAATTCAGAATACACACAGACTATGGTGTATCTCTTACTATATGCAGTGTTGGTCCTAATGGTGCACTGAGCTTGCAGGTAAAACTTTTATATTTTGTCTGGCACTGGCCTCATGGCACTGTTAAAAGACTGTGCACTGCACCCCAGCCAGGGTACAATTGATTTAGGAATCTCTTCAATAATTCTCTCTGCCTCTTTCTTTTCCTTAATAAAGAAACTCCCTACTCTACTCTAGCTATCTAGATAGCTCACTGATCTAACTAATTTGAAGAAAATAAAAGGAATGTGGACTGACTGACTGACTGACTTTATCACACTAACTCCTAAAATCCTCTCTCTTAGCAGCACAGGAACCTGTCTATAGCAGAATGACGCTGTGTGCTGTGTGTCTGGACTATATATAGATGCAGGGTCACATGCTGCACTGCCCAATCACAGCCATGCCATTAGTAGGCATGGCTGTGATGGCTTCTAAGGGCACACTAGTGAAACTAGCGTCGATTGGCTGCCCTGCAGCTCTTAAAAAGGCGCCAATACATCGCCGAACACCGGACCCGAACTTACAGCCAATAGTTCGGGTTCGGGTCCGGGCCCCGGACACCCAAAAGTCCGGTACGGACCCAAACTTTACAGTTCGAGTTCGCTCAACCCTAATTACGACTCATAGGCAACCTGGATACTACCCCACCTGCCTGTCCTTGCAAAGTGATGCTGGACAGAGCAAGTTGGCTTTCCTAACCCCCTCCCTGATATGTAGCACAAAACCTCCCAATGTGGTCTAGAGTATCTCCAGCTCCATAGTGTTTCAAGGTACTCGGTGCCCCCCCTCCAGCTCCAACGGCAGTCTCCATTAAGACTCTCTTTATCCTAAGTATGGGAAATAGTCTGAATACCCGGATTGAAAACCACCTGCCAACAGGTACACTCGTTTCTTCATAGAGGCTGCACACCTTCTCCCTCCTTTATCAATTCGGTAATCAGACCATGTTATCCTTCACCCATACAAAATAAAGTGTCTACACTATTCGGACTGACATGAATGACAGGGGCATAGCGTAGCACTGGGGCACTGGGCTTCCTGGCATGTAGGACACAGACAACTAGTAAAGGTACACAAGGGGTCTAGGACAGGAAGGACCCCTATGAGTATTAACTGAGGAGAATATGGCATGCCTATACATAAATCAGAAGTGAGGGCCCTTGGAACAGCCAAGATCTGGGAACACCCCATGCAATCTTCCTGCACACCTTTCTCCAGACTCAACCAAAACGATACAATACGAGGCCAGACCTATACACTTTCAACTTGTATGCAATCCGGCAGGCCCTCGTACTACACATCTGAAGGTAAATCTAAAGGAAATTGGGAAAAAAGAAAAAAAATTGCATAATGTGTATCCAACTCGAGGAACTGCTGCTACCAGACACAACTGGCCAACAGGCAAAGAAAAATCCCTTGCAGCACTGAGGCGCTGGGATCACTGAACAGTAGCGGGTACACGAGCCGAATGGTGTGCCTTGAAACACACAGATATTCATTACATAATTGGTAACAAGTAGCCACATAAAAACAGACAAACAGGAAACTCTAGGAGAAAATAGGATTGCATGGTGACACGGAAGGAAACAGGTGTGAACTACACTTGGGACACACAGATAGCTAGGCGCATTAACATACATTAGCCTAAGGCAAAGAGCCACGTTGCAAAGAAAGCACTGACTGGGTGTGTAATTAATTACAATAACACAGTGGCGGCTGGTGCTCAAAATTTTTGGGGGGGCGCAAACAAACAGCCTCACTGTGCCATCAAACGCTGCCACTGTGCCCATTAAATGCTGCCACTGTGCCCATCAAACGCTGCCACTGTGCCCATTAAATGCTGCCACTGTGCCCAAACGCTGCCACTGTGCCCATTAAACGCTGCCACTGTGCCCATCAAACGCTGCCACTGTGCCCCTCAAGTGCTGCCATTGTGCCCCTCAAGTGCTGCCATTGTGCCCCTCAAGTGCTGCCATTGTGCCCCTCAAGTGCTGCCAGAGTGCCCCTCAAGTGCTGCCAGAGTGCCCCTTCAAGTGCTGCCAGAGTGCCCCTTCAAGTGCTGCCAGAGTGCCCCTTCAAGTGCTGCCACTGTGCCCCTCAAGTGCTGCCAGAGTGCCCCTTCAAGTGCTGCCAGAGTGCCCCTTCAAGTGCTGCCAGAGTGCCCCTTCAAGTGCTGCCACTGTGCCCCTCAAGTGCTGCCAGAGTGCCCCTTCAATTGCTGCCAGAGTGCCCCTTCAAGTGCTGCCAGAGTGCCCCTCCAAGTGCTGCCAGAGTGCCCCTCCAAGTGCTGCCACTGTGCCCCTCCAAGTGCTGCCACTGTGCCCCCTGCCTGCCCTCTGCACTTACCTTGTCTCGATGTGCAGCTGGTGACGGCGTCAGGCGGCGAGCGGTGTCTCATCGTCCGAGGTCTTCTTCTCCCGCGCTCCTCCTGTCTTCTGCTATCGTCCGAGCCGAGGTCTTCTTCTCCCGCGCTCCTCCTGTCTTCTGCTATGATTGGACGCCTAGCGTCCAATCACAGCGCCTGTGACTTCAGCCAATCAGGTTACAGGTAACAGACCTGGCAACCTGATTGGCTGAGAGGCGGGTCTGTGTTAGGGAAGCGATGTATTCGCTTCTCTAACACAATACTGTGTAATCAGCGAACGCAAAGCATTGCGCCCGCTGTTTACACTTAGGGAAGCCTATTAGAGCACACCGCTCTAATAAGGTCCCCTATTAGAGCTTACAGCTCTAATAGGGGCGCTTCCAGAAACACCCCCCCCACTGTAATTCAGATGCCCCGCGCCCGATCAGGGGCCGGACACCTGAATAGGGGGCGGCATCGGTGACAATAGATAGATTCATGCAATGCATGAATCTATCTATTGGTGATAGAGCGGTGCATACTGCACTGTGCCCGGCGCAGTCCCTTTTTTTTTTTTTTAAAGGGACATGTTTAAATAATAATTTTTTTTATTTTTTGAACTTTTTTTTTTTTAACTGCAAGGAGGGGGGGGGGGGGGGGGTTGGGGCGGCGCCCGGGCGCCCCCTATGGACGGGCCGCCACTGCAATAACAGCAGGGGGAATTAAGCAGTCTTAAACAAATCTACACAAAGGTAACATCAGACCTTTACCCTTTAACGCCATGGATCTACTAGTATAAGCATGGCTGATCTTTGGGAATCTATGACAGATCCAAGTGACACTCTGCATAATACCAAAAAAAAAACTAAATGAGAACTGGATATGTGGACTTCAGTTAGTTGGTTCTGCTACTCAGTGGAGCAAAGAAACTCATTCACACCAGAGCTTCATACATGTTGGATCAGAACATACCACACACACTAGGTAGTCCAAAACACAGGCAAATAGACTGACAAAACAGACCACATAAACCCAACAAACCAGGAAAAAGAAAAATGTAATAAAACGCTTATTCTGAATATGTGATTGTGAGAAGAAGTTCTTAAAACTTTCTGAGTCAGCGTGAAATCAAAACTGTGTGTTTTATTATACACACCAAAATAGAAAAATACTTACAAATAATAGTACATTGATACAAAAGAATGTTCATAAGATTAAAATCTTGTTATATTGTTCGTTTTAAGAGTTCTTACAAGTTACTTGTATCAGAACATGTGCTTTATTGTCTTGGCTTTAAGAAAAATGGCTGAAGAATGTCTGTCTGTCTGTGTGTGCTGAAGAGATGTGATCGGAGCTGTGTCTGGTCATCAAGAGACTGTATTTTAATCAGTAAAGGGTTTTTATGAACTTCCAAAATTCCAAATTGCCGCCGAAAGATAGGCACACTTCTTCCTCTTTAACTCAACCCATCCGAAAGAGGGTGTCAGGAGAGAGAGAAAGAGGGGGTTGCTCCTCACATCCAATATACTTCAGACACTGTATATACACATATAGACTAACCATTCTTCTGACAGGAAATGAATGGAGAGCATCCAGACTGAAATACGATCTACAGAAACTGTGGGGGGGGGGGGGGGAGGATTGGCTCCAAACAGAATATCAGTTGCATAAGCCTCCTTATAAACATATATAATACTACAATGCCCATCACACATCTAAAACAGCTTTTAGAACTTAAACACAGCTGAATATCACATCTGAAATGTATTAAAAACAAAAACTCATTCACACTAATTAAAGGGAAACTCTGCAGAGAGATTTTTTTTAAACCAAATTAAATTTTGAATATTAAGAATATAACAAACAACAACTTTGTATAAAGTTGTCTATGGAGGCCGTGTTTTCCTTTTGTTCTGAAAGTCAAGAAACCCAATTATCGAATCTGAGGGATAAAACACCAATAAAATTTAGTAATAAACATTACATTTTTCGCCTGAAAAAAAAACAAGTTATATACCTGTGTAGCGCTGACATTTATTTGCCTATTAACCACTTCAGCCTCGGACCAATTGGCAGCCAAAGGACCAGGCCCCTTTTTGCGATTCGGCACTGCGTCGATTTAACTGATTTTTATTGTGACTGCGACATTATGGCGGACACATCGGACATTTTTGACACATTTTTGGGACCATTGTCATTTATACAGCAATCAATGCTATTTAAATGCATTGGTTCCTGTATAAATGACAGTTGTAGTGAAGGGGTTAACCACTAGGGGGAGGGGTTATGGGCTGTGACGTGTGTGTGTTTTTTTTTTACATTAGGGGGCGGGGCTGACGTCTGACGTCATTGATCGGCTTTCCCGATGACCGGGAACAGCCGATCAATGACAGGCAGAGTAGGAAGCGTGGGGAGAGGTTTGTTTACACATACCTCTCCCCGTTCTTCAGCTCCGTAACCCGATCGCGGGACACCAGCGGCGATCGGGTCCGCTGGTCCCGCGGCCGGGGTCACGGAGCTCCCGACCGGGTCGCGAGCGCGCCGCTGGCGGCGCGCGCGCGACCCACAGGCAGGCACATGCACGATCACGTACAGGTACGTGATTTTGCCTGCCCGTGCCATTTTGCCGACGTATATCGGCGTTAGGCGGTCGGGAAGCGGTTAATGTGTGTTTCGATGCTTACTATCAAGTCTATAGACATTGCTATGGTTCAGTATTTGGAGCCATCTAGTGACCAAATACTGGTAATGCACTTGTATATTATTACCTCAGAACAAGCACAAAGGACTAAGACAGGAAATTACTGTTTTGATCAGAAGGTTGACCCCTCTTACCCAGGGGGCGTAGTGACCTACCCATGGACACCCTCTCTGACAGTGCATGCTGGGTAGGAGATAAAAGGACCCCGAGCGGCCATCTTAGCTCTCTTGGGATCTCGTGACCCACGGTTTGTTAACGTTCACATGCAGTTAGACTCACATACAGGCCTCACTGGAATTTGTAGTTCCACGGAGCAACAGAGCAACTGACACTGAGCAGGCTTGAGGCCTATCTACTCTGGCGCCACAAGCATTGAATAAATTAGTTAAAGAAGTCACACCAGGAGCACCTTCATCTCAACTTTTCATAGACTGTGGATTACAAATCACAAAGGAGTTACTTTAGCTAGCGAAGAAAGAAGATCACGGACTAAGTACTTTAAGTGAGATCTCACGTATAGCTTTAAAAGTAGGGGGAGCTCCCAGGTATAAATATATAAATATATATTGTTTGTAATTGTTTGTGTTAAAAATTCATTGTACTGTCGTCCTATGTTGGGATGACAGCACAATTACTGTAATCACCCTTTTGAATATTCTACAGTAAAATATATTTCTGGTTAAGTATCCAGTTGTGTGGCGTACTGTTTTTCCCCACCAGGTGGAGTCAGTGAATCCTGAGGATTCAACACAGGTATATTGCATTACATGATATTGTACTGTATTGTATTGCACCACAGCTGTGTCAAGGGGACTGAGTCAATTCAGGGGGGTTCATTAGCAGTGTGCAGGCCCGAATAAAAAAAATTCAGCGGCTCCTTCGGGGGTAAGTGCTACATGTGGGGGCTCGCCCGGTATATCTGTCACTCTGCAGCCACACACCCCTCTAGAGGACACCCTATAGTACCAGAATGGATTCAGTAACGGCTACCCAATGGAGCCAAGAATATGGGAGTAAATTGAAGACCACCGTTCTGAAGTTGCAAGGAGACCAGTGGTTTGAGAAAAAGGTGCGGCAGTTGATCAGGAGGGCAGTGCCATAACAAGGGTCTTGGACCTGAAACAAGACATACAGGAGGATTTCACTTACGTCCTCCTAGAATGGAAAGAGTACACTCCAGTAGAGTTGAAAAAGGGAGTGGTGAGCCTAGCAGAGGGTCTTGATGGTCAGGTGATTCCAATACAAGAGTCAGTAGAGGAAGAGCAGAAACCACCGGGTACACAACTGGAGAGTCCTCTGGCAGGTAGCTTGATGGGGGAAAGTCTAAACCCCTGGTGTCAGGCCACCACAGAGAGCCCTGTGACTGGGTTGCCTAGTGGATAGTCTAGTACAGAGCCACCAGACGTCCACCAATGAGAAATACCGGAAATTACCGACCTTCTCAGGTTGGACACCAAGACCTGAAGGGGAGGAAGGATTTGATAGCTGGAGAGATCAGGCCATGCAAGCTCTAGAAGACTGGAATGTGCCAAAGCTAGTGGGGAGACGGCGAATTAGTGAAAGCCTGTTGAGCCCAGCAGCCAATGTCATCAGGAACTTTAAAAGGGGAAAACCAGATTGTAAAGCCGAGGATTACATTGAAGCCCTTTATGCCGTTTATGGAAGAGTGAAAAAACTATCTGATCTGATGTATCAGTTTGAGCATACCTATCAGATGAAAGGGGAGAAGCTATTGGCTTACATTGTCCGCATAGATCAGATCTTACACCAGATCATCTTGAAGAAGGGCAAAACCAGGTTGGACCGGGTTCTACAAGGAGCTAGGCCAAATCACCCCATTGCCCTCCGATTTCTCCTGAAAGGTACCGGAGAGACCCCTTCTTACCCAGATTTGATTTGGCTTGTGAGAGAAGAAGCTATATTAGAGGAGAAGGATAAAGAGGCTCGGCTTACCACAGGGGCCATTGCAAAGAAGGAGAAGGATGCTGCACAGCTAATACAGGTGGAAGAAAGTGATGAGGAATATGAGTGGAAGGAACACCCCAAGAGTTACCTTGGAACAAGCCATAGTTCAATTGGCACAATCACAGGCCGTGTTAGAAAATTGACAAGGTGATGAAAACCCAAGCTGATATACAGAAGTCACTCTTGGAAGCGAAACAGGCTGTACACACCTCTACGGTTGGAGGAAGGAACGTGAACCCCCTTCCAGTTTTGAAATGCTATCAGTGTGGAGAAGTAGGGCATTTTGTCAAAAAGTGCCAAAATAAGGGAAATCTAGCAAATATAGCAGTGGAAGTTGCCAAAGTCCTGAAGAAACAATCTGCCAAGAAGCCGGCAGAAAACTTCAGAGGGCCCCAGTGAAGGAGTCAGCTGGGTGCCCTGTCACCAAGGTCAACTCCAAACCCACGCGTACACACCAGATCCCTGGGACAACAGCTAAGTTCAAGAAGGAGGAAAAGAGTTCACGAAAGCCAAGTGTGAAAGTGCAAGCAGGCAAAAGGTATCACCTCGCATGAACCTCCTCCCAAGCTAGTGGCCCCCCCCCCCTAATTGTCCTTATCCAGCCAGCAGGCTATGTACCCAACATGTTTCATAACAAAGTACTTCACCTGGGGCAAGTTGAAGTACTTTGTTACGAAACATGTCGAGTACATAGCCTGCTGGCTGGACTTACACACTTTTTTTAAACTTTTTTATTTACACACATCTTGATTGATGTTGTTGTACGACAATATTTTAATTTTTTATCCAAATAAATTTTGTACCAGAGTGATCTACTCTATGGGGAGCTTTTTTTCTTATTCCTTGTATAAATTTGCCTACGAGTGGATGATTGCATGTTCCCTGGAATATTCGGGGAGGACACCTTATATTGAACACCTTGGCTATACAGACCACAGAGTGCCGTTTGACCATCCAACTGGCAGGATCGTCTGTTGCAGATGAGGATTG
The DNA here is from genome assembly GCA_028564925.1 of Lithobates sylvaticus. Classification (NCBI taxonomy): domain Eukaryota; kingdom Metazoa; phylum Chordata; class Amphibia; order Anura; family Ranidae; genus Lithobates; species Lithobates sylvaticus. The sequence goes on along the minus strand of CM053031.1, from coordinate 186,285,120 downwards.
TTGGTTGCAGATCTCTACCCTTTGCCTGACTGACCCACCATCAAGGTGTGTGGGTCCACATCCAAGGGTAAGAGTATTTATTACCTTCTCCCTACCAGCCCTTGTCCTTGTCATTCCCTCTTGGTTGCCAATTGAGATGCATCTCCAAGTTTGCGATTATATGTGATGCGATTTCTGTGAAGTTTGGAATACTCTCTTGCATTGGATGGGTTAGACCTATCACACAAAGGACGTCATTGTCTTTTATAGTCCCGTCCGACTTCTATGCCACATTATATATGTTTCAACACTTCACTTTTTTGTTCCTATTTAGTAACATTTTTTATTGATTGTTGTTACATTGTGATTGTTATATATGTTTTAGGTGGTTCTGATTTCGTTTTATGCTTTGACCTTTTTTGCTGTCTCTGATTCACTCAGTATAGCAAGTTTGATGAGAGGCGGACCTCACACGTTTTATTTTTAAGTGTCTAATATATGAACACTCGTCATTCACTGTTGTTACACTGTGAATGTCATTTCACTTTTTGGTCGTTTTGACCAATTGTAACACTGTCACTAATTATTTGTTTTTGATTCACTTGTCACAGAAAGTCTATCATGGTAGCGCTGCATTTTTTGTTTTTTATTTTTGTTCACATTTGTTTCAGTGTTAATACTGGCTGCTACAATTTTTTCTATTTGTTTTTTGTCTGATTGGTAGCACAATTATATTTTTTATTAAACTCACTTTTGACCCAAGTACAGCAGGAGAGGCTGAGACCTTTGACACCTTGGCTGTAGTGTGCCCTCGTCCTCCGGGAGCTGACAAGAGCTCTCTCATTATCAGGACAAACACTGACTTGGTGAGGAGACTACTTACACTGCTTGTACAGCAGAAAACAACCCCTCCCACAAAAATACACCCTATGCTTGCCCAGGTGTATCGAGATCTCAAACAGGAAGAGAAGGCTCCAAAAGAGGGAGGGGGAAAGATCTGGCTTCTGGATAGGGAAGAGAGACTGGTCCAGCCAGGTGAAGTATTCTGCCTGAGAGCCTCCATCAAGTTGAGCTCTCTAAGTAAAAAAAAAACATAGAGGACTGGAACTTATCCCGAAGTACTGCCAACTAGAGCATTAAAGAGGATCAGAGGAAAGATTTCAGTCAGTGTATACAACACAGCAGCTGTGCCAGTGAGGGTACCAGCCAGGACACTGTTAGGACAGGCCAGCCCAGCCACCCCAGTCACTGCCTGTGACTTAACAGGAGAGATTCCCCTGGAAGAATTCTGCCTGAAAAACACACCTCTTACTCCAGCATAGACATGTGCACAACAAAAAAATTTGTTTATTTTCGTTTAGTTTTTTTCGTTTCCGAAAAAAAATCATTTTTTTTCATTTTTTTAGTTTCCGTTGATTCGTAACGATTTGTACATTCGTAAGTCGTTGGTGTTCGGATTCGTAACGATTCGTACATTCGTAAGTCGTCGGTGTTCGGATTCGTAACGATTCGTACATTCGTAAGAGTTATTTTTTCGTTGATTCATTTTTTCGTTAGTTTAATTTTCGGACGCATTCGTATTTATTCGTACATTCGTAACATTCGTAACATTCGTAGATTCGTAATCGGAGCATAATTCATAATTTTATGTAATGTGTATGCTATTATTACATTTTAATAATTTACGAATCGAAAAAAAAAAAGTTACGAATCGAAAACAAAAAAAAAAGTTACGAATCGAAAAAAAAGTTACGAATGTACGAATTTTTTTGTTCAATAGAGATACGGAAATGACTAATCGAAAAAAAAAAAAAAAAAAAAAAGTTACGAATCGAAAAAAAAAAGTTACGAATCGAAAAAAAAAGTTACGAATCGAAAAAAAAAGTTACGAATGTACGAATTTTTTTTGTTCAATCCATTCGAAGCACGTTTAGCAGAACGGAAAATTACCAATTCAACAAAAAAAAAAAGTTACAAATGTATGAATTTTTTCGTTCGTTTTTGTTTTTCGGATTTTCTTCATTAGTACATTCGTTGTTTCTAATTATTTTTTTCGGATTTTCGTTGTTTTACGGATTCGTTCGATTCGAATGATTCGTTAATCGGATTCGTACGATTTGAACGATTCATTATTCGGATTCGTACGATTCGAACCATTCGTTCATTCGTACGAAAACGAACGAAAATAACGAAAAATAAAAAAAAACTAAAAAAAACGAAAAGAATTGCACATGTCTACTCCAGCATGGATAGAGAGCTAAAGCCCAACTCCTGAGATAGAGGTCAGTTTTATCAAAGAGTGAATTTGATGTGGGACTTGCAAAGAGTGCCGAACATAAAATTTGGTTGGAAGAAGACAAACCCCTTTGGGAGAGAGTCAGGCGAATCCCATTGGGGGATCTGGAAGACTTGAGGGAACAACTGGCTGAACTTAAAAGGACAGGCATTAGAGAGTCCAGGAGTCCTTACGCCTCCCAAATAGTGGTGGTCAGGAAAAAGAACGGGTCCCTCCACCTATGTATTGATTAGGACCCTGAATCGGAGGACCATTCCTGACCAGTACACCACACCTCAGATAGAGGATGCTTTACAGAGCCTATCGGGAGCAAAGTGGTTCAGTGTGCTGGATTTAAAGAGTGGGTACTATGAGATCCCCATGTGCCCCGAAGATAGAGAGAAGACCACTTTTATCACCCCAGTGGGTTTATTTGAATTCAACCGGATGCCGCAGGGCCTATCATCTTTCCAGAGATTGATGGAAAAGACAGTGGGCGACATGAATCTGATAGAAGTGCTGGTGTACCTGGATGAGGTCATAGTGTTTGGAAGAACACTAGAGGAACATGAAGAGCGCCTGGAGAAGGTCCCGAAAAGGCTTGATGATGAGGGCCTGAACCTCTCAGTGGACAAATGCCAGTTCTACCAACCCTCAGTGAACTACTTAGAGCATATTGTGTCTGAAGAAGGAGTAGCAACAGACCCCAAGAAACTGGAGGCTGTCACTTCTTGGCCCAGACCCACAAATGTGACTGAGCTTAGATTGTTTCTAGGCTTTTGTTCATATTATAGAAGGTTCGTGGAAGGGTTTGCCACAATAGCTAACCCGCTTACTGAGCTATTGAAGAACCAAGAGGAAACCGGCATAGACCCAACAAGGCCTGGAAAGCCAAGAGAGGGACCCAGGAAGAAAGAGGAGTCCATCCAGGACCAGTGGACTCCAGAGTGTGAGGAAGCCTTCAAACAATTGAAGTGGAGCCTTACTACTGCTCCGTTCTTGGCCTATGCAGACCCTGCCAAACCCTACGAATTACACATAGACACCAGCCGAGATGGCCTGGGAGGGGTACTCTACCAGGAACATGATGGACACCGGTGGCCCGTCGCCTATGTGAGTAGAAGCTTAATTCCTGCCGAAAGAAACTACCCGACTCACAAGCTTGAACTTCTGAGTTTGAAGTGGGCAGTGGTAGACAAGTTGAAGGACTACCTCAATGGGCTGAATTTGTGGTCAAGACGGACAACCCCCTCACATACTTGCTCAACACTGCAAAGCTGGACGCCACCTTCCACAGGTGGTTGGCTGCTCTCTCTGCCTTTATCTTCAGCCTGAAGTACAGACCAGGGGTTGGTAACCGAGATGCGGATGCCTTATCAAGAAGGCCCCATGACTCCCAAAGCCCTTCAGAAGACTGGATTCAACTTACCTCAGAAGGTGTAAAAGCCCTCTGTGAAGGGAAAAACCAGCAAGGGAAAGGTGGGGCAAGGGCTGAAGAAGTGGGAGTGACCTCAGTGGGGGTACCCAGGTGCTATTGTAATGTCTCTCAGATTATGCAAGTGGGTCTTCCTAAGCTGTCAAAAAACGATCTCAGAAGGCATCAGGAGGAAGATTCACTCTGTGGATTAGTGCTAAAGGCAATGGAGAGCAAGCAGCCTGATCTGCTGCGGAAGGGTCCCCAGAAGGAAGCCTGACTACTGTTGAAAGAGTGGGCTCGGTTGCAGTTGCAACAAGGGGTGGTCTACCGAAGGGGCCCCTCTGATGATCCACAAGAGAAATGGCAGTTGCTCCTGCCAGAAAAACACAGAGCGAGGGTACTGATTGCTCTACACGATCACCATGGCCATTTGGGAGCCTAGAGAGAACTTTTCAACTTGTAAGGGACAGATTCTACTGGCCTCACATGAGGAAAGAAGTGGAGATTTATTGTCATTCCTGTCTCAGGTGCATACAACGGGACATTGCCCCAGAGGGCTTCCCCAATGGGCCACTTGGAGAGTCAGGGCCCAATGGACCTGGTCTGCATGGACTTTGTTTGGAATCCGACCTGAGTGGGCAGGGGGACATCTTAGTGGTAACAGATCACTTCACCCACTATGCCCAGGCATTCCCTACTAGAGAACAGCAAGCAACCACAGTGGCAAAGACTCTCATGGAAAAGTTCTTTGTTCATTATGGCCTACCTCAGTGGATACATTCGGACCAAGGAAGGGACTTTGAGAGCAAATTGATAAAAAGACTGTTGGATCTACTAGGCATTAGAGTTGAGCAGACACCTGGATGTTCAGGTTTGACGGGTTTGGCCGAACTTCGGAAAAAAGTTAGAGTTCGGGACCGAACTTGACCCGAACTTGACCCCGAACCCGAACCCCATTGAAGTCAATGGGGACCTGAACTTTTGAGGACAAAATGGCTCTTACAAAGTAATGGAAAGGGCTAGAAGGCTGTAAATGGCAGCAAAATGTTGTTAAGAGCATGGCAAGTGCTCTGCACACAAATGTGGCTAGGGAAATAACTTAAAATAACATAAAAAAATTAATAAATAAATAAAATATGCTGGAGGCCCCCTTCTCAGCAGACAGGAAGTCATTAAGAACCTCAGAAACTCAACAACACGATGCCACACATATGGTGGGAATGCCCCAGAATACTCCCTTTCTGGAAAAAAATATTCAATTTAATGGATAAGCTAGTGGGAAAATAAAATACTTTTAAATTAAAAAAATGTAAAATTATAATCTTGACCTAGGAGGACGAGGTCCATATGGAGTAGGAGGTTGAGGTGGATGTGGCTGTGTAGGTGGAAGCGGCGGTGGAGGAGGACGAGGTAGCCAACACTGGTTCAAAAATACAACAATGGCTGGGTAAGGCGTTGATGTGTCGAATTCTGTCTCCCGTCGGATAGTGTCCGCCCTGTACTGCGCTTGCTCAGTACGTAGGACAAGGGTATTTCGAAAATCCCCGAAGACGAGTCCAGGTTCAAGCCACACCATCCGAGGTTCAAGCCGAGCCAAGCAAAGCCGTAGCATGGCGAGCGAAGCGAGCCCATGAGGGGCCCTGTTACTATGTGCTACCGTATGTCCAGAGCCGATCCGCCCTATACGCGGACTACGCAAGCTGCGTAGGGCCCCGCCAATGTGCGGGGCCCCCAAGGGCGGATCGGCTCTTCTCAGAGACCCCTGGTAACGCTGCCTCCACTGTGAGGGCAGCGGCGCCTGAAAAAAAAATGACTGCGGAGCCGACATTCAACTGCACATGCACCAGCGCTGTTCGGACACGCTCGTCAATTTAAGGAAAGGCGGGCGCATGCGCAGTGACACGATGGCGCTGAGTGGCGCCATTTAAAAAAAAAAAAAAGCCTTCTTACGTCCCTTCAGCAGCCTCTGACCTCCTGGGGCCCCCTGCAGCCTCTGACCTCCTGCCCCCCCGCAGCCCCCCCCGCAGCCTCTGACCTCCTGCCCGCCCCCCTCACAGCCTCTGACCTCCTGCCCACCCCCTCTGCAGCCTCTGACCTCTCCCTTCCCCCCTTGCAGCCTCTGACCTCTCCCTTCCCCCCCTCGCAGCCTCTGACCTCTCCCTTCCCCCCTCGCAGCCTCTGACCTCTCCCTTCCCCCCCCCTCGCAGCCTCTGACCTCTCCCTTCCCCCCCTCGCAGCCTCTGACCTCCTGTCCCTCCCCCTCGCAGCATCTGACCTCCTGTCCCCCCTTACAGCCTCTGACCTCCTGTCCCCCCCCTCGCAGCCTCTGACCTCCTGTCCCCACCTCACAGCCTCTGACCTCCTGTCCCCCCCTCACAGCCTCTGACCTCCTGCCCCCCCCCCTCGCAGCCTCTGACCTCCTGTCCCCCCTCACAGCCTCTGACCTCCTGTCCCCCCCTCACAGCCTCTGACCTCCTGTCACCCCCCCTCGCAGCCTCTGACCTCCTGTCCCCCCCTCGCAGCCTCTGACCTCCTGTCCCCCCCCTCGCAGCCTCTGACCTTCTGCCCCCCCTCGCAGCATCTGACCTCCTGTCCCCCCCTCGCAGCCTCTGACCTCCTGTCCCTCCCCCTCGCAGCCTCTGACCTCCTGCCCCCCCCTCGCAGCCTCTGACCTCCTGCCCCCCCCCCACAGCCTCTGACCTCCTGTCCCCCCCGCAGCATCCGACCTCCTGTCCCCCCTCGCAGCATCTGACCTCCTGTCCCCCCCTCGCAGCCTCTGACCTCCTGTCCCTCCCGCAGCCTCTGACCTCTCCTGTTGCCCCCCTCCCCCCGCAGCCTCTGACCTCTCCTGTTGCCTCCCCCGCAGCCTCTGACCTCTCCTGTTGCCCCCCCCACAGCCTCTGACCTCTCCTGTTGCCCCCCCCACAGCCTCTGAACTCTCCTGTTGTCCCATCCGCAGCCTCTGACCTCCCCTGTACTATCCGCAGCCTCTGACCTCCCCTGTACCATCCGCAGCCTCTGACCTCCCCTGTACCATCCGCAGCCTCTGACCTCCCCTGTACCATCCGCAGCTCTGACCTCCCCTGTACCATCCGCAGCCTCTGACCTCCCCTGTACCATCCGCAGCCTCTGACCTCTCCTGTACCATCCGTAGCCTCTGACCTCCCCTGTACCATCCGCAGTCTCTGACCTTCCCTGTACCATCCGCAGCCTCTGACCTCCCCTGTACCATCCGCAGCCTCTGACCTCTCCTGTACCATCCATAGCCTCTGACCTCCCCTGTACCATCCGCAGCCTCTGACCTCCCCTGTACCATCCGCAGCCTCTGACCTCTCCTGTACCATCCGTAGCCTCTGACCTCCCCTGTACCATCCGCAGCCTCTGACCTCCCCTGTACCATGCGCAGCCTCTGACCTCCCCTGTACCATCCGCAGCCTCTGACCTCCCCTGTACCATCCGCAGCCTCTGACCTCCCCTGTACCATCCGCAGCCTCTGACCTCCCCTGTACCATCCGCAGCTCTGACCTCCCCTGTACCATCCGCAGCCTCTGACCTCCCCTGTACCATCCGCAGCCTCTGACCTCTCCTGTACCATCCGTAGCCTCTGACCTCCCCTGTACCATCCGCAGCCTCTGACCTCCCCTGTACCATCCGCAGCCTCTGACCTCCCCTGTACCATCCGCAGCCTCTGACCTCTCCTGTACCATCCATAGCCTCTGACCTCCCCTGTACCATCCGCAGCCTCTGACCTCCCCTGTACCATCCGCAGCCTCTGACCTCTCCTGTACCATCCGTAGCCTCTGACCTCCCCTGTACCATCCGCAGCCTCTGACCTCCCCTGTACCATGCGCAGCCTCTGACCTCCCTGTACCATCCGCAGCCTCTGACCTCCCCTGTACCATCCGCAGCCTCTGACCTCTCCTGTACCATCCGCAGCCTCTGACCTCTCCTGTACCATCCGCAGCCTCTGACCTCTCCTGTACCATCCGCAGCCTCTGATCATCTCTTGTCTTATATCACGTCTGGAGAGGAGTCAAGAGTGGAAGTGCCGCCAGGATGGGGGTCATGGGAGAAGTCAGACATGTATGGACTGCGGAGAGGAAACTATGGGATAAAACCAGAGCCAACAAGCTGGAGCCAACAGACTGAGCCCTGCATGGTGCACCTGAGAGGAGGTCAGTGACAGCACCAACAAGCCAGTCTAGGGGGGGGGGTCAATACAATATTGTAAGGGGGCACTGATATAAAGGTTTCCCCCTTATATCAGTAAACCCCCTTATCTTAGTGTTTTCTTTCTCTGGTCACCAGAGTCCTCCCCACATTCCCAGAGTTCCCCTTTACATCATAGTATGCAGGATTCCACCTTACAGTGCAAGGGGGAACTCTGATGTAAAGGGCAATGCTGCAGACCCTGATGTGAGTAGGGAGGGTCTGTGAGGACACTGATGTATGGGGAGCTCTCTGGGGACCCTGATGTAAGGAGGGGCTTTATAGGGATGCTCTCTGGGGACCCTGATGTAAGGGGGGTGGCTCTCTGGGGATCCTGATGTAAGGGGTGGCTCTCTGGGGACCCTGATGTAAGGAGGGGCTCTCTGGGGACCCTGATGTAAGGGGGGGGTGCTCTCTGGGGACCCTGATGTAAGGGGGGGTGCTCTCTGGGGACCCTGATGTAAGTGGGGGATCCGCACTCAGATATGTTAAGATATATATATTATATACATGTCTGTTCTATATTGTCGTACTTATTCTTTGACTGTTTTGTTTAAAGGAGGGAGGATTGTATTGGGCGCACTGAAGTGTCAGGTGTGAATGTGTGGCAATGGCAAATGGTTCCCATAGCTCACGGCATCACGGGTCAGGTAGAGGGCCCCTACGCAACATTTTGCTTAGGGCCCCAGGGAGGTCAGGATCGGCACTGCGTATGTCCACTTGGATGGTGGGGCTTGAACCTGCACTCACTGCGCAGGTGCCGTTCATCTTCGGAGATTTTGTGAATCTCCTTGTCCTCCATACTGCGCAAGCGCTGCGCCTGTGCAGTACGGGCCGGACACTATCTGGACAGTTTTTGTCAGAACACCAGTATACATGTCTATTCTGCACAAGGTACGGACAAGTCCTGTGGGTTCCATGCCTGGTTCATTTATTTATTTATTTTTTGAAAAATCTTTATTGGGTTTTGTAGATTAGCAGGTACATTTTGAGGCATACGTAGTCATGTAATTAACAAAAAAAAAGAAGGTCAAAAATAGGCAAAGATAGATCAAAATAAACAATTGGGAAGGGAGTTTAAGGGAGTAGGGGAGGAGGTGTATGAGGAAGGGGGGAGGGATGGCATGAACATATAAATTACCTTCACAACAGTAATACAACATTTGGATGATGCGATAGTGTAAACCTTAGTGCCTTTCAGGAGTGGAAGCAACATTTGTAGAACTTAATTTGTAACTTTAATCAATGAACTAGCTATAACAGTGGTTGTGGGTGAGACAGAGGGATGCGGAGTCGAGAGAATCAGAAACGTCAATGAGCTTCAGGATATAAAAAGTATACAAAAGACGTATAAATAGTGCACAAATCAACCTTATTAAAATAATAAATTATGATCTTGAATAAATACACTGTTGCCAATATCCAATAAATCCTAGATAAATGCAATGTGGCCAGTAATAAATATATAAGTGATAAATATATAAAATCTGTGTAATAGTGATAAGCCAAAAGTGCAGGTAATATAAATGCTCCTCGTTGCAAAATGCTCCAAATGCAAGCCCTAAGATGGAGGCTTAATCTAGGAGCTCTGCTTGCCAGCCAGAGAGATCGCTCTCCATCCGAGCACACCAGCACCCAAATCGGCCCAAAAACAGCTCCGGTGGCCGGCGGGACAGCGCAGAGATGACCAAGAGGAGAAAAAACGCGCCACAACCTCAAAAAACTGCAAATTTCTTTGCCGCTAAGTCCCGCGGGCCTAAGCAAAATGGCGACGGAGGCCCGCTGCCGCCGCGCTCTACTGACCAGGCCGCTCACCTCAGGAACGGAGGCGGAGGCCTCTGCACAGCACAGGGGCACATCAACCCCTCCAGCGAACCCTCCTCAGGCACATCAAGCCCCTCCACAAGGAGCCCGGCGAAGTCCAAGCCCAGGCTGACCTCCCCTGACAGGCCGCAGGACACACAGGACATGGAGGTAAGTGCCCAGCAGGGACATGGGGCTGCAGCAACACCTCTCCACACTCCTGACCCCATAGCAGACTTTCCCACAGCAGACAGGCCCATCTCAGACACCATGCTGAAGGAAATGTTGCTATCTCTCAGGTCTGCACTGCACACTGACATGGTGAAAGGGATCAATCAATGCCACAAGGAAGTGCAAGCTATTGGGGTCAGAGTAGACAGGATTGAGCACAAAATGGAGGAATACACTACTACTTATAATGTAATGGTGGACGTGCATGTGGCACAGGGGGGAGGATATCGCATGGTTGAAGGACAAGGTCTCAGACCTTGAGGACAGAAGCAGACGCAATAACATTAAACTGAGAGGAATCCCAGAATCTGTCCCAGCACCTCAGCTCCTGCAATATGTTCAAACACTGTTTTCCACGCTAGTGCCTGCTCTCACAGCTCAGGACTTAATTATAGATAGGATCCACAGGATCCCCAAACCCTTCTTTCTGCCAGAAGGTACACCAAGGGACACCCTGTTAAGATCACATTTCTTTCATGTGAAAGAACAGATCTTTCAAGCTGCAAACATACAAGATGCTGTTCCACAACAATATGCTGATCTGCAAATCCTGCCGGATTTGTCTAGATACACACTACAAGGGAGGCGCAACCTAGCTACTATCACTAAAGCCCTGAGGAACCATGGAATCCCACACAAGTGGAAATTCCCAGCCACCCTCATCATCACACACAACGGAGTGACGAAATCTGTTACCACTCTGGAGGAAGGCATTGCCACCCTACAACACTGGGGGATTCTCCCAGACCAAGCAGCATACTCCCCTTCATTGCCACAACCACAGCAGCTCCAAGAAGATTGGCAAGTAGTCTCACATAAACGCCATTGCAAGAAAAATGCTGAAAGTAGCTCATGAACAATCCACAAAGTTCTTTCAATTCTCTCTGGCTGAAGGAGTTCATGTTTAAACTCCTATCACCCGGTTACCAAGTTGGCAGATATGTCTACACACGGATCGATTCTCAAATCTCTTTTTACATATGTACGACCCATCCTTGTTATGTTTTTTTTTTTTTTTTCTCTTTCTTTAACTCTCGTTTTAGCTACAGTGAAATACTACTCCGGGACTTACTCTCCATCAACTCAGTGACACTCGCTACTGCCCAGATGTCTGTGCTGCACCAAGGGCAAGATTACCATCACCACTGTGAGTACTCATGCACCTCGCTACGCACACAACTCTCCTTTATCGACAATGACTTTCACCCTCTTATCTCTTAATGTTAGGGGATTAAATCACCCTGCTAAAAGATTCTCCATGTGGCAAGAGGCCCGCAAGCACAAGGCGGATGTACTCCTCATTCAGGAGACACGCTTCCAGCAGCAAAAAAAACCCACTTGCACTAACAAAGCCTACCCGCATGTGTTCTTGGCATGCACCCCGGATAGCATGGTGTTATGGTGGCCATTAAAGATACTGTCTCTTTTACACTCAAGGAATCCTTCATAGCTGACAGTGGAAGGTACATTATCATTACTGGAGACATTTTGACGCTAAACCGTTCACCATAGTAACTCTCTATGCACCGAATAGGCACCAAACAAGGTTCGTTAGACAGGTTTTAAAGAAAGCCAACTTCATGTTGTACGGACGGCTCATCATCGGAGGTGACTTTAACCTTATAGCCGACTCTAAGCTAGACACTACTACTGCCAACCCGCAGAGACCATCAAACCTGCTTAATCTCCTTAATACTCATGACCTGTTTGATGCTTGGAGATGTCTCAATGCGAATGAAAGAAATTACACCTTTTTCTCCACAAGACACTGTTCGTATTCTAGAATAGATATGTTTGTGACTGATAAGTGGCTCTTGCAGCGTGTCCGGTCAACCGAGATACACGATATCGGGTGGTCCGACCATGCTGCGATCACGCTATCTCTCAATATGCAGGGTGCTTCCCCCTCACCTCCTATCTGGCAATGTAATGTAAGGCTCCTTCAAGAACCTAAATTATTTCCTACCATATCTCAGCATCTCAAGCACAGGCTACAGAGTTCTCTGCCATATTCCTGGACTAACAAGGACTAACAACTGCATCACCTACCTGGGCATCCTAGTATCTAACAATACGTCTACCTTAGCAGACATTAATTTCAAACCGCTCTTAGTTAAACTGGATAAACAACTCAAAGACCTAGGCAAATGTGAAATATCTTGGCTTGGTAGAATTGCGGCTTTCAAGATATCCATACTGCCACAAATCCTTTACATCTTCCGCTCACTACCAATCCCAATACCAATGCATTACATATCTGCCATCACCCGAGCCACTTGGAAATTCACTTGGGGCGGCAAAAGAGCTAGATGTCCTCGTAGCAGCCTTTCACCACATAAGTCCGTAGGAGGAACTGGATATGTGGACATACAGGATTACTTATGGGCCACTAGACTTGACCAGTTAAAACACTGGTTCTCGCAATTAGACTGTCCACTATGGGTCGACATTGAAAAAGCACTTACCCCGACAAACGACCTCATTTCCTTTCTTATGGGCGACGTTTGGGATCCTTGGGAAACTGGAGGACTATCTCCTACTTTGCAAATAAACCTCCAAACCTGGAGATTTCTCCTGTCGCATGAGTCCGCAGATCGCAAGGAGATAGCATACGAATTACCGATTGAACTATTAGAGGCCAAAATCCCATATCTCAAAACAACCCGTTTTAAAGCACACAATATATGCTATATACAAGACCTGATTACGGACCGCATACCTAAAAAGACTGCAACACTTATGACCGAATATGACCTTCCCAGAGACTTATGGTTTTCATGCACGCGTATTTCCCATTTTCTGAGAGCACGCCCATTGCCTACTATTGCCATATCTTCCAAGATCTGGAGATTTTACTCCGACACCACGCAACCCACTAAGGGGTCATTATTCTATAATTTTCTGCATGATAAAAGCACTTTCTCCAAACCCTCTGCCCTCAGTAAATGGGAAAAAGAACTGAACACTGTTTTCTCAGATGACCAATGGTTACACGCATCTCATAGATTACTTTAAAACCAATGCTACTCCTAACACAAATCCGTTTTCGGTCTGGAGCGCCCATAAGGCGGTTATAAGGGGCACATTTATTCAACTAGGGGCAATAGAGAAGAAAAAATTTAACACCAAGCTCAATGATACACTAACTGAAATCCAGGTGTTAGAAGCAAAAAACAAAGCGCTCCCCACTCCGGCCGTAGTCACCACCCTATCCAACCTTAGGAACACATTGAGGGAACTCCTTACACAACAATTTGACAAGCACCTGAGAAGGTTGCAACTTAATTCATACGCTAATGCCAACAGGGCAGGGAAATACCTGGCACACAGAATAAAAGTAGCATGCACCAAAACCAAAATTGCATATTTACTTCATCCTACCACACACAATAAGATTTCCAACCCACAGGATATTGCGGATCAATTTGCTGATTTCTATGGAGCGCTTTATAACTTACATGCTGATGCTTCAACACCCCAACCGACCCCTGAGAGTATCCAAAATTTCTTACAGAAAATTAATCTCCCGTCCTTGTCAGAGGAACAGCTGTCAATGCTTAATGCCCCATTCACAATCCCAGAGATTGAAAAAATTACCTCATCGCTATTAAATGGCAAATCCCCAGAACCTGATGGCTTCGGGAACGAATACTACAAGGTCTTTAGAAATCAGCTTGCCCCACACCTATTGAAGGTTTTCAACAAAGCTGGTGAAACGTCCTCTTTTCCCCCAGAGATGCTGAGAGCTCACATAATAACCCTTCCAAAACCTGGCAAAGAGCCCACCACCCCAGCCAATTTCAGACCAATCTCTCTCCTAAACTCTGATATTAAAATTTATGCCAAATTGCTAGCGAAAAGGTTGACTGATATAATTCCAAATATCATACCGAAAGACCAGATGGGTTTTGTGAGGGGGAGGCAGACCTCGGATGCCAAGCGGCGCATTGTCAATGTCATTCACTATGCTATGTCCACAAAGACGCCTTCTCTGCTTCTATCCATAGACGCAGAGAAGGCGTTTGACAGAGTGCACTGGAAGTATATGGAAGCTGTACTAGTAAAGTTTGGTTTTAAAGGTTCAATACTTACTGCAATAATGGCCCTTTATTCTTGCCCCTCGGCACAAGTCTATACTTCAGGTCTTTTATCCAAACCGTTTGAGATATCCAATGGCACTCGCCAGGGGTGCCCTCTCTCTCCAACCATATTCAATTTAATGATTGAGCCATTAGCAGAATCTATGCACACGAATGTTGCCATCAAAGGCTTTCAGATAGGTAAGACCAAACAAGTTATAAACCTCTTTGCAGACGATGTTATACTGCTATTGACTGACCCATTGACATCTCTACCGAAGGCACATGAAACTCTTTTGGAATTTGGGGCAGTTTCCTACTACAAGGTAAACTTCACCAAATCCCAGATCCTTGATCTAGGGGTGCACAAACATGTCAAGCACAGGCTACAGAGTTCTCTGCCATATTCCTGGACTAACAACTGCATCACCTACCTGGGCATCCTAGTATCTAACAATACGTCTACCTTAGCAGACATTAATTTCAAACCGCTCTTAGTTAAACTGGATAAACAACTCAAAGACCTAGGCAAATGTGAAATATCTTGGCTTGGTAGAATTGCGGCTTTCAAGATATCCATACTGCCACAAATCCTTTACATCTTCCGCTCACTACCAATCCCAATACCAATGCATTACATATCTGCCATCACCCGAGCCACTTGGAAATTCACTTGGGGCGGCAAAAGAGCTAGATGTCCTCGTAGCAGCCTTTCACCACATAAGTCCGTAGGAGGAACTGGATATGTGGACATACAGGATTACTTATGGGCCACTAGACTTGACCAGTTAAAACACTGGTTCTCGCAATTAGACTGTCCACTATGGGTTGACATTGAAAAAGCACTTACCCCGACAAACGACCTCATTTCCTTTCTTATGGGCGACGTTTGGGATCCTTGGGAAACTGGAGGACTATCTCCTACTTTGCAAATAAACCTCCAAACCTGGAGATTTCTCCTGTCGCATGAGTCCGCAGATCGCAAGGAGATAGCATACGAATTACCGATTGAACTATTAGAGGCCAAAATCCCATATCTCAAAACAACCCGTTTTAAAGCACACAATATATGCTATATACAAGACCTGATTATGGACCGCATACCTAAAAAGACTGCAACACTTATGACCGAATATGACCTTCCCAGAGACTTATGGTTTTCATGCACGCGTATTTCCCATTTTCTGAGAGCACGCCCATTGCCTACTATTGCCATATCTTCCAAGATCTGGAGATTTTACTCCGACACCACGCAACCCACTAAGGGGTCATTATTCTATAATTTTCTGCATGATAAAAGCACTTTCTCCAAACCCTCTGCCCTCAGTAAATGGGAAAAAGAACTGAACACTGTTTTCTCAGATGACCAATGGTTACACGCATTTGGCACAATTCAGAAAGCCTCACACTGTGTAAACCACTGGGAAATGACTCTGAAGATTGCCCATAGGTGGCATTACACTCCATATAGACTCTCCTTCTTCTTTCCGTCATCATCTCCACTATGCTGGAGACATTGTGGCCAAGTAGGCAACTTAATACACACCCTTTGGGGATGCCGAGCCTGAACAGCATTTGGAACAAAACTTTTCAACTAATATCAGACCTCACTGGTATACTGACTCCCCCTAACCCCTCGTTAGCATTGTTACACGTAGGCTTGGAACCTTTTCCACAAGAGGATAGGGCGATGGTAACTCATATATTACTGGCAACCAGAAATCTTTTACTTCGCAATTGGAAGAGTACCACTGCCATTAATATATCGGAAGTCATTGATCTGGTCAATAAGAATCACTCTTTTGAATGGTTAATTGTCATTAACTCGCTTCGCTGCAAGAAATTCGATAGTGATTGGAAACTATGGACTGATAGATTTAAAAATACGTGAGACACTGTACCTTGCCGTCTGTTGGAACTATTCGATTTAACTATTACTGATATGTAAATGTTATTGATATGTAAATGTTATTGATGTTACAATAACCATTTGTATGCTATACATATAGTACGACGTTACTATTAGAACATGGAGAGTATTCACTGTAACTACAGTTTTTACTTACTACAGTTTCGTTCACTGTACAACCTTCTCTTTTATTTTTTCTTTCTATTTTTTCTCCCTGTATTGTAATGTTTTGCTATGTAAACTTTGAAAATTAAATAAAAAAGATTGATTTAAAAAAAATTATATCAAAAGGGTGCTTCAAACCAAATGTGCCCTGTGATAAAATGTTAAAATGTCTGGTAAAACAGTATGTATAGATAATGAGCCACTAAAGCAATGCTGTTTGAAATAAATGCTATTCTGGTCACATACACCAAACAATTGGTGATTGGTTAATGTGTGCTCCACTGACGGCGGTATTAGGACAGCTGTTAGGACAGCCTACTAGTAAATCCACTAGCAAAAACTGCAAAATAACCACAAAATACCCACAAAATACCCACAAATTACAACATATCTTATGGGGAATAATTCACAGCCATCTAAGAAATGGTATAAAAATAAAGATAGGAAAAAAGACAGGAAAAAAAGACTTCCCTTTATGTTGCCGGTTTTTGATTTTTCTTCAAAAAAACTTGCTGCTATCTTTGTCCGTTTTTTTACATGAAAGAGAGAAATACAAAAACTACCATTGCGCAGTATCTCTGGTAACACTTTATATGAAATGCCTGTGTTCTGTATGCACTCATGTGTATCCAGTGTGTTCAGTGCAGATAAACTGTAGCAATGGTCAGGCTAAGATTCTGGGCTGTCAGCCCTTCTCCTCCTCACTGTGCTCGTGTCTTACACGGCGTCACTAAGGCTCCTCCTTCCGACGCGTTGCGCCACAGGTCACGTGACTTTCTCAAGGGTTAAGCGATATCCACTGCAGCTCCACTGCAGCTCGTGCTTTGCACTTAGATGCCTGGTCATGCAGGTTGTGCTCTGGTTGAGAACGTTCAGCATGCAAACCACTCGCATCTTCTCATCAGCACATTGTCTGAAGAACTGCCATGCTAGGGAACTCCTTGGACCCGGCTTTGGTGTGCTCAGTCCCTTGCTGTGTTGGGCAGTAGCAGACGTACTATCTAGGGGACAGACGCTCTGCTTTTGCACCCTCCTCCCTCTTCTTTTTTTTTTTTCCACAACAAGTTTTATTGAAAGTTTTTCACAGAAATTACATTTAGTACCGTAAAACAGACGGCTAGGTTACAATAACAAAGTCCAACAAAAAGATAACATATCAAAGGAAACATAACATGTGATTTGGTTGTGGCAGTCCCTGAGTTAACATGCAATTTGGCCCCTTCTATCGGTATGTCTTGGTGGAGTTTATTTTGCACAGTGTTCCAATCTCCCTGTTTTGGGAAATTCTAGTAGTCTGTCCGTGCGACCAGAGGGAGACTGGTTTTCGTGGAAGACTCCATTTAAATGGCTTTTGGGCCTGCTTATTTAACCTTGATGTGTGGGACGGTCTTGGGCATTAACCTGCGTCGCTCCCAGGTGTGGTGCCTAAGAGGCTTAGTTAGCGTGAGCGACTGGCTATGAGATCAGTACTCTGTTCAGGAGCCTATTGTATTTCTGAGTTAGAGTATGAGTTAGGACAGAGAAGAGAGTAGAGAAGAGAAAGAGAGTGTGAGGGAAAAGTGGGGAGAGAGTCATAAGGTGTGGGAGGGGGTGGGGGGGATTGGAGGCACTGTACCAGTATTGTGTGAGGAGGGGGAGGGACCACCAACTACCCTCCTCGGGTGCCTCATTTGTTATGGGCAATCCTGCCCCCATTAGGGGTTATTTCGTGCTATATCTTGACAGCTCTGAAAAAATTGAAAAAGAAAGGGCTAGTGCACGAGGCACGGCCAGTACCCCTGGGGATGTTTCAGTGGATAGACCAGACAGTATTAACCGCTTCTCGACCGCCTTCTGTATATATACATCCTCAGAATGGCACGGCTAGGCAAAGGCACGTATATATACGTCCCCTTTAATTGCCTAGCCGTGGGGTCGCGGGCGCGCCGCCGGTGCGCTCGCGACCCGGTCGGGAGCTCCGTGACCACGGCCGCGGGACCAGCGGACCCGATTGCCATTGGTGTCCCACGATCGGGTCACAGAGCTGAAGAACGGGGAGAGGTCTGTGTAAACAAACCTCTCCCCGCGCTTCCTACACTGCCTGTCATTGATCGGCTGTTCCCTGTCATCAGGAAAGCCGATCAACGACGTCAGATGTCAGCCACGCCCCCTAATGTAAAAAAAAACACACATGTCACAGACCATAACCCCTCCCCACCCCCTAGTGGTTAACTCTTTCACTGCCAGTGTCATTTATACAGGAATCAATGCATTTAAATAGCATTGATTGCTGTATAAATGACAATGGACCCAAAAATGTGTCAAAAATGTCCGATGTGTCCGCCATAATGTCGCAGTCACAATAAAAATCGCTGATCGCCGCCATTACTAGTAAAAAAAAATATTAATAAAAATGCTATAAAACTTTCCCCTATTTTGTAAACGCTATAACTTTTGCGCAAACCAATCAATAATCGCTAATTGTGATTTTTTTTACCAAAAATATGTATCGGCCTAAACTGAGGAAAAAAAATGTTTTTTTTATATATTTTTTGGGATATTTATTATAGCAAAAAGTTAAAAATATTGCATTTTTTTCAAAATTGTCGCTCTATTTTTGTTTATAGCGCAAAAAATAAAAACCGCAGGGGCGATCAAATACCACCAAAAGAAAGCTCTATTTGTGGGAAAAAAAGGACGCCAATTTTGTTTGGGAGCCACGTCGCACGACCGCGCAATTGTCAGTTAAAGCGACGCAGTGCCGAATCGCAAAAAGTGGCCTGGTCCTTTGGCTGCCAATTGGTCTGGGGCTGAAGTGGTTAATGCGGTAAAAGTATTTATTCAAAATTGTATTAAAACATTGTAGAGAGGAATTATAGTTGTTTGTTACAATTTGCAAAAACATCAAATGCATACAATGTTAACAAAGACATGTAAATAGGTGTACATATGTATATAGGGAGAGAGACTTATCACATGCGATGAATCTAGGAAAACGCCGACATGTTTCGGACTTTTTTTGTCCTTTTTCATAGGCGGATTAAAGTCCTTGTCAATCACATCTAATGGTATGAACAAATAGATATTAACATAGTAGGAGCGGTATGCACATTAAATGCACATTAGAAACGCCATAAGCATTGAAAAGGAATATATTAATATTGAGATACTTACATGCATGAGAAACCCCCTTATTTCAATGGACACCAGAACCATTAAAAAATGCTAACCAGCATATAGGAGAGTCTGCTGTGGTTTAAGTAAATGTATCATGTGCAGTAGGCACAGGGGTGGCGGCAGGCTAGGGACTCTGTTGTGTGCTGCAAGACCTCCAGGAAAACAGGAGAGTGTCCTGTATCGTTATAACACCGGCCAATGAGGTGACACATCTACAGGTATTAAGAAGAGAGGGTTAGAGAACAATAAGTATAGTGGAACGAAAGCATAACAGCTATTAAGTCCAGTATATGATAAATCAATAGGGTATTTACCTGATAGAGAAGACTTGTCAGAAGTACCTGCACAGGCCTGGAACCAACAGCATACTGAGTGCCGGTGGTCCAGACTATATATAGTGAGCCGTGCAAGTGGAAACAGCTGTAAGTAGGCACCAAAGGCAGCCCTCACAGCTGATGCGTTTGGCCGATGCGACGGACCGCTGCGCCATTGGCTGCAAATGGTCCGTCTGAGGAGATCTCTGACGCCGCGGCTCTTGGCGGGGTCACGCCCGGTAGGGCGGGACCGTGTCCAGCGTCGCAACGTCACCGGCGCGCGTCGTTGGCCCATCCCGTCCGCGCTCCACACTGGAGCGCAAACAGGAAATGGGCCCGAAGGAATCCGGGCCCAGGGGCAGATACCCACACATGCGCCGAATGTAAGGGGGCGGCCGTGTGTATCTCCCGCAAGGAGCCAGAAGCCGCCCAACCACATTATCATAGAGGCTTGGCACCGAACCAAAGATGCTCCTACATGGGGCACAATGCAGTCGGCACCAATACCGAAAATCCAATTAGTGTAGCCGGTGTAAGGGGGGTTGTCATCTGCAAAGACAAAGCAGAAGAACAAAGACAGGTTTATATACACATATATTGGGTGCAACCAGAGGGAAAGAGCATAAAGCATGTAATATACATATTGGCAATCAATAAAGATGGACATGGCCAACAAACTTTAAACCAAAGAGAAATTAATTGGTTATATCAAAACAAACTTTGAGAGGGGTTTGCGATGGTAAAACAAAAGGTTATATGATTTTTCCAATAGATTACACAATATGGTACGTGAATTTATCTGAAATTGAAGTGAAAGTCTAATTCACACACACCCGATTGAAAGCCCTCGAGGCAAGGTTTGAAATTAAATGCCTCGTTGAGGCCTGGGGTGAGGTGGCATTAAGATGGAAGATCCACCTTAGTTCACTTTGTAGTAGTGCCTTGTTATAGTCACCTCCTCTATCATTTGGGGGATATGATCAAGAGCTTTAAAAAGCACTCTCGGGGTGTGGTCAGGGTGTAGAGTGGCGCAATGCCGTCCAATGGGAA
This sequence comes from Lithobates sylvaticus, assembly GCA_028564925.1. Lineage (NCBI taxonomy): Eukaryota > Metazoa > Chordata > Amphibia > Anura > Ranidae > Lithobates > Lithobates sylvaticus. The sequence goes on along the minus strand of CM053031.1, from coordinate 186,264,533 downwards.
GGTATGGGTCTTTCTTATTGATGCTTTGTATGTGACGATAGATGCGCTGCCAAAAAGGCAGTTTAGTCTTCCCCACATAAAACCATCTGCATTCGCACTGTAAAAGATATACAATGCCAACCGAATGGCAGTTTGTTGTGGGTAAAAATGTTGTCCATTGGGTAGTGTGGCTTTGCTATCTTTGCTCATGTATCTGCAGTATCCGCAGTTGACGCAAGGGAAGGTACCAAGTAGTTTTGTGGTATGCTTGGTAACAGCCGTGTACTCACTCCTAATTAGTTTATCACGGAGGGATGTGCCCTTCTATAGGTAGGAAGAGGCTGTGGAGGTACAAATAGGGAAAGGGAGTGGTCCGTCGTGAGTATATGCCAATAACGAGAGAGTATATCTATGACCTGATGATGTTGTTGGCAATATGTCGTTATGATTCTCAATGGGGGACGCAAATCCTTTTTTGGTTTGGAGAATAGCAGATTCTGTCGAGGTTTAGATTTGGCTTTCTTATATGCATCCTTCCTTGTATAGCCGCGAGCTCGGAGTCTGTCTCGCAATATAAGGGCCTAATGTTCAAAAGAGGCATCAGTAGAGCAATTGCAGCGTGCTCTGAGATATTGTGCGAATGGAATAGAGTTAAGTAGAGGTTGCGGGTGAAAGCTGGATGCAGCTAAGATAGTGTTTCCAGCTGTTGGTTTTCTATACAGTTGGCTTTGTAATTGACCTTAATTATCCTTAGTGATAGTGAGATCTAAGAACTAAATAGTAGTAGTACTGGATGTCATAATGAATTTCAAATTAAGTTTATTGGTGGAATTCAAATGGTCAAGAAATCAGTGCAGTAAATCCACCGGACCATTCCAAAAAAGGAGTATGTCGTCTATATAGCGATGCCAAGCTGCTATATGATGAGTGTAACAGCTGGCAGAGTCATCCAAAAATAATAAACGTTCCCACTCCCCCAGGTACAGATTTGCATACGCCGAGGCACAGCAGGTGCCCATGGCGACGCCCTGTACCTGGAGGTAGTGGGAACCGTTAAATGAAAATAAATTGTGGGTAAGGATGAATTGAAGAGCCTCAACAATAAAGTTAGATAAATTTGGGGGATAAGACTGTGTCGTAGACAAAATATGCCGGATAGTAGAAAGTCCCAGGGAGTGTGGGATAGAACTGTATAGGTCCTCCACGTCGATGGCGACCAAAATAATGTCTCCAATGACGTGGAGGCCCGACAGAATCTGCAATAAATGAGTAGTGTCACGAATATATGATGGAAGAGAGTTCATTAATGGTTGTAAGAGTTTGTCTATGTATTTGCTGAGATTGTCGGTTAAGCATCATCGACCGGAAACTATATTTCTTCCGGGAGGTTTTGTAATACTTTTATGCACTTTGGGCAGTGCATAAAATGTAGCTTCCCGCGGGAAGGCAGTCCTGACAAAGTCTAAGGTGGGCTTATCTATAATGCCTTGGTTAAAGGCGTTATCAACTAGTGCATAAAATTGTTGTGTAAAACTATTCACTAATGATCCTGGGACCACTTGATACCATTCCTGGTTATTTAAAATATCTTGGCACATAGTTACATAGTCTAGTCTATTTTGGATCACTATATTACCCCCTTGTCCGCTGGTTTTATAATGATAGAGGGGTTCGTTTTTAAACTTTGTAGGGCAAGATGTTCGTGGTATGTAAAATTTCTCAAGGAGCTAAGGCAACTAGGTTTTAGGTTGCGTATTTCGTGGGTAACTAATTGGAGAAAGAGTGCGGCTTTAGGATTGGTACTGGGGGGTGGGTAGAAGGTAGACTTCTTTTTTATAGTTATCTTAGGTTGTGTGGAAGTGGAAGAACAGGGTAGGTCATCATCTATCTCAGCCCAAATTTTTTCCAGATCTAGGGTATCAATGAGGTCAGTGCAATCACTGTCTTCCAAGAGGTCCGTCAGGTCTTGGATAGCGGTGACTTCAGTGGATGTGTGGAGGAGTGAGTCGGTGAAGGGAGTTTTTGTATACATGCACTGCAATAGTAATTTGCGAATAAACAGATGTATGTCTTTAATTACAGTGAATTTGTCTATTTGTGAGACGGGGCAAAAGGTTAAGCCTTTTTCTAGTACTGCAGTTTTGTGAATGGAAAGGGGGTGAGAGGACAAATTAATGAGATTGCGTGAGTGTGATATTAGCGTGGTTGTTTCTTTGGTTTTGTAGTGTGGGTTTTGTGTTCCTGTTGGATCCTCTGAGAGGCCTGCATCTTTTCTAAAAAATCACTTGTATTAGTGGAAGTGGGTAATGAGTTGGATCTAGTGAGTATTTGTTGCTGGGAATGATAGTCCGTGGGGACAGTTGGTGACTGCTCCATATGGGGGACACCAACTGTTCTTTCCATGTCTGATGTATCTTCACCTGAGGTGGTGTGAGCTCGACCACGTTTAGATCGTCGAGTACCATGTTGGGCAGCCTGTTTGTTAGAAGGCTGGGATGAGGTATTCTCCCTGTTTATTGAAATATGCAATGTTAATGGCTTTGGTGCAGAGCGTGCAAGGCCGTATGGGCGTGTTGCGCGGTGTGCATCCAGCCATTTGTTGGCCCGCTCCTCATGGAACGCCCTTTTGTCTCGAAAAAATTTCTTGTCCTTCTGGGAAAGTGTATCACGGTTAAATTGATCAAATCTGTCTTTTATTTGTTCATCGAGAACCTTATATAACCTTATATCTTGACATCTCTGTGTCTGTCAATAGTCGAGACAGGGTGTCCATGTTGCAGAATATACATCAATCCTGTCGTGAGCCGTGCAAATCAGCTCCTCCATTACTGCCATTTGGTTCATCCTTGCCACCCATTCCTTTAAGGACGGGGATGACCTGGACCTCCAGTGTACTGGAACACATAATCTAGCGGCATTAATCATATGCATAGCAATTGACCTGTAGTATTTTCTACGGGGGATTTTAGAGACGTGTAGAAGATATTGAGCTGGAGAAAATTCCAGCGGAAGGGAGGATATTTCCAATGCTACTTCATGTATTTTGCGCCAATGCGGCTGTATTAAGGGACATGACCAACAGATATGGAGGAACAAGCCTAGGCTTCGCTCACACCTCCAGCACTGGTCCGAGACGGTCGGTATGTATTTATGAATGATTTCTGGCATTCTGTACCACCTTGTCTTGATTTTGTACCCGTTTTCCTGTGTATGGATATCCATGGAGCCTCTGTGTATATAAAAGTGGACCCGGTCCCATGTTTTGTCTTCGATCTCTATGCCCAGCTCGGACTCCCAGTAGGTATGATCTGTTTTCAGGGAGGCATACGGTTCCCCAAACATAGTGGCATACAGTCCTGATATTAAGTGATTCTGGGGAGCGGAGCTAGTGCATAGAGATTCCAGAGTTGTAGGGGCTTTGGTGAAGTTCCCTCTGTTTGTGGAATTGTCTAGGAAGTGTTTCAGCTGCATATAGGCCCAGAAGGGAAATGTTTTGTGTTCGAGAGCGACGCCAATTCCCCTTGTCTGAGAAACCTACCCCTGGAGAAAAAGTGTTTGGCCAGCATCTCTGTGTGCGCCCATTCTGCTAAGAGGAAGCCTCCTTCCATGCCCGGGGGGAAGTCCAGGTTACCCTTCACTGGCGTGATTGGGCAGTGTGAGTTGGAAAGTGAGTGTACTTTGCACGCCCTATCAAACTCGTGCAAGGGTGGGATTGAATGGTAGGCGATACATGCCTTTTTGGTAACCAGGGGGTATACTGCAGATCCGTGCCCGAGATCAATTTTTCTAATAGCACCCATACTTTGTATTTGACATGAAGTTTCCAGTCCACTACCCGACTTAAATGAACTGCCCAGTAGTACCTCTGGAGATCTGGGAGTCCAATCCCCCCCCCCCGACTTCGGGAGAACTAGCTTTGCCCATCCTATACGCGCTACCTTCGCCCCCATATGAAGGCTCTGCACGTACGCTTATATGTTGTGAAAAAGGAGGGTGGCAAGCGAATCGGAATGGTCTGTAATTTATAAAGCAAGCGGGGGAGGACTGTCATTTTTAAAATAGAGGCCTGACCAAACCAGGAGATATTGGGGGCATTCCACTTGAGTAGATCCTGTTGTATATGCTTTAGCTCCGTGAGGAAGTTTCTTTCATAGAAGTCTTTGAGTTTGCTCGGGAGTTGAATTCCCAGGTAGGTAATCACATCTGATTTCCAGCAAAATGGGAAATTTGCCTGACAACTCTGAACTGTCTTAGGGGGTAAAGAGACGTTTAGCGCATAGGATTTTGAAAGGTTATTTTCAGGTTCGTGATGTTCCTGAATCGTTCCAGTACTGGCATCAGATTGGGTAGGGACGTCAGTGAGGATGAAAGGAAGAGTAAGATGTCGTCTGCGAAGGCGGCGATCTTATATTCCCTCTGGTGTACCTCTATCCCTTTTATGTCTGGGTGTGCCCGGATGCAACGGAGGAGGGGTTCCAGGGTCAGGATGTACAGCAAGGGGGACAGGGGGCATCCCTGTCTGGTCCCATTATGGATGGGGAAAGCGTCCGACAGGTGCCCATTAACTCGAACTTTAGCTCTGGGCCCGGTGTATAGAGCTCCAATAAACGATTGCATACCGCTTCCTAGGCCCAGGGCTTCCAGGACTGCGTCCATATAGTCCCAAGCCACCCTGTCGAACGCCTTCTCCGCATCCATAGCGAGAAAGCACCCCTCCCCTCCCGTTGATGTAAGCCAGTGGTGTAGGTTGAGCGCCTTGATGGTGTTATCCCTGGCTTCTCTCCCAGGGACAAAACCAACCTGGTCCAATCCCACCCACGCCGGTATGTGAAAGGACAAGTGAGTGGCCAGGATCTTTGCGAACAGTTTGACGTCCACATTCAGAAGGGATATGGGTCGGTAATTGGCTACATCAGTGGGGTCTTTATTTTCCTTGGGTATTACTGCGATGTAAGCCTCCAGTAAGCTGTTAGACGCTGCTGAGGAGTGGGAGAGGACGTTGAAGGCCTTTAGGAATTTTGGCGCCAGAATTTACACAAATCATTTGTAATATTGGACAGGGAAGCCGTCCGTCCCTGGGCTTTTGCCCGGTTTCATGGTCTTCAAGGCCTCCCCCCACTCATATATTGAGAGGGGTTCCTCTAGGGCTTGCCAGTCATTGGTAGACAGTGGTCGGGGGCTATATTTGGTCAAGAAGTCTCTCATGAGCTCCCGTCGCGCCTCCGCCGAAATGGGTCTGTGCTCGTGAAGCTCTAGGTTGTAAAGGTTGCTGTAGAATGTGCTGAATTGCCTGGCAATATCCTCATTTTTGGAGTAAGTGACTCCTCGTGAGTCTACTACGTGGTGAAGCGAGGGAGCGTCTTTGTGTGAACCTAGCTAGTAGTTTACCGGGTTTGTTGCCCTGTTCGTAGAATAATTTCGTAGAATAAAATCCTGTCTCCTCTGTGCCCGTTTAAAAAGTTCCTCTAGGAGCGTTGCCCATGTGTCAGCTAGTTCCTTGGCTACACTGACTGCTAATGATCACTTGACCCAGCTCACATGATCACATGACCCAGCTGTCTTGGTCCACGTTGGAACCAATGACAGTATACATGGAAGGTGGAGGCTCCTTAAAAATCAATTTAAAGAACTAGGCTGCAAGTTGAAGGATTGGGACCTCCAAGGTGATATTCTCTGAAATATTGCCTGTGCCATGCGCAACACAGGAAAGGCAGGGGGTGATTAGAGAGCTGAATGCATGGCTAAAGACCTGGTGTAGGGAGGAGGGATTTGGGTTTCTAGAGCACTCGGCTGACTTTTCATTGGGGTGCAACCTATATGCTAATGACGGTTTGCACTTGAATGGAAGGGGGTCTGCTGTGCTGGGGAAGAGGTTTATGGGAAGGCTGGAGGAGTATTTAAACTAGGATTGAGGGGGGGAGGGTGAACTAGAATTACATCGGGCAGACAGGTTAGCTAGGGGTCTGACATTAATGGAGGGTGGAATGCGAATAGATGGGGGGAGGGTTATGGCAGGTGACAGGACATTTCCCATGTTGCAAACTGCCATTGGAAACTATAGTGCCATCTGTACTACTAAAAATGATAGGAAAAACGCCAGAGCAAAATGTAGTAATGCATTAAAGTGTTTGTTCACCAATGCCAGAAGTCTGCCAAGCAAAATAGGTGAGTTGGAAGCTCTGGTGCATGAGGAGAGCTATGATGTAATTGGTATTGCTGAAACTTGGCTTCAATCTTCACATGACTGGGCTGTTAATATTCCTGGCTATGCACTCTTTCGGAGAGACAGAGTAAATAGGAAAGGTGGCGGGGTCTGTCTCTATGTGAGAAGTGATCTCAAAGCAAGCGTGAAAGAGGACCTGGTTGATGGATGGAGAGTGTGATGAGTCTGAAGCATTATGGGTGGAACTGCATATAGATGTGCATAGTTCTAAGTTAATCATTGGGGTTTGTTATAGACCACCCAATGTTCACGAGGAGGTGGAGACTCAGCTCCTTGCACAGATGGAAAGGGCTGCAAGGGCTGGTACGGTGATAATAATGGGGGATTTTAACTACCCAGAAATTGACTGGAGTAATGGCACTGCTGGGACAGTTAAAGGGCAAAAATGTATAAACCTATTACAGGACAATTTTATGGTCCAGTTTATTGAGGCCCCAAACTAGGAATGATGCTCTGCTGGATCTGGTAATCTCAAACCATGCAGAGCTTATTACTAATGTTCAGATAAAGGAACACTTGGGTAACAGTGATCATAACATGATTTCATTTGAAGTTAGCTGTAAGCAAGAAATACATACAGGAAAGATAAAAACGCTCAACTTCAAGAGAGCAAATTTTCCAAGGATGAGGGCTGCTCTCCAGGACTTGGACTGGGAGGCAATATTGGCATCAATGAGCACAGAACAGAAATGGGAATTCTTCAAAAAGACTGCCTGGGACCTCACTGCAAAGTATATTCCCATGGGCAATAAGTTTAAAAGGCTTAAAATAAAACCTATGTGGCTCACGGTCAAAGTTAAAAAAGCTATGAACAATAAGAAAAGAGCTTTTAAAAAATATAAAAGTGAAGGAACACTAGTGTTGTTTAAATGTTACAAAGAATTTAACAGAATATGTAAAAAGGAAATCAAGGATGCAAAAATTCAAAACGAACTACAGATTGCAAAAGATAGTAGGACAAACCCCAAAAAAATCTTCAAATATATTAATAGTAAAAAGGTCAGGTCTGAGCATGTAGGCCCTTTACAAAATAATCTAGAGTGGGTGACTGGGGACAAAGAGAAGGTTAATTTATTAAATACTTTCTTCAGCTCTGTGTATACAAAGGAGCATGGGGAAGCTCATGTCCATAATGGGGGTGATATTGACACAGCCCTAAATTATCCACAATGGCTCAAAAGTGATATGGTCCAGAAATATTTAGACAGAATAAAGGTGGATAAAGCACCTGGACCAGATGGCATCCTAATGGTAAAATTCTCTTGACAGGAGCTCTGCATGAGACTATAATAGAGACCTTAGAGGCAGGTTCGTTCAGATTCAAGAATCCAACAATAAAAATGGTCAGTAAAATATGGAAAGCTGTTAAAAAAAGATGAAATATAGAGAGATCAATATATATACCCCAATCTGGAATAATAGCAATCTACAAGAATTAAGCATAATGGAAAAAATCAGGGAGTGGGAAAAAAGTGGAATAAAAAGCGTGGAACAAATTTATGAGGGTAAGGTTATTAAAAAATTTGAGGTGTTAAAAAAGGAATTTAATATTCCCCAGAATACATATTTTAAATACCTTCAAATTAGCCACGCCCTAGAAGCCCAATTCAGAAATCAGTCTCTGATATGGGAAGATCTACCGTTGGTACAATGTATTGGGGGGATAGGATCTACTAAAGGATTAATTTCAGTAATATATAAACTATTAAATAGAGAAACTATAGGAGAAGAGAAGTTAGTGGAGGTGAAAGAAAAATGGGAACAGGATATAGGGGTAATACCTCAGGGACAATGGAAGAAAATACTGGAACTAAGCCCGGTGATATCAGTCTCGCCCTCACAGAGGTTCTCTCATCTTATGTTAGTAAATAGAGCGTATTATACTCCAAAGAGATTATGTAAATTTGGTAAAAGATCTGATTATAGCTGCCCGAGGTTGTCGGGTGTCGGGGGATCTTCTCCACATGCTGTGGAGATGCCCCAAGCTCTTCCGGTACTGGGAAGGGGTGATAGGAATATTGAAGGAAATATTTAAAATTGATTTGGAAATTGAAGTTAAGCTCTGTATTTTGGGGTATAGACAGAAGCAGGGAGAAATGAAGAGCACAACTGTGGCAATATTAAGGGGCATATATCAAGCCAGGAAGATGATAATGATAAGATGGCAATCAAACACGCCACCCTCAGTGAAAAACTGGATAGATACAGTAAATGAAACCCTTCCGAAGGAGAAAGCTGCTTATATAAGGAGACACAATGTAAAGGAATTTGATAGGGTGTGGAGACCTTGGATAGATGGAATACACTCGATACAGATAAAATAAGAGGAGAGTAGAGAGGGGTAGGGGGGAGTGGGGAAATAGGGGGGGTAGCTAGATATAGCAGAGATAAGGGGGGGTTCTGATCCATAATCTTTTATGAAGTGTTGTCTTGTTGACCGGCTCTCTCCTTTCTAGCACAGGGGTTATAGATAGTGCTTTGTTAAGGTTTACTTGTTTGTATATACAACGATCTGTAAAAAAACAATATGCACGTAATAAGAAATTTTTATTCTGCTTACTATTGAAATGGGATGTAAACATTGTTTATGAATGGAAGGCCTGTCTGGAACGAGGTCAGTTGTAGGAGGGTCTCTTTTAGGAAGGAAACCTGTCTGGAGTTGGGGCAATAGATGTTTGCCAATGTAATTGGCCTGTCTTTCCATGTCCCTTTTATAAAGAGAAATCTGCCCTCTGGGTCGAGAACTTGATCTGTAAGCTGGAATGGAAATGATTTAGCTAACACTATGGAGACCCCTTTAGTTTTAGAGTCTGAGCAGGTCGCATGGTGAACCACCAGGTATCGGTTATTGGTCAGGCAGGGGATAGATCCTGATTTAAAATGCATTTCTTGTAGGAATAGTACCTGGGCTTTGAGGCGATATGCCTCAGCCAAGATACTGCTCCGTTTCTCCGGGGTATTAAGGCCTTTCGCATTCAGGGGGTATACCTTAAGGGATAGGGGAGCTGATGTTTGCACCGCAGAAGACATGTTCCCTGGAGTATCCTTGTTCGTCAGTGCCTCCCCCAATCTATCCGGGAGTATGGAGCAAGAGACTTGGAGTGAGAGGGAGGGGGGGAGATGAAAGTATTCGGGAGGGAGAAGAAGAGAGGGCGAGTAGAAAGCAGGGAAATGTACAGATCAAGAGAGAGAAAGAGAGAGAGAGAGAGAATCTCCTGATTAGGAGCAATGAAAAGAGAAGTAACCCTTTGGCGGGGGTCACAGAATGTGTACCGGAGGTAGGATCAGTCCAGCTAAGCTACCAAATGTAGACCCTAATAGGGTGTAGAGACAGGGCAGGGTTCTGCTGGCTAGATTCAAGGTGGATACCTGCCTCCTCGAGGTGGGGGTGAAACCTAACACCTAAACCAAAAATATGTTAATTTCCTACCATCCAGGAACCCAGGCACTAGTGCCTGCATGAAAGTGAAAAACCTCAGCTCTGCTGAATGAAGAGATGGACCCCCTCCCCATACCATGGAAGGGGCCCACATCCACATCTCTCCCTTCAGCGATCTGGAAAGAAAAATATTTTTTTGACATATCGGAAACCCTTTCCATCATTCATATGTAACTCCAACATATGCAACTACGGTAGTTATATTTAAACAAAACCTCAAAGCAGGCAATTAACGTAAAGACCAGTGAAGCTGTAGGGAACACAGCATCTCACACTGTAATCTACTAGGTAACTTTTATTGGATACGTGAGGACCCCAGTGCCCCGAGACACCCCCGGCGGTGACACCTCCGAGAACTGGGAGCCCCAGTATCCTGCTTACCTCCAGACCGGAGGATATCCCTTTGTTTCAGTTGACCCCCAGGAGGATATGGATCCCCCCATCTCCCTACTGTGCATGCTCCACTGCATCCATAAGGATCCGTGCAGACAATGAGAGGGTTCCCCCCCTCCCTGTGGTCCCTGGGATGTCATCTCCCACTGCCACACTCCGTCACTAGTGCAGGGGTGAGAGGAGATCCTCATTAAAGTGGCCCGCATGTAGTTATCGGATCAAAAACAAAGGTAAAATGTATAACCTAAACCACATTGTACCAGAGGCAATAAACAGAGTAATTTACACTTTTGTCCATATCCCTAATGCTTATACAAGCACTGTACTGTGAGGGGTGTTCAACTTATCGGCCTATGAGCCGCGTATTCAGGCCCTCTAAGCCAGCTTCCCTCCGATCCCCCCACCTCCACAAAGTGATCGCAGAGGTGGGGGGATCCATAATGGGGGCCCACAGAGGTGTATATCCTTGCAGAGACACCAACAGCTGGAGACCCATCAAAGTCAGCCATAAGAAGCATGTGTTAACAAGGGCGTAAGTAACTCCCCTTATCGTACCTGGTGTTTACCCTCATGTGATGCTGAAAGTCAGACCAGCGATGTGACCCAATAATAGGGGGCATAGAGCAAAACAAAAAAGAAAGGGGGAGAAAAAATAAAATCAAGGGGAGGGTGGGAAGTAGATGCCTCTTCCCAAGAGTCTGGTGTATCTTTGCATACAAGTCATGTAAGGTTGCTTGGTTCCCGACCGGTATAGGCCCTGGGAAGGTGGAGGACCTTTGGAGGTGTTTGCATGCCTCTGCTAAGTACCAGTATAGGGGACCCTCTTGGAGTCACCTGTCTCCTCTTCAGTGGAGTCTACTGCCTGAGGGGTTGCATATCAGACCTTGGAGAATAAGGGGTGCCCTCTGCAAGGAAAGGCAATGGGTGACGGTCAACACAGCTTGTGGGTAGCAGTTCGGTGTCAGAAACTTCTAGAGTAGCGAGTCGTCAAATGACAGTTCCCTTTGTAGAAGTGTTACTCAGCTTACCTCACATAACATGTTGTGGAGATTACATAGGGATAAGTGCAGTCAATGACTTCGGACAGTACCTTTTGATTTTGCAAGCTCGGGGATCAGTCTTGCGTCTCGCATATGACGGTGATGCTCGTGGGCTTTCGCCGGTTTCCATGTCACCCCTGCATCTCGGCGGTGAGTCGGTCGAAGGTCTGCGTCGGCGTTGTCTGCTTCTCTGGGATCTCGGGGTGTCCCCGGGTTGTGTAGGGATCCAGGGCTTCGATTGCAGGAGAGTTCCATACCATTCTGGAATGGGTATCACCGGAATTCCTAGGCTCTCACAGAAATAGGGAGGTTGGTGCTGAGGTAAATCTTAGGCGAATCAGTCCCACATCCCAGGATATAGACTTTGGTACAGAATTTATTCCTCTTGGGGATTTTTGAAAGGGAGAGAACGCTTACATATATTTTAGAGTTTAAATAGATATTTATTTGACATCAAAATAAGCGGGGGGTTTTTTTTAAGGGTAGGATTAGCAAATCCACAAAGATATATAGACATACCACATACATCTAAAAATACAGAGGATGCAAAAAAACAACATAGGAAAACCAAAACTGTGACATAGATGTTGATACAAACAACAAAAAATGTGCGTAGTGCTCCGACGCGTTTCGAGATTTTTAGACTCTTCTTCAGGGAGAAAACTTTTAGGGTAGGCACATTTATGTATTTGTGATCTAGAAAGAAAAATTACAATGAAATATATGCAGAATGAAATGCACTCACAGTCATAGTATTGGTGGGAGATAGCATATTAATCTTTGCATTAATGGTAATTAATATTAGTTGTACTGACCCTATCTGATGTCTTGAGCTCCTATGGGGGCATCCATTTATTAAAACCCAGAAAGGAAGAGAGTTCCTTTGGGAAATTTTGAAACCTGGTAGAGAAAGACCAGGATAATGTGGCTGCTTTGGCGTCCTGCTAGCACTCCTGGGCCTATGGCTAGGTGTCCATCAAAACGCCCCCTCCTAGAGTGGAAAAGGTTCAGCATGCACAAACAGACCCTCCAAAGAGGACCGGTTCGGCAACAAAGGGCGTCCTATATGTTCTCCGTACCTTCCAGAGGTAGCCCAGGAACCCGGATTTAACGTGGTGGCTGTAGGAAGTGAGAAAGAAAAAACACGTAGATGTGATGGGAGGTATTGAGACAGCATCATAGAGATATCGTTTGGGATGGTTGGGCAACAGGTATTGGCAGGTGCTGTGTAGGTGATTTTTATCACCTTACCTAAGCATTGTCAGGTATCAGTCACCAACAGCCATAGTTGCACATGAACATTGGAAATGTATAGAATTGGTTGCATAAAGTTATTAGTGATGATATCATACCTTAGAAACCACCACTGGGTATAAAGCAGTACGTGTCAGACCAACAGGACCAATGATTGTTACAGTAGCGGGTCTATCGTATAAGACTCCGCAGTGCCTAAGGGTTGATGAAACAGGATTATGTATTAAAGGGAGGAAACCGGGATATTATTTGAAAATTTGAATGCATGATTGCATGCGCATATATGTATGTGTGCATGCATATATTTGTACATACATGAGAGATGATCATACCTGGCGGACTGTAAGGTTTGTAATGGTTTGGGGGTGTCCCTCTGTGAGTACCGGTTTGTGAGTACGAGCAGTCTGTGGACGTCAGGTAAAGTGACCTGATTCCTAGAGGGGTTCTTAAAGCAGACCAACACAAACGTAAGAAATTGATATGTATATATTTTACAGTAGTATGTGGTGGGAGTAGGTAGTGACAGAGGAGATTATACCTTAAACTGGTATATTGAAACCAGGGTGGAGGTCCGCCAGGGGAGGCTTCCTATAGGTAGAAAGGAATTTGAAGATAAGGGTGTTGCAAATTAATCCTATAACGTTGGAAATGGCTGGTGCGGGCTCAAGTAGTGGCTTACCTTAGTGGCTGAGTGGTGCTACGTGGTCCTGTCAGATGATGGCAGCATAGAAAAGCTTACTGAGTAATGCCTGCTTTAAAGGGGCTGGGAACCAATGGGGAGATAGGAGAGGGAGACGCCCCCCGAGGCAGCGGCGCGGGGGTCCGCCCCCGTCCTAGATTTGGCCAATCGTGTAGTCGATAGGTAGTGGGCGGCAGGGGGTGGGTAGTAGAAATGTATCCCCCGGCCGCAGATGCTGATGAGCTTGTCGTTCCTAGTACGCCGCCGCATATTTGTTATGGGGCGGCGTACATAGGAGAGAGTGGCGAACGTGACCGACGTCGGACGTAATGACGTCACGGCGTCGGTGGGCGGGAACCGGCGCCCGCGTCACTGGCCCGCAGCGCAATATGAGAGGGAGACGTGGGACAGATCCCCGCCTCCCTGTCTGTGTAGGGCCGTTAGCGCTGTTACCAGCAGCCAGAGGCCCCACCTGCGCTGGGTGCCGAACTGGTGAAGAGTGCAACTGCTGAGTGGAGGGGGGAGGGAAAGGGGAATGGAAGGACAGGCCGGCCAGTGGTTTTAAGGAGGCCAGCAGGAGGCAAAGCTGGAGTGGCCAATCAAATACAGTGACAATAAGAGTAAAACTCAAATGTTAAAAGTTAAACCAAACACAAACAAAAACAAACAGGGACAGCATAAATGCGCAAGTTGGTTGCCATAGTGTTCTGTGTTACAGGCAGAATGGCATGGACATACAGGAAGTACAGAACACTTTTTTCTTCTTTTTACCTTTATAGACATCAGGTATAAAATAATTTTCAGGTCATAATAAGGAAATGGCACGTAAATATATATATATTAGGGGGCACTCTTTACATACCAGAAACGGGGTGAGATCGAGAACATTGGAGGATCCTTTGGGATACATACATCGTGGGATCCTTACTAATTACCCTAGTTGATCTGGGGGTTCCCACTCGGAGCCCCCTGAGGAAAAACCCTCCAGGAATGGTTTAAAGGAGGTGGTCCCATTTAACCCTGGAGGCACGGTTGCCTTTAGTTTAAAGATCCATTTTTGCTCTACTTGCATCAGGAGCTTGTTGGTATCTCCCCCCCGTAGGCCCTGATGCACGCGATCCAGGATCAGGAAGGAGAAATTCGGGCATAGTCCTTCATGTATCATTGTGACATGTCTACCTAGTGGTAAATTAGGATTGCATGTTCTCATTGACAAGATGTGTTTATAGGCCCTTCGCCAGAATTCTTGTATCGTTTTCCCAATGTAAAAACTATTGCATTCGCAAAGTAGGAGATATACTACTCCACTTGTATTGCAATTAGCAAAATGTTTGGGTTTGTAAGGTGCACCATTGGGTAGGATGATATTTTTGTTTATATTGATGAATCTGCAGTAATTGCAGCCACCACATCTGAAGGTGCCTTTGTTTTTACATGGATCGCGTTTACCTCCACCTCTATACTCACTGCAGACTAGGCGGTCTCGGAGTGATTGAGCTCTCCGATAAGTAATCATGGGGGCAGGTGGTACAAACGGGCCAATATGGGGATCCATAGTCAGCATGTGCCAGTATCGCGAGATGACCCTTCGAATCGCCACATGCTGCTTGGAGAAACTTGTGATGATAGAGATTGGGTGAGCCTTATTTTTCTTTGACGTAGGGTTATACAAAATATCTAGACGGGTTCTTTCCAACACTCGTTGATATGATTTCTTTAGGCATTTATTTGAATAGCCCCTTTCCAGGAGGCGGGCTTTAAGTAGATCTGCCTCTTTTTTGAAAATGTGATTTTCTGTACAATTACGCCTTAAGCGCAAGTATTGACTATACGGAATGGAAGCAATTAGAGATTGTGGATGAAAACTACTGGCATGTAGTATTGTATTGCCAGCTGAGGGTTTTCTGTAGAGGCCAGTTGTGAGATTACCAGATCTATCTTTTAGAATGGTTGTATCAAGAAAGGTGATGTTGTCTGCATTCCAGCTCATAGTGAATGATAGGTTAAACTCGTTAGAGTTAAGATGTTCTAGAAATGGCGTCAGAACTTCTGTTGGGCCGTTCCAGGTTAGGAGAACATCATCAATATAGCGATACCATAACGAGATGTTCTCCATATATGGGGCAAGAGCTATTGAATGTTGTAACATTTGCTCCCACTCCCCCAGGTACAGGTTCGCGTATGATGGGGCACATGAAGTCCCCATAGCAACGCCCTGCACCTGGAGGTAGTGGGAGCCGTTGAAAGTAAAAAAGTTATGGTAAAGGATAAATTCTAGAGCTGCTAGAAGAAATTCTTTTGTGTTTGGATCTATAAGGTTATCGTCATTAATAATATGTCGTATGCATGTGAGGCCTTTGTCGTGGGGGATGGAGCTATATAAAGCTTCGACATCGATCGCCACTAGTATCGAGTCCGGGGGGAGGCAAATGCCGTCCAAGTTTTGCAGTAGATGAGGTGTGTCACGGATATAGCTTGGAAGTCTGGATACGTGTGGTCTTAAATAGCCATCTATGAATTTGCTCAGTTTCTCGGTGAGAGAGCCATTGCCCGAAATGATGGGTCTGCCTGGTGGTTGTGTATTGCTTTTGTGGACCTTTGGTAGGGCATAGAATGTGGGTGTACGTGGATGGGGTGTTCTGATGAAATCCCATTCAGCCTTATTAATGATGTTCCTACTATAAGCCTGATCCAATAATTCATAGAAGTCCTTCTCATATTTTTCAATTTTAGTTGCTGGAATTTTTGAGTACCAGTCAGTGTTATTTAAGATGTTATTGCACATATTTTCATAACAGCCGTTGTCCATGACCACAATGTTACCGCCTTTGTCAGACGGTTTTATGGTAATGGTTGGGTGGTCCTGTAATGATCTAAGGGCCTCCATTTCAGGTTTGGACAAATTGTCCTTTGTTCGAGCTGATGACCTGATTTTGCATAAGTCATTAGTGACCAGTTTGACGAAGGCTTGTACATTTGGATTTGTGTTCAGATTAGGAAATTTATCTGATTTTTTCTTTACAGGGGGTGGGCGTGTCATGGGTAAATCTGATTGGTCGAAGCGGCCCAGGAGTTGTTCTAGATCGATTTGATCTATGAGATCAGGAGTTTCATTCTCCTCTAGTAGCTCGACTAGAGTGTCAAGAGCTTCTAGTTCATAGGGCTGGAAGTTAGATTGTGTGGGTGGTGTTTTTGTATATAGCTGCTTAAGAATGAGTTTTCTGGCAAAAAGTTGGATATCTTTCACAGTTTCAAAGTGATCTAGATCTTGACTAGGGCAGAAGCTTAGACCTTTGGCTAAAATCTGTACTTGTATTTGTGATAAACTATAAGAGGATAGATTAATAACATTTAAGCTTGGTGATTGGGGGTTATGGGGTGTAGGAATTTCTGGTCTTACCTGATCCGAGTGTCATGAGGCTTCGGAGAGGTGACTCGTTTCGGTGGTACGATCATCTCGAGGTGTATTAAGAGGAGGAGCTCTAGAACCTAGTGACGAAATTCTGGGTAGCAGAGTGTTAGTATCGGATTGAAACATTGAGTAGGTGGGTAGATTAGGGGTATTCGTATTTGAAGTATCAGGTTGGTTTCTTTCATTGGTAGGAATTTCTGCAATATGCTTTTTTTGTATGTTACCTTGAGTATTATATCCTTGGGAGTTTCTTTTATTTTTTCTTGGTCTATCCTGATGTTTGGGTCTCATAGACGAAGCTGATGAAGCCGAGGAGCCATCAGAGAAATTGGGGTCATTTGTTTGTTGACGGGGTTTAGGGAATGATCTACTTCTAAAGTTCGGGGCTTTCCAATTGTAGGCTTTTTGCTCTTTAAAGGCCTTGGAGTCTCTTAAAAACTTTTTTTCTTTTTTGATTAGAATGTCTTTATTAAAGTATTCTAGATGCTCATTTAATTCTTTATCTAGTTGGTTGTACATTGTGTGCGATTTAAAAGTAGCTAATTTTAGATAGAGAAGGTCGAGTTCTTTGTCTAGTTCTTTCAGGGTATTCCTATACTCAGATATAAGTAGAGTCATCATGACATTAGTGCATTTAGAGAGATTGTCTTCCCATTCCTTCTTAAAGGTGGG
Source organism: Lithobates sylvaticus (assembly GCA_028564925.1). Classification (NCBI taxonomy): domain Eukaryota; kingdom Metazoa; phylum Chordata; class Amphibia; order Anura; family Ranidae; genus Lithobates; species Lithobates sylvaticus. The sequence goes on along the minus strand of CM053031.1, from coordinate 186,247,442 downwards.
ATTCATATTTTCCATAGTTGGGAAGATTTGAATCCTCAGGCCAAAGGGGTTTATTTTTTTATCCAAATATTGTTCAAAGGAGTGAATGTGCCAGTGATTCAGTGATTTTTTTTCCAATAATTTGTTTAAGGTAAAGAAAACTGAAGAGAGTTCAGTGTCTTTCTGTTCTTTCTGCGCAAAGTTTTTATAATGTCCCGACATGGCATTATCCCAGTTTTTATTTGCATAATTGGTCATTATGCGTACTGATATAAGTCAATGGGTGTTTATAAAGTATTAAAGATAGCCTAAGCACCAGGCGAGGAAAAATGGGTATTTGCTACCCGGGGATCATAGAGATAGGGAGGTTGGTGCTGAGGTAAATCTTAGGCGAATCAGTCCCACATCCCAGGATATAGACTTTGGTACAGAATTTATTCCTCTTGGGGATTTTTGAAAGGGAGAGAACGCTTACATATATTTTAGAGTTTAAATAGATATTTATTTGACATCAAAATAAGCGGGGGGTTTTTTTTAAGGGTAGGATTAGCAAATCCACAAAGATATATAGACATACCACATACATCTAAAAATACAGAGGATGCAAAAAAACAACATAGGAAAACCAAAACTGTGACATAGATGTTGATACAAACAACAAAAAATGTGCGTAGTGCTCCGACGCGTTTCGAGATTTTTAGACTCTTCTTCAGGGAGAAAACTTTTAGGGTAGGCACATTTATGTATTTGTGATCTAGAAAGAAAAATTACAATGAAATATATGCAGAATGAAATGCACTCACAGTCATAGTATTGGTGGGAGATAGCATATTAATCTTTGCATTAATGGTAATTAATATTAGTTGTACTGACCCTATCTGATGTCTTGAGCTCCTATGGGGGCATCCATTTATTAAAACCCAGAAAGGAAGAGAGTTCCTTTGGGAAATTTTGAAACCTGGTAGAGAAAGACCAGGATAATGTGGCTGCTTTGGCGTCCTGCTAGCACTCCTGGGCCTATGGCTAGGTGTCCATCAAAACGCCCCCTCCTAGAGTGGAAAAGGTTCAGCATGCACAAACAGACCCTCCAAAGAGGACCGGTTCGGCAACAAAGGGCGTCCTATATGTTCTCCGTACCTTCCAGAGGTAGCCCAGGAACCCGGATTTAACGTGGTGGCTGTAGGAAGTGAGAAAGAAAAAACACGTAGATGTGATGGGAGGTATTGAGACAGCATCATAGAGATATCGTTTGGGATGGTTGGGCAACAGGTATTGGCAGGTGCTGTGTAGGTGATTTTTATCACCTTACCTAAGCATTGTCAGGTATCAGTCACCAACAGCCATAGTTGCACATGAACATTGGAAATGTATAGAATTGGTTGCATAAAGTTATTAGTGATGATATCATACCTTAGAAACCACCACTGGGTATAAAGCAGTACGTGTCAGACCAACAGGACCAATGATTGTTACAGTAGCGGGTCTATCGTATAAGACTCCGCAGTGCCTAAGGGTTGATGAAACAGGATTATGTATTAAAGGGAGGAAACCGGGATATTATTTGAAAATTTGAATGCATGATTGCATGCGCATATATGTATGTGTGCATGCATATATTTGTACATACATGAGAGATGATCATACCTGGCGGACTGTAAGGTTTGTAATGGTTTGGGGGTGTCCCTCTGTGAGTACCGGTTTGTGAGTACGAGCAGTCTGTGGACGTCAGGTAAAGTGACCTGATTCCTAGAGGGGTTCTTAAAGCAGACCAACACAAACGTAAGAAATTGATATGTATATATTTTACAGTAGTATGTGGTGGAGTAGGTAGTGACAGAGGAGATTATACCTTAAACTGGTATATTGAAACCAGGGTGGAGGTCCGCCAGGGGAGGCTTCCTATAGGTAGAAAGGAATTTGAAGATAAGGGTGTTGCAAATTAATCCTATAACGTTGGAAATGGCTGGTGCGGGCTCAAGTAGTGGCTTACCTTAGTGGCTGAGTGGTGCTACGTGGTCCTGTCAGATGATGGCAGCATAGAAAAGCTTACTGAGTAATGCCTGCTTTAAAGGGGCTGGGAACCAATGGGGAGATAGGAGAGGGAGACGCCCCCCGAGGCAGCGGCGCGGGGGTCCGCCCCCGTCCTAGATTTGGCCAATCGTGTAGTCGATAGGTAGTGGGCGGCAGGGGGTGGGTAGTAGAAATGTATCCCCCGGCCGCAGATGCTGATGAGCTTGTCGTTCCTAGTACGCCGCCGCATATTTGTTATGGGGCGGCGTACATAGGAGAGAGTGGCGAACGTGACCGACGTCGGACGTAATGACGTCACGGCGTCGGTGGGCGGGAACCGGCGCCCGCGTCACTGGCCCGCAGCGCAATATGAGAGGGAGACGTGGGACAGATCCCCGCCTCCCTGTCTGTGTAGGGCCGTTAGCGCTGTTACCAGCAGCCAGAGGCCCCACCTGCGCTGGGTGCCGAACTGGTGAAGAGTGCAACTGCTGAGTGGAGGGGGGAGGGAAAGGGGAATGGAAGGACAGGCCGGCCAGTGGTTTTAAGGAGGCCAGCAGGAGGCAAAGCTGGAGTGGCCAATCAAATACAGTGACAATAAGAGTAAAACTCAAATGTTAAAAGTTAAACCAAACACAAACAAAAACAAACAGGGACAGCATAAATGCGCAAGTTGGTTGCCATAGTGTTCTGTGTTACAGGCAGAATGGCATGGACATACAGGAAGTACAGAACACTTTTTTCTTCTTTTTACCTTTATAGACATCAGGTATAAAATAATTTTCAGGTCATAATAAGGAAATGGCACGTAAATATATATATATTAGGGGGCACTCTTTACATACCAGAAACGGGGTGAGATCGAGAACATTGGAGGATCCTTTGGGATACATACATCGTGGGATCCTTACTAATTACCCTAGTTGATCTGGGGGTTCCCACTCGGAGCCCCCTGAGGAAAAACCCTCCAGGAATGGTTTAAAGGAGGTGGTCCCATTTAACCCTGGAGGCACGGTTGCCTTTAGTTTAAAGATCCATTTTTGCTCTACTTGCATCAGGAGCTTGTTGGTATCTCCCCCCCGTAGGCCCTGATGCACGCGATCCAGGATCAGGAAGGAGAAATTCGGGCATAGTCCTTCATGTATCATTGTGACATGTCTACCTAGTGGTAAATTAGGATTGCATGTTCTCATTGACAAGATGTGTTTATAGGCCCTTCGCCAGAATTCTTGTATCGTTTTCCCAATGTAAAAACTATTGCATTCGCAAAGTAGGAGATATACTACTCCACTTGTATTGCAATTAGCAAAATGTTTGGGTTTTGTGCATGCTGAACCTTTTCCACTCTAGGAGGGGGCGTTTTGATGGACACCTAGCCATAGGCCCAGGAGTGCTAGCAGGACGCCAAAGCAGCCACATTATCCTGGTCTTTCTCTACCAGGTTTCAAAATTTCCCAAAGGAACTCTCTTCCTTTCTGGGTTTTAATAAATGGATGCCATTTATTAATGGATGCCCCCATAGGAGCTCAAGACATCAGATAGGGTCAGTACAACTAATATTAATTACCATTAATGCAAAGATTAATATGCTATCTCCCACCAATACTATGACTGTGAGTGCATTTCATTCTGCATATATTTCATTGTAATTTTTCTTTCTAGATCACAAATACATAAATGTGCCTACCCTAAAAGTTTTCTCCCTGAAGAAGAGTCTAAAAATCTCGAAACGCGTCGGAGCACTACGCACATTTTTTGTTGTTTGTATCAACATCTATGTCACAGTTTTGGTTTTCCTATGTTGTTTTTTTGCATCCTCTGTATTTTTAGATGTATGTGGTATGTCTATATATCTTTGTGGATTTGCTAATCCTACCCTTAAAAAAAACCCCCCGCTTATTTTGATGTCAAATAAATATCTATTTAAACTCTAAAATATATGTAAGCGTTCTCTCCCTTTCAAAAATCCCCAAGAGGAATAAATTCTGTACCATAGGCTCTCACAGAAGGGTCTTGGGTCTGCTGGTGTCCTCAGTTGGGCCGTGCGGTTGCCGTTTGTTACCTGTAGGCAAAACGGGAACTTCCATTGGTAAGGGATATGTCTTTCTCTTAGGGCCTGGAGCAGGGGGCGAAGGTCCCTTCTGTGCTACAGTGTAATGGCAGACAGGTCCTGAAATAGCGGAATGCGTGCCCCTTCATGTTCCAAGTTGCCATGATTACGGGCCAGGCGCAGGATCTCTTCCTTCTGGGAAAGCTGACCAGACAGCAAACAGTGTCCCTGGGTGGGTCAGTGTCCCTGCCCCTAGGCCTAAGGGCTCTGTGGCATCGCTCCATCTCAACAGGGGCGTCAGGTGGCCTGCCTAGCAGGGTGTTGAAGATGGTCCAGATCACCGCCTGCAGTTGGGGTCCTTCTACAGTTTCAGGGATTCCCCTGACACGGAGGTTGCGCCTGCGACCCCTGTTATCGAGGTCCACCATGTGCCTGTGCATGTCAATGAGATGTTGGCTGTGCACATTAACTATCTGCTGTTCTTGGTGTAAAGCCGCTCCATGTGTCATGGCTGCCGCCTCCACATGCTCCACACGTGAGGCTACGGCCCTTATGTCGCTCTTTAGATCTGAGATCGCTGCTGTCAGTGTGCTTTTTATGTCTGCAGCCACACTCTGCAGGTCCGCCAGGCACAGGAAGGGCGAAGGGTGGGCAGGATGTGCGTTCGTTTGGGAGAGCGGAGATGAGGCAGATTCAGCCGCGCCGCCTGTATAACTACAGTCCCCGGCTTGAGATGCGGCCTGCAGCTCTGTGTGATAGGTCCGGAACATAGCCGGTATGTTCCTGCTTAGCTGGGTGGAAGGGTCAGGTTGTGAGCGGGTGGCCGAGTGACTCCTGGCCATCATCTTGTGCGATTTTGAGGAGGGTTTGGCTGCTGCTAGGGCTTCAAAGGATTCCTGGATGGCGGAGCTCTGTCTCTAAGCGGACATCTCGCTCCAGTGCCAGGCCACGCCCCTCCCTCCTCCCTCTTCTGCTGTGCTGGTGGCTCTGTGTGACCACCACCTCTTCCTTCGAACTACACTGGTCACCTGCATGACGTTGATTCCATGTGGGGTCGAGGACCTCATAGTCCTCCACATCATCTTTCACCCAGTCTTTACCCCTGCCCTCCTTGTTGGTCTGCACAATTGTGAAAGCAGCAACAGTTGGCACCTGTGTTTCGTCATCATCCGAGACGTCCTGGATGGTCCTCCCATGTACTCATCATGAAACATATGTGGTTGGGCATCGGTGCACACAATCTCTTCCACTTCTGGGGCAAGACTGATGGACATCGGCTGCAGATGACAACTCTGATCTTTCATCAGGAGACTGGGTGGGAGACAATGTGAAGGAACCGGAGGCACTGTCAGCAACCTAATCTACTATTGCCTGTCCTGGCCTCAACATTCGTACAGCCTCATTAGGCGCAACCAAATACCGCTGCAGGCTCTGTCGTCTACTCTCACCTGAGGAAGGCGTTTCACTTGTGCGGGTAGCTAGCACAGATTGACTACATCCTCTCCCTGCAACAAGAGCTCCACCAGCAGCACCAGGACCGGGGCCACGTCCCTTCTTTGACGTTCTCCTCATAGTTTCCAAATTTAGGATCTTGCCCTAAATGTGTGTTTTTACAATAGCAGAATATGCCCAGAGTATGTAAACGGTGTATCTCAAAACCTACAAAAATGCAGAAAATGCGCCATTACATTGCTGCACACCGGACCCGAACATACAGTCAATTGTTGTGGTTCGGGTCCGGGACCTAAAAATCCAAAAGTCCGGTATGAACCCAAACTTTACAGTTCGGGTTCACTCAACCCTACTAGGCAAACAAAAGTCCAGGACTACTCCCTACCACCCACAAGGGGACCCTCAACCAGAAATGTTCAACAGGACTCTCCTGAACATGTTGGGGATGCTAACTGAAGAGCAGAAACCCCACTGGAGCAAGCATATCACTGCACTGGTCCACGCCTACAATAGTACCAAGAGTAATGCTACTGGGTATTTGCCTTACAGACTAATGTTCAGCCGTGAAGCGAGACTACCAGTAGATCTAGCTTTTGGGACTTCCCTGGATCACACATCATAGACCTCTCATCGAGGGTATGTGGACAGACTGCGGAGGAATTTGAAGATAGCTTACGAACAGGCTAGAGCGACCTCAAACTCCAGAGAAAACAGGAACAAGAGGAACTTTGACCTGAAAGTAAGAGTGCAGGATCTTCAACCAAGTGATCAAGTCCTACTGAGGAATTTGGGCATTCCAGGCAAGCATAAGTTGGAGATCACAGCCATATGTTGTGTGCAGGAAACTCCCAGGGCTCCCAGTGTATGAAATAAAGCCAGAAGGAAACACTGGACCGGTAAAAGCCTGGCATCAAAATCACCTCTTACCCCTCACAGAAGCAGTCAGGATAACTTCAGAGGAAGAACTCCCCTCCGCATCCACTGCTGTGCACAGGCCAGTAATCAGGTCTCAGCCTACACCCTCTGCGAGGAGGGAGAAGCAGAAATCAGTTGGTTGTGGTCTCCTGAGTAGGGATGAGCCGAACACCCCCCCGGTTCGGTTCGCACCAGAACCTTCGAACGGACCGAAAGTTTGCGCAAACTTTAGAACCCCATTAAAGTCTATGGGACTCGAACGATCAAAATCAAAAGTGCTAATTTTAAACGCTAATAAGCAAGATACTGTCCTAAAAAGGGTTTGGGGACCCGGCTCCTGCCCCAGGGGACATGGATCAGTGCAAAGTTTTTTTTTAAACACTACAGTTTTTCAGGAGCACTGATTTTAATGACGATTGAAGTGAAAAAAAAAAAGTGAAATATTCCTTTAAATATCGTGCCTGTGGGGTGTCTATAGTATGCCTGTGAAGTGGCATGTGTTTCCCGTGTTCAGAACAGTCCCTGCACAAAATTACATTTAACGAGAAAAAAAGTCATTTAAACCTGCTTGCGTTCTTTCACTCTCTATGTAGCTCCATCCAATGGATGATTGCCTTTAACTGGAAGTCAGATAATCTTCCATGGTCTCAAGTTCTCTCCAGAATGGAGAATGTCAGACTATCGGAAAGAATATACCACACATTACATGACTCAATGTATATTTATAATCAAAAATGGTAATACTGGAATCTACCTGAACCCTGACACTGCATATTCCCTGTTAATTGAGTTGGTTATCTTTATATATTTATCAGAGGAATCTCATGTATTTGAGGATATGTAAAATTACCACTGTACGAATAATATCTGAAACCCTCTACCCAGGTGATACCTGCATTGTATCGTCATTATACTGTAAAATCATTGCCTTTTTCCATATGTTAAATTATTGTTTTCAGATTGTACATGTTTGTATACAATTGAACTTCCAAATAAAACTTTTGTAAACAAAATAAACCTGCTTGCGGTTTTAATGTAATGTCTGGTTCCGGCAATATGGATGAAAATCATTGAGAAAAATGACATGGATAGCCCCCCCTGCTCATTACCAGCCCCTTTGGGTCTTGTACGGATATTAAGGGGAACCCCGTACCCAAATTAAAAAAGGAAAAGTGTGGGGCCCCTAGGCCCTATATACTCAGAACAGCAGTATACAGGCTGTGCAAATAAGACAGGCACTGTGTAGGTTTGTTGTGTTAAGTAGAATCTGTTTGTAATTTTGAACTGGTACATTTTTAAAGTGTAGCTCCAGTCCAAAAATCTATTTTTAAGCTTTTTGGAAAACATAGGGAAGGGTTATCACCCCTGTATAATTTTTGTTGGGCCTTCCGTCTTTTTTCATCTCACCTTCTGTTGTCTCCTTCCGTCTCCTTCCGTTTGCAAGTAGGAGGCGTTTGTAAGTTGGATGTTTGAAAGTAGGGGCCTGCCCTTTATGCTCTGCAGAAATGTTGTCCTTAGGTGTGTTGGTGTTGCCACAAGTTAACACTGTAAGCCCTCAAAGTGACTCTTGGTGGGCGCTGGAGCGCCCTGCTGTGAATCATTATATCAAGAATTGTAATTGCATGCCATTGTTGAACAGTGGAAGAAAAATTGGGCCTTTGGTGGTGGTGCCACAACACTGCAAGTACTTACAGTTACTCTCGGTGGGCGCTTGAACGGGCCCTGTATTGAAATATAATATCAAGAATTGTAATTACATGCACCTGTTAAACAGGGGCTAAAAAATTGGGCCTTAGGCACTAGTGCCACAACACTGCAACCTCTCCCAGATACTCTAGTTGGAGTGCAGGAATGAGCCCTGCTGCAAAGCATTGCATAAACAAATTGTAATTACATGCCCCTGTTACACAGGGGCTGAAAAATTGGGCCTTAAGCCCTGGTGGCGGCACCCAGAACCAAAAATGTTCTTCCAAGCTATCAGCAGGATCATTGAGGAGGAAGAGGATAGTCAGTCAACATAACAGGACAGTCACTCAGCATTAGGGATGAGCTTTGAGTTTGAGTCGAACATTGCCTGTTCACCAAACATCAAACAAATTCGAAAAGCCGCGAACACCCTGTAAAAGTCTATGGGAGAAATCTAAAGTGCTAATTTTAAAAGCCTATATATATGCAAGTTATTGTCATAAAAAGTGTTTGGGGACCTGGGTCCTGCCCCAGGGGACATGTATCAATGCAAAAAAAAGTTTTAAAAATGGACGTTTTTTCAGGAGCAGTGATTTTAATAATGCTTAAAGTGAAACAATAAAGTGTAATAGTTATTTTAAATGAATAAAACAGCAGCGCTAATAATCACAGTGTTGTGAATAAACAAAATAATCAACCTGTGTAAACAGTGCTTGAAAATAAGATACTGTCCCTTTAAATATTGCAGCAGCTGATGGCAGGGATGTTTATTGAAATGCCCATATTTTGCAAAATTCTGGTGAGTGCATCCCCAAAGGGGAGTTTGATCTGCACGTGGTGTCAAAAGTGATTATACCCTCGGGTGGAAGTTTCACTGCTTATCATGAGAAGGACTTTTGTTTGCACCTCTTCAGACTTTATTTTGGTTATCATGGTGTGCTTTTATGACTCTTTTTTAAAAGAAATCAAGGAAATATAAAAGACATTTAGCGCTGCTGCAATATTTAAAGGGACAGTATCCTGTTTAGGAAAGTGATACTTTTACCTAGATTTTAATATTGCCTTATCACCGATTTCGATTTTACTATATAGTTGCTGCTTTTATAAGATCAATAGCTATTTTATTTTTCTTATATATTTATCTGTGATCCTAGCTTAAGAGAACTTGATCCAGGAGTGCGGAGGGGTAGACCTAAAGGGCGGCAATTTGTGGTTCTATCCTCACACAGTACAGTGCTTGAAAATAACCTAAATTAATCACCTATAAACGCAAAATTGAAAAATAGTGAATAATGTGATTAACAATAATGTGATTAACAATAAATACTTTGTCTGGATACAAGTCTCCAAATATAAAAAAAACAAATCCAAACTATAGTCCATTAACTGTTAATAAAAGGGATTGTGTTTCAAAGTGAAAAAATCTTGAAGCAAACAAAATCTTGAAGTGACTTGAACAAAACTCTTGAAGTGACTTGTAAGAAACTCTTCCACCACACCACCTGTGTTCAGTGCTACCGCACCCTTAAGAAACGCACTCACCAGAAGCATATGCCTTGCACTCTCATGCTCGGCCAACTTGCTTAATAGCCCCACACGGGTATCAGATGGATCCAAAAAGGGTGTTAGATACTTGCACTCCACATAAAAATAAAAAAAGATGCTTCCAATAGTGAAGTAGAGTAAAACCATTTATTAAAAACAGCACACAAAACCTTCAACTATTGCACTCACATCCTTCATATACAATCAAGGCACTTCAGCGTAAACTTTTCAAAAAGAATTGGGGAACCTGCAGTGGTGACCCGATGTATTACGCTCGAACATTTAGCCCATGGAAGCTTGCCTTTTTCCAGAAAAATGTGAGGACGGCATGATGGAAGGTGGAGTGGAGGACAATTCTTAGGAGAGAGGAGAAGGAGAAGTAGAAGAGGCTGGACGGTGAGAGCCTGGAGTGTGGCTTTGTGGGTTCAGACAGCATTGCTCCCACTGGGCTCGGTGATGGCAGCTCATGTGCCTTCTTGAGGCGGTCATCCCTAGGTGAGTGTTGGGCTTACCGCGACTTATGCGTTGACTGCAAAGGCTGCAGATGACAACACTATTGTCAGCAGCGGACACGTTAAAAAAATCCCACACTGTGGAGCCATGTGCCCGCGTCCAAAAGAAAATAAGGCAAACTCCCATTGTGGTAAAGGATTGAATGTGGAGGTCTCATCTCTAGTTATAGACCAAGAAAGAAACCTCCTAGTGTTGGGACTTTACTTAGACCACCACACTGGACAACAATATGTAAAAAGTAGTAGTTTAATTTGAATATTAAAAGTGATCACCCAATTGTCAAGAACAGGGTACACAATGCAGCATATACAAAACAGTACAAAAACTACTCAAAACAAAACACAGTGCAAAAAAACAGATAGGTAGCACTGGAGCTCTTGTGGAGGTAGGTGACCCCCAAATACCCGACGCGTTTCCAGTTCTTTAGTTGGGAGAACTTTCATCAGGAGTGGAGCGTGATTGAGTTTCTAATACAATTATCGATGTGCCGGCGTCCTGGGAGTGCCAGATGTGACCGTACATGGTTAATGCCTTGCTCCCGATACATTAGCAGTCTGTTTGTCCCTCCTGTGCAATGTAAGTTCCGCCTGCTTCTCCTCCCTATCTGCTGGTCTATCTCTTCCATCTCTTCCGCTGAACTCCCCTCCTCTTCCTCTCTTGTGGGCACCCACGTGACATCCCTAGACACGTCATCATCGATGTCACCTTCCCCACCACTATAATTAGAGATCTCGGAGTAGGCAGCAACAGCGGGGACCAACCTCCTTGGGCTGATCTGGGTATTGTTTACTGCTGAGTGGCGGTTGTTGCTACCTCCTCTTCCTGATCCAATGCCAAGAATGGCTGCGCATCGGAAATGTCTTGTGATGATGGATCGGAAAATAATTCCTGTGACTCAAGCAGAGGGTATGTGGTGGTGGTGTTAGTGGTAGTGTCTGTATGTGGTAGAGAGTGAAGAGCGTGCAGATAGAGAGGATGAGGAGGGTGCAGAAGAGTAAGGCTGAGTAAGCCACTCAACCAAGTCTGGTGTGTCCTTTGATGTAATCGAACGCACCTTCTGCAACTTCCCACTTTGTCTCAAGCCTGGTGCTCCTGCCCTACCCCTACCACCCCTGCGGAAGGGCCTCCCTCTTCCTCTGCCTGTAATTTTTTTTAATGACCCTGTGACAAAAGTCTCTAGAGAAGTGCAGTATATGTGGAAGATGGTATATAACACCCCGCTTCAATCTGTCGTTTTGGGGGGCCACTGGTCTATCACACCAGTTATAATACTTTTTTCTAATTACGTTTGTCACTCTTTGTAGTATTGCTGCAGAACCGCTCAGCAGTCACAATGCTGCACAGTCGAAATGCACTATACTATGCTTTCTATATTTGAAAGTATATAAGTTTATTACACCCCTATATACTGTACACCTATACGGTACCAGTCCTTAAAATAACTTTTTTGGACCTAATAGTAGCTAGCTAAGGAATTACAGACTGTCCCTGCTCCAAACAGCAAACTGTCCCTACACTGAGAAAAGACAGCTGCAGAGTCGGTCAGCACTGCAGTGAACTATAATATGCTTTCTATATTTGAAAGTATATAAGTGTATTACACCCCTATATACTGTACACCTATACCAGACCTTAAAAGGACTTTTGTGGACCTAATAGTAGCTAGCTAGTGAATTACAGACTGTCCCTGCTCCAAACAGCAAACTGTCCCTACACTGAGAAAAGACAGCTGCAGAATCGGTCAGCACTGCAGCGAACTATAATATGCTTCAGATCAGGTCTATTTATAAGGTAGGGGGTCCATGTGCTGAAATGTCTCAATTGGCTGTCCTGTACCCCCATGATGGATGTGTTATGGGTCAAAGTTCTTCACAATGTAAAAGAATATGGCTGCCGCGAACAGCGCACATGCTTTGAACTTGGCCAAAAAACACAATTGTATGACACTTCCAAGCAATGTTTCAGATTCCTATTTCTGCCCTGAAATATCTGTGTGCTAAGTATTCCTTTTTTACATTCTCATAGGGGAGAGAAGACTCGGGACGTCTGAGGACACCAGGGACCCCACACCTCCCAAAGAAGGGCAAATTCCAACACCAGAAGCAGAGGAGGAGGAGGAAGGAGAGATTGTAGAAATTGGCGAAATTGTCACCACAACAGGTGAGTGTCTGAGACCACAGCTTCAGGTAAGCTAATCAATGTATGCCTATATATTTATAATACACTGTGTTTTTTTTTTGGGTTTCCCTTTAGGTGATGTGGATGTTGTGGAAGAAGAATCGCATTTTACCAGTAAAAGTGCCCAGATCCTTATCGGGAGATAATGGGGTTCAATCGCGATTTAGATGATATCAAGAAAAAAATCAATGATGTTCAACAAAAAATGAAGAACATCATTGATGTTTTAGGGAGAATCTGAAACACCCCAAACTAGCTAGCATCCATTTTCAGTTTTAGAAAAAAAAGTTTTGATTTTTAGAAAAGCCAAATTTGTAAGATGCACACAGTGTGTCAACATGTGCTATCTCCCATCATAGGGGATCAATGTACACGTTTTGTGGGTGCTTGCTACTAAAGTGGCTGAGGTGAAGGGGTTGCTAAATTTTATCCCCAAAACACGTACATTGATCCCACATAATGGGAGATAGCACATTTTGACATTCTAGGCATTGGTTCAGGAAGATAATGCCCAGTTTGATCCCCATTCTGTGTGCATCTTCTAAATTTGGCTTTTACAGGGGTCACACCCCATGTGATGAAGGCAATATCAACATATTTTGGACATACTCATGTCTGATATTGTCTTCACTACACTATTCGGCAATCCTGAGATGTCTGATATTGTCTTCACTACACTATTCGGCAATCCTGAGATGCTTATTTCAAGCTAGAAAATTAATTGCAGGTAAATGGCAATCAAGGGAACCACCTACGGTGGCTAACTGGATTGGGATAGTAAATGAGAACTTATGTAGAGAAAAGGCGGTATATTTGAAAAGAGGTAACTTCAAAGAGTTTAATAAAATGTGGAACCCTTGGTTAACTAAAATGAACCCATTTGGGACAGAAGGTTAAAGAAGAGGAAAGGAAATAGTGGAAGGCTATATATAGAGGACTGGGAAGCTATCCATGAGGCTATCTATATAAAGGGAAATAGTCCAGGGGAGAGATGAAATTTTTAAAATCTACCTCTTAGATATTAAATGGAGGATTATTTACTATCGTACGGCATGTGCAATGATATTAGGGAGGGGTAAAGAATGTATAGTGTTAAATGATGTCACAAAATGAAGAATGTATTTCAGGCTTTGTTGTTTTTGTATATGAAAAATCAATAAAGAATAATTAAAAAAAAAAAAAAAAAAAATCTGTTGTTTTCTGTGACAATGTGTGTTATTTACTAAAGGCAAATCCACTTTGCACTCCAAGTGCAGTTTCAGGGGCACTTTTGCAGTGCACTTGTAGTGCATTGTGGGTTTGCCTTTAGTAAATAACACCCACAGTGCTTTTAAATTAACCAAAAATCATGCCATTTTTAGGACTCCACGCATTTCTGTCATGGTGCTGAAAATTAGTAATCTTTTTGTCAGTAATGCACTACATACATTAACGACAAAAACAAGCTGTATGTAGCAGACCCAAAACATTAAAAGATTATTTTTATGAAGAAGAGACTGTCACCTCATCTCGCCAAGAAAGTGGGTTTGCACTGTTGAAGAAATAGGCCAAAAATAAACCATTAAATAAGCTAGGAGACACCTAAAACAAACCCAAGCAGTAAATTAAAACAAATATTATTTCAGTTAAAAATAAACATTTATTAAAATAATGCCTTTCGGACCTTGTCTGGCATATCAATGGCCCCCCCTACCCTCAAAGTACTCCATATATCTTGTTCTTACTTTGCAGGCATTTTGGGGGGCAAGCCAGGACGGCCAGCTTCAAGGGCCATCAGGTTGACATTTTCGGGTAAGTCAGCATCAGGGCTAACTGAGACCACATAGTTCAGTGAATGTTTTTTTGAAAAATTGTGCAGAATGCAGCAGGAAAGCACAATATGATTCAGTTTTTATTCCGCCATGTGGATGGGTCTCAAAAATAGGCAGAACCGGCTGGTCATTATCCCTAAAGTGTTCTCCACTACTCTTCGGGCTCTGGACAGCCGGAAATTAAAGACCCTCTGGTCCGGGGTGAGGGTCCTCATCGGGAAAGGCTGCATCAGATGGCTTGACAGCGCAAATGCCTCATCCGCGACGAAGATGAAGGGGAGTCCTTCCGCATTCTCCTCTGGAGGTGGCAAGCCCAGAATGACCCTCTGGAGACGCCAGTAGAACTCCGTCTGTGAAATGACTCCACCATCCGACATCCAGCCATTTTTCCCCACGTCCACATACATGAAGTCATATGTCGCTGGCACCACCGCCAACATCACGATACTATTATACCCCTTGTAATTATAATAGTAGGACCCCGAGTTGGGGGGTGGGACGATGCGGATGTGTTTCCCATCAATTGCCCCTCCACAGTTGGGAAAGTCCCAACGGCTGGCAAAGTGGGAGGCCACAGTCTGCCATTCCTGTGGCGTTAAAGGAAACTGTGGAGTCAAACAAGTTAAATTTTGCACATAAACATTGCAAGCAGATTAGAAACAAACATTTTAGGCCAAGATCAGTATAACATTTTTGGAAAACAGTATTTAAAACCAAAAGTATAATGTCCCCTTAGCTTCCGACAACTTTGTCCGACAATGTGTAGGCAACACCAGCTTCGGACAAAATCTGATGGGAATTATCCAATGGATTTGGTGATCGGATTGTCCGACCGTGTGTACGGGGGCTTATACAAGCTGTACACGCACTACTTTACATTGTAACAAAGTGTAATTTCTTCAGTGTTGTCACATGAAAAGATATAATAAAAAATATTAGCAAAAATGTGAGGGGTGTACTTACTTTTTTGAGATACTGTGTGTGTGTGTATATATATATATATATATATATATATACATATATATGTATGTATGTATATATATATATATATATACATATATATATATATATATATATATATATATATATATATATATATATATATATATACGTATGTATGTATGTATGTATATACATATATACACATACACATATACACCTAGTGGTAGAATCTATAGCTGTTATAGTTGTTCATATCATATACATACAACACACACACACACACTTGATAATACTATCTATAGTTGTTTATACTGGATTTGTGTGGCCTCTTCAACATTTCTCACTTGCTAAAAAAAAAATGCTTTAAGGACTAGATTATTTTCTGAATAAACATTTTCAAGTACAGTGTTTGACTAGATATACAGTATGTTTACTTTCATCATTTTCATAAAGAAAAGTAAAATGGTGTCCTAGGCTGTGAACCATTAGTATTACCATACCAACACAGCAGAAAATGTTTCTGTGCAATGTTCTCTAGGCAATATACCAACTATGTACATTGCATGTCACATTTGGTCTCGAAAGGTAGTTGTGACAGAAGGGCACAAAACAGTTTTAATTTTCTTCAACTATTAGAGCATAAAAATTGTGTTTATCTGCCTCTGGCAGCTCAGTTGAAACAGGAGTGAATATACATGTAGTCATACCACTTTCCATTCCATGTTTTGATTCCATTATTTAAACTTAACTGCAGAGTAGCTGTATTTTTTACAATTGTTTGTAAATTGTTGTAAATTAAATATGTTAACTGAATTAATATTTTTATTCATATACTTATATTACATTGCTACAAAATTTGTACTGTATATAAGATTACATTTATTCAAAAAAGTATTACATTGCTTTCTTGATAACCACTTTTTTCATTTGTATGTTTCCATATTCATTACATAAACGTTTACACTTTAAGTGGAACTTAAGTCCATAAGACAAGACAAGCCAGTTGTTATAATAGGGATATATAACCCCCCTCCGGCTACAATGGGAGTACTGAAATAAGCAATGTTATTTATGTCAGAATATCCAGATGCACATATTATATGTATAGGAGATTTTAACATGTGGTTAAACCCAAAGATGGATAGATTTGGGGAAAAAACTCAAAGGGGAAGAGAAGTTTTGGAAAATTTTCTAAATGAGGTAGGATGGGTGGACCTATGGAGGATTGGGAACCCGGAGGCCAGAGTCTACTTGTGGCATGCACTAGGTAGAGGATGCATGTCTAGAATAGACCTGGCCCTAGGGAACGAAAAAATACTCCCAATGGTGCAATCAGCTACATATACGCTTAGGAGGGTGTCTGACAATTCTGGACTGGTCTTTGAATTGAAGATAGGCCCTGGAGGAAGTTGGCAGGGATATAGAATACAAGCCTTTTTATTTAACCCAGATTGGACTAAATGACAGAATACCGGAGCAAATGGTAGTGTTTCTTGAAACCCATGGGGATAGAACAATGGATGGTATAACCTGGGACACTATTAAGGCATATTTAAGAGGGATAGTGAATCCACAATATCATATATCAAACGCACTAATAGACAAGAAGAAGAGCAACTGGCGGAGTTATGTAGGCAGGTGGAAGCAGGGTTTATTGAAAACCCCTCAAATATAAATTAAATGGGATGGGCAGGAACAGCGCGTCAATATAAAAATCAACTGATAGTTAAGGCTAAACGTAAGAGGTTCCAGTTAAAGCAAAAAAACTTTAAGCAAGGACTTTAAGCCAATAAGATAGTAAATTATCTGATAAAACAACAAATGTCGGCATGCGCGAAGCTCGACATGGCAGACGTCCTCCATTAGAGCTCCGCACTCCCCGCTGCATTACCGGACCCCATACGGCAGACTGAACCAGCAGACATCTACCTGTCTCCCAGGACAGACCCGTGAACCACCCCAGCACAACCCGAAATGGTTCTTACGGGCCACAGAGGGAAAAGCAAGCCGAAACCAATTAAAGAAGCACTAGCCCGCGCTTCTTCCAAGATGGCGGCGAGGGCCCTGGCCAAACAACACGCTGCCACACTTATTCCGGACCCTCCGGACAGCGATGAAGGGGATGAAACTGACTCTAACATCGGAGGCTCTCCCTCCATGCCATCCTCAGGTATGTCACAAAGCGCTTTTTTAAAACATATGGAAAACATGCTACAGAAAGCCCTCAAAAGCACATCTGAACAAATCACCAACAGGCTATCCCGCGAGATCCGCGAGATAGGCCAGCGCACTGCAGACCTGGAAACAAGGGTGGACGACATAGAACTCACCCTCCAGGAACATGCCCAAGAACAGGCTGCACTTAGAGACGAAAATGCAACGCTGCTTTCCCGTTTAGAGGACGCGGAAAACCGCTCCCGCAGGTCCAATCTCCGCCTGCGTGGCATACCCGAAACAGTGGAAGATACACAATCTTTCATGACTGCTCTATTTCAGGAATTGGCCCCTCAATCCCTATAGAAAGACTTGAATTTGAACGAGTCCATAGGGCCCTCACTCGCCGCCAAAACAATGGCCCCCCACGAGACATTATAGTGAAGCTACACTATTTCCGCACTAAAGAACAGCTCCTCACAGCTGCCCGCAAGAAGGAAGAACTCCTATTTCAAAGCCACAAATACCAGCTCTTCTCTGACTTAGCCCCCCTAACAATAGTCAAACGACGTGCTATGAAGCCGCAATTGCAGATTTTAATGCAACACCAGCTTAAATACACTTGGAAATTCCCCTTTGCATTGCAGTTCTCCTATCAAGGCCAACAGCCCTCTTGCAACACACCAGAATCCCTGCAACGGCTGCTGGAAAATCTCCACCTCACTCCTTCAATCCAGCATTCCGAAACTATGCTGCCACGCACCCCAGCCCGCATGCCGGCCATGCCATACTCAGCGACACCACTTCGCCACCCACCAGGACCGTCATCTGTCCGTAAAGGGACTCCCTCTCGATACCAGGAGGGTGACCAGTTCATCAACCAGAAACCTCGCACCCCACGCTGAACAGATAACTGTATCTCTTCCCCCCTGTCGTTTTGTCCTGCTTGTGTCTCTTCTAGGTTCCTGATGGACATTCGATACTACGTTCCATGGAACTCTGCACCAGTCTATACTAAGAAATGTTCACCTAGTTCCAGCTCTACAAGCAGGTTCCTGTGCCACGCACCCCAATACAGCTCACCAACACCTAGAAGACTACGGCTGGGTATGTAGCCCTTACACCCAGCAAACAAGTCCTGGACACAAACCCGCCTTTAGGCGGCCCCCTAAGGTTCAGTCACCACTACCAAACACCAATTCAATATTGTATAGTTTAACAAACTTTTTACTATCTGTTGAAAATGTATACATCTTACGCATAATTGTTTTATTTTTGACACCTTGCACTCCCTGCGGGGTTAACCCCCTTGTAGGGAGTGCAGGGTCCTCAAAACTGCTGTGTAGTATCACAGCCTTACACTTTTACTCAGAATGTAGTACCACACTACCTGTTGACATGTCTCTCATAACTAAACCCACCCCTCCCCTTACCTCATACCTACCCTTCCCAGCCCCCCTCTACCTTACCCTCCTGCTTCCCCTTCCCTCCCTCCTACCATACCCCTCCCCAACACCCCTTCTGTTATTCCCTCTCCCTCTTTCCCCTTCTTCCCCCCTCCTCTCCTCATCTCCTCCCTGCTTTCCCCCTTCCTCCCCCTCCTCCCCCCCCCACCCACAGCCCCTATCCCCCAATGTTGGTTTATATCTATGTAGATCTTGATGAGAGACTCTATCTATATGAATGCCCCTACAGAACCCGTGTAGGTTCTCAGGCACTCCTGTAGACCTATCTACAGCCAGTTTAATAGTAATAGTTTATCCACTTTATTGTTATTTTTTGTTGGATTGTAACTCTGTTTTGTCCACTTGCAGCGGGGAGCAGTCACTGCTCCCTCGCTTTTTGGTACTCGCATCCTTCAGCCTTTTTCCGGCTGCGGGATCCGAACACCCCACCTTGTCGGGCAACCCGACGCTTTGCACCGTTA
The DNA here is from genome assembly GCA_028564925.1 of Lithobates sylvaticus. Lineage (NCBI taxonomy): Eukaryota > Metazoa > Chordata > Amphibia > Anura > Ranidae > Lithobates > Lithobates sylvaticus. The sequence continues at coordinate 186,228,283 of CM053031.1, read as the reverse complement.
CTTTACTGTCTAATGATTTGCTCTACACCTTGTTCGATCCCCCTCTCTGCTCCCTCTCTAAACCCCCCCTTCAACACCTACCCCCTCTTCTCTATCTACTTATTCTATCTTGGTCGAGTGGCTCCCTATGACCATAACCTACACTGCATGAAACCCACAACCCTACAGATATGTCCCCCTTAAATATACTCTCCCTTAACGTTAAGGGCCTGAACTCACCTAACAAAAGAGTCAAAGCATTTCAAACTTTCGCCACCCTAAAGGCAGACGTGGTAGCATTACAAGAGACTCACTTCTCAGCCCGCCATACCCCTAAATTTTTCAGTTCTCGTTACCCAAGGGTATACTCAGCTTCCGCTGACACAAAACACAGGGGAGTTTTACTAGCCTTTCACCATACTCTTCCATTTAGCCTCACAAAAGAAATAAAAGACCCGAATGGTAGATACATCATACTGGTTGGTCTCCTACAGCAGTGGTCATCAACCCTGTCCTCAGGGCCCACTAACACGCCAGGTTTGCAATATAACTGAAATACATCACAGGTGATATAATTTGCTGCTCAGTGATTGCAGTATTCTAGTCTGCATCTCCCCAAGGTAATACATAAAACCTGGCCTGTTAGTGGGCCCTGAGGACAGGGTTGATGACCACTGTCCTACAGGACATAGAAACAACTTTTGTCTCCTACTACGCCCCAAACTCTAACCCAATCCCCTTTTTCTCACACTTACCGTATATACTCGAGTATAGGCCGACCCGAATATAAGCCGAGGCACCTAATTTTACCACAAACAACTGGGAAAACTTATTGACTCGAGTATAAGCCTAGGGTGAGAAATGCGCAGCTACTGTAAGTGGAAAAGAGGGTCAACCATGCCCATTTGCAGCCTCACTGTGCCCATGCAGATGGACACAGTTGACCGATTTGGGGCCCTGTATCTCGGGGTCACTTAGTGCTAGGAACCCCATCTTTGGATATGTTGTAGTGCTAATTCCAATGGGTTGGAATACAACATTTGGGGTTCCTAGCACCAAGTGTCCCCGAGATATGGGGCCCCAAATTCGGGTCAGAAAATTTCAAGCACTTTTCTGCAGCAGAGAATGACATTTTCTGAACCGACTTTGGGGCCCTGTATCTCGGGCCACTTAGTGCTAGGAACCCCATCTTTGGATATGTTGTAGTGCTAGTTCAACTGGGTTTGAATGCCAAATTTGGGGTTCCTAGCTCAAAGTGTCCCCGAGATATGGGGCCCCAAATTCGGGTCAGAAAATGTCAAGCACTTTTCTGCAGCAGAGAATGACATTTTCCGAACCGACTTTGGGGCCCCGTATCTCGGGGCCACTTAGAGCTAGGAACTTTATATTTGTATATGTTATAGTGCTAGGTCCACTGGGTTGGCACACCAAATTCGGGGCCCCAAAGTCGGGTCGGAATTTTTTTTTTTTTTGCTGCAGAAAAGTGCTTGACTCGAGTATAAGCCGAGGGGGGCACTTTCAGCACAAAAAAATGTGCTGAAAAACTCGGCTTATACTCGAGTATATACGGTATTTCAAGTCACTAGAACACACTGTAAAGGCACTTTTTTTTATATGTGGAGACTCAAACCTAGTAACACATGCCCACCTAGATAAATCTCCTTACACCCCAGAACATTTCTCCCCTTCCTTACAATTTCGTAAGTTGCTACAGCAAGCATCCCTTCTGGATACTTGGAGAGAATGCAACCCACTCAGGAAAAACTACACCTTCTACTCTCACCCGTATAAACCGTTCTCTAGAATCGACCATATATTTGTCCCGGTCGCATCCTCTCCCATACTGCTCCACTCCTCTATACAACCCATCACCTGGTCAGACCATTGTGCAGTTATCACCACGGTCTCTTCCCTGATCTCTAGATCTGGGGATAGATCTTGGAGTATGAATGAATCCCTCCTTACTAACCAATCATACTGTATAGATATACAAGTTGCCCTTAAAGAATACCTCCAGCACAACAACACCCCGGACATCTCCCCAACCTTATTATGGGAAGCTCACAAACCGGTAATCCGGGGCCAATGTATTTCAGTCGCCACACAAATTAAAAGACTCAAAAGACTTAAACTCCAATCCTTAGAATCTGACTTCCAATCCTCCTACCTACAGTTTCAAGCTTCCCCTACAGAAACCAACAAAACTATTCTTGATAAGTGCAAACTGGAGTTAGATCTCCTTTTAGCTGAATCTGCGGACAAATATATCCGCAGATCCGATCACAAAATTTACACCAAAGCTAACAAACAGGATACGTTCTTGGCACTTCGTCTTCGCCAACCAGACCGCATCCACAACCCAATCAGGCTTAAATTGGCCCCCGACTGCATCACCAGCAACCCTATCAAGGTACTCTCGGAGTTCCGTAAACGTCTTGCTAAATTATACGAATCGAAGGGACCGCTACCCTCCAATCTATCTGAAACCTTGTTTCACAACCTAGCAATTCCCAAGCTGTCGGAGGCCAATCGAGAGTCTATAGATGAACCGGTCTCAACAGATGAGGTTCTTGCAGCAATCAAAACCCTCAAACCTAATAAACGACCGGGCCCGGATGGTCTCCCGGGCGCTTACTACAAAAAGTTCGCTACTACCCTAGCCCCACTCCTCACCCACTCCTTCAATGCCTTATTAAAACAACAATCATTCGGCCGTGACACCCTAACTGCCATAATTGCCATGATTCCCAAGCCCAACACAGACCACACTCTCTGGTCAAACTACAGACCCATATCTTTACTGAATGTGGACATTAAAATTTTGGCCAAGATTTTTGCCCTGAGACTTAACCCAATTATAGGTGAACTGATATCCAAGGACCAGGTTGGCTTTATCCCCCGTAGGCAGGCCAGTGATAATATCCGCCGCATAGTTCTCCTCCAACACATAGCTAAATCACGCAACATCCCCATGCACCTCCTGTCCCTGGATATCAGGAAAGCTTTTGATACGGTATCCTGGCCGTATTTACACTACATCCTGCAAAAGTGGGGCTTTGGCCCAAACTTCCTCCAATGGATAAATGCCCTATATACACAACCCCAAGCATATGCGAAGTACTCGGGGTTTAAATCAGACTGCTTCCCGATCCAAAGAGGTACCCGGCAGGGATGCCCCTTATCCCCCTTGATATTCGCCCTCATAATTGAGCCCTTAGCTTCTTTGATTAGGTCTAACCATGATATTCGTGGCATAGAAATAGCTAACACCTCGCACAAGCTGTGCCTCTTTGCTGACGATTGTAGTGATCTAATATAATCGTTCCTCGTAGATGGAATATAGTTATTAAAAGTATTGTCCGCAGCAATCCCGATTCTCCCAGAGAGAAGCACTTTATTGACTTCTAAAACAGAACATTCTTACAGATGGCAAAATCCAACAGAGTTCATATGACATGGAATATCTTCTGCTAGACCCCTGCCTTCATAATCACACCGACCCTCCTCTGAGAGATATTTTCTTAGACTCATGACAGTCTGCCTGTCATCTCAAATACTGGTCTGACACTGGGGGGGGGGGGGGGGGTCAACCAAATGTTTTCCATGAATACCCCCCGGGTTAGACCTCAAGGTCTAATTACCATCAATAAATACTAGGTTAAAAGGCCATTCCTCACACACACACACAACTTGCATAAGATTTACACATCAAAGGGTAACAGATAACATTGTCTTTGATGTGTGCAACTACTGATTAGATTAAGAGATGACACCTGGACACCCTTTTGAGGTGTAGAATAGACTTGAATCCCCAATCTATATTCTTGCATAATGAATTTGTCTTAGAATGCCTAAATAGAATGCCTATACGAACTACATAAAAAACACTACACTATATATATATAATTAGATACAATATACTACATATACCCCCACTTGGGTCGTTCTAACTACTAGAACTGACCCATAAATCAAGCAACAAACATATCATTATGATTTGAGGTACTGAATGCTTCACAATGGCTCATATGAAATATAAAGTTTGAAACTGGTTACATCTCTCTTCACCAGCCTCTAAAATATCCCCATGAAAAAGTCATTAGATAATATAGCTTTAGACCATGACTTGAAAAGTATTTGGTAAACATCCGTGGCCCATATAGCTGTTAGGCCTTATTATATCACATCAAGATCTTGAATATTGCACAAAAACAAGCGGATGTCACAGTCCATTCTTCAATTCTCAACTTCAACTTCATCACATCTCTCATTGAAAGTAAACTTGGTGTGCTTGGTGTGCTGGGAGCTCCGATCCACATAAATCCAGGATTCTCATCTCCAGGCTCAAGGTTTTCATTTTTTTAAAGATGCTTTTGCACAAACACCAGCAAATCCCGAAATTCTACTTCCATCTTTATAGTAAGAAGAACCATCCATGTACCAGCTCTCACTTTCAAGTTCAAAAGGTTTGGATACGGCAGAAAAAAACTGCTATTGCTGTACTTTGTAATTTGCTGTAGGCCGACTCCTCATTGCCTCCACAATAGAGCAGTTACTTGAATCATTCAGTCCATAATTCCACCTGAATGGTATACCAATCTATATACCAATCTATAATCCATATATCCATGTAATCCATATATAATCCCCCACTTTCAGATATAATCAGCTTGACATCAGCGTTTATCAGATCTTCTATCCAGACAAAGCAGCAGTGGAAAATCTTGCCAGTAAAGTTAGGTCTTTTTTTCATCCATATGTCAATATTATCAATGACTGATTCAACAAAGTTTCAAATCATGACTGGAGTGATGAATTTCACTCACCCCTCTTATAAATTTAGGAAAACCACCCAACATACTAGAATTTATGCTATGCCAAGCCATTGTGCAGCATCTCACCTTAGATGTCAAATATATTGATCAATATGCAATATGTAATATGCAACATGTAACATGTTATGTAACACGAAAATTATTTTAGGTTTAAATGTTTCGCTCTGGTTTTAAGATAAAGTTCAAGAAATAAAACATAATAAAATAAAAAAATAAAAATGGGAAAGGGTGAAAAAAAAAAAAAATAGGGCTTGATGAATAAAAATGGGAAAGGTGTCTCCAACACAAAAGGGTGAAAAAAAAAAATATATAGGGAAAAGTCCATTGTCCAAGTCCAAAAAGTAAAAAAAAAAAAGGGTCCATTGCTTGATGAATATTGAGAGAGTCCATGATATTGTTTATTCAGCGTTTCTCCCCCACTAGCCAGTAATTTCAGCTTGCAATTCAAATGCTATTCACATGCAGTATCTCCAATATCTGAAAGACAAAAACTCTCCAACAAAACTAATTAGCAAGGCTGTTTGAAGTTAAAACAAAGGACTATTTACACATCCACAGGTTGAAACTAAATCACCCCCACTGCTAGAGAAATGTCATTTGTATTCAAAAACAGATCTGGATAATGTAATCTGTTCAGCTGTTCCAGCAATGTGTAATGTTCCATTTTCATCTTATCGTACTCAATCTTCAAGTGGTCATATTTCTGTTTTAACTGAGAAAATGGTATCCATGTCTTAGACACCTTTTTATTATGATTTTGGTCAGCTCTGTTTTTCATATTAATATCACCTATATTTGACCTGGTGTTTCCTGGTGTTTCCTCTTTGTTTGTTATCATAAGACATTATCTTTTGTTCAGTATTTGTCCTAAACAATGTGGCTAAATCAATTTTGACAGCTTGCTCATTTGACTTTCTCCATAAATTGTCTGCTTTCAACAATACGTCTTTTAAATCATGAGGATTTGGGGTAACTAGTAAAATATTTTGTCTGATCTCTTCATGCAAAGCATGTAGAAATACAGTGGTGTGAAAAAGTGTTTGCCCCCTTCCTCATTTCCTGTTCCTTTGCATGTTTGTCACACTTAAGTGTTTCGGAACATCAAACCAATTTAAACAATAGTCAAGGACAACACAAGTAAACACAAAATGCAATTTGTAAATGAAGGTGTTTATTATTAAAGGTGAAAAAAAATCCAAACCATCATGGCCCTGTGTGAAAAAGTGATTGCCCCCCTTGTTAAAACATACTATAACTGTGGTTGTCCACACCTGAGTTCAATTTCTCTAGCCACACCCAGGCCTGATTATTGCCACACCTGTTCACAATCAAGGCATCACTTAAATAGGAGCTGCTTGACACAGTAAGGTCCACCAGAAGATCCTTAAAAGCTACACATCATGCCGAGACCCAAAGAAATTCAGGAACAATTGAGAAAGAAAGTAATTGAGATCTATCAGTCTGGAAAGGGTTATAAAGCCATTTCCAAAGCTTTGGGAATCCAGCGAACCACAGTGAGAGCCATTATCCACAAATGGCGAAGACATGGAACAGTGGTGAACCTTCCCAGGAGTGGCCGGCCGCCCAAAATTACCCCAAGAGCGCAGCGACGACTCATCCAAGAGGTCACAAAAGACCCCACAACAACGTCCAAGGAACTGCAGGCCTCACTTGCCTCAGTTAAGGTCAGCGTTCATGCCTCCACCATCAGGAAAAGACTGGGCAAAAATGGCCTGCATGGCAGAGTTCCAAGGAGAAAACCACTGCTGAGCAAAAAGAACATCAAAGCTCGTCTCAATTTCTCCACAACACATCTTGATGATCCCCAAGACTTTTGGGACAACATTCTGTGGACCGATGAGACAAAAGTGGAACTCTTTGGAAGGTGTGTGTCCAAGTATATCTGGCGTAGAAGGACCACTGCATTTCAGAAAAAGAACATTATACCAACAGTAAAATATGGTGGTGGTAGTGTGATGGTCTGGGGCTGTTTTGCTGCTTCAGGACCTGGAAGACTTGCCGTGATAAAAGGAACTATGAATTCTGCTGTCTACCAAGAGATCCTGAAGGAGAATGTCCGACCATCTGTTCGTGTACTCAAGCTGAAACGAACTTGGGTTCTGCAGCAGGACAATGATCCTAAACACACCAGCAAGTCCACCACCGAATGGCTGAAGAAAAACAAAATGAAGACTTTGGAGTGGCCTAGCCAAAGTCCTGACCTGAATCCTATTGAGATGTTGTGGTATGACCTTAAAAAGGCCGTTCATGCTCGAAAACCCTCTAATGTAACTGAATTAGGACAATTCTGCAAAGATGAGTGGGCCAAAATTCCTCCAGGACGCTGTAAAAGCCTCATTGCACGTTATCGCAAACGCTTGGTTGCAGTTGTTGCTGCTAAGGGTGGCCCAACCAGTTATTAGGTTTAGGGGGCAATCACTTTTTCACACAGGGCCATGATGGTTTTGAATTTTTTTCACCTTTAATAATAAACACCTTCATTTACAAATTGCATTTTGTGTTTACTTGTGTTGTCCTTGACTATTGTTTAAATTGGTTTGATGTTCCGAAACACTTAAGTGTGACAAACATGCAAAGGAACAGGAAATGAGGAAGGGGGCAAACACTTTTCCACACCACTGTATACTCATATGTAACAAGCCACCATGCTCAAATGCAAGATTATTACTGACCAATATTTCCATAATGGCTGTTATCCTTTGTGACAGTTCGTAGGGAGATTCACTTTGCATTTGTTTGATCTTCCCATGAACAGTAACGTCAGAACGTACACCATACAAAACACATAATAATTCCAGTAATATGTCCCTTATTCTCATTGGCTGAGTACAGATCTGCTTAATTCTCACCCAAAGACTACTCCCTATAGAATGTTGCATAACTCGTTCTAAATCAGATGGGTTGAGATTGTACATATCTCTGACATTCTGCAAGTCACAAAACCATTTTAAAAATCTGTTTAAATCATGGCAGGGAATCATTCCTATTTCTTTAAGAATTGCATCTAATTCTTTTGGTTTCAAAGGCTTCATTACAAGCTGAACTTCACCTGTATTGTTATAAACTGTGGTGGTCTCAGTGGGTGCAGCTGGCAATGAATTATCAGATTTAATATGAGGTTCTGTTTCATTTGATAGAATGTTTGTATTTGTATTTTGCTGCAGATTCGATGCATATCTGCATTCCTGAGTTCTCTTCTCTAATTCCATAATTCTTAATTTCAATCTTTTATTTTCCTCTGATAATTCATTACAACGTTTAGACTTCTCAAGCAGAGCTTCCCCAATGGTGACTGCATGCAATTTTAAATTTACAGTCTCAGATTCTGATTGGTTTTGTAACCTCTGACAAACCTTGTTGCTATTATCAACTGCACTCTGTAACTGAGTAATTTCCTACAACTACATAAAAAACACTACATATATATATATATATATATATATATATATATATATATATATATATATATATATATATATTAGATACAATATACTACAACGATGCCCTCCTATTTGTCACTTCTCCACATACCACCCTCCCTAACCTTTTGCAGCTTTTGGAAAGGTTTGCCACGGTCTCTGGGCTAGAAGTCAACCAGGCGAAATCTAGAGCATTAAATGTCTCATTAACCCAATCTGAACTCCAACTCCTGCAGGCTAACTTCCCATTCCTATGGTCTTCCAGCTCAATCCCATATTTGGGGATCAAACTTACGAGCAACCCTTCACACCTATTTCAATCAAACTATACCCCCATGCTGAAACACATGACCTCAATGCTTAATACTTGGCTACCGCTATGTGTCTCCTGGCTAGGAAGAATAGCCGCAGTGAAAATGTCATTGCTCCCCAAACTTCTCTATTTATACAGAGTATTGCCGATACCAATCCCGGCTTGATAGTGATACAAAACCGTGTATATAAGTACATACGGGGGAATAAAAGACCCAGAATCTCTAGACCAGTCTTACTCTGCAGTAGATTACAGGGAGGCCTTGGAGTACCAAATTTTCTACATTACTTTCACGCAGCCCAATTAGCTCAGCTATCTCTCTATCATGCCAAAGCGGAAATCCCACTTTGGGTTGCACTGGAAGCTATTGACACACATCCCATCTCCATATCCAACCTGCTTTGGTTACCTCCGCAAGACCGGGGATCCATAACTAACCCGACCACACTTCACTCACTGAAACTCTGGGACAAGTTATCTAGGTCCTTTAAACTAACTTCTCCTCACCGCCCGCTCCTTTCTTTTATAGGTCACCCGCTATTTTATCCTGCTTACACTGAACCAACTTCTTTTCAGGCCTGGACACAGGCGGGCCTGCACCGCTTCCAAGACCTACTCTCACACGGCACAGTTACACCATTCCCGGCCCTGCAGGGACACTCATATTTGTCCCCTGGGGAGTGTTTCCGATATCTTCAAATCTCCCATTTTATCCGCACTAACCTCGGCCCGAGTATAGCCAACACTGGCCTAACCCCTTTTGAAGACATCTGCGACTCGGACCCGCACGCCCCGGGTATCATCTCCAGACTGTACACACATTTGACCTCCCCCGTCACAACTGCACCTCCCTACGCCCTAGCATGGTCTAAAGACCTAAGCATTGACCTAGACCCAGACGATTGGTTAACTATTTGGACGAACACCAAAATAGCATCCCAGAACATCATCGCCTCAGAAGCGAAATATAAAGTTCTAATGCGATGGTACTTAGTACCTGCAAGAATTGCCAAGTTTACCCCATCATACTCCCCGAACTGCTTTAGAGGTTGCAGTGAGCAAGGCACCCACCTTCATATTTGGTGGACATGCCCAATTGTCCAACGCTTCTGGGCGACCATATTCCAAATGGGTTCAACCCTACTCGGACACAACATTGCTCCAGACCCTGCTCTGGCTATCTTGAATTACACGGCACAGGACTACACCAAGGCGCAATTACGCCTCCTGCTGCAACTCACTACAGCCGCTAAGCAGACTATAGCAAGAAATGGGAAGACCCCTAATCTCAGCATTACCGAAGTCAAGAATAGAGTTACCCGTGCAATGATACAAAGCAAAATAGAGGCCAAGATTCTAGATAGAACCCCTCGCCACCTTAAGATCTGGCGCCCCTGGACGGAACACTTTCTACCCCGTGACTTTGACAGACTTCTTTTGGAACCTTAATCTGCACTCTGACCTCACACGCAACCAGTGCGAAGTCACTGGTTTCCGGGAGCCAATCGACCAAACTCAAACTCAAGCTTAAGTCCTTTTTCCTCTTCTTCTCTTCTTTCTACCAAACCCTCCCCCCTCCCCCCTTTTTTTTCTTCTATTCCATTTACTCCCCTCTAACTTTCCACTCTCCTCCTCTTACTTCTTACTATCCCCTCAAAAAATCTCTCTCCTTCTCTTCTTACCTCTCCACCTCCCTCTCCCCTACCCGGAATCCTGAATAGGGCGTGGACGAACCCGCACCCTAAGCGCTACCACTGTTACCACGTTCCTTTATTGCAGAGCACCTCATACCCAATGCATGTATGTGTATGTTGGGGCCTGGCCCCAGTTACAGTTACGGTTTACTCTTGACTCTGATGCACTCTAACTATATATAGATATACCCTTCCACTTGCCTCAGAAAATTGCCGTCATGTTTGTAGCGCATTGTCACTTGCTCTGTATGTCATTTGGATCTATTCGTATATTATTTGTAACAGTAAAAATTACTTCCGTTTTCTTGATGTTACTGTAAACCTGTTTTCAAAAGAAAATTTTGAAAAGAAAACAACAAACGTCAACATTAGCTATAGCAGAGGTGAGAAATGAGAAGGGGGAGATGGCCGACACAGTGGAGGATATTTTGGAAACCTTCCATAGATATTATGATAAAATGTACACATCAACATTGACACGCACAAGAGAGGAAATAGAGAAATATTTAGAAGACTTTGAATTCCTGAAGTTAACAGAAGAACAAAAAGTGGAGATGGAGAAAGATATACAAGGAGAGGAGGTAAAAGAAGCCATTGAGTCTATGGGAAAGGGCAAGTCGCCTGGACCGGATGGCATACCGTTGGAAATGTATCAACGATATGTGGATATTATGGCCCCAACATTAACCAAAATGTATAGGGAGACATTCCTCCAGGGAGAGATGCCTCCCTCTATGTATGAGGCAACAGTAATACTGATACCAAAACCAGATAAAGATAGAAGTGAGTGTGCGTCATAAAGTCCTATACCATTATTAAATATCGATTATAGAATACTGGTGAAAATACTAGCGAAAAGGCTTAATGAGGTAATTTTATATATTATAAATATTAACCCCCACAATAAAACTATATAGGGGAACCAAACAGGGGTGTCCGCTGTCTCCCCAATTATTATCTTTGGCAATAGAAGCATTGGCCAACAGATTTATACAATCCAAAATGTATAGGGATTAGCGTGGGGGAAAAGATTGAACATATCGGCTTATATGCAGACAATATCATACTATATATGGAAGATGTGCATACTTCACTGGGGGTGACAATGAAAATAATAGAAACATATGGGACATTCTCTGGGCTAAAAATATACTGGCAGAAATCCGCATTAATGCTGCTGATGTCAGGAAAGGAAGGGAAACCTCAAACACTATTAAAAATAGTTGAAACATTTAAATATTTAGGAACAAATATCACTTTGGACCCAGAGGAAGCCCTTAAAGCAAATATAGACCCACTGGTAGAATATGTGAAGAATAAACTGGGAATATGGAAAAAATTACCGTTATCAATGGCAGGGAAGAATACAGCTGATTAAATCCATCATATTGCTGAAGTGTCTATATGTGATGGCGCATTCTGCAGTAAGAATACCAAAATATATATTTAAAAAATTAAACTCCCAACTGACCCGGTTTATCTGGGCATATGGGCGATGAAAATTAAAACTCACAATGTTACAAAGACCTAAAACTGCAGCAGGGTTGGCAATACCAGATTTATATTTATATTATCTGGCAGGGCAATTAAAACATTTAAGAACATGGGTAATGCAGGAACTAGAAACGAGGGTGGAGGAATATTTGCTAAACAAAATGCAGGTAGGAGACCTACTTATAGGTCTATAAATAACAGATTTAGGAAAGGTCGGAGTAAAAAAAATCCCCCTTTTTAAACTGGCTAGATCAGTTTGGAAGGAGGAAAAAAAACTGACGGGATTTAATGATATTCCACCAGAAACTACCTTATGGAACAACCCAACATTAGAAGAATTAGAAAGGTTTGAAGATAGCAAATTCTGGAAACAGAAATAAATAACAACTATTGGTCAGATGTATAATAATAATATAATAGTGCCATATGAGAACATGTGTAAACAATATGACCTCCAAAATAACAGTTTTATAGGTACTTACATTTCAGACATGTATTATTAGGTGCAGTTTGGAAGAAAGGAATTAAAAATTTCCAAATATCCTCTTATAGGCATCTTAAGATCATAGGGACCAAAGGGACTGATATCCACATTATATTCAAAACTACTACAGAGTAAAATAAGTGGAGAACCGGTGGGAGTAAGAGAGAAATGGCAGGTAGTTATTCCAGATATGAGTGACCAGAAGTGGGATGAAATATGTTCCTCCCACCTGAAAGTATCCCCAGTAATGAACAACAAGATAATACGATTAAATATAATACATCAGACATACCTGGCCCTGAATAGATTGTATAGGATGGGAAGGATGTCTGTCCCAAACTGCAAAAGATGTGGGCGGGGGGGGGGGGGGGAGACTTCCTTCACTTGATGTGGCAGTGTGGGAGCATAGGGAAGTATTGGCAACAGGTGGTCAGGAAAGTAGGAAAAGTCTTAAATAAAACTATTAAGGCTACAGTGGAACTATGTTTATTGGGAGTTTTGAATGAAGAAAGAGGGTGTAGATATACTAGGGTATTTTTGCAAGAAGTATTATTCCTGGCACGAAAACATAGTGGAAAAATGGATCCAGCCAAATCCACCGACAATAAGTCAATGGGTGAGGGAAGTAAACCAAGTTGTACTACAGGAGAGAATAATGTATGAACGAAGGGGAAATGTGCAGCAATATGAAAAGATCTGGGCAAAGTGGAATAGATCATATCTAACAACGGATGCAGGAAGACCTGAATACATAGCATAAAGTGAAAAAAGGAGGAAGGAAATAGTGACTATAAGATGGATGAGTGGGAAGAATGAGATGTAAGAGTGAATGGATATGAAAATAGGAATATATGTTAATACCTTGGAAGAAAACAAAATGTATAAATTATGTAAATTAATTTGTAAGAAAATAATTTGTAATAAAATTTGTTTATAAAAAAAAGACTTACTTTTACCTCCAGCAAGGCATCATCTGTAAGATCCGTCATTGGTGCTATCATCTTCACCTGTTTTTCAGAGTTTGTCCTCATCAGCCATTTTGATTGACTGGCCTAGGATGGCATTGCTCCGGTGCATGCACACAGGAATTATTTCATCCCAAAGCCAGGGAAGGCCAAGGATGTTTATTTAGGTGTTGACAAGCCAAAGAGGGTGCCCCCTCTTTTGCTTGTGGCTTGTGGTTAAAGTGGCTATAGTGCCACTTTAACACCAATATTAACATTGTAATACTGTTTTTATTTTTGAAAAGGTGTTTATTTATAAAGTATCAAATGAACAAGAAGTAATGGAATCTACCAGAGATCACATATACATAAAAAATGCATGCATTACAGTACATCTATAACTATATATGGATTAATCATAAGGTTGACCGTTTTGGGGATCCACCGCTTCCTCAGGACTGGGGCATTTTTAAAGTTTGTCTGATCCACAAAAGGTTTAATCCAGCTATAAGAAAAACAATACAATTGTAGTACAATACATAAAGAGTATATATGAATACAGAGACAAAATAAGGGTATAAATAAAATGGTTACAAAATTAGAGGTATGCTGCACATCAGCAAGTAGGTGTTACAGATACTGTATGTCTATCTTGTTCCCTTCTGTGCAGCTTAAGAAAGCATTAGCCCCAATGTGCCAGTCATAGACAAAAGTAATAAAGAATAAAAGACACAAAACTATAGGCTTTAACCCCAGGTTCTATGTCCAGCCCCTTTGGCTTGTTGGAGGACCCTAGGATTGAAAATGGGGAATGAAAGGGCACAGTTAATACACATACAGTATAATGTATATCCCCCCCCAAAAAAAAAAAAAACACAGGGTACATAATATACATACAGCACGCAGTCACCCACACAGCAAAGGAATCAGTGGGAGAGTAATGGACACTGTATAATTTCCAAATGCATCCATTTACTGTGATAAATACAGCAGAAATGCTATGAATACATTTTATACTGTATATATTGTGACATTATATTTCACCTCGCATGCGTTCATTGAGAGAGAGAGAGACTGATGTGATGTCTGCTTTGTAAGAGACAGAAAAAGGTTTGCATTACCTTTGTTTTGTGGGTGACCTGGAGAAGCCCTTCACCTGTGAGGTAGGATCCAGAACTGTGTAGTTAGTGCCTGCATGGAAAGGATTTATTTTCTGTTTTGTTTATTTTCATGCAAGCTTTTAAAAATAAAACTGGCTATAAGTCAGATTTTAAGAACCTGCCGTTTGGACTACCCTTTTTCCCAGGGAAGGTGATCCCGATTAAACTAACCGATCACAGATGATGGATTTGTGCGGGCATCTTCCTGAACAATTTGAAAGATTTGAAAGATGGAGGAGGTATTAAATGCCCTGCTGCAGGCCACTGCAACCCAGCAGGAAACCAATCACCAGCAGTAGGAAGCCTACCGCCAACAGCAGGAAGCCATTGCAGCACAACAGGAGGCAAATCTCCAGTTTGCGGAGGCCCTGGTAGAGTTAAAGAAGGTATCCACAGGTCCTTTGCCAGTGGAACAGAAAACGGTGCATGCCAGCTAAAACCTGCAGAAGATGACACCTGCAGATGATGTGAAAGCTTACCTTGCGACTTTTGAAAAAGTCGCTGTTTGAGAAGGATGGCAAAAAGAGCAAACTTTTTAGACTGCTAGCGCCCTCTCTGACAGGAGAACCCCAAAGGCCTATTTTGACCTGAAACCAGATGCTGCCCAGAATTATGAGTCGCTGAAGGCTGAGATATTTGCACACCTGAGCGTCACCATAGCGGTCAGGGCTCAACGGCTGCATCAGTGGTCCTTCAGTACTGACAAACCACCCCACTTAAATGTTTGACTTAATACACCTCACCAAGAAGTGGCTGCAACAAGAAATTTTGTCAGTACCTAAGATTGTGAAGCGTGTGGTCATGGACCGTTATTTAAGTGCGCAATAGGGGACCCTAAGACTGCAAACCAGCTGGTTGATCTTGTGGAGAGATATTCTGCTTCTGAGGACTTGTTGAATCCCTTCGTGCCCCACCACAATGTCTCTAGGGGTAAAAAAACACCCGGAGAATCCGGTAAGACTGTTCCAGGGTTCAAGGGCATGGGGGAAAATTACAAGACTGTTGCCACAGATAATGAGACTATGAGCTCAGTCAGGACCTAAAGACTGGCCAAATAGGTCAGGAAGGTCTCTGAGGCCATTTAGAGGACTGGGTACAGAACACATAAAATGTTATCGCTGCCATGCGTTAGGTCATATTGCTGCTAACGGTTCCCTAAATGATGAACCAATGTAATGAGATAATGTATTTGAAAAAATGCATGTCTTTTTGCACACACTGTGACACATTCAATGTGGGTGGTACTCTCACTACTTCATGAAGCCCTAGTGCAGAGAGATTTTCCATACTTTTGCAGTTTATGGGAAAACAAAAATGAGCCAGGAGGACAGAGCTCCCCTGCTGAGGAAACGCGGGAACTCACTCTCTCTTTTCACTCTCACTCTGGACTCTTTTGATTGCAACATTGAAAGGGAAACTGTTGGTGTGTGCAACAGAGGGGTAGATACTTTTCCCTTTTCTGTAATGGCTGGGGAGCAGGAGGAGCTGGAATCCAGCCTCCATCTTAAGGTTAATGAACAAGAAATTATCTCTGACTCTAATAGTGAGAGTGGACAGAATGGGGTGCCTGACTTAGAAGTCAGGAAAGATGATTTTTGTACAGAACAAATGAGACTCCACACTCAACAGAGCCAGAGAAAATGTTAAACTGATTGATGGCGAATCTGTTGAACCTAAATGTAGGGGCGTTGTTTCCCTACATGGCTCTTAAAAATAACTTGCTGTATCAAGTGGTAAAGCAGGAGGAGGAGGAGGTAGAGCAACTAGTGGTTTCCGAAACCCTATCGTCGGATGGTATTAGGTTTAGCCCATGGTCATATAATGGGTGGACACCTGGGTATAGAGAAAACTAAGGAATAACCCAAAGATTCTTTTGGCTTGGGTTACATGCAGATGTCAAAGAATATTGTGAGTTGTGCCCAGAGGGTCAGTATTCTGCGCCATTACCCCATTTTCGCAGTCCGCTGGTACCGTTACCGATAATTGAAGTGCCTTTTGAAATAATTGGTATGGATCTGGTAGGACAAGTAGTAAAGTCTGCCCGGGGCCATCAGCACATACTGGTAATACTGGACTATGCCACACGGTATCCTGAAGCCATTCCCTTGTGTAATACCTCAGCTAAGACTATTGTCAAAGAGCTTGTCATGGTTTTTAGTCATGTAGGTATTCCAAAAGAGATATTAACGGATCAAGGCACACAATTTATGTCCAAAATCCCCCATCTCCGTACCTTTGTCTACCACCCCCCAAACTGATGGTCTTGTCGGGAGATTTAACTAGACAATCAAAAGCATGTTAAAGGTGGTGGACAAATTGTGTTTTTTTTTTTGCTGCCTCATGTTTGCTATACGAGAGGTACCTCAGTCCTCTACAGGTTATTCCCAGTTTGAACTACTGTATGGTAGACATCCCAGGGGATTGCTAGATGTCACAAAAGAAATGTGGGAGGAAGAGACCATGCCTCATTGAGGCATTATTGATAATATCTCACTGATGTAAAATAGGTTCAGAGGGTAGTGATAAATGGGGAGTACGCGGAATGGTCCGGGGTGGAAAGTGGGATCCCCAGGCTTCTGTCCTGGGACCAATCCTATTTAATTTATTCATAAATGACCTGAAGGATGGGATAAACAGCTCAATCTCTGTATTTGCGGACGATTCTAAGCTAAGCAGGGTAATAACTTCTCTGCAGGATGTGGAAACCTTGCAAGAAGATCTGAACAAATTGTTGGGGTGGGAAACTACATAGCAAATGAGCTTTAATGTAGAAAAATTTAAAATAATGCATTTGGGTGGCAAAAATATGAATGCAATCCACTCACTAGGGGAAAACCTCTGGTGCAAGCAAAGCAAACAGAATATTGGCATGCATTAATAAGGAGATTAACTCCAGAGATAAAACAATAATTCTCCCACTCTACAAGACTCTGGTACGGCTGCACCTGGAGTATGCTGTCCAGTTCTGGGCACCAGTCCTCAGGAAGGATGTGCTGGAACTGGAGAGAGTTCAGAGAAGGGCAACAAAACTGGAGGACCTTAGAGGACCTTAGTTATGAGGATAGGTTACTCACACTGAACTTGTTCTCTCTGGAGAGGAGACGCTTGAGAGGGGATATGATTTCAATGTACAAATACCTTACTGGTGACTAGGGATAAGCCGAACACCCCCGGGTTCGGTTCGCACCAGAACCTTCGAACGGACCGAAAGTTTGCGCAAATTTTCGAACCCTATTCATTATAATGGACGCGAACGTTCGAAATCAAAATTGCTAATTACAATGGCCAATATGCATGTTAATGTCATAAAACAGATTTGGGGACCCGGGTCCTGCCCCAGGGGACATATATCAATGCAAAAAGAACTTTTAAAAACTAACCTTTTTTCGGGAGCAGTCATTTTAATGATGCATAAAGTGAAAACAAATAAGTGAAATATTCCTTTAAATATGGTACCTGGGGGGTGTCTAAAGTATGCCTGTGAAGTGGCATGTGTTTCCCGTGTTTAGAACTGTCCCTGCACAAAATGACATTTGTAAAGGAAAAAAAGAAGCCATTTAAAACCACTTGCAGCTTTAATGTCATGTCTTGTCCTGGCCGCCATATGGCTGAAAATCCTTGTGAAAAATGGCATGGCTACCCCATCACCCCCCCCCCCCCCCCCCCACCCCAGCCCCTTTGGGTCTTGTATGGATATTAAGGGGGACCCCGCACCCAAAATAAAACCCTATACCTACAACCCTATATACTCTGAACAGCAGTATACAGGCGGTGCAAACAAGACACGGACTGTAGATTTGTTCTTAAGTAGAATCTGAACAGGTACATTATGAAGTGTAGCTCCATCCCAAAAAAAACAATTTTTAAGCTTTTTGGAGAACATAGGGAGGGGTTATCACCCCTGTAACATTTGCTGTCTTTGCACATCTGTTCAGAACATTTCACCTCACTTTCCGTCCCAATGACAAATGTTTTTGGAAAAGTGGGGTTTTAATTGAAACAAGGATTGGTGATAAAGCATCAGCAGTATCCGGTCTGCAAGAACGTCGTGACGTAAGTCGTCTTCCACGAGCCTAGAAAAGGGAAGTTCAGCACCACGTCAGGCACCCGTTGGGCTCCTTCTGCTGATCCCGTGTTTATCGCGAGTTAGTCGAAGTTTGGTGACTTAAGATTCGCGCTTCTCAGTTTTCTGACTCAGATCGTTACTGCTCTTCAGTTTGTGCTTGTCGTGCGTATCTGTTTATTAGTGCGTGTAGTCAGTTCGCATTTGTTGGTCATTGCGGCCTATATCTTGATATAGGACGCTTTGATTTGCACTGCTTATTGTCTGCTCGTTTCTGGTATTCATTTCGTTCTTTCAGGCCTTGCTGTTTACCGGTGCTTTCTGTTTGTCCGTTCTGACCAGCCGACCTTTTGTGACCTTGTGAGCGATGTTTCCCGTGCGTACTCGTCGCCGAGTTCGTGCTGTACGCGGAATTGGTGTCGGGCTTTTAGCTTTGACCCAAGACCCGTCCATGAACAGAGTGACGAGGAGTATGTGGACCAAGAATTGGTTGCTTCAGCGTGATCAATTCTCGCACATGCCTTTGCTTCGTGAGATCCGGGAGAATAATCCTGATGATTTCAGGAACTTTCTCCGGATGACGGACCCCGATTTTCACCGTCTTTTGGCTTTGCTGACCCCTTTTATCAGCCGGCAGGATACCTGCATGAGACAAGCCATTACTCCGGAGCAGAGGCTTGTTGCCACGTAGAGGTACTTGGCGACAGGGAGAAGTCTTCAGGATTTGAAGTTCTCTTCAGGTATCTCTCCCCAGGCCCTGGGAATCATTATTCCAGAGACCTGTTCTGCCATCATCGAGGTCCTGCAGGAGGACTATATTAAGGTAACATTTCTGCTTTACTATTCCCTTCTATGTATGCTCTGTTTGCTAATGTCTTGTATTTTTGACCTCCTTCCCTAATTACCATGATTGCAATATGCTCTAATATGCTGTGCCCCTTTTCTCCTTCATGCATTTTTCCCACCAGCATGCTCTTCTGCCCCAATAGACACCTATGGCCTAGTCACTTAAGCAATGTCTTTTGTCTGCTGCATAGTATTGTTTGCCCCCAAACACCCCCTAAAATATGCACTAATGTTTGCTGTGTGGTTTACTTCATGTAGAGCCCCTTTTTATTTTATTTTTGTGGGGGGGGGGGCAAACTCATTAGGAACCCCCTCCCCCAACTGCTCTGTCAGATGGTACCAATCCTCTATCTGCTGGCTTTCCCAAGGTCAATACACACTATATACCTACCTCTTTATAGTGGGCATCTTTAGGGATGAATTCTGCAAAGCATGTAGTGCAAGGGGCTGCCTCCATACTTTCCATTTCCTATTTTTTTGTGTTCTTTCCCTCCTATTAGCTTGCTTGGTAATTTCAGAATGTCACAATGTGCTTTCCTTTTTTTTTTTGGGGGGGGGGGGGGGGGTTTGAAATGTTATTTTAGCTTTCCTGGGGGCTGCCAATAGTGTTAAGTACAGAGGGTCTGGCCAAACTAGCACACATTATTGAGCCATTTGCCAATCAATGAAGTGCAGAGGGTTACCTGTCCAACCCCCCCCCCAAAACCCTAGTTATTGCCAATGGCCCATCAGAAGTGGGGGGGATTGATGGGGGGGTGATTAATCTGTGAAGGGGAGCCTCTACTTTTCTGTGCAAATACTTTCCAGCCTCCAATTTTAAACAATGCTCTTGTTCCAAGATGTTGATTGTCTAATCTGCTTGCAATGTTTATGTGCAAAGTGACTAATTTTTTTTTCTGGTTTCACTCCACAGTTTCCTTCCACGCCACAGGAATGGCAGACTGTGGCCTCCCACTTTGCCAGCCGTTGGAACTTTCCTAACTGCGGAGGGGCAATTTAAGGGAAACACGTCCGCATCGTCCCACCGCCCAACTCGGGGTCCTACTATTATAATTATAAGGGGTTTAATAGTGTAGTGATGTTGGCGGTGGTGTCGGCGACATATGAGTTTATGTATGTGGACGTGGGGACGAACGGCCGGATCTCGGATGGTGGTGCCATTGCGCACACGGAGTTCTACTGGCGTCTCCAAAGTGGCAGTCTGTGCTTGCCACCTCCAGAGGAGAATGCAGAAGGACTCCCCTTTGTCTTTGTCGCAGATGAAGCGTTTGCGTTGACTCCCCATCTGATGAGGCCGTTCCCGATGAGGACCCTCACCCCAGACCAGAGGGTCTTCAACTACAGGCTGTCCAGAGCCCGAAGAGTTGTGGAGAACACTTTTGGCATCCTGGCCAGCCGCTTCCGCCTGTTCTTGACGGCAATTAACTTGGCGGAATACAAACTGAACCACATAGTTCTTGCCTGTTGCATATTGCACAACTTCCTCAAAAGACATAACAGGAACTATGTGGTGGCCATTGGCCCAGATGTGGAGGGCCCTCCAAATGATGACCTCACAGCCCTTCAAGTGGCACGTCCAGGCTTGCCCCCTCTAAATGCCCGCGCGGTCCGCGAGCAATATATGGACTACTTTGTGGGTAGGGGGGCCATTGCTCTGCCTGACGATGTGTGAGAGGCATTTTTAAATAAATATTATTTTTCCACCAACCTATGATTTCTTGTCATTTCCGTATTCTTTTTAGCTTATTTTACCTTGAAATTTTTTCCCTTTGCCTTCGACAGTGGGAATGCACTTTCTGGGCAAAAGGAGGTAACAGTCTCTTCTTCCCAAAAAGATTCTTCTCATGTTGTGTGTTTGATACCTAATCTTTGGTCTAGAGAAGGTTTGTAGTGCATAACTGACACCCAAAATACTCCTTTTCATCACCAGGTCAGACATGTGTGTATTCACAAAAATGCTGTGCTCCGTGTTTTCGTACAAAGCACTGTGGGTGTCATTTACATAAGTCAAATCCACTATGCTCTACAAGTGCAGTGAAAAAGTGCCCTGGAAAAGAAACTTGCAGTGCAAACTGGACTTGCCTTTAGTAAATAACACCCATTGCCCCCAAATCCTTTACATTTGACATACATAATGCATTTTGTTTTTGAAATAAGGAAGCCACACATTTTGAAAAGTAAAAAAGTTTACTTGCAAAACATTCACAAGTGCGTTTACAAACTTCTTGCCCAAACTGACAACATCTTGGTTATTTACAACATTGTTTACAAACATTCCGCATTTTGTAAAACCAGGCATGGAGCAAAACAGAACCTAGGAACTAGGAAAGTTCAACTTTCTAAAGTGAAGACAAGATCAGACATGACTATATGTTCAAAGTGTGTTTGATCTTGCCTTCATCACATGGGGGGTCACCCCTGGAAAGTGGAAATTTAGAACATGCACACAATTTGGGTCTGAAAATGGTCATTATATGGTAAAACACATGCCTGGAATCTTCAAAAGTGCCATTTTCCATCATGGGGATGAATGGACGTTTTTTGGGGGTGCAACCCTTTCACCACAACCACTTTAGTAGTTCGTAAAGTGGTTGCACCCCCAAAAAAAACGTTGTCATTCATCCACCATGATGGGAGCTAGCACATGTGGACACAATGTGTGCATGTTCCAAATTTCACACAGTTCTTAAGTGTTCAGAAACAGCCACAAATGTGTGTTAATTACTTGGTGCGTTTTCAGATTTTTCCTAAAACATCAATGATGTTCTTCAATTTTTGTTGAACATCATTGATGTTTTGCTTCATGTAATCTAGATCTCTATTGCAGACCATCATCTCCCCGATGAGTAAGTGGGCACTCTCTGTGGTAAAGTGCGATTTTTCTTCCACAACATCCACGTCACCTAAAAACCAAAAACAAAAAAAAATAGGGTCTTGGAAATGAGGCAGCCATACATTGATTAGCTTACCAGTAGCTGTGTTCTCCCACACTCACCTGTTGTGGTGACAAGTTCTCCAATTTCTATGATCTCTCCTTCCTCCTCCTCCGCTTCTGCTCTTTCCCCTTTTTTGGGAGGTGTTGGTTTTGGGGTTTCCTCAGACGTCCCAAGTTTTCGCTCCCCTATGAGAATGTACAAAAGGAAGATTTAGCAACACAATCTATTGAGGGCAGAAATAGGAAATGACAAACATTGCTTGAAAGTGAGGGACAATATTTTTGGGTGTCCAGTTACAAATGACACCAACATGAATGTAGTCACTTTCTAAAGGTCCTAAACTTATAGCTTTTTGGTCGACGTTTGGGTGATGGAGACCCCCCTCTAGTATCCACTGGAGCACATGTGTGGAAAAGCCTAATAAAAAGGGGGTTTAGGTGTCCCAGCACTAGTGCTCTAGAGTCCAGATGGGTAAACAGCTACTGGGTGACGTCTCCTTTACATTGAATAAATTGGCTGGACAGTCTGGATGACATTTCATGAGAGAACAAACTTCCTTTCCCCCAAAAAACAACAAACATCGTATTATAAGTGGCCGAACGATCGAGGTTGAGTACGATCGAATGGACACACACACACACGAACATGACAGTGGCAGAAAGATCGAGGTTGAGTACGATCGAATGCACAGACGAACCTGAAAGTGGCCATTTTGGAATGTACAACTTTGTAAAAATCCAAACACATGGAGCAGTATGCAAGCAAGAAATCAAACACAAAACACAACTACTTACTTTTTTGAAGAACTCGCTTGATCTTTCTGTACTGATCGGCCACCCTCAGTTTCAGGTCTGACCAGCGTTTCCTCAGTTGCTCCTTGGATCGTTGTACCCCAAAATGATTGTACAGCCTCCTCACAACTTTAGACATGATCTTGGCCTTGCGGACATTGGGGTTGAGGTAAGGCCCATACTTCCCATCATAGTCGCTCCTCTTTAATATGTCCACCATCGCCAACATTTCTCCAAATGACATATTGGAGGCCTTGAATTTCAGGCTCTGGGATCGGGACGTTTCTGCCTCCGGCCTTTCCTGGTCCTCCTCCTCGTTGCTGCAATATTTCGGGCACACCTGCTGTGTCCCCGCCATGTGCTCTCCACACTGCGCCGTAAAGAGAAGGGGTGGGCAATAGACGAGAAAGATCGCCAGGGACGGGCGGAGTTTGACGCATGCGCACTGTATATAAAACGTCACACGCCTGTGTCGTAGCCATGATCTGTGAGATGAGGGGAGAGAAAGCTCACGCACGAGACGATCGCTATAACGAAGGTACAATTTGACTTTGGTACATAACTAGCCTAGACTGATTAGACCTTGAGGCTTCTTTATGGAGAAGATTAGGAGAGTTTTGCCTGACATTATTTATAGTGTTTTGTGTGGTGTTGTGTCTTGCAGAGATTATGGACGGCTTCAACGATGTGAGTTTTCTCCCCCTCTTCATTGATAAATATAGGGAAATGCCCCTATTATGGCAGGCAAAACACAGACACTATAGCAACAGACCAAAGAGGTACGCAGCCATGCTGAAACTTGTGGCATTTGTAAAGCCAAGGTTCCCCACGGCAACCGTGGAGAGCTTAAGAATAAAAATTGCCAACCTGAGGAGTACCTATTTCCGGGAGCGCAATAAGGTCCGGAAGTCCCAAGCATCTGGAGCTGCAGCAGCTGATGTCTATGCCCCCACGCTCTGGTACTATGAGAGGCTCCATTTTCTCAAAGACCAGGCTAATGTCAGGAAGTCACTCTCGACTCTTCCTTGCACACGTCCTTCCGCGTACGCCACCCCTGATGAGGCTTCCAAGGACCAACCTGGGCCTTCCAGTCTGGAAGATGTGGAGGAGCCCAGCTTGTTCCAGGTATAGTAGTTTTGTAACCATTTTTGTGAATAATGAATGATGTTCAGTTAATTCAGGATCCCCAATTGCTTAGTTCCTAACATGTTTGACATATCAACAGACAGTAGTGTTGGAGACATTTGGGGCAAGAATCTAAACTGCTGGGCTGAGAATTGTATGGTTTTCTATTTGTAAACATTTTGCAACAGTCACTAGATGAAAATTGTGTGTGTTTGATGAACCAATAACTCAAACTATGTCCCTTTGTCATACACAGGAAGACCTCAGCCAGGAGGTGGCTGTGGAATGTGGCAGTCAGGAGGAGGCAGGGGTTAGTGGCAGCCAAGAGGTGGGTAGTGGCAGCCAACAGGGGGGTAGGCGTAGGAGCCTGACTGTCTCCCAAGTCCCTCCCCTCCGCCTTCCCTACAGAAGGGCGAAAAGGATGGGGGAGGTGGGAGAGTCAGCGCTCCAGCTGATCCGAGATGCTTCAGCCTCCCTATATGCCACACCCACCTACGAGGAGGCCTTTGCCTCCTTGGTTGCCAATAAAATGACGGGTATGGAGGCGGGGCAACGCAGCATGTGTGAGGATGTCATCCTCAAAATCCTAAATGAGGGGATGGCTGGGGGGATGACTCCCCTCACACATGTTTGCGAAAGTCACCTTGCTCCGCCTCCTCCTCCTCCTCCTTCTGCCACCCCACCAGCACCACAGCCACAGCGTGGAAGGAAGCGTACAAGGAAGACAAGAGAGTGACGACCTGGATTCAGTCTGGTCTGAGAGAAGATGGAGCCTCTCGTAGGACCAGTGCTTGGGGACCTAGATGGCATCTGCTGCAGTTCCGGATGTTTTGGACTTCAGGACCAGATTGCACTCCCTTACTATTTAGATAGGTACTCCTCAGGCCCCCAATTTTCGACGCTTCAAAAATGATGGTTGCCGTGGGGGGCCAAGGCTTTGCAAATTCCCCAAGTTTCTTCATCGCTGCGTTCCTCTTTGGTTTGTTGCTGACACCTAAATAAAGGTCTTTTGGATTTGAAATAATCATTGCCTATGTGTTTTACTTTTCTACAATGACAGTTTATTTGTGAGTAGGCTGGTACATTTCACTAATCATAAAGTATAATTAACAAGGGGCACCAACAACAAACAAACTCCTAGTAAATTTAAGCAACAAATACAAATGTTAATAAAGTTGTTTTGCTAAGTTGAGACACAACCCCCCTCCAAAAAAAATAAAAGATACTTAAAATATGTCTTCCAACAAAAAAAAAAAAGGACAAAGCATCCAAAAAAAGAACAAAGATTCTTTTACGATCTGAGTACAAATAAACATGTAGTGTAGAAATCCTGAAAAGTAATAAAGAACTAAGTTTGTGAGAAGTGCGGGTGAATAGGAGCAGCTAAAACATGTCATTCTTCTTGCATTGTAAAGAAAAAGAGAATGCGCTGCATTAAAGACATTTTAACATTGCAGCGTGACGAATGTGCTGTGTCGATTAGGAAAGGTAGTTTTACCTGACCGAGCGCTTCCGTCACAGAATTTCTTCTGAGCATGCGTAGCACTTTGTCCGTCGGACTACCATACACACGATCGGATTTGGTGTGATCGGACCGTGTTGTCAAAAAATCTATCCAGCAGGAGATAGGACTTTGTCCGTCGGACAATCCGACGTACACTGTCCGATGGTGCATACACATGGTCGGATTTTTCAACAACATTGTCTGATCGGACAGAATCCATGCGAAAATCCTACCGTGTGTATGGGACTTAACAGGATAGAATTTCCCTTCCTAGGGGTAGATTTCCTCTCACTTCCTGTTTTCTCTTTCCGTTTGCAAGTAGGAGTCGTTTGTAAGTTGGATGTTTGAAAGTAGGGGCCTGCCGTATATACTCTGCAGAAATTTGCCCTATTAGATGTTGGTGTAGCCACAACACTGTGAGCCCTCACAGTTACTCTTGGTGGGCGCAGGAATGGGCCCTGCTGTGAGTTATTAGATCAAGATTTGTAATTGCATGCACCTGTTGAACAGGGCAGAAAAATTGGGCCTTTGGTGGTGGTGGTGGACGGTGTTGCCACAAGACTGTAAGCCCTCACAGTTACTCTTGGTGGGCACAGGAATGGGCCCTGCTGTGAGTTATTAGATCAAGATTTGTAATTGCATGCACCTGTTGAACAGGGCAGAAAAATTGGGCCTTTGGTGGTGGTGGTGGTGGTGGTGGACGGTGTTGCCACAAGACTGTAAGCCCTCAGAGTTACTCTTGGTGGGCGCAGGAATGGGCCCTGCTGTGAACTATTAGATCAAGATTTGTAATTACACGCCCCTGTTAAACAGGGGCTGAAAAATTGTGCCTTAGGCATTGGTGCTGGTGCCACAACACTGCAACCCCTCACAGATACTGTACTCTGAGCACAGCAATGAGACCTGTTGCAAAGCATTGCCTAAAAATTGTAATTACACGCCCCAACAGGGGCTGAAAAATTGTGCCTTAGGCACTAGTGCTGGTGCCACAACACTGCAACCCCTCACAGATACTGTACTTGGAGCACAGCAGTCACACCTGTTGCGAAGCATTTTTTTAAAAAATTGTAATTACACGCCCCTGTTATACAGGGGCTGAAAAATTGTGCCTTAGGCATTGGTGCTGGTGCCACAACACTGCAACCCCTCACAGATACTGTACTCTGAGCACAGCAATGAGACCTGTTGCAAAGCATTGCCTAAAAATTGTAATTACACGCCCCAATAGGGGCTGAAAAATTGTGCCTTAGGCACTGGTGCTGGTGCCACAACACTGCAACCCCTCACAGATACTGTACTCTGAGCACAGCAATGAGACCTGTTGCAAAGCATTGCCTAAAAATTGTAATTACACGCCCCAACAGTTGCTGAAAAATTGTGCCTTAGGCACTGGTGCTGGTGCCACAACACTGCAACCCCTCACAGATACTGTACTTGGAGCACAGCAGTCACACCTGTTGCGAAGCATTTTTTTTTTAAATTTTAATTACACGCCCCTGTTATGCAGGGGCTGAAAAATTGTGCCTTAGGCACTGGTGTGGTGGCATGGATCATTGAGGAGGAGGAAGAGGATAGTCAGTGAACATAACAGGACAGTCAATCAGCATCAGCATAGGCAGTCTTGAAGGGATGTGACATTATAAATTATTCAGTTATATCCGCTTCAGGTGCCTGGTAGCTGGTGGTGATCCAAGACTGATTCATTTTTATGAAGGTCAGTCGATCAACCGAGTCGGTGTACAGGCGCACCCTATGATCGGTGACAAATCCTCCAGCAGCACTGAATGTGCGTTCGGAAAGAACGCTGGATGCAGGACAGGCCAGTAGCTCAATTGCATACTGTGCAAGCTCTGACCAGTGATCCATCCTCAGGACCCAGTAAGCCAGAGGATTTTCGGTGGGAAAGGTGTCCAAGTCTGACCTTGCCTCTAGGTATTCCTGCACCATGTATATCAGACGCTGGCGATGGTTGCTGGAACCGATCATACCTTGGGGCTGCGGACTAAAAAATTGTCTGAACGCATCGGTCAGACGTCCACCTTCCCCACCGCTCCTTCTGCTACTGACCGAAGCCTCAGCAACTCGTCGTCCAGGACCAGGAGTTTGTAACCTCCTAGTTTCTGGGAACGCGTTGCACAGACCTTTCTGCAAGGCCTCCCTGAGATGTCTCATCCTCTGCTCCCTCTGCGACGGCAAGATAAGGTGCGCAACCTTACCCTTGTACCGTGGATCAAGGAGAGTGGCCAGCCAGTAATGGTCCCTCTCCTTGATCCGAAGAACACGAGGATCCTTCCGCAGGCTTTGCAGGATCAGGGAGGCCATGCTACGTAGGTTAGCTGAGGCATTCGGTCCGGAGTCTTCTGGGTCACTGAGGATGACATGATCGCCAGCCACCTCCTCCCAGCCACGTACAAGTCCACTGGTTTGTTGGGACTGTACATCATCCCTAAAAGACTGCTGCTGCTGATGCTGAGTGCCAGGCTCCACCTCCATGCTCACACAATCCTCCTCCTCCTCCTCCTCCTCATCCTCTTCCTGTGTGATGGGTGGGACAGAAGGAACACTGTCTGGATAAAGGGGGCCTTGAGAGGCAAGGAAGTCCTCCTCTTCCTGCCTCTGTTCTGCCTCAAGTGCCCTGTCCATTATCCCACGCAGCGTATGCTCCAACAGGTGGACAAGAGGTACAGTGTCACTGATGCATGCACTGTCACTGCTCACCATCCTCGTGGCCTCCTCAAATGGTGAGAGGACAGTGCATGCATCCCTGATCATGCTCCACTGGCGTGGGGGAAAAAAGCCAAGCTCCCCTGACCCTGTCCTGGTGCCGTAGTCGCAAAGGTACTCATTGATGGCCCTCTGCTGCGTGTGCAGTCGCTGCAGCATGGCCAACGTTGAGTTCCACCTGGTGGGCATGTCACTTATTAGGCGGTTCTTGGGCAGGTTCAGCTCCTTTTGCAGCTCAGTCAGCCGAGCACTGGCATTATAAGATCGGCGGAAATGCACACAGACTTTCCTGGCCTGCCTCAGGACATCCTGTAAGCCTGGGTACCTGCCCAAGAACCGCTGCACCACCAGGTTGAGGACGTGAGCCATACAGGGCACATGGGTGAGCTGCCCCTGTCGCAGGGCGGAGAGGAGGTTGGTGCCATTGTCAGAAACCACCATTCCTGGCTTAAGCTGGCGTGGCGTCAACCACCTCTCGGCCTGCCCCTGCAGAGCTGCCAGAACCTCTGCCCCAGTGTGGCTCCTGTCCCCCAAACACACCAGCGCAAGCACGGCATGGCATCTTTTTGCCTGCGTACTCGCGTAGCCCATTGTACGCCTACGGAGCACCGCTGGTTCCGAGGACAGAGCACTGGAGGAAGAAGAAGAGGAGGGGGTGGAGGAGAGAGGTGTGTCACAACCAGTAGTAGCATTTTGGAGGCATGGTGGCGGAACAACCTCCAACACTACTGCACCTTGTCCTGCATCCCTCCCAGCTGCCAATAGAGTGACCCAATGGGCCGTGAAAGAAAGATAACGTCCCTGTCCATGCCTGCTGGACCATGAGTCAGCGGTAATATGCACCTTCCTGCTGACCGCCATGTCCAGCGAGGCATGGACATTGCCTTCCACATGCCGGTAGAGAGACGGAATCGCCTTCCGTGAGAAAAAGTGGCGTTTGGGAACCTGCCACTGAGGAACCGCACATTGAACAAACTCACGCAAGGGGGCCGAGTCTACCAACTGAAAAGGCAGCAGTTGAAGTGCTAGCAATTTAGCCAAGCTAGCATTCAACCGCTGGGCATGTGGATGGCTGGGAGTATACTTCTTTCGACGGTCCAGCAGCTGGGGCAGGGAAATTTGCCTGCTACAATCGGACGTCGGTGTACTGCAAGTACTTGGTTGTGACACACCTAATTCTACACCTTCAGTCCTCTCAGAGCAGCTTTCAGAGAGGACTGAAGATATAGTGGGGATGGAGATCCCAGCTGATGAGGAGCAAGGAGAGGTCCGCTTTGTTCTTTGGTGTGGGTCTTTTATGTGTGCTTGCCAACGAGCTGCATGGCAGGTCGACATATGTCTGCTCATGCTAGTGGTGCCCAAGCGGCTGATGTTTTGGCCACGCGAGATACGCTTGAGACAAATATTGCAAATAGCAGTGGTGCGATCTGATGCACTCGTCTCAAAAAAGGCCCACACCAAAGAACTTTTGTGATAACGTGCAGAGGCAGCGCCCTGCACAGGCGGAGCTCTGCGGTGTGATACAGTTGCTGTGCTGGCCTCTAGCTGGCCTCCAGGGGGCATCCTGTCTCGTTGGACATGTGACGCCGCATCCTCCTCCTCCTCCTCCTCTCTCCCTTCAGGCACCCACGTGGAGTCAGTGACCTCATCATCCCCTCCCTCTTCACCACTAGAGCAAACCTGGCAGTAAGCTGCAGCTGGTGGAACATTACTGCCAGATTGCTGTCCTTCAGCATCCCCTCTCTCTGTGCACACACTACTGCCGTCCTCAATCTGGGTATCATCATCCGAGCCTTCGAATCGTTGGGCATCCTCCTGGAGCATGTACCCAACACTGTGCTCAAACAGTTCGGGGGACTCCTCAGGAGGACATGGTGGGTCTAGGGAAGGGGTGGCTGATGATGCCATTGAGTACGCATTGGCAGCTGCTCTGCCAGTACCCTCAGCCTGGGTGAGAGAGGATGAGGAGGATGAGGAGGGCTTGGTCATCCATTCTACCAAGCCTTCGGCATGATGCGGCTCCACATGTCCAGCTGCCGAAAACAAAGACAGGTGTGTCCCATGGCCACGTGCTGATGACGATGCACGACCACGTCCACGGCCAGCACTGTTGTCTCTAGAAACAGAGCCTGCCTGCCCTGTGTTCTTGCCTCAGCACGGTCTGCCTCTCCTTGGCGGTCTTCCAGCCATTGTAGTCGGTAGTGTATATAGTATAAAAAATAGAGCTCCTATGTGTGCTCACAACACACTGTAGGTCCTATGGGTGCTGACACGAAAATATAGGAGCTATGTGTGCTGCCACAAACACACTATAAGTCCTATGGGCGCTGCTGACACAAAGACACTATAGGTAGTATATGTGTGCTGCTGACAAGAACATATAGGAGCTCTGTGTGCTGCCACTAACACACTAGAAGTCCTATGGGTGCTGCTGACACAAAGACACTATAGGTAGTATATGTGTGCTGCTGACAAGAAAATATAGGAGCTCTGTGTGCTGCCACTAACACACTAGAAGTCCTATGGGTGCTGCTGACACAAAGACACTATAGGTAGTATATGTGTGCTGCTGACAAGAAAATATAGGAGCTCTGTGTGCTGCCACTAACACACTAGAAGTCCTATGGGTGCCAAAGACACAAAGACACTATAGGTAGTATATGTGTGCTGCTGACAAGAAAATATAGGAGCTCTGTGTGCTGCCACTAACACACTAGAAGTCCTATGGGTGCCAAAGACACAAAGACACTATAGGTAGTATATGTGTGCTGCTGACAAGAAAATATAGGAGCTCTGTGTGCTGCCACTAACACACTAGAAGTCCTATGGGTGCCAACGACACTATAGGTAGTATATGTGTGCTGCTGACAAGAAAATATAGGAGCACTGCGTGCTGCCACTAGCACACTAGAAGTCCTATGGGTGCTGCTGACACAAAGACACTATAGGTAGTATATGTGTGCTGCTGACAAGAAAATATAGGAGCTCTGTGTGCTGCCACTAACACACTAGAAGTCCTAAGGGTGCTGCTGACACAAAGACACTATAGGTAGTATATGTGTGCTGCTGACAAGAAAATATAGGAGCTCTGTGTGCTGCCACTAACACACTAGAAGTCCTATGGGTGCCAAAGACACAAAGACACTATAGGTAGTATATGTGTGCTGCTGACAAGAAAATATAGGAGCTCTGTGTGCTGCCACTAACACACTAGAAGTCCTATGGGTGCCAAAGACACAAAGACACTATAGGTAGTATATGTGTGCTGCTGACAAGAAAATATAGGAGCTCTGTGTGCTGCCACTAACACACTAGAAGTCCTATGGGTGCCAAAGACACTATAGGTAGTATATGTGTGCTGCTGACAAGAAAATATAGGAGCTCTGTGTGCTGCCACTAACACACTAGAAGTCCTATGGGTGCCAAAGACACAAAGACACTATAGGTAGTACATGTGTGCTGCTGACAAGAAAATATAGGAGCTCTGTGTGCTGCCACTAAAACACTAGAAGTCCTATGGGTGCCAAAGACACAAAGACACTATAGGTAGTATATGTGTGCTGCTGACAAGAAAATATAGGAGCTCTGTGTGCTGCCACTAACACACTAGAAGTCCGATGGGTGCCAAAGACACTATAGGTAGTATATGTGTGCTGCTGACAAGAAAATATAGGAGCTCTGTGTGCTGCCACTAACACACTAGAAGTCCTATGGGTGCCAAAGACACAAAGACACTATAGGTAGTATATGTGTGCTGCTGACAAGAAAATATAGGAGCTCTGTGTGCTGCCACTAACACACTAGAAGTCCTATGGGTGCCAAAGACACAGACACTATAGGTAGTATATGTGTGCTGCTGACAAGAAAATATAGGAGCTCTGTGTGCTGCCACTAACACACTAGAAGTCCTATGGGTGCCAAAGACACAAAGACACTATAGGTAGTGTATGTGTGCTGCTGACATGAAAATATAGGAGCTCTGTGTGCTGCCACTAACACACTAGAAGTCCTATGGGTGCCAAAGACACAAAGACACTATAGGTAGTATATGTGTGCTGCTGACAAGAAAATATAGGAGCTCTGTGTGCTGCCACTAACACACTAGAAGTCCTATGGGTGCCAAAGACACAAAGACACTATAGGTAGTATATGTGTGCTGCTGACAAGAAAATATAGGAGCTCTGTGTGCTGCCACTAACACACTAGAAGTCCTATGGGTGCCAAAGACACAAAGACACTATAGGTAGTATATGTGTGCTGCTGACAAGAAAATATAGGAGCTCTGTGTGCTGCCACTAACACACTAGAAGTCCTATGGGTGCTGCTGACACAAAGACACTATAGGTAGTATATGTGTGCTGCTGACAAGAAAAATATAGGAGCTCTGTGTGCTGCCACTAACACACTAGAAGTCCTATGGGTGCCAAAGACACAAAGACACTATAGCTAGTATATGTGTGCTGCTGACAAGAAAATATAGGAGCTCTGTGTGCTGCCACTAACACACTAGAAGTCCTATGGGTGCTGCTGACACAAAGACACTATAGGTAGTATATGTGTGCTGCTGACAAGAAAATATAGGAGCTCTGTGTGCTGCCACTAACACACTAGAAGTCCTATGGGTGCTGCTGACACAAAGACACTATAGGTAGTATATGTGTGCTGCTGACAAGAAAATATAGGAGCTCTGTGTGCTGCCACTAACACACTAGAAGTCCTATGGGTGCCAAAGACACAAAGACACTATAGGTAGTATATGTGTGCTGCTGACAAGAAAATATAGGAGCTCTGTGTGCTGCCACTAACACACTAGAAGTCCTATGGGTGCCAAAGACACAAAGACACTATAGGTAGTATATGTGTGCTGCTGACAAGAAAATATAGGAGCTCTGTGTGCTGCCACTAACACACTAGAAGTCCTATGGGTGCCAACGACACTATAGGTAGTATATGTGTGCTGCTGACAAGAAAATATAGGAGCTCTGTGTGCTGCCACTAGCACACTAGAAGTCCTATGGGTGCTGCTGACACAAAGACACTATAGGTAGTATATGTGTGCTGCTGACAAGAAAATATAGGAGCTCTGTGTGCTGCCACTAACACACTAGAAGTCCTATGGGTGCCAACGACACTATAGGTAGTATATGTGTGCTGCTGACAAGAAAATATAGGAGCTCTGTGTGCTGCCACTAACACACTAGAAGTCCTATGGGTGCCAAAGACACTATAGGTAGTATATGTGTGCTGCTGACAAGAAAATATAGGAGCTCTGTGTGCTGCCACTAACACACTAGAAGTCCTATGGGTGCCAAAGACACAAAGACACTATAGGTAGTATATGTGTGCTGCTGACAAGAAAATATAGGAGCTCTGTGTGCTGCCACTAACACACTAGAAGTCCTATGGGTGCCAAAGACACAAAGACAGTATAGGTAGTATATGTGTGCTGCTGACAAGAAAATATAGGAGCTCTGTGTGCTGCCACTAACACACTAGAAGTCCTATGGGTGCCAAAGACACAAAGACACTATAGGTAGTATATGTGTGCTGCTGACAAGAAAATATAGGAGCTCTGTGTGCTGCCACTAACACACTAGAAGTCCTATGGGTGCCAAAGACACAAAGACACTATAGGTAGTATATGTGTGCTGCTGACAAGAAAATATAGGAGCTCTGTGTGCTGCCACTAACACACTAGAAGTCCTATGGGTGCCAAAGACACAAAGACACTATAGGTAGTGTATGTGTGCTGCTGACATGAAAATATAGGAGCTCTGTGTGCTGCCACTAACACACTAGAAGTCCTATGGGTGCCAAAGACACAGACACTATAGGTAGTATATGTGTGCTGCTGACAAGAAAATATAGGAGCTCTGTGTGCTGCCACTAACACACTAGAAGTCCTATGGGTGCCAAAGACACAAAGACACTATAGGTAGTATATGTGTGCTGCTGACAAGAAAATATAGGAGCTCTGTGTGCTGCCACTAACACACTAGAAGTCCTATGGGTGCTGCTGACACAAAGACACTATAGGTAGTATATGTGTGCTGCTGACAAGAAAATATAGGAGCTCTGTGTGCTGCCACTAACACACTAGAAGTCCTATGGGTGCTGCTGACACAAAGACACTATAGGTAGTACATGTGTGCTGCTGACAAGAAAATATAGGAGCTCTGTGTGCTGCCACTAACACACTAGAAGTCCTATGGGTGCCAAAGACACAAAGACACTATAGCTAGTATATGTGTGCTGCAGACAAGAAAATATAGGAGCTCTGTGTGCTGCCACTAACACACTAGAAGTCCTATGGGTGCTGCTGACACAAAGACACTATAGGTAGTATATGTGTGCTGCTGACAAGAAAATATAGGAGCTCTGTGTGCTGCCACTAACACACTAGAAGTCCTATGGGTGCTGCTGACACAAAGACACTATAGGTAGTATATGTGTGCTGCTGACAAGAAAATATAGGAGCTCTGTGTGCTGCCACTAACACACTAGAAGTCCTATGGGTGCCAAAGACACAAAGACACTATAGGTAGTATATGTGTGCTGCTGACAAGAAAATATAGGAGCTCTGTGTGCTGCCACTAACACACTAGAAGTCCTATGGGTGCCAAAGACACTATAGGTAGTATATGTGTGCTGCTGACAAGAAAATATAGGAGCTCTGTGTGCTGCCACTAACACACTAGAAGTCCTATGGGTGCCAACGACACTATAGGTAGTATATGTGTGCTGCTGACAAGAAAATATAGGAGCTCTGTGTGCTGCCACTAGCACACTAGAAGTCCTATGGGTGCTGCTGACACAAAGACACTATAGGTAGTATATGTGTGCTGCTGACAAGAAAATATAGGAGCTCTGTGTGCTGCCACTAACACACTAGAAGTCCTATGGGTGCCAACGACACTATAGGTAGTATATGTGTGCTGCTGACAAGAAAATATAGGAGCTCTGTGTGCTGCCACTAACACACTAGAAGTCCTATGGGTGCCAAAGACACTATAGGTAGTATATGTGTGCTGCTGACAAGAAAATATAGGAGCTCTGTGTGCTGCCACTAACACACTAGAAGTCCTATGGGTGCCAAAGACACAAAGACACTATAGGTAGTATATGTGTGCTGCTGACAAGAAAATATAGGAGCTCTGTGTGCTGCCACTAACACACTAGAAGTCCTATGGGTGCCAAAGACACAAAGACAGTATAGGTAGTATATGTGTGCTGCTGACAAGAAAATATAGGAGCTCTGTGTGCTGCCACTAACACACTAGAAGTCCTATGGGTGCCAAAGACACAAAGACACTATAGGTAGTACATGTGTGCTACTGACAAGAAAATATAGGAGCTCTGTGTGCTGCCACTAAAACACTAGAAGTCCTATGGGTGCCAAAGACACAAAGACACTATAGGTAGTATATGTGTGCTGCTGACAAGAAAATATAGGAGCTCTGTGTGCTGCCACTAACACACTAGAAGTCCGATGGGTGCCAAAGACACTATAGGTAGTATATGTGTGCTGCTGACAAGAAAATATAGGAGCTCTGTGTGCTGCCACTAACACACTAGAAGTCCTATGGGTGCCAAAGACACAAAGACACTATAGGTAGTATATGTGTGCTGCTGACAAGAAAATATAGGAGCTCTGTGTGCTGCCACTAACACACTAGAAGTCCTATGGGTGCCAAAGACACAGACACTATAGGTAGTATATGTGTGCTGCTGACAAGAAAATATAGGAGCTCTGTGTGCTGCCACTAACACACTAGAAGTCCTATGGGTGCCAAAGACACAAAGACACTATAGGTAGTGTATGTGTGCTGCTGACATGAAAATATAGGAGCTCTGTGTGCTGCCACTAACACACTAGAAGTCCTATGGGTGCCAAAGACACAGACACTATAGGTAGTATATGTGTGCTGCTGACAAGAAAATATAGGAGCTCTGTGTGCTGCCACTAACACACTAGAAGTCCTATGGGTGCCAAAGACACAAAGACACTATAGGTAGTATATGTGTGCTGCTGAAAAGAAAATATAGGAGCTCTGTGTGCTGCCACTAACACACTAGAAGTCCTATGGGTGCCAAGGACACAAATACACTATAGGTAGTATATGGATGGGACAGAAGGTTGGGACAGAAGTTGGGGTGCAATGCTGTGCTAACAGCACTGCGATTGGTGCTACTGCAATACTGTACTAACAGTACGCACACACCAGACTAATCCCCAGCAGCAGCTAATAACACACTAACTGTGCAATCAGCAGCAATGAATGATCACTAATGATGAATGACTCAGGTAGCAATGGTTTAGCAAAGAAATAGCAATCAAGCAAAGACAGAATCAGCAGACTGCTCTCTCCTAAAGCCGGAACACATGTGACCGGGGCCGACGGCGTGGCGGCCTTTTAAATGGTGGGGTGTGTACTAAAGCCCCTGAGCTTTAATTGGCTACAGGCGTCCTGCCTGTAGCCAATTATTGCTCTCCTAGTTTCCGGCGCTGTGATTGGCCAAGCATGCGGGGTCACAGTGCATGCTTGGCCAATCATCAGCCAGCAATGCACTGCGCCGGCCGCAATGCATTGCGGGGCCGCTCGCATCACACGAATGTGATGCGAGCGGCCCAAATAGTTCTGGGCTCGCCGAGCGAGCGAACGCCCGGTGCTCGATTCGAACGTGGGTTCGAATCGAGCACCGGGCCCATCCCTACTGGTGACTAGGGATGGGCGAACAGTTTGGGCCGAGCATAAGTTCGGGCCAAACTTTCTGTTCAGTTGTTCGGCGAACAGCTGAACAAATGACCGCTTGTCCCCCCCCCCCCCCCCCCCGAACCGACCACAATGCATTGTGGTGCTGAACAGTGCATTGCAAGCCCTGATTGACTGAAGAAATGAAAGCTTCAGCCAATCAGTCATGATTGGACATTGTCATCATGACTTTATCCAATCATGGCTCATTCCCGCCCCACAGTATAAATATATTCTTTCAATGGTCGCCATTTTCAGTGTGATTTTGGCGTGGAGAGAGATAGAATAGGGCTCTGTTCAGTGCTATCAGTTAGTGTGCTATACTGTGCTATTTTGCTTTTAATTGTCAGTGTAGAATATTAGTTTAGTGTCAGTCTAGGGATAGTGTGAATATAGTGAGGAGGACCATCATTCAGCTTTGCATAGTGTGCAGCTAGCATAGGTACAGCTCATATAGTTTCAGTGTAGTGTAGTGAGACCGTGTCAATAATCTTGACATTAGTGTATAGCTAGAGAAGGAACAGTTCAGATAGTGTTTTGTGTTACTGCCAGTTTAACGCCATTTACTTCTGTGTGCGTTACTGCCAGTTTAACGCCATATCATCTTGCATGCGCTACTTCCAGTTTAACGACATATAGTTTTGTGTGCGTTACTGCCAGTTTAACGCCATATAGTTCTGTACGTCACTGTACGTTTGGCACATTATATTGCAGTATATTATAGTGTATCTGTGGAGTGAGTCTGTGTAGTGTGAGTACTCAAATTAAAGTGCACCAAACAACGCTTTACATTGATTAACCGCTTCCCGACCACCTCATGTACATATACGTGTGCAGAATGGCACGGGCAGGCAAAATCACGTACCTATACGTGACCTTTTAAATGCCTGCCCGTGGGTCACGTGCGCGCCGCCAGTGGCGCGCTCGCCACCCGGTCGGGAGCTCCGTAACCCTGGCCGCGGGACCAGCGGACCCGATCGCCGCTGGTGTCCCGCGATCGGGTCACGGAGCTGAAGAACGGGGAGAGGTATGTGTAAACAAACCTCTCCCCGCGCTTCCTACTCTGCCAGTCATTGATTGGCTGTTCCCGGTCATCGGGAAAGCCGATCAATGACGTCAGATGTCAGCCCCGCCCCCTAATGTAAAAAACACAACACACGTCACAGCCCATAACCCCTCCCCTCCCCCTAGTGGTTAACCCCTTCACTACAACTGTCATTTATACAGGAATCAATGCATTTAAATAGCATTGATTGCTGTATAAATGACAATGGTCCCAAAAATGTGTCAAAAATGTCCGATGTGTCCGCCATAATGTCGCAGTCACAATAAAAATCGCTGATCGCCGCCATTACTAGTAAAAAAAAAAATATTAATAAAAATGCTATAAAACTATCCCCTATTTTGTAAACGCTATAACTTTTGCACAAACCAATCAATAATCGCTAATTTTTGTTTTTTACCAAAAATATGTAGAAGAATACGTATCGGCTGAAACTTAGGAAAAAAAATGTTTTTTTATATATTTTTTTGGGGATATTTATTATAGCAAAAAGCAAAAAATATTGCATTTTTTTCAAAATTGTCGCTCTATTTTTGTTTATAGCGCAAAAAATAAAAACCGCAGGGGCGATCAAATACCACCATAAGAAAGCTCTATTTGTGGGAAAAAAAGGACGCCAGATTTGTTTTGGAGCCACGTCGCACGACCGCGCAATTGTCAGTTAAAGCAACGCAGTGCCGAATCGCAAAAAGGGGCCTGGTCCTTTGGCTGCCAATTGGTCCGGGGCTGAAGTGGTTAAAGTGCATCTACGTACAGATTTCAACTTCTTCTTTACATTTGCTTATAAACAACGCCCCTTCCCTCCCAATAATGTCTGAGAGAACAACAAGGAGAGGCAAACATTCCCTTGTCACTATAAGAGGACCAGCAACAAATGTGTCCACAGGCAAAGGTGGACGTGGTGGTCAGTCCTCAGGCAGGGCATAATTTCCTCTGTTTAGTGAGTTTTCCCATGCTATCCAGCCACAGCATGCAGAGGAGGTGGTGGACTGGGTTACTAAACCTTCCTCATCCTCTGTCTTGCAAGTAGAGACAAGTGTGCAGGTCCCTACATTTGCCAGAGTGGATAAACCTGCCTCCTTTCCACATCTATTCCTACCATAGCCCCAACATCAGTCATTGAGGAGTCAGTTGATTTATTTGACCACAGCGTCAGCCACTTGCTTCTTGATGGTGCCCAGCCATTACTGGATTCAGATGTTGGTTCTGAGGTTGATGATGACAGGAACATTAGCCCAGAGAGAGGGAGGAACACTGGTGGACAAATTGGCATTCATGTTCCCCAAGCCACAGGGAATTGCCAAGTTGTCTCCAGTGGTAATGATGGAGGAGATGGAGATGATGATGATGAGGTCACTGATGCGACTTGGGTGTCAGATAGAGCAGAGAAACTGAAGGTGAGGTGGCACAGCCCCAAGGAAGCCTACATTAAGAAAAAGTAGATAGCAGCCACCCTATTCCATCAGATTCTGCAGTTGTTATCTCCCAGCCTACTCCCCAAAGCTCAGCTGTCTGGGGCTTTTTCAGCACATCTGCAGCAGATCGCACTGTTGCTATCTGCAAACTGTGTCTCAGGCACATCAAACGACACCAACCATTTGGGTACCACATGTCTCAGACCCCCAAAGCACCCTCCCAATGTTGAGGGCATGTGGCCTGGTATGGTTCAGCAGGGGGGGGGCTCTCGTCCCCCCCTCTTTTCCTGCGGCCTGCCAGGTTGCGTGCTCGGATAAAGGGTCTGGTATGGATTTTGAGGGGGACCCCACGCCATTTTTTTGGCCGGGGTTCCCCTTAAAATCCATCCCAGACCTGAAGGGCCTGGTTATTGAATTTGGGGGGACCCCCACGCTTTTTTTTATCAATGACTTTTAATGAATGACTGTTCTCTGTGTTACTGAGCCGACAATTCATTAGCCGCGAGTGATTTTAAATAGCTTTTTTTCCTGCAAAAATTACATTGTGCAGGAACAGTTCTCAATATTAGACATACTAAATCTCAAATTAATTCAAATCATTCGTTATATCCGCTATAATTATTTCTTTCATATTAGTTGAAATTAGATATTTGGTAGTAGTTGGATTCGAATTGTTCTCTGTGTTACGGATCCGACAATTCATTAGCCGCGAGTGATTTTTTTCCTGCAAAAATGACACTTTGTGCAGGAACAGTTATAAGCACAGGAAACATGCGCCCCTTCACAGACATACTATAGAGTAGTATGCCTGTGAAGGGGCGCATGTTTCCCGTGCTTAGAACTGTCTCTGTACAAGGTGTCATTTTTGCAGGAAAAAAAGCTATTTAAAATCACTCGCGGCTAATGAATTGTCGGCTCTGTAACACAGAGAACAATTCGAATCCAACTACTACCAAATATCTAATTTCAACTAATA
The DNA here is from genome assembly GCA_028564925.1 of Lithobates sylvaticus. Classification (NCBI taxonomy): domain Eukaryota; kingdom Metazoa; phylum Chordata; class Amphibia; order Anura; family Ranidae; genus Lithobates; species Lithobates sylvaticus. The sequence goes on along the minus strand of CM053031.1, from coordinate 186,187,744 downwards.
TGAAAGAAATAATTATAGGGGATATAACGAATGATTCGAATGAATTCGAGATTCAGTATATCTAATATCGAGAACTGTTCCTGCACAAAGTGTCATTTTTGCAAGAAAAAAAGCTATTTAAAATCACTCGCGGCTAATGAATTGTCGGCTCCGTAACATAGAGAACAGTCATTCATTGATAAAAAAAAAAAAAGCGTGGGGGTCCCCCCAAATTCAATAACCAGGCCCTTCAGGTCTGCTATGGATATTAAGGGGAACCCCAGCCAAAAAAAATGATGTGGGGTCCCCCCTAAACATCCATACCAGACCCTTTATCCGAGCACGCAACCTGGCAGGCCGCAGGAAAAAAGGGGGGGACGAGAGCGCCCCCCCTCCTGAACCGTACCAGGCCACATGCCCTCAACATTGGGAGGGTGCTTTGGGGGTCTGAGACCCCCAAAGCACCTTGTCCCCATGTTGATGAGGACAAGGGCCTCATCCCCACAACCCTGGCCATTGGTTGTGGGGGTCTGCGGGCGGGGGGCTTATCGTAATCTGGAAGCCCCCTTTAACAAGGGAACCCCCAAATCCCGGCCCCCCCTGTGTGAAATGGTAAGGGGGTACAAAAGTATCTCTACCATTTCACCAAAAAAGTGTCAAAAATGGTAAAAATGACAGGAGACGGTCTTTGACAATTCCTTTATTAAAATCTTCTTTCTTCTGGTCTTCTTCCTTTCTTCATCCTTCGGTATCTTCATCTTCTCCTTCTGGCATCTTCTTCCATCTTCTTCTTCCTCCGATCCGCTTCTTCTTGCTCTGGTCTTCTCGTCCTTCTCGTCCGGCATCTTCTTCCATGGCGTCGGCGTCTGTGTCTCTTCTTGGGCCGCTCCTCGCAATGGGAGGCTCCCGCTGTGTGAGGCTTCGCTGCGTCTGACAGGTCTTTTATAACGGAGGGCACCTGGTGACCCCGCCCCCTCTGACGCACGGGGACGTCATGGGGACTTCCCTATGGCTTTCCCCATGACGTCAGAGGGGGGCGGGGTCACCAGGTGCCCTCCGTTATAAAAGCCCTGTCAGACGCAGCAAAGCCTCACACAGCGGGAGCCTCCCATTGCGAGGAACGGCCCGACAGAAGAACAGACGCCGACGCCATGGAAGAAGATGACGGGCGAGAAGGACGAGAAGACCAAGGGGACCCCCAGATCCCGGCCCCCCCTGTGTGAAATGGTAAGGGGGAACAAAAGTATTTTCACCAAAAAAGTGTCAAAAATGGTAAAAATGACAGGAGACGGTCTTTGACAATTCCTTTATTAAAATCTTCTTTCTTCTGGTCTTCCTTCTTCCTTTCTTCATCCTTCGGTTTCTTCATCTTCTCCTTCCGGCATCTTCTTCCATCTTCTTCCATCTTCTTCTTCCCCCGATCCGCTTCCGCCGGTTTGCATGGTGCTCCTGCCTCATTCCAGAGAATGATGGACAAGACATTGAGACCACATCACCAATATGCATCCACCTATTTGAAAGATGTCATCCACAGCCCGGATTGGGAATCTCATTTGTCCGAGGTGAAAGCAGTAGTAAATTCCCTTAGAAAAGCAGGACTCACTGCCAACCACAAAAAGTGTGCCTTAGGCTTGGAGGAGGCCAAATACCTTGGCTACATTATTGGTCGAGGGCTGATCAAGCCTCAGATCAACAAGATTGAGGTGGTGCAAAAGTGGCCCCAACCTATAAATAAAAAACAAGTGCATGCATTTCTTGGAATCACATGGTACTACAGGCTTTTTTTCCCCAATTTTGCCACAAATTGCAGCCCCACTGACAGATCTGATGAAGAGTCATGATTAAGTGGAACCCTGAGGCAGAGAAGGCATTTCAAATGTTGAAGCAAGCCCTTTGTGAACAACCTGTGATGTCACAAAGGAGTTTGTGGTACAGACAGACGCCTCTGATGTGGGACTGGACTGGGTGCTGTACTGTAACAAATCAGAGACAGGGAGGAGCACCCAGTGGTCTACCTGAGCAGAAAGCTTAACAGACATGAGAAAAACAATGCCATTGTTGAGAAGGAATGTTTAGCTATCAAATGGGCCTTAGATGCCCTGAAATATTACCTGTTGGGGAGACCATGTATGTGTGATAGACATGTGCCATTTGTTTCTAGACATGTGCAATTAGTTTCGTTTTTTTTTGTTTTTCGTTTTTTTTCGTTATTTTCGTTCGTTCCTTTTCGTACGAATGAACGAATCGTTCAAGTCGTACGAATCCGAATAACGAATCGTTTGAATCGTACGAATCCGATAATCGTAACTTTTTTTTTTTTTGTTGAATTGGTAATTTTCCGTGTCCCTTACAATGGTGCTGCTAAACGTGCTTCGAATGGATTGAACAAAAAAATTCGTACATTCGTAACTTTTTTTTCGATTCGTAACTTTTTTTTTTCGATTCGTAACTTTTTTTTCGATTCGTAACTTTTTTTTTCGATTTTTAATTTTCCGTGTCTCTATTGAACAAAAAAAATTCGTACATTCGTAACTTTTTTTTCGATTCGTAACTTTTTTATTTTCGATTCGTAACTTTTTTTTTGATTCGTAAATTATTAAAATGTAATAATAGCATACACATTACATAAAATTATGAATTATGCTCCGATTACGAATCTACGAATGTTACGAATGTACGAATAAATACGAATGCGTCCGAAAATTAAACTAACGAAAAAACTAATCAACGAAAAAATAACTCTTACGAATGTACGAATCGTTACGAATACGAACACCAACAACTTACGATTGTACGAATCATTATGAATCCAAACACCGACAACTTACGAATGTACAAATCGTTACGAATCAACGGAAATGAAAAAAACGAAACGAAAAAAAACGATTTTTTTTTCGGAAACGAAAAAAACGAAACGAAAATAAACAAATTTTTCTGTTGTGCACATGTCTATTTGTTTCATTCTAAATTAGTTTTGAATTTGTTTTTCTATGAAATTTGACAAATTTGCTCATTCGGAAATATTCAAATTAACAAAAATCCGTTTAACGATTTTTTTCCAAAAATGCGAAAATTTGAAATGTGAAAATGTGGAAAATGTAGAAGTTCGAAAATTCAAAAATTAGACAATAAGAATGTAAATCCTAAAATTCAAATACCCGTAAATTGGAAAATACAAAATAACCAATTAACTAATAACAAATGACTATTACTAACTATTAAATTATATGTATTGGAATTTCCTTTCAAATTTGGCTGTTAGTGAATGTAACGAATACGAATTTATCCAAAATAACGAATGCCGCATCTAAACAAATGGAACGTAATAAACGTAACAAATTAATGCAATAGATAGATCAAACAGAGATAGGTGGAACAAGGCACCACATCCCACATATTAGGAAGAAATGGAATTGGGAGAGAGGTTAAAAAGAATAACGATCCTAGTGATAAACATAAAGATCAGACCAAATTATTCAAGGATATAATGTATTACTGTACAAAAACTTTATTCTGTACATATTTCGCTAGAGTATATAGCTTCTTCATGAGATTCGTAATTGTCTGTACAGATTAATCGCTGCAATACATAAAAAAATACACAAGACAAATCAAAGCCATAGCTACTTCTTACCCCAAAAATAATTTCAGGTCAGTATGACCAGACAGCTTTCATCTTTCTTCCTCTGAGAGATGCAGCAGGCGGGGCTGAGATTCCCCTGCTGATGTCAGTCTGGAGGAGAGGAGGAGAACTGGCTGGTCATGTGATTACAATCTTGGCTCTTAAATTAAGTATTAACAGCATTTATATTTATAAATCATTCACAGAGGGGGACACTGCAATAGGAGGCAGTACTGGTGGTGTATACAGGTTAATGTTATGAGAGAAGCAGGAGGGGGAGGGGTGACTTACACACAGACAGAGAGGGGATGGGGGAGGAGGACACAGGACCATGGTGCCAGGGCTCAGCAGCCATCATACACTGTGGTCAGTTTACAGAGGGGTGGGGAGAAACTGGCAGGATCAGCCAGGTTTTTTAGGTGTTACAGGGGGCCAAATGACAGAGGACAAGCACTGTGTCATATAAACATGGTTTAAAGGAGCAGGATCTATTTTTTTTGGGGGGGGGGTTAACAAACGCTTTAAGTCTCGTGGCTCATACCTGCATCCAGTCTCCATCAGAGAAAATATGCAACACTACATACTGGCTCTTACCTTCTAGCTAAATTAAGCCAAAAGAAACAACACAGCCCATATAGAGAAATCATGCAGTGTTTGTCAAAGGCATCAGATTTTAATGGCTCCAAATTCAATAGGTTTGCGAGGCATAACAACGTTTTTCAGAGTAGTTAGCACAAACAATTATCAAGAAACATTATATAATACAACATATAAAGCTTCAATTCATTACCTTGGAGCCTGCTGAAGTTAGTGCAGAGCTCCTGGATGGACACATGGAAGGTGATCTTTGCACATTAAACCACCTCCATTCTGGGCAATTTATAGTCGTCCCAACTTGTTAGCAGATGAATCTGACAATCAAGTGCAGACGTCTAGAGGTGCCAATTGATGCCATTTTGAAAAGTCTGAAATCATATCAGTGAATACAGCATTGCCCATACTTGACAATAACATTGAGGCAATACAGAAAAAAGGCTGAACACCACCTGTATCCCACATATAACTCACAAAGAAAAGTGAAAGAGGCAACAGATCTTTTATCCACCAAGGCCCAATACAGCCAACGATAGCATGCCAGCATAATTAATTAAAGGGCCAGTCACAAATTTTATCAAAAACCAAAAGGATTAAAAATGAAATCCAAGAGATTTGAGAAAATTCTAAATAAAGAGCCAATCAATCAATCGTGAAGTATGCCAAACAAATTAATTAATTGAATAAAGCGGGCAACAGGGGTACTCACATAAAAACTGAGAAAAGCTTTCAAAACAAAACGAGCGCTGCGATTGTACCTCGGAAGTCACTTCCGGTGTCCAAAAGTCCTAGTATTCCTACGCGTATCGTCTCCTAATTACGTGACTTCATTCCCTGATGAAGTCACGTGATTAGGTGATGATACGCGTATGATACAGCGCAGGATACGTGCAGGATACAGAGCTCTGGATATATACATATTTTGCTGTTTGCCTTACAGCAGTAATATTGTCACTATTGCACTTTTTTTCTATGCACCTTCATCCGGATAGAAGGCTTATTTACAAGAATGTTTACTTTGCACTTTATGATTTTTAATTTAGCACAGTGGATTGCATTTCCATTATTAAATGAACTTTATTCTTAATATCAAATGAATTTACCTATTCAGTCATGGCACATATGCACTTTATTTCATGCTAGTTCATTCATTTATCCATTATTTTACTTATTTATTTATATATTTATGATTAGCAGGAGGTTTTGTATGACCTTTAACACTTAACACTTTGTTGTTTTTGGAGCGCAACACCATATATTGATTTCTTTTCAAAGTCAGTTTGAGCCTCTACATTCACTGTTAAGACTATTTATCAAAAGGCTAGATGGTATATAGGGGCAAATCAGCACCCTGGGTTGGCGCCGCCCAAGAAGAACCAATAATGATTCCTCCCAGCACGATGCCCCGGGCGTCCGTATGACCACCCATCCAATTTGGCAATTTCAGCCATACCTGGTGGTCCCAAGTATACAAAGAGAAAGCTGAAATTCCAAAACAATTTAATCAAAAAAATATACATTAGAAATATAAATATACTGTACGTGAAGTATGCTAGAAAAAGGGAATGTTGGAGCAGACTATAGGTATCAGAAAAGGAATACAACATAATATTAGAAAATGTATTTATTAAACATAGATATATAAAAATTAACAATATAACATTAAAAACAACTGGTATTGGCTTCCAGTAGAATCAGCCACACATAGTAAGTGTATTGGTCCATGTTACTGCTTAAACATGGCAGGTCGACGTTTTGCTTTTGCTTCCTCGGGACCTATGTGCCTGACAAACAAGCAAAGGGATTCTGCGTAAGAAAGGAGAAATAATCATATTTCAAATATGGACAGTGGGCACAGATATACATATCAAAATGTGCAGTGTCTGCTGAGCAGACATGAATAAGTGATGCATGGAGGAAGCCACTTACATAGAACAGCAAAGCTCTCATACGTATGACTTAACCCACGCCATCCCAGGGTGCCCGAATCGCACCAAGTATCACAAGAATACCCAGAGGGATCAGTCACAAAATCTACATAATATAAAAAAGTATGCATACTATAGATAACCTAGAAACCTTGAGAGAAAATAGAATAAACAATATTGTAACCCTGAGTTCAGCATATACTCACTTGGCTATGAAGATGTAAAGTTTCAAGGTCTAGCCTAGCGGGTGTCAATATAGCAGACTGGTGGACTACAGTGACTGTGGGGTAGAATGAAGCAATAAAGGCCGTAAATCATTGTGGCTAGCTAGAGAGCCACTGTAGGGTCTATGATTAAATAATGATCAGAGAAGACCTCAAAAAAGGAATGATGAGGCCTCAGAACTAGAGTTGAGCGGACACCTGGATGGCGGGTTCGGCCGAACTTCGGAAAAAAGTCCGGGTTCGTGACCGAACTTGATCCGAACTTGACCCCGAACTCCGAAACCCATTGAAGTCAATGGGGCCCAGGACTTTTGAACACTAAAATGGCTGTAAAAAGGTCATGGAAAGGGCTAGAGGGCTGCAAATGGATAGGGAAATAACTTAAAATAACATAAAAAAAAATAAAAAATAAAAAAAAATGCTGGAGGCCCCCTTCTCAGCAGAAGAGGTACAGGAAGTCATTAAGAACCTCAGAAACTCAACGACACGATGCCGCACATATGGTGGGAATACCCCAGAATACGCACTTTCTGGAAAAAATTATTCAATTTAATGGATAAGATAGTGGGAAAATAAAATACTTGGAAATTAAAAAAAAATTAAAAAATTATAATCTTGACCTAGGAGGACGAAATTCAAATGGAGTAGGAGGTTGAGGTGGCGGTGGATGTGGCGGTGTAGGTGGAAGCGGCAGTGGAGGAGGACGAGGTAGCCAACACTGGTTCAAAAATACAACAATGGCTGGGTAAGGCTAGTGGTGAATGATGTGTCGAATTCTGTCCCCCGTCGAATCTCCTTGTCCTCCTTACTGCGCAAGCACTGCACCTGCACAGTAAGTGGCCGGACACTATCCGATAGCAAGACAGTTTTCGTCAGAACACGGGTATATGTGTCTATTCTGCACAAGGTATGGCCAAGTCCTGTGGGATCCATGCCTGGTTCATTTTAATGAACGTGAGCTTGTCCACATTGGCTCTGGACAGGCGGCTGCGCTTGTCTGTGATAACGCCCCCTGCCGTGCTAAATACACGTTCAGATAATACACTGGCGGCAGGGCAGGCCAGTACCTCCAAGGCGTAAAGGGCAAGCTCAGGCCATGTGCCCAATTTGGAGACCCAGAAGTTGAAGGGGGCAGACCCGTCATGCAGTACGTGTACGCGTGTGCACACATACTGCTCCACCACGTTGGTGAAATGCTGCCTCCTGCTAAGACGTTCCATCTCAGCTGGTGGTGCTGGTTGTTGTGGCGTGCCGACAAAGCTTTTCCACATTCCGGCTATGCTAACCCTGCCTTGCGAGGTGCTGGCGGTGCCCCGGCTGCGTTGGCGACCTCTTCCTCCTCCTCTGCCTTCGCCTTGTGCTTCCACCGTACCCCCGCTTCCAAGTGGGAATGCCACCAGCAGCGCGTGCGCTTGTACTCGCGCATCTTACGATCACGCTCCAGTGAGGTAATTAAGGACGGCACGTTGTCCTTGTAACGGGGATCCAGCAGGGTGGCCACCCAATAATCAGCACCAGTTAAAATGTGGGCAACTTGGCGGTCGTTGTGGAGACACTGCAGCATGTAATCGCTCATGTGTGCCAGGCTGCCCAGAGGCAAGGTAAAGCTGTCCTCTGTGGGAGGTGTATCGTCTGTGTCCTCTGTATCCCCCCAGCCACGCACCAGTGATGGACATGAGCTGGTATATATACATATACATATACATATATACATATGAGACGGTGAGCGGGAAGGCCGAAGTTACGCTGCAGCGCTGACAGACGAGCAGCAGCAGGGTGAGAACGCCGAAAGTGCGCACAGACGGCCCGCACTTTCTGCAGCAGCTCTGGAATATCGGGGTAATTCTTCAGGAACCTCTGGACCACCAAGTTCAGCACATGCGCCAGGCAAGGGATGTGCATCAAACCGGCAAGGCCCAGAGCTGCTACGAGATTTTGCCCATTATCGCACACCACCAGGCCGGGCTTGAGGCTCACTGCCACCAACCACTCATCGGTCTGTTGTTCCATGTCCCTCCACAACTCCTGCGCGGTGTGGGTTTTTTCCCCCAAACAGGAAAGTTTTAAAACTGCCTGCTGTCGTTTAGCCCTGGCTGTGCTGAAGTTGGTGGTTAAGGTGTTACGCTGACCGGATGCGGAGGCGGTAGAGGATGAGGAGGCGGAGTAGGAGGAGTTAGCAACAGGAGGCAAACTGAAGTGCCCTGCAATCCTCGGTGGTGGAAGGACATGCGCCAAACTGCTATCCGCCTCAGGCCCAGCCGCCACTACATTTACCCAGTGTGCTGTTAGGGAGATATAACGTCCCTGACCGTGCTTACTGGTCCACGCATCCGTAGTTAAGTGGACCTTGCCACAGATGGTGTTGCACAGTGCACACCTGATTTTGTCCCCCACTTGGTTGTGCAGGGAAGGGATAGCTCGTCTGGAAAAGTAGTGGCGGCTGGGCACAACGTACTGTGGGACAGCCAATGACATCAGCCTTTGAAAACTCTGCGTCTCCACCAGACGGAATGACAGCATTTCAAAGGCGAGCAATTTTGAAATGCTGGCATTCAGGGCCAGGGATCGCGGGTGGCTAGGGGGGTACTTCCTCTTCCGCTCCAGTGTTTGGGAAATAGAGAGCTGAAAGCTTCCATGGGACATTGTGGAGATGGTTGGTGACCCAGGTGGTAGTGTTGCTGGCAGATCCTATGTTTGCGGAGCCGAGACTGCAGCAGAAGAGGAAGCAGGAGGAGCCAGAGACCTTTCTTGGTTTTTGAGGTGTCTACTCCACTGCATCTCGTGCTTTGCACTTAGATGCCTGGTCATGCAGGTTGTGCTCAGGTTGAGAATGTTTATGCCTCGCTTCAAGCTCTGATTGCACAGCGTGCAAACCACTCGTGTCTTGTCATCAGGACATTGTCTGAAGAACTGCCACGCTAGGGAACTCCTTGCACCTGGCTTTGGTGTGCTCGGTCCCTTGCTGCGTTGGGCAGTAGCAGACGTACTGTCTAGGGGACGGACGGTCCGCTTTTGCACCCTGCTCCCTCTTCTGCTGTGCTGGTGGCTCTGTGCGACCACCACCTCTTCCTCTGAACTACACTGGTCACCTGCATGACGTTGATTCCATGTGAGGTCAAGGACCTCATCGTCCTCCACTTCATCTTCCACCCAAAATTCACCCCTTCCCTCCTTGTCGGTCTACGAAAGCAGCAGCAGTTGGCACCTGTGTTTCGTCATCATCCGAGACGTGCTGCGATGGTCCTCCCATGTACTCATCATGAAACATAAGTGGTTGGGCATCGGTGCACACAATCTCTTCCACTTCTGGGGCAGGGCTAGGTGGATGGCCCTGGGAAACCCTGCTAATAGAATCATCAAAAAGCAGAAGAGACTGCTGCATGATTTGGGGCTCAGACTGATTGGCTGATTTGCAAGGGGGTGAGGTGAAAGACTGATGGACATCGGCTGCAGGTGCCAACTCTGAACTTTCATCAGGAGACTGGGTGGGAGACAATGTGAAGGAACCGGAGGCACTGTCAGCAGCAACCCAATCTACTATCGCCTGTACTTGTCCTGGCCTCGACATTCGTACAGCCTCATTAGGCGCGCCAAAATTCTGCTGCAGGCTCTGTCGCCTACTCGCACCTGAGGAAGGTGTTTCACTAGTGCGTGTAGCTGGCACAGATCGACCACATCCTCTCCCTGCAACAGGAGCGCCACCAGCAGCACCACGACCCGGGCCATGTCCCCTTTTTGATGATCTCCTCATATTTTCAAAATGTATGATCTTGCCCTAAATGGGTGTTTTTGAATATAGCAGAATACACGTACAGTGTCTAAAGCGTTTATGAAAACGCAGAAAATGCTATTGGGAAAAAAAACATCACAAAATTAAATTTTTTTGCAATGTTTTTCCAATATCAGAATACACGGACAGTATGTACAGCGTTTATGAAAACGCAGAAAATGCTATTGGGAAAAAAAACATCACAAAATTAAATTTTTTTGCAATGTTTTTCCAATATCAGAATACACGGACAGTATGTACAGCGTTTATGAAAACGCAGAAAATGCTATTGGGGAAAAAAAAACACTGCAAATTTTATTTTTTTTGCAATATTCTTGCAATATCAGAATACACGGACAGTATGTAAAGCGTTTATGAAAACGCAGAAAAAGCTATTGTGAAAAAAAAAACCGCAAAATATTTTTTTTTTTTTTTGCAATGTTTTTGCAATATCAGAATACACGGACAATATGTAAAGCGTTTATAAAAAAGCAGAAAATGCTATTGGGAAGAAAAAAAACACCGCAAAATTTAATTTTTTTGCAATGTTCTTGCAATATCAGAATACACGGACAGTATGTAAAGCGTTTATGAAAACGCAGAAAATGCTATTGGGGAAAAAAAACACCGCAAATTTTTTTTTTTTTGCAATGTTCTTGCAATATCAGAATACACAGACAATATGTAAAACGTTTATGAAAACGCAGAAAATGCTATTGGGAAGAAAAAAAACACTGCAAAATTAATTTTTTTTGCAATGTTTTTGCAATATCAGAATACACCGTTAGTGTCTACAGCGTGTATGTATGAACACGCAGAAAATGCTATTGGGAAAAAAAAAAAAAAAAAAAAAATTTAATTTTTATGCAATGTTTTTCCAATAGCAGAATACACACAGACTTTGGTGTATCTCTTAGTATATGCAGTGTTGGTCCTAATGTTGCATTGAGCTTGCAGGTAAAACATTTATATTTTGTCTGGCACTGGCCTCATGGCACTGTTACTGTGACTGTGCACTGCACCCCAGCCAGGGTACAATTGATTTAGAAATCTCTTCAATAATTATCTCTGCCTCTTTCTTTTGCTAAATAAAGAAACTCCCTACTGTAGCTATCTAGATCGCTCACTGATCTAACTAATTAGAATAAAATTCAAGGAATGTGGACTGACTTTAGCACACTAACTCCTAAAATCCTCTATCTATCTATCTATCTGCAGCACAGGAACCTGACTAACAGTGTCTGTCTAACAGAATGACGCTGTGTGCTGTGTGTGTACTATTTATAGAGACTGGGTCACATGCTGCACTGGCCAATCACAGCAATGCCATTAGTAGGCATGGCTGTGATGGCTTCTAAGGGCACACTAGTGAAACGATCATCCATTGGCTGCCCTAAAGCTGTTAAAAAGGCGCCAATACACTGCCGAACACCGGACCCGAACCCGAACTTACAGCCAATAGTTCGGGTTCGGGTCCGGGTCCCGGACACCCAAAAGTCCGGTACGGACCCGAACTTTACAGTTCGGGTTCGCTCAACCCTACTCAGAACATATGCTGGATAAATATCTCCATAGGACATAATAAGTGACCTTAGTGACCTTCTGAGGAACAATATGAAACAATTTAGGATATCCATAATGAGATAAACTCAATATCTTAATAAATAAAATATGCCTAAATACAGACTCACCCAAAGTCTACTGGTCAAAATATTCCAGGTCCCTGTGCTGATAAGGCAAGACAATGCTTAAGAAAATAGCCTATTACTCCATATAAGGAATCTGAAAAGACAAGATATCTAAAGTCATCATACATGCTAGGGGGAGTACAACTGGGGGGATCCGTAGCGGAGAAGGATCTGGGGGTTTTGGTAGATCATAAGCTCAATAATAGCATGCAATGCCAAGCTGCGGTTTCCAAAGCGAGCAAAGTCCTTTCTTGTATTAAGAGAGGTATGGACTCCAGAGAGAGAGATATCATTTTGCCCCTGTTCAAATCATTAGTAAGACTTCATCTGGAATATGCAGTTCAGTTTTGGGCACCAGTTCTCAAAAAGGATATTGGGGAACTGGAGAAAGTGCAGAGAAGGGCAACCAAACTGATAAGAGGCATGGAGGAGCTCAGCTATTAGGAAAGATTAGAGGAAATGAATTTATTCACCCTTGATAAAAGGAGATTAAGGGGGGATATAATCAACATGTACAAATATATAACGGGTCCATATAGTGAACCTGGTGTTGAGTTATTAACTTTACAGTCAACAAAGAGGACAAGGGGGCACTCTTTACGTCTAGAGGAAAAGAGATTTCACCTCCAAATCCGGAAAGGTTTCTTCACAGTAAGAGCTGTGAAAATGTGGAATAGACTCCCTGCAGAGGTGGTTCTGGCCAGCTCAGTAGATTGCTTTAAGAAAGGCCTGGATACTTTCCCAAAATGTACATAATATAACTGGGTACCAACATTTATAGGTAAAGTTGATCCGGGGAAAATCCGATTGCCTCTTGGGGAATCAGGAAGGAATTTTTTCCCCTACTTTAGCAAATTGGAGCATGCGCTGCTGTTTTTTTTTGCCTTCCTCTGGATCAACTGTGGGTATAGAATGGGGTATATGGGATTGTATGATATTATTATTTGTTTTATTTGTGGTTGAACTGGATGGACTTGTGTCTTTTTTCAACCTAGCATGTAACTATGTAAAGTCAATTCCATAATGACCACAAATCATTGAAACATCAGTGAAGGACAATAAAGTATCCTAAACAGCAATGTAAGATTATTATCACAGACCTGTCACCAGGAGTCCAGCAGAGTACTGCCGCTATAGTAGGCAGCAATAGCAATGAGCTATATATAGTGTATCTTCATTCAGGGCCAGATAGCAATTCAGAAATCATTGCTGACAGCTGAATGAGCACTACCAAAATATGTGAGAAACAAATCACATAGAAAGACAAGTGTCAGATTACCTTTAGGAACAGATATTAAGCTGCTCCATTGGCTATCTCAGAAGTGCAACCAGTCCGCACTAGCACCAAAAAACACAGTAAAACGGAGAGGAGATGAGATGCAGAATCTCCCCCAAAAAATAAAAAATTTAAAAAAAGGCCTAAAGTAGATGGACTATTCCATAGGCTCTCGAGCACGTGCGCAGTAGATTCTCAGTGCCCGGGCTGGATTGCGGAAGTGTGCACCTGCGCACTAGCATCTAATAGACACTTAGAAGGATAATCAATTATTACATAACCAATTAGAAGTGATAGTGAATAGATAGGGACATAAATGTTCCTACCAAATAAGCCAGCTAAAGGGAACTGATATATTGGGAGTATTAATCATTATTCTAGAGTGTAAAACATCCGTCGGCTCAGTATATGGGGAAAAGATGTTATCCCCCAACTCCTGCCACCGCGTCACCACCATCTAGGCCTGATAGTGACAATCAGTCACACTATCACCAGATATATTTTCCATGCAGGGGTTCCCCCGATTAGAGAAGCGTCAGGCCACGAAAAAAAAAAAAAAAAAAGGGGGGGAGACTCAGCACCCGGGCACCACTAGGGGAGGCACAAAGCATGCCATAAGTAATTCATCACAGTTAAATCACCCCTGACAATGCATTATACAGATACCCACTGCCACACCTTTCATTTTCTTTATAAAAACAATTTACAAATATTTAATCAAAATTATTATATAAAATGTCATGATTAGACCATGCAACTATATGGACCACATAAAGGTTGAATGGAAGGGATAGTATCCATAAGAATATGTATTGGTATCATCTGTCCTCATCCATCATAGTTTAAAAATGTCTGAAGGGAAAGAAGAGATTTTTAGTCGATTGTTTAGCCTAAAAAAGGCTTATAGCTTAAAGCTTCATTTAGGCCTGGAGGGGAGGTGGTATTTAGATTGAATATCCATCTGGCCTCCCGTTGTAATAGCTTTTTGTCTACTTTGCCACCCCTAGGATCTTCAGTGATTCTCTCCAGAACTGTAAACTGAATCATCGAGGTGTCATGTCTATGCTGGAGAGCAACATGCCTGCCAATGTGGGTGTACAGAAGATTCCTCCTAATGTAGTAAATATGGTCATAGAGCTTTCTCCAAAGATTTCTAAAGGTTTTTCCTATATAAAAGGATCCGCATTTGCACAATGCCATGTAAATTACACATTTAGTCTGACAGTCTACATACTGTTTAATCCTATATACACATCCATTTGGCAGCAGGAATGATTCTCCCTCTAAGATCCAGCCACAGTATTCACAGTTATCACATCTAAACATACCCATCAGATTCTCAGCCTGTCCCCAGGATTCCTGAAAATGGGTATGTACTAGACAGTCTTTTAATGATCTACATTTTTTATGCATGACCTGGGGGTAGTGTCAGGAAAACCTTCAGTGTAGCGCTGGGCGCCGAGTGCCTGTGCGCTTGCGTGGCGGAACGGCACTCCGACGCATGCGCATTCACGGCTCGGCGCTCCGACGCACGCGCATGCGCACTAGCGCACGCCTGAGCGTCCCAGTGCGTGACAGCGTCACATGACCACTCAGACTGCCCATTTAAGGAAGTGCATGAGACCAGTCCAGTGCTGGCTTGTCTTCAGCTTCCTGCCAAAGCTCTGTTCCTGCTTCCTGTATCCTGATCAGTGTTGGTCATCTTACTTTAAAAAAGTAATTAGTTAAGTTACAAATTACTTCTCCCAAAAAGTAATTGCGTTAGTAACTCAGTTACTACATTGGAAAAGTAATTAGTTACGCAGCAAAGTAACTGTGACTTTTTTTTAAAAAATTCTATACGTGTTACTAAGGGGCGGGTCTAGTATTACTGTAACCAAGGGGCGCATTTATTATTATTGTTATATATCGTGTAACCAAGGGGCTGCTCTATTAGTACTCTAACCAAGGGGCAGATCTGTTATAGTGTGTAAGCAAGGGGCGGGTCTCTTATTATTATATCGTGTAAGGGGCGGGTCTCTTATTATTATATCGTGTAAGGGGCGGGTCTCTTATTATTATATCGTGTAAGGGGCGGGTCTCTTATTATTATATCGTGTAAGGGGCGGGTCTCTTATTATTATATCGTGTAAGGGGCGGGTCTATTATTATTATATTGTGTAAGGGGCGGATCTATTATTATTATATCGTGTAAGGGGCGGATGGCTACAAAAGAGGGCGAATGTTAAATTAATGGGCAGAGCTCGATGTATAACAATAATACTAAATGCGCCCCTTGGTTACAGTAATACTAGACCCGCCCCTTAGTTACACGATAGACGCCCCTTGCAGAGTAGCACGAGCATCAGGAGAGTGCGGCATCGCCTCGTACAATTACATGTTAACTGCGTCTGCGCGGTGTAGAGTTCACTCAGATCTGTTTAGGTTCGGCAATTTTCGGAAGCTCCGTAGTCCTTTGTACTGCTCAAGCCCTGCGCCTGCGCAGTACAGGGGGTCCTTATCCGGCGGGGGAACTTTTTCGGCAGGACACCGGAATTACACTACTGCCATCTAGTGGCGGTAGATGTAATTGGGGTAACTAAGCCAAAGTAATGGGAACTGAGTTATCATGAGGGGAAAAGTAATCAGTTAGATTACTCGTTACCCTCTAAAGTAACTGCGTTAGGTAACTCAGTTTATTTTAACTCAGTTACTTACATCACTGATCCTGATTGCCTGATTACCTGATTTGACCCGGATTTGCCTTTTGACCTTGCTGCCTTCTCTTGCCCTTGACCTTTGGACTGTATACTGGACTTACCTGCTTGCTTGCCTCTGGCCCCTGAACCTCTGCCTGTGACCCGGATTTGCTTGCTGTCTCCTGCCCTGAACCTCTGCCTGTGACCCGGACCTACCTGTCTTCAGTCCTGTACCTGCACCCGTGTTCTGGAACTTCCCAGTGCCTTCCTGACCCCAGCACCTGGCTTCCTCTTCAGTCCTCATCCTCTGGTTGGGTAGTCTGTGCCTCTTTGTGCCATTCACCCCCTGTCTCACCTCCAGGGGGCGGACTGCGCTCAGTTGCAAGGGTGAACCACTCTCGGCATTTCGGCCTCGGTAAGTACTCACCTGACAGTACAAGCCAGCCATGTCTGAGGCCGACAGAGTGCATTCACCCCTTGAGGCTTTGTGCCAACAAGTCTCAGCATTAACTGAAGCCGTGCAAAAACTACAAGAGGGGTACACCCAAGTGGACGGTCGCCTGCAGCAACTATCTGGATTAGCCGCACCTACCTTGGCAGCCCTTTCCGCCTCCAGCAGAATCTCCGCTCCTCCTGGATCAGCTAACCCTACCGTGATTATGGCTTCTCCAGGACCTAGGGTTCCTACCCCGGAACGCTTCACAGGTGATCGAAAGAAGTTCCGGGCCTTCAAAAATGCCTGCTCCCTCTACTTGGCTCTCCAACCCAGGACTTTTGCTTCTGAAGTAGTAAAGGTGGGCTTCATTATTTCATTACTGGCTGAGGAACCCCAGGCATGGGCCCATAGCCTGATGGAGCAGAGGAATCCAGCATTGAATGCGGTAGAAACCTTTTTTGAAAGTATGGCACAGCTCTATGACGATCCTCAACGCGGAGCCACAGCTGAAGCTACATTGCATAATTTACTCCAGGGTCGCAGACCGGTGGAGGACTACACCGTAGAGTTTCGGAAATGGTCAGCTGACACCGGTTGGAATGAACCGGCCCTCAAATACCAGTATCGCCTGGGGTTATCGGAGGTCTTAAAAGATGAGTTGGCAAGATCAGAGACTCCCGACACACTAGAGGACCTGATCCAAGCCGCCACCAAATTGGACCGGCGCATGCGGGAGAGGCGTTCCGAGCGCTTTCAGTCCCCCCGTGCCAACTGGACCTTCGCTAGACCTACCTTGTCTACACCTGCCACTGCAGCTACAGCCACGACCACCCAGGAAGCGGAACCCATGCAGCTGGGGTTGGTCCGTGCCCCCCTCACTGCTGAAGAACGGCTCCGTAGGCGACGGGCGAATCTCTGTCTGTATTGTGGGGCTTCTGGACATTTCCTCACTACCTGTCCCATAAGACCGAGTAAGTCCTACCGTCAATGTATTATGAACTACCAGTCTTCTGGGTTTGCCCAGACTTATGTCGCCCTCTTTGTCTCCTTACAGTTACCGGGAGAGGAGATCCGTCTATCAGCAATAATTGACTCCGGGGCCTGCAGCTGTTTCCTTGATGCAACATTAGCCACTAAATTGCACTTACCTCTCGTCCCAAAGAGACAAAACTTGCAGGTACACTTGGCGGATGGCTCTCTTCCTCGTTCAGGACTTATTACCCATGAAACCAAACCCATCCGTATTACTACTGACTCTGATCATCAGGAACTCATTCAGTTCGACATCATCCCATCTCCTATGTTCCCCATCATCTTGGGGCTTCCGTGGCTCCAGATCCACGAACCACAGATCAACTGGGGAAGGAAAGAAGTCTCCTTCCCGTCCCTTCATTGTACACAACATTGCTTCATTCAGACCTTAGCCTCTTGCTCCACTATTTCTTCAGTACCGGACAACCTTCTTCATGTACCCCCAGTTTACCTGGAATTCCGAGATGTGTTCGACAAACAACAGGCAGATTGTCTACCGCCCCATCGGGCATACGATTGTCCCATTGACCTCCTCCCTGGATCAGAGATCCCTTTTGGCCGTATTTTTCCCCTGTCCGAAGTGGAATTAAAGGTCCTCAAGGCCTATATTGACGAGAACCTGGAAAAGGGGTTCATCCGCCCTTCCTCGTCACCAGCCGGAGCTGGTATCTTTTTCGTAGGAAAGAGAGATGGCTCCCTAAGGCCTTGTATCGACTACAGGGAATTAAATAAAATCACGAATAAAAATCGGTACCCCCTGCCACTGATTCCAGAACTTTTTCAGCGCTTCAGATCTGCCCGAATCTTCTCCAAGTTGGACCTGCGCGGGGCCTACAATCTTATCCGCATCAGGGCAGGAGATGAATGGAAAACAGCTTTTAGGTCCAGATTCGGGCACTACGAATACTTGGTGATGCCCTTCGGGCTCTGTAACGCACCAGCAACCTTTCAGCACCTGGTCAATGATATCTTCCACAAGCATCTCGACAACTTCCTTGTCGTCTATCTGGACGACATCCTTACCTTTTCAGACACCCTTGAACTTCACCGAGTGCACGTGAAACAAGTCCTTACCATTCTTCGAAACCACCGACTGTACCTCAAAGCTGAGAAGTGCGAATTCGAAAAATCTACAGTGCAGTTTTTGGGGTTCATCATTTCCACAGGTGGGATTTCCATGGACCCACAGAAGGTTAAAGCCATACTGGAGTGGCCAGCTCCGGTGAACAAGAAAGGGGTACAGCGATTCATAGGATTCGCAAACTTTTACGGAAGATTCATTATTGGCTTTTCCTCCATAGTGGCGCCCATCACCAAGTTGACCCATCAAGGCACCCAGTTTCATTGGTCCCCGGAGGCTCAAGAGGCCTTTGACACATTGAAAAAACTATTTTCGTCTGCTCCCATCCTGATGCATTCAAATCCAGCCCTACCCTTTGTGCTGGAAGTGGATGCATCGGAGACGGCTACGGGAGCTATTCTGTCCCAAAGACTGGGCCCCAAGGCCCTCTTACATCCCGTGGCTTTCGCATCTCGGAAGTTAAGTCCTCCAGAGAGGAATTACGATGTGGGGGATAGAGAATTATTGGCCATCAAGTTTGCCTTGGAGGAATGGAGGTACCTCCTAGAGGGGGCTTCTCATCCAATCATGATCTGGACAGACCACAGAAATTTGGAATATCTCAGGACAGCCAAACGCCTAAAGCCTAGGCAAGCCCGATGGGCCCTTTTCTTTTCAAGATTTAATTTCCATATCTCATATAGACCCGGCTCAAAAAATGGAAAGGCAGACGCTCTCTCCAGGATGTTCCACGAGACACCCCAGGAATCAGAACCTAGCACCATTCTTTCTTCACAGAATTTCCTCTCTCTCATATTGCAACCCGATCTGATCCCCGCCATTAAGGCAGCATCCGGGCAACTTACTAACCAGGGAACTCCCTCAATGGAGGTACATGACGGGCTACACTGGGTCCGAGGGAGGGTCTTTGACCCCACAGAAGTAAGACCCTTGACACTCAAGACTCTACATGACCATAAGCTCGCAGGACACTTTGGGGTTCGTAAAACAACCAAATTGATTTCTCGCTCCTTTTGGTGGTTTGGATGGAGACAAGATTGTCGGGATTATGTGACTTCCTGTGTGGTCTGCCAACGGAACAAGGGGTCTAACTCGAAAGCCTGGGGCTTGCTGAGACCTTTGTCCATCCCCGAGCGTCCATGGGCAGAAATATCAGTGGACTTTATTGTAGAATTACCTTCCTCAGAGGGGTTCACCACCATACTTGTCGTAGTTGATCGACTGACAAAGATGGCACATTTCCTTCCAGTGACCGGCACCCCTTCTGCTTCTGCTACAGCCGATATATTCCTCAAGGAGATTGTCCGACTCCACGGCTTACCTGCAACGGTCACATCTGATAGAGGCCCTCAGTTCACCTCTAAATTTTGGCGAGAGTTATGCAAAGCCCTTGAAATTAAGATATGCCTTTCTTCGGCCTACCATCCTCAGAGTAATGGTCAAACGGAAAGGACAAATCAGTCACTGGAGCAATATCTCCGTTGTTTTTTTTCAGACTCCCAGGACGAATGGTCCAGCCTTCTACCGTATGCAGAATTTGCTTACAACAACACGGTCCATACCGCCACCAATCAAACGCCCTTTTGGGCCAACTATGGGTTCCACCCTTCCTTCCTACCGGGGTTCCTTCCTGAAATCTCCGTCCCGGCTGTCCAAGACCGAATAAGGTCCCTTCAGCAGAACTTCCAGAAAATACAAGAGGCCATGCAAAAAACTCAGGAAGGGTATGAAAGGTACTTCAATCGGGGAAGGAAGGAAAACCCAGACTTCAAGATAGGAGACGAAGTTTGGTTATCTTCAGTCAATCTCAAATTGGCCATTCCCACATGAAAATTAGGACCTAAATTCATCGGTCCTTTCAAGATCAAACGGAAAATCAATCCCGTGGCTTTTGAACTTTCTCTACCAGACTCTTACAGGATACACCCTGTATTCCACACTTCCCTCCTGAAACCTGTCACTCCCAGTCCTTTTCCAGGCAGGTCCGAGCCACCACCTCCACCAGTTCTAGTGGATGGCGAAACTGAGTTTGTAGTAGAAAAATTTTTGAGTTGCAGGAAGAAGGGGAGGCAACTCCAATACTTGGTCAAATGGGAGGGCTACCCCTCAGAAGAAAACTCATGGGAACCTTCAGGAAATCTACATGCTCCACGTTTGATTCGGGCCTTCCACACTGAGCACCCAGAATTGATGGCTAGTTTGGGCATCCAGAGGCCACCCCTCGGGGGAGGGCACTGTCAGGAAAACCTTCAGTGTAGCGCTGGGCGCCGAGTGCCTGTGCGCTTGCGCGGCGGAACGGCACTCCGACGCATGCGCATTCGCGGCTCGGCGCTCCAACGCACGCGCATGCGCACTAGCGCACGCCTGAGCGTCCCAGTGCGTGACAGCGTCACATGACCACTCAGACTGCCCATTTAAGGAAGTGCATGAGACCAGTCCAGCGCTGGCTTGTCTTCAGCTTCCTGCCAAAGCTCTGTTCCTGCTTCCTGTATCCTGATTGCCTGATTACCTGATTTGACCCGGATTTGCCTTTTGACCTTGCTGCCTTCTCTTGCCCTTGACCTTTGGACTGTATACTGGACTTAGCTGCTTGCTTGCCTCTGGCCCCTGAACCTCTGCCTGTGACCCGGATTTGCTTGCTGTCTCCTGCCCTGAACCTCTGCCTGTGACCCGGACCTACCTGTCTTCAGTCCTGTACCTGCACCCGTGTTCTGGAACTTCCCAGTGCCTTCCTGACCCCAGCACCTGGCTTCCTCTTCAGTCCTCATCCTCTGGTTGGGTAGCCTGTGCCTCTTTGTGCCATTCACCCCCTGTCTCACCTCCAGGGGGCGGACTGCGCTCAGTTGCAAGGGTGAACCACTCTCGGCATTTCGGCCTCGGTAAGTACTCACCTGACAGGTAGTCTGCAATGTACTTCTTTTTTTTTATTTATTAAGATATTTAGTTTATCTCCTTATGGATATCCTAAATTGTGTCATATTGTTCCTCAGAAGGTCACTTATTATGTCCTATGGAGATATTTTTCCAGCACATGTTCTGAGGCCTCATCATTAGAGTTGAGCGGACACCTGGATGTTCGGGTTCGGCGGGTTCGGCCGAACTTCGGAAAAAAGTCCAGGTTCGGGACCGAACTTGACCCGAACTTGACCCCGAACTCCGAACCCCATTGAAGTCAATGGGGACCCGGACTTTTGAACACTAAAATGGCTGTAAAAAGGTCATGGAAAGGGCTAGAGGGCTGCAAATGGCAACAAAATGTTGTTAAGAGCATGGCAAGTGATCTGCAAACAAATGTGGATAGGGAAATAACTTAAAATAACATAAAAAAAATAAAAAAATAAAAAATAAAAAAAAATGCTGGAGGCCCCCTTCTCAGCAGAAGAGGTACAGGAAGTCATTAAGAACCTCAGAAACTCAACGGCACGATGCCGCACATATGGTGGGAATACCCCAGAATACGCACTTTCTGGAAAAAATTATTCAATTTAATGGATATGATAGTGGGAAAATAAAATACTTGGAAATTAAAAAAAAAAATTAAAAAATTATAATCTTGACCTAGGAGGACGAAATTCAAATGGAGTAGGAGGTTGAGGTGGCGGTGGATGTGGCGGTGTAGGTGGAAGCGCCGCTGGAGGAGGACGAGGTAGCCAACACTGGTTCAAAAATACAACAATGGCTGGGTAAGGCTAGTGGTGAATGATGTGTCGAATTCTGTCCCCCGTCGCTTAGCGTCCGCCCTGTACTGCGCTTGCTCAGTACGTAGGACAAGGGGATTTTGAAACTCTCCGAAGACGATGTGCGGTGACTCCAGGTTCAAGCCACATCATCCGAGGTTGAAGCCTAGCCAAGCGAGCCCGTGAGGGGCCCTGTTACTATGTGCTACCGTATGTCCACTTGGATGGTCGGGCTTGAACCTGCACTCACTGCGCAGGCGACGTTTATCTTTGGAGATTTTGTGAATCTCCTTGTCCTCCGTACTGCTCAAGCACTGCACCTGCGCAGTAAGTGGACGGACACTATCCGATAGCAAGACAGTTTTCGTCAGAACACCGGTATATGTGTCTATTCTGCACAAGATACGGCCAAGTCCTGTGGGATCCATGCCTGGTTCATTTTAATGAACGTGAGCTTGTCCACATTGGCTCTGGACAGGCGGCTGCGCTTGTCTGTGATAACGCCCCCTGCCGTGCTAAATACACGTTCAGATAATTCACTGGCGGCAGGGCAGGCCAGCACCTCCAAGGCGTAAAGGGCAAGCTCAGGCCATGTGCACAATTTGGAGACCCAGAAGTTGAAGGGGGCAGAACCGTCATGCAGTACGTGTACGCGTGTGCACACATACTGCTCCACCATGTTGGTGAAATGCTCCCTTCTGCTAAGACGTTCCATCTCAGCTGGTGGTGCTGGTTGTTGTGGCGTACCCACAAAGCTTTTTCACATTCCGGCTATGCTAACCCTGCCTTGCGAGGTGCTGGCGGTGCCCCGGTTGCGTTGGCGACCTCTTCCTCCTCCTCTGCCTTCGCCTTGTGCTTCCACCGTACCCCCGCTTCCAAGTGAGAATGCCACCAGCAGCGCGTCTACCAGCGTGTGCTTGTACTCGCGCATCTTACGATCACGCTCCAGTGAGGTAATTAAGGACGGCACGTTGTCCTTGTAACGGGGATCCAGCAGGGTGGCCACCCAATAATCAGCACCAGTTAAAATGTGGGCAACTCGGCAGTCGTTGCGGAGACACTGCAGCATGTAATCGCTCATGTGTGCCAGGCTGCCCAGAGGCAAGGAAAAGCTGTCCTCTGTGGGAGGTGTATCGTCTGTGTCCTCTGTATCCCCCCAGCCACGCACCAGTGATGGACATGAGCTGGTCTGGGTGCCACCCTGCTGTGAACATGGTTCCTCCTCCTCCATCTCCTCCTCATCCTCCACCTCGTCATCCTCCAGAACTGTGCCCTTGCTGCCAGACAATTGTGTACCTGGCGCTTGTTGGTGCAGGAACCCACCCTCGTAGCCACTTGTAAATGACTGCCCTGAAAGCCTTGGAAATGAACCCTCTTCCTCCTCCTCATCCTCCTCATCCTGTGCCACATCCTCTTCCATCATCGCCTTAAGAGTTTTTTCAAGGAGGCATAGAACTGGGATAGTAACTCAGAGAACGGCGTCATCGGCACTGGCCATGTTGGTGGAGTACTCAAAACAGTGCAACAAGGCACACAGGTCTCGCATGGAGGCCCAGTTATTGGCGGTGAGGTGGTGCTGTTCCGCAGAGCGACTCACGCGTGCGTGCTGCAGCTGAAACTCCACGATCGCCTGCTGCTGCTCGCACAGTCTGGCAAGCATGTGCAAGGTGGAGTTCCCCCTTGTGGGCACGTCACATATGAGACGGTGAGCAGGAAGGCCGAAGTTACGCTGCAGCGCTGACAGGCGAGCAGCAGCAGGGTGAGAACGCCGAAAGTGCGCACAGACGGCCCGCACTTTCTGCAGCAGCTCTGGCATATCGGGGTAATTCTTCAGGAACCTCTGGACCACCAAGTTCAGCACATGCGCCAGGCAAGGGATGTGCATCAAACCGGCAAGGCCCAGAGCTTCTACGAGATTTCGCCCATTATCGCACACCACCAGGCCGGGCTTGAGGCTCACTGCCACCAACCACTCATCGGCCTGTTGTTCCATGTCCCTCCACAACTCCTGCGCGGTGTGGGGTTTTTCCCCCAAACAGGAAAGTTTTAAAACTGCCTGCTGTCGTTTAGCCCTGGCTGTGCTGAAGTTGGTGGTGAAGGTGTTACGCTGACCGGATGAGGAGGCGGTAGAGGATGAGGAGGCGGAGTAGGAGGAGTTAGCAACAGGAGGCAAACTGAAGTGCTCGGCAATCCTCGGTGGTGGAAGGAAATGCGCCAAACTGCTATCCGCCTCAGGCCCAGCCGCCACTACATTTACCCAGTGTGCTGTTAGGGAGATATAACGTCCCTGACTGTGCTTACTGGTCCACACATCCGTAGTTAGGTGGACCTTGCCACAGATGGCGTTGCGCAGTGCACACCTGATTTTGTCCCCCACTTGGTTGTGCAGGGAAGGGATAGCTCGTCTGGAAAAGTAGTGGCGGCTGGGCACGACGTACTGTGGGACAGCCAATGACATCAGCCTTTGAAAACTCTGCATCTCCACCAGACGGAATGACAGCATTTCAAAGGCGAGCAATTTTGAAATGCTGGCATTCAGGGCCAGGGATCGCGGGTGGCTAGGGGGGTACTTCCTCTTCCGCTCCAGTGTTTGGGAAATAGAGAGCTGAAAGCTTCCATGGGACATTGTGGAGATGGTTGGTGACCCAGGTGGTAGTGTTGCTGGCAGATCCTCTGTTTGCGGGTTGGCAGGTGTCACTGTCACTACAGAGGTGGATGAAGAGGCCGAGACTGCAGCAGAAGAGGAAGCAGGAGGAGCCAGAGACCTTTCTTGGTTTTTGTGGTGTCTACTCCACTGCATCTCGTGCTTTGCACTTAGATGCCTGGTCATGCAGGTTGTGCTCAGGTTCAGAACGTTTATGCCTCGCTTCAAGCTCTGATTGCACAGCGTGCAAACCACTCGTGTCTTGTCATCAGGACATTGTCTGAAGAACTGCCACGCTAGGGAACTCCTTGCACCTGGTTTTGGTGTGCTCGGTCCCTTGCTGCATTGGGCAGTAGCAGATGTACTGTCTAGGGGGCGGACGCTCCGCTTTTGCACCCTACTCCCTCTTCTGCTGTGCTGGTGGCTCTGTGCGACCACCACCTCTTCCTCTGAACTACACTGGTCACCTGCATGACGTTGATTCCATGTGGGGTCAAGGACCTCATCGTCCTCCACATCATCTTCCACCCAAAATTCACCCCTTCCCTCCTTGTCGGTCTGCACAATGGCGAAAGCAGCAGCAGTTGGCACCTGTGTTTCGTCATCATCCGAGACGTGCTGCGATGGTCCTCCCATGTACTCATCATGAAACATAAGTGGTTGGGCATCGGTGCACACAATCTCTTCCACTTCTGGGGCAGGGCTAGGTGGATGGCCCTGGGAAACCCTGCTAACAGAATCATCAAAAAGCAGAAGAGACTGCTGCATGATTTGGGGCTCAGACTGATTGGCTGATTTGCAAGGGGGTGAGGTGAAAGACTGATGGACATCGGCTGCAGGTGCCAACTCTGAACTTTCATCAGGAGACTGGGTGGGAGACAATGTGAAGGAACCGGAGGCACTGTCAGCAGCAACTCAATCTACTATCGCCTGTACTTGTCCTGGCCTCGACATTCGTACAGCCTCATTAGGCGCGCCAAAATACTGCTGCAGGCTCTGTTGCCTACTCGCACCTGAGGAAGGTGTTTCACTAGTGCGTGTAGCTGGCACAGATCGACCACGTCCTCTCCCTGCAACAGGAGCGCCACCAGCAGCACCACGACCCGGGCCACGTCCCCTTTTTGATGATCTCCTCATATTTTCAAAATTTATGATCTCGCCCTAAATGGGTGTTTTTGAATATAGCAGAATACACGTACAGTGTCTAAAGCGTTTATGAAAATGCAGAAAATGCTATTGGGAAGAAAAAAAACACTGCAAAATTAAATTTTTTTGCAATGTTTTTACAATATCAGAATAAACGGATAGTGTCTAAAGGGTTTATGAAAATGCAGAAAATGCTATTGGGGAAAAAAAAACACTGCAAAATTAAATTTTTTTGCAATGTTTTTCCAATATCAGAATACACGGACAGTATGTAAAGCGTTTATGAAAACGCAGAAAATGCTATTGGGGAAAAAAAAAACACCGCAAATTTAATTTTTTTTAGCAATGTTCTTGCAATATCAGAATACACGGACAATATGTAAAGCGTTTATGAAAACGCAGAAAATGCTATTGTAAAAAAAAAAACACTGCAAAAGATTTTTTTTTTTTTTGCAATGTTTTTGCAATATCAGAATACACGGACAATATGTAAAACGTTTATGAAAACACAGAAAATGCTATTGGTAAGAAAGAAAACACTGCAAAATTATTTTTTTTTGCAATGTTTTTGCAATATCAGAATACAGGGACAATATGTAAAGCGCTTATGAAAACGCAGAAAATGCTATTGTGAAAAAAAAAACACCGCAAAAGATTTTTTTTTTTGCAATGTTTTTGCAATATCAGAATACACGGACAATATGTAAAACGTTTATGAAAACACAGAAAATGCTATTGGTAAGAAAGAAAACACTGCAAAATTATTTTTTTTTGCAATGTTTTTGCAATATCAGAATACAGGGACAATATGTAAAGCGCTTATGAAAACGCAGAAAATGCTATTGTGAAAAAAAAACACCGCAAAAGATTTTTTTTTTTGCAATGTTTTTGCAATTACAGAATACACGGACAATATGTAAAACGTTTATGAAAACGCAGAAAATGCTATTGGGAAGAAAAAAAACACTGCAAAATTAATTTTTTTTGCAATGTTTTTGCAATATCAGAATACACGGTTAGTGTCTACAGCGTGTATGTATGAACACGCAGAAAATGCTATTGGGGAAAAAAAAAAATAATAATTTAATTTTTATGCAATGTTTTTCCAATAGCAGAATACACACAGACTTTGGTGTATCTCTTAGTATATGCAGTGTTGGTCCTAATGTTGCATTGAGCTTGCAGGTAAAACGTTTATATTTTGTCTGGCACTGGCCTCATGGCACTGTTACTGTGACTGTGCACTGCACCCCAGCCAGGGTACAATTGATTTAGGAATCTCTTCAATAATTATCTTTGCCTCTTTCTTTTGCTAAATAAAGAAACTCCCTACTGTAGCTATCTAGATCGCTCACTGATCTAACTAATTAGAATAAAATTCAAGGAATGTGGACTGACTTTAGTACACTAACTCCTAAAATCCTCTATCTATCTGCAGCACAGGAACCTGTCTAACAGTGTCTGTCTAACAGAATGACGCTGTGTGTGTACTATTTATAGAGACTGGGTCACATGCTGCACTGGCCAATCACAGCCATGCCATTAGTAGGCATGGCTGTGATGGCTTCTAGGGCACACTAGTGAAACGATCATCCATTGGCTGCCCTAAAGCTGTTAAAAAGGCGCCAATACAGCGCCAAACACCGGGCCCGAACCCGAACTTACAGCCAACAGTTCGGGTTTGGGTCCGGGTCCCGGACACCCAAAAGTCCGGTACGGACCCGAACTTTACAGTTCGGGTTCGCTCAACCCTACTCATCATTCCTTTTTTGAGGTAACCTCTGGTCATTATTTAATCATAGACCCTACAGTGGCTCTCTAGCTATCCACAATGATTTACAGCCTTCTTTGCTTCATTCTAGCCCACAGTTACTGTAGTCCACCAATCTGCTATATTGACACCCACTAGGCTAGACCTTGAAACTTTACATCTTCAAAGCCAAGTGAATTACAATATTGTTTTTCTATTTTCTCTCAAGGTTTCTGGGTTATCTATAGTATGCATACTTTTTTATACTATGTAGAGTTTTTTGACTGATCCCTCTGGGTATTCTTGTGATTCTTGGCACGTTCCGGGCACCCTGGGATGGCGTGGGGCATGTCATACGTATGAGAGCTTTGCTGTTCTTTGTAAAAGGTGGCTTCCTCCATGCATCACTTATTCATGTCTGCTCAGCAGACACTTCACCTTTTGATATGTATATCTCTGCCCACTGTCCATATTCGAAATATGATTATTTCTCCTTTCTTACGCAGAATCCCTTTGCTTGTTGTCAGGCACATAGGTCCTGAGGAAGTGAAAGCGAAACGTCGACCTGCCATATTCAAGCAGTAACAGGAACCAATATACTTACTATGTGTGGCTGATTCTACTGGAGCCAATACCAGTTGTTTTTAATGTTATATTGTTAATTTTTATATATCTATGTTTAATAAATTAATTTTCTAATATTATATTGTGTTCCTTTCCTGGTACCTATAAAGTCCGCTCCAACGTTCCCCTTTTATAGCAAATTTTCATGGATGTGGAACCCCCTTGGCCCTTTCTTTATATTTAGATTGTACGTGAAGTATATATAAAATAGCAAGCAGAACAACCTATTCAGAAGAAATTTAGTTGATAGATATATACCAACAACCTGAGTGATAATAACCACCCCCAATGATGTATTGATGTATTGTGTTTTTCCAACACCATGGCCAATAACCAGAACAGTCTATAAGACCATCAAAGGACGCTCCACAGTGGTTCTTTGTGTACATGGTGTAGTAAATTTTATCTGCCTGCAAATAACAAAACAATATAGAACAAATGTGATACAAAAATAATAACTGAATATAAATATTTGTTCTGGACAATAACAAAAACAGTTAGCTTAGACATTTTGATCCACAAAGCACTGGCTGAGGATAAATGGGTGTTTTCCACCCTAGAATGGTAGTAC
The DNA here is from genome assembly GCA_028564925.1 of Lithobates sylvaticus. Lineage (NCBI taxonomy): Eukaryota > Metazoa > Chordata > Amphibia > Anura > Ranidae > Lithobates > Lithobates sylvaticus. The sequence goes on along the minus strand of CM053031.1, from coordinate 186,159,025 downwards.
AATAGATACATTAGCCAGTGATAGGTGGAACAAGGCACCGCATCCCAAATATTAGGAAGAAATGGAATTGGGAGAGAGGGGACTTTTAAGGTGCCAAAACAAATGAAACTACAACATGTATAATAAAAAGGTTTTATTGTACATAGGTTAAAAAGTATAACAATCCTGCTTTTTTTGCTTCGTTTCCAGCAGGAGACTCTCTATGCGGCATTGTCTCTTTTTCCCCCATCGTAGACACTAACCTCGACTTTCAAATGGAGTAGTATAGCTACAAAAGGAAAAGTGATGGTATTTACATTATAAATCTGAAACGGACATGGGAGAAGCTTCTGCTTGCTGCACGTGCCATTGTAGAAATTGAAAACCCAGCTGATGTTTGTGTGATTTCCACCAGAAATACTGGCCAGAGGGTTGTTCTGAAATTTGCTTCATCCTGTGGGGCCACCCCGATTGCTGGTCGCTTCACACCTGGTACTTTCACCAATAAGATTCAAGCTTCTTTCCGTGAAACACGCCTGTTAGTTGTGACTGACCACGTGCTGATCATCAACCACTTACTGAGGCATCATAAGTCAATATTCCTACTATTGCTCTCTGCAATACAGATTCACCTATACGTTATGTGGATATTGCCATCCCCTGTAATAACAAGGGTGCCCATTCTGTTGGTCTTATGTGGTGGATGCTTGCTCGTGAAGTTCTGCGCATCAGAGGAACAATTTCCCATGAACATCCATGGGAAGTCATGCCAGATCTCTACTTTTACCGGGATCCCAAGGAGTTTGAGAAGGAATAACAGGCTGCTGCAGAGAAGGCTACCACTAAGGTGAATGGTCTGCAAATGTTCCAGAGTTTCCTCAGCCTGAAGTTCCTGACTAGTCAGAAGGAGTACAAGTCCCATCTGTGCCCATTCAGCAATTTCCTGCAGAGCGTCCTAGTAGGGATAAACCGAACACCCCCCCCCCCCCGGTTTGGTTCGCACCAGAACCTGTGAAAGGACCGAAAATTTGTGCGAACTTTAGAACCCCAATAAAGTCTATGGGACTCGAACATTAAAAATCAAAAGTGCTCATTTTAAAGGCTAATATGCAAGTTATTTTTTCTAAAAAGTGTTTGGGGACCCGGGTCCTGCCCCATGGGACATGTGTCAATGAAAAAAAAAAGTTTTAAAAACGTCATTTTTGGGGGCGTGTCCGGATGTAGGAGCAAGCAGACGTGCCAGAGAGGAGCTCCGAGCATCCTAATTTAATCCTTGGCCATCCGTACATCACATACAAAGAAACATAGGGAAAACACATCCCAGAGGACCCAGATACAATATCCTTGAGGCTGTGTGGCTATTTTGGAGGTCCGGCCTGTGAGAAGCAGGAAAAAGCCTGGTCCCCCACACCCGATGCGGCCACCATCTTCCCGGCCTGTACTCTTCTAAAGGGAACCATCCCGGGTCACCTGGTGAGGTAAGGGGCTTTCCTCATCCTCCAGCTTGCCCCCTCTGTGTGCCTGGTGTGGCCCGCTGGTCCGTAGGGCCGCGAAAAACTTCCGGAGCGGCCGCAGGCTAGTGCGGCCTAGTCGGCCTGCCGAGCACCGGACTTTCCTAAGCGGCCGGCCGGCGGAGGAGAGCCGCGGCGGGCCTCGTTTTGGGGGAGAGATCGCTACTAGCAGTGAGGGAGACTCCCTGCATCCCCCGGCCTACCTGCCAGTGTGGTGCGTGGGGCCGAAAACACCCGGAGCGGCCGCGGCCTAGTGAGGCCTAGTCAGACCTTCCGCCAACTGGAATTTCCTAAGCGGCTGGCCGGCAGAGGAGCACCGAGACGGGAGTGGACACTGTAAATAGAGTGGGAGACTCCCCACATCCTCCAGCCTATCTGTCACTGTGCCCAGGGTACTAAGTGGGGCTGCAATAACCCCCCGGCGCGGCCGCGGCCTAGTGCGGCCTAGTGCAGCCTGTAGCCCACCGCACCTTCCTACATAGCTGGCCGGCGGGGGAGCACCTCGGCCGGTATCGACTGAAGAACAGGGTAGCCATTGCCCTCCTGGCCCTCCACCTTCCCTGTATATAATACTGAGTCATCAGGGTGGGCTGCTGTGTGGGCAGGTTGAAGACCTCTGGAGACCAGACCTTTCCTGCATAGTGCCCCCAGCTGACCTACTTCCCTAAAAGGCCACTGTCCATGGGTAGACGGAGGATTGCGGACGACTGCTGCCTATTCTTCCTTCATAGGCCCTAAGCACCGGCCCAAAGGCTCGTCCACGCCGGGCCGCTCAACCCCTGCACCAGCTGTTCAACCTGATCCCTCACTTATAGGGAAGCTGCAGAGCCTGCTGACGGAACTCGCCATGGAGCCTGAAGCTTCTCCGAGTGCGGCTCAGTCTACCCCACCCTCCCAGGACAGCACTGCAGTGATCCTGGCAGCCATTGAACAAAGTAAGTCCTCTATGCTGGTGAGGATAGACCGCCTCGCTGAAGAATTCAATCTCATTAGAAACGACCTGGATAAAATCAGGGGTAGGCTGACTGAATCAGAATCTAGAATCTCTGCCACTGAAGATCTTACAGCTACCCACACCAATACTATAGCGGACTTGCAACGCATGGTACAACTGCTTGTCGCTAAATCTGACGACGCGGAAAATAGAGCAAGACGCAACAATGTCCGTGTCTTAGGTCTCCCGGAGGGGGGGGGACCGACATGGCAAAGTTTGCGGAAGAATTCTTTAAAAACTTGCTGGGCCTCGCAGATATCTCCCCGACCTATGTCGTTGAGCGTGCCCACGGGAAGCAGTATTCCTGGTGCAAATCCCTGACCCTTCCTGGTCCGCTTTCTCAATTTCAAGGACCGGGACAGGATCCTTTCCGCAGCTCGCAAGCATCCCTCGCTTCCATACAGCAATTCCTCAATCCTTCTGTTTCCCGATTTCTCGGCCGATCTACAGCGCAAGAGGAAGTCCTTTAATGATGTCCGCAAGCGAATGCGTGAAAAAGATATAAAATACAGTATGCTGTATCCTAGCCGTCTCCGGGTCCCTTACAACGGCTCAGTCAGGTTCTTTGACTCTCCGGCCTATGCAAACGACTGGCTGAACAACCTACGGTGAATGCAAGTTGTTATCCCCATTACAAGTCATTATCTAAGATTCACCACAATGATTTCATTTTCCCTCCAGATCCATGTTGGGGCGGCAATTTTTTTCAAGCATTAGTTTCTGCTGTGAAACTCCTTGTTCTCCTCATCAGATGTTGCTACTAGTGGTTTCCTGAGCCCCCCATGCAGGATTTTACCCGTTAAGTTGGGTGGGAGTCCATCCCACCCCTGGAAGCTGACTGGATGTGCCTTTCTTCTACATTATTCTAACCCGGAGATACCTGGTTAGACGGAACTCACGGAAGCATTAACACCCCCACCCCGGTTCTCAATTTTCCCCGCCAATTGAAGAGGCGTCAGCGGCACAGAGTCGCTGCACTTTGGAACTTTTTTTTTTTAAGAAGTCTGAAGATCTAAGCGTTCAGGTTTTGGGTATAAAACTGACCATAGTTATTGTGTTTTGTTCTATTTTTCTCTTTCAAGGGTATTCATGGTCAGTAGGGAGTTCACTGGTTACTGTTTTTTTTTCCGTTTTTTTGTACGCTCTGTATCCACTGACTGCTGCTTATATTTTATGTCTTCTATCACTGCTCACTGTACCCACTACAAAGTATGCTATTTTTTGACACTCCCCCTTGGACCCATGGGGGCTGACCCCCCACAAGTAGGTATCAAGATGCTGTGCCATAACTTGTTACTGCTTTAATGGAGCTAAAACCGGTATCGTGGAATGACAAGGTAAAAAGGGCGTTAATGTTTAAATACCTGAATAAGCACAGGCCCCATATCTTGTTCCTGCAGGAGACTCATCTCCTGGGGAATAAGATCCTGGCGCTTCGCAGACCCTGGATACGGCAATCATTTCATGCAACATATTCTAGTTATGCAAGGGGAGTGGCCATTTTACTGAACAAATCCCTTGCATATAAGGTCCTGCACGTACACACTGACCAAGACGGCCGATTCATAATTTTACTACTGGAGATCGGAGCGGTGGTCTACGCTTTAGTGAATATATATGTGCCTCCTCCCTTTCACCAACAGGTCTCTACAAGCTGTATGAGCTTTTAGCTCCGCTACAATATTCCAGATTATATATAGCTGGAGACTTTAATTCTATTCTAGATCTGTCCCTGGATTCGACCAATCCAAATAGGGTGTATTCACCAGACCTTCTTCATTGGGCACAGGCATTTAATTATACTGAGATCTGGAGATGGAAGCATAAAAACACTAGAGCCTACTCCTTTCACTCCACCACTCATAAATCGGGTTCTAGGATTGACCTGGTCTTTGGCAACACCTGTGCCCTGGCAGTGGTAAGGGGGGTCTCGTATTTGCCTGTGGGCCTCTCTGACCACGCACCCTTGGAGGTCACCTTGGAGTTGTCGGATACCAGGAGACGAGACTGTTGGCGTTTAGCGCCCAAATGGTTGCAGGACTCGAGGGTGGGGGAGGAAGTATCTCCTAAATTGCAACAATATTGGGAAATCAATGAGGACTCAACGTCAGTGCAGGTAGTCTGGGATGCCTTTAAGGCCACCACCAGAGGAGAATACATCTCAGCTATTAAAGCGGTTCGCTCTGTGATTTCCTGTCAGGTCCAGACACTTGAGGAGGACGAGGCTAGGGCGACAGAGGCTTTTTCTGACTCACTGACTCTGGATCACTTCAGCCGGCTGGCTGAGGCGAGGAGAGCATTGTCGCTGCACCTTGCCTCGGCCACTCACCTAGATTTGAATACTCTGGCAGGAAAGGTCTTCGAGTCTGGAGACAAAAATGGTAAACTCCTAGCTAATTTAGTTGCGGATTCAAAAATGCAGACGGTGGTGTCAGAAATTTGTGGTTTGGATGGTCAGCGAATATCTACTCCTGAGCTAATTCTAGATGAATTCAGATCCTTCTACGAAAATTTATATACGGCAGTCCCTGGCTGGCCTGATGACAGGCGTTGGGATTTTTCGCACTCCCTGCATCTACCTACTCTTTCGCAGGAGGATCTTGAATTTTTGGACAAAGACTTTACCACTGAGGAGATAGAGGAGGCGATTTGTTCATTTCCTAGTGGGAAAACACCGGGACCTGATGGGTTGCCTGGTGAATGGTACAGAATGTATGCCTCCTTAATTGCACCAAAACTGTTAAAAGTCTTCTCTGACAGTAAAAAACAGATGACATTACCCCCTTCAATGTATCAGGCACACATAGTTCTTATCCCTAAGCCCAGCAAAGACATATCCCTCTGTACTTCTTACAGGCCGATCTGCCTGCTAAACTATGACCTCAAGATTTTGACAAAAATATTAGCGACCAGACTAAGGACGATTTTACCATCCCTAATTAATATAGATCAGACCGGTTTCATGCCGGGGAAGTCCACAGATATAAACTTACGTAGAGTGTTTACCCATCTTCAGCTACCCCCCACTGAGTCCTCCACGAGTGTAATGGTTACACTGGACATCGAAAAGGCGTTCGATTCGGTAGCATGGCCTTTTATGTCCTCAGTCCTTGAGGTTATGGGTTTTGGAGAGGTATTCCGCAAATGGATTGATATTTTATATAATGCTCCGACAGCACAGATTAAACTTGGTGTTGCTCTATTGACACCCTTTCCTGTTGGAAGAGGTACGAGGCAAGGCTGTCCACTGTCACTGGCTCTTTTTGCCTTGGTGATAGAGCCACTTGCCTCGGCCGTCAGACAAGCAGACAAGGTTAGAGGGATACAGGTGGGATCCATACACGAGAAAGTCGCTTTATATGCTGACGATCTTATTCTTTTCCTGAGTGACCCTGCCCAGTCTCTTCAAGAGACGTTGACCATTCTTTCCAATTTCACTGGCTGTTCGGGACTCAAAGTAAACTGGGACAAATCTCAAATTTTGCCGATAGATAGAGCAGCAAAAGACGTAGCAGACCCCAATTTACCCTTATTATGGACAGACAAAATCAAATATTTAGGTATTCCCATATCCACTTCTACCTCTGACTACCATAATCTTAACCTGGAACCACTGATACATAGTATGAGGACGAGACTGAAGGCGTGGGCAAATCTCCCCCTCTCTCTGATAGGGAGGATCAACTTATTTAAGATGAAGCTTCTGCCTGCCTTTCTCTATGCTCTCAGACTCGCCCCTGTCTGGATCTCCAAAAAGGTATTTCGCATGATAAACACTATCTTACTATCCTTTCTTTGGGGTGCCGGTCAACCGAGATTTAAGCTGACGGTGCTGCAGAGGCCTTGAGGAGAGGGAGGTTTGGCTTGCCCTGACCTCCACTCCTACTACATAGCGGCTTTGCTATCCCATGCCCACAACTGTCTGGTCTCGGATGAGTCCAACGCGGCGGTGGTCCTGGAAGCAGCTTTGTTGGGGTCCTATGAGGCGCTACGGAACCTACTTTACCGGGGCCCCAGGGCTCCCTTTCCTCTTACTTCAGCAATGAGAGCGGTCTTGCGGGCATGGTCAGTGGCAAATTTGCTACGCACCATGCCCTCTGGACACATTTCCCCAAATAGTCCTCTTTGGTTAAATCCGAAATTGTCAGAATTTGGATCCATTCCCGACCCCGGTGTATGGGCTTGCAGGGGCATCAAATATATAAATCAGATCTGTCTTGAGGGCAAATTACAGACGCTTGACAGGTTAAAGGAACAATATAATTTACCTAATTCACACCTGTTTAGATTCCTACAGCTTAGACATGCCTTCAATACTCAATTTGAAAATGGCCCTGTAGCCTTTTATACCTCAAATCTGGAGACTCTACTCAGAGATGAGGCTCTATCTAAGTCCTTATCCACCATATATAAATCATTACTCCCTAATGTCCACATAGGACTAGAAAACCTTAGAGAAAAGTGGGAGGTAGATTTCCCTGCATTAGACATGGAAGATTGGGAAGAAATGTGGGAATATCCATTTTCACAGTTAGTATCAGCCAGAGATAAATTAGTGCAATTTAAAATACTACATAGGATATACTACACGCCTGTACGCTTACACAGAATTTATCCATCTGTCTCCGCCTCCTGCTGGAGGTGCAGCTCACCATCAGCGGATTTCATTCATATTTTCTGGAATTGTCCTAAGATTGAAACTTTTTGGGTTGATATAACCAAATTTATTTTGACTGTCACCACCATTCCTGTGCCATTGTCTGTAGAGATATGTCTGCTGGGAATAGTCGAACCACTGGCCCAAAGCCGGGCGATCAGAACCCTGCTGGGACTATTATTATACTATGCCCGTAAATCTATAGTACTCAAATGGAAGGCCCCAGCCACACCTACCATAAATTTCTGGAAGAGGTTAGTGAATACGGCTCTACCACTATATAAAGCTACTTACCTGTCACGTGGTTGTGGGAAAAAATTTCACAAAGTATGGGATATTTGGACTGAATCCCAGTCCACTAATGCAGACTCAAGCGATGATTAGTAGCACTCTATTAAGTGTTAAGCACCAGGAATAACTTGGGCGGCATCCCTGATCTCATAAACGTTCCTAGGCTCCTGAGAATATTCTGTGGGGAGGAGGGGGAGTGAGAGTAAGACGGTGTATGGCTATTAGACACTTCATCCTGTGATTAACTACTGAAAGCCTGCAGGGTATAGGTGGAATTAATAGTTTTTGTTTTCTACACATACTACATAGGTGGCTGAGCGTACAGTGGTTTTGTTAGATTGTATAATTTATGTTTTTTTTTTTTTTTTCTTCTCTTTTTCATGTTAGTTTAGTTATAGTAGTGCTTGTGCCTGGGTATGCCCAATAGGCTGTTTTGTTCTGTATTTACCTGAAAATTCTATAAAAACAACTTTAAAAAAAAAAAAAGTCTTTTTTTTTGGGAGCACTGATTTTAATGACGCTTAACCACTTGCCGACCACCTCATGTACATATACATTGGCAGAATGGCATATACAGGCACTTCCATGTACCTGTACGTGCCTGCCTTCCAGCAAGTGGGGGGTCCAATTGAACCACCCCCCCACTGGCGGAGACGGTCCGTTTCGCTTCAGGAGCGATCCGAGATGAGGGTGTGGCCAGTGATTTCTGGCCATCCCCTCGCGATCGCTCCTGGCGAATGAGAAGCTTCCCCTGCCTGTGAACTGTAAACACAGGCAGGAGGAAGTGATGTCACACTCCTTGTGTCGGTCTTTCTGACCGGGACGTGAGCGAGTGAAGACATCAAGTATGTGCACCAACAGTACACTGACATCAGGTACACATAGGCACATTTTTCACCCCCCAGTCACCCCCGATATCACCCCCTGCCCCCCCAGTCACAGTGTCACTGATTGCAGTGGTCATTTATTTACTGATCACTGCATTTATTGTCATTTGTGACTGTAAAAAGTGTCAGGGCAGTTAGCTTTAGGCCCCTTTAGGTCCAAGGTAGCCCCCTACCCCCCCTAACAAAGGTTTAACCCCTTGATTGCCCCCTAGGTAACCCTTTCACCTCCTTTTGCCAGTGTCACCAAGCTAAGATCGTTTTTCTGATCACTGCATTAGTGTCACTGGTGCCGCTAGGTAGCCAGTTATTTTTTTAGGTTAATCGTCAGGTTTATATAGGTTTATAAATAGGTTTATAGGTCAGGTACCCCCATATACAACCTAAATAAAGGTTTTAACCCCCTGATTGCCCCTAGAGTTAACTCTTTCACCAGTGATCACCATGTATAAGTGTCACTGGTGATGCTGGTTAGCCAGTTAGTTATTTAGGTTCCCCGCTAGAATCGAATAATGGTGCTCGATAGTGCACTAAACTAATCTAAACCAATAAAACGTGTGTTAAAATATGGTATGTAAATAACAATTAGTGAATAATATGATGAATAATATAACACCAGGTGATGAGTGAATTAAACAAACTATGAAAAAAAGGTGGTCAAGTGAAAAATATTTTTCAATAATTCCTGCAAAAAAAGTTGAATAACACAAAGTTCCTATAGTGTCCAAAAGAAGCAGTGAAAATTCTTTAAAGTGTTAAACAATCTTCTTAAAGCGGTTCTGCACACACTTCATTCAGTAAATCTCTTTGCCTTCCAAATCAGGCAAAGAGTACTAAATTAAGTGTTTTTTTTTTCACATACCTTGTAATTGCTGCTCTGTCTCTTCAGCGGTGGGCGAGGTCTGTGCGTCGATCCTCGTCATGCCGCACTGTCTCCTGGGATCTGGTGTCATTGATCCCAGGAGTCAGTGCGGACATCCGCCGAAATCTCACGAGATCTACGGGGCTCCTGCCGAAATCTCGCGAGATTTCGGCGAACTTGAGCTACACTTTGCCGTTACTGCGCACGTGCGAGATTGGCACAGTAACGGCGGTGCATGCTGGGCCATAAAGGTGCCTGTGTGGTTTCACATGCCCACAGGCAAGATGGCACCCAGCAGCAACACTTTTTATAAGTGTTTATTTGTGACAAAAACCGGCAGCAGTTCGCTATGAAAACGGAACATGTGAGTGTGGAATTTACATCTCCTAATCCTTCTCATTGCCCCATAAAAAATAAAAAAAATTACAGACAGTGTCACTCCTCTTTAATCTTCCACCACACCGCTGTGATCAATGTTTCCTCTCCCATAAGAAACTCACTCACCAGATCCTAATGCCAGCACTTTCGTGACAGGCAAATGCGCTTATAAGATCATACACAGCAGACCGGTTGATCCTCCACACTATCCAATGCGTGATAGAATTATTCTCCACATGTAAATAAAAAGATGCTCCAATAGTGTAACCCAGTACAAACCACTTTATTAAAATCACAAATAAAACTTCAACCTATTCACTCACATTTTTAGAAAAAAAATCCAGCAAAAGTGAATCAATATCCAACACAGCAAGCTCCACTTCCAAATATCACACTTAGATGGCCTGTAGTCACAATTAAAGCACAATTGACCTTGATCTCACCCTCTCCTCGCTGCCCAGACCCAGGAATAGTTCACCGTCTTCCTGTTCAGCTTACAACGCTAGTAGTTTACTGAAGATGATTGCTGCTCAGCCACGCCCCCGACATGTTTCGTCATTCATAGACTTAATCATGGGGTTCTATTCTATGAATGACGAAACATGTCGGGGCGTGGCTGAGCGGAAATCATCTTCAGTAAACTACTAGCTTTTTTGGTTGGAAGAACTTTGGTTGGAAGCCAAACAGTGAGGACACTGTGTGGAGAGTGAACAAATTTTGCTTTTTGACTGCTGGTGATTGCTGGATTGCATTTTTAGGTTCATTCTGGACCTTTTCCATTTTATCTTCTTAATACCCTTTTCTTCTTACACTTTTTAAACAGTTTTTTTTTTTTTTTTCCTTTCCTTCCTTCAGCTTACTAATTAAGGGGAGTGCCTAATTGCTCCCAGGTGTTTCAGGCCTATATAAGTTTGTGTAGAGCTCATGTGAAATTGCCAGAATTTTGGTTGGAAGCCAAACAGTGAGGACACTGTGGGGAGAGTGAACAAATTTTGCTTTTTGACTGCTGGTGATTGCTGGATTGCATTTTTAGGTTCATTCTGGACCTTTTCCATTTTATCTTCTTAATACCCTTTTCTTCTTACACTTTTTAAACAGTTTTTTTTTTTTTTTTTTTTTCCTTTCCTTCCTTCAGCTTACTAATTAAGGGGAGTGCCTAATTGCTCCCAGGTGTTTCAGGCCTATATAAGTTTGTGTAGAGCTCATGTGAAATTGCCAGAATTTTGGTTGGAAGCCAAACAGTGAGGACACTGTGTGGAGAGTGAACAAATTTTTGCTTTTTGACTGCTGGTGATTGCTGGATTGCATTTTTAGGTTCATTCTGGACCTTTTCCATTTTATCTTCTTAATACCCTTTTCTTCTTACACTTTTTAAACAGTTTTTTTTTTTTTTTTTTTTTCCTTTCCTTCCTTCAGCTTACTAATTAAGGGGAGTGCCTAATTGCTCCCAGGTGTTTCAGGCCTATATAAGTTTGTGTAGAGCTCATGTGAAATTGCCAGAATTTTGGTTGGAAGCCAAACAGTGAGGACACTGTGTGGAGAGTGAACAAATTTTGCTTTTTGACTGCTGGTGATTGCTGGATTGCATTTTTAGGTTCATTCTGGACCTTTTCCATTTTATCTTCTTAATACCCTTTTCTTCTTACACTTTTTAAACAGTTTTTTTTTTTTTTTCCTTTCCTTCCTTCAGCTTACTAATTAAGGGGAGTGCCTAATTGCTCCCAGGTGTTTCAGGCCTATATAAGTTTGTGTAGAGCTCATGTGAAATTGCCAGAATTTTGGTTGGAAGCCAAACAGTGAGGACACTGTGTGGAGAGTGAACAAATTTTGCTTTTTGACTGCTGGTGATTGCTGGATTGCATTTTTAGGTTCATTCTGGACCTTTTCCATTTTATCTTCTTAATACCCTTTTCTTCTTACACTTTTTAAACAGTTTTTTTTTTTTTTTTCCTTTCCTTCCTTCAGCTTACTAATTAAGGGGAGTGCCTAATTGCTCCCAGGTGTTTCAGGCCTATATAAGTTTGTGTAGAGCTCATGTGAAATTGCCAGAATTTTGGTTGGAAGCCAAACAGTGAGGACACTGTGTGGAGAGTGAACAAATTTTGCTTTTTGACTGCTGGTGATTGCTGGATTGCATTTTTAGGTTCATTCTGGACCTTTTCCATTTTATCTTCTTAATACCCTTTTCTTCTTACACTTTTTAAACAGTTTTTTTTTTTTTTTTCCTTTCCTTCCTTCAGCTTACTAATTAAGGGGAGTGCCTAATTGCTCCCAGGTGTTTCAGGCCTATATAAGTTTGTGTAGAGCTCATGTGAAATTGCCAGAATTTTGGTTGGAAGCCAAACAGTGAGGACACTGTGTGGAGAGTGAACAAATTTTGCTTTTTGACTGCTGGTGATTGCTGGATTGCATTTTTAGGTTCATTCTGGACCTTTTCCATTTTATCTTCTTAATACCCTTTTCTTCTTACACTTTTTAAACAGTTTTTTTTTTTTTTTTTTCCTTTCCTTCCTTCAGCTTACTAATTAAGGGGAGTGCCTAATTGCTCCCAGGTGTTTCAGGCCTAGATAAGTTTGTGTAGAGCTCATGTGAAATTGCCAGAATTTTGGTTGGAAGCCAAACAGTGAGGACACTGTGTGGAGAGTGAACAAATTTTGCTTTTTGACTGCTGGTGATTGCTGGATTGCATTTTTAGGTTCATTCTGGACCTTTTCCATTTTATCTTCTTAATACCCTTTTCTTCTTACACTTTTTAAACAGTTTTTTTTTTTTTTTTTTTTTATTCCTTTCCTTCCTTCAGCTTACTAATTAAGGGGAGTGCCTAATTGCTCCCAGGTGTTTCAGGCCTATATAAGTTTGTGTAGAGCTCATCGTGAGCCTGCTCATCTTTGAGACTGGTTGAACTCTGTCCAAGTGGAACTTGTCTAAGTGGTGAGTTAAAACCAGGAGTTTATAACAGGAGGTTGTAACAGGGGTCATAGTACCTGTGCAGGGTAAGTACCTGAGTGTGGTCTGAGTAGTGTGTGTGGATTGTTAGTACCTGTGTATTGTCTTGTTGAGTATTAGTGTCAGGAAGCTAGTTGTTAGGTAATTTGGACTGGGTATAAACTCTAATCCTCATTAAATTTATAGGTACGATGCCCGGCGGGTGTGGAGAGGCAACTCGGTGTACATCTTGCGGCATGTATGCATTCCTTGATCATCTGATCGAGGGTGAATACTGCTGTGCAAAATGTAAGCACATTGTTTCCCTGGAAGCCCAGGTTCTGAATCTGGGGAAGCAACTGTCAGCACTGAGAAGTCCCTCCATACTAAAGGAGAGCCGGGAACGTACATGGCAGGTGCCGGCAGGGGCCAGCACAGAGGTGGGTGGAGACAGAGGTGAAGGCACTAGAAAATAGTAGATGGGTGACAGTCAGGAAGGGTAGAGGGGGAAGGGCCAGGGAGGCCGATCCAGGGCTGGAGCATCCCAATAAGTATGCTCCATTGAGTGACATTGGTGATACCAGTCAGGGACCAGCACTGCTGGAGCTGAGGGACTCTCCTAGCTGCCAGGGGAAGAACTCCTCCAGTGAGATTGGGGGAGGAGCAAAGGGAAAGGAAAGACAGATTCTGGTGATAGGGGACTCAATTCTTAGAAGGACAGAGAGGGCAATCTGTAACAAAGACCTGAAGCGCCGAACTGTATGTTGTCTACCGGGCGCTCGGGTTCGGCACATCACGGATCTGGTGGACAGATTACTGGGAGGGGCTGGGGAAGACCCGGCTGTCATGGTGCACGTTGGCACCAATGACAAAGTCAGAGGCAGATGGAGTGTCCTAATAAACAATTTTAGGGAATTGGGAGCTAAATTGAGGAAAAGGACCTCCAAGGTAGTATTCTCAGGAATAATACCGGTACATCGAGCCACACCAGAAAGGCAGAGGGAGATTAGGGAAGTAAACAAGTGGCTGAAGAGCTGGTGTAGAAAGGAGGGGTTTGGGTTCCTGGAGGACTGGGACGACTTCTCAGTCGATAACCGGTACTATAGAAGGGACGGACTGCACCTAAATGAGGAGGGTGCAGATCAGCTGGGAATAAGGATGGCCAAAAAGTTAGAGGGGTTTTTAAACTAAGCGATGGGGGGGAGGGGCCAGAGATAGGAATAGTCAGCGTGGAACATATTCCAGAGGGTAATATTAGGGGCATTAGTGGTAGGGTAACTAAAGCACATAAACCCAAGGTAAATATAGTAGAAAGTCCTAGTTGCAATCTCGGAACACCCAAGAGGGTAGTATGTGACTGGTCAAAATATAGTAATGCATTAAAGTGTTTGTTCACCAATGCCAGAAGTCTGCCAAGCAAAATAGGTGAGTTGGAAGCTCTGGTGCATCAGGAGAGCTATGATGTAATCGGTATTGCTGAAACTTGGCTGCAGTCCTCACATGACTGGGCTATAAATATTCCTGGCTTTGCACTCTTTCGGAAAGACAGAGTTAAAAGGAAAGGTGGAGGGGTCTGTCTGTATGTGAGAAGTGATCTCAAAGCGAGTGTGAAAGAGGACCTGGGGGATGGAGAGTGTGATGAGTCTGAAGCATTATGGGTGGAACTGCATACAGATGTGCGTAGTTCAAAGTTAATCATTGGAGTTTGTTATAGACCACCCAATGTTAATGAGGAGGTGGATACTCAGCTCCTTGCTCAAATAGAAAGGGCTGCAAGGGCTGGGACAGTGATAATAATGGGGGATTTTAACTACCCAGAAATTGACTGGAATAATGGCACTGCTGGGACAGTTAAAGGACAAAAATTTATAAACCTATTACAGGACAATTTTATGGTCCAGTTCATTGAGGCCCCAACCAGGAATGATGCTCTGCTGGATCTGGTAATCTCAAACCATGCAGAGCATATTACTAATGTTCAGATAAAGGAGCATCTGGGTAGCAGTGACCATAACATGATTTCATTTGTTAGCTGTAAGCAAAAATCACATACAGGAAAGATAAAAACACTTAATTTCAAGAGGGCAAATTTTCCAAGGATGAGGGCTGCTCTCCAGAACTTAGACTGGGAGAGAATATTGGCAACAATGGGCACAGAACAGAAATGGGGATTCTTCAAAAAGACTGTTTGTGAACTCACTGCAAAGTATATTCCCATGGGCAATAAATTTAAAAGGCTAAAAATAAAACCTATGTGGCTCACGGCCAAAGTTAAAAAAGCTATAAACTATAAGAAAAGAGCTTTTAAAAAATATAAAAATGAAGGATCACTAGTGTCATTTAAATGTTACAAAGAACATAACAGAATATGTAAAAAGGAAATCAAGGATGCAAAAATTCAAAACGAAAGACAGATTGCAAAAGATAGTAGGACAAACCCCAAAAAATTCTTCAAATATATTAATAGTAAAAAGGTCAAGTCTGAGCATGTAGGCCCTTTACAAAATAATCTAGAGTGGGTGACTGGGGACAAAGAGAAGGCTAATTTATTAAATACTTTCTTCAGCTCTGTGTATACAAAGGAGCATGGGGGAGCTCATGTCCACAATGGGGGTGGTAGTGACACAGCCCTAAATCCACAATGGCTCAAAAGTGATATGGTCCAGAAATATTTAGACAGAATAAAGGTGGATAAAGCACCTGGACCTGATGGCATCCACCCACGGATCCTAAAAGAATTGAGCTCTGTAATTTCAAAGCCATTGTATCTAATTTTTAGGGAATCATTAATGACAGGAATAGTACCACTGGATTGGCGCAGGGCGAACGTGGTGCCTATATTTAAAAAGGGAACAAAGTCTTTACCAAGTAACTATAGACCTGTTAGTTTAACTTCTATAGTTGGGAAGATACTGGAGAGATTATTAAAAGACCACATAGACGAGTTCTTGCAGGAAAAAAATATTTTAAGCAACAGACAGCATGGGTTCATGAAAGACAGAAGTTGTCAGACAAACCTCATTTCTTTTTATGAGGTGGTAAGTAAAACCTTGGACAGAGGCGTGGCTGTGGACGTGGTATACTTGGATTTTGCAAAAGCGTTCGATACAGTTCCCCACACACGGCTCATGTGTAAGGTAAGGTCTACAGGTTTGGAAATATCGGTTTGTAAATGGATAGAAAACTGGCTAAAAGACAGAATTCAGAGAGTCGTGGTTAATGATTCTTACTCTGAATGGGCTAAGGTTATCAGTGGTGTACCCCAAGGTTCAGTGCTGGGACCCTTACTTTTTAATATCTTTATAAATGATATTGGGTCTGGGATCAAAAGTAACATTTCTGTCTTTGCAGATGACACCAAGCTATGCAGTGGAATAACGTCCTTACAGGAGGTCTCCAATTTACAAGCCGACCTCAATGCTCTGTCAAATTGGGCGACTATGTGGCAGATGAGGTTTAATGTTGATAAATGTAAAGTTATGCACTTGGGGGCTAAGAATATGCATGCATCATACATGCTAGGGGGAGTACAACTGGGGGAATCCGTAGTGGAGAAGGATCTGGGGGTTTTGGTAGATCATAAACTCAATAATAGCATGCAATGCCAAGCTGCGGTTTCCAAAGCGAGCAAAGTCCTTTCTTGTATTAAGAGAGGTATGGACTCCAGAGAGAGAGAGATATCATTTTGCCCCTGTTCAAATCATTAGTAAGACCTCATCTGGAATATGCAGTTCAGTTTTGGGCACCAGTTCTCAAAAAGGATATTGGGGAACTGGAGAAAGTGCAGAGAAGGGCAACCAAACTGATAAGAGGCATGGAGGAGCTCAGCTATGAGGAAAGATTAGAGGAACTGAATTTATTCACCCTTGATAAGAGGAGATTAAGGGGGGATATGATCAACATGTATAAATATATAAGGGGTCCATATAGTGAACTTGGTGTTGAGTTATTCACTTTACGGTCAACAAAGAGGACAAGGGGGCACTCTTTACGTCTAGAGGAGAAGAGATTTCATCTCCAAATAAGGAAAGGTTTCTTCACAGTAAGAGCTGTGAAAATGTGGAATAGACTCCCTGCAGAGGTGGTTCTAGCCAGCTCAGTAGATTGCTTTAAGAAAGGCCTGGATACTTTCCTAAATGTACATAATATAACTGGGTACTGACATTTATAGGTAAAGTTGATCCAGGGAAAATCCGATTGCCTCTCGGGGGATCAGGAAGGAATTTTTTTCCCATGCTTTAGCAAATTGGAGAATGCTCTGCTGGGGTTTTTTTTGCCTTCCTCTGGATCAACTGTGGGTATAGAATGGGGTATATGGGATTGTATTTATATATATATATATATATATATATATATATATATATATATATATATATATATATATATATATATATATATATATATATATATATATATATATATATATATATATATATATATATATTTATATATATATATATATATATATATATATATATATTTTTTTTTTTTTTTTGTTTAATTTGTGGTTGAACTGGATGGACTTGTGTCTTTTTTCAACCTAACTAACTATGTAACTAGCGTTGTAAGCTGAACAGGAAGACGGTGAACTATTCCTGGGTCTGGGCAGCGAGGAGAGGGTGAGATCAAGGTTAATTGCACTTTACACCTTGAGTCCACCGTGACTACAGGCCATCTAAGTGTGATATTTGGAAGTGGAGCTTGCTGTGTTGGATATTGATTCACTTTTGCTGGTTTTTATTTCTAAAAAATGTGAGTGAATAGGTTGAAGTTTTATTTGTGATTTTAATAAAGTGGTTTGTACTGAATTACACTATTGGAGCACCTTTTTATTTACATGTGGAGAATAATTCTATCACGCATTGGATAGTGTGGAGGATCAACCGGTCTGCTGTGTATGATCTTATAAGCGCATTTGCCTGTCACGAAAGTGCTGGCATTAGGATCTGATGAGTGAGTTTCTTATGGGAGAGGACATTGATCACAGTGGTGTGGTGGAAGATTGTTTAACACTTTAAAGAATTTTCACTGCTTCTTTTGGACACTATTTGAACTTTGTGTTATTCAACTTTTTTTACAGGAATTATTGAAAAATATTTTTTCACTTGACCACTTTTTTCTCATAGCTTGTTTAATTCACTCATCACCTGGTGTTATATTATTCATCATATTATTCACTAATTGTTATTTACATACCATATTTTAACACACGTTTTATTGGTTTAGATTAGTTTAGTGCACTATCGAGCGCCATTATTTGATCTGAGTCTAGCTAGGATCTTAGTTTGAATACGTATACATTTCTATTTTTTAAGTGGCAGCTGTAGTCTAGATAGGAGTTTATACTCTGGCGAAGTGGTGGGCATTTGAACAGGGGCGGATTATTCAAATTCCTATTTTTGTTATCATTTAGGTTCCCCGTCAGGTTTTTATATAGTGTCAGGTACCCCCATATATTGCCTAATAAAGGTTTTAACCCCCTGATTGCCCCTAGTTAACCCTTTCACCAGTGATCACCGTATATCTGTTACAGGTGACGCTGGTTAGTTCGTTTTTTATAGTATCAGGGCACCCGCCATTTATTACCCAAATAAAGGTTTAACCCCCTGATCGCTCGGCGGGTGATATCAACTAGGTTTTAGGGTCAGATAAGGTCTGCGTCGCCCCAGGTTAGTGCCAGTACCGCAAACACCCACGCGCAAAGCATACACCTCCCTTAGTGGTATAGTATCTGAACAGATCAATATCTGATCTGATCAGATCTATACTAGCGTCCCAGAAGTTTAGGGTTCCAAAAAACGCATTGTTAGCGGGATCAGCCCAGATACCTGCTAGCACCTGCGTTTTCCCTCTCCGCCCAGCCCAGCCCAGCCCACCCAAGTGCAGTATCGATTGATCACTGTCACTTACAAAACACTAAACACATAGCTGCAGCGTTCGCAGAGTCAGGCCTGATCCCTGCGATCGTTAACAGTTTTTTTTGGTAGCGTTTTGATACAGGCGCTGACAGCCTAGGTGCTTTTTTACCTGTGAATC
Source organism: Lithobates sylvaticus (assembly GCA_028564925.1). Classification (NCBI taxonomy): domain Eukaryota; kingdom Metazoa; phylum Chordata; class Amphibia; order Anura; family Ranidae; genus Lithobates; species Lithobates sylvaticus. Next base: position 186,140,508 of record CM053031.1, on the reverse strand, counting down.
TCACTAGTGTACCACTAAATTTAGAGCCCAAAATGGCAAATCGAAAGTACACTAGTGAAGAGGCCTACACGTTTTTATGAGCATGACAGATAGTGAAGAGGAGGTCACTCATCTGTCAGAATAAGGCTCAGAATACGATCCTGTAGACGACAGTGGCTCCATGACAGATAGTTCTGATGACGGAGTTGTGGTCCCTGCTAAGGTCAGGCATACCCGATCCCGATCTTCTGCTGTTGTTGAGATGAAATAACCGCAGGTCCCTCGTATGGAGCAGAGAAAGACTAGTGCCGCTATTCCCTCTGGTGAACTGGCAAGCACCAGCGGCCTAGTACACCCTGGACGTACATCCAGCACTGCAGTAACACTTGGTGACGTGGCAAGTCCCATAAGACAGTTCAAGCTGGCGAGGTGGCAAGCACAAGTAGTGTCCCGCTGCCACCAAGAAGAAGACAAAGGCAGGCCCGTCACACCCATAGTGTCCTTCCTGCAGAATTCGCCAATCCTGATTGGGTGCCCACCACTTCTGCAGAACCCGTACTTCCCCCATTTACTGGCCAACTCGGTATTCAGGTAGAAACAGCTGATTTTAAGCCACTTGATTTTTATTTGCTGTTTTTCACAGAAGATCTCTATAGATCTATTGTGGACCAAAATCATTTATATGCTGGTCATCACATCGCCGCTAATACCCAGTTGCCTTCCCTTGCCAGAGATTGGAAACCAATTACGGTTTCCGAATTTAAGACCTTTCTGGGCCTTTCCCTCAACATGGGCACACATAAATTCACGACGCTGCAGACTTATTGGTCCACCCGCCCAGTCGACCATATGCCCGTGTTCTCTGCCTCCATGTCCAAGAAACGAAACGAGCAGATCTTGCAGTTCATGCACTTTAATGACAATGAACTTTGTATTCCTCGTGGAGACCCTGCATACGATCAGCTCTACAAAATTCGGCCCCTCATAAACCATTTCAACCAACGTTTTGCAGCCTTGTTTACTCCCAATCAAGTTGTCTGCGTTGATGAGTCCCTGATTACATTTTCTGGCCACTTGTCTTTCAAACAGTACCTTCCCAGCAAGCGTGCCAGATACGGGATCAAGCGCTATACGTTTTGTGACAGGGCAACAGGCTATGTATGGAGCTTTACGGTTTATGAGGGAAAAGATAGTTATGTAGAGCCGGAGAACTGCCCAGATTACATAGGGAGTGCTGGCAAGATAGTGTGGAACTTGGTGTCACCCTTATTGTCACCCTTATTCGGAAAGGAGTACCACTTGTACGTGGACAATTACACGAGTTTAGTCATTTGTTTGATCAGCAGATTGGAGCATGTGGCACCGAGTCCCGTCTTAGGCTGGGGGAGAGAGCCTGCTTGCAGTGTAATAACTTGCTCGCTATAAAGTGGAGGTATAATAAGAATGTTTTCGTTCTTACCTCCCTTCACGCAGACACGACAGTCCAAATTCGTATGGCGGCTGGTGTTGTGGAGAAACCCCTCTGTGTCCACGAATATAACCAAAATATGGGAGGGGTGGACCTTAACGACCAGTTGTTGGCGCCGTATCTAGTTGCCCGTAAGGCCAGACGCTGGTACAAAAAAGTGTCTGTTTACTTATTACAATTGGCTTTGCTGAACGCTCATGTGTTATACAGAGCTTCAGGCGGGACTTTATCCTCCCTTGAATTCCAGGAAGAGATTGTCACAGACCTTCTGTATCCAGACGGTTCTGCACCTCACCATTCCCAACCAAATGCAGTTAGCCGGCTGCATGAGAGGCATTTTCCTTATGCCCTCCCGAGTACCCCTACCCAACGAGCCCCCCAAAAAAGATGTCGTGTCTGTAGCAAGCACGGATCTAGGCGTGACACCCGTTATTATTGTCCACGCTGTCCTGACAATCCTGGTCTTTGCATTGGTGAATGTTTTGAACGCTACCACACACTAGTGAAGTTTTAGCGTAGGGTACAGCATTTCACAGGCTAGGATACACTTACACAGGGTCTCCCAAGATGCCATTGCATTTTGAGACCCGAACCTTTATAGTTGTTAAAATTACAGTTACAAAAAAAAAAGTGTAAAAAAAAAAAAAAAAAAAAGTACAAAAAATAAAACCCCCCAAAAAATTATAAAATAATAAAAAAAAAAATATATAGTTGTTGTTTTATTGTTCTCTCTCTCTCTCTATTGTTGCTCTTTTTTTACTGTATTCTAGTCTGCAATGTTTTTTTTTTTTTTTTAATTCTTTATTTATTCGAAATTTTTTCCACATATAAAAATAAAGGTCAATAGTTTTGTATTTACAGAATCATCAGTTTATAGTTCGCTCACATCCTATTGAAAATGTCCACATTTTCCCCATCCCCCTCCTCCCCTGCCACCCCCCCCCCTTCTCCCTGGGCACCTAGCTCGGTTCCTATCTCTATTCTTTGTTCCTCTATTTCGTCCTTACGCTCGGCTGTTATTGGGTCATTACTTCCACGTATTTCCACGACTTTTTGAACGCTCTCCAACTGTCCCACTTATCCCTATGATCTCTCCCTAATTCATCTTTCCTCTCTGGGTCTAATCTATCCAAATTATAGCTGTTGTTTACGCCTGATATCCAGTCTTGCATTTTAGGACTTTCCATTTCCTGCCATTTTTTTGGTATGAGACTTTTAGCTACATTTATCATGATGGAGACAACAGACTCTCTGTATTGCTTAACCACTTTCAGACCGGACCAATTTGCAGCCAAAGGACCAGGCCCCTTTTTGCGATTCGGCACTGCGTCCCTTTAACTGACAATTGCGCGGCCGTGCGACGTGGCTCCCAAACAAAATTTACGTCCTTTTTTTCCCACAAATAGAGCTTTCTTTTGGTGGTATTTGATCGCCCCTGCGGTTTTAATTTTTTGCGCTATAAACAAAAATAGAGCGACAATTTTTAAAAAAATGCATTATTTTTTACATTTTGCTATAATAAATATCCCCCAAAAATATATAAAAAAAACATTTTTTTTTCCTCAGTTTAGGCCAATACGTATTCTTCTACATATTTTTGGTAAATAAGCGATTATTGATCGGTTTGCGCAGAAGTTATAGCGTTTACAAAATAGGGGATAGTTTTATAGCATTTTTATTAATAATTTTTTTTTATTAGTAATGGCGGCGATCTGCGTTTTTTTTTTGTGACTGCGACATTATGGCGGACACATCGGACATTTTTGACACCATTGTCATTTATACAGCAATCAATGCTATTTAAATGCATTGATTCCTGTATAAATGACACTGGCAGTGAAGGGGTTAACCACAAGGGGGCAGTGTAAGGGTTAAGTATGCCTAGGGGTGTGTTTCTTACTGTGGGGGGGCGTGGCTGTCAGCTAGTGAATGCTGATCTCTGCTCCAATTACAGGGAGCAGAGATCGGCGTCACTAGTTGCTAGGCAGAACGGGGAGATGCTGTTTATCTCGGCATTTCCCCGTTCAGCCGTCCCGTGAGACGATCGCGGGGGTCCCCGCGGTGATCGAGTCCGCGGGGACCGCGACCGGACTCACGGGGGTCCCAACCGGCGTGGGAGCGCGCCGCTCCCGGCGCGCTCCCGATGGCATGGACAGGCAGAAAGGAGGGACTTATATATACGCCCTCCTGCCTGTCCCTGCCATTCTGCCGACGTATATCGTCGTGCGCCAGTCGGCAAGTGGTTAACCGGGTCCTCTACTCCATGGAACAGGCATATCCAAGGGTCTTCTGGTATTTCTTGATTAGTGATTACCTTTATTAATTTTAGGACCTCTTTCCAGTATTGCTTAATTACAGGACAGTCCCACCATAAGTGGGCCATTGTCCCTACTATGTTACAACCTCTTCAGCAGTTCGGGGATTTCCCCAGTTGAAATTTGCTTATCTTTTCAGGGGTGGCATACCACCTTGCTAGACATTTAAAGTTCATCTCTGCCGTCCTAGTGTCTGCAGCAGAGTTATGTGTTAGCTGAATTTTTTTTTATCTATGGTGTATTTGTTTCTTTGTGTCCCTAGTTCCTGTTCCCATTTCATAATGTATGGTGGGACCTCCTCCTTCACACTATTTAGGATTTTGTATGTTCGAGCTATGTTGTTACATGATTTCCCCCTCTCGCATAAAGCCTCAAGAGGTCTAAGCTCCTCCACTTCCCTTAATGGGAGAGTAATTTCTCTGTAAAGTGTTTTAATTGGAGGTACCCCCACTCATTTATCTCCATTAAATCAGTGTTCATTTTCAAATCTTTGTATGTGCTTATTTCCCCCTCGTCAGTATATCTTTTAACTGTGCAGTGTCTTTTTTTATCCAATTCCCCGCTATTGATTTTTTTCCCGGTGGAAAATATTCATTATTTTTTAAATAAATAAATGGTGAATTATATGTCTAATTTTGTTGTTTATGTACCTTATCCCATATTTTAAATACATTGTATGTTAAAACGTGTGTATTTGCCCCCAACATCGTGAACTGTGAGGGATTCCAGATTTCCCTTCCTAATTGTGAACCACTCATTATATTTTCTAGTTTAACCCATCTTCTTTCATTACCTTCCTTAGCCCATCCCACCACCTGTGAGAGTATAAATGCATTATAATTAGGGTTGAGTGAACCCGAACTGTAAAGTTCGGGTCCGTACTGGACTTTTGGGTGTTCGGGACCCGGACCCGAACCCGAACTATTGGCTGTAAGTTCGGGTTCGGGTCCGGTGTTCGGCGCTGTATTGGTGCCTTTTTAACAGCTGCAGGGCAGCCAATCGACGATCGTTTCACTAGTGTGCCCTTAGAAGCCATCACAGCCATGCCTACTAATGGCATGGCTGTGATTGGGCAGTGCAGCATGTGACCCAGCCTCTATATATAGTACACACACACAGCATACAGCGTCATTCTGCTATAGACAGAGCTATAGACAGGTTCCTGTGCTGCTGAGAGGATTTTAGGAGTTAGTGTGATTGTCAGTCAGGCAGTCAGCATTCCTTAAAGTGGAAGTAAAGTCACATTTTCCACTTTCACCTACAGGTAAGCCTGTAATGAGGCTTACCTGTAGGTACAAAAAATATCTCCTAAACCTTTACGGTTTAGGAGATATTCCCCGTGCAATACGCCGCTGACTGCAGCGGCGCATGCGCACGGGGGATTCTCGTCTGAAAGGCCGGCAGAATACGAACCCTGCCGGGACGAAGTCTCCCGTGCGCATGCGCGGGAGTGACGACATCGCGGCTCCAGCCACTCACAGCGCTGGAGTCGCGATACCCGGAAGACACGCCGAGGCAACATGTCAGCGACCTCGGCGTGGACCAGGTGAGTTACCGACGCCTCGTTCTAAGGTAAGTATTTCATAATGAGCTAGTATGCGGTGCATACTAGCTCATTATGCCTTTTCCCTTACAGGTGTAAAAAAAAAAAAAAAAGTCAGCGGGTTTACTCCCGCTTTAACTTTGCTTCTAATTAGTTAGATCAGTGAGCGATCTACATAGCTAGTGTAGAGTAGGGAGTTTCTTTATTAAGCAAAAGAAAAAGGCAGAGAGAATTATTGAAGAGATTCCTAAATCAATTGTACCCTGGCTGGGGTGCAGTGCACAGTCTTTTAACAGTGCCATGAGGCCAGTGCCAGACAAAATATAAAAGTTTTACCTGCAAGCTCAGTGCACCATTAGGACCAACACTGCATATACTAAGAGATACACCATAGTCTGTGTATATTCTGCTATTGGAAAAACATTGCATAAAAATTAAATTTTGCTTTTTTTTCCCAATAGCATTTTCTGCATGTTCATACATACACGCTGTAGACAGTATCCGTGTATTCTGATATTGCAAAAACATTGCAAAAAAATTTAATTTTGCTGTGTTTTTTTTTTTTCCTATTTTTTTTTTTTCCCAATAGCATTTTCTGCGTGTTCATACATACACGCTGTAGACACTATCCGTGTATTCTGATATTGCAAAAACATTGCAAAAAAATAAAATTTTGCTGTGTTTTTTTTTCCCAATAGCATTTTCTGCGTGTTCATACATACACGCTGTAGACACTATCCGTGTATTCTGATATTGCAAAAACATTGCAAAAAAATTTAATTTTGCAGTGTTTTTTTTTCCCAATAGCATTTTCTGCGTTTTCATAAACGCTTTACATACTGTCCGTGTATTCTGATATTGGAAAAACATTGCAAAAAAATTTAATTTTGCAGTGTTTTTTTTCTTCCCAATAGCATTTTCTGCATTTTCATAAACGCTTTACATACTGTCCGTGTATTCTGATATTGGAAAAACATTGCAAAAAAATTTAATTTTGCAGTGTTTTTTTTCTTCCCAATAGCATTTTCTGCGTTTTCATAAACGCTTTACATACTGTTCGTGTATTCTGATATTGGAAAAACATTGCAAAAAATTTTAATTTTGCAGTGTTTTTTTTTTTTTCCCCAATAGCATTTTCTGCGTGTTCATAAATGCTTTAGACACTGTACGTGTATTCTGCTATATACAAAAACACCCATTTAGAGCGAGATCATAAATTTTGAAAATATGAGGAGATCATCAAAGAGGGGACGTGGCCCGGGTCGTGGTGCTGCTGGTGGCGCTCCTGTTGCAGGGAGAGGACGTGGTCGATCTGTGCCAGCTACACGCACTAGTGAAACACCTTCCTCAGGTGCGAGTAGGCGACAGAGCCTGCAGCAGTATTTTGGCGCGCCTAATGAGGCTGTACGAATGTTGAGGCCAGGACAAGTACAGGCGATAGTAGATTGGGTTGCTGCTGACAGTGCCTCCGGTTCTTTCACATTGTCTCCCACCCAGTCTCCTGATGAAAGTTCAGAGTTGGCACCTGCAGCTGATGTCCATCAATCTTTCACCTCACCCCCTTGCAAATCAGCCAATCAGTCTGAGCCCCAAATCATGCAGCAGTCTCTTCTGCTTTTTGATGACCCTGTTAGCAGGGTTTCCCAGGGCCATCCACCTAGCCCTGCCCCAGAAGTGGAAGAGATTGTGTGCACCGATGCCAAACCACTTATGTTTCATGATGAGTACATGGGAGGACCATCGCAGCACGTCTTGGATGATGACGAAACACAGGTGCCAACTGCTGCTGCTTTTGCCATTGTGCAGACCGACAAGGAGGGAAGGGGTGAATTTTGGGTGGAAGATGATGTGGAGGACGATGAGGTCCTTGACCCCACATGGAATCAACGTCATGCAGATGACCAGTGTAGTTCAGAGGAAGAGATGGTGGTCGCACAGAGCCACCAGCACAGCAGAAGAGGGAGCAGGGTGCAAAAGTGGAGAGTCCGTCCCCTAGACAGTACGTCTGCTACTGCTCAACGCAGCAAGGGACCGAGCACACCAAAGCCAGGTGCAAGGAGTTCCCGAGCATGGCAGTTCTTCAGACAATGTCCTGATGACAAGACACGAGTGGTTTGCACGCTGTGCAATCAGAGCTTGAAGCGAGGCATAAACGTTCTCAACCTGAGCACAACCTGCATGACCAGGCATCTAAGTGCAAAGCACGAGATGCAGTGGAGTAGACACCTCAAAAACCAAGAAAGGTCTCTGGCTCCTCCTGCTTCCTCTTCTGCTGCAGTCTCTGCCTCTTCATCCACCTCTGTAGTGACAGTGACACCTGCCAACCCGCAAACAGAGGATCTGCCAGCAACACTACAACCTGGGTCACCAACCATCTCCACAATGTCCCATGGAAGCTTTCAGCTCTCTATTTCCCAAACACTGGAGCGGAAGAGGAAGTACCCCCCTAGCCACCCGCGATCCCTGGCCCTGAATGCCAGCATTTCAAAATTCCTCGCCTTTGAAATGCTGTCATTCCGTCTGGTGGAGACGCAGAGTTTTAAAAGGCTGATGTCATTGGCTGTCCCACAGTACGTCGTGCCCAGCCGCCACTACTTTTCCAGACGAGCTATCCCTTCCCTGCACAACCAAGTGGGGGACAAAATCAGGTGTGCACTGCGCAACGCCATCTGTGGCAAGGTCCACCTAACTACGGATGCGTGGACCAGTAAGCACGGTCAGGGACGTTATATCTCCCTAACTGCACACTGGGTAAATGTAGTGGCGGCTGGGCCTGAGGCGGATAGCACTTTGGCGCATGTCCTTCCACCACCGAGGATTGCAGGGCACTTCAGTTTGCCTCCTGTTGCTAACTCCTCCTACTCCGCCTCCTCATCCTCTACCGCCTCCTCATCCGGTCAGCGTAACACCTTCACCACCAACTTCAGCACAGCCAGGGCTAAACGACAGCAGGCAGTTTTAAAACGTTCCTGTTTGGGGGAAAAACCCCACACCGCGCAGGAGTTGTGGAGGGACATGGAACAACAGACCGATGAGTGGTTGGTGGCAGTGAGCCTCAAGCCCGGCCTGGTGGTGTGCGATAATGGGCGAAATCTCGTAGCAGCTCTGGGCCTTGCCGGTTTGACGCACATCCCTTGCCTGGCGCATGTGCTGAACTTGGTGGTCCAGAGGTTCCCTTAAGAATTACCCCGATATGCCAGAGCTGCTGCAGAAAGTGCGGGCCGTCTGTGCGCACTTTCGGCGTTCTCACCCTGCTGCGGCTCGCCTGTCAGCGCTGCAGTGTAACTTCGGCCTTCCCGCTCACCGTCTCATATGTGACGTGCCCACAAGGTGGAACTCCACCTTGCACATGCTTGCAAGACTGTGCGAGCAGCAGCAGGCGATAGTGGAGTTTCAGCTGCAGCACGCACGCGTGAGTCGCTCTGCGGAACAGCACCACTTCACCGCCAATAACTGGGCCTCCATGCGAGACCTGTGTGCCTTGTTGCGCTGTTTCGAGTACTCCACCAACATGGCCAGTTCTCAGCGTTACTATCCCAGTTCTATGCCTCCTTGAAAAAACTCTTCAGGCGATGATGGAAGAGGATGTGGCACAGGATGAGGAGGAGGAGGAGGAGGAGGAGGAGGAGGAAGAGGGTTCATTTCCAAGGCTTTCAGGGCAGTTTTTACAAGTGGCTACGAGGGTGGGTTCCTGCACCAACAAGCGCCAGGTACACAATTGTCTGGCAGCAAGGGCACAGTTCTGGAGGATGACGAGGTGGAGGATGAGGAGGAGATGGAGGAGGAGGAGGAACCATGTTCACAGCAGGGTGGCACCCAGACCAGCTCATGTCCATCACTGGTGCGTGGCTGGGGGGATACAGAGGACACAGACGATACACCTCCCACAGAGGACATCTTTTCCTTGCCTCTGGGCAGCCTGGCACACATGAGCGATTACATGCTGCAGTGTCTCCGCAACGACCGCCGAGTTGCCCACATTTTAACTGGTGCTGATTATTGGGTGGCCATCCTGCTGGATCCCCGTTACAAGGACAACGTGTCGTCCTTAATTACCTCACTGGAGCGTGATCGTAAGATGCGCGAGTACAAGCGCACGCTGGTAGACGCGCTGCTGGTGGCATTCCCACTTGGAAGCGGGGGTACGGTGGAAGCACAAGGCGAAGGAAGACGAGGAGGAAGAGGTCGCCAATGCAGCCGGGGCACCGCCAGCACCTTGCAAGGCAGGGTTAGCATAGACGGAATGTGGAAAAGCTTTGTCAGCACGCCACAATAACCAGCACCACCAGCTGAGATGGAACGTCTTAGCAGGAGGCAGCATTTCACCAACATGGTGGAGCAGTATGTGTGCACACGCCTACACGTACTGCATAACGGGTCTGCCCCCTTCAACTTCTGGGTCTCCAAATTGGGCACATGGCCTGAGCTTGCCCTTTACGCCTTGGAGGTGCTGGCCTGCCCTGCCGCCAGTGTATTATCTGAACGTGTATTTAGCACGGCAGGGGGCGTTATCACAGACAAGCGCAGCCGCCTGTCCAGAGCCAATGTGGACAAGCTCACGTTCATTAAAATGAACCAGGCATGGATCCCACAGGACTTGGCCGTACCTTGTGCAGAATAGACACATATACCGGTGTTCTGACGAAAAAACTGTCTTGCTATCGGATAGTGTCCGGCCACTTACTGCGCAGGTGCAGTGCTTGCGCAGTACGGAGGACAAGGAGTTTCACAAATTCTCCAAAGATGAACGTCTCCTGCGCAGTGAGTGTAGGTTCAAGCCCGACCATCCAAGTGGACATACGGTAGCACATAGTAACAGGGCCCCTCACGGGCTCGCTTGGCTAGGCTTCAACCTCGGATGATGTGGCTTGAACCTGGAGCCACCGCGCATCGTCTTCGGAGAGTTTCGAAATCCCCTTGTCCTACGTACTGAGCAAGCGCAGTACAGGGCCGACACTATGCGACGGGGGACAGAATTCGACACATGGGACAGAATTCGACACATCATTCACCACTAGCCTTACCCAGCCATTGTTGTATTTTTGAACCAGTGTTGGCTACCTCGTCCTCCTCCACCGCCACTTCCACCTACACCGCCACATCCACCGCCACCTCAACCTCCTACTCCATTTGAATTTCGTCCTCCTAGGTCAACATTATAATTTTTTCATTTTTTTTTTTAATTTCCAAGTATTTTATTTTCCCACTATCTTATCCATTAAATTGAATAATTTTTTCCAGAAAGTGCGTATTCTGGGGTATTCCCACCATATGTGCGGCATCGTGCCGTTGAGTTTCTGAGGTTCTTAATGACTTCCTGTACCTCTTCTGCTGAGAAGGGGGCCTCCAGCATTTTTTTTTTTATGTTATTTTAAGTTATTTCCCTATCCACATTTGTTTGCAGATCACTTGCCATGCTCTTAACAATATTTTATTGCCATTTGCAGCCCTCTAGCCCTTTCCATGACCTTTTTACAGCCATTTTAGTGTTCAAAAGTCCGGGTCCCCATTGACTTCAATGGGGTTCGGAGTTTGGGGTCAAGTTCGGGTCAAGTTCGGTCCCGAACCCGGATTTTTTTCTGAAGTTCGGCCGAACCCGCCGAACCCGAACATCCAGGTGTCCGCTCAACTCTAATTATAATATTTTTTGATATCTGGGACGGCGAGACCCCCCTGTTTTTTCCCCCCTTTCTAATATGGCCAACGCTATCCTCGGTTTTTTGTTTTGCCATATGCATTTCATGAGAATCGATTTTACCATTTTAAAATATACTTGTGAGAGTGGGATTGGTAGCATCTGGAACTTATATAAAATCTTTGGCATTATGACCATCTTAATTGCATTGATACGCCCGATCCAGGACAGAGGTCGAGTCATTTTTTTTTTGTCTCCATATATTTAATAAAGTTTATTAAATAGGTTTTCCTCAGAGAACTTGTTAATCTTATTCCTAAGTATTTTAAGCTATTCTTCCAAGGGAAGAGGAATGCCGTTTTCAAGTTCTCTTCTTCTTGTCTATTCAGGTTGATCTTCATAATTTCTGATTTGCTCATGTTAATTTTAAAGTTTGAGATATCGCCGTATGATTTCAAGATTTTCAAGATGTTTGGTACTGTGGTCCCAGGTTCCGAGATGAAAAATAGAACTTCATCTGCAAAAGCTGCCAATTTGTGTTCTTCGCCTCCTATTTTAAAGCCTTTCACGTCTGGATTATTCCGGATTGTACCAAGTAGAGGTTCTAATGTCAGGACAAACAGGAGAGGTGACAGCGGGCATCCCTGCCAATTTCCATTTTCCATCTCGAAAGGTAGGGACATCGTTCCGTTGACTTTCACACAGGCCGATGGACTTTTATATAAGGCTTGAATCCATTTGATCATCCTTGGTCCTATTCCTATTGCTTCCAGTGTTTTTATCATGAGACCCCAGTCTACCCTGTCGAATGCTTTCTCAGCAGGAGTAGTCCTGGGGTCCTGCTGGTTTTGATGGCCTGGATAAGTAACGTCGTTCTCACGCCGTTGTCCCTCCCTTGGATAAATCTGACCTGATCCGGATTTACCAGGTCGGTCATCCATTCTTTCAGCCTCATTGCCAATACCTTGGCGTTTAGCTTGGCGTCTGCATTTAGGAGAGCTATCGGCCTATAGTTTGAACAGAGCGTACTATTCTTTTCTTCTTTCAAAATAACCGTAATTGACATAGCCAAGGCCTCTTTTCCCATGTCAAAGCTAACTCCCAGCCCGTTCATGTACTGACACAGACTAGGGATTAGTATCTCTTTACATTTTTTTAAATAAATAGTCTTGTACCCATCCGGTCCCGGACTTTTCCCTGGGGAAGAATCCTTTAATGCTTGGCGGACTTCCTCTTCTGTTATAGGTCTATCTAGTAGCTTCTTATCACTTGCTGAGATCTGGGGTAACCTTGCGTTATTCAGGAATTCCGTGATCTTCTGGTCTTCCCTATTTTCCTGTTGTCCCTTCTGTTTCACAGAGTATAATGCCCTGTAGTAGCTCCTAAACTTGTTTGCGATTTCTTTAGTTTTATATATCATATCCTCATTTTTATTTTGGATTTTTTCGATGTAATTAATTTCTTTTTTTTTTTTTCAGCATGTTTGCCAAATGCTTTTCCACTTTATTCCCCCCCAGAAGTCTTTCTTTTGCCAATCTATTGCCATCTATGAAAATGTTTTATTTATCTCTGGATCCTGAACATCTCTAAGTTCATCTCTTTTACGTACTAAGTGATGAATTATCCCCTGATGTTGTCCCATATGTTTTTTATGTTCTTGTTCTAATTTCTGAATATCTTCTATCAAGGTTTTTCATTTTTTTTCCCCTTTCTATTTTTTCCCCCATCATATAGGCTTTATGGGCCTCTCACAGAGTGGCACCCAAGACATCCCCTGTGTCGTTGGAGGCAACATACTGTTCAATTTCTTTGTAGACTCTAGCTACTACTTTCTCCTTATGAAGGAGATCTTCATTTAGCCGCCACGAATACGGTTGTCTTGAGGTGCCTGGGATTTCCATCCTCATTGTTACCGGGGAGTGATCTGAGACTGTCGATATTTCAAAATTCGTTGTGATGACCTGTTCCAATAACCTATGATCTATCCATATATAATCCAGTCTCAAATATGTCCCGTGCACAGGGGAGAAGAAGGTATAATTGCGTGTCTTTAAGTGTTGTGTCCTCCATACGTCAACTAGTTAATACTGGTGCATTCTCCGTTTTATCATTTTTAACATTGCTTTGCTTGTCCCCTGTGCCCGGGACATACTATCAACCGTTGGGTCCATGCAAAAGTTCAAGTCCCCCACTAATATAAGGTCTCCAGTCTTAAATTCCATCAGTTTTCTCAGAGTCTGTTTGAGATATTTAATAGGGTTTTGAATCGGGCTGTAGAGATTGGCCAGTGTAATTATTTTTTCTCCTAGTCTACCTTTCAAAAATAGGTATCTCCGTTCAGGGTCTGCCATCCTGTCGACTAAAGTAAATCTAACAGTTTTTGCAAAACCTATTGCTCCTCCCTTAGCTCTTATAGTGGGTAATAATACCAGATAGGGAAGTCCCTAGAATAGAGTTTCACGTTTGTTTCCTGGGAAATATGAGTCTCCTGTAGTAGCGCAATTCCTGCTTTATATTGCCTAAGCTCTTCCAAGATTTTATATCTCTTTGTAGGGGAATTTAAACCTCTTACGTTATATGTTAGTATATTTATTTCATTCAACATATATTTCCTGGCTCTTTCCTCTTTTCTGTTGGTGGTAACAGTATTTCATTTTTATTTTCCTATTCTCCTTCCTTCCTTTCCTCCAATCCCTCCTACCTTCTCCCCCCGGCCAACATCTCTCACTTGTCCCAGGGGTCCTATTCATTTAACGGAAGTTAATAGACCTTCGGTACTGATTATCTCTTTTCTAGACAGGTCCCGGTCCCGACCCAGTGCCCTCTCCTCCATCCCACCTCTCTCCCAACCCCCCCCTCCTCCCTCCCAACCCTCCTACTCCTCCTCCTCATATTCTGGCCCAAGACACCCCTGTGGGAGTTTTACCCCCTCCCACCTGAGACTCTCCCTCCTTGGGGTGGAACTCCAACCATGCCCCCCACCTCCCGCCACTACCCCCTTTAATTCGGGGGAGCAGTGGTGGGACCCCAGGCGCACCGAAAACCCTTGAGACTTTAAGTACAATCTTTAGACCCTCGTCCTCCCCCCTCTCCCCGCCCCCCGCACATCCCACCTTCTCTTTATTTATGTGTTTTTTTTTCATCTTTTTCTCTCACTATTCCCCCTCTTCTATCTCTCCCCCCTACCCCTCTCGCTCTCCCCTCTCCCCCCCCAATAGTTCATCACTTGCTCAAGTCCTAGGTAATCGTTCCCTTGGAACTGTCGGTTCTTCTTCCCCCATCCTGGTATGGTTAGGATCCGTAAGTCCAACTGGTTACAAAATTCGTTTAATTCTTCCAGGAACCGTAGATTCCTTGATCTTCCATCTTTGGTGCCTATTAGGCATGCAGGAAATCCCCAGTTATATTTAATATTTTGTGTTTGCATTTGCTCCAGGAGGGGTTTTAGTAGATGTCTCCTAGCAAGTGTCTCTGGGGCCAAATCTGTAAAAATTTGAAGTTCCTCGCATCTTACGGGGCCCTCCTCGCATTTTCGCCCATATTGCAGCTTTGTCTGCATAAGAAATCTTATGATTATATCTCTTGGTTTATCTTCTGCAATATTTTTGGGCTTTCTTAGCCGATGGACTTTCAGTCCCAAAAGCTTCTTCGTCTCCTTTATTTAAGAGGGGGTTAAAGATGATATTCATGTTTATCCTTAGGTCCTCTCCTCTCTCTTCCGGGACTGCTCGAATTCGCAGGTTTTGGCTGTGATTTTGGTTTTCTTGATCTTCTAGTTTGTATAGAATTTTCCTCTGTTCCAGTTGCATTGTTTTAACAGTTGTGTTTAGTTGATGTATTTTCTGAGCTTGATTATCTGTTCTTTCTTCCATCTCTTCAACTCGTTTCAGCAGATGGCCCATGTCAGTACGTAGTGAGGATATTTCTGCCTTTATAACACTCTCTAGTCTTAGAAACATTTCAGTCCTCTCTACTTTAATGGGAGCTTGATCTACTGCGGCTTTCCCTCCCGCTACGCCTTTCTCCATATTTGTTGTCTCTTTAGTTTGATCCTGGGGTTCTCCCTGTTTTTCCACAAATGCTTCACCCTTCTCCTGTTGCGCATCAAGTTGTTTGCCTGTTTTTAAAGGCTTAGGGCTTGCCACTTTAGACATATATTGTTTAATCGTAGAGGTATTCAGTTGCCCTTTTGATGTTTTATGTTCGCTCCCCCTCGTTGTTCTTCCTGTCATGCTATTTTTTTAAATGTTTATATATCTTTCTTGTTTTTTTTGTGTTTTACTCTCCTTTCCCCCTCTATGTTGTATATAAAATTTAATCACGTAAGGGTTTAGGGATTTTGTTGGTCAAACCCCGTTTAACCTCTAAGTGCTGGCAAACCGATGAGATATTTACGGGGTTTTGAGGTTACTGGGTAATATTGAATATTTCCCGTATTCCTTTGAAGGAAATATTTGCAGGATAGGGCTTCCTCTTATTTCGCAATACTATTGGTTGTATGCATATGCAGGGCAGGTGCCCCAGTAGACAGATTTACAGATTTTCAAGTAGTGATAGCCCTGGCGACTATAGCCGTTTGTAGTGGGGTAAACCCTCTTCTTGTTTAGATGTATTAACGCTTTTTGAGACTATATCTTCAATTCGCTATAAACAATTATGCAGTCAGTTATGCATTAAGTTCCTGGTCAGTTTGTCGTTGCAGGCTCAAGTGCTGGCAAAACCATAAACACAGCATAATTCCCAGTACAGTCCTGGTGCAGATCCCCCCACTGTTCACAGCTTCCTAAGGGGGTGCCGCTCGTACCCAGTAAAGTACAGCAGTTCTGGGGGATGGTTTGATGCGGAGGGATAGGTACCCAATTAAATGCCTAAGTGCACGCCTGCTCACCAGGCTGCTGCTTGCAAGTCTCTTAGGCAGGAGGCTTCCTCTCCGCTCAAAGTACTCAGGTATACAGGTATATACACAGTTCCGTTGGCGCTCGGTCCCTGAGCCCCCTTTTTTTGCAATCAGACCCACCTGGTCTCACATTCAGTACCTCCTCACCATTCAGGAGTGGGGGAAAGAGAGGGAAGTGGAGGTGGAGCGAGAGGAAAAAAAAAACTCCAGTGAGAAAAAAAAAAGGGAAAAATGAAGGTATATCAAGGATTTTACTCCTGGTTGTATGCACGCATCTGTTCACATGGCAGTTCAATAGTGTGTCATAAGTTCAACCATAAATTCAGTCAGGAATGCTGGTACTGGATTAAACCTCCTCTCTGTCCTAGTGCTAAACAATGTTCACATAAGCCCACAGTCCTTATTGTCAGCTATTTAAAAAAAAAAAAGTAAATCAGCAGGCAAAGCTCTCCACTGTTTTTCAAAACTTTACACAGTTCCGTTTTTTTGCAATCACTTCTCACTTTGGAAGCAGTGTGTGGTGTCAGCCTGTTTAGCTAGTTGCAGCAGTCCTAAGAATTCCTTGGCTTGTGTTCAAATACACACATAATTTAAGCATATTGCCATCATGAAACCATCATAGGATTGCATTTACAGTTCTTACAGTTCTTGGAGCAAGTTTGAAAACAGTACCTCTATGTCTTCACAATGTTTTCAGCAGGGGCGGAGGAGCGATTGGCTCCTAATGCCGCGTACATGCAGTCAAAATTCCGACGAAGGCTTGCCCGTGGAAAAGTCAGACCGTGTGTACGCGGCATAACTTTTTTGCAGGAGGATGCCCCCATGCTTCGGCATATATAAATGGTGCATGTATGCCCATCATTAGAAATGGGTGTATCTTCTTTTCAGCCAGTGATCGGTTTTCATGTAAAAGCAATTCTTTACGGCTAATTAGCCTCTAGACTGCTTTTACAAGCAGTGGGAGGGAATGTTCCCCCTCCCGGATATAAACAGCGCCATTGGGAAATTGGGAAATCGTTTTATCACACCGATCTTGGTGTTTTCATATGCTTTGAGGGCAGAGGAAATATCTAGGGTCTAATATACCCCAATTTTTTCAAAAAAAAGAGTACCTGTCACTACCTATTGCTATCATAGGGGATATTTACATTCCCTGAGATAACAATACAAATGATAACAAAAAAAATGGAAGGAACAGTTTAAAAATAAAATAAAAAAAGCTAAATAAATAATAATAAAAAAAAGCACCCCTGTCCCCCCTTCTCTTGCGCAAAGGCGAACACAAGCATCGGTCTGGCGTCATATGTAAACAGCAATTGCACCATGCATGTGAGGTATCACCGCGAAGGTCAGATCGGGGGCAGTAATTTTAGCAGTAAATCCGTAACATCACTCCGTAAATCTAATGTGGTGACCTGTAAAGGCTTTTAAAGGCTTTTAAAAATGTATAAAAAAAAAAAAAAACTGGCTGCGCTGGAATAATGGGAATCAATAAACCCTCCTGTTGTGTAGTCTAATAAAATATAAACAGAAAGGAACAATCCCCCACGTTGGGGTTTTTAGGCAGCGTACAATGAAAGAAGTCAGGGTTGATATATAAAAAAGTTTTAAAGTTTATTTGTTATAAAAAATTGAAACCATTGAGTTAGAACATGAGCTCCAGTGGGAAAAATAATATATGTATATATATATAAAAGAACATGAATATACATTAAGCAGACTAACGTTCACATAACAACAGTATGTACAAAATCTGTCGTATAAATGAGAGACTATCCCTGACGCGTTTCAACCCAATACGAGGGTCTTCCTCAGAGGGAAAAGAAGTCTGCTAGACAGAAAGGAATACAATGTCAATGTTAGTGGTAACAATACAGTTTACAGAGTGAAAAAAAGGCTCAACAATAGGGAGCAAAAGGTATCAAGGCACCGTAAAGTTTATATTTACCACAATAATGTATATCCTGAAGATAAAAGATGTATGATATTCCCACGTGGAGAGTTTTTGGTAAGGAAGACACCATCCACTTATAATGGGGTATGCCAGACAGATTCCGCTGAGGGTCACCCGGGTCCTGGGGCACCAAAAAGCCTTACGAGAGGTCACACGTTTGGGGTTCCTCTCCTTCTTCTCCCACTGCCAGGGCAGGAGTATCCAGAGGGGAGGAAAACATCCTGGGCGGGACCAAGGGACGTGCAGGCACCACCTGTGGCAAAGTCCAAAAGGTAGGGGTTGTATTAAAGATTAGTGTCTAAAGAGTGGAGCAGTATGTTGCAGCCTGGAAGGGGCATTTCTTAATTGGGCATCTATACGTGGTCATTAGGGATGGGCCCGGTGCTCGATGCGAACCCATGTTCGCATCGAGCACCGGGTGTTCGCTCGCTCGGCGAGCCCAGAACTATTTTGGCCGCTCGCATCACGTTCGTGTGATGCGAGCGGCCCTGCAATGCATTGCGGCCGGCGCGGCCGGCGCAGTGCATTGCTGGCTGATGATTGGCCAAGCATGCACTGTGACCCCGCATGCTTGGCCAATCACAGCGCCGGAAACTCGAAGAGCCATAATTGGCTACAGGCAGGACGCCTGTAGCCAATTACAGCTCAAGGGCTTTAGTACACGCCCCCTCTTATAAAAGGCCGCCACGCCGTCTGCGCCGGTCACATGCTGTTCCAACGTAGATAGAGCAGGATCGTTCTGTGTCACTCTGCTGGATTTAGTTAGAGAGATTTACTTAGAGAGATTGAGTTAGATAGATTCATTTAGAAAGATTGATTTAGAAAGAGGGGCTTGTAGTGTGTTCGTGGCAGGCAGGCACTGGCAGCAAACAGAGCTCCTGTATTTTGTTCCCAGAAGCATCTATAGTACTTGTAGTGTGTTCGTGGCAGGCAGGCAGAGCTCCTATATTTTGTTCCCAGAAGCACCTATAGGACTTGTAGTGTGTTCGTGGCAGGCAGGCAGAGCTCCTATATTTTGTTCCCAGAAGCACCTATAGGACTTGTAGTGTGTTCGTGGCAGGCAGGCAGAGCTCCTATATTTTGTTCCCAGAAGCACCTATAGGACTTGTAGTGTGTTCGTGGCAGGCAGGCAGAGCTCCTATATTTTGTTCCCAGAAGCACCTATAGGACTTGAAGTGTGTTAGTCCCATCACACAGAGCTATATTTTCTTCCCAGAAGCACCTATAGGACTTGAAGTGTGTTAGTCCCATCACACAGAGCTATATTTTCTTCCCAGAAGCACCTATAGGACTTGAAGTGTGTTAGTCCCATCACACAGAGATCATATATTTTGTTCCCAGAGGCACCTATAGGACTTGAAGTGTGTTAGTCCCATCACACAGACCTACATTTTCTTCCCAGAAGCACCTATAGGACTTGTAGTGTGTTAGTCCCATCACACAGAGATCATATATTTTGTTCCCAGAGGCACCTATAGGACTTGAAGTGTGTTAGTCCCATCACACAGACCTATATTTTCTTCCCAGAAGCACCTATAGGACTTGAAGTGTGTTAGTCCCATCACACAGAGATCATATATTTTGTTCCCAGAGGCACCTATAGGACTTGAAGTGTGTTAGTCCCATCACACAGACCTACATTTTCTTCCCAGAAGCACCTATAGGACTTGAAGTGTGTTAGTCCCATCACACAGAGATCATATATTTTGTTCCCAGAAGCACCTATAGGACTTGAAGTGTGTTAGTCCCATCACACAGACCTATATTTTGTTCCCAGAAGCACCTATAGGACTTGAAGTGTGTTAGTCCCATCACACAGACCTATATTTTGTTCCCAGAAGCACCTATAGGACTTGAAGTGTGTTAGTCCCATCATACAGAGATCCTATATTTTGTTCCCAGAAGCACCTATAGGACTTGAAGTGTGTTAGTCCCATCATACAGAGATCCTATATTTTGTTCCCAGAAGCACCTATAGGACTTGAAGTGTGTTAGTCCCATCACACAGAGCTATATTTTGTTCCCAGAAGCACCTATAGGACTTGAAGTGTGTTAGTCCCATCACACAGAGATCCTCTATTTTCTTTGCAGAAGCACCCATAGGACTTCTAGTGTGTTAGTGGCATCACACAGAGCTCCTATATTTTCTTCCCAGAGGCACCTATAGGACTTGAAGTGTGTTAGTCCCATCACACAGACCTATATTTTCTTCCCAGAAGCACCCATAGGACTTGAAGTGTGTTAGTCCCATCACACAGAGATCATATATTTTGTTCCCAGAAGCACCTATAGGACTTGAAGTGTGTTAGTCCCATCACACAGACCTACATTTTCTTCCCAGAAGCACCCATAGGACTTGAAGTGTGTTAGTCCCATCACACAGAGATCATATATTTTGTTCCCAGAAGCACCTATAGGACTTGAAGTGTGTTAGTCCCATCACACAGAGATCCTATATTTTGTTCCCAGAAGCACCTATAGGACTTGAAGTGTGTTAGTCCCATCACACAGACCTATATTTTCTTCCCAGAAGCACCCATAGGACTTGAAGTGTGTTTAGTCCCATCACACAGAGATCATATATTTTGTTCCCAGAAGCACCTATAGGACTTGAAGTGTGTTAGTCCCATCACACAGACCTATATTTTCTTCCCAGAAGCACCCATAGGACTTGAAGTGTGTTAGTCCCATCACACAGAGATCATATATTTTGTTCCCAGAAGCACCTATAGGACTTGAAGTGTGTTAGTCCCATCACACAGACCTATATTTTCTTCCCAGAAGCACCCATAGGACTTGAAGTGTGTTAGTCCCATCACACAGAGATTCTATATTTTGTTCCCAGAAGCACCTATAGGACTTGAAGTGTGTTAGTCCCATCACACAGACCTATATTTTGTTCCCAGAAGCACCTATAGGACTTGAAGTGTGTTAGTCCCATCACACAGAGATCATATATTTTTTTCCCAGAAGCACCTATAGGACTTGAAGTGTGTTAGTCCCATCACACAGACCTATATTTTCTTCCCAGAAGCACCTATAGGACTTGAAGTGTGTTAGTCCCATCACACAGAGATCATATATTTTCTTCCCAGAGGCACCTATAGGACTTGAAGTGTGTTAGTCCCATCACACAGACCTATATTTTGTTCCCAGAAGCACCTATAGGACTTGAAGTGTGTTAGTCCCATCACACAGAGATCCTATATTTTGTTCCCAGAAGCACCTATAGGACTTGAAGTGTGTTAGTCCCATCACACAGACCTATATTTTGTTCCCAGAAGCACCTATAGGACTTGAAGTGTGTTAGTCCCATCATACAGAGATCCTATATTTTGTTCCCAGAAGCACCTATAGGACTTGAAGTGTGTTAGTCCCATCACACAGAGATCCTCTATTTTCTTTGCAGAAGCACCCATAGGACTTCTAGTGTGTTAGTGGCATCACACAGAGCTCCTATATTTTCTTCTCAGCAGCACCCACAGGACTTCTAGTGTGTTAGTGGCATCACACAGAGCTCCTCTATTTTCTTTGCAGAAGCACCCATAGGTCTTCTAGTGTGTTAGTGGCATCACACAGAGCTCCTATATTTTCTTCTCAGCAGCACCCACAGGACTTCTAGTGTGTTAGTGGCATCACACAGAGCTCCTATATTTTCTTTGCAGAAGCACCCATAGGACTTCTAGTGTGGTTAGTGGCATCACACAGAGCTCCTATATTTTCTTCTCAGCAGCACCCACAGGACTTCTAGTGTGTTAGTGGCATCACACAGAGCTCCTCTATTTTCTTTGCAGAAGCACCCATAGGACTTCTAGTGTGTTAGTGGCATCACACAGAGCTCCTATATTTTCTTCTCAGCAGCACCCACAGGACTTCTAGTGTGTTAGTGGCACCACACAGAGCTCCTCTATTTTCTTTGCAGAAGCACCCATAGGACTTCTAGTGTGTTAGTGGCATCACACAGAGCTCCTATATTTTCTTCTCAGCAGCACCCACAGGACTTCTAGTGTGTTAGTGGCATCACACAGAGCTCCTCTATTTTCTTTGCAGAAGCACCCATAGGACTTCTAGTGTGTTAGTGGCATCACACAGAGCTCCTATATTTTCTTCTCAGCAGCACCCACAGGACTTCTAGTGTGTTAGTGGCATCACACAGAGCTCCTATATTTTCTTTGCAGAAGCACCCATAGGACTTCTAGTGTGTTAGTGGCAGATCACACAGAGCTCCTATATTTTCTTCTCAGCAGCACCCACAGGACTACCGACTACAATGGCTGGAAGACCGCCAAGGGGAGGCAGAGCGTGCAGAGCCAAGAACACAGGGCAGGCAGGCTCTGTTTCTAGTGGACGTGGCCGTGGCCGTGGACGTGGTCGTGCATCGTCATCAGCACGTGGCCATGGGACACGCGCGTCTTTGTTTTCGGCAGCTGGACATGTGGAGCCGCATCATGCTGAAGGCTTGGTAGAATGGATGACCAAGCCCTCCTCATCCTCCTCATCCTCCTCATCCTCTCTCACCCAGGCTCAGGGTACTGGCAGAGCAGCTGCCAACGCGTACTCAATGGCATCATCAGCCACTCCTTCCCTAGACCCACCATGTCCTCCTGAGGAGTCCCCCGAACTCTTTGAGCACAGTGTTGGGTACATGCTCCAGGAGGATGCCCAACGATTCGAAGGCTCGGATGATGATACCCAGCTTGAGGAATCTGGCAGTACTGTTCCACCAGCTGCAGCTTACTGCCAGGTTTGCTCTAGTGGTGAAGAGGGAGGGGATGATGAGGTCACTGACTCCACGTGGGTGCCTGAAGGGAGAGAGGATGAGGAGGAGGACGAGGAGGAGGAGGATGCGGCGTCACATGTCCAACGAGGCAGGATGCCCCCTGGAGGCCAGCTAGAGGCCAGCACAGCAACTGTACAACACCGCAGAGCTCCGCCTGTGCAGGGCGCTGCCTCTGCACGTTATCAGAAAAGCTCTTTGGTGTGGGCCTTTTTTGAGACGAGTGCATCAGATCGCACCACTGCTATTTGCAATATTTGTCTCAAGCGAATCTCGCGTGGCCAAAACATCAGCCGCTTGGGCACCACAAGCATGACCAGACATATGTCGACCTGCCATGCAGCTCGTTGGCAGGCACACATAAAAGACCCACACCAAAGAACTAAGCGGACCTCTCCTTGCTCCTCATCAGCTGGGATCTCCATCCCCACTACACCTTCAGTCCTCTCTGAAAGCTGCTCTGAGAGGACTGAAGGTGTAGAATTAGGTGTGTCACAACCAAGTACTTGCAGTACACCGACGTCCGATTGCAGCAGGCAAATTTCCCTGCCCCAGCTGCTGGACCGTAGAAAGAAGTACACTCCCAGCCATCCACATGCCCAGCGGTTGAATGCTAGCTTGGCTAAATTGCTAGCACTTCAACTGCTGCCTTTTCAGTTGGTAGACTCGGCCCCCTTCCGTGAGTTTGTTCAATGTGCGGTTCCTCAGTGGCAGGTTCCCAAACGCCACTTTTTCTCACGGAAGGCGATTCCGTCTCTCTACCGGCATGTGGAAGGCAATGTCCATGCCTCGCTGGACAGGGCGGTCAGCGGTAAGGTGCATATTACCGCTGACTCATGGTCCAGCAGGCATGGACAGGGACGTACCTTTCTTTCACGGCCCATTGGGTCACTCTATTGGCAGCTGGGAGGGATGCAGGACAAGGTGCAGTAGTGTTGGAGGTTGTTCTGCCACCACGCCTCCAAAACGCTACTACTGCTACTGGTTGTGACACACCTCTCTCCTCCACCCCCTCCTCTTCTTCTTCCTCCAGTGCTCTGTCCTCGGAACCAGCGGTGCTCCGTAGGCGTACAAGGGGCTACGCAAGTACGCAGGCAAAAAGATGCCATGCCGTGCTTGCGCTGCTGTGTTTGGGGGACAGGAGCCACACTGGGCCAGAGGTTCTGGCAGCTCTGCAGGGGCAGGCCGAGAGATGGTTGACGCCACGTCAGCTTAAGCCAGGAATGGTCGTTTCTGACAATGGCACCAACCTCCTCTCCGCCCTGCGACAGGGGCAGCTCACCCATGTGCCCTGCATGGCTCACGTCCTCAACCTGGTGGTGCAGCGGTTCTTGGGCAGGTTCCCAGGCTTACAGGATGTCCTGAGGCAGGCCAGGAAAGTCTGTGTGCATTTCCGCCGATCTTATAATGCCAGTGCTCGGCTGACTGAGCTGCAAAAGGAGCTGAACCTGCCCAAGAACCGCCTAATATGTGACATGCCCACCAGGTGGAACTCAACGTTGGCCATGCTGCAGCGACTGCACACGCAGCAGAGGGCCATCAATGAGTACCTTTGCGACTACGGCACCAGGACAGGGTCAGGGGAGCTTGGTTTTTTTTCCCCACGTCAGTGGAGCATGATCAGGGATGCATGCACTGTCCTCTCACCATTTGAGGAGGCCACGAGGATGGTGAGCAGTGACAGTGCATGCATCAGTGACACTGTCCCTCTTGTCCACCTGTTGGAGCATACGCTGCGTGGGATAATGGACAGGGCACTTGAGGCAGAACAGAGGCAGGAAGAGGAGGACTTCCTTGCCTCTCAAGGCCCCCTTTATCCGGACAGTGTTCCTTCTGTCCCACCCATCACACAGGAAGAGGATGAGGAGGAGGAGGAGGAGGAGGAGGATTGTGTGAGCATGGAGGTGGAGCCTGGCACTCAGCATCAGCAGCAGCAGTCTTTTAGGGATGATGTACAGTCCCAACAAACCAGTGGACTTGTACGTGGCTGGGAGGAGGTGGCTGGCGATCATGTCATCCTCAGTGACCCAGAAGACTCCGGACCGAATGCCTCAGCTAACCTACGCTGCATGGCCTCCCTGATCCTGCAAAGCCTGCGGAAGGATCCTCGTGTTCTTCGGATCAAGGAGAGGGACCATTACTGGCTGGCCACTCTCCTTGATCCGCGGTACAAGGGTAAGGTTGCGGACCTTATCTTGCCGTCGCAGAGGGAGCAGAGGATGAGACATCTCAGGGAGGCCTTGCAGAAAGGTCTGTGCAACGCGTTCCCAGAAACTGGGAGGTTACAAACTCCTGGTCCTGGGCGACGAGTTGCTGAGGCTTCGGTCAGTAGCAGAAGGAGCGGTGGGGAAGGTGGACGTCTGACCGATGCGTTCAGACAATTTTTTAGTCCATCGCCAGCGTCTGATATACATGGTGCAGGAATACCTTGGGGCAAGGTCAGACTTGGACACCTTTCCCACCGAAAATCCTCTGGCTTACTGGGTCCTGAGGATGGATCACTGGCCAGAGCTTGCACAGTATGCAATTGAGCTACTGGCCTGTCCTGCCTCCAGCGTTCTTTCCGAACGCACATTCAGTGCTGCTGGAGGATTTGTCACCGATCATAGGGTGCGCCTGTCCACCGCCTCGGTTGATCGACTGACCTTCATCAAAATGAATCAGTCTTGGATCACCACCAGCTACCAGGCACCTGAGGCGGATATAACCGAATAATTTTTAATGTCACATCCCTTCAAGACTGCCTATGCTGATGCTGAGTGACTGTCCTCTTATGTTCACTGACTATCCTCTTCCTCCTCCTCAATGATCCATGCCACCACACCAGTGCCTAAGGCACAATTTTTCAGCCCCTGTTTAACAGGGGCGTGTACATACAATTTTTATAAAAAAATGCTTCGCAACACGTGTGACTGCTGTGCTCCAAGTACAGTATCTGTGAGGGGTTGCAGTGTTGTGGCACCAGCACCAGTGCCTAAGGCACAATTTTTCAGCCCCTGTTTAACAGGGGCGTGTACTTACAATTTTTTAAAAAAATGCTTCGCAACACGTGTGACTGCTGTGCTCCAAGTACAGTATCTGTGAGGGTTGCAGTGTTGTGGCACCAGCACCAGTGCCTAAGGCACAATTTTTCAGCCCCTGTTTAACAGGGGCGTGTACTTACAATTTTATAAAAAAATGCTTCGCAACACGTGTGACTGCTGTGCTCCAAGTACAGTATCTGTGAGGGGTTGCAGTGTTGTGGCACCAGCACCAGTGCCTAAGGCACAATTTTTCAGCCCCTGTTTAACAGGGGCGGGTAATTACAAATCTTGATCTAATAGTTCACAGCAGGGCCCATTCCTGCGCCCACCAAGAGTAACCATGAGGGCCTACAGTCTTGTGGCAACACCGTCCACCACCACCGCCAAAGGCCCAATTTTTCTGCCCTGTTCATCAGGTGCTTGCAATTACAAATCTTGATCTAATAACTCACAGCAGGGCCCATTCCTGCGCCCACCAAGAGTAACTGTGAGAGCTTACAGTCTTGTGGCAACACCGTCCACCACCACCGCCAAAGGCCCAATTTTTCTGCCCTGTTCATCAGGTGCTTGCAATTACAAATCTTGATCTAATAACTCACAGCAGGGCCCATTCCTGCGCCCACCAAGAGTAACTATGAGGGCCTACAGTCTTGTGGCAACACCGTCCACCACCACCGCCAAAGGCCCAATTTTTCTGCCCTGTTCATCAGGTGCTTGCAATTACAAATCTTGATCTAATAACTCACAGCAGGGCCCATTCCTGCGCCCACCAAGAGTAACTGTGAGAGCTTACAGTCTTGTGGCAACATCGTCCACCACCACCACCACCCCCAATTTTTCTGCCCTGTTCAACAGGTGCATGCAATTACAAATCTTGATCTATTAACTCACAGCAGGGCCCATTCCTGTGCCCACCAGTCTTGTGGCTACACCAACATCTAATAGGGCAAATTTCTGCAGAGTATATACGCCAGGCCCCTACTTTCAAACATCCAACTTACAAACGACTCCTACTTGCAAATGGAAAGAGAAAACAGGAAGTGAGAGGAAATCTACCCCTAGGAAGGGAAATTCTATCCTGTTAGATTTAATTTGGGAAAAAGGTATCTCCTCTCTACTGATACTTTATCACCAATCCTTGTTTCAATTAAAACCCCACTTTTTCCAAAAACATTTGTCATTGGGACGGAAAGTGAGGTGACATGTTCTGAACAGATGTGCAAAGACAGCAAATGTTACAGGGGTGATAACCCCTCCCTATGTTCTCCAAAAAGCTTAAAAATAGATTTTTTTGTGATGGAGCTACACTTCATAATGTACCTGTTCAGATTCTACTTAAGAACAAACCTAAAGCCGCAAGTGGTTTTAAATGGCTTCTTTTTTTCCTTTACAAATGTCATTTTGTGCAAGGACAGTTCTAAACACGGGAAACACATGCCACTTCACAGGCATACTTTAGACACCCCCCAGGTACCATATTTAAAGGAAAATTTCACTTTTTTTTTTCACTTTATGCATCATTAAAATGACTGCTCCCGAAAAACGTTAGTTTTTAAAAGTTCTTTTTGCATTGATATATGTCCCCTAGGGCAGGACCCGGGTCCCCAAACCTGTTTTATGACATTAACATGCATATTGGCCGTTGTAATTAGCACTTTTGATTTCGAACGTTCGCGTCCATTATAACGTATAGGGTTCGAAAATTCGCGCGAACTTTCGGTCCGTTCGAAGGTTCTGGTGCGAACCGAACCCGGGGGTGTTCGGCTCATCCCTAGTGGTCATTAATGCCGTACAGGGTGGCCATAGCGTGTAGTGAATGTGATGTGTGAGTGAAAGAGAGAAACAGACCAAACTAAACCACAAGGGAGAAAAACTTAAAACACGAAACACGGACGCATAGTGGGAAAGGTGTGAGCACGTGGGGGGTATATATGTGAAGGAGTGAGGGAAGAGGGAATGGTCCCTGAAGGGGCGGGTCAGGGAATAGAGTGAGGGTAAGTGGGGGGGGGAAAGATGCCCAATTAAGAAATGCCCCTTCCAGGCTGCAACATACTGCTCCACTCTTTAGACACTAATCTTTAATACAACCCCCTACCTTTTGGACTTTGCCACAGGTGGTGCCTGCGCATCCCTTGGTCCCGCCCAGGTTGTTTTCCTCCCCTCTGGATACCTCTGCCCTGGCAGTGGGAGAAGAAGGAGAGGAACCCCAAACGTGTGACCTCTCGTAAGGCTTTTTGGTGCCCCAGGACCCGGGTGACCCTCAGCGGAATCTGTCTGGCATACCCCATTATAAGTGGATGGTGTCTTCCTTACCAAAAACTCTCCACGTGGGAATATCATACATCTTTTATCTTCAGGATATACATTATTGTGGTAAATATAAACTTTACGGTGCCTTGATACCTTTTGCTCCCTATTGTTGAGCCTTTTTTTCACTCTGTAAACTGTATTGTTACCACTAACATTGACATTGTATTCCTTTCTGTCTAGCAGACTTCTTTTCCCTCTGAGGAAGACCCTCGTATTGGGTTGAAACGCGTCAGGGATAGTCTCTCATTTATACGACAGATTTTGTACATACTGTTGTTATGTGAACGTTAGTCTGCTTAATGTATATTCATGTTCTTTTATATATATACATATATTATTTTTCCCACTGGAGCTCATGTTCTAACTCAATGGTTTCAATTTTTTATAACAAATAAACTTTAAAACTTTTTTATATATCAACCCTGACTTCTTTAATTGTACGCTGCCTAAAAACCCCAACGTGGGGGATTGTTCCTTTTTGCTATCCTTTAGCGGTGAGCAGCACTCTTTTTGACCTTTGGTCTGTGTTTCCCCTTTTGCGCTATATATACTGGGTGGCTAAACACCCCTTCCCCTCCATGACACAAAGAGTTAAAACATGAGCTCTGGTACATAGACTGTTCTGTTACCTGTTTTGATATTTGGTATACTGTTTTTTTCTTTTTGTATTGTGTTCTTTTGCACTGTTTTCAATTATATGATGAGTAATTTCCAGGGAGACGAATGGGCTACCCTTATGTTGGGATATGAATCGGATTTTGAGCAGGGTGACCGTGTGGAAACCACAATCTCCACACTCACCTCCAAACTCACCAGAATCCTCGAACAAAAATCAGCACTATATTGGCACATAAAATCCCTTGATAGATACAGCCAAGAAAACATAAATCCCCTAGGACTCAGGGTCCAGATTTTTCCAAATCTGGACCAGATCAGTAACGAGTGCAAACTAGAATGGGAGGACAACCTAAAAAAATGTTCACAACAAATGATGGGTATTTAAAAAAAGGAATATACCAGACAAATGTTACTCCTAGACACAGAGATTAACAACTTAGAACTAGCCCTCGGCCCGTTTGTGCGGAACCCCCCCCAGTATTTGAGCTCACAGGACCAATTACGTAGTGACCTGTCGGCTCACAATAAAAACATCTTACACAAAAAAGAACTTAAATATTGGAGGGACAAGACAGCCTTTCAGGAAGGACGAGCATACAGATGGAACACCACTAAAAAAACCACAGGGTTTACACAATCCATCAATAACACTAGGAAAATACCTAAAACCAAAGGCATTCCCATTGCCAGCCAACACAACCAACACGATAACACAACACACAAAGGAAGAGGTAAATACAAACGTAGTCGCAACAACAGGGGTTCACCCGAACAGGAAAATAAAAAACGTACCACTGACATTGATGTCGAGTCCAGACCCAACAGCCAAGACGCCCCTACCAATGCTGACAACTCCAATAGCATTCCATCTATGGAAGCTTCAGGATCTGGGAATTCCATGAACTTGGCTACTAACCAGCATATGATAGGACAACCCAATGCCACACGTCCAACCCCTTTAAACCCCACACGGGGATTCCCCTCACCCCAACCGAACAGGGGAACAGTGAACTTGGATGCCTTTGTCACACGGATTCCTCCGAATCACTCAGTGTGATCAACCTCTCGTCGCACCCCCTATCCAGAGCGGAATCCCATGTCCTCGCTCGAGGGTTGACGTTCTGCCCACAAAGAAACTTTGACCTCTTCGAAGTCGTCACGGATCTCCAACTCTTTGCGCGCAGGCTCCTGCTCAAGAGCCTGCACGCAAAGACCGACATCCCTGATGACACTACCGATTGGTCTACCTTCAGCATGAGGGAGTTTAAAGCGCTACGCGACCTCACATTACTTTTCCAGGAAAACAACACCCTCGACCTAATAGACCAAATCGATTTAGACAGTCTATTGGACAGTGCCAATGTATCCACATCCAATCACAATGTGAAATTCAAAAAACCTTCGTCAAAGTTCCCCCCCCTAAGTTTAAGCTCTAGCATTGACACTTTTGTCAAACAGACTATTCGCGATATTTCCAAACTTCCACGTAAGAAAATACACCCAAACAATTTAACTACGGAGGAATCGAAAGCTATTGAGGCGCTACGGCTAAATACTAGCATTACGATAAAATCCTCAGACAAGGGAGGCAACGTAGTTGTCATGGACAACTCTGATTACGTAGGGATGTGTCAAAGGATCTTGGATAACAAGGACTGGTACACACCAATCCCTTTAAAACAAATACAAACATATTACAGCAAATTTTATGACCTAGTCGATTCCGCATTTAGTAGAGGAGCCATCACTCAGGATGTATATGAATTTATTAGGACCAAATACCCCAAAGTGGCAACCTTTTATAGTTTGCCAAAAATACACAAGTGTATGGCCCAACCCCCTGGGCGCCCCATCGTCTCGGGCAGAGGTAGTATCTCAGAGAACCTGAGCAAGGTCATAGATTCATACCTCCAACCTTTTGTCATATGCATGCCTTCCTTCCTAAAGGATACTATACACTTACTACAGACAATTAACACTACAGTCCTATCCACCAAATCTATCTTGGTGGCCATCGACGTTGAGGCACTCTATAGCTCGATTCCCCACAAAAAGGAAATCGCAGCTATACGGAGGACCTTAAGACAAAACCCGAAATATGATGATCTATTGAATGATTTTATCATTGATGGGTTGGACTATATTCTACATCACAACTCTTTTATGTTTAACAATTCCCACTTCCTCCAGGTGCAGGGCGTGGCCATGGGCACATGTTGTGCCCCGGCCTACGCCAACCTGTACCTGGGGGAGTGGGAACAATCCCTCCTGGATGACAGGGACCTCGTCATGTACACTAGCCATATCACCACATGGCTACGGTACATTGACGACGTCCTTGTCATCTGGGATGGACCTGAGGACCTACTACTAGAATTTTTTGCTCATCTCAACCATAATGAGCACAATCTTAAATTCACCATGACCCATGATCGTAACCAAATGACTTTCTTAGATGTATTGATTGGCCGTTCCTCCGACAATTCCACCTATACCACTCTATTTCGGAAAAATACTGCGGGAAATACAATCCTCCATGCGGAGAGTTTCCACCCATCCACACTAAAACAGTCTATCCCCTATAGCCAATACTTGCGCCTACGCAGGAATTGTTCAAACGATACACTTTTCAATACTGAGGCTGGCCAACTCCAGTCTAGACTATTGGCACGCGGGTACAGCCGGTCTTGTTTGCGCAAGGCTTACAACCGTACCCTTGCGCAACTCCGGCCTAACCTACTTGCAGAAAAGAAGGCCAAAAATGACCCTGGTTCGGACTCCACCAGGATCATCATAAGATTTTCTAAACAGCATGATATCATCAAAAAAATCATCTTACGACATTAGTCCATCTTAAAGGATGATCCGAAAGTTAGCCAATTCCTCCCCGCCATCCCTGCAATAACCTTCAGACGGGCCACCTCACTACGCGATCGACTCGTACAAAGTGAATTTAAGAACGAGGCCAAAAGGCTGAAACATTGTTCCACTTTGGGCACCTTCCCCTGTAGCCACTGTTCAGTTTGTAAATACATTAAACGCGAAAAAACATTCCCCCTCCCCAACGGGGAAACTTTCCATCCATCACACTTTGTGAACTGTCAAACTAGAGGGATTGTTTATATTATGCTGTGCGAATGTGGTGCGTTCTACATAGGCAAGACGAAGCAGGAGCTCCATAGACGCATGTCCAAACATATCTATTGCATGCAGATTGGCAACCACTACTTACCCCTAGGACGTCATGTGGTAACCGTACATAACTACAAAATGCCCACTGTTGCTTTCGCCGCGCTTGATCGGATTCATGTACCCGACCGGGGCGGCGACTGGAACAAAGTACTACTTCAGTACGAACAGAGATGGATCTATAGACTCAGTGCCACAGTGGCGCCGGACCTGAACGAGTCCATCTCCTTTGCCCCCTTCCTAAAGGGCTTTGTCTCGGGCAAGACCCAATAAGGGTACCCATCCGTCGATCACATACGATGGCCTATGATGGTTCACTCAGGCATTGATCTCTCTTGGACATGTTCGTCCTTGCAGCTCCTGCTTCGTCTTTCCTATTCCACCTCTTTCCCTCTGTGACAGCCCAGCAACACCTGGGTTGTTCTGACAGCAGAGATGCTGTTAATATTCCCTTCTGATACCCAATATAATATAATACTTTGTCAGTACTCTGTCTACACTATGTCCCTCATCTGTATGATGTCATACAACTAGACTATACCAGATTACAAACAGCTGAACGACAGTTTCCAACCAGAGTTCTATGTATACATCTGTTGTACATATAATAAATGTCTCCTATGTATATTTTTGTACAAACTGTAGTATGTATTATATTAACATGACCTTCATACTAGAATCAGTCAGAGTTCTTGTTATCTATGTTAGTATTGAGCTGTTTTCCATTGACCTACCCGCGGCCATGTTGATATGGGGTTTTTTTTTTTTTTTTTTTTTTCTTCATGTTCACTATTTTTCACTTTTATTTATTCACCACTGATTTTATCCATTTTGTTTACCCCCAGTTCAACATTATTTCATCATCTCTTTTGCCGCAGGTTGGCCAAGTTTATTTAAGGAAGACACCTGTCCACGTCTGGGATTTGCCGGACCCCGCTGTACCATCCCGGCTGTTGGGTGACACCACCACGCCTTCCCGGCGAGGGTAAGGAGTCGCGCCATATTCCACCCTTGCGCACCTCCCACTTTCCACTATTGACGCACCTGGGCTGGTCCCGTGCGATCAACTGTTGGTAGCAACTCTCGTCGGCGGCATCCCTGGACATCCCTGGACGACGCTCTCCATTGCGCACGCGCGGGACGCCGCTGGTGCGCATGACGAGCGTACGTCACGTGATTTACGTCAGGGATGACGTAGTAACGGGCCACTCCATGGCCGACAGGAACGCCGGGGACGCCACACGCGGCCTGCCTAACTGGCGGCCTTTTCACCAGGATGTAGACCAGGAACGTGTGGACATCCATCTACCAATAGGGTCAGCTTCTTGCTGACCACTTCCGATGACCCATTTCCGGCAATCATTGCTGATTTCCTACCTACTAAAAGGACTGGCAGCCAGTACACACTACTGCCACCATCCAAACAGGACCACATCCCACCGAGACTCCTATGCGGTATGTATGGACATTGTCCGAAGGTTATACTTATTGCCCTCACTCCCGCATACCACTCTGTTGCTCTAATGGGACAGTGCTGTCCACCCAATCTTCTGTTTGCTCTAATGAATACTACTATTCTGTGCTTCCAGATTGGGTGACCTTCATCTCATCGACCTAAGGTCCCCTCACAAAATCACCACGCCTGTGATCAGGATTGGGGGTTCTCTCCCAACGCATCACCGGCTACTGTGATATAGTTTCATCGCCAGCAGCCTGCGGCACTATTCCTGTGCTTTATTTCCCCAGGTAGGACCATAGCCTTCCATTTTAACATATATACACATTGCCTCACCCCCATTCTTTCACTTTTGATTAGCTATGTCCAACACTGCTCTTATCTTTCACAGCCCAACCCCCCCCCTTTTTGCTTCCCTTCCCCCCCTTTTCCCCCCTCCCCCCCTTCCCCCCCCCTTTTTTTCCTCCCCTTTCTCCCCACCCCCCCTCCCCCCCCCCCTTTTCCTTCCCCTCCTCTTTCCTTCCCCCTCCTCCTCCCCCCGCCCCCACTCCTCCCCTTCCCCCTTCCCCCCCCCACTTACCCTCACTCTATTCCCTGACCCGCCCCTTCAGGGACCATTCCCTCTTCCCTCACTCCTTCACATATATACCCCCCACGTGCTCACACCTTTCCCACTGCGCGTCCGTGTTTCGTGTTTTAAGTTTTTCTCCCTTGTGGTTTGGTTTGGTCTGTTTCTCTCTTTCACTCACACATCACATTCACTACACGCTATGGCCACCCTGTACGGCATTAATGACCACGTATAGATGCCCAATTAAGAAATGCCCCTTCCAGGCTGCAACATACTGCTCCACTCTTTAGACACTAATCTTTAATGCAACCCCTACCTTTTGGACTTTGCCACAGGTGGTGCCTGCGCGTCCCTTGGTCCCGCCCAGGTTGTTTTCCTCCCCTCTGGATACCCCTGCCCTGGCAGTGGGAGAAGAAGGAGAGGAACCCCAAACGTGTGACCTCTCGTAAGGCTTTTTGGTGCCCCAGGACCCGGGTGACCCTCAGCGGAATCTGTCTGGCATACCCCATTATAAGTGGATGGTGTCTTCCTTACCAAAAACTCTCCACGTGGGAATATCATACATCTTTTATCTTCAGGATATACATTATTGTGGTAAATATAAACTTTACGGTGCCTTGATACCTTTTGCTCCCTATTGTTGAGCCTTTTTTTCACTCTGTAAACTGTATTGTTACCACTAACATTGACATTGTATTCCTTTCTGTCTAGCAGACTTCTTTTCCCTCTGAGGAAGACCCTCGTATTGGGTTGAAACGCGTCAGGGATAGTCTCTCATTTATATGACAGATTTTGTACATACATGTTGTTATGTGAACGTTAGTCTGCTTAATGTATATTCATGTTCTTTTATATATATATACATATATTATTTTTCCCACTGGAGCTCATGTTCTAACTCAATGGTTTCAATTTTTTATAACAAATAAACTTTTTAAAACTTTTTTATATATCAACCCTGACTTCTTTCATTGCACACTGCCTAAAAACCCCAACGTGGGGGATTGTTCCTTTTTGCTATCCTTTAGGGGTGAGCAGCACTCTTTTTGACCTTTGGTCTGTGTTTCCCCTTTTGCGCTAATAAAATATAAACTACCTTAGTGTATGATTTAGATAAAAAAATCTTTTAAAGCTATCTAAATTGTGTGCACTTTGTGACAAGTGTGATATATATATAATCCAAAATACAAATAATAATAACAGAAATACTATTAATAATAACAGAAGTACATAATAGTGAATCCGAGTTCAAATATGATCGCATAGAGAACAACAGAGGTCCAACATGTGGACTAATAACAATTATGGGAGAAAGTTCTGTTCATGCAAAGGGGTCCACCACAAGGTTTAGGGTTCTACTAGTGATCGTTCTCAGTGTTGTAACATCAGACACCCACGAAACAAGTGATTTAGACAGCCAAAATAGAGGTCTTCCACCAGAAGGTAAAAAATGGCAGCTTACCAGCTGATCTGATCTCCGTTTTAAGAGAGACCAGATAGGCAAATGGCATATACCCCTGCCCGGGTCTTTAATCCGAACTCCTCTTTTACTGCATACCTTGCTCCGCTTGCCAAGGGGTGCAAAACTTTAAACTTTAGAAAACTTCCATAAACTGTCTCCTTCCCACAAGGTGCTGCTGGTTTGCCTGTATGTAGTATGTATGTAGTTTGTCGCCACTGCGCGTTTGTGCGCAATTTTAAAGCATGTCGTGTTTGGTATCCATGTACTCGGCCTAAGATCATCTTTTGCATTTCATCAAAAATTTGGGCAATATAGTGTTTTTTTAATGCATTAAAATAAAAATAAAAAGTGTATTTTTTCCCAAAAAAATGCATTTGAAAAATCGCTGCGCAAATACTGTGTGTAAAAAAAAATGCAACACAAACCATTTTAATCTGTAGGGCCTTTGCTTTACCAAAATATATAGTGTTTGGGGGTTCAACGTAATTTTCTTGCAAAACAAACAAAAGTAAACAAAAAGTGTCAGAAAGGGCTTTGTCTTCAAGTGGTTAGAAGAGTGGGTGATGCGTGACATAAGCTTATAAATGTTGTGCATAAAATGCCAGGACAGTTCAACCCCCCCCCAAATGACCCCATTTTGGAAAGTAGACACCCCAAGCTATTTGCTGAGAGGCATGTTGAGCCCATTGAATTTTTTTTTTTGTCCCAAGTGATTGATTATTGACAAAAAAAAAAAAAATTATATATTGCTCAAACATGCCATGGGCATATGTGGAATTACACCCCAAAATACATTCTGTTGCTTCTCCTGAGTACGGGGATACCACATGTGTGAGACTTTTTGGGAGCCTAGCTGCGTACAGGACCCCAAAAACCAAGCACCGCCTTCAGGCTTTCTAAGGGTGTATTTTTTTTATTTCACTCCTCACTGCCAATCACAGTTTCAGAGGCCATGGAATGCCCAGATGGCACAACCCCCACAAATGACCCCATTTTGGAAAGTAGACACCCCAATCTATTTGCTGAGAGGTATGGTGAGTATTTTGCAGATCTCACTTTTTGTCACAAAGTTTTGAAAATTGAAAAAAGCAAAAAAAAAATGTATTTTTCTTTACTTTCTTCATTTTCAAAAACAAATGAGAGCTGTAAAATACTCACCATGCCTCTCAACAAATAGCTTGGGGTGTCTACTTTCCAAAATGGGGTCATTTGGGGGAGTTTTGTGCTATCTTGGCATTTTATGGCCTTCGAAACTGATAGGTAGTGAGTGAAATAAAAAATGTATGCCCTTAGAAATCTTGAAGGCAGTGCTTGGTTTTCGGGGTCCCGTACACGGATAGGCTCCCAAAAAGTCCCACACATGTGGTTTCCCCGTACTCAGGAGAAGCAGTAGAATGTATTTTGGGGTGTAATTCCACATATGACCATGGCATGTGTGGGCAATATATCATTTAGTGACAACTTTGGGCAAAAAAAAAGTTTGTAATATTCCCGCAACTTGTGGCAAAATATAAAATATTCCATTGACTCAACATGCCTCTCAACAAATATCTTGGGGTGTCTACTTTCCAAAACTGGGTCATTTGGGGGGGGGGGGGGGTTCTGTGCTATTTTGGCATTTTATGGCCTTCGAAACTGTGATAGGTAGTGAGGATGAAATCAAAAATTTGCGCCCTTATGCGGCGTACACACGGTCGGAATTTGCGATGGAAACAGTCCGATGGGAGCCTTTCATCGGATTTTCCGACCGTGTGTATGGTCAACGGTCTTTTTCTGTCGGAATTTCCGACGGACTTTGAATTGGGAACCTGTTCTCAATTTTTCCGACGGAAAACCTTTCTATCGGATTTTCCGATCGTGTGTAGGCAATTCCGACACGCCAAAAATCACGCATGCTCAGAATCCACTACGAGACGGAACCGCTCGGTCTGGTAAAACTGGCGTTCGTAATGGAGATAGCAGATTCTTCACACTGGGTTTTTTTTAATTCTTCATTGTGCCGCTCATTCTCTTCTTTATAATGCTAGAAGAATGAAGTGGTTTTGCTGCTTATATTCACACATATACAAACATATTTCTTTATTATTTCTAGGTCTCTCCAGAATAATATTTATATTAGAATTTAAGCCAGATCTGCATGAAATAGATATAATTTTTTAAAGTGTTTTTTTTTCTTTAATAAGAATATTTGTATTATTGTATTATTTTCTCGTGCTCTCCTTTTTATTTTTTTTTGTTTACAAACTATTTTATTGAGTGCAAAAGGTGGTACAAAAAGAGTACAAAAATATGCTGAAACTTGACAGTAATCATATGTTTTACATATGTAACAATGTAAAGGTACAAGTAATAAGGTAGGAATTCTTAACAATGGTACAATAGTTTTGAATATGGTCTATAGTACATTATAAAGGATAGATTGATGATTTATGTGTAGACATTCTCAGGTTGGATTGAAGAAGGATATGGAATGTTTAATGTTATGTTTCCACAACACCATTATGCTGTATTATTTGTAAACCTGTTTGTTGTTGGTGTCCCTTGTTAATTTTGACATTGTATTTTTGAAATGTACCTGCCTACTTCCCCAAAATAAATTGATTTGCTATTTGTAGAAAAACACATAGGCAAGTATTTTCTGAAAACCAAATCATAATTTATTTACCATCATAATTACAAAATAAAGATAAAGGCAACGCAGGAGAAATTGCTTCAATTGGTGAAGACCCGGGTCCCCAAGGCAGACATCAAATAAACTGGTAGCTGAGAAGTCCATACAAAAAGGAGGACAATGAGGTCCAGGAGTCCCAGAGAACCGGAGCAGCAGCAGATGGTATATGTACCCAGTCTGTGGTCCTACAACAGGATGTTGGTTCTTTGAGACGTGAAGGAAGGGGATCACTTCCTGGTCTTCCGTAGAGCCTTCCCTGCAGCCTTCCGTGCAGCCTTCCCTGCAGCCTTCCCTGGAGGCTGTGGCTCTGGAGGTGGAATTGTGGCAGGAGGAGGAGGAGGATGGGGGAGAGAACAGAGGTGTTGGTTGTCCGACATTTCCCCACTTAACCCCTTCTGTATAGTATTGAAAATGATTCTTTCACACTTTTGCCGTTGGCCCTCCTCCATTTGTTGCAAATTAGAGGCAATATACATGCCATAGGCCTCCGTAGCATCAATGGGGGATCCGCGTCGCCCGCCCCTGACGTTCTTTCTAGAATATTCGCCGCCCAGTTTCTTTCGTTGCAGTGGGAGTGGAACATGGCGGAGACACAGCAGGTGCATAAAAGCAGTAACGAGGAGGAGGAGGATAGCCCGGAGACTGAAACGTCACGATCGAGGAGGAGATTTAAGGCCTCAAATATGTCCTTTGTGGAGATGATGGAGATGGTAGACATCTTGAGGAGCAACGACTATGATGGGAATTACGGTCCGTACCCCAACCCAAATATGAGAAAGGCCAAGATCATGACTAAAGTTGTGAAGAGTCTGTACAGTAATTTTGGGGTACGACGAACGAAGGATCAACTGAGGAAACGCTGGTCGGACCTCAAATTAAGGGAGCACGATCAGTATAGGAAGATCAAGAAAGTTCTTCGAAAAAGTAAGTATATTATGTCGTGTGTACCTATTATTATTAATATTGCATGCTGCGCCATGTGTTTTCCCCTAATAAGGTCTTGTACACTCCAAAATGGCTACTTTCATGGTCATACGCAGTAATCGTTCGTTGTAAACCTCGTTCCTTATCCAAAATACGATGTTTTCACAGATAAATGATTAAATACTGTAGGGCCTTCAATTTTGCACATTTATCCAAAAGAGTTTTTTAGGACATTGTTGTCTAGATGTGTTTGAACCTAGAAGGAATATCAATCTTCATTCAGTGTAATGTATGTAGAGGACACTCTGCAGCTGTTTACACATCTGGACTCAGGTGCACATTTTAGGGTCTCAAACACAGGTACTCCAGTGGATACTTTGGGGTGTCTCCAGGTGGGAAAATTATCCAAAAAAGGTAAGTATTCCAGCCTGAGGAATTAAGGGAATAAATCATGTATTCAGCTTGGAATTCTGCCCAAACAGACAATTGCCCCCACTTCCAAGCAATGTTTATCATTTACATTTGTTGGCTCAAATATCTGTGTGCTAAGTATACCTTTTGTTTTATTCTCATAGGGGAGCAAAGAATCGGGAAATATCATGTCCCCAGGGACCGGCCATCTCCGGAACGAAGGGAACGAAGGTCACCACCAGAATATGAGGATGTGGAGGAAGGAGAAGTGGTCGAGATTGAGACCACAACAGGTGAGTGTCTGACACCCCAGATTCAGGTAATCAGACATGTATGCCTGCCTATTTATAATACATGGTGTGTTTTTTTTTTTTTTTAGGTGAAGTACAGGTTGTGGAAGAACAGTCAGAGTCACATCATTTCACCACTGACAGTGCCCAAAGGCTAATCCAGGACATAATGTTTTGTAGTCAGGATTTAGAGATAATTCGCAAAAAAACTAGGGATATTGAAGTGAAACTTAAAAACATGATTGATGTCCTTGGGAGAATCTAATTTTTCCCAAAATGTCCAACCTTTTCTTTTTTCTGTTTTATTAAAAAAGTTTACAACATTTTCAAAAGCCTAATTTTGAAGATGCACACAGTATGTCAACATGTGCTATCTGCCATCAGGGGATATCAATGTATGCGTTTTGTGCCTGCAACCCCTTCCTCAAAACTCAAGTCGGTGAGAGGAAGGGGTTGCACCCCCAAAACACATACATTGATCCCCCATGATGGGAGATAGCACATGTTGACATTAGGCATGGGATCAGGATGTAAATCCCCAGTTTGCCTGAAAATTTGTGTGCATCTTCAAAATTAGGCTTTTAGGTCACTGCACCCCATCTGATGAAGGCAAGATCCACACATTTTGGACAATGTAATGTGTGATCTTGGCTTCAAAAGTTTTTCTACGTAGAACTTTGTTATGCACCAGAGTTGTGTATTTTATTTTTGGAAACATGGCTGTTTATGTACCGTAACCCCAATTTTTGGGGGGTGAAAATGCAAAACGTGTTATTTTTGTATATAAAAAAAAAAACATGTGAATGTGTACGGAGTAAAAAAAAAATTTTTTGCTGAACAATGTGTGCCTTCTTCTTTCAATACCATTTCTTGGTGTTTAAATTGGTGTTGACAGTGACAATGGGTGTTTAGATAATAATGTGCAAACCACTTGGCACTACAAGTGCACTAGGAGACACAAAAAAAAAAAACACAAGCAGGAAATTCAAAGCAAGATTTTTCTAGATAATTAAAGGTAAAATTTATTCAAGCACTGCTGGCAAAGCAATGGCCCCCCTCCCCAAAAAATATTCAGAATAATTTTCCCGCACTTCACGGGCGCTTTGGGGGGGCAAGCCAGGACGGGCCGCTTCCAGGGACGTCAGGGATTGTAGTCCAGCGTCAGGCCCAAGTGTTACCACATAATTTGGGTTTGTCCGTTTAAAAAAATTGTGCAAGATGCAACATGATACCACGATGGTGTTCAGTTTATATTCCGCAATATTTATGGCCGTTTGGAACAGGCGGAACCGGCTGACCAGAATACCAAACGCATTCTCCACAACTCTTCTGGCTCTGGCCAGCCGGTAATTAAATACCCTCTTCTCCGGGGTGAGGGTCCTCTGGGGGAACGGTCGCATCAAATGGTTTGCCAAACCAAACGCCTCGTCTGCCACGAACACAAATGGGAGTCCCTCGACATTCTCCTCCGGGGGTGGCAATCCCAAGCCACCACTCTCGAGACGTCGGTAGAACTCCGTCCGGCAAAACAGTCCTCCATCCGACATCCGACCATTCCGCCCCACGTCCACATATAGGAACTCATAGTTCGCCCCCACCACCGCCATCAACATGATACTATTGAACCCCTTATAGTTGAAATAGTATGACCCCGAATGGGGTGGTGGGACGATGTGGACGTGCTTCCCATCGATTGCCCCTCCGCAGTTAGGGAAATCCCACCGTTGGGCAAACTGGGAGGCCACAGTCTGCCATTCCTGTGGCGTGGAAGGAAACTGTGGAGTCAAACAAGAAAAATATAATTAGTACATTTGATAATAAACATTACAATCAGATTCTACACAAACATTGTTGGCAAACATCAGTATAACATTTCTTGTAGTATTTAAAGGCTAAAAATATAAGGTCCACTTATCAGATTCCCCCCCCCCCCCCCTCTGATGGCCCCTTGTAAATATTTTAGGGGGGGGGTGTTTTGGACAGGTAACCACCCTCTCCACTATGTAATGGAGTAACAAAGTAATGTGTGATAGTTTGGCCAGCCCCTCCTTCATTACACTATTGGCAGCCCACTGGACAGGTAAAAAAAAAGGATTCTGCTATTACCTATCACAATAATAATAGAAGGAGAAGAATTAAAACAGTAGCATTTGAAAGTATTGAGGCAGGCCCTGGCACTACATGGTTGGAAAAATTAATCCATAAATATGACCCCTATAGAGGTAGGTATAGTGTGTATTGGGTTTGGCAAAGTCAGCACATAGAGGATTGGTATCAGCTGACTGAGCAGTTGGGGGAGGGGGGGTTCAAAAAAGATTTGGGGCACCACAAAACAAAGCCTTAGGCCCTCTGAAGGAATTTAAGGAAAACTAGAACATTTGTACACATTTTAGGGGGTGTTTAGGGTAAAGCATTACAATGGAGCTGACAAAATACATTGTTAAGTGACTAGACTATAGGTATATATGGGCCCCGGATAGCATGCTGGGGGGGTTAGTGAAGGCAAAGATGCATGAAGGACAAAAAAGGAGCATACAAAAATCCAACATGCATGAGGACAAAGGGGCACAGCATATTACAGCATAATGAAATCCTGGTTATTAGGGAACAAGGAAAGAAATACAATACATTAGCAAACAGTAAATACAATAGAATGTGATGTTAAAGAATACAACTTACCCTCATATAGTCCTTCTGCAGGACCTGGATGATGGCAGAACACATCTCTGGAATAATGATCCCCAGAGCCTGGGGGGAGATGCCTGTCGAGAACTTGAGGTCCTGCAGGCTTCTCCCTGTCGCCAAGTATCTCAACGTGGCAACTAACCTCTGCTCCGCAGTGATGGCTTGCCGCATGCAGGTATCCTGCCTGGTAATATAAGGGGACAGCAAAGCCAACAGACGGTGAAAAACGGGGTCCGTCATCCTGAGATAATTCCTGAAATCATCAGGGTTATTCTCACGGATCTCACAGAGCAGAGGCATGTGTGAGAATTGGTCACGCTGGAGCAACCAATTCTTGGTCCACGAACTCGTCCTCGCCCTGTTCATGGACCGGGCTTGTGTCAAAGTAAGAACCCCAACACCAAGCCCCCGCACAGCACGAACTCTACGACGAGTACGTACACGTAACATCGCTTCTAAACGGTCGGCTGATCAGAATGGACTAAAGAAAGCACTGATAAACAGCAAGGCCTGAAAGAACGAAATGCAAATCAATCAACGAGCGGACAATAAGCACTGAAAATCAAAGCGTACTATATATAAATATATAGGCCGCAAAGACAAACAAATGCGAACTGACTACACGCACTGATAAGCAAATACGCACCGACAAGCACAAACTGTAGGGCAGGAACGATCTGAAGCACAAGTCTGAAAAGACACGAATCGTCTATAGCGAAACTCCTACTAACACGCGATAAACACGAGATCAGCAGAAGGAGCCCAACGGGTGCCGGAGATGGTGCTGAACTTTCCTTTTATGGTCTCGTCGTACGTGGTGGACGTCACCGCGTTCTTGGCGGTCGGAATTTGGTGTGATCGTGTGTAGGCAACACAGCTTGAGCGGAATTCCGTCGGAATTCCGTCGGAAAAACCGACACAGTTTTTTCCGACAAGAATTCCGATCATGTGTAAGAGGCATTAGAAATCCG
The DNA here is from genome assembly GCA_028564925.1 of Lithobates sylvaticus. Lineage (NCBI taxonomy): Eukaryota > Metazoa > Chordata > Amphibia > Anura > Ranidae > Lithobates > Lithobates sylvaticus. The sequence goes on along the minus strand of CM053031.1, from coordinate 186,097,359 downwards.
GAAGGCGGTGATTGGTTTTCGGGGCCCCGTACGCGGCTAGGCTCCCAAAAAGTCCCACACATGTGTGGTATCCCCGTACTCAGGAGAAGCAGCAAAATGTATTTTGGGGTGCAATTCCACATATAACCATGGCATGTGTGAGTAATATATCATTTAGTGACAACTTTTTTTTTTTTGTCTTTATTCAATCACAAAAAATAGAAATATTCAACGGGCTCAACATGCCTCTGAGCAAATAGCTTTGGGTGTCTACTTTCCAAAATGGGGTCATTTGGGGGGGGGGGGGGGGGTTATACTGCCCTGCCATTTTAGCACCATTTAAATTCCAGAAAATGTACTCTAGTTTGTAGACGCTATAACTTTTGCGCAAACCAATAAATATACGCTTATTGGCATTTTTTTTTACTAAAGACATGTGGCTGAATACATTTTGGCCCAAATGTTTGACTAAAATTGAGTTTATTAGATTTTTCTTCTAACAAAAATTTTCTGTCTTTTTCCGTTTATATCGCAGAAAATAAAAATCGCAGAAGCAACCAAATGACCACGCAATTACCAGTTAAAGCAGTGCAGTGTGAAATTGTAAAAAGGCCTCTGGTCCTTAGGCTGACAATTGGTCCGGGGCTTAAGTGGTTAAAGTGAAAAAAAAAGTGAAATATTCCTTTAAATATCGTACATGGGGGGTGTCTGTAGTATGCCTGTATAGTGGCATGTGTTTCCCATGCTTAGAACAGTCCCTTCACAAAATTAAATTTTTAAAGGAATAAAATAAATAAAAGTCATTTAAAACTGCTTGCGGCTTTAATGTGTAGTCTGGTCCCAGCAATATGGATTAAATATAGATTAAAATCAGTGAGACAAACGGCATGGGTACCCCCCCCCCCCCCTGCCCATTACCAGCCCCTTTGGGTCTTTTATGGATATTAAGGGGAACCCTGTACCCAAATTAAAAAAAGGAAAGGCGTGGGGCCCCCAGGCCCTATATACTCTGAACAGCAGTATACAGGCAGTGCAAACAAGACAGGGACTGTGTAGGTTTGTTGTTAAGTAGAATCTGTTTGTAATTTTGAACTGGTACATTTTTAAAGTCTAGCTCCAGTCCAAAAATCAATTTTTAAGCTTTTTGGAAAACATAGGGAAGGGGTATCACCCCTGTAACATTTTTTTTGCTGTCTGGGTTCCTCTTCAGAAGATTTCACCGGACTTTCTGTCCCAATGACAAATGTTTTTTGAAAATTTGGGTTTTTTAGTAAAACAAGGATTGGGATAAAGCATCAGGGGAGACTGGGGAGGAGACACGTTTTTCCCATATCAACTCTAATGCCCCATACACACGGTCGGAAATTCCGACCACAAAATCCATCAGATTTTTTCAGACGGATTTTGTCCGACACTGGTGTTGCATACACACGGTCGGACAAAGTTGTCGGAAAATCCGATTATTCTGAACGTGGTGACGTTCGTTGCGTACGACGGAACTACGTAGAGGCTAGTAGCCAATAGCTTTGGTCTTGTAATTTGATCTGAGCATGCGTGGCACTTTGTCCGTCGGAATTCGCTACACACAATCGGAAAAAGTCAGATAGGACTTTGTTGACGGAAAAATTTAGAGCAGGATCTCAATTTTTTTCCGATGGAAATTCCGACGGAAAAAGTCCGATGGCGCCCACACGGTCGGATTTTCCGACAACATGGTCCGATAGGACATTTTCCGTTGGAAATTCCGACCGTGTGTACGGGGCATTACAGGAGAGAATTTCCCTTCCTAGGGGTAGATTTCGTCTCACTTCCTGTTGTCTCCTTCCGTTTGCAAGTAGGAGACGTTTGTAAGTTGGATGTTTGAAAGTAGGGGCCTATGCTCTGCATAAATTTGGGCCTAAGGTGTTGGTGTTGCCACAACACTGTAAGCCCTCAAAGTGACTCTTGGTGGGTGCTGGAACGCCCTGCTGTGAACTATTATATCAAGAATTGTAATTACCTACCATTGTTGAACAGTGGTAGAAAAATTGGGCCTTTGGTGGTGGTGGTGCCACAACACTGTAATGCGGCGTACACACGGTCGGAATTTCCGATGGAAACAGTCCGTGTGTATGCCCAACGGTCTTTTTCTGTCAGAATTTCCGACGGACTTTGAATTGAGAACCTGTTCTCAATTTTTCAGACGGAAAACCTTTCTATCGGATTTTCCGATCGTGTGTATGCAATTCCGACACGCAAAATTCCGACGCATGCCCGGAAACAATTTGACGCATGCTCGGAAACATTTAACTTCCCTTTTATAGTGCTGTCGAACGTGTTTTATGCCGCTGTGTTATTGACCGTTGGAATTTGGTGTGATCGTGTGTAGGCAACACAGCTTGAGCGAAATTCCGTCGGAAAAACCGTCTGAGTTTTTTCCGACGAGAATTCCGATCGTGTGTACGCGGCATTAGTCTTCACAGTAACTCTTGGTGGGCACTGGAACGGGCCCTGCTGGTAAATATTATATCAAGAATTGTAATTACATTCACCTGTTGAACAGGGGCAGAAAAATTGGGCATTAGGCACTGGTGCCACAACACTGCGACACCTCACAGAAACTTTAGTTGGAGCGCAGGAATGAGCCCTGCTGCAAAGTATTGCATCAAAAATTGTAATTACACACCCCTGTTAAACAGGGGCTGAAAAATTGGGCCTTAGGCACAGGTGCTGGTGCCACAACACTGCAACCACTCACAAATATTGTAGTTGAGTGCAGCAACGAACCCTCCTGCAAAATATTGCATCAAAAATTGTAATTACACGCCCCTGTTAAACAGGGGATGAAAAATTGGGCCTTAGCCACTGGTGGCGTGCCCAGAACCAAAAATGTTCTTACAAGCTATCAGCATGATCATTGAGGAGGAAGAGGATAGTCACTCAGCATAACAGGATAGTCACTCAGCATCAGCAAAAGGCAGTCTTGAAGGGATCTGACATTTCAAAAAAAAGTATTCTGTTACATCAGCATCAGGTGCTTTGTAGCTGGTGGTGATCCAAGACCGATTCATTTTTATGAAGGTCAGTCGATCAACCGAGTCGGTGGACAGGCGCACCCTGTGATTGGTTACAAAGCCTCCAGCAGCACTGAATGTGTGTTCCGAAAGAACGCTGGATGCAGGACAGGCCAGTAGCTCAATTGCATACTGTGCAAGCTCTGGCCATTGATCCATCCTCAAGACCCAGTAACCCAGAAGATTTTCGGTGGGAAAGGTGTCCAAATCTTACCTTGCCCCTAGGTATTCATGGACCATGTAAATCAGATGCTGGTGATGGTTGCTGGAACCAATCATACCTTGGGGCTGCGGACTAAAAAATTGCCTGAACACATCGGTCAGACGGCCACCTTCTCCACCGCTCCTTCTGTGACTGACCAAAGCCTCAGCAACATGTTGTCCAAGATTAGGAATTTGGAACCTCCCAGTCTCTGGGAACACGTTGCACAGACCTTTCTGCAAGACCTCCCAAAGATGTTTCATCCTCTGCTCCCTCTGTGATGGCAAGATAAGGTCGGTAACCTTACCCTTCTAATGTGGATCAAGGAGGGTTGCCAGTCAGTAATGATCCCCCTCCTTGATCCGATGAATACGAGGATCCTTCCGCAGGCTTTGCCGGATCAGGGAGGCCATGCAGCCTAGGTTAGCTGAGGCATTTGGTCCGGAGTCCTCTGGGTCACTAAGGATGACATGATCCGCAGCCACCTCCTCCCAGCCACGTACAAGTCCACGGGTTTCTTGGGACTGTGAATGATCCCTAAAAGACTGCTGCTGATGCTGAGTGCCAGGCTCCACCTCCATGCTGACACAATCCTTCTCCTCCTCCTCTTCCTGTGTGATCGGCGGGCCAGCAGGAAAACTGTCTGGATAAAGGGGGCCTTGAGAGGTAAGGAAGTCCTCCTCTGTTCTGCCTCAAGTGTCCTGTCCATTATCCCACGCAGCATGTTCTTCAACAGGTGGACAAGAGGGACAGTGTCACTGATGCATGCACTGTCACTGCTCACTATCCTCGTGGCCTCCTCAAATGGTGAAAGGACAGTGCATGCATCCCTGATCATGGCCCACTGGCGTGGGGAAAAAAAACAAGCTCCCCTGACCCTGTCCTGGTGCCATAGTCACACAGGTACTCATTGATGGCCCTCTGCTGCATGTGCAGCTGCTGCAGCATGGCCAACGTTGAGTTCCACCTGGTGGGCATGTCACAGATTAGGCGGTTCTTGGGCAGGTTATATTTCTTTTGGAGGTCAGCCAGCCGAGCACTGGCATTACATGACCAGCAGAAATGCACACAGACTTTCCTGGCCTGCCTCAGGACATCCTGTAAGCCCGGGTACCTGCCCAAGGACCGCTGCACCACCAAGTTAAGGACGTGAGCCACACAGGGCACATGGGTCAGTTGTCCCTGTCGGAGGGCGAAGAGAAGGTTGGTGCCATTGTCGCAAACCACCATTACTGGCTTAAGCTGGCGTGGCGTCAACCACCTCTCAGCCTGCCCCTGCAGAGCTGACAGGACCTCTGCCCCAGTGTGGCTCCTGTCCCCCAAGCAAACCAGTGCAAGCACCGCATGGCATCTTTTTGCCTGCATACTTGTGTAGCCCTTTGAATGCCTACGGAGCACCGCTGGTTCCGAGGACAAAGCACAGGAAGAGGCCATGGAGGAAGAAGAAGAGGAGGGGGTGGAGAACAGAGGTGTGTCAGAATCACCAGTAGTAGCATTTTGGAGGCGTGGTGGCGGAACAATCTCCAACACTACTGCACCTTGTCCTGCATCCTTCCCAGCTGCCAGAAGAGTCACCCAATGCGCCGTGAAAGATAGGTAACGTCCCTGCCCATGCCTGCTGGACCATGAGTCAGCGGTAATATGCACCTTACCACTGACCGCCCTGTCCAGCAAGGCCAAGACATTGCCTTCCACACGCCGGTAGAGATCTGGAATCGCCTTCCGTGAGAAAAAGTGGCGTTTGGGAACCTGCCACTGAGGAACCGCACATTCCACAAACTCACGGAAGGGGGCAGAGTCTACCAACTGAAAAGGCAGCAGTTGAAGTGCTAGCAATTTAGCCAAGCTAGCATTCAACTGCTGGGCATGTGGATGGCTAGGAGTGAACTTCTTTTGATGGTGCAGCAGCTGGGGCAAGGACATTTACCTGGTACAATCAGACGTTGGTGTACCGATAGCAGATTGCCCACAAGTACTTGGCTGTGACACACCTATTCTACACCTTCATTCCTCTCAGTGCAGGTTTCAGAGAGGACTGAGGGTATAGTGGGTGCCACGTACCTTACAGCGGAGTCCGAAATGACGAGGGTGGCTTCTTGCACGGTCCCGGTCCTAGCACCCCTGGAGGTGGACACAGGAACTGCTAGGGCAGCGGAAGGGTGCAGGTGACTGTAGGCAGGTAGATAGCAGGTCAGGAACAAGCAGGAGTTGGCAACGGGCTGGCAGAGAAGTACACAGACGTCAGGCAGGCTCATGGTCGGGGACAGGCAGAGGTCGGCAACAGGTCAGGCAGCGAAGTACAGAATCAGGAGACAAAGCCGAAGTCAGAGGTTCAACCCGGGGTCAGTGCAGGTAAACAAGGCAGACAAGGTTGCAGGGGTGATCTAAGAGAGTAGTCAGGAAGAGCCGGGTGTTCAAGATCAGGTGAAGTCAGACAAGGCAACAGCAAGGTATGCAGGAACAAGTTGAGACAATCCAGCACTGATGCTAAGTGGCTGCTCGTTTAAATAGGGCGCAGTGCGCCGTGATTAGCGGGCATGCACGCATGCGCACAAGAACGTGCACAGTGCGTATGTCCGTTCCACAAAAATGTGCCGATGCGCACATCTGTGCGCCAATGCACACATCCGTGCGCGCATTTATGTTAGGAAAAGGTGCGCAAATGCGCATATTGGATCCGGGACTCACCTGCTTGGTGCGGAGGTTCCCTGACATTGCCCCCTCCTTAGGGGCAGCCTCCGGATGCCCTTCTGAGACAACTTTTCCCGATGGGAGCGGTGAAAGGCTTGTATGAGTTTTTGAGCATGAAGTTTTGTCTCGGGCTCCCAGGAGTTTTCTTCCGGGCCAAACCCTTTCCATTTAATCAGGTATTGAGTTTGTCCCTGCCTTCTCCTGCAGTCTACAATGGCCTCAATCTCAAACTCCTCTTCTCCATCCACCACTATAGCTTCTGGGGGCCCCACTTCACGACCCGCAAAGGAATTTGCCACATAGGGTTTCAGTAGGGAGGTATGAAACACAGGGTGTATTTTAAAAGAATCCAGGAGTTTGAGTTCATATGCCACTGGGTTAATTTTCCTTTTGATCGGAAAGGGTCCCAAATATCTAGGTCCCAATTTCTTTAATGGGCAGGCCATCTTTAGGTTCATGGTTGAAAGCCATACCAGATCGCCAGGTTTTAAGTCCAGGTCCCCTCTTCTCCTATCAAAAAACGTTTTATTGTCCCTTCGTGCTTTGGTGATGGTCTCTCTCAGCACCTGATTATTAGTGGCGAGGAAGTCTAGTCTGTCCTGGACCGCTGGCAAAGGGGAATCCAGAATTATTAACGTTGGCAGAAAACAAGGATGAAACCCATAATTGGAAAAGAAAGGGGATTGGTTGGTGGTGGCATGGGTGGAATTGTTAAATGCAAATTCTGCCAAAGGCAGTAATGAGGCCCAATCTTCCTGGGTAAAGGAGGAGAAGCAGCGCAAGTATTGTTCTAGCGTCTGATTAGTACGCTCTGTCTGCCCGTTGGGGCGAGGGTGGTAGGCTGAAGAGAAACTGAGCTTGATACCTAAGGCTTCGCATAGTGCTTTCCAAAATTTAGAAGTGAACTGCACTCCGCGGTCAGATACAATGTCACTAGGAATTCCGTGCAGTCTGATTATCTCCTTAATGAAAACTTTGGCAGTTTGTCGCTGATGGGGTCCCTTTCATTGGGATAAAGTGTGCCATCATGGAGAGGCGGTCATCCACAATAAAATCCATGGCGATTTGCGAATTGCACAGGTGTTTACAAATAAAAAATAATGTATATACACACACACAGAATAAATCAATCCTTGGAAGTGTGACCCAATCCCTAAATAAATACTTACTAACACTAACTACAGATGAAGGTGCTGCTGACGTGAAGCACAGTAGGGGGGTACCTATGCAAAACCAAAAAGAGTATAGGCAGTAAGGATATGTTATGGTTCTATTTCTGGTCCAAATCCAGAATATATCTGCTATTCTGCCTCTGACTCTAATTCAATGTGAGTGCATGCATGCAAAGAATTTACACTGAACCACAGGCCAGTATAAAGGTTCTCTTAACTCCTCTCTTTTTTCAAAGTACTGCACTTTTATAGTCAGAGTGACATAAGCAAACGTCATCACATATGTGTGTATATGATTGGTTCCTCTGTATTTCATCCTCTTCCTGGTCCATAATCTGTCTCCAGGGACTAAGTGCATTCGAGGATATGGTCGCCATCTTTCTTACACGGTGGGAGGGGGGAGAAAATGGAGTCAGAGGGGGGCGGGGTCACCCGTACATCACTGGGAAAACCCAGGCTTCCCCAGTGATGTAAGGGTGACCCCCGCCCCCTCTGACGCAAGGGAAAAGCTGGGCTTCCCCAGTGATGTACGGATGACCCTGCCCCCCTCTGATGTAACGCAGGTTTCCGTTACATCAGAGGGGGGCGGGGTCACCCGTACATCACTGGGGAAGCCCAGATTTTCCCTTGAGTTGCGTCAGAGGGGGGCGGGGTCAGGTGACGAGTGGCCCCGTCCTCCTCAGCTAAGACCTGGGATTCCCTCAGTGTCTCCATGGAGACAGGATGCGCTGCACTTGACGTCGGAGAAGAGATCAGCCATCGCTGGACCCCAGAGAAGAGATCACCCATCGCTGGATAGCAAGAGTGGAACAACTGACCCATGTGCCCTGTGTGGCTCATGTCCTTAACCTGGTGGTGCAGCGTTTCTTGGGTAGGTACCCAGGCTTACAGGATGTCCTGAGGCAGGCCAGGAAAGTCTGTGTTCATTTTCACCGATCATATAATGCCAGTGCTCGGCTGGCAGAGCTGCAAAAGGAGTTGAACCTGCCCAAGAACCGCCTTATATGTGACATGCTCACCAGGTGGAACTCAACGTTGGCCATGCTGCGGCGACTGCACACGCAGCAGAGGGACATCAATGAGTACCTGTGTGACTACGGCACCAGGACAGGGTCAGAGGAGCTCGGATTTTTTTCACCACACCAGTGGGGCATGATCAGGGATGCATGCACTGTCCTGTCACCATTTGAGGAGGCCACAAGGATGGTGAGCAGTGACAGTGCATGCATCAGGGACACTGTACCTCTTGTCCACCTGTTGGAGCATATGCTGCATGGAATAATGGACAGGGCACTTGAGGCAGAACAGAGGCAGGAAGAGGAGGACTTCCTTGCCTCTCAAAGCCCCCTTTATCCAGACAGTGTTCCTTCTGTCCCACCCATCACACAGGAAGAGGAGGAGGAGGAGGAGGATTGTGTCAGCATGGAGGTGGAGCCTGGCACTCAGCATCAGCAGCAGCAGCAGCAGTCTTTTAGGGATGATTTACAGTCCCAAGAAACCGTGGACTTGTACGTGGCTGGGAGGAGGTGGCTGCGGACCATGTCGTCCTTAGTGACCCAGAGGACTCCGGACCGAATGTCTCAGCTAACCAACGTTGCATGGCCTCCCTGATCCTGCAAAGCCAGCGGAAGGATCCTCGTATTCTTCGGATCAAGGAGAGGGACCATTACTGGCTGGCCACTCTCCTTGATCCACGGTACAAGGGTAAGGTTGCAGACCTTATCTTGCCTTCGCAGAGGGAGCAGAGGATGAGATATCTCCGGGAGGCCTTGCAGAAAGGTCTGTGCAACGCGTTCCCAGAGACTGGAAGGTTACAAAATCCTGGTCCTGGACAACGAGTTGCTGAGGCTTCGGTCAGTAGCAAAAGGAGCGGTGGAGAAGGTGGCCGCCTGACCGATGCGTTCAAACAATTAGTCCGCAGCCCCAAGGTATGATCGGTTCCAGCAACAATCGCCAGCGTCTGATATACATGGTGCAGGAATACCTAGGGACAAGGTCAGACTGGGTCTTGAGGATGGATCACTGGCCAGAGCTTGCACAGTATGCAATTGAGCTACTGGCCTATCCTGCATACAGCGTTCTTTCAGAACGCACATTCAGTGCTGCTGGAGGCTTTGTCACCGAGCACAGGGTGCGCCTGTCCTCCGACTCAGTTGATCGACTGACCTTCATAAAGATGAATCAGTCTTGGATCACCACCAGCTACCAGGCACCTGAAGCTGATGTAACCGAATAATTTATTTTGAAATGTCACATCCCTTCAAGACTGCCTATGCTGAGTGACTGTCCTGTTATGTTGACTGACTATCCTCTTCCTCCTCAATGATAGCTTGGAAGAACATTTTTGTTTCTGGGTGCCACCACCAGTGGCTAAGGCCCAATTTTTCCAGCCCCTGTTTAACAGGGGCATGTAATTACATATTTTTTTATGCAATGCTTTGCAGCACGGCTCATTCCTGCACTCCAACTAGAGTATCTGGGAGAGGTTGCAGTGTCGTGGCACCAGCACCAGTGCCTAAGGCTCAATTTTTCAGCCCCTGTTTAACAGGGGCGTATAATTACAATTTTTGATGCAATACTTTGCAACAGGGCTCATTGCTGTGCTCCAAGTACAGTATCTGTGAGGGGTTGCAGTGTTGTGGCACCAGCACCAGTGTCTAAGGCCCAATTTTTCAGCCCCTGTTTAACAGGGGCGTGTAATTACAGTTTTTGATGCAATACTTTGCAACAGGGCTCATTGCTGTGCTCCAAGTACAGTATCTGTGAGGGGTCTCAGTGTTGTGGCACCAGCACCAGTGCCTAAGGCCCAATTTTTCAGCCCCTGTTAAACAGGGGCGTGTAATTACAATTCTTGATCTAATAATTCACAGCAGGGCCCATTCCTTCAGCCCCTGTTTAACAGTGTTGTGTCAACACCCACCACCACCAAAGGCCCAATTTTTCAGCCCCTGTTACAGGGGCGTGTAATTACAATTCTTGATCTAATAATTCACAGCAGGGCCCATTCCTGCGCCCACCAAGAGTAACTGTGAGGGCTTACAGTGTTGTGGCAACACTGTCCACCACCACCACCAAAGGCCCAATTTTTCTGCTGCTGTTCAACAGGGGCATGCAATTACAATTCTTGATCTAATAACTCACAGCAGGGCCCATTCCTGCGCCCATCAAGAGTAAATGTGAGGGCTTACAGTGTTGTGGCAACACCACCACCACCACCAAAGGCCCAATTTTTCCTACCACTGTTCAACAATGGCATGCAATTACAATTCCTGATATAATAGTTCACAGCAGGGTGTTCCAGCGCCCACCAAGAGTAACTGTGAGAGCTTACAGTGTTGTGGCAACACCAACCTCTAAGGGGCAAATTTCTGCAGAGTATATACGGCAGGCCCCTACTTTCAAGCATCCAACTTAAGATGGGGTAGCCATGTAATTTTTCTCAAAGATTTCCATTTATATTGCCAGGACAAGACATGACATTAAAGCCGCAAACAGTTTTAAATGCCTTTTTTTTCCTTTACAAATGTAATTTTGTGCAGGGACAGTTCTAAACACGGGAAACACATGCCACTTCACAGGCATACTTTAGACACCCCCCAGGTACGATATTTATTTATTTATTTTTCACTTTATGCATCATTAACGTTACTGCTCTAGAAAAAACTGACGTTTTTAAAACTTTTTTTGCATTGATACATGTCCCCTGGGGCAGGACCCGGGTCCCCAAATCCTGTTTAGGACAATAATAGCATATTAGCCATTATAATTAGCACTTTTGAATGTTCGCGTCCATTGTATTTAATAGGGTTCTAATGTTCACGCAAACTTTAGGTCCATTTGCAGGTTCTGGTGCAAACCGAACTGGGGGGTGTTCAGCTCATCCCTACTAGGGATGAGCCCGGTGTTCAATTCGAACCCATGTTTGAATCGAACATCGGCCGTTCGTCTAAACCAGAACTTTGTGGGCCGTTCGCATCAAATTTGTGTGATACGAACGGCCCACAATGCACTGCGCCAGCTGCAGTGCATTGCTGGCTGATGATTGGCCAAGCATGCACTCTGACCCAGCATGCTTGGCCAATCACAGCGCCGGCAGCGAGGAGAACCATAATTGGCCACAGGCAGGATGCAGTGTAGTGTTGTGCGGTGTTCATAGAGAGAAGCATAGGCAGGGACAGCGATTTTTTTTTTTTACCAAAAATATGTAGAAGAATGCGTATTGGCCTAAACTGAGGAAAAAAAATGTTTATTTATGTATTTTTTGTGGATATTTATTATAGCAAAAAGTAAAAAATATTGCATTTTTTTCAAAATTGTCACTCTATTTTTGTTTGTAGCGCAAAAAATAAAAAAATATTTAATTTATTTTTTTCACTTTATGGATCATTAAAATGAGTGCTCCAGAAAAAAACTTCAGTTTTTAAAACTTCTTTTTGCATTGATACATGTCCCCTGGGGCAGGACCCGGGTCCCCAAACCCTTTTTAGGACAATAACATGGATATTGGCCGTTATAAATAGCACTTTAGATTTCAAACGTTCGCGTCCATTGTAATTAATAGGGTTCGAACATTCGTGCGAACATTCAGTCCGTTCTCAGGTTCTGGTGCGAACCGAACCCGAGGGTGTTCGGCTCATCCCTAATCCCTACTAATGGGTGCTCAGGATTCTTGAGAGAAGTAGTAAGCTGTGCAATATGTGCAGGGCTGGTGCAAGGATTTTTGACACCCTAGGCGAAACCTAATTTTGCCGCCCCTTTGGCTCCACCCCCTTTGCCCTGCCCATGTATACCCCACCTTTTTATAGATTGCTACCATTTGGGGGGGGGGGGGTGGAGTCAGTCACTGAGCCTGGAGGTGGTGGGGGGGGCATCGGTACGGCGCCCCTGACTGATGTGTGCTCTAGGCCGGCACCTACCTTGTCTATAGGTAGCGCCGGCCCTGTACATAGGGATATGTACACAGATAATCAAGGCACTGAGTGCCACCCCCATCAGTGCAACCTATCAGTGGGAACCCCTCATAATGGGCACATCAGGTGTACAGACCCAGGAACTCAGCACAGGGATAGTGGGAACCCCTCATACTGGGCACAGCGGGTGTACAGACCCAGGACCTCAGCAAAGGGATGATGGGAACCCCTCATACTCGCCACAGCAGGTGTACAGACCTGGGAACTCAGCACAGACATGGTGGGAAGTGGAACCCCTCATAATGGGCACAGCAGGTATACAGACCTGGGAACTCAGCACAGGGCTGGTAAGAACCCCTCGTGCTGGGCACAGTGGGTGTACAGACCCAGGACCTCATCACAGGGATGATGGGAACCCCTCATACTGGGCACAGCGGGTGTACAGACCCAGGATCTCGGCACAGGGATGATGGGAACCCCTCATACTGGGCACAGTGGGTGTACAGACCTGGGAACTCAGCACAGACATGGTGGGAAGTGGAACCCCTCATAATGGGCACAGCAGGTATACAGACCTGGGAACTCAGCACAGGGATGGTGGGAACCCCTCATACTGGGCACAGTGGGTATACAGACCCAGAACCTCAGCACAGGGATGATGGGAACCCCTCATACTGGGCACAGCGGATGTACAGACCCAGGACCTCAGCACAGGGATGATGGGAACCCCTCATACTGGGCACAGTGGGTGTACAGACCTGGGAACTCAGTACAGACATGGTGGGAAGTGGAACCCCTCATAATGGGCACAGCGGGTATACAGACCTGGGAACTCAGCACAGGGATGGTGGGAACCCCTCATACTGGGCACAGTGGGTGTACAGACCCAGAACCTCAGCACAGGGATGATGGGAACCCCTCATACTGGGCACAGTGGGTGTACAGCCCCAGGACCTCAGCACAGGGATGATGGGAACCCCTTATACTGGGCACAGTGGGTGTACAGACCCAGGACCTCAGCACAGGGATGATGGGAACCCCTCATACTGGGCACAGCGGGTATACAGACCTGGGAACTCAGCACAGGGATGGTGGGAACCCCTCATACTGGGCACAGCGGGTGTACAGACCCAGGAATTCAGCACAGGGATGGTGGGAACCCCTCATACTGGGCACAGCAGGTGTACAGACCCAGGACCTCAGCACAGGGATGGTGGGAAACTGCCATTCCGCTCCTTGACAGTGAGGTGTGAGGTTGCTGGTTCCTTAGCTCCTGTGCTTCCAGAGACCAGGGGCTAGAGTTACTTCTCGGCCCCAGGAGAGATGCTGGATCCTGGTGGGGGCCCCCTGGATAGGCCTCAGCCTGTGGAAGATTCTGGGCCTGGCCCAAGGAAAGATGAACCTCTGTCTGCCTTTAGACGGAGGATTGTGGAAACGCTGAAGCGTATTGAGAAGGAAGAAGAGAAGTTGATGGCTTTGAAAGCTGAATTTAAAAAGAAAAAGCAGATTTGTGCTAAAGTGTTTAGTAAGAAGAGACCGGCTCTGAGGCCGGAGTTGAAAGATCTGGAACAAGCTCTGCAGAAGCAGAAAGATTTGGTGAGTTCTCTGAAGGAGAATAGTGGAGCTTTCAAAGAAAGATATAAGAATGAAGAAAGATTTAACCAGATGAGAAGAGGAGCCGCTTCCTGCATGGAAGGTGAGGAGATGCAGACAGCAGAGAGTGAGAAAGTGGGCCCGGAGGATGAGCCCAGCTCTTCAACATCTCAGACATCTGCTGAGCCCTCAATGGCGGAGGCCTCTGTCACCTTCACTCCCCAGCAATGTGGAACATCTGTGGAGGGGGCTGAAGGTTCTGCCATGCTGGATTTCATCAACAAACTGGAGTCCCCTGCGGATGCGTTTTGCCAGGATGGTGAGAAGATGGACACCGTTCCTATCCCTGTGGAGGAAAGACCTGTGGAGAAAGCAGGTGCAGGTACAATGTGTGTGCAGGATAATGTGAACTTTAATGACAATAGGCTTGCTGAGGGTTGTAGTGCTACAGGCAGTCAACCCAAACCCATAGACAATATACAGCATGCAATAACATCAGCGAATAACTGTCAGCTTCAGTCTGCAGAGAGGTCCATGGACAATACAGAGACTTTGCCTGGACCTGGCACAGCAGCTGTTCCTATGAATGGTGGAGGAGATGCTGGGTGCAGTAGTGCCACAACTCTCCAGGAGTCTGCAGCAGCCAAGACTGTGATTGAAGCTGAGTGCTCGGAGCAGGGGGAGGGGGCGGGTCCTGCCTCTGCTGATCAGAATGCTGCTATCTCAGCTGATTCAGACTCTCTGCCAGCAGGTTTGAATGTGTCTAAGGACAAGACTGCAAATGTTGGTGGTGTAAGAAAAACTTATGCTGGTGTTGCTGCTACAGGATCTGGGAAAGGAGAGCAAGCAGGGAAGGAGCATGGGAATGGTTTATCTTCCTACCTGTTTAAAAGGAGGAATGTAGTCCAATTAAAATGGGAAGGCGGTGGAATCCCCCCACATAGGAGGGCAGTGGTGGATAGGATTTTGCAGATGGGGTTTACGCCCGCAGATATCTTCGCCCTGATCAGTCCGGCAGGTTCCTATGAGTATGATTTGTCCTTTATCCGTCCGGAATCTTTGGACATATTTTGGGAGAAATATGAGCACGTGTGTAGGGGCCTGCCGGACTGGAGGGGGCTCATTCCCAAACTTGTATCACGCCAGCCCCTCATTAAAATGGTGACAATTCTTGTCCGTAATGAGTCCATACCACAGGGAGATCTATCTGTATGGTTAAGGAGATATGGAGATGTCCTGAGCCCCCTAAAAAAGATATTGGATGATCGGGGAATATGGACGGGGGGATGGTCTGTGCAGCTAAAATTAAAGGTTGTTGACAATGTAGTCCAGCATGTGCCATCCTCGGCTTTCCTGGGGAGGGACAGGCTGACCATCTTTTATCCAGGCCAGCCAAAGCTCTGCAACAAGTGTGGAGATAAAGGGCATCTTGCATCCTCCTGTCCAGTGATGAAGTGCTCTCTATGTCAGGGTGTAGGACATTTGGCTAAAGACTGTAATATTATAAGGTGCAATCTGTGCAATGCGGTGGGACATCCCTACAGTCAGTGTCCTGAGGCAATGCACAACAAGCCTGAGCTTGTGAGAGAGTTCTTCCGCCTGGACATGGAGGATGCTCAGAGCTCAGCAGCTGGAGTGCCTGTGATTCCACCTGAGTCTGTGCCAATACCCAATGTGTCTGTGTCTCCCCAGTCTGTGCCAATACCCAATGTGTCTGTGCCTTCCCAGTCTGTGAGTTTACCTAGTGTGCCCATGTCTTCCCAGTCTGTAGGTAAGGTTTCAGTTCCTGAGAATGTGTCCAACCCTTCTGTGTCTTCCAAAATTGCAGAGGCCGCAAGAGGTGCTGAGGCAGGTGCAGCAAGTGCAGTGCCAGTCCCCCTCCCCCGGCGCTGCAGGGTTTCTATTGCGGATCGTGGGGTGCAGAGAAGTGGGGAAAATAGTGGAGAGGCTGGCCTGGTGATAGATAAGGGAAGGGAGAGTGGGGGTGAAGGGGAGGCTGTTGATGCTGGTTTGTCTAAGGATGATATGGAGTGGTTGGAGGATAGGAGGAGGAGGGGCAAAAGAAGGAAAAAAAGAGGTACAGTTACCTTAAATCCTAAGATTTTGCCTTTAGAAAATAAGTTTGAGGTCTTGTCGGATGATGAGGATGAATGGGACTCGTGGAGTTCTGCATCCTCTATGGATGATGAGTGCCAGGGTGCAACGAAGCGCGCTGGTTCTCCAGGGAGAGGGAGTAGTCAGGCTAAGAAACGGCTGCCTCAACTAGCCTAATGGCAGTTCCCACTCCGTTAACAGTGGCAACCATTAATGTTGCCAGCTTAAGATCAGTAAGTGCTCGTCATATGGCCTTATTTTCGCTCAGCGAGTTTGATGCTGACATTTATTTTCTGCAAGAGACCCATCTGAGCAGTCTGGCCGATATACATCTGGCAAAGAAGGAGTGGAGACGTGGTCCCTCATTTTGGTCTCTTGCGGCCGAGCCGTACAGCAGGGTTGCAGTCCTTTTTTCTGGTATGGTAACGTGCCGGCGGGTAGTTGAGGTAGAGATTGGGAGATGCATGGTCTTGGACGTCTCTGTGAAGGGGCAGGACCTGCGCCTAATTAACATCTATGGTCCCCAGACGAAGTGGGACAGGAAATGCCTCTTTACAAAGATTAAGCCTTTTCTTTTTACGGCCCGGCAGGTTATCTTTGGAGGTGATTTCAACACCATTACTAGGTCTAAAGACAGGAGAGGTTTCAGAGATAAGCTGGGCTATGACACCCTTTTTCTCAATGCGATAGTTAGGGAAGCAGGTCTGGTAGATGCGCACATTAAGCGCTGCCCAGACAACACGGGGTTCACTTTTCAGCGAGGTAGTAGTCAGAGTAGGATAGATAGGTTTTTTTTTAAAGGGAGACTCTGCTTTTTCGGCACCTGTGTGTCGGGCAGTGGAGTTTTCTGATCACTGTATTCTATCTGTGACTCTGAATGCCTCAGACATGCCACCTAGGGGGAGGGGTATCTGGAGATTGAATTCGGCCCTCCTGGAAGACGAGAGAGTAAGACAATCCTTTGAGGATTTTTTTCAAGCACAGGTAACGATCCTAGACTTTTGCAACAGTAAGTCAGAATGGTGGGAGCTTGCAAAACAGCGGACTGTTGGGCTTTTCAAGGCCATAGGAAGAAAGAAGCAGCAAGATAAGAATATCACCTACCAGCGTTTGCGGAGGAAACTTGACCGCCTTGTTTCGAATGGAGGAGATTCTGGGGCGATCTCTGAGGTGAAGCTCCTCCTTAGGAGATATCAATATGACCGGCAAGCCTCTTTGGTTCAGGAGAGGGATTACGGGAAATACCATTCGCCTGACCCTTACCAGAACTGTAAACAGAGCGTAGCAGTTAAGACGGTCAATGGCCTGAGGGACAGTACGGGCTCTCTGACGAAGTCTAGGTCAGGGATTCTGGAGGTTGTCAGGTCATACTATGCCGATCTCCTGGGAGGAAGGAACCTTGATCAGACAAGGATGTTGGGTTTTTTGGACTCTACACCAGGACTGGAAAGTAATGTTCCTTTGATGAATTTGACGGATGAAATCACTGCAGATGGTAATCCAGGCTATTGATAAACTGGCAATCAAGAAGACACCAGGGCCAGATGGTTTGACAGCCGAATTTTATAAATGTTTTAAGACTATCCTGGCTCCCTACCTTGCGGAGGTTTTTAATGGCTGTTTGTATGAGGGTTCTCTCCCTCCCTCCATGAGGCAATCTGCAGTGATCCTTCTGTCAAAGGGTAAAGATCCTTCGATGATTGGGAATTGGCGCCCCATTAGCCTTCTTAATGTCGATAGAAAGATACTGGCAAAGATTTTTTTCTGGCGATTATCGCCAGTGGCAAGCAGTTTGTTATCCCACCACCAGCACTGCTCGGTCCAAGGTAGAAGCACTTTCTCAGCGGTGTTAGCTGTCCGGGAGGCCTTGGAGCGTTGTAGGGCTGCTGGTTGGGGTAAATTTTTGCTGACATTGGATCAGGCTAAGGCCTTTGATCGGGTTAATCATGAGTACTTATGGCTCCTTCTTGGCAAATATGGCCTGGAGGGGGGTTTCATTGATTGGCTCAAGATTTTGTACAAAGGGGCTGAAAGCTTTCCTCTGGTTAATGGTTGGGTCGGGCAGCCCTTTGTGGTCGGCTCGGGTGTGCGTCAAGGGTGCCCATTGAGTCCTCTGCTATATGTGTTTGCAATCGACCCCTTCATTAGAAGGCTGGAGAGTGGACCATTGTGTGGGGTACCTTTGGGCATCGCTGGTGAGCCTCCTTTGAAAGTTGTGGCCTATGCTGATGATGTTTCTGTTTTTGTCTCTGGGACTGGGGAGGCGCAGGAGGTGGTCTCAGTGATAAGGCAGTATACAGAGGCATCAGGTTCAAAGGTCAACCAGGACAAGTGTGAAGCTTTCTGGATGGGCGTGGAAGGTGAGAGCTTTGTTCTTCCGGATGACTTCCCGGAGCCCCAACAAAAAATTAGAGTTCTAGGCATTGTATTTGGCCCAGGTGACTATGGTCATGCAAATTGGGTGAACAGGCTGGAGAATGCCGATGCCAAGGTGGCAAGCTGGAAAGGTTGGCGGCTTTCCTCGAGGGAAAAGGTTGATCTGATCAAGACTTACCTGATTCCGATTTTTCTGTATGTCAGTTTTGTTTGCGTCTTGCCAGTTTCTCTCTATACCAGGATCTATAGTTGTTTCTTCCAGCTGTTATGGGGGAACAGAATAAACCTTGTCAAAAGGAATGTGACTTACCTTCCTAGGCAAGAGGGTGGTCTAGGAATGATCAACCCTGTAGTCTTTTTCTCTCTGATGTTTGTGAAGTACAATCTTGGTAACATGATGGCAGAGAGACCGCCTGGGTGGGTTGGTATTTTCCAGTCCTGGTTTAGGCCCTTTCTGCGAGACTGGGAAAATGGTGGGCCAGTGAAAAGCCTGAGGGTCAAGCATGATAAGCTCCCGGCTTATGTTGCCCCGTGTTTGAAAATGCTTCGGCAGTGGCAAGTAACGGCAGGGGAGGACAGATCTCTTCCAAGGAAACTTCTTGAGAAGCGGATCATGAGCTCTGCTTTTTGCGAGCCACTGGCCTTGAGGGATTGCCCAAGCCTGGTTTTGGGGGTGGGTTTGCGATTGATTAATTTGGAGAGAATCCCAATGAAGTTTAGGGATCAGGCTTGGCTTGCCTTTCATGGAAAACTATATGTGAAGGGAAACTTGAAGTTACCTTCCATGAGTGATCGGGGCTGCCCGAGAGTGGAGTGTGGAGGAGTGGTGGAGTCCATGGATCACTTTCTACTTCAGTGCCCTTTTAATATAGAGGTGTACAAAAGGGTGGGGAGGGCTCTGAGTATACCCTTCCTCCCCCATATGAGTTATGCCGAGTGGGTGTATGGGGCATTCCAGACTCGTCGGGATTATGATTTGGAAACACTTTTTTTAGTTAGTCTAGTAGTCCGTTATTTCACGTGGAGTGCACGGTGTCAGGTATCCTTACGGAGTAAAATCCTCCCTGTGGAAGTGGTGGTGCAGGACATTCTGGGTGAGGTTGGGAAGATTCGGGGTCTTGAGAAAGACAGGTGGCAGCCGGAGGCCTGGATAAGGGCGTGGAGGAATATCAGGACTCTGTAGCTGCTGCCTGTTGATCTCGGGGTGTGCGGCTTTTCTTTGTATTCTTGTTTCACTCCCCTAGATTTTCAGATCAAGTATATTTTTGATAAAAGGCTACATGCATGGTGACGGTGATGTTTCTTAGTCTGACTCTCCCGTAGGGATTATGTTTTGCGCAATTTGGTTTGTACCGTTTATTATGTTCTTGTTTTGTATAGTCATATTCAATTATTTTGTAAACATGTTTTTATTTATTTATTATGGTTTTATTGTATATAAGTTGTTGTTTGTAAGATTTTCAATAAACAAAATTAACCCCTCATACTGGGCACAGTGGGTGTACAGACCCAGGACCTCAGCACAGGGATGATGGGAACCCCTCATACTGGGCACAGCGGGTGTACAGACCCAGGACCTCAGCACAGGGATGATGGAAACCCCTCATACTGGGCACAGTGGGTGTACAGCCCCAGGACCTCAGCACAGGGATGATGGGAACCCCTCATACTGGGTGGTAACCAGCAGAAGAAACATAAAGAGAGCAGACACACTGACCACCCTGCACAGCACTGATATCAGTAACAGCATTGTGTAGCTGGACACTAATCACTCACCCACATCCTCTGCTTCCAACCTGCCATGCTGTGACCTATGTGGTGTGACTGGCGGAGGGAGGGACGTTCCAGGGAGCTCGAGGTTATCAGGAGTCAGAGCTGCACACCTGCACTGAATGCTGGTATCATCCTGTCCTGAAAGTTGCAGAAAACCGAAGGAACTGTTTACTGTGCCAAGTAATGGGCGGGCTGAGTGTGTACAGAGCACAGTGTGCAGAGCAGTCAGTGGGGTGGATGTGCTGCAATGTAAAGGCTCTGGGGTCAGTGGTGTGTATAGGTTGGCAATTTTACTAGCACCAGTCTCTGTATTTTCCTCCACGGTCTCGTTATACACGGGATCTGCGGCTCCCCCCAGGACTTATGTGTGAGTGTCAGGAGCTGGGCGGAAGACACTTCCAGGCTGCTCTGTGTGTTGTTCATAGGAGGGGAGTGCAGATCTCTCCCATACACTTGTACTGCAGAGCGGCTCCACCAAATATCTTCTGCTTTCCCCAGTGACTGAGCAGCGCTGTCTCCGCACACCTCCCCCTCCTAGTGCTTGTCTGTATTGTTATAGACCACTTTCACACTGAGGCGCTTTTCAGGCGCTTTCATGCTAAAAACAGCACCTAAAAAGCTCATGAAAACTTATTTCCATTAAAATCAATAAACGCTTTCACACTGGGGCAGTGTGCTGGCAGGGCTGTGAAAAACTCCCCTCCCCATTGAAATGAATGGAAAGCTCTTCAAAAGCGCCTGAAAAGCTCTTCAAAAGTGCTCAGTGTTTTTACTGGCAGTTTAGAAGCGCTTCAGTGTGAAAGTGGCCTTACTGACACCCGGCTCTACACACACAAGGCTGTGTCATCTCCACACCAGAGCTGTGTATACATAGGAGCCACAGTTGCGCCCTAGGTGGCAGTGCCCCCTAGGCGGCTGCCTAATCTGCCTAGTGGTAGCACCGGCCCTGAATATGTGCCATCCATTCGGTTCACATGTATTGGACTGTTTAACATGTGATTTTCTCATTCTACTTGTAAATGTTGTTAATCCCTATAATTGCTGAACAAAGGCATTCAAGAGAGCATTATGAGAGTTGTTTCCTCTTTCATATGTATGCATATGTAGTAATGAGTAATATACAGAGGAATCATTGTTCTAGAAGACCTAAAAACATTTCTTGATTTGGATGACTGAGCAGTGTTTCATCCCTGTGGGTATACAAGCATTTTGGACCTAATTTCCTTGTAGAGGTCATATTACTGTGCCCAAATTAAATGTGTGTCTTTTTCACACAAATAGAGCTTTCTTTTGGTGGTATTTAATCACCAGTGATTTTTTTTATTTTTTGTGCTATAAATAAAAAAATACAGAAAATTTGGTGAAAAAATTCCTTTTACTTCTGTCATAAAAGTTAGCAAATTAGTAATTTTTCTTCATAAATTTTAGCCAAAATGTATACGGCTACATATCTTCGGTAAAAATAATCCTAATAATGTGTATATTATTTGGTCTTTGTGAAAGCTATAGAGCAGGGGTGCCCAACCTTTTGAGGAGCGAGGGCCACTTTAGCAACTTGGTAACCGGTCACGGGCCACAATGAGCGTAGCGGGCGGATGGCAGGTCTGTGTCCACTCTGCATATGTAGAGCAGACACAGATGCAGCCCGCTCTACCCTAAGGGCCCTCCGATCTGCCCAGACAGAAGGGAACAGATCCCCTTCTGTTTTTTAGGCAGATCGGATTGCAGATAGGCGGGTGTAAGCAGACATGAGTCTGTTTACATCTGCCGCTCTATAGAGGTGAATGGAGGGTCTGATTGTGTCCGCCTGAAAAACAGACAAGCAGACCCGATCGGACCGATCGTGTGAAAGCGGACTAAGGCTGCTTTCACACTGATGCACAGCGGTTTACCTGCTCCTCAACTGACCTTGATCATCACTTCTTCCTCAGGATTCCTGCAGCTGGTTGCTGCTGTCCCCCAGGTGGTTATAACTGGTGGCTGCTGCTGGCTGTCCTCCAGGGCTGGTACTGCTGGCTGGTACTGCTGTTGGGTACTGCCTGCTGGTACTGCTGGCTGTTACTGCTGGAGGGTACTGGTACTGCTGGCGGGTACTGGTACTGCTGGCTGGTACTGCTGGCTGAAACTGCTTGCTGCTACTGGTACTGCTGGCGGTGCTGGTGGGTACTGGTACTGCTGGTGGGTACTGGTGCTGCTGGTGGGTACTGGTACTGCTGGCTGGTACTGCTGACTGGTACTGCTGACTGGTACTGGTACTGCTGACTGGTACTGGTGGCTGGTACTGCTGACTGGAACTGGTGGCTAGTACTGGTGGTTGGTACTGCTGGCGGGTACTGGTACTGCTGGCTGGTACTGGTACTGCTGGATGAAACTGCTTGCTGCTACTGGTACTGCTGGCGGGTGCTGGTGGGTACTGGTACTGCTGGTGGGTACTGGTGCTGCTGGCTGGTACTGCTGGTGGGTACTGGTACTGCTGGCTTGTACTGCTGACTGGTACTGGTGGCTGGTACTGGTACTGCTGGCTGGTGCTGGTACTGGTGACTGGAACTGGTGGCTAGTACTGGTGGTTGGTACTGCTGGTGGGTACTGGTACTGCTGGCAGGTACTGGTACTGGTGGCTGGTACTGGTACTGCTGGCTGGTGCTAGTACTGCTGACTGGTACCGGTGGCTGGTACTGGTACTGTTGGCTGGTGCTGGTACTGGTGACTGGAACCGGTGGCTAGTATTGGTGGTTGGTACTGCTGGTGGGTACTGGTACTTGTACTGTTGGTAGGTACGGATACTGCTGGCTGGTACTGGTATTGCTGGTGGGTACTGCTGGCTGGTACTGGTACTGCTGGTGGGTACTGGTACTGCTGGTGGGTACTGGTGACTGGTACTGCTGGCTGGTACTGGTACTGCTGGCTGGTACTGGTTCTGCTGGTGGGAACTGATACTGCTGGCGGGTACTGATACTGCTGGTGGGTACTGATACTGCTGGTGGGTACTGGTGACTGGTACTGGTGGCTAGTACTGCTGGTGGGTACTGGTGGCTAGTACTGCTAATGGGTACTGGTACTGCTGGCTGGTACTGGTTCTGCTGGTGGGAACTGATACTGCTGGTGGGTACTGATACTGCTGGTGGGTACTGGTACTGGTGACTGGTACTGGTGGCTAGTACTGCTGGTGGGTACTGGTACTGCTGGCTGGTACTGGTGGCGGGTACTGATACTGCTGGCGGGTACTGGTGACTGGTACTGGTGGCTAGTACTGCTGGTGGGTACTGGTACTGCTGGCTGGTACTGGTACCGCTGGTGGGTACTGATACTACTGGGGGGTACTGGTACTGCTGGCGGGTACTGGTACTGGTGGCTAGTACTGCTGGTGGGTATTGGTACTGCTGGCTGGTACTTATGGCGGGTATTGATACTGCTGGTGGGTACTGGTACTGCTGGCGGGTACTGGTGGCTAGTACTGGTGGTGGGTACTGCTGGCTGGTACTGGTGGTGGGTACTGCTGGCGGGTACTGGTACTGCTGGCTGGTACTGCTGGTGGGTACTGGTACTGCTGGCGGGTACTGGTGACTGGTACTTCTGGCAGGTACTGGTACTGCTGGTGGGTACTGATACTGCTGGCTGGTACTGGTACTGCTGGCTGGCAGTGTTGGTCATCTTACTTTAAAAAAGAAATTTGTTAAGTTACAAATTACTTCTCCCAAAAAGTAATTGCGTTAGTAACTCGTAAAGTAATTAGTTACGCAGCAAAGTAACTGACTTTTTTTTTTTAATATTCTATACGTGTAACTAAGGGGCGGGTCTAGTATTACTGTAACCAAGGGGCGCATTTATTATTATTATTGTTATATATCGTGTAACCAAGGGGCTGCTCTATTATTACTCTAACCAAGGGGCAGATCTGTTATAGCGTGTAAGCAAGTGGCGTGTCTATTATTATTATATCGTGTAAGGGGCGGATGGCTACAGAAATGGGCGAATGTTAAATTAATGGGCAGAGCTCGATATATAACAATAATAATAAATGCGCCCCTTGGTTACAGTAATACTAGACCCGCCCCTTACTTACAAGATAGACGCCCCTTGCAGAGTAGCACGAGCATCAGGAGCGTGCGGCATCACCTCATACAATTACATGTTAACTGCACCTGCGCGGTGTAGAGTTCCCTCAGAGCTGTTTAGGTTCGGCAATTTTCGGAAGCTCCGTAGTCCTTCGTACTGCGCAAGCCCTGCGCCTGCGCAGTACAGGGGGTCCTTATCCGGCGGGGGAACTTTTTCGGCAGGACACCGGAATTACACTACTGCCATCTAGTGGCGGTAGATGTAATTGGGGTAACTAAGCCAAAGTAATGGGAACTGAGTTACCATGAGGGGAAAAGTAATCAGTTAGATTACTCGTTACCCTCTAAAGTAACTGCGTTAGGTAACTCAGTTTATTTTAACTCAGTTACTTACATCACTGCTGGCTGGTACTGGCACTGCTGGCAGGTACTGCTGGCTGGTACTGCTGGTGGGTACTGGTACTTCTGGCTGGTACTACTGGTGGGTACTGGTGACTGGTACTGGCACTGCTGGCTCTGGCACTGCTGGCTGCTGTGAGATCGCAGGAAGCATGCAGCTGCATGACCTCTGTATGCCTTACCCAGTGACCTATATACACTTACATAGGTGTATGTGCATATATCTGTACCACTACCCTTACCATAACCGGTAACCCTCTCCAAACCCCCCCATAAACACAACGGGACTATGATTTGGATTAAATGGCCGTCAGGCCGAAACTTTTTTATTAACAAATATATTTTCTTTTAAATAGATTTAATAACTTTGTTACCATAAACATTCCCAGCCTTTCAAAGGGGCATGGGTACATATCAACATAACAGGTCACTGCTAACCACTCCCACTTTTACCTCTTGACCTCCAGACGGCAACCCCTGTCTCTGAGGTTATAACCAACTGTACCGTGACCTACCCTTATTCAACTTTTCGAGGTTAACCCCTCGTACGTAACACCACTCCCATCCCATGGATGGGTACAACAGGTTTTACCTGTACTTTACTTCCTCTTCCGAAAGCCCAAGAACCGCCAACCGCCTCTTACCCTTACACCACGTGCCCCTATCCCCCTAAAACAGGGAGGGTGGGTGGGGCTTACTTCCTTCCCCGCTCCTCGACTGACCACGTTGAGCGGCGCTCTCTCGTCAGAGCGCCGTGACTCCGCCCCCGGGCTCCTCCCACCCCTCGCCTTAAAGCGGCGCTGGAGCTTAAGGCGGCGACTGTGCAGTCAAGCACAGGTCATGCCGTCCCTCCGCCTACCCCCCTTTGGCTGTGGGCTCCGGGACTCCCTTGACCTCTGTATGCCTTACCCAGTGACCTATATACACTTACATAGGTGTATGTGCATATATCTGTACCACTACCCTTACCATAACCGGTAACCCTCTCCAAACCCCCCCATAAACACAACGGGACTATGATTTGGATTAAATGGCCGTCAGGCCGAAACTTTTTTATTAACAAATATATTTTCTTTTAAATAGATTTAATAACTTTGTTACCATAAACATTCCCAGCCTTTCAAAGGGGCATGGGTACATATCAACATAACAGGTCACTGCTAACCACTCCCACTTTTACCTCTTGACCTCCAGACGGCAACCCCTGTCTCTGAGGTTATAACCAACTGTACCGTGACCTACCCTTATTCAACTTTTCGAGGTTAACCCCTCGTACGTAACACCACTCCCATCCCATGGATGGGTACAACAGGTTTTACCTGTACTTTACTTCCTCTTCCGAAAGCCCAAGAACCGCCACAGCCCGAAAGGGGTAAAGCCTTACCCTTTCGAGCACCTCCACACGCGCAGCCCCAACTGAATGCCCTCCTGAAGACCCAACGCCCATAAATCGGTCCCCACGTCATTCAAGTGGACGCCATCACTACGCAAGTAACGCCAGGTATCGATCTCTAGTTCCCTGTGGCGTATCGCCAGGCCCCCATTTCTGATAAAAAACCTGCTCACCTCCTTATTTACTTTGACCCTGGCCCGGTC
The DNA here is from genome assembly GCA_028564925.1 of Lithobates sylvaticus. NCBI lineage: Eukaryota > Metazoa > Chordata > Amphibia > Anura > Ranidae > Lithobates > Lithobates sylvaticus. Next base: position 186,071,466 of record CM053031.1, on the reverse strand, counting down.
CACCTTTTTATCTGATAGAGCCCATCTCCATGCCGTCCTGCCCACCATGTCGGACCAGACCATGACCATGCCTGGGTAAGCTGATTTTAATCTCAGGAAATCACACTTGATATCCCGGATAAGTTGCCTCATGGACCTCGCCCCCATGTCGTTGCCCCCCACGTGTAATAGCAAAACATTCGGTGGTCTGTCAAGGTTTGCGAATCTATGAACCTCCCCTAAAACCCTGTTCCACCGCATGCCGGGGACCCCGATCCACCGAACCTGTGCCTCCTGTCTGGGAATGCGAAGTTGCCTGCCGTTCAGCCGAATGTCAGCTCTCTTAGCACCCCAAAAAACAAACGAATGGCCCAGTATCCACACCAGGCCTACTTCATAACCTGTAGATGAAAAGAAACAAGGGGGGGGGGGGGGGGGTGGGGTTAAAATAACTGAAAAACAACCTGAACATCCAACCTGCCCCCCCGTGAGACCCCCCCAAATGCCTGACAGCAGCAGCCTAAACCAGCAACTGCGGGCGGACATACAGTTTAAAACGGTCTGATTCCCACCTTCCAATCCTCCTGACCGCCTCAGCCCCCAGGCCCGCCCTGAATGCCTCCGTAGCTGCCCCAATTCTAAAGGAGTGGGAAGAAAAATTCTTCGGGTCGAAACCCGCTTCCACTACACATTTACGAAAAACGGCGATAAACTGGAACTTGGATAGCGCGGACCCATCCAAGTGCATGAAAAAGGGGCCCGCGCCCCGTGGTCGATTTACCAGAAATCTGTCCACAGCCCTCACTGGGCAGATGTCGTCCTCTCCGATCTTGGCTACCTCCACCCGAACCCCTCTGCCCTCCTGATCTGTTTTGGACCGCCTGACCCAGATCCTGACCACCTCCCGGCCTAGCTCTACATCCCCCATTGCCAAACCCCCCATCGCACGCTTTGACGGGCTGAAAAGTTCGCTGACCCTGAACGCCCCAAAGAACGCGAGGGCGAATGCCGCCCGGAACAACGCCTGTTCGTACGCTGAACTGCAAACACCTACTACTGCCTGGCACAAACCCCGGAGTAGGCAAAAGGAAACCGGCCTTCTCCCATCCCTGCTCTTGTGTACCCTCCGATAGCCTTTTATCGCTTGCCTCAACCAGAATTCCTTCGTATAATCCTGTTGCCCCTGCCATTTGAACAAAAATGCCAACCCCGCCAGTTTTCGATCAATCGTGGCCCCCGATACCCCCTTTTCCATGGCAATGCTGAGGAAGTAAAACACCGCTTGGGCCATGCCCGCATCTCCCGGGGCCATGCCGATCGCGTTCAGACAAGCCGACCACTCCTGCCATACTTTCGAGTAGGCACCCCATGTAGCCTTACTCACAGATTGCTGGATCCACCTTGCCGCTACTCCATTACTATGCTCCACAACCACTCGGGGCAGTCGATCCCATGACGCTCCGCCTCCGGTGCCAATCCCCGAAACCTGTCCCACTGAAAACGAGACAGAGCGTCAGCGAGAGTGTTCTCCACCCCAGGCAAGTGCACAGCATAGATGAAAGCATTCACCTGCAAACACCGCAATACCAAGTGTCGTAGCAGCCTAAGAACCGGCCCGGAGGCCGCCGTCAGCCGGTTGACCACCTGCACTACTCCCAGGTTATCGCAGTTAAACCTCACCTTCCTGTTGCGGAACGCCTCCCCCCAAATCTCCACCGCCACTACAATGGGGAATAACTCCAATAAGACCAGGTTCTTTAGAAACCCAGCCTCGGACCACTCCGCTGGCCATTGCGCCGCGCACCATTGTCCCTTAAAGAAGGCCCCGAAACCCGTGGATCCCGCCGCATCTGTGAATAACTCCATGTCACCATTACTTATGGGGCCAGACATCCAAAGTGCCCGGCCATTGAATGACTCCAAAAACTCTTGCCAAACTTGCAAGTCCTCTCTATGTTCCCGATTAAGGGTCACAAAGTGTGTCGGACCCTGGATGCCCGCCGTAGCGGCCGCCAGCCGGCGGCAAAAAACCCGCCCCATCGGTATGATCCGACAAGCGAAGTTAAGTTTTCCTAGCAACGACTGCAACTGACGTAGTTGCAACTTTCTCATGCCTATGGTCCCTCGTATTTCCTCTTGCAGCCGTTCCAGCTTGTCCGCCGGCAACCTACACTCCATTTTTACAGAATCTATCTCGATCCCCAAAAACGTAATGCACTCCTTGGGCCCCTCTGTCTTTCCCGGGGCCAACGGTACCCCAAAACGCTCTGCCAGATGTTGTAGAGTTCCCAAAAGCACCGCACATACGTTGGTGCCCGCCGGGCCAACGCATAAGAAGTCATCCAGGTAATGGATGACCGAGTTGACGCCTGACAAGTCCCGAACGGCCCACTCTAAGAAGGAGCTAAACTGCTCAAAGAAGGCACAGGAAATAGAACATCCCATAGGCAGGCATCGATCCACGTAAAACCCCCCCTTCCACGAACATCCCAGCAGTCGAAAACTGTCCGGGTGCACCGGCAGAAGCCGAAAAGCCGATTCAATGTCCGCTTTTGCCATCAACGTGCCCTGGCCACACCGCCGAACCCACGCAACGGCCGCATCAAAAGAAGTGTATGACACTGCACACTCCTCCGGAGCAATGGCATCGTTAACGGAAGCCCCTTTCGGGAACGACAAATGATGGATCAATCTAAACTTGTTGGGCTCCTTTTTTGGCACCACCCCCAGCGGCGAGACCACCAGATCCGGAAGGGGCATTTCGTGGAAAGGGCCGGCCATGCGTCCCAATGCCACCTCCTTTCCCAATTTTTCAGTAACTACCGCTGGGTGCAGTAAAGCGGACTTTAAATTTTTTGCCAGGGGCGGAACTGATTTAAGTGAACAGGGGATCTTGAAACCCGCCGAAAAACCCTCCTCTAACAAGCGCGCCCCGCCCGGTCGGGGTATCTCTTAAGGAAAGGCAGCATCCTTTCCACCCGCACCGGGGTCGTCCCTCTTATTTGCAAGATCTCCGGGACGCCCTTTTCCTTTTTTGAAGCATTTGGACAGAGCATGTGCTCCCCCGCAGCCGGAACATGTGTGTTTGAAACGGCAGTTTGCCCCAAACTTGCATGAGCCTTCATTAAACTGCCAGCAGAAACCCCAAGGTTTTCCGGTCGGTTGTCCTGAGGTTGCTGAACCTCCGACCCCCGGCTGAAAAAACTGGTTAGGAGCCCGCGCCGCCGTCATTAGCTTCATCCATAAGCTGATGTCCTTATGGTCCCAGCGAAGCGATGGTCGGACTGCCATCCGTTGTCTGAACTGCTCATCATAACGTAGCCACGCCGACCCTCCGTACGTTCTGTGCGCTTCGCTGATCGCCTCCAAGTACACAAATAGCGCCGAGCAGTGTTCCGGCGCCTTCTCTCCCACGACGCTCGCCAATATGGCAAACGCCTGCAGCCAATTGGAAAAAGTCCGAGGTATCAACCGATACCTGCGCTTCTCCTCGTCCTCCTTCTTCCTCTCTTCAGGCTTCAACCTGTCCAGGTTGAACTTCTCCAGGGGCAATAGGGTGAAGAGCTCGATATACTCACCCTTCCAAATCTTCTCTTTCACCTCCGGCTTCAGATGCGCTCCCAGCGGGCCCTCAAAGCAGACGTAGACCTCGCTCTTCGCCGCATCTGCCAACCGCACGGAGTCCGCGCTCTTTTCCCCCGACTTAGTTGTCTCCCCGTCTGCCTGAGCGACCGCCGGCGTTGCCGGCGCCTCGGTGATCGATGACTGCTCCGGGGCGGGCGAAGGTGCCTGCGCCCCACTAACCCCTACCTGCGGGACCGAGACCGGCCCCGCCACCGGAAGCCATGCTTGCGCCGGCCCGTTCGCTCCCCCCTGCTCAAACCTTTGAACCAGCTCCTTGAGCCCCAACAACAGGCCCCCCAGGCGATCACGCTCTGCCCGCGATTCTTGTTCCCTTGGAACCTGGATGTCCTCCACTACGCCCCCGGCCCTCTCTCTCCCCTTACCGGTGCCTAAACCCTGCGGACTACCCCGTTTCAACAAGTCATGTAAAAAAGATGAAATTGAAGCAGAAGAATCACACTCACCGGGCTGCCCAGGACCGGGCCTCACAGCCGCCTCCCTCGGACCCAACGCTGATGGCTGATCGAGTTCTTCTCCGCCCTCGGACTCCGACAATTCACCCTCGGATCTTCCTTCGTCAACCACCTGCTGGATGTGTGGACTGCGACTCCCTGATGGGCCCGCTTCCGCGGCCAATGGTCTGCGGTGCTGTGAACGAGAGTCCCTGCTGCCTTGCCTTCCGTCCCTGCTCTCCCGCCGCGGCGAGGGGCTCCTGCGTCTCCGGTCTATCCCTCCGTCTCCCTGGCTGCCCATCTGCCCGCTACCGGTCTGTCTGGGACAGGGGGGCGTGACCGCTGACTGTACCCCCACCCGCTGTGCCGCCTGACCCCGCCGTCCACTGCCTCCTGTCTCTCTTGCGCCCAATGGCCGCCCCGTACCTCGGCGATGAAAAGGGGGCGCCGATCCATGTGTGGTGCCTGGCTCCTCCTGGACACTGCTCTGTCTACGTCTTGTAACCCGGGGACTGGGGGCCGTGCCTGATGTCCGGACCCCCACCCGCTGGACCTCCTGCCCCCGCTGACTGCCTTGGCCTTGCACCTCTTCCTCTCTTGGGCCTGTGGGCCGCCCCATGCGTTGGCGCCGAGCCGGGGGGGGGCGATCCCTGCGCGTTGTCTGACCCTCCTAGTGCTGCATCCTGGCCTCTCCTCCTCACCCCACTCCTGGTGCCGTACCTTCCTCTCCCTGCCCCGGCGGGGGTGGAGGCTGGGGATTCCTGACGCCGAGCTCCGGTCTCCTCCACGCCGTGGCCTCCGGATGTCCCTGGAGCCGCTCTCTGAGGGCCCCCCGGGCCTGCCTCCGGGCTGTACCGTTCGGGCGGCCTGGATCGTCGAGCCCGAGGTGACGCTCCTGCTCCCCTGCCGGCCGCTGCGTCTTCGTCTGCCGCCATGGCCGCGATCTGCCCCTGTAGCCATGCGGCGCCCTGAGTGGCGATCGCCGCGCGCAATTGCGCCAAGAAGCCGTCGTTCGCCGCCATTACTGCTGCTGTATACGGAGCGGGAGGGTGCGACTGCTTACTTCCTTCCCCGCTCCTCGACTGACCACGTTGAGCGGCGCTCTCTCGTCAGAGCGCCGTGACTCCGCCCCCGGGCTCCTCCCACCCCTCGCCTTAAAGCGGCGCTGGAGCTTAAGGCGGCGACTGTGCAGTCAAGCACAGGTCATGCCGTCCCTCCGCCTACCCCCCTTTGGCTGTGGGCTCCGGGACTCCCTGTACAGAGCTTCCTGTCACAGGCGGAGTACATTTGATATCACTCCGCCTGTGAAGGAGCCAGCGCTATACAGGAAGCATCGGCTCTGCTTCCTTTAGCGGCGGCTCCGTTCTCGCTGATGCTCGGAGATGGCGGGTCGGAAACCCGCGATCAGGGCTTGCTGACCCGCCATCTCAGAGCAAGACGTGGCAGGCCACGGGTTGGGCACCCCTGCTATAGAGTCTACAAGCTATAGTGCCAATCATTGAAAATTGATCACACCTGATGTACTGAAGGCCTAACTCATTTCTTGAGACACTAAGACCCCTTTCACACCAAGGGCATTTTGCAGGCGCTATAGTGTTAGAAATAGCGCCTGCAATCTGCCCTAAAACAGCTGCACCATTGTCTGTAGTGTGAAAGCCAGAGGGAAATGCGCCGCAAATCCGACGGTAAAAAGCAGCTAAAAATAGCGGCGTTTTACTGCCAACACTATGGGCGGTGTGGTGTGAAAGGGGTCTAACAAGCCAGGAAAGTACAAATACCCCCCAAATTACCCCTTTTTGGAAGGTAGACATCCCAAGGTATTTAGTAAGTGCCGATTCACACTACAGCGAATTGGGATCCGACTTGTCAGACCTCGAGTTGCCCCGAGTCGCTGGACATAAGAAAAAGTGAATGAAAGCTGTCTTAATGTACACTACTGAAGTCGCTCCGACTTCAGAAAAGGTTCCTGTACTACCTCAAGGCGACTTCTAGCCAACTTGAAGTTGCCTCCAAGTCAGATGCGTATCTTAATTGATGTGATTTGGATCTGACATTACAGGAAGATTACCAAGGAATGCCTTGAAGTTGCTTCGCAAAGTTGTGCCAAGTGTGAACCGCCTCTAAGTCACATGGTGAGTTTTTTGAAGTTTAATTTTTACCCACAATTCTTTGCAAAAATTAAGATTTGTTTTTTTTTTCCTTTTTTTGTTTTTTTACAAAATTGTCATATTAAACAGGTTATTTCTCTCACACAGCATATGCATACTTGCAACTACACCCAAAACACATTCCGTTACTCCTGAGTGTGGCGATACCACATGTGTGACTTTTTCATAACCCTGGCCACATACAGAGACCTAACATGCAGGGAGCACCGTCAGGTGTTCTAGGGACATAAATTACACATATCATTTTATGATGACCTATCACAATTTTGAAGGCCCTGGAGCACCAGGACAATGGTAACGCCCACAAAATGACCCCATTTTGGAAAGCAAACACCCCAATGTATAATCTATGAGGCATAATGAGTATTTTGAATGGTTCATTTTTTTCCAGAAGTTTTTGGAAAATGTGGGAAAAAAATGAAAACGCATTTTTTTTTTTTTTTTTTTACACAAAGTTGTCCATTTATAAGATTTTTCTAACACAAAGCATGTAAATAGTAAAAATTGCACCCAAAAATAGATTCTCCCTCTCCGCCTGAGTATGGCGATACAAAATGCGTGAGACTTTTACACAGCCTGGCCACATACAGAGACCCAACATTCAAATAGCACCTTCAGGCATTCTAGGAACATAAATTACACATCTAATTTCCTGACAACCTTTCATTTTTGAAGGCCCTTCATATTTCTAACACATAGCATGTACATACCAGGAATTACACTCCAAAATAAATTCTATTGAGGAAAGGGTAAAAAAAAAAAAGTATTACCTGTGGTTTTAGTAGTTTCCACAGAGGAGAGAATTGGTCCAGGCAGCAGGCAGCAGGCAGGGATGTGCTTAGCGACAATAGTTATTATCCAAGCAGCAGGCAGGAATATTGTCTATAGTCAGCACAACCAAAGTGTTTGTCCATAGAAATTGTCCAGGCAGAGACAGCCAGCACAGACATAATATTGGTCCTGGTGCACTGTTACCCGCAGACAATCACTATTATACCGCTCTACAGCCCTTCATAAATATACTGCCTCTTGCTACAGCTAATTTATTTCCATAGTCCAGGTAGCAGGCAGAGGTATGGTCAGTTCATGCAGCAGGCAGAGGCATGATAGCAGTAAGTCAGCAGCAGTCTGAGGGCCACAATCAGGTATAACCAATGCACAGGGGTAGAGGCTTTGCCCACCAAAATCTCGAGGAAGTCTCCGGACATCAGACCCCAATCCGGAAATTACGAAACCCCCAAAAATTATTTTTCTCCATCTGGAGAAACATTTCTGGAGTCCATCACATGCAAGACCCCTGTGTACTACAGTACCAGGGCAACAAATCAGTCCAAACAGTAGGCAAAAGCCATAAAACAGGTCAGGGTCAGTTCACGTGGAAGCAGTCCAAACGGTAAGCAGAGGCACAGTCAAAAAACAGGCTAGGGTCAGTGCACGTGGAAGGCAGTGGAATGGTTATTTGAAGCATGGGAAATGGTCAGCACAGATGATGAAAATGGGAAAATGGTTAAAAATATGGGCTAATATTTTAGGGATGTGTGATACAGTCAGAAATATTCCCCAATGCAAAGGCCGGGTGCGGAGGGACACTGGGGACAATGGTAGCTGGTATCTCTTAGAAATTCTCTGTTATCTCTTTGAAATGAAGTTGGCTAACAACATCAGAGCGAAGGTTTTCTGGGGGGGGGGGGGGGGTCTTTGTTGGTAGATGATGGAACTTCTTCCATTAATTTTAGGAAGTGGGCAGGTCTTTCTGTGGATTTAGCGTTAATTAAGTATGCATTATAAATTGCCAAATTAATCCAATAGATTTCTACTTTCTTGTTCCAGAAGCGGGGCCTCCTTATTGACAAATAGGGCTGAGCATTTGGTCATTGAAATCCCCCCCCCCCATTTAGAGATTGTAATCTTGGACACATGTTGGCTTTTCAATGGGACCTCATCTTCTTTGAGCCTCAACTGTAGTGTCATCATGGATGGTGGACATCATGTACACATTCCTGTTATCCTTCCACCTCAAGGCCAGCACTTCATTGTATCTCAAAGTTGCTCTTTCCCCCTTTCGCAGTTTTTTATTCACTATAGATTGTGGTAAGCCCTTCTTATTCTTTCTGGAGGTTATGCAGACCAGGGTTTCTGTGAGGTATAGGTGCTTGAAAAGGGGCAGGCTGGTGTAGAAGTTATCCAGGTATATGTGGTAACCTTTGTTCAGCAGTGGCTATGCCACTGGTTAAAAGAGTATACACACACACCTTGGACACAACTGGATTGAGACTTTATTATTTTGTTGTGCATATATATTTGTAGTACACTAAAAATATATTATATGCCGGACCCTCGAGGTTCTGCCTACCTTATTAATACGTCAGAAAAAGTGAAACAATACTAACATATGGGAATTGGATACCCTCAAAAACGTTAGAATAAAAATGAAAAAAGGGGGGGGGGGATGGGGAGCTCATGATTATTAGAAATAAAAACCTGTTATAGCTCAACCAACCCTAAGGTAGTACATTTCTATGGAACTTCACTCATCATACAAGCACTATTAGAAAAACAACGACCAGTTGTTGGCACCATACCTAGTTGCCCATAAGGCCAGACGCTGGTACATAAAAAGTGTCTGTTTATTTATTTCAATTGGCTTTGCTGAATGCTCATGTGCTATACAGAGTGACTGGATCCTTCCTTAAATTCCAGGAAGAGATTGTCAGAGCCTTTCTGTATCCGGAAGGTGCTCCACCTCACCTTCCCCAACCAAATGCAGTAAGCCGGCTGCATGAGAGGCATTTTCCTTATGTCCTCCTGAGTACCCCTATCCAACGAGCCCCCTAAAGAAGATATCATGTCTGCAGAAAGCGTGCATATAGGCGTGACACCTGCTATTATTGTCCCTCCTGTCCTGACAATCCTAGTCTTTGCATTGGTGAATGTTTTGAACGCTACTATACACTAGTTGAGTTTTAGTGTAGGGTACAGCATTGCACACGTTCACAGGGTCTCCCAAGATGCCATCACATTTTGAGAGACCCAAACCGCTGTAACCGTTACAACAGTTCCGTTAGAACTGTTACAGTTACAAAAAAAATTGTAAAAAAAAACACAAAAAAATATATAAAATATAAAAACCAAAAATAGTTGTTTTATTGTTCTCTCTCTCTCTCTATTCTCTCTCTATTGTTCTGCTCTTTTTTACTGTATTCTATTCTGCAATGTTTTATTGTTATTATGTTTTATCATGTTTGCTTTTCAGGTATGCAATTTTTTTATACTTTACTGTTTACTGTGTTTTATTGTTAACCATTTTTTTGTTTTCAGGTACGCCATTCAGCTGCAGAGCGGATTTATTTATCTTGACAGCAACAGCGTTTGCTCCCACCATACATAAAGCCAGCGCTGTCGGAGGTGATTTCACCACCACAGTTAAAAAAAAGAGCATATATGCCGAAGCATAGAGGCAGCAGGGGCAGAGGAGTGATTTGCTCCTACCTTTTGCGGGAGGATGCCCCAATGCTTCGGCATATATATATTTTAGGCACAGATTGCGTTAAAAAAAATTGTTTTTTTTTACTATGTTTTTTTTTTTGTATTTGCTTTGCAGGTATGTCCTGTAATGCCCTGTACACACGGTCGGAAACTCAGACGGAAAAGGTCCGATCGGATTATGTTGTCGGAAAATCTGATCGTGTGTGGGCTCTATCAGACTTTTTCCATCTGAATTCAGACGGAAAAAATTTGAGAGCAGGATCTAAAATTTTCAGACAAAAAAATCTGATTGGACTTTTTACGATCGTTTGTAGAGAGATCCGACGGACAAAGTGCCACGCATGCTCAGATCAAATTACGAGACCAAAGCTATTGGCTACTAGCCTCTACGTAGTTCCGTCGCACACAACGAATGTCACAATGTTCAGAACGGTTGGATTTTCCGACAACTTTGTCCGACCGTGTGTATGCAACACCAGTTTCGGACAAAATCCGTCGGAAAAAATCAGACGGATTTTGTAGTCGGAATTTACGACCGTGTGTACAGGGCATTACTGTTATACTGTAATGTTACTTCGTTTTATTGTTAACCATCATTTGCTTAGCAGGTACGCCATTCAGTTGCAGCGCGGATTTATTTATCTTGACAGCAACAGCGTTTGCTCCCACGATACATAAAGCCGTGACTCCAGTGCTGTCGGAGGTGATTTCACCACCACAGTTAAAAAAAAGGGCATATATGCCGAAGCATGGGGGTAGAAAGGGCAGAGGAGCGATTTGCTTCTACCTTTTGCGGGAGGAAGCCCCCATGCTTCTGCATATATAAACTGTGCATGTATGTCCATCATTAGAATTGGGTGGATGAAGGGAGGTATTCTAATGGTGGGCATACCCACAGATCAATCTCTTTTTTTCGTTCAGCCCACAGGCTGCATGAAAAAAAGATTACAATATATGGGCAAAAAGGACCATCAACATACTGGTATGTTGCTGGACTTTGAGTGGTTATACCAGAATGATGCCTGCAGGTTTAGGTATAATATTGGTATCATTCTTTTCAGCCAGCGGTTGGCGTTAATTTAAAAGCAATCCTAGTGGCTAATTAGCCTCTAGACTGCTTTTATAAGCAGTGGGAGGGAATGCCCCCCCCCCCCCAGCTGTCTTCCATGGTTTTCTCTGGCTCTCCTGTCCCAACAGGGAACCTGAGAATGCAGCCGGTGATTCGGCCAGCTGACCATAGAGCTGACCGTAGAGCTGATCAGAGACCAGAATGGCTCCAATCATCTCTATGGCCTAAGAAACCGGAAGCTACGAGCATTTTATGACTTAGATTTCGTCGGATGTAAACAGAGCAATTGGGAAAGCATTTTATCACACCGATCTTGGTGTGGTCAGATGCTTTGAGGGCAGAGGGGAGATCTAGTGTCTAATAGACCCCAATTTTTTCAAAAAAGAGTACCTGTCACTAACTATTGCTATCATAGGGGATATTTACATTTTTGGTATCCATGTACTCGGCCTAAGATCATCTTTTTTATTTCATCAAACATTTGGGCAAAAAAGTGTGTTTTTTCCAAATACTGTGTGGAAAAAAAAAATTAAACACCCACCACTTTGCTTTAAAAAAGATATAATGTTTGGGGGTTCAAAGTAATTTTCTTGCAATTTTTTTTTTTTCATGTTAACAAAAAGTGTCAGAAAGGGCTTTGTCTTCAAGTGGTTAGAAGAGTAGGTGATGTGTGACATAAGCTTCTAAATGTTGTGCATAAAATGCGAGGACAGTTCAAACCCCCCCAGATGACCCCATTTTGGAAAGTAGACACCCCAAGCTATTTGCTGAGAGGCATATCGAGTCCATGGAATATTTTATATTGTGACACAAGTTGCAGGAAAAAGACACATTTTTTTTATTTTATTTTGCACAAAGTTGTCACTAAATGATATATTGCTCAAACATGCCATGGGCATATGTGAAATTACACCCCAAAATACATTCTGTTGCTTCTCCTGAGTACGGGGATTCCACATGTGTAATACTTTTTGGGCGCCTAGCCGCATACGGGACCCCAAAAACCAAGCACCGCCTTCAGGCTTTCTAAGGGTGTAAATTTTTGATTTCATTCCTTACTACCTATCACAGTTTTGAAGGCCAGGAATGCCCAGATGGCACAAAACCCCCCCAAATGACCCCCTTTTGGAAAGTAGACACCCCAAGCTATTTGCTGAGAGATATGGTGAGTATTTTGCAGACCTCACTTTTTGTCACAAAGTTTTGAAAATTGAAAAAAGATTTTCCTGACAGACTCCATGGCAGCCTACGTGTGGGTTAACCCCGCCTCCTCTCCAATGCTATAGGACCCCTTTCAAATAAAAGAGCACTCACCCCATGGTACTACGTTCCTTTTTTGTCCTCCTCCAATGGACCATATTTATACTCTACGGGCGTCCGGTCGGATGGATACAAGTAAAGTCGGCATACCTTGCGGTGCAGCTCAGATCCCAGCCATGGGCGGGCAGAAGCTTGGGAGGCACGTTGATACCCTTGTGGTGTGGGGTGGTTGCCTCTGGGTGCCTGACGGATGGACGGTCGGACCATGGACCATGGACGTCTTTTTTCTGGCTGGCAAAGGTCTGGACTCTTCACATGTATATGCTCCATGGCAGTCGCCTCTTAGTTTTATGTGTTGTGTGTGTCTTGATGTCACTTCTATCATGCAGAGCGTTTTTTTTTTGGTGTTTTTCCCCCTTATGGCGGCTGGAACGCTTCTGCGCTCCAGCTCGCCGTGACTTCCGGGTGGCGGCCGTTTCCGCTACTCGCGCATGCGCAGTAGCATCCTCGAGAACGAGGCTTGGCTCGCGCGTGCGCTGTCCTGTCATTTTCCGATGGCCGCGCATGCGCCGTTCGGTTTTCCCCTTCTGCGCAGGCGCGTAGGGGGAAGGTGGATGACGTCACAGGCGGGAGATTTAAAAAGCTGCTTTTTGCTTCTGTCAATGGGGATTTTCTGTCAGAACAGAAGCAGAGCAGCAAAGCAGCAGAGGTGTTTCCAGTTAGGCCTGTATCCCCCAATTGGCTGGGTAAGTGACATTGTGAGGCTATATCTTTTATTTAAAAAAAAAAAAAAAAAAAAAATAGATAATAATAATAAGGTATATATTTAAAAAAAAAAAAAAAAAAGAAGGAAAAATGTGTTTTTTGTTTACTGTTTGTTTAGATGACATTTTGGTTTTTATGCTTAGGGCACATAAATGTTTAAAACTATATGCTGGTTATCTTGTGGCTCAGGAGTTTTTATTGGGTCTGCTGATTTTTTTCCGCAGACCGCACACCTGTTAATCTCACGTCCACGCAGTATGGACAAGTCACCGCCTTTAAGTGGCCAGCCCTCACGCACAAGGTATGTGCCGTTGAGGGGAGGGGGTTAAAAATCCGTCACAATGACTTGTTTTTTTTTATACGCTCTTTGATGCATGATGCGTTTCCCCTCCCATTTTCTTTTCAGCCCTTCCAGTAGAGACCTTGCCAGACCACAGCATCAGTCATCGTCAAGATCAAGACGTGAATCACCATCGGATATACACCACCAGAGGAGACGCTCTAATTCCTCCTCAAGACACCGCTCCCACCGCCATGACAGCCGCTCTAGTCACAGAGCCTGCTGGGGATGTGGGACACGAGTCCCGGAGGGCAAGTCTTTGTGCGACCAGTGCTATGCCCAAGCGGTTGGGGAAAAGGAGACAGAAAGCCAGAGCTTGGAGTCTCTAGTAAGGCGCGTGGTGCATCAGTCTCTCAAAGAGGTAGAAACACCTCATACTCGGAGCCAGTCCACTCGTTCCGGCTCCCCGGCCGTGGATACACACGAGATGGCAGGCCCTTCACAGCCATACGCCTCTTCGCCTGACTCTTCAGAGGATGAAATTGATGGTGAAGAAGAGAGTGTTGGTTTCGACTTCTCCCTGGTTTCGCCTTTAATCAAAGCGATCAAAGAAGCCCTTAACTGGGAGGAACCATCTGCCCCACCAACGAAGCAGAAAAAGTTCTTTAAGCAATTGGGGAAAGAACGAGCGAGTTTCCCGCTCCTTACTGAACTAAAGGACATCATTGACGAAGAATGGAGTAAGGTAGACAGAAAGTCTTCTATGTCAAACAAGACAGCCAGGTTGTATCCTTTTAAAGCAGACGAGGTCAAACACCTGGAGAATGCTCCTTCTGTGGATGCGGCTTTAATGCGCTTAGCCAAGCATGTCACCCTCCCTTTAGAGGACGCTGTGTCCTTCAAGGATGGTCTCGAAAGGAAGATAGACCAGGATGTCAAGAGGATCTATGGGCTGGCGGGTTTAGCCTGCAAGCCTGCCCTTGCATTGGCAACCATGTCTAAGGCCATGGAAGCCTGGACGGAGAATGTGGATTCCTTTCTGAGAGGAGTGTCTGAAGAGCTGGCCAGAAGCTCGGCTGCGGCAGAACTAAAATTGGCAGCGGTCTTCCTGGGGGAGGCATCCATTGATCTGATTCGCCTGTTGGCACGTATTATGTTATCATCGGTTACTGCCAGGCGGGCCTTGTGGCTGCGTCCTTGGCTTGCGGATCCAGTTTCCAAGCAGTCTTGGTGCAGGATTCCCTTTGAAGGGTCTTCTCTGTTTGGAAACAAACTAGATGATGCCATTTCCCGTGCCACAGGTGGTAAGTCGGGTTTCCTTCCTCAGGACAGGCGCCTGTCGGGAAGAAGAAGTTTCAATATAGAAGACGCAGCCAGGAGCGCTCAAGAGAAGCACGCTCTTACAAGCCGGGTCGTGACTTTAGAAGAAACTGGGGCAGAGGCCAATCTTCCTTCCGCAAGTCCAGCAAGAGCCAGACATCTGATGGTCGGGGTCCGGCGAAGTCCTTTTGAGATCGCGCCCGCCCAGGCGGGTCGGGTAGGGGCACGTCTGCTCCTTTTCCGGCACGTCTGGGTGGCCTCGATCTCAGATCACTGGGTCATCAAGACAGTGTCGTCAGGCCACAGATGGGCCTTTTCCAGTATACCTCCCCCCAGGTTCATATCCACTCTACTCCCTTCATCAGAAGAAAAGAAGCAGGTACTGATGTCTTATGTGGACATACTGAAAGTTCAAGGGGCAGCAGTGCATGTTCCAAGAGACGAATGGTTTCAAGGGGTATACTCCCCACTATTCTTAGTTCAAAAGAAAAATGGCGCCTGGCGCCCAGTCATCGACCTGACCTACCTCAACGGGTTCATAAAGCACGGGAAGTTCAAAATGGAGACGTTGTCAACCATTCAACAAGCCGTCCAACCCGGGGATTGGATGATCTCTATCGATCTAAAGGACGCCTATTTTCACGTCCCAATAGAGAAAGAATTTTACAAATTTCTCAGGTTCCAAGTCGGGGAAGAACATCTGCAATTCATCTGCCTTCCCTTTGGGCTGACAACATCCCCCCGAGTCTTCTCAAAGGTGCTGTTGGCGGTAGTGGCCCTGGTCAGACTAAAAGGCATACGTCTCTACCACTACTTAGACGACCTCTTAGTGTTGTCCCAAGACAAAGAACAGTTACTGTTCCACAGGGACCAAGTGATTTCCATCTTGTCCAGCTTCGGATGGCTCCTGAATTTGGAGAAAAGCCATCTGGTTCCATCTCGGCAGCTGATATATCTGGGAGCCCAGTTCGATACAGTGAGAAATACCATCTCTCTCCCATTAGAGAAAATTCCAATAATTCAGGGGAGGATCTCGCGGGCTCTATACGCCTCACATCTGAAGGCTGCTCAGTGCCTAGAAATCATAGGGACAATGGTCTCTACGACTCAGATGGTCAAGTGGGCACTATGGAGGTTACGGCCGTTCCAATCGGGGTTCCTCCGTCAATGGAAGTCAGGCGACAAGAATCAGTTGATCAGGATATCCACGGCTATGAGGAACAGCCTCTTCTGGTGGCTTCTTCGCAAAAACCTATTGAATTGCCACTCTATCGCTCCCATCTCCTGGGTCACAGTTACGACCGATGCCAGCGGTGCCGGTTGGGGGGCCCTATGCGGGTCAGCCCTTGCCCAGGGCAAATGGGCCACTCAGCTAGTCATCCCTGGGTCGAACGTGCTAGAGCTTCGAGCAGCCTGGTGTGCTCTCCAGTCTTTTTCTCACCTCCTGAAGGGGAAGTCAGTGTTACTGAGAATGGACAATACCACGGCGGTATCCTATGTCAAGAGACAAGGAGGCACACGGAGCACCACTCTCCTTCAGGAAGTCGAACCCATCCTTTCCTGGGCTCAGAAGAACCTGGCAGGCATTTCGGCAGTATTTGTTCCCGGGGTCCAGAATTCCCAGGCAGACTTTCTTTCCCGCAACCAACTAGACAACAACGAGTGGTCACTGCATGTGAAGACATTCGAGTGGATTCTGTCCATGGGGTTTACTCCAGAAGTGGATCTCTTCGCATCTCCCTGCAACTTCAAGGTAGTGAAATTCTACACTCGGGGGCGGTGCAGCCAGGCGTTCGGGATAGATGCCCTGACGGATTATTGGAGCTTCAAGAAGGCATATGCTTTTCCTCCACTCCCGGTGCTACTCAGATTCCTGCGCAGACTTCAGTCAGAGGAGGTGGAAGTAGCGACAATAGCTCCCTTTTGGCCAAACAGACCTTGGTTTCCACTTCTGATCCAACTCAGTTTTCGAGAGCCGGTGCCTCTTCCTCTCAGACCAGACCTTCTTTCCCAAGGGACAGTCCTTCATCCTTGTCCGGCACAGTTGAAACTGATGGTCTGGTTCTTGAGAGGGAAAGGCTGGAATCATTCGGGTGCTCCTCCAGGGTGATCTCTACTCTGATGAGTTCAAGAAGGACAAGCACAAATAAAGTCTACGGTAGGATATGGGCAAAATTTGTAGATTTCTCTTCCTCCTCGGGCAGATCCTTTAGAAAACCGGAAATTCAAGACGTTCTTGCCTTCCTACAAACTGGCCTAGACTTACAGCTATCCATCAGCTCTCTCAGAGTCCAGATTTCGGCTTTGTCAGCCTTTTCAGGAACATCTTGGGCAGTTCATCCTTTAATTCGACAATTTTTTCGTGGAGTGGCAAGACTCAAACCTCAGAGGAGACCACGGTTCCCTAAATGGGATTTGCCACTTGTACTGGATTACTTATCTGGACTCAGTACCACGAGGTCTTCCCCACTCTCTCTGAAGGACTTTTCGGCAAAAGTAGCGTTCATGATAGCCATTACCTCAGCTAAGAGGGTTTCAGAGATTGGATCTTTGGGTCATAAAGAACCCTTTTTGACGTTCTTTCCGGACCGAGTTGTGCTCATCCCGATGTTGGGTTCGAACCCGAAGGTAACATCAGTGTTCCACGATAATCAAGAAATCGTGTTACCCACATTCCGGTCTCCGGATTCTTCTGAGATGCACCCATTAGATGTAGGTGAGGTCCTGAAGTCCTATCTTAGCATCACTTCTTCGTTTAGACGATCCGATCACCTGTTTATTCTTCATTCTGGTGCTAATAAAGGGAAGAAAGCCTCGACTAGGACAATTGCGTCTTGGATTGTGCAGGTCATCCAACAAGCTTACAGGGCTAAGGGCTTGGCTCCTCCAGAGGCGGTGACAGCTCACTCTACTCGCGGAATGGCGGCATCCTGGGCAGCGGCACAGCATGTGGCTCCAGATGTCATCTGCAAAGCGGCCTCTTGGGCCTCTATCAATACTTTCATGTCTCATTACTGTATAGAGCCTGCCTCACTGTCTTCTGTTGATTTTGGTCGTAAGATCCTATCGGTGGATAGGACAAAATAAATTTTCTGTTTGTTTTAAGCATACCCTCCCTGTGTGGTTTGGCTAGTTATTTCCCACACGTAGGCTGCCATGGAGTCTGTCAGGAAAAAGGAAAATTTATTATCAAATACTTACCGTAATTTTCCTTTCCTGATGGACTCCATGGCAGACGGAGTTCCCACCCATTTGGTTATTGAGTAGGCTAGTTACGGAACGTAGTACCATGGGGTGAGTGCTCTTTTATTTGAAAGGGGTCCTATAGCATTGGAGAGGAGGCGGGGTTAACCCACACGTAGGCTGCCATGGAGTCCATCAGGAAAGGAAAATTACGGTAAGTATTTGATAATAAATTTTCCTTTTTTTATGTTTTTTTTTTTTTAAAGGATTTTATGGCCTTCAAAACTGTTATAGGTAGTGAGGAGTGAAATCAAAAATGTACGCCCTTAGGAATTCTGAAGGAGGTGTTTGGTTTTCGGGGCCCCGTACGCAGCTGGGCTCCCAAAAAGTCCCACATATGTGGTATCCCCGTACTCAGGAGAAGCAGCAGAATGTATTTTGGGGTGTAATTTCACATATGTCCATGGCATGTTTTAGCAATATATGATTTAGTGACAACTTTGTGCAAAAAAAAATTAATAAAAGTTTGTAATTTTCCCGCAACTTGTGGCAAAATATAAAATATTCCATGGACTCAACATGCCTCTCAGCAAATATTTTGGGGTGTATACTTTCCAAAATAGGGTCATTTAGGGGGAGGGGGTTTGTGCCATCTGGGCATTTTATGGCCTTCAAAACTGTGATAGGTAGTGAGGAGTGAAATCAAAAATTTACGCCCTTAGAAATCCTGAAGGCAGTGCTTGGTTTTTGGGGCCCCAGGCTGCGGCTAAGTTCCCAAAGTCCCACACATGTGGTATCCCCATACTCAGGAGAAGCAGCTAAATGTATTTTGGGGTGCAATTCCACATATAACCATGGCATGTGTGAGCAATATATCATTTAGTGACAACTTTTTGTAGTTTTTTTTTTTGTCATTATTCAATCACTTGGGACAAAAGAAAAACATATTCAATGGGCTCAACATGCCTCTCAGCAATTTCCTTGGGGTGTCTACTTTCCAAAATGGGGTCATTTGGGGGGGGGGGGGGGGTTTTACTGCCCTGCCATTTTAGCACCTCAAACAATGAGATAGGCAGTCATAAACTAAAAGCTGTGTAAATTCCAGAAAATGTACCCTAGTTTGTAGACGTTATAACTTTTGCACAAACCAATAAATATACGCTTATTGACATTTTTTTTTACCAAAGACATGTGGCCAAATACATTTTGGCATAAATATATGACTAAAATTGAGCTTATTGGATTTTGTTTATAACAAAAAGTAGAAAATAATATATTTTTTTTTACCAAATTTTCTGTATTTTTCCGTTTGTAGCAAAAAAAATAAAAACCGCAGAGGTGATCAAATACCATCAAAAGAAAGCTCTATTTATGGGAACAAAAGGACGCAAATTTTGTTTGGGTACAGCATTGCATGACTGTGCAATTAGCAGTTAAAGCGACGCAGTGCCAAATTGTAAAAAGTTCTCTGGTCAGGAAGGGGGTAAATCCTTCCGGGGCTGAAGTGGTTAACCTCCCTCTCCCTGTACCAATCAGAGTCCCTTTGAGACTCGCTCTCAAACCCCAAATGAGACAGCCATATGAAGAGGTAAATATTTTCAAAAGGTGATCGTCCTTTCCAAAAAATTTGAGATATACTTATCAGCTTGTGATCAAGTCCACAGATCCAGATCCAAAGTCCCAGGATATGTTCCTCCCTTATCTTCGAAAACGACAGCCTTGTAAAGTATGTAATACCATAGACGGGTCAAAAGCATGTAGTCCAGAGATGGGCCGCGTTGCCCTGACCGGTTTAACCAATCCCTGTTGGCTGCGTGGAACATCCAGGTTTTAAATGGACACCAAAACATGTGTATGTGTGCATCACTTGCACTTCAGTTTGCGTGTCACGCCCCTCCGCATGCATCATGACATCACTGCGTCAATGTGCTAGATATTCTCTTCTCCCCACATCATGGAAGGGGAAGGGTGAGCGCAGAAGATGTGGAACAATACACTGCTGATACTTCTTTGATTCGTTTTAATCTCCCCCTAGAGGAATATTTGGAGTAAGCAGCACAAAATAAGGTAAAGTTCACATATTGAACTCCATAGAAAATATTAGGATAACCACAACATGTCGATGGGGACCCTTTCTTATATGATTGACATCCACAGAAAAAATATATATGCATATACTGCAATAACATTGTACATGATAAATGAAGTTCAGAGAGAATTAAAATACAAAAACAAACAACCTATATATGAAAATTAGGGCTGTGGAAATTAAATATTAATTCCTCAAATAATCATTAATTTTTTTGATTGATCAAAATTCTTTTGATTGGTACTCATCTCTCCGCCGGCTTCCGGGTCTTCAGGGAGTTCCGTCGGAGATCCGGTGACGTCAGCGGACTCCTCCCCCCTTCCCCAAGTGCCTCCGTCTGCTAACGAAGGGAAGGGGGAGGAGTCCAGTGATGTTGAAGTTCTGATTGAACGTAACGCGGAGGAGCTACGCATGAAGTCACACTCTGCTGCCCTACGGAACTAACACGATTGACGGCTTTACATGCTGTGTTTTTATCATCTTTATGCAAATAGTTTGTGTATGAACATACTTATACAATATAATATCTAATTCTTATACTTAAGCTGTGAGCACTTAGATCTTTTCTTTCTACCCATGACCTGGCGTCCTTGCTGAGATATAAGGAGACGTGAGAGAAGTTTATGGTCCGTGTTAACCCTTTTGATACCCACTTGCATGACCACCTGTTTGCACAGGGGTCCATGCCATAAGGTGAGAGTGATTAGTTAGACCGGAGTTGGAGGGATTGTCACGCTACTGTGGAAAAAAAATTACTTACGTCAGTGCTACAGTTTGAATTTAAAATGTATTTGTGTGAACTGTGAATTTAAGTCATTGATTGTGGAAACTATCTAGTGTCGGGTGATTGTATATAGTGTATACTACATTTACCACTGACTAATGCAGAGTTGCAATGCAAGGAGATCAGCTAAAAGTAGTTAGATGTTTGTGTGTTATAATTAATCGGAATTAGTCGATTAATCGATTAAAAAAAAATGGATTAATCGAACACAAACATTTTAATCAGTAACAGCCCTAATGAAAATTAAACATTAATACATAATGGTCGGTGTCGCCGCCTAGGTGGAACTAAATGGATCCTAGTCAAAAAATCATCTAAGAAAAGGGACACAACTTAAACTATCATTCAAGCCAGGAGGCTTAGTAACCTCCAACTCCCATATCCAATGTGAATTACATTGGAGAACAAATTGGGTCAAAGTTGCCCCCCCCTTCTGTCCTGGGGGACCACCTCTAGGACCCAACATTTGAGCCAATGTGGGTCCCTATCATGTTGTAGGCATACATGTCTAGCTACAGGGACCCTCAGATGGTATGTATAAATTTCATAAATGTGCATTGTACAAGTGTTCATTTTGTCATCAAATTTGGATTTAGTTTTAGTTATAGTCTTTCGACTAAAATTCCATTTTAGTTTTAGTCATATTTTAGTTATCTGAATTGTTTTAGTCGTATTTAGTGGACCAAAATAGTATCAATTTAGTCAACGAAATTAACACTGCATTGTACACATTATTTTGCTTATCTAACGTTTTAATAAGCTTTAGAGATGGGCCGAAATGGCCACCTGTCCAGTTTGTGGCAGAACTTAAGAACATTGCAAAAGTTCGTAACCAATTAATGAACCCCATTGAAGTCTATGGGACCCAAAATGGAAAAATGAAAAGTGACTATTTTGAAGGATTATATGCATGTAATTGGGCATACAATGGTTATGGGGCTCCAGGTACTGGCCTGGGGGACATGTATCAATGAAAAAAACGTTTGTAAAAAAATATTTTTAAATGAGCAGGGGTTTACTGATGATTAAAGTGAAATCATCAAAATGAGAAACAATAAAAATGAAAAATTACTTTAAATATAGTGCCTAGTCTGCCTGTAATGTGGCACATCTCTACCGTGTATAGAGTCTGCTGCAGCAATAATGACATTTATAAAGCCCAAAATATGACAATTTCCATTCAGGCTTTCTTTATCTTTTAAACAACGGCTTGGGGGGGCAATATGTATGATGAGGCCACAATTTAGTGTGGAAAAATTGGGCTTTGGGTGTGGTGGTGCCTTCACACCGTAACCCTATAGAAGTACTCTTGATGAAAGCAAGTATTGGCCTTGCTGTAAAAAATTGCAATGATATGCACCTGTTAAACAGGTGTGGAAAAATTGGTCCTTGGGTGTTAATTGTGCCCATGAAACCTACACCAAAAAATTTCTTACAGATTAAATCAACACCCTCAAATTTAGGTAGCCTAGACAGTCCTTCAGAGATTCAAAATCCAGAAAGCACTTAATCAGCGACATCGGCCACCATATGAAGATGAAGACTCTGCCGATGGGATGTGGAAGCAGATTGCCCTGGGTGTCAAGGACTAAAACATTTTTGAAAGGCATCAGTTCTCCACCGCTCCTCTCTTTACCAACAAAAGCCTCAAAACAACATTTTTCACCAGACTGTAACCTATTAGAGTCGGGAAAGGCATTACATAAACTCCTCTTTAAGGTGTTCTCAAGAAATGTCATCTTCTGCTCCCTCTGTGGGGACGGGATGAATCCCAAGACTTTCCCCTTGTAAACAGTGGTCAAGGAGAGTTGCCAACCAAAAGAGATCCTTCCCCTTGATGCCACGTATTCACGGTCCTTTCTCAGACTTTGAAGAATGAGGAAGCCCATGCACAGCAAGTTTGTGGAGGCATGAGAAGCAGACTCCTCAAGGTCACTGAGGATTACAGTATCTGGAACTGCCTCCTCCCAGCCACATACTACTCCCAAGGGTTCTGTGGATGGAAAACCATCTGTTAAGGGTTGATGTATGTCTTGCTCTGCTTCAATGCCTCCAAAGATGCCAGAATCCTCCTCCTCCTTCTTCTCCTTCTCCTCTTGTGTGTTCGTGGCTTATGAAGAATGGTGTCCGCATAAAGCGGGCCTTGAGAGGAAAGGAAGTCCTCCTCTTCCACCCGCTGCCACTTTGCACTCAAGGGGCCCTGTCCAGAATGCCACACATAGTCTGCTCCAGCAGGAACACAACAGGGATTGTGTCACTGATGCATGCATTGTCACGGCTCACTATCCTTCTGGGCTCCTCAAATGTTGACAGCACAGTGCATGTATCCTTTATCAGCAGCCATTGGCATGGGGAAAAAAAACGGAGCCAGCTTGAGCCTGTCTTTGTGCTATACTCCCACAGGTACTCGTTGACGGCCCTCTGCTGCATGTGCAGCTGCTGCAGCATTGCCAAAGTCGAGTTCCACGTAGTGATCATATTTACGGTAGTTATAATGCCCACTGAACTTCAGTCAACCTGACTGTGTATGACCACTTGAAATGGCTACATACTCTTCTGGCCTGCTTCAGCAGATCTTCCAACCCTGGGTACCTATTTAAAAAATGCTGCACCACCAAATTGAGGACACGTGCCAGGCATGGCACATGCGCCAACTTTCCCTAACTAAAGGCGGACAGGAGGTTTGTGCAATTATTGCACACCACCATTGCTGGCTCCAGCTGGCATTACATGAACCACCTCAGGCCTGCCAGAATCTCTGCTCTTGTGTGGCTCTTGTACCCTAGACAAACCAGCTGAAGCACTGCATGGCACCTTTCAGCCTGACTCATTAAATAGCCCCTTGAACCCTTAATGGGTACTTGTAGTTCATGGGACAATTCAGCAGAGTAGGGCATGAAGGAGTATGAGGGGGTGGAGCTGACAAATCGTGCTACTAGCTGTATGGAGACATGGCGGCACAACAAGCTGCAGCACTGAGCCCTGTCCTGCATCCTTCCAAGTTGCAAGCAGAGTTACCCAGTATGCTGTGAACGAAATCTAGCAGTAACATGGACTTTGCAGCTGACTGCCTTGCCCAATGATGCCACAACATTGCGTGTCACGTGATGGTAGAGAGCTGGAATAGCCTTACGTGAAAAGAAATAGTGACTGGGAACCTGCCAGTGGCATTTGGTGCTCCATTGGTCGGGGGGGCGGCAAACAAACCCTGCCGCTCCAGCCTGCCACCCCACACCAATCCTCCGGCCACTGGCTTGCTCGCCGATTGATCGCCACTTTCCCCATCCAGGTTGTGGCTGCAGCTTCTCCCTCCATCTCCTCTGTGTCCCTGTGGTCGCTGCTTCTCCTTCTGCCCAATCTGGTCTTTCAGGATCCCGGCCAATGGGGTCTTAGGACTCCCGGCCAATCGGTTCTCAGGACCCGCTTCTTGATTGACCAGGAGGAAAAACAGGAAGACATTAGCGAATATTAAGTTGCTAATGTCACACAACTGGGTGGGCTCAGAGCGCAGTGCTCTACGCCCCTAACCCACCCTTTTTTGAAGCCAATTAGAGTAATCATGTGCTTAAAGAAAAAAGAAAACGCCATTGAAATCCATGCATCTGGTGCCCTGCATGTAGATTAGGGGCCGGGCGCATGGATTAGGGGGCGGCGACCCTGCGCCCCTTATGGAGCGGCCACCACTGGAACCTACCATTGTGGTACAGCACATTCTTCAAATTCACGGACGAGGGCAGAATGCACCAGACATAAAGGCAGGAGTTGTAAAGCCAGCAGCTTTGACAAGCTTGAATTTAGACACTGGGCATGTGAGTGGCAGTGACTGTATTTTTTTCCGCTGCAGCAGATGGGGCAGAGAGGTACCTGGTAGTACCTTTGGTGCTGGAAATAACCTTATCATCATAGGTGCTGCAGGCTCCAGAAGGCGGGACATGCTATGCCATTCATCCGCGCTCAGCGTTAGATTTCTTCCCACTCAGGGTCAGGGGCTAATAATAGAGTTTTGAATGCCTGAGACCTGGGGCTTTTTGGGGGCCCACTCGGGGCTCCAGCCTCCCTCCTAACACCACTGGTGCTGGGAGTAACTTTAGTACCTGGGAGTACTTTAGTGGCTGTAAGTACCTTTAGTACCTGGGAGTAACTTTAATGAGGAAGTACCTTTTTACCTGGGAGTAACTTTAGAACCTGGGGAGTAGCTGAGGCTGCCTTTTTGTGCCTGGTAGTACCCTTAGTGCTGGGAGTAACCTTATTACCTTGGAGTACCTTTAGCAGCTGGTAGTGCTGAGAGAGTCGCAGAGTGCTGAGAGAGTCGCAGAGTGCTGAGAGAGTCGCAGAGTGCTGAGAGAGTCGCAGAGTGCTGAGAGTATCATAGGGTACAGATAGCAAGTCTTCATTATTATCCCCACTAGAATAGCTGGCAAACTGTCCAACAGGACCGCTGAGGCCACTCGGTGCACATCCTGCTCCATGTATGCGTTTCTTGATGAGCCAATCAAGGGCAAATACTGCTGTGCGAGATGTGAGTGAGTTGTTTCTCTGGAAGTCCAGATCCTGGTTCTAGAGAATCAGGTGGCAGGACTGAGAAGCATTTGCAACCTGGAAAGGAGCTTGGACATTACACATTAGGTGCTGGCGGTGGCCAGAGAAGAGGAGGTTGGAGACACGGAGGAACAGTAGCCAGAGGTAGGTAGCTGGGTGACAGTTAGGAGGAGGGGTAGCGGGAAGAGCACTAGGGAGGCCAGTCCTGAGTTGGTACACTCTAACAAATATGGCAAGTTGCACGAGGTTGGGGATATCAGCTCAGGGGTGGCATTGCTGGAACAGGTGCCCTCCCCTAGCTGCCAGGGGAGTGATGGCTCCAGTAAGGAGGGGGGCAGAGATACAGGAAAGGTTAGACAAGTGCTGGTAGTGAATAATTCAATTATTAGTAGGACAGAGAGGGCAATCTGTCAGAAAGACTGTGGTCGCTCGAGTTTGGCGCACCGTGGTTTGGGTGAACAGATTATTGGGTGGGGCGGAGGAGGACCGAGTGGTCATGGTACACATTGGTAGCAATACCAAAGTGAAAGGAAGGTGGAGAGTCCCAGGGATTCGGGAATAGATTGAGGAGACGGACCTCCAAGGTAGTTTTCTCAGAAATACAACTTGTGCCTTGATCCACACCAGAGAAGCAGCAGGAGCTTAGGGAACTGAACAAGTAATTGGTGTAGGAAAAAGAGGTTTGAGTTCCTGGAGAACTGGGCTGACTTCTCAGTCGGTTACCAGCTCTTTAGTAAGGACGGGCTGCACCTTAATGGGGATGGTACAGCTCTATTGGGAAGAAAGATGGCCACGAAGTTGGAGGGGCTTTTAAACTAGGTATGGGGGGGGTCGGAGGAAGCAATAGCCAGAAAAGAGAGCAAAGGGTAATAGTAGAGACAGCAGTGATAATACAGATAATACATGCGTGGACAATTAGAAAACAAGGCCAGAGGAAACATAAGGAGGAAATAATATGCACTTATACAACACTGAGAGGCGTATACACAAATGCTAGGAGCCTAGCAAACAAAATAGAGGAACTGGAGCTGCTATTACACGAGGAGGACTTATTCTGCGTACACACGAGCGGCATTTCTGTCGGGAAAATCTTGGATGCTTTTTCCGAAGGTATTCCGTTCAAGCTTGGCTTGCATACACACGGTCACACAAAAGTTTGCTGAACTTTTCGACCGCCAAGAACGCGGTGACGTACAACACTACGACGAGCCGAGAAAATAAAGTTCAATGCTTCCGAGCATGCGTCGAATTGTTTCCGAGCATGCGTATGAATTTTGCACATCGGAATTGGTACAGACGATCTGAATTTCTGATCAGAACTTTTTCCGACCGAAAAATTGAGAACATGCTCTCAATCTTTTGCTGGCTGGAATTCCACCAGCAAAAGTCCGATGGAGCATACACACAGTCACATTTCCCGAACAAAAGCTCTCATTGATCTTTTGCTGGCCGAATTTCCGATCATGTGTACGGGGCATAAGACTTTGTGGGAATGACTAAAACTTGGTTTGACATCTCACACGATTGGCTGGCAAATATCCAGAGGCTTTCCTTGTATCGGAAGGACAGGGAAGGTAAAAGAGGGGGAGGGGTGTGTCTATATGTAAAAAATTATACCAGGGTGGTAGAGAGGAGCGACATTGTGAATGGGATGAAGGGGGAGGTGAAATCAGTGTGGATATGTAACGACACCCCGAGTATGAAAGGGGTTAAAGCCGTTTAGGACATTCCATTACCGAACACTCCAATCAGCCGAACAAGAAACCCATACGACTAAATCTTCCCCCAAATACAAGACCAGGCTCTGTACAGAGGGTCAAACAGGAATCAGACTCTTTATTAGAACCAAAATGACAAAGTCTTTATATACAGTTAAAGAGAAGGTTCCCCCCTCCTGCTCATATTACTCAATACAACAATACAACTGTAACCAGAAACCTAATTAACATGAGCTAGTTTACTTTAGGTGATTCAGAGACATGACCTTTAGGACAGACTTGTGGTCACCGAGCTTCACACATTAGTATAAACACAAGACACCTTCTCATAATAGCAGGAGATAATTACAATTAACAATAAAAACAGTAGTAGGAGTAGACTGTCCGGCTCCTACCCAGTTCTAGAGGCCAATGTGATCAGTTCTCTCAACTAACATGTTGAGTTTAGAATCAAACAAACCAAGAATAGTCTTTACATATATCCTGGGAGATATTTTGAATGAATATTACTGTCCCATTTGTAATCCAATCATATTCTCAAGGTTCATTCTTTTCTTGGTCACCCTGTGCCCAAAAGTGACTCCTGTCACAGGGTAGAACTTCAAAGAGAAGACGTAAATAGGAAATTAATAGTGGGGGTATGTTATAGGCCACCCAACCTGAATAAGGAGGAGGAGCTGGACCTACTATCACAGTTAGAAATGGCAGGGAGACAGGGAAATGTCATCATAATTGAGAACTTCACTTATCCAGATATTGACTGGGCAGAGGGGACAGCTCACTCATTATATGCCCGTCATTTCATGAATGTATTGCAGAACAACTTCATGTCCCAATTGGTGGATTCCCAATTGAAATTCCCAAAGAATACCCTGCTAGATCTAGTAATCACAAACAAGTCTAATCTCAGATGTGGCAATATGGGGCAACTTGGGATCTAGCGATCATAGGATGACCGCATTTAGCATAAATCATAGAAAAAGGAGGCACAAGGGTAGCACAAGAACACAAAATTTCAAATGAGCTAATTTTCCTGAACTGCAGACATTACTACATGATATTAATTGGGACCAAATCCTAAAAACACTGAACACGGAAGAAAAATGGGAATGCTTTAGAAGCATATTAAACAAAAAGGTATCACACATTGCATTCCAATGGGCATTAAATACAGAAGAGCGAAAGTGAAACCTGGGTGGCTAAACCGTAATGTAAAAAGCCTCATTAAAGAGAAAAAAAAGGCCACTACAGGGAATGAAATAGGAAGCATAAAAATGCAATCAGGGTGGCTAGAAAAAGACTACGAGAACACATGAGGAGAGTAAAAAAACAAAATCCAAAGAAATTTTTTAGCTACAGTATTTTAACAGTAAAAAGGCAAGATTGGAGCACATTGCCCACATAGATGAGGATGGGAGGATGGTTACAGATGACACAGAGAAGGCAACTGTACTAAATGCCTTCTTCTCCTCAGTTTTTACACAGGAAAAGGAGGGGTATACTGACTGCAACAGTACTGTTAGTGACAAATTTCAGGGCTAACAGAGGCAGGAATGAAGGTGAGACTTAATGAACTTAATACAAATAAAGGGTAACTCCACTTTCGTGGGGGAAAAAAAATAGCAAATATAGAAAAAATAGTATAGCATGTACAATTGCAATAAAAGTCATATTGAATGTTATTAAAAATTACCTTTCCTTTTCAATCTGCAGCCGCTGTAATTTTCTATGAATGCAAAGCAATATGGAGTTATTCTGTACACAGAATGTGCACTGACCACTCCCCAGAAACATAATGTCCTGCTTCTGTGATTGTCTCACCAATTTTCTCAGAAGTCTGCCTAAGATGAAAGTCAGATTTCAGGCATCCCCTGCAGCAAAAATTACATTTTTGGTGAGATATTTCCAATAGAAACACATCTAAAAAGGGATGCAGGCCCAGCAGCTTTTCTCATTAGTGCCTTGCAGCTGCCACAGCTGACTGATAATTATGAAACCACTCCCATTAGACCCACTTGGTCCAGAGGCACAGACAAACACACATTGATTTCTTCAGAATAACAAAAAGTTAGGAATCTGCAACAAAGGTTGTTACAATCCTTGTAATGAACATAGATCACCCAGGTGAGAATGTTTTTTTCTTAACAAAAGTGGAGTTACGCTTTAATAAATAAATAAACCACCAGGACTAGGGTTGAGCGAACCCGAACTGTAAAGTACCGGACTTTTGGGTGTCCATGTCCCGGACCCGAACCCGAACAATTGACTGTATGTTTGGGTTCGGGTGCGGTGTTCGGCGATGTATTGGCGCCTTTTACAAGCTGCAGGGCAGCCAATCCACGCTAGTTTCACTAGTGTGCCCTTAGAAGCCATCACAGCCATGTCTACTAATGGCATGGCTGTGATTGGCCAGTGCAGCATGTGACCCAACCTCTATATAAGGTACAGGCACACAGCACAGCACGTCACTCTGCTATAGCCAGGTTCCTGGCTGCTAAGAGAGGATTTCATTAGGAGTTAGTCTGATACAGTCAGTCAGTCCACATTCCTTAAATTTTCTTCAAATTAGTAATATCAGTGAGCGATCTACATAGCTAGAGTAGAGACTAGAGAGTGTCTTTATTGAGGGAAACGGCAGAGAGAATTATTCAAGAGATTCCTAAATCAATTGTACCCTGGCTGGTCTTTTAACAGTGCCATGATGCCAGTGCCAGACAAAATATAACTTTTATCTACAAGCTCAGTGCACCATCACTGCATATTTTACTAAGAGATACACCATGCTCTGGGTGTATTCTGCTATTGCAAAAACATTGCAAAAAAATAAAATTTTGCTGTGTTTTGTGCATGTGTTCAGGAGTGTGACTTACAATCGATCGATATTTCTTCTATTGTGCTATCCCAAAAAAATAAATTGTAGTGACATTTTTTTTCCCAATAGCATTTTCTGCATGTTCATACATGCTTTACACACTGTGGGTGTATTCTGCTATTGCCAAAAAATAAAATCTTTCAGTGTTTTGTGCATGTGTGCAGGAGTGTGACATACAATCGATCAATATTTCTTCTATTGTGCTATCCCAAACAAAAATTGTAGTGAAATTTATTAAAGTTATTTCCCTATCCACATTTGTTTGCAGAGCACCTGCCATGCTCTTAACAACATTTTGTTGCCATTTGCAGCCCTCTAGCCCTTTCCATGACTTTTTTACAGCCATTGTAGTCTTGAAAAGTTTGGGTCCCTATTGACTTCAATGGGGTTCAGGGTCAAGTTCGGTCCCGAACCCGGACTTTTTTCCGAAGTTCGGCCGAACCCGAACATCCAGGTGTCCTCTCAACTCTAACCAGGACCATTTGGCTTACACCCGAGAATTTTCAGATAACTCAGTTCCCTCTCTGTAGGCTCATGTTTCTACCTTGCTCAATCTCAGAACCAAGATCTGAATCAAGTAATGGCTTGACATCATCAAGGGGCAAGTGACTGACATCGTGTTTCAATAACTCAGCTGACTCCTCCATGCCTGATGTTGGGGCTATGGCAGGACTAGCTGTGGACAAGGAGGCAGAACAAGCCACTCTGGTAGCTGCAGTGGACTGCACACTAGTCTCTGCTTAGGTGACAGAAGATGAGGAGGATGATGATGGTTTAGTAAGCCAGTCCACCATCTCCTCTGCATGCTGTGGCTGGATGGCATGGGCAAAATTATTAAACAGAGTAAATGATGCCCTGCCTGAGGATGGACCATGTCCACCTTTGCCTGTTTACACATACACTGCTGGTACCCTCACAATGCCATGGGAATGTCTGCCTCTCCTTGTTGGCCTCCGAGACATGATGGGGTGGGGGGCGCTTATTAACAAAATGTAATAGAGATGTGGAAATGTGTATGTGGATGCACTTTAATCAATACAAACTGGTGTTTGGCACACTTTAACTTGAGTACTCATTACAATGGCCCACTCAACTGACACACTACAATATACTGCAGTAAAACTGCACTGACGCACTGTAATATACTGTGGTAAACGTGCACTAACGAACTATAATATACTGAATTAAACATACAGTTACACACCCAAATATACTGCAGTAAACGTGCAGTAATACACTAATATGTACCGCGTTAAACGTACAGTAACGCACCTGTCTCTATCCCCCGCATTACTGACTATGATGGAGGGGTGCTGACTGACCCAGGCCAAATAAATGAATGCTTTGTCGTTTATTACAGGAACCTCTATACCTCCAAGATGATGTGCTCGGAGCAGGAGGTGGCTGCCTACTTGAGGGATATAGACCTTCCCTGCCAGACTGCCTCCTACAAGGATAAGTTGTATAGCCCTATCACTTTAGAAGAAATCCAAAATGCGGTCAAATCCATGCAAACAGGGAAATCCCCGGGCCCTGATGGGCTCTCGGGGAATTCTTTAAAACTTATGAGGACTCTCTCCTTCCCCTTTATCATAAGATGTTGGCCTGAATACAGGACTTAGGGGCTTTGCCTCTGTCAATGAGGGAGGTGGTGATAGTTGTCCTTCCCAAGCCTGGCAAGGACCCGGATCTGTGCTCCTCTTATAGGCCCATTTCGCTACTTAACATAGATGCTAAGATCCTGACTAAGGTATTGGCCTTGTGCCTCAACAAAGTTATCACAGCATTAATGCATCCGGATCAGACTGGGTTCATGCCAGGCAGGAGAACAGACATCAATATCCGTAGATTATTTACACATCTGGCTACGGATAAGCGCAGCCCATAGTTGGTGGTCTCTTTGGATGTCGAAAAGGCATTTGAGTCTGTGGAGTGTACCTACCTCTGGGCTGTTCTCCCAAAAATTGAGTTTGGTCCCACATTTATTACATGGCCCTGTATATTATACTCTGATCC
The DNA here is from genome assembly GCA_028564925.1 of Lithobates sylvaticus. NCBI lineage: Eukaryota > Metazoa > Chordata > Amphibia > Anura > Ranidae > Lithobates > Lithobates sylvaticus. The sequence goes on along the minus strand of CM053031.1, from coordinate 186,039,862 downwards.
GCTTGCTCGGATACGCACAAACAATTCTCTGTCCTGACCCTTCTCTCTTGGCAGGGGGACTTGGCAGGGCAACCCATTGTCCACTGGTCTGTTCGCACTGGCAATAGAACCCCTTGCTGTCACAATTAGAGCAGAGGGTGTGGTTAAGGGGATCACTGTGGGGGTGCTTGAGGAAAAGTTATCTTTATATGCAGATGACGCTCCCCTTTATTTGGCTGACATCACCTCATCCATCCCCGCAGCCCTCCAAATTCTGGAATAATTTGGCCCATTCTCTGGGATTAAAATTAATTGAAGGAAATCCCTTCTATTCCTGCTCTGTCCAGCACATCCTAAGCCACCGCCGGGAACCCGCTTAGTTGGGTGGAAGAGTTTAAATATTTAGGTATTAGGGTTGGCGGGGGCCTACACTCGTAATATACCCTCAATATGAAGCATCCATTGAGCCAATTCTCACAACAATGTACCTCATGGCGGGCCCTTCCACAGCGGTAGGCAGGGTCAGTTTAATTAAGATGGTTTACCTCCAAAAAAATTCTGCACTTCTTTCACAATACTCCTCTACCTATACTGTGCTCATTTTTTCGCAGGATAAATGCTATACTCACTAGTTTTATATGTGCAGGAGGGACCCCAAGACTGTCCCTCTCCACGTTACAACTACCTCTTGGTATGGGCGGACTATCACTTCCTAACTTCCAGTTGCATTTTTGGGCAGCAGTATTGGTCACTGGTATTGGTGGTGGTTCCCTCAGCCTAAGGATAACCCTGCTGTGACTCTGGAGGCCGCCATTGTGGAATCCTATTCGACCCTTAGTAACCTGGTTTTTAGAGGCCCTAACGCTCACCCTGAAATGACATCTCTAATGTGCACTACTGTGCAGGTATGGCATAGGGCTAGGGCCAATTATCATGATTCATATCCCTTTGTGGGGAAATCCTTCTCTCCCACACATGAGCACAATTCCAGACCCTAGTATTTGGACCGAGGTATGGTGGGCCTCAAACATGTAGTGGTGGAGGGTCGTCTGCGGGCATTCCCTGAGGTTAAGGCAGCCTTTCAGTTGCCCAACTGGATGTTTAGATACCTGCAGCTTAGGCATGCCTTTGGCAGACAGTTCCTCTCAAGGATTATATTGGAGTCTGATCACATTGAGAGTCTATTAATCTCTGGAGTGTTGGATAGGCCTCTCTCCTCCCTCTACCTGTGCCTGTCTATGGCCTATGCTGCTAAGGTGGGTAGGTTGTACTCCAAATGACATGCTGACATTCAAGATCTGGAGGAGGAGGAATGGGAGGCTTGTATATCACCACAATGATCTAAACTATTAGACTGTATTTAGGAAAGGTATGAAGGCAAAACAGGAAGTGATCTTGGGTGTGCCGTAGTCACGTGGTCAGTATGCCTAAAGGGGGCATACCCAAGTATAAGTAAAAGAGAAGAAATAGAAAGAAAGCTGAAAAAGGGCGGGTGGGACACGAGAGAAACTTTGACAGGAAATGGAGGCTAGAAGGTGGGCTTAAATACAGCCCGACGACTCCTACAAATTCAGGCTGACCTGCAGCCCTCCCACTTGTGCTCGGATTCTCTAGTAGACTGTATTTAGAAAAGGTATGCAGGCAAAACAGGAAGTGGCCTGGGGTGTGCCGTAGTCACATGGTAAGTATGCATAAAGGGGGCAAAGATGAAGACAGTAGGATGAGCTATCAAAACAGATTTATTGAAAGACACTGTATGCAGCATAAAATCAGCTAAAATCAGTCAAATGCATGAATGCCCGTGACATCTCCACATGTGGAACCTGGCATATATATGGAGAAGCATGTTGAATTCCACCTACCTAACTTCTTAACCTAGGTTGGTCCCTAAAAGACCAAAGGAGCAGGGTTCCGCAATGTTTCATGAACTGTGCCGTAGAGAGGGGAGTACTAGGGAAAGGTAAAAGTGGACTATCCCTGGGTTTATCTGCAGTGATGACCATGAGCTGATCTAAAACTGTGACCGGGCACCAGGTATTGCTGGTCTCGAAAAATCTAGCGTCAGTAACAGCTCCTGTCTGCTGTGTTTTGCAAGCGTCCAGATGCAACTGGAAATGATCGGTACACCCAACTGACTGGTAGATCAAGAGTATGCGGGATCTCGTCCTACTACGAGTGAACTCACCTAGCCTTCGGAAACCATAGAAAGCCAGATACATGGCTGCCTTGAGGACCAAGCTGGGTATCAGCCCAAAAGGAGACCTGGAGAGTAAAATGGACATGCTCCGGAAAATATGCCCTGTAATGGGGAGTCCGCTAACTGTGGTAGGGGGGTTACTCTTCTGAATCTCCTTGAAAATGGCCTAGATGGGATGCGCTGCAAAAATGGATGGGCTATTAGGGGCCTGCAAGGCAACAACCTGCCATATATGTCTTGATAGTGCTGTAGGATAGCTTGAGCTGTAAGTGGCAGAAAGCAACGAAAGCAAGTAGATATAGAATGTTGAGGCAATCACACCTGGGATACCTAGACTGAAAAGCCCAAAAGGTATTTTCTGGGGTTAACTGACAATGACTTGCTGATCAAAACTACTGCATCGGCCCATTGTTAGCAGCAAGAAAAGCAGTTACAGTGTGACACAGGTGTCTGAGTGTGGGAACTGTCGGAAAATAGCGGGTAGTTCAAAACGAGACAGAACATCCGCTGCTGTATGCTCTACACCACAGATGAAATGGAACTGAAGGGGCAGCCATATGAGCCTACATAATGAGTAAAGACCTGGATCTGCCTTATTAAACAATTCTGAGGTAGCCTGATTGTCTGTGGAGAGAACCACTGTTTCATCTATCCAAAAGCGACCCCATGACTGCGCTGCTGACACTATGGGGTAAATCTAAAATAAAGCTGATATCTCTTCAAACCCTGGGATAACCAAGATCTCCTCTGGTCATGGCCCAGCTGCCAGTAAGTGCCAAAAATAGCAGCATAGCCTTTTGTGGCTGCTGCATCACTCAAAACCTTGAAGAAAAAACCGACTCTGCAAGGATGAACATGGTGAACACGTTCCAGTGTTGAAGGAACTCATCCCACATACACAAGTCAAATAGAGCCACAGAATCTAACTTGACCCGATAGTTTGAGTCAGGCCCCAGGAAAAACTCTGGGATGGAAATCTTATGGTTGAGCCTGTGGCCCCTGGACTTTACAACCACAGAAACGTCACCGCGGCTACATCATGGGCGGCAATTTAGAGGGACGCCAAATTAATTCTGAAATATCTTTTTTGATATTCCCAAGAATTAAGTGAACCAGGATAATGGAGGGAGCACTTGCAATTTTTTTCCTGAAGCTAAAGGCCTGGGGATTGGTACCAAGGGGGTCCTGGAACCTGCTGATGTCCCAGGAACATCAGGATCCACCGGGGCCAGACTTAAATGGCTCTCCAAAGCCTCAACCCTGGCCCACAACTCCTGACAGGAGCTTGCCAGTGAACTCAGTGTGGCGTGAGTCTGTGAAAGGGACGAGGCGACAGTCCGTAGTGTAACCTGCTCAGAATTAGAGCCTGAAGCACAGAGGAATACTAATGTTAATAGTTCCGCTTTGCAAGCCGAAGCCGGGTACGAACTACCCCTGCATTACAGTTCCGCCATGAATACCCTGTTCAGAACCCCTGGCCAGTGTAGGAGGGATAGAGGTAATATCTTCGATATCTGCTGCCTGTGACATGACCTACGCAACTGAGAACAAGCTGTCATAAGCAAGAGTTATAACCTAATGAACTCAAAACTTGCTCTAAGGAAAGGAAAATCTCTTTTACTTTTTTTTTTTTCATTCAACAACCTCCCAACAGTGACTGGGTTAATGACAAAGTATACATTGTGCAGGACTGAAAACGTGTCAGTCTCAAGAACTACCAAGGCTAAGTTACCTGAGGTGTTTCAGGCAAATTAAAAACGTAAACTCAGGCCTATAAAACCTGAAGACGTGTCGGGCAAGTGATATGAGTAGTGAGATGTCATGACGTATGAAAACGTAACATAAGCCGTATAAGAAACAGATGAGGAGACTTGTCACTGCACAAGTCAGTTAGAAACGATCATCTCAATCCGTTGGTACCCATAAACGTGATAGGTAAACCTGCAGTGGAGTGTTGCCGTAATACCTACAGTGTGAAAATAAGATCATGTACCGTGTATGCAATGACAAGTTTGGTCGAAAGTCCGTTCGTTCGAACGTGGTGACGTAAACGGGACAAAAAAATAGCCAGTAGCCAATAGCTGCCCTTGCATCGTATTTGGTCCGTCGGACTAGCACACAGACAAACGGATTTGCCGATTTGAGTCCGTTGGAATTGAGTCCGTCATATAGATTTGAAACATGTTCTATTTCTAGGTCCGCCGGAATTTTTTGTCAAGAAAAACGAATGGATTAGCCCACACACGATCGGATTGTCCGACGGACTAATCCCGTCGGACCTAGTTTGCCAGAAAGTCTGGTTGTGTGTACGCGGCATTAGAAAAATAGAGAATAAACATCTCTTCCAGAAACAATTCGCCTTTGGAGAGGGTGAAAGTGTGGGACGTATGCTGGCACAACTAGTCAGGGTGAATTCCCTCTCATCCGTTATACCCATGATCACTATAGGAGATGGAAGGGTGTCGTCATATATGCCAGAAATAGTGGACAAGTTTAAAGAATATTACGAGGACCTGTATAGATAGCAAGAGGAGGATAAATGGATAGTTTTTGTCAGGGATCTGAATTTCCCCTATCTTAATGAGAAAGATAGAACTGAGTTAGATGGACTTATAATGATAGAGGAAATACAACGGGTCACTATTGAGATGGCGCAACAGAAATCCCCGGGTCCAGATGGGCTCCCGGCCGAGATATATCGGCAGTACGGGAAGGTATTGCTCCCTGAACTGTTGAGGGTATTGAATTGATCATTTATAAAGGGAGAGCTTCCCCCATCAATGATGGAATCCACCATAATTACCATACATAAGGAAGGTAAAGACCCACTTGATCCTGACTCATATAGGCCTATTGCTTTATTAAATTCTGACAAAAAAATACTGGCAAAGGTCTTGGCGGCTAGGATGAATAAGGTTATACTGAAACTCATCCACCCTGATCAATCAGGTTTTATACCTGGAAGAACTACCAGCACAAATATGTATTGCATAATTCCCCAATTTGGTTGCATAAAATGTGGTTTCAAAAGATAGACACGGTTTTCAAGGAATTGATCTGGAAGGGTGGGTCGGCAAGAATTTGATTGAGTACTCTGCAGTTACAAAAACAGGAATGAGGAGTAGCGCTCCCACACCCCTTTAGTTACTTTCTCGCATCACAACTTCAGTACATGGGGGGTGTAACCTGGAAGGGGGAGAGGCAGGTAGAAAAATGCTTCTACAAAATACACCACATGACTCAATAGTGGAAGCTCTGGAGGCAGAATCCTTTCCATCAGGACTCCCTACTTTGAGTTTAATGATGAGAGTGTGGGACACAGTGAAGGCTATATTAAAGTACAGAGGATTCAATGAGTATACCCCCTTATGGAAGAATAGCAAACTGGGAGAACTGCAGAAGATGGGGACAGTAAGAGAATGGGAGAGAGGTGGAATAAAATGTATCGCTCAGCTATACCAAGATGGTGCCCTGAAAACATTTCAGGAACTGAGAGACAATTTTTCTCTATCAAATAGATCCTTCTATAGGTATTTGCAGGTCAGGCACACACTGGAGAAAAAGTTTAGAGGGAGGACTTTAGAATTGAGCACAATTCCAGTTCTCAAAAAAATAATTAATGCAGAAACAGGGAAAGGTTTAATTTCGAAAATATACCCACATATAAACAAGGGGAGAATGGGAGGGATAGAGGCCCCTATGTATAAGGGGAAGTGGGAAAAAGATGTGGGAGACATTTCCTAAATACAATGGAATAGAATTCTTGAACTGTCTCCATTGGTATCACTCTCTCCCTCTCAGAGGATGTCACATCTGTTCCTATTATATACAGTAGAACCTATTAGACTCCTCATAAACGTTTTCAATTTGGCCGACGGCCGGATGCAAGCTGCCCCCGATGTGGGGACATGGAAAGAGATATGGTCCATTTGGAGATGCCTGAAGTTGTTTCGCTACTGGTGGTGACAGGAACCATTGATCGGGTGTTTGGAACCTCCACTAGGCTGGAGGCGAAGTATTGTCTCCTGGGATTAGTTGAAGGAGTCGGAAACCTGGGAAGCACCCAGATGGTGGTTCTGAGATGCCTATTTCAGGCAAGGAAACTGATTGCCCTGAGATGGCTGTCGGTGTCGCCTCAGTCCGGTAGAGAATGGATAAATAGCATTAATGTGGTAAAGCAGTATATATAAAACAAGGGACTTTAAAGAAATATGATAATATGTGGAAACCTTGGTGGGAAGCCAGAGGGATTGATATTAGGGATGAGCCGAACAAGTTCGTGTGAACTTTAGAACCCTATTAAAATCTACGGGACTCGAATATTCAAAATCAAAAGTGCTAATTTTAAAGGCTAATATGCAAGTTATTGTCATAAAAAGTGTTTGGGGACCTGGGTCCTGCCCCAGGGGACATGTATCAATGCAAAAAAAAGTTTTAAAAACTGACGTTTTTTAAGGAGCAGTGATTTTATTAATGCTTAAAGTGAAACAATAGAAGTGTAATATTCCTTTAAATGTCGCACCTGGGGGGTGTGTATAGTATGCCTGTAAAGGGGCGCATGTTTCCCGTGCTTAGAATGGTCCCTGCACAAAGTGTCATTTTTGCAGGAAAAAAGGCTATTTAAAATCACTTGCGGTTATAATGAATTGTCAGCTTCCCTAAATACAGAGAACAGTCATTGAAAGTCATTGATAAAAAAAAAAAAAAGCTTGGGGTTAGCCCCCAAATTAAATTAACAGGCCCTTCAGGTCTGGTATGGATATTAAGGGGAACCCCGGGTCAAATAAAAAAAAAAAATGACGTGGGGTTCCCCCTAAATATCCATACCAGAGCCTTCAGGTAAAGGGAAACTCCACACACCACTCCAAACTCCACACCAAATTTAAAAAAAAATGGCGTGGGGGTCCCCCTCAAAATCCATACCAGACCTTATCCGAGCGCGCAACCTGGCAGGCTGCAGGAAAAGAGGGAGGATGAGAGAGCGCCCCCCCTCCTGAACCGTACCAGGCCACATGCCCTCAACATTGGGAGGATGCGTTGGGGGTCTGTGACCCCTCAAAGCACCATGTCCCCATGTTGATGAGGAGAAGGGTCTTATCAGAATCTGGAAGCCCCCCTTTAACAAGATCCCCCAGATCTCGCCCCCCCCTGTTTGAAAATGGTAAGGGGGTACAAAAGTACAAAAGTACCCCTACCATTTCACAAAGAAAGTGTAAAAAAATTGAAAAAACACACAGACACCGTTGGGAAAAGTCCTTTATTAAAAATTAAAAAAATCAAAAAAAGATTCCAGCGGTGGTAATCCACTCTTGGTATCCAGCGATGGCTGATCTCTTCTCCGATGTCCAGTGCAGCGCATCCTGTCTCCATGGAGGCCCTGAAGGAATCCCGTCTTAGCAGAGGAGGACCGGGGCACTCGTCATCTGACCCCGCCTCCCTCTGACGCAACGCAAGGGGGAAGCTGGGCTTCCCCAGTGACGTACAGGTGACCCCACCCTCCTATGATGTAACGGAAAACTGCGTTACATCAGAGGGGGCGGGGTCACCCGTACATCACTGGGGAAACCTGGGTTTCCCCAGTGACGTACGGGTGACCCCGCCCCTCTCTGATGTAACGCAGGTTTCTGTTACATCAGAGGGGGCGGGGTCACCCGTACATCACTGGGGAAGCCCAGCTTTCCCCTTGCGTTGCGTCAGAGGGGGGCGGGGTCAGGTGACGAGTGGCCCGGTCCTCCTCTGCTAAGACAGGATTCCCTCAGTGTCTCCATGGAGACAGGATGCGCTGCGCTGGACGTCGTCGGAAGAGATCAGCCATCGCTGGACCCCGGAGAAGAGATCACCCATCGCTGAATAGCAAGAGTGGATTACCACCGCTGGAATCTTTTTTTTTTATTTATTTTTTTAATAAAGGACTTTTCCCAACGGTGTCTGTGTGTTTTTTTAACAATTTTTTACACTTTCTTTGTGAAATGGTAGGGGTACTTTTGTACCCCCTTACCATTTCAAACAGGGGGGCCAGGATATGGGGGTCCCCTTGTTAAAGGGGGCTTCCAGATTCTGATAAGCCCCCCGCCCGCAGACCCCCACAACCACCGGGCAAGGGTTGGGGGGATGAGACCCTTCTCCTCATCAACATGGGGACATGGTGCTTTGAGGGGTCACAGACCCCCAAAGCATCCTCCCAATGTTGAGGGCATGTGGCCTGGTACGGTTCAGGAGGGGGGGCGATCTCTCGTCCCCCCCTCTTTTCCTGCGGCCTGCCAGATTGCGTGCTCGGATAAGGGTCTGGTATGGAGCCCCCACACCATTTTTTAAAAAAATTTGGCATGAAGTTCCCCTTAAAATCCATACCGTCTGGTATGGATATTTAGGGGGAGCCCCACGTAATTTTTTTTTTTATTTGATATACCAGATTAATATCCATACCAGACCTGAAGGGCCTGGTAATTGAATTTGGGGGGAACCCCACGCTTTTTTTTTATCAATGACTTTCAATGACTGTTCTCTGTATTACGGGAGCCGACAATTAATTATAGTCGCGAGTGATTTTAAATAGCTTTTTTTCCTTCAAAAATTACACTTTGTGCAGGGACAGTTCTAATCACGGGAAACATGCGCCCCTTTACAGGCATACTATACACACACCCCAGGTACAAAATTTAAAGGAATATTACACTTTTATTGTTTCACTTTAAGCATTATTAAAATCACTGCTCCTGAAAAATCGGACGTTTTTAAAACTTTTTTTTGCATTGATACATGTCCCCTGGGGCAGGACCCAGGTCCCCAAACACTTTTTATGACAATAACTTGCATATAGGCTTTTCAAATTAGCACTTTAGATTTCTCCCAAAGACTTTTACAGGGTGTTCACGGCTTTTGCCACGAACACCCTGATGTACTCTATATAATAATTATATCTATGTATTAATTTGTCTAGTCCCTATAGATTAGTTGGTGCATTAAAACTCTGAGCACATGCTACTATTAATATCACAATAATACCAGTTAACTATGAAACCGAACACACGGCTAGGAATAATCAAATCTCATTTATTTCCCAAGGAAATAAGAAAGCTAACGTGTATTAAAAGGGGGTTACACAATTACATAACATACAGCAAGGCTACAATACACTGATATAATATACAGTTAAAATACAATATAATGATCTACTTATCGTGACCCTCGCAGCTGACCTCCAGTTGGAATAAGAGAATCAGTTGTGTGTGCAAACCCTTTTTGTCATCACACCTCAATCACAGCACCTCCCACTGCCCGCCCACCTGCCCAGCTGGTAGTCGCCTCCATGTAGTCTCTGGGGGGCAGTGTCTGTCCAGAATTGCACTTAATCCGACTGCTGTCTAATCTTGGAATTGCGATCTCTGAAAGCACATAATTATTCTTTGTTTCGCCCAGACAGATTGGAGCCGCCATTCATCACGTACAATAGCCTTAGACTCATGACAATATGAGGTGTAACTGGTTACATTCCACAAGAGGGGGGGGGTGTATCTTGTAGATGTGTGGATCCCAGATTGAATCCAACATATCCCGCTTTGCGCCTCAACAGGCGCATAACACCCTTCGTCTGACCCAGCTCCTATCGAACAGTCCATAACTGTTTTCTCCCTGACATGCGTTTCCAAACCAGTACCCATAGAACAGTCCTTGACTTTCTTAACGCGTTGTGGTTTTTCAACCTGTGCAGCAACAGCTCCTATGGAACAGTCCATAATGGTCTTATCGTGTCATGCTTTCCAACACGTGCCGCTTTGCCACTTAGTGACACACCACCATCCTTCTTCAGTGACAGCTTCCATGTCACCCTTCTGTGTCTTTGGTATCTTCTCCTTTCTGGTATCTTCAGGACGAGATGCAGTACAGGCAAGGGGTGCTCATTCACTCACCATTCACCATCACACATTCAGGGTAAAACATCACCCCACTTTCCAACACAGAGTCTCGAGGGGGGCCTTTCGCCCATGTTACTAGCCTGAAATACACCTTTATCACACTACACCATAACATAAATCAATTTCTTATCATACTATATACATATATCTGTATCCCATCCCTTTATGCACCCCGCTCCCAATCCTATAACCCTTTACTGTACATATGGGTCGGGATTAGGCAGGCTTGCTCACAGCGGTATTGCAGGGCCCTGACTTGGCAGCAAGGTCTCTAATTTGAACACAGAGACCCTACCGTCAACTCGTCCCTCAACTTGCATAGACAAATGGGAGATCCTTCTATATAAATATCGAGTCTAATCACACATATAAATCTGCAAAAATGACAAAAAAAAAACACACAATTCCATCCCTGTGCCTGGATTTCAGAGACCATGCCCAGGGTATACCATGCACCTCTACCTATGGTTAGGTTCAAGGAACCTTCCAGTTTTATGACTAGCGTTACATCGGTATTCTTTAGGACAAAGAAATAAACTCGTCTATGTCCCAAACGACACCCAGGTGCTTCCTCCCCAGCAATGATCCCTGAAATAACTTCCCAACATTTTTATGTTCACCACCATGATGTAATGACCTGGCATACAAAGGACATCATGGTCAGGCTTCCGACCGAGGGAAGTATCAACCTGCTTCCATCTCCTCTGATCACATGTGGGTGATTTAGCCTCAAATGCGACAAGATAGAATCCCCAATCAGTAAGCCCATTGATGCCACCAAATATACAGACCAAGTCCGCACTTCTGTGTATGGGATCATACAGCCTAACACCTCTCACAATCCAAACTGGTACAGCCCATCAAGGCATTCGACCACCATTTTGGATTAGTGTAAGCAACGTGTTGTGGCAGAGTCTTACTGAGCGGTGATGCTAACTCATCAGGCCACTGCCCTTTAAACAGAGATTGCCCAATCAGCTTGATGCTGGTTGACACTTCCGCCCGCCACTGCGTGTACGCCAGAGCCCATGACCGATTTCTATCCTGTACCCTCACACCCTCCACCAACCTCTCAACATGGTTCACCAACTCTGGAGCTAATTTACTCTGGGTGTTTTGTGAATGCTATTAAGGATGCCACCAATCTCTCTGAGTAACAAAGTCCCGCTCAAGCTATTGCTGAGAGTTTGTTCCTCAGGATACCGATGTCTACTCCATTAACAACACCCATCCCAGCTCCTATTCCCCCAATATAGTGCTGAATACATGCCTCCTCTTGTGGTTACTCCTCAGAGATAAGCATCCTGCATGCACCTTATTCTGTGTCCGCACCTCTCTGGGAGTAAGTCACATCTATAATGACCGCACTTGATTCAGCGTGTTCTCAGCAAATATAGGGTAATAGGTTTTATCAACCACTGTGAGATGTTGCAGCGCCATGTGGTGAAGGCATACTGTACTCTGGTAGTCAGCGTTTGTTCCCTTTATCTATCGGAGCATGCTCCTGTGTGTATACACTGGCATTCCCTGTGCAGGGTTTCAACTTCTCAGGTGAGACCTCAACCAGGCGCATCTCCCCTATACAAGGAAATGTTCACCCCATTGATGTGTCACCTGACACCCTCTAGTCCGGCCAACAGACACCTTATTATGCATAAGTGCCCGCCTCCTGGGTACCTGCACCATATAAATTCCGTTACGTCAATACATGTCATACATTACACAACTTTTCTTATTTCAACTCCTCCCTCCAACAAAAAAACATATATATTTTACATTTTCATGTTCTGATGGATTGGATGTGTTATGTTCCTTCCCCCAACATCCAACCCATTGTACGTATATTAATAACATGTTTGCATTCATCAGGAGAGAGTCCAGCAAAAAAAAATGTTTCAAGTCTTATTGATAGGCACAGTCTTTCAGATTCAGCACCAGATCGTCCATAGGAAAAGAAAAAGTGTTAAAGTGAATCTTTTTGTTTGTCCTGTCCCTCCTGATATTTAGTGGAATAAATTTGGGGCGTGGTATGGCACAGACAAACTGCCAACCAGATGATCATCTGTCATCCATTTTCCAGAACCTTTCCAATCTCGCTCCACCAGGATTCTGGAATTGAAAAACAAGGGCAGAATCAAATTCTTATCCATAATATCTGCTTGCTTATTATATTTACTCCTATTTCCCTCCTTGGAACCCAGGAACTTAGTATTCCTGGCTTCTGCAATTTTGACCAAACTATCAAAAACAACCATGACCTCTTTAGGCAGAACCCACTCTAAAATGGATCCCCATGGTATGGTCAAAACATTCAAAACAGACGTCAATGTTGTTTCTCAAAAATTCTAAAATTAAAACACTAAAAAAAAACAATGCATTTATCTTATCTTTAAGATGTATGCACTAATCCCCTTTCAGGTGTATAAAGCCTAAACCTTTTGGAGCTTTTTACACCTGAACAAAACAAAAATAAAATAGCTGACTAAGCCAATACCCAAAAACAAAAACAAAAATGTTTTTTTTTTTTTCCAAAAAAACAAAAATGTAAAAAATTAAAAGTCTGGCCATTATCACCCAAGTACAACATGACAAGACAACCACCATACAACAATGACAAACACTCAACTTTTAATTAAAGACATCCATGGATTTTCTCCTGAGAAGAGTACATGTTTCTTTTTTATATCTGAAAGACAATAAGTTAATGGGAAAAACAACACAAACAAAACATTTGTAACTTCATCACAACATTTGCTACCTCATTTGTAACTCTTTAGTTTTGTCAGATTATTGTTTAAATGTTTTCATTGTTTGCAAACAATTACTAATTAATGAGCTCATGGTACCATGTGATAATCGATTATGCATTTACAATAACTTAACCCCCGTGTTGGTCTCACTTTGACGGACCTGCAAACAAAACACAAATGTTTAGTATCCAAACCTGTTCTGTTCCCTGTTTCCTGGAAAAGGAACACAAAGACAATGATTAAACACGATTATCATGACACTTGACTTTAAGTGCCCCAAGCCTCTTCCCCTTAATTGTACTGCTAGGGGAACACCTACAAGCCCGAGTTGTAGTATAAACAACTAAACTAAAAAAATAAAAATTACAAACATTAAAACTAAAACAAAATTAATAAAATAAAAAAAAATTGAAAAGTGAAGAAAAAAAAAATTTAATAATAAAAAAAAAAAAAATATGAAAAAAATAATTCATAATAAAAAAAAAATGAAAACATTAAAAATGAAAATTAAAAAAAAATTAATGAAAAATAAAAAATAAAAATTAATAATAAAGAAAATTAAAAAATGCCCCAGTTGAAAAATGCCCCAAATGCCCCAGTTGAAAAATGCCCCAGTTGAAGTCTGTCTAAGACGAAACGCGTAGGGCAAGGTTTCACCTATCCCCATACTGCTTTTAACCTTAATCGTGATCACTTTTATCTTTTTATTTTTTGTATTGGTGGTTTTCTTTCAATAAAACCTTCCATGCTGATCTGCACTATTGGAGTTCCCCTCCTTTCTTCTCTCTCCACATGCTTTTTGACCAACGTCATATGAGAGCATTGACCTCATCCCCAGTGGTCTTTAGCCATCAGTTCTCAAACTTTGCCTGCTGTCCGGTTTGACCGATTGGAGTTCGTGGTCCTGTGTTTGCAGCCGTGTACCTGTTTCCATCTTGGGTCCTGGATGATCGGCTCCACCATCTCCTAGTGAGAAGCCCATGGATTTCATCGGTTCGTGCCAGTGATGTTCCATCCATCGGTGTCCGGATACTACATGCTTGTTTGACTTTCCTGTCGCTGACAGGGAGTCCACTTGCTTTGGTAAGCATACATCCATTTTTTCCCATCTATCTGAAAACTAGAGAGGATCCAGTCTAAGTCATTCTTTTTTGGTGCTCACTCGCCATTGAGATTTACACTCGTTCATCACATTGGGACATTCATTCATTTGAAGTTTTTTTGTATGGTGGACATTCTTATTCATTTTTATTTTTATAGGCACCCATTATATGCATTAATGGTTCATTGTTTATATGCATTTATGTTAGATGTGTTTCTGCTTTGCACACTAGACAGTCACTCTGTCATTTATCTTTGTTTGTTTGAAGTACAATTTTTTGGCACTTATTAGTGCATCATTTCAGGTCTAGCGCTACATTTCCATTCCCACCATTGATAGAATTTTCGTCACATTTTTATGTAGCTGCTTAGGGGTCACACCCGTTGTTTTAGTCACTCACTAAAGTTCAGCGCGATATTGTTCCTTTTAATAGCATAAAAATTAATAAAACATTAAACCTTATAAAACAAAAATTACAAAAATACTTAAAACCTTATTCATAGGAAGAAAACTTTGATCAGAGTATTTTTAACATACTTGCAGCTGACTAAGTGCTGCTAGCATTGCTTCCTCCAGTGCTATGTTTGAATAACCATGCGGCTACTTCCATTTTGATTTTATGCAACTGTCCTACACATTGCTTTTTAGTTTGTAGACTCCGTAATTGGGTCTTAACGGCTAATTGGGTTTGCTTACTATGGGCTCCATGCTTTGGATTGCTACCCCACCTGGCCGAATAACATTCATACTGCCTTGGGGTTGTTTTCAGGTATGATCTTTTTTTGATATCGTTATTCGCCCAACAATACTTTGCGATGTGACCTCCCCTTTTACACAAACAACATTTTAGCTCTGGTTCCCCTGCATAGGCCCTTTTTTTAACATCTTGTGCTGGAAATTCACATTGCTGGATAATATTACTGTGATTGGAATTAACAGACTTTACACTTTCATCGTCTGAGGAGTCATCAGAGGTTTCTATTTCAATTACTGAATCAATTTCAAGCGCAGTTACCACGCTTGTATTTACGTCTCCAACATCGATTCCCATCATCCGCCTTCCTGTAATTCTGCTTAATACGGATACACCTGCCTTTGACCCATATTCGCTATCACTGGACTCTTGACAAAAATCTCGCAGGATATTGACAAAATTTTGGTAGGACCTAGCATTCCTCAGAGCCATTCTAGTGGGATAGCTTACATAACACTTATTGGCCATCGAGTATATGAAACTTGCATCATCCTCCAATAAGTCAGGACAGTTGAAGACTCTCGTATACAATGCAAGATACTCACTGCAGAACAATATTGGGTCAACTCCTCTCCTAAATTTCATTCGTTGCAAATCACTCAAACCATTATCACGACTGTCCACAAGACGCTGCAATTCTTTCCTCCGCCCCTCTGCATCTGCTAAATTATCCTTAACCTGTGCCGATAACTGGCCTATCAAAGGTCCTGGTATCCATGCTTTTAGAAGAGAGCATGCATCGTCATTACTCAACTGGAATTTACGGATTAGAGCCTCAAACTTATTGGACAGAGTCACTGGCGACTCCAGGGCATTAAATTCACCCAGAATCTGGCATAAAGTGAGTCTCTCTTGGATTGTAATCAAACTGTTATTCTGCTTTGACGCTATAGGCGCAATAGTAGATTGTGTTTCCTCATGGCTCTTTTCCTCACTGACTGTGCAGATATCGGCCAATTGGCATGTTGCTTTGTGCTCATTGAGCGATATTATACACTGTTCTTTAATAAGATGTTGGGAGTGTGCGTTTGCTACTTTCCTTTCTAAAGACATAACCAATTCTTCCATCTCTGATAACTTTATTCGTTTATTCGCAATGACTCTACAAGTTTACTCTTCATGACGCAGTCCATGCTGCACCTCTGAAGCTGTTCTCGTAGGTCACTATTTTTTTCTGACAAATCGGCGGCTTTTGCCCGCAATTTGTCAATCTCACTACTGGAGGCTGTTACAACCCTTAGAAGGTTTTCACTGACTTCCTCTATATCTTCCCCGAGACGTCTCCTTTCTGCTTCCCACTTCTCCCCCATTTGCTCAGATATAACTTTAATTCTGAGCAACACTGCAATCTCATTAGCCAATTTTTCCTTCTTCGCTTTCTTTTTTAGCTGTTTACCCAGTAATCTGCTATTCTGTTGCTGACACTGAGACACTAGTACATTACACTGACTTTTAAGAGGTTCATCTGCACATGAATGATAACTGGCAGAGGCGTACTTCTTAACATATGTATACACAAGTTCCATTCTGACAAGCACACAATCCACACTTCTATTTGTACTAACGTTCCAACACTGCACTGAGTACTAAACCAAACCCAATTATCGTTAGCTCTTACAACTCACAGGGAAAAAAATAAAAATAAAAAATAATCGCTCCCATAGCATTCAAGATTCTTCATTCATTATCACTTTTACTTGATATCATTCTAAACAATACAACTTTTGCCTATCCATTGAAAAGACTAACCACACTTATTGTGGCATTATCAGCTGCCTTGTATCTGAGCACTTCTGTCCTGTAGGTTCTATGTGGCTTTTAGGATTGCCACATGCTGTCTGGGGTGCCATTTGATGTACTCTATATAATAATTATATCTATGTATTAATTTGTCTAGTCCCTATAGATTAGTTGGTGTATTAAAACTCTGAGCACATGCTACTATTAATATCACAATAATACCAGTTAACTATGAAACCGAACACACGGCTAGGAATAATCAAATCTCATTTATTTCCCAAGGAAATAATAAAGCTAACGTGTATTAAAAGGGGGTTACACAATTACATAACATACAGCAAGGCTACAATACACTGATATAATATACAGTTAAAATACAATATAATGATCTACTTATCGTGACCCTCGCAGCTGACCTCCAGTTGGAATAAGAGAATCAGTTGTGTGTGCAAACCCTTTTTGTCATCACACCTCAATCACAGCACCTCCCACTGCCCGCCCACCTGCCCAGCTGGTAGTCGCCTCCATGTAGTCTCTGGGGGGCAGTGTCTGTCCAGAATTGCACTTAATCCGACTGCTGTCTAATCTTGGAATTGCGATCTCTGAAAGCACATAATTATTCTTTGTTTCGCCCAGACAGATTGGAGCCGCCATTTATCACGTACAATAGCCTTAGACTCATGACAATATGAGGTGTAACTGGTTACATACACAAGAGGGGGGGGTGTATCTTGAAGATGTGTGGATCCCAGATTGAATCCAACACACCCCAAATTGTTCGCTGTACGGTGAACAGGAGTTCGACTCGAACTCGACACACATCCCTAATTGATATGTGAATAATAATAGTGTGGAAACATATCTTAACGATTGAAAAGTGACCTAATAGGAATCAAAGTAAGAAGGAAAATGAAGAGGATGGATGAGTGAGAGAATGGGGATGAGAGGGAAGTGCGACAGAGTAGGAATTTAGATTACATGGAACACCAGACAGGATGGCCCCCACGACACCAATCCCCTCTCAGACCACCCAAGATATGAATGATTTATTGTCGTTATACACTTACCTGATGAGGGTGATGGGGGGAGGGGGGCTGAGGGGATGTTTGATTTTGATGTATTTTGTAAACAAAATAAATATCTTAATAAAGAAAAACATAAACTCAGGCCTATGAACCTGAAGGCATGCATTGCAAGGTCAAATGTAGTGAGTAGTGCAATGACAACGTATGAAAACAGTCTTACGTCTACTGTATGAGAAACAGGTGAGAAAACTTACCACAGCACAAGCCAATTAGAAACGATCACCTCAACCCACTGTTACCTATAAATGTGATAGGTAATACTGTAGTGGTGAATGCCATGACCTTAAAACAGGAAGGCAAAACATGTACCAAGTAGAGACACTGGTAAGCGACAAACCAAAAGTACCGATATCTGATCAAGAATAGTACATCAAAAGCAACCATAACTTACCTTTGACCTAGATTTCCTTTCTTATCCTTTAAGGCCTGCACCTGGTGACCGAGGCCAACCCTGAAATATAACCTATTACAAAGGACTGAAAACGTGTCAACCCCCTGAAATGCAGAGGCCGAGAAACCTGAAGCATGGCAGGCAAATTAAAACGTAGCTCAGGCCTAAGGAAAACCTGAAGACGTGTCAGGTAACTATAGGAGTGTTGAAATGTCATGATGCATGAAAACGTAACATGAAACATATGAGAACATCTAAAAACGAACATCTCAATTAGGGATGGGCCCGGTGTTCGATACGAACCCATGTTCGAATCGAACATCGGGCATTCGCCCGTTCGGCGAGCCCAGAACTATTTGGGCCGCTCGCATCAAATTCTTGTGATGCGAGCGGCCTGCAATGCATTGCGCCAGTCGCAGTGCAATGCTGGCTGATGATTGGCCAAGCATGCACTGTGACCCTGCATGCTTGGCCAATCACAGCGCCGGCAGCGAGGAGAGCCATAATTGGCTACAGGCAGGATGCCTGTAGCCACTTATAGCTCAGGGGCTTTAGTACACGCCCTACGGTATAAGAGGCCGCCGCCGCGGCGGCCTCGCATATTGTGTTTCAGTGTCAGCGTGCTGCTGACTGCTGACAATATGTGCTCTATTTCTGGGGATTTGTGTGTGCGTGCTGTTAGTACAGCATTGCAGTATCACATCTGGGGGGTGTCTATAGGTTGCCTGTGAAGGGGGGCAGGTTTCCTGTGCTTAGAACTGTCCCTGCAAAAAGTGTAATTTTTGCAGGAAACAAGCTATTTAAAAGCACTCGCGGCTAATGAATTGGCTCCCGTAACACAGAGAACTGTCATTCATTGATAAAAAAACAAAAAAAAAAAGCATGGGGGTCCCCCCCAAATTCAATAACCAGGCCCTTCAGGTCTGGGATGGATATTAAGGGGGACCCCAGCCAAAAAAAAATAAAAAAATGGCGTAGGGTCCCCCTCAAAATCCATACCAGACCCTTGAGGTCTGGGATGGATTTTAAGGGGTGCCCCAGCCAAAAAAAATGGCGTGGGGTCCCCCTCAAAATCCATACCAGACTCTTATCCGAGCACGCAACCTGGCAGGCCGCAGGAAAAGAGGGGGGGACGAGAGCGGCCCCCCCTCCCACCTGAACCATACCAGGCCACATGCCCTCAACATTGGGAGGATGCTTTGGGGGTCTTAGACCCCCAAAGCACCTTGTCCCCATGTTGATGAGGACAAGGGCCTCATCCCCACAACCGTGCCCGGTGTTTGTGGGGGTCTGCGGGCGGGGGGCTTATCGGAATCTGGAAGCCCCCTTTAACAAGGGGACCCCCAGATCCCGGCTCCCCCCCTGTGTGAAATGGTAAGGGGGTACAAAAGTACCCCTACCATTTCACCAAAAAAGTGTCAAAAATTGCAAAAATGACAGGAGACGGTCTTTGACAACTCCTTTATTAAAATCTTCTTTCTTCATCCTTCAGTTTCTTCATCTTCTCCTTCCGTCATCTTCTTCCATCTTCTTCCATTTTCTTCTTCCTCCGATCCGCTTCTTCTTGCGCTTGTCTTCTCATCCTTCTCGTCCGGCATCTTCTTCCATGGCGTCGGCGTCGGTGTCGGTGTCTCTTCTTGGGCCACTCCTCACAATGGGAGGCTCCCGCTATGTGAGGCTTCGCTGCCTCTGACAGGTCTTTTATAATGGAGGGCACCTGGTGACCCCGCCCCCTCTGACGCACGGGGACGTCATGGGGAATTCCCTATGGCTTTCCCCATGACGTCAGAGGGGGGAGGGGTCACCAGGTGCCCTCCGTTATAAAAGACCTGTCAGACGGAGCGAAGCCTCACACAGCGGGAGCCTCCCATTGAGGAGTGGCCCGACAGAAGAACAGATGCCGACGCCATGGAAGAAGATGCCAGACGAAAAGGACGAGAAGACCAGCGCAAGAAGAAGCGGATCGGAGGAAGAAGAAAATGGAAGAAGATGGAAGAAGATGACGGAAGGAGAAGATGAAGAAACCGAAGGATGAAGAAAGAAGATTTTAATAAAGGAATTGTCAAAGACAGACTCCTGTCATTTTTACAATTTTTGACACTTTTTTGGTGAAATGGTAGGGGTACTTTTGTACCCCCTTACCATTTCACACAGGGGGGGCGGGATCTGGGGGTCCCCTTGTTAAAGGGGGCTTCCAGATTCCGATAAGCCCCCCGCCCGCAGACCCCCACAACCACCGGGCACGGTTGTGGGGATGAGGCCCTTGTCCTCATCAACATGGGGACAAGGTGCTTTGGGGGTCTTAGACCCCCAAAGCATCCTCCCAATGTTGAGGGCATGTGGCCTGGTACGGTTCAGGCGGGAGGGGGGGCCTCTCTCGCCCCCCCCTCTTTTCCTGCGGCCTGCCAGGTTGCGTGCTCGGATAAGGGTCTGGTATGGATTTTGAGGGGGACCCCACGCCATTTTTTTTGGCTGGGGTTCCCCTTAAAATCCATCCCAGACCTCAAGGGTCTGGTATGGATTTTTAGGGGGACCCTACGCCATTTTTATTTTTTTTTGGCTGGGGTCCCCCTTAATATCCATCCCAGACCTGAAGGGCCTGGTTATTGAATTTGGGGGGACCCCCACGCTTTTTTTTTTTAATTTTTTTAATTTTTTATCAATGACTTTTTTTTTATGAATGACTTTCAATGAATGACTGTTCTCTGTGTTACGGGAGCCGACAATACACATTAGCCGCAAGTGATTTTAAATAGCTTTCTTTCCTGCAAAAATGACACTTTTTGCAGAGACAGTTCTAAGCACGGGAAACATGCACCCCTTTACATGCATACTATAGACACCCCCCAGGTACGAAATTTAAAGGAATATTACACTTTTATTGTTTCAATTTAAGCATTATTAAAATCACTGCTCCTGAAAAAACGGGCGTTTTTAAAAAAAAAAATTTTGCATTGATACATGTCCCCTGGGGCAGGACCCAGGTCCCCAAACACTTTTTATGACAATAACATGCATATTAGCCTTTAAAATTAGCACTTTTGATTTCGAACGTTCGCATCCATTATAACTAATAGGGTTCTAAAGCTCGCACGGACTTTAGGTCCGTTCGTGGGTTCTGGTGCGAGCCGAACGGGGGGGTGTTCGGCTCATCCCTAATCTCAATCTGTTAGCACCCATAAACGCGATGGGTGACCTCACAGTGGTAGAACTCCATGACTATGTGACCCCTGCCAACCGACCTGTGAGATGCCTAGGTACAACTGGCAGGTGCCCTTACTAGATACTCCCCAGTAAAGTGGTGGGATGCAACCTGTGCCGACATTAGGAACAAGGTGGTAAGTAGCGCTGCCCCAAAATCTCATATAGGCTAACTGAAGCTCAAGCAACCAACCAAAAACTGTGGCAACAAGCCATGCTCCAAGGACCTGAAAAAGTATAAAACCCATAAAACCCATATTGCTGCAACAACACCCACCTCACGTGGCTCTATCAACACAACCCCACAACCCCACAACCTCCAATGACCCATCCCAAACCCATCCCAATGTCCTGCCTCTGCCTAACACCCATGCGACCGTCACCACGGGGAAGAGTATGCTCTAACGCAAACACACAAGAAATGTTGATCTGCGAAACCTGAATATTGTATCACTGAATACATGACACCCACTGAGCTCACTAACTGAACACTGATTGGCTGATCACGTACACACTCAAACCAGAAACCTGAAAAATAAACAGATATGTGTGAGATGTAGCCTATGTAAAATGCTTAGATACCACTTAGAGCCATGAACTGCAGTAAGAGTACTCGAAACAGGGGAATATAGACCATATGAGGCCGATTGCATGACTCCCCACCTAACACCAAACACCCTACCTAAAGTGTGAGGATATGATTTTTTTTCCTGTATCTGAACCACAGCCAAACAAGGAGAAGTGGTAGATGGCATGAGATTGGATGGGGATGATTCGGATGCAGTGTGCGCACATGTGACCCCCTGAGCCATGCTAGGTTGTGGGGTGCCTAGGTGCTGAGCACTTGGAGGTACCCTTTGCACTTAAGCCATCCCCAAGTATCCCATGGCCGGATGTGGGCTGCTCCTGAGCCATGCAAAGCGGACCTTGCTCTGCTCCCCCCCAATGGCACACCAAGATGCGGCAGCCCCTCCCCTGCCCGTCGTCCCCACACCCGATACCTGTAACCACGAGCAAAATACCTGCAGAGGTGCCAGGGTCCAGCAGAGACCACCGCACCTGCAGCCAGCAGAACCAGCTAAATGAGGCCATCGTACCAGGACTGGAGCTCAGCACCCATTCAGGACACAATACACTCATCTCCAATATACTATTTATACCCAAACCAGGACTGGGGGAGTACTGCTGATCAGCACCATAACTGGACTGGGGCGAGATCAGCATCAGGAGGACTACTGCTGATCAGAACCAAACCAGGACTGGGGGGTACTTTGATCAGCCGTGCACCGGAGGAGATCACCAGGACCGGAGGAGCCATAGAGGAGTACAAGAGTTGTTGACTTTAATAAGCTGACATTTTACATAGTTCCTAAAACACACCATAACAGAAAAACACCTCTAGTAAGACCCATCGTGTCAGCTATACAGGGACCCCTGGAGCGAGTTTGGAAGTATATTGATACTTTAATTAAAGAGATGGTCCTGTCTCTAACCTCCTATGTAAACTAAAATAGATGCCCTTGAGCTCCCTGCTGGTGCCCTCCTTGTGGGGATTGATGTTGAGTCACTCTATACATCGATCCCCCACGAGTGGGGCATCTTGGCAGTATATTATTTTTTGGATAAACATTTTCCAGAGATGGGAACCCAGAATGAATTTGTCATAGAGCTCTTGGAACTTGACTTAATCACAACTTCTTCTAGTTCTCAGGGGCTCACTATCAGCAGCTCCGGGGAACATCCATGGGGGCCCCATAGGCCCGGCCTATGCCTGCTTACATCTGGGCTGGTGGGAGGAGGAGGTAGTCTATGCCTCGTTGATGTACCTCTGCCATGCACTTTCTTGGCTGAGGTACATCGACGATATCCTGATGGTGTGGGCGGGGACTCACGCTGAACTCGATGCGTTCATGGCCGAACTTGAGAATAATACCAGGAATATACATTTAACGTATGTCGTTGATCCTCATCGATTGTCCTTCCTGGACCTCTCCATCCTTGAGGAAGGAAACAGCGGCTAATACACTACTGCAAGCAGATAGCCATCACCCCAAGTCATTGATACAAGGTATTCCGGTTGGACAATTTATGAGAATCTGGCGAAATTGTTCGAAAGATGAGTACTATCAATCTGAATCAAAACAGCTCTATCAGTGATTCAGGGAGAGGAGATATCCCCATCGCACTCTGATGTAAGCCAAGAGCATCGCAGGTCAGAAGAGGCGATTAGGGATGAGCCGAACACCCCCGGGTTCGGTTCGCACCAGAACCTTCGAACGGACCGAAAGTTTGCGCGAATTTTCGAACCCTATACGTTATAATGGACGCGAACGTTCGAAATCAAAAGTGCTAATTACAACGGCCAATATGCATGTTAATGTCATAAAACAGGTTTGGGGACCCGGGTCCTGCCCCAGGGGACATATATCAATGCAAAAAGAACTTTTAAAAACTAACGTTTTTTCGGGAGCAGTCATTTTAATGATGCATAAAGTGAAAAAAAAAAAGTGAAATTTTCCTTTAAATATGGTACCTGGGGGGTGTCTAAAGTATGCCTGTGAAGTGGCATGTGTTTCCCGTGTTTAGAACTGTCCTTGCACAAAATGACATTTGTAAAGGAAAAAAAGAAGCCATTTAAAACCACTTGCGGCTTTAGGTTTGTTCTTAAGTAGAATCTGAACAGGTACATTATGAAGTGTAGCTCCATCACAAAAAAATCTATTTTTAAGCTTTTTGGAGAACATAGGGAGGGGTTATCACCCCTGTAACATTTGCTGTCTTTGCACATCTGTTCAGAACATGTCACCTCACTTTCCGTCCCAATGACAAATGTTTTTGGAAAAAGTGGGGTTTTAATTGAAACAAGGATTGGTGATAAAGTATCAGTAGAGAGGAGATACCTTTTTCCCAAATTAAATCTAACAGGATAGAATTTCCCTTCCTAGGGGTAGATTTCCTCTCACTTCCTGTTTTCTCTTTCCATTTGCAAGTAGGAGTCGTTTGTAAGTTGGATGTTTGAAAGTAGGGGCCTGGCGTATATACTCTGCAGAAATTTGCCCTATTAGATGTTGGTGTAGCCACAAGACTGGTGGGCACAGGAATGGGCCCTGCTGTAAGTTAATAGATCAAGATTTGTAATTGCATGCACCTGTTGAACAGGGCAGAAAAATTGGGGGTGGTGGTGGTGGTGGACGGTGTTGCCACAAGACTGTAAGCTCTCACAGTTACTCTTGGTGGGCGCAGGAATGGGCCCTGCTGTGAGTTATTAGATCAAGATTTGTAATTGCAAGCACCTGATGAACAGGGCAGAAAAATTGGGCCTTTGGCGGTGGTGGTGGACGGTGTTGCCACAAGACTGTAGGCCCTCATAGTTACTCTTGGTGGGCGCAGGAATGGGCCCTGCTGTGAGTTATTAGATCAAGATTTGTAATTGCAAGCACCTGATGAACAGGGCAGAAAAATTGGGCCTTTGGCGGTGGTGGTGGACGGTGTTGCCACAAGACTGTAAGCTCTCACAGTTACTCTTGGTGGGCGCAGGAATGGGCCCTGCTGTGAGTTATTAGATCAAGATTTGTAATTGCAAGCACCTGATGAACAGGG
This sequence comes from Lithobates sylvaticus, assembly GCA_028564925.1. Lineage (NCBI taxonomy): Eukaryota > Metazoa > Chordata > Amphibia > Anura > Ranidae > Lithobates > Lithobates sylvaticus. Next base: position 186,015,147 of record CM053031.1, on the reverse strand, counting down.
CAGAAAAATTGGGCCTTTGGCGGTGGTGGTGGACGGTGTTGCCACAAGACTGTAGGCCCTCATAGTTACTCTTGGTGGGCACAGGAATGGGCCCTGCTGTGAACTATTAGATCAAAATTTGTAATTACCCGCCCCTGTTAAACAGGGGCTGAAAAATTGTGCCTTAGGCACTGGTGCTGGTGCCACAACACTGCAACCCCTCACAGATACTGTACTTGGAGCACAGCAGTCACACGTGTTGCGAAGCATTTTTTAAAAAAATTGTAAGTACACGCCCCTGTTAAACAGGGGCTGAAAAATTGTGCCTTAGGCGCTGGTGCCACAACACTGCAACCCCTCACAGATACTGTACTTGGAGCACAGCAGTCACACGTGTTGCGAAGCATTTTTTTTAAAAATTGTAAGTACACGCCCCTGTTAAACAGGGGCTGAAAAATTGTGCCTTAGGCACTGGTGCTGGTGCCACAACACTGCAACCCCTCACAGATACTGTACTTGGAGCACAGCAGTCACACGTGTTGCGAAGCATTTTTAAAAAAAATTGTAAGTACACGCCCCTGTTAAACAGGGGCTGAAAAATTGTGCCTTAGGCACTGGTGCTGGTGCCACAACACTGCAACCCCTCACAGATACTGTACTTGGAGCACAGCAGTCACACGTGTTGCGAAGCATTTTTTAAAAAAATTGTAATTACCCGCCCCTGTTAAACAGGGGCTGAAAAATTGTGCCTTAGGCACTGGTGCTGGTGCCACAACACTGCAACCCCTCACAGATACTGTACTTGGAGCACAGCAGTCACACGTGTTGCGAAGCATTTTTTTAAAAAAATTGTAAGTACACGCCCCTGTTAAACAGGGGCTGAAAAATTGTGCCTTAGGCACTGGTGCTGGTGCCACAACACTGCAACCCCTCACAGATACTGTACTTGGAGCACAGCAGTCACACGTGTTGCGAAGCATTTTTTAAAAAAATTGTAAGTACACGCCCCTGTTAAACAGGGGCTGAAAAATTGTGCCTTAGGCACTGGTGCTGGTGCCACAACACTGCAACCCCTCACAGATACTGTACTTGGAGCACAGCAGTCACACGTGTTGCGAAGCATTTTTTAAAAAAATTTGTAAGTACACGCCCCTGTTAAACAGGGGCTGAAAAATTGTGCCTTAGGCACTGGTGCTGGTGCCACAACACTGCAACCCCTCACAGATACTGTACTTGGAGCACAGCAGTCACACGTGTTGCGAAGCATTTTTTAAAAAAATTGTAATTACCCGCCCCTGTTAAACAGGGGCTGAAAAATTGTGCCTTAGGCACTGGTGCTGGTGCCACAACACTGCAACCCCTCACAGATACTGTACTTGGAGCACAGCAGTCACACGTGTTGCGAAGCATTTTTTTATAAAAATTGTATGTACACGCCCCTGTTAAACAGGGGCTGAAAAATTGTGTCTTAGGCACTGGTGTGGTGGCATGGATCATTGAGGAGGAGGAAGAGGATAGTCAGTGAACATAAGAGGACAGTCACTCAGCATCAGCATAGGCAGTCTTGAAGGGATGTGACATTAAAAATTATTCGGTTATATCCGCCTCAGTGCCTGGTAGCTGGTGGTGATCCAAGACTGATTCATTTTGATGAAGGTCAGTCGATCAACCGAGGCGGTGGACAGGCGCACCCTATGATCGGTGACAAATCCTCCAGCAGCACTGAATGTGCGTTCGGAAAGAACGCTGGAGGCAGGACAGGCCAGTAGCTCAATTGCATACTGTGCAAGCTCTGGCCAGTGATCCATCCTCAGGACCCAGTAAGCCAGAGGATTTTCGGTGGGAAAGGTGTCCAAGTCTGACCTTGCCCCAAGGTATTCCTGCACCATGTATATCAGACGCTGGCGATGGTTGCTGGAACCGATCATACCTTGGGGCTGCGGACTAAAAAATTGTCTGAACGCATCGGTCAGACGTCCACCTTCCCCACCGCTCCTTCTGCTACTGACCGAAGCCTCAGCAACTCGTCGCCCAGGACCAGGAGTTTGTAACCTCCCAGTTTCTGGGAACGCGTTGCACAGACCTTTCTGCAAGGCCTCCCTGAGATGTCTCATCCTCTGCTCCCTCTGCGACGGCAAGATAAGGTCCGCAACCTTACCCTTGTACCGCGGATCAAGGAGAGTGGCCAGCCAGTAATGGTCCCTCTCCTTGATCCGAAGAACACGAGGATCCTTCCGCAGGCTTTGCAGGATCAGGGAGGCCATGCAGCGTAGGTTAGCTGAGGCATTCGGTCCGGAGTCTTCTGGGTCACTGAGGATGACATGATCGCCAGCCACCTCCTCCCAGCCACGTACAAGTCCACTGGTTTGTTGGGACTGTACATCATCCCTAAAAGACTGCTGCTGCTGATGCTGAGTGCCAGGCTCCACCTCCATGCTCACACAATCCTCCTCCTCCTCCTCCTCCTGTGTGATGGGTGGGACAGAAGGAACACTGTCCGGATAAAGGGGGCCTTGAGAGGCAAGGAAGTCCTCCTCTTCCTGCCTCTGTTTTGCCTCAAGTGCCCTGTCCATTATCCCACGCAGCGTATGCTCCAACAGGTGGACAAGAGGGACAGTGTCACTGATGCATGCACTGTCACTGCTCACCATCCTCGTGGCCTCCTCAAATGGTGAGAGGACAGTGCATGCATCCCTGATCATGCTCCACTGACGTGGGGAAAAAAAAACCAAGCTCCCCTGACCCTGTCCTGGTGCCGTAGTCGCAAAGGTACTCATTGATGGCCCTCTGCTGCGTGTGCAGTCGCTGCAGCATGGCCAACGTTGAGTTCCACCTGGTGGGCATGTCACATATTAGGCGGTTCTTGGGCAGGTTCAGCTCCTTTTGCAGCTCAGTCAGCCGAGCACTGGCATTATAAGATCGGCGGAAATGCACACAGACTTTCCTGGCCTGCCTCAGGACATCCTGTAAGCCTGGGAACCTGCCCAAGAACCGCTGCACCACCAGGTTGAGGACGTGAGCCATGCAGGGCACATGGGTGAGCTGCCCCTGTCGCAGGGCGGAGAGGAGGTTGGTGCCATTGTCAGAAACGACCATTCCTGGCTTAAGCTGACGTGGCGTCAACCACCTCTCGGCCTGCCCCTGCAGAGCTGCCAGAACCTCTGGCCCAGTGTGGCTCCTGTCCCCCAAACACACCAGCGCAAGCACGGCATGGCATCTTTTTGCCTGCGTACTTGCGTAGCCCCTTGTACGCCTACGGAGCACCGCTGGTTCCAAGGACAGAGCACTGGAGGAAGAAGAAGAGGAGGGGGTGGAGGAGAGAGGTGTGTCACAACCAGTAGCAGTAGTAGCGTTTTGGAGGCGTGGTGGCGGAACAACCTCCAACACTACTGCACCTTGTCCTGCATCCCTCCCAGCTGCCAATAGAGTGACCCAATGGGCCGTGAAAGAAAGGTACCGTCCCTGTCCATGCCTGCTGGACCATGAGTCAGCGGTAATATGCACCTTAGCGCTGACCGCCCTGTCCAGCGAGGCATGACATTGCCTTCCACATGCCGGTAGAGAGACGGAATCGCCTTCCGTGAGAAAAAGTGGCGTTTGGGAACCTGCCACTGAGGAACCGCACATTGAACAAACTCACGGAAGGGGGCCGAGTCTACCAACTGAAAAGGCAGCAGCTGAAGTGCTAGCAATTTAGCCAAGCTAGCATTCAACCGCTGGGCATGTGGATGGCTGGGAGTGTACTTCTTTCTACGGACCAGCAGCTGGGGCAGGGAAATTTGCCTGCTGCAATCGGACGTCGGTGTACTGCAAGGACTTGGTTGTGACACACCTAATTCTACACCTTCAGTCCTCTCAGAGCAGCTTTCAGAGAGCACTGAAGGTGTAGTGGGGATGGAGATCCCAGCTGATGAGGAGCAAGGAGAGGTCCGCTTAGTTCTTTGGTGTGGGTCTTTTATGTGTGCCTGCCAATGAGCTGCATGGCAGGTCGACATATGTCTGGTCATGCTTGTGGTGCCCAAGCGGCTGATGTTTTGGCCACGCGAGATACGCTTGAGACAAATATTGCAAATAGCAGTGGTGCGATCTGATGCACTCGTCTCAAAAAAGGCCCACACCAAAGAACTTTTCTGATAACGTGCAGAGGCAGCGCCCTGCACAGGCGGAGCTCTGCGGTGTTGCACAGTTGCTGTGCTGGCCTCTACCTGGCCTCCAGGGGGCATCCTGCCTCGTTGGACATGTGACGCCGCATCCTCCTCCTCCTCGTCCTCCTCCTCATCCTCTCTCCCTTCAGGCACCCACGTGGAGTCAGTGACCTCATCATCCCCTCCCTCTTCACCACTAGAGCAAACCTGGCAGTAAGCTGCAGCTGGTGGAACAGTACTGCCAGATTCCTCAAGCTGGGTATCATCATCCGAGCCTTCGAATCGTTGGGCATCCTCCTGGAGCATGTACCCAACACTGTGCTCAAAGAGTTCGGGGGACTCCTCAGGAGGACATGGTGGGTCTAGGGAAGGGGTGGCTGATGATGCCATTGAATACGCGTTGGCAGCTGCTCTGCCAGTACCCTGAGCCTGGGTGAGAGAGGATGAGGAGGGCTTGGTCATCCATTCTACCAAGCCTTCAGCATGATGCGGCTCCACATGTCCAGCTGCCGAAAACAAAGATGTGCGTGTCCCATGGCCACGTGCTGATGACGATGCACGACCACGTCCACGTCCACGGCCACGTCCACTAGAAACAGAGCCTGCCTGCCTGCCCTGTGTTCTTGGCTCTACACGCTCTGCCTCCCCTTGGCGGTCTTCCAGTCATTGTAGTCGGTAGTCCTGTGGGTGCTGCTGAGAAGAATATATAGGAGCTCTGTGTGATGCCACTAACACACTAGAAGTCCTATGGGTGCTTCTGCAAAGAAAATATAGGAGCTCTGTGTGATGCCACTAACACACTAGAAGTCCTGTGGGTGCTGCTGAGAAGAATATATAGGAGCTCTGTGTGATGCCACTAACACACTAGAAGTCCTATGGGTGCTTCTGCAAAGAAAATATAGGAGCTCTGTGTGATGCCACTAGAAGTCCTGTGGGTGCTGCTGAGAAGAAAATATAGGAGCTCTGGGTGATGCCACTAACACACTAGAAGTCCTATGGGTGCTTCTGCAAAGAAAATAGAGGATCTCTGTGTGATGGGACTAACACACTTCAAGTCCTATAGGTGCTTCTGGGAACAAAATATAGCTCTGTGTGATGGGACTAACACACTTCAAGTCCTATAGGTGCTTCTGGGAAGAAAATATAGCTCTGTGTGATGGGACTAACACACTTCAAGTCCTATAGGTGCTTCTGGGAACAAAATATAGGATCTCTGTGTGATGGGACTAACACACTTCAAGTCCTATAGGTGCTTCTGGGAAGAAAATATAGGTCTGTGTGATGGGACTAACACACTTCAAGTCCTATAGGTGCTTCTGGGAAGAAAATATATGATCTCTGTGTGATGGGACTAACACACTTCAAGTCCTATAGGTGCTTCTGGGAAGAAAATATAGGTCTGTGTGATGGGACTAACACACTTCAAGTCCTATAGGTGCCTCTGGGAACAAAATATATGATCTCTGTGTGATGGGACTAACACACTTCAAGTCCTATAGGTGCTTCTGGGAAGAAAATATAGGTCTGTGTGATGGGACTAACACACTCCAAGTCCTATAGGTGCTTCTGGGAACAAAATATATGATCTCTGTGTGATGGGACTAACACACTTCAAGTCCTATGGGTGCTTCTGGGAAGAAAATATAGGTCTGTGTGATGGGACTAACACACTTCAAGTCCTATAGGTGCTTCTGGGAACAAAATATATGATCTCTGTGTGATGGGACTAACACACTTCAAGTCCTATGGGTGCTTCTGGGAAGAAAATATAGGTCTGTGTGATGGGACTAACACACTTCAAGTCCTATAGGGGCTTCTGGGAACAAAATATATGATCTCTGTGTGATGGGACTAACACACTTCAAGTCCTATGGGTGCTTCTGGGAAGAAAATATAGGTCTGTGTGATGGGACTAACACACTTCAAGTCCTATGGGTGCTTCTGGGAAGAAAATATAGGTCTGTGTGATGGGACTAACACACTTCAAGTCCTATGGGTGCTTCTGGGAAGAAAATATAGGTCTGTGTGATGGGACTAACACACTTCAAGTCCTATAGGTGCTTCTGGGAACAAAATATATGATCTCTGTGTGATGGGACTAACACACTTCAAGTCCTATGGTGCTTCTGGGAAGAAAATATAGGTCTGTGTGATGGGACTAACACACTTCAAGTCCTATAGGTGCTTCTGGGAACAAAATATATGATCTCTGTGTGATGGGACTAACACACTTCAAGTCCTATAGGTGCTTCTGGGAAGAAAATATAGGTCTGTGTGATGGGACTAACACACTTCAAGTCCTATAGGTGCCTCTGGGAACAAAATATATGATCTCTGTGTGATGGGACTAACACACTTCAAGTCCTATAGGTGCTTCTGGGAAGAAAATATAGGTCTGTGTGATGGGACTAACACACTTCAAGTCCTATAGGTGCTTCTGGGAAGAAAATATAGGTCTGTGTAATGGGACTAACACACTTCAAGTCCTATAGGTGCTTCTGGGAACAAAATATATGATCTCTGTGTGATGGGACTAACACACTTCAAGTCCTATAGGTGCTTCTGGGAAGAAAATATAGGTCTGTGTGATGGGACTAACACACTTCAAGTCCTATAGGTGCTTCTGGGAACAAAATATAGGAGCTCTGCCTGCCTGCCACGAACACACTACAAGTCCTATAGGTGCTTCTGGGAACAAAATATAGGAGCTCTGCCTGCCTGCCACAAACACACTACAAGTCCTATAGGTGCTTCTGGGAACAAAATATAGGAGCTCTGCCTGCCTGCCACGAACACACTACAAGTCCTATAGGTGCTTCTGGGAACAAAATATAGGAGCTCTGCCTGCCTGCCACGAACACACTACAAGTCCTATAGGTGCTTCTGGGAACAAAATATAGGAGCTCTGCCTGCCTGCCACGAACACACTACAAGTCCTATAGGTGCTTCTGGGAACAAAATATAGGAGCTCTGCCTGCCTGCCACGAACACACTACAAGTCCTATAGGTGCTTCTGGGAACAAAATACAGGAGCTCTGTTTGCTGCCAGTGCCTGCCTGCCACGAACACACTACAAGCCCCTCTTTCTAAATCAATCTTTCTAAATGAATCTATCTAACTCAATCTCTCTAAGTAAATCTCTCTAACTAAATCCAGCAGAGTGACACAGAACGATCCTTCTCTATCTACGCCGGAACAGCATGTGACCGGCGCAGACGGCATGGCGGCCTTTTATAAGAGGGGGCGTGTACTAAAGCCCCTGAGCTGTAATTGGCTACAGGCGTCCTGCCTGTAGCCAATTATGGCTCTTCGAGTTTCCGGCGCTGTGATTGGCCAAGCATGCGGGGTCACAGTGCATGCTTGGCCAATCATCAGCCAGCAATGCACCGCGCCGGCCGCAATGCATTGAGGGGCCGCTCGCATCACACGAACGTGATGCGAGCGGCCAAAATAGTTCTGGGCTCGCCGAGCGAGCGAACACCCGGTGCTCGATGCGAACATGGGTTCGCATCGAGCACCGGGCCCATCCCTAGAGGCGATCAGATCTACTCCTTTCCCAGAAGAAGACACAACAGGAGACCATGGGGCCAGTGAGATTCATTACCCCATATGGAGCCCAATGGCACCAGGTACATTCAATTCTCAGTAAGCACTGGCCTGTTCTGATGCGTGCCGTTGATTCTGGACAAACCGTAGGAGAAAAAACATCTATGGTGGCCAAACGAGCACAAAATCTCAATGACATGTTGGTGAAATCCGAGTTTGTGAGGCCACTATCTAGAAGCTGGCTTACTGATTTGCCCAGAGTCAGTGGCATTTTCCCATGTGGCCACTGTGGCACATGCCAATATGTGGATCGGTCTAAGACCATCAGAAACTCGGACAGTAGTCAAGAGTTTGTGATTTGGTCCTTTATCAACTGTTCCACAACAAGAATACTTTATGTTTTGGAATGCCCATGCCATAAATTGTATGTAGGCAAAACTAAGAGAGACAGTTGTGTGTCAGATTCGGGGAACACTTGAAAAGCATTAGGTTGAAGGAAGAAACACCTGTGGCCCAATACTTCCTTAATTTCCATCAGGGTAAGACCTCATGTCTCACATTGAAGGTCTTTTTTGCCCTTTGATTGTCAGACCATAGGGGTGACTTTGATAAGGTACTCATGCGCAAAGAAAAAAGTTGTATCTTTAGGCTCTGTACCCTTCAACCTAAAGGCCTGAATCATGAACTGAGCCTGAGTGTTTTCCTTGAACCTTAGAAATATTGTGACTGACGGGTGTAATGCCCCCATCATACCATATCCCATTAGACACGTGGGTCCATCTTCTTATTCGTGCCTCTTCTACATTCCCATCTTCCTCAACCTTTTCTCTCTTTCTTCTTATTTCTTCGTTCTTCATAAACTGTTCTCTTCTCCCTTTTTTTCCCCCTTTTTTTTCTTTCTCCCCTTTTTCTACTCTATATTTGGGAGCTATCTACTTGATACAAGACGGAATCATTTGATGGACTTCATGATGACTATTCCACGCTATGAAGAGATGTTTACTGTTATGTGTACTGTACTCTTATCCCGGGGTTAAAGTGGAGGGTACTGGGGCTTTTCGCCCTCGGCCCCCTCCTCTTTATTACCCATGAAGGGAATTCTATTAAGTATATAATTGGCACCTTTTTTCTTTTCCCTTTTTAAATGTTTGCATTATTAACCTGACCACAAGATGACAGAAGATAAACTTTTGGCATGGATCAATTTAATTGGATATTGTCCGTTATTTAAGGAAAGACTTTATTTCATGCCAATTTGTTCTGAAGAAGTGCACAGAGGTGCACGAAACATTAATGCAGCCCGTGCAGGGCTTGTCTGCAGGCATCCAGCGTACCTTTCAATCCAGCAGTGGAAGGGGACAATTCCTTTATGACGGCATTTGATCCCGCACTCTATAATCCACTCCGGTATTAGCAAACAGATCCAGCTCCCTTGGCTTATCTTTCAACAGACCAGATCACGTGGAAGGATCAGAGATGCTCTTCACCGAGTATAGTGGCTTGTTCGGGCAGTAGCTACGGGAGCTACCTGGAATCGCCCTGGAACAGCCTCACGCTACAACAGCAAAATCAGCAGAGAAACAGTGAACCTGAGGATCTTCAGCGATCGGAGCAGTGAGAGCCCAATAGGGCAGCCCTTTCGCCTACCACTTATTCAGTATATTCATGTGCTGCTGCCTTTCTTTTGCTCTGTAATAAGCCTAAGCGGTGGATTGACTAAGTGTCATGTCTGTTTTGATCGGTACACTAGCTGCGCTCTGGGTCTGAGATTTGCGACTCTATCTCTGAAAGAACTTGATACTGAGAAGGTTGCCCTCTGTATTTGGATACGTTTTTCACAACAGAAACGCAACTGTTTCAAATTCTACTAGATATTCTAATGCTGTGCACAGTGCTTGGTGACTCTTTGTTGGTCTGTTTGATAATAATAGTTTGTTTGAGCTCAAGGAAGATCTATCTGGATGAGGACTTATTACTGGTGTTATCTCTGAATGTGGTTCCCAGTTACTTTACCAGTCCATAGGTATAAATGTAATTTGTGTTTGTGAATACATGTGAATCCACATCACAAATTAGTTTATCACGGACTGTATCATGCCGTCACCTTCCTCTGGTTTAATATGGATATAATATATGCCTTTTTGCCTGCAGGAACGCCCTGCACTTTTAAATCTAATAATGCTGCAGCATATTTTTATGTACTGATTATATTTAGCGAGATATAGTGTGTTAATTAGGATTTACAATTTTCCCCTTGACATACACCTGAAATATTGTGTATGTGGCCCCTCCCTCTATGTTTCAATAAAGCCATTGTATTACTTTGTATCATAAGTCGTGGTTGATTCTTGCCCCCTTTTGCTTTCTTGGGACTCCCTCGTCCCTAGTTTTTGTTTTTTCATAGTGTCTTTTGCTTATGTGGTAGGTATCCCGTCTTTCATAGACGAACCGGCTGATACTTTATTTACACATTTAGGTGAGAGCGGATTCTAGGACTCTTTTACTCTTATTTGCGTACAAGAGACACCCAGTAAGCGTAACACTCTATGATCTATATCTTCCTATAGAGGAGTAGAGGATCATCTACCGGCCCCCTGTCCATGATACACCAAGATGCGGGCGGACCTAGCTCTGCCCCTCCCCCGCCCGTAATGCCGCTGACCGATACCCGTAGCCCTGAACGAAAGAGCGCGGGGAAGTGGCGCCTGCTGCAACCGCGCAATCTCCCTGTTGAACTGAAACATACAGTAACGCACTGATATATACTGCCTTAAATGTGCAGTAATGCATTGATATATACTGCAGGAAACCTGCCCTGACAAAATAAACTGACACTAAAGTAAAATTGAATGGTCACACTACACTCCCACTGAACTATCACTAGATTGACCCTAAACAGATATTCTACACTGATAATAGAAGCACAATAGCACACTAACTCGCTAGCAGCACTGAACAGAGCCCTGTTCTAACTCTCTCCACACCAATATCACACTGCAAATGGCCGCTATGAGGAGGATATTTTCAAAGTGTGGGGCGGGACCAAGAGCAATGAGCCATGATTGGAGTCATTACTTTCTCCAATCATGGCTCTGACAGTGCTCCGTGCCCTGATTGGGCAAAACTTTCATTGCTTCATCCAATCAGGGCTTCACAGTGCTCAGTGCGTTGTGGTCATTTGGCAGGGTGAACAAACGGCCGAACGCTCCAATAACTCAAGGTGTTCTTCGAACCTGCAAACAGCCAATGTACAGCCCGAACTCATGCTTGGGCCGAACCGTTCGCCCAACTCTAATGAGCTTTGAGATGTGTTTTACACATTACCAGAAAGGAAATGGATTTTTGGAAGTGCAGCCAATCCGGAATATTTTATTGAAGCTTCATATGACAAGTGGTTGATAGATTGAGCAGGGAACAAAAAGGTAGATGCGTTTCACATAAATGTTAGCGCTTAGTCATTACCTATCGAAACTAGTCACCACAATTACCTATATACTGCTCTAATGTGTCATCATTAGGTTACAGGTACAAACTATGGGAAAGATTTATGGCATTTTTATTATAATTGTTTTTTTTTTTACTAGTAATGATGCTTTTGAGCGGTACTGCGAAATTGAGGCTGACAGATCAGACACTTTTGACACATTTCTGGGACCACTGACATTTATACAGCGATCAGTGCTATAAATATGCACTGATTACTGTGTAAATGTCACTGGCAGAGAAGGGGTTAACACTAGGGGGCGATCAAGGGGTTAAATGTGTTCCCTCATGAGTGACACACAATCTGTCTCCTGTCCCATGACAGAACAGGAATTTGTGTGTATATACACACGAATCCTGGCTCTTGCTCTCGTGCCCGCAATTGTGCCCACCAGCCACGCACATAGAGTCCCCCGCCGCACAGCCTGCTATGGCTCTTAAATGGGCTGACGTACCTATTTGGCGGTTTGCGCAGCAGTGCCATTTTACCACCGTATATGTATGTGAGGCGGTTGGGAAGTGGTTAAAATTAGTACTCAGCTGGTGTTGCAAATAAAACCTGGCTAGAAAGAATACACGGTACTTACACTCAAATCTGATGTAAGTTTGGTCCAAATGCACTGCCAGAGAAAATCTGATACACCAATTGAACTCAGAACAAACTCGACACATCAGTCAAAATCATTGTAAAGTTACAACAACATACACAAAAAATAGAAAACATGTATATATGTATACACACAATGAAGTTGATGTTAAGAACAAATGATTTTAAAAGCAAAGTGTTAGAGCACCATGAGGACCGATACTGGCATATTCCCAAAGTATGTGTATAGTCTCGAATGAACGTCAATGGCAAAAAAATAAAAAAATTAAAAATTATGTAGGAGAGAAATAGGTGCTAATATACTGCAGGAAACTATCTAAGAGAGCAAAAAAATTACCACACTTGCTGGATTTATTATGATTTTGCCTTAGTTTTCACATAGTGCTGTTTTGTGAGTAGTATTTACAGCTATTCACCATTATTTTTATATCACTTGATTATTGAAAGCTTTTCTGTGAATTGAGTTTAGTGAGGGTAGCCCTGCTTGTATAGTCACGCATCTGTGCAATGTATACAACTTACCTCAGCCGCACTAAAGGCCCGTACACATGATCAGACTTTTTGACAACCAACATGCAAATTAGCTGTTTTGGACCAACATCCGACCGTGTGTACGCTCCATCAGACCAACTTTTTCCAGTTTTCATCTGACTTTTGTTGGCTGTGCGAACGGACCAACTTTCTGCCAACAAAAGTCCGATGGACCAAAGTCTGACCGTGTGTACACAAAACCAACGGACTTTTGTACAAACCAATGCAGAACCAATGCAAAAGATCAGACAACAATACAGAAGTTGACCAAAGGTGGCGGTAAAGAGCAGAAAAACCAAGTGATTTGGTGAAAGTTGGCTGAAAAAGTCCTGCCGTGTGTATGCAATACCAACTTGGGGCCAACGCCCTTTGGACAAAAATCCACGGAAAAGTTGGTCCACGGTCCGATCGTGTGTATGAGGCTTTACATTTACAAGGAAAAACTTGTAAATTGCCAACATAGGAGCAGTGCCTGGGTGCTTTATTTTGTTTGTAAACAAAGCGGCTGATGATTCCATTTATCTATACCAAACCCTTATCTTAGAATCGGGTCTTGTGTAAAAGTTAATGGGGGGCCCCCTCACACACAGAAAAAATAAGGTATTTCGTAGGGGAGGATGAGTCAGGACGTGCGGACGTAGTCACGCACGGGGGGAGGGGCCTGATGCAGCGAGCGGCCTGAGTGAATGCTGACCGCGAGGAGGATAGATGCTGGCGCCCATGGAAGGTAGGCGCCGTGCACCTCCGAGCGACAGCACTACGCCCGGGAGACGCTCCGCACGGATCGGAGCCTGCTGACCGGCGCCGCGCTGACCGACACCCGGAATCACCCCTGCCTCCTTCACCCCGAGCCCTCCTCCCCGCCGAACCGGACCTTCGATGTCTTCCCTCTGGGCAGTTAGAGGAGCCCGGTCCGTGAGTAAACACTGATTTCCAGCCCCCCCTGCGAGGGGGAAAGGCTTTCTAAACCCCTTTACACCCGTGCTGGGAGGTAAGCAAGATTCTGTCTTTACATATAACAGCTTGTCACTCCAATGAGGAGGAATTTATCAAGGGACTCTGTCGGTTTCCATGTGTACAACTGAAATAGCGATGTGCTGGGGTCAAGGAATGTTTTAAGTTCAGGCTTACAGGTTTATCACGGACAATGTCATTTGCTCTATCTTTTTGTTTTTTTTTTTCCCCTTATTAGCTGCTAGTACGTGTCCCCTTGCTCTCTCCCTGAAGCTGAGGGTTGTACTGTCTTTTTTTCTCCTCTTACACTGGTACGACTGTCTCCCATTGGGGATGCGATAGGCTCCCCCTAGTAGCCTGAACAGAATAGGCTGACGGTCGCTAAAAGGACTTATGGCTCTTTAAAAGGACTGGAAACCCTCTATAAGCCGAACCTTGAGCTCCTAGTGTATAAACTTTTATATAGCTCATTGCCCCTCACTAAACAAAGAGATCTTAGCTCCCAACCTGGGCTGGTGAAATCTTTATTTACCGCATCTAGGGGGGGGAATTGCTCCCCCTCCAGGGGAGAGGAGGGTACAAGGAAAGGGCGCTTCGCGCTGGCAAGGAGAGTTACTGTCCTTACTTCCCTCATCTTGTGTCCGCCCTATCCTCCCTCCTGGGGCCCTGGCACTCAACCCCAGTTTGTTGTCCCCACGTGGTATCTCTTTCCCCGCAACTTCATAAACCCCCTGACGGGGACTTATTTCAAAGACCTGAGGGCCCCTGTCGGTCTCCTTGGCCCCTTTCTTTATCTTTGGAGGGCTTATGCAGGTGACTGGCCGTAGGGATCACGCGAGGCTGGAGGGTGAGACCCTTTGACGCGGGAGCTTCCCTTCAGGGGCACGTATCATCCACCTTTAGGGCCCTGGACGGGTCACCCCAACGGGACAGAGGTAGTTCTTTGACTGCTTTACAGGGGAGGGTCTGCCTGAGACTCATAATTACTTTGAGGTAAAACCCCTGTTGAACATCTGATATAGCTCCCACCCGTAGGATCAAGAAGAAGAGGAATAGGAACTGGGCTCGGAGGAGGTGGGGTGCAATAAGGAGCGTCACCTAAAACAACTTGAGGAAGCATCCCCCCTATCAAGCTGGGGAGGAGAACTAGAAAACTCCCCAAAGGAAATATGAGTAAACCATCTAAAAAAGCGCCCCCAAAAACCCCGAAAGCCGCGGCCAGTGACATAAAACAATACATGAGACCCGGATCTAGCCCACAACCGCTTAATACAGACCATCAATCTAATGCTATGACAGATAGAAGGAAAGGCAAGGATAAGAAAGCAGATATGACACTTGACCAGACCCTATCAGAACAGGCGATGGAAAGCGAGCCGAATGGAAGTAGGCCCCCTGAACAAGTGGCTGAGTCACAGGGCCCTTCAAAGAAAGAAATGGAGGAAATGCTCCAGAAGATGGAAAATTCCATTAAAGGGGAATTTACCCTCCTTAGAGAGGACTGGGGCTACCTGCTGGGAAGGGTTGAAATTGTTGAGAAAAAAGTAGAAGGTCAGGAACACGAGACCCTCGAACTGAAGGAACAAATACGAGTTTTACACCTGAAACAACGGGACACCCTATATAAGCTGGAGGATATCGAAAATAGAAATCGGAGACAGAATATTAGGGTGAAATCGGTCCCCGAGAAGGAGGGAGAGGATTTAAGGGACACTATATTTTTAATACTCAACCCGCTTCTAGCAGGAGGCCGTGAAAATTTCCCTAAAATTGAGAGGATCCACCGACTGGGCAGAAGACAAACAGCAGATTCTGGGAGACCCCGAGACATCATCGTCAGGTTTAGATATTACGAGGAAAAGGCGGAAATCTGGGCTAAATTATACCGAAGCCCCCCCTTGAATTATGAAGGCTCCGAAGTTCAAATTTACTCAGATCTATCTCCCCAGACCTTAGAAAGACGCAGGCAGCAGAGGCCCTTATTAGAAGCTTTGCGATCGGCAAATATAAAATACATCTGGGGGTTCCCGGCTAGCCTGATTGGGAACAAGGATGGGCGCTCAGCCAGACTGCGCTTCCCGGAGGAGGTTCCAGATTTCTGTAGTAAAATGGGCATCCAAGTCCCGGCCCTCCCAGGATGGGTAGAGGGGGGAGAGTACGGTTAAATTCCCTTGGGGGAAGATGGGGAGGAGGGGTGCTCTTTTTTTTTTTTTTTTTTCCTTTTTTTTTTTTTTTTTTTTTTTTTTTTTTCTCGGGTGTCGGTCGGGTGGGTGCTAGGGCAGCAGGGAATTACATCTTCTCTTTTTTCGCTCGCTGCTCCCCGATGATGGAACATTATCGGGAGAATGGCTGGATTTTCCAGCCACTCAGTGCCCCACCCTTCCTGAGTTAGTAGGAGAGACGTGGGAGGTCAGACATTTGAATGGCTCCCAACGACTCTAAGACCCTAGAGAGGGCCAGGGTGGGGAGGGAGGGGAGGGGTGGTGGGGGGGGGTTTGGGACTGAGGGGTGGGGAGGGGGGAGAGATGGGGTGAGGGGGGGGGAGGAGGAGGGGGGGAGGGTAGAGAGGGAGGGGGGGGATCCCCCCGCGTCGCCCCGACACTGCGTGTACACCAACATTAAAAACTTTCCTATTGTGCCGAGATGACCCTGATTAAATTTGTATCCTATAACGTAAAGGGACTTAATCTCCGGGCCAAAAGACAAAGGATTCTTGAGGAGCTGAGAGCGTACGGGGCAGGTGTGGTCTTCCTTCAGGAGACACACCTGTCCCGGATGTCTAACATCAGATTAACCTCGGGTCATTTCCCATCTTGGTACTACGGCGATGCCATTATTAATAGGGCCAGGGGGGTGGCCATCGGATTCTCTAGGGATATACAGTTTCAATTGGAGAGTAGGGTGGAGGACCCAGAGGGTAGATTTTTGTTTTTAAGAGGTTCGCTTGGCGGTAATAAATATACTTTTGTAAACATATATGCCCCTAATATTAAGTCGATTAAATTTATGAAAGATATCCTGTCGAAGTTAAAAGAGTTCAGACAGGGGTATGTTATTTTGATGGGGGACCTCAACTTCTGCATGGACCCGGACCTCGATTGTACGTCCCGTGCACGTGGGGTTTGTAGGGAACAACTTAAAATGATTAAGCAGAACTTGAGGTCTAACCAGTTGGTTGACGTTTGGAGGATACAACACCCTGGAGACAGGGATTACACCTTCTATTCCCACGTGCACGGGACATACTCCCGATTGGACCATATTTTTATCGATCACGCCCTCTTAGAACGAGTCAAGGACACGAAGGTGGAGATCGTTTCCATCTCTGATCATGCCCCAGTCACAATGGTATTAGAATGCCCTGAACTACAGACCCCCTCAGCGAGCTGGAGATTGAACGAGGAACTCCTTTATGATGAAGAAATAGTGGAGCAAATTAAAAAAGAAATAAAACTTTTTTTTGAAATCAATGATAACGGGGAAGTTCTGGGGTCAACTCTATGGGATGCCCACAAATCCTATATAAGAGGGATCTTAATCACAAAGGGGGCCTGGAAAAAAAAAGAAGTTAGGATTAAAAAAGATGCCCTTGTGGAGGAAATAAAAATGGCCGAGCAGATCCATAAATCCTCCACCGCGCCAAACAGGGACCTTTACTTAAAAATTATTGCCCTTAGAGAAGATTTAAAAGACCTGACGGAACAACAAATAAAACAAACATCTGACTTAGTGGCTAGGGAGAGGTACAGGTGGAGCAATAAATCCGGAAAACATTTGGCCAGAACTCTCCGTAATAAAAAATCCCGTAACTATATTGAAAAAATAAGAAACAAAAAAGGGGACATTACGTACTTATCTAGGGATATCGCCGAATCTTTCAGGGCTTACTTTGAAGATGTCTACTCAGCGGAACCGCAGGGTATTAGATCTGATAGGGCGCAGAAGGGGGAAAGATTCCTGATGGGCGCTGACCTCCCTAAACTTCTAACGGAGGTAAGCGAGGGGTTGGATAGTCCCTTTACGGAAGATGAGATTAAAAGGGCCTTGATGGGATCCCCGAAGGGCAAGAGTCCTGGACCGGACGGGTTCACTAACTTATATTATAAAACATTTCAGGAGGAACTAATTCCCAGAATCTGTTCATACTTCAATGGACTTGGACAGAGTTTCGGAATGTCGACCGAGTCCTTAACTGCGGACATCACGATGATTCTGAAGGAGGGGAAGGATGGATCAGTGTGCTCGAGTTATAGGCCAATCTCGCTTTTAAATGCCGATACTAAATTATACGCGAAGGTTTTGGCTGAGAGGATTAGGGGCCATTTGAGCACACTGGTCCATCCCGACCAGGTGGGATTCGTCCCTGGCAGAGAGGGACGGGATAATGGGATACGAGCGCTGTTATTAATTCATAAGATTAGGAGGGCAGGGTCCCCAGGTCTACTCCTGTCGATAGACGCCGAGAAAGCGTTCGACAGGGTAGACTGGGGACTCATGTTTCAAACTTTAACCCATATGGGCTTCGGACCCAAGATCATTCAAAAAATAGCGGTACTGTATGCCCACCCAACAGCTAGGATCAAGATAAATGGAATGACCTCTGTACCGTTTTATATGAAGAACGGTACTAGGCAGGGATGTCCGCTGTCTCCTCTTCTATTTATATTGACCCTAGAGCCTCTTCTCTCTACAATAAGGGGACACCCGGGAATACATGGGGTATCAGTGGAGGACGAGGAACATAAATTGGCGGCATTCGCAGATGACGTTCTGTTCTTCCTGGGAAACCCACAGATATCTATGCCCCTTCTGATGAAGGTCCTGAGGCAATATGGGGAGATATCTAATTTTAAAATTAACTCCTCTAAGACATTTGTTCTCAATGTCAACGTACCAAGGTCGGTCCAGCTGAGCCTTCAGGGGAGATTTGGGTTCCCTTGGAAGCAACAAATTAAGTACCTGGGCATAATTTTGTCCAGGTCCCTGAAGGCAATGTTTAATATTAACTATCTCCCCCTGCTAGATGACATTGCAAAAAAATGCAAAGAATTCAACAATAGGCCTTTGACGTGGTTGGGAAGGATTAATTCCGTAAAAATGATGATCCTACCACTAATTTCTTATAAATTCCAGATGCTCCCAATCCCCCTCTCGGCAAATTATCTAAGAAAGCTAAAGTCTCTAATTATGAACTTTATCTGGGGACATAGGAAGCACCGCATAGCACTTCGCACCTTAAAACAAGAAAAAAACAAGGGTGGCCTAGCAGTCCCCGATATTGAAAACTACTATCAAGCAGCTGTCCTCTCTAGAGTTCCCGAGTGGGGGGCGGTTCATAGCGACAAAAGATGGGTAAAATTAGAAAAATCACTAAGTAATTTACAATTGGGTACCCTTATATGGAACCCACCACACCACAGGTCTTTAGGAGAGAATACGCACGTCATAACCACTAACACATTGCGCATTTGGGATAGGGTCTATAAGCACTTTAATGTAGAGTACAATTCACCACTCATAGCACTTAGAAATAATGAATATTTTCAGCCAGGAAGGGTAACGGTGGGAGGGGGATGGGTTAAAAAAGAGGGCACATGCTTGAAAGATATAATGCAAAAAGGTAAGATACTATCACTCACCGAACTTTATAGCAAAGGAGATTTGTTTAAGATGGATGAATGGAGATATCTGCAGTTGTGCCACTTCCTAAACAGTCTCCCCCAACCGATTAGGGCCGCGGACGATTTGACTCGAATGGAGCGGGTGTTTACGGCCACTAAGGGGAGAAAAATGATCTCCAAAATATACAAATTATTAATAGAGGGGAGCGACTGGGGAATACCACCATTCATCCAAAATTGGGAGAGAGATTTGGGCACTAAAGTAGACGCACTTATGTTAGGTAAAATAATGAAACTAACCCACAGGTCTGCTATCGACACCAGGTCAGCTGAATTAAACTACAAAGTTATTTCACGGTGGTATATTACCCCGGCTAAGTTAAGTAAGTATCTCCCGGGTACCCCGGAGGCATGCTGGAGGGGTTGCCCCGATAAAGGGACCATGGCCCACTTATGGTGGGCTTGTAGAAAAATTAAGACATATTGGGCCAAGATTTTAGGGTACGTGAAAGAAATTACAGGAAACGAACTTGATAACGACCCGTGGGTTATTTTGATGCACGGCACTAAAGAAGGGATAAAACATTATGAGAGGTCACTGGTTCCCCATCTTTTGAATGCCGCCAAGCGAACGATAGCCAGAAATTGGGGCAATCACGATAGCCCACATATCTGGGAATGGATTGATAGGGTCGAAGATATACGCCAGATGGAGACTTTAAGGATTAGAGCTGAAGAAGGGAAGGGGGTCACGGAAAATATAAAATGGGAAGGTTGGCTTAAATTTAAAAAAACCTGGAGCTTTGCCGAAGCAGTTAGGATTCAGCTATAGCCCTTGAAGTGAGGGACATCTCGATGCAAATCGATGGAATGGCCGTGGTGCTAGGGCGACGCGGGGGGAAGGAAGGGAGGGGGGGAAGGGGATAAAATGACCACAGGGAAGGAGACGGGGGAGAGGCAGTGTTATTGTTCTTAATTGCCTCTGTTATTATTTGAGTAGGGTAAGGTGTTCTCTCTTCTTCTTGACAAATCAAAGATAGCAAAGCCACAATGATGTGACGACCCATTGGGACAGTGATGAACAGATAAGTTGATTCGGGTCCCTGGTGTTAGACTGAACTGATGTGGTTAAAGAAAAAAAAAAAAAAAAAAAAAAAAAAAAAAGAAAAAATAAGGTATTTGGGTTGCCCCCATTCAAAAAACAAGATAAAAAACATGCCCCCCCATCTAAAAATTCATATCAGACAATTATCCTGGCATGCAAGTTCTATGTTTTATATCATTATTTTAAGAGGCAACAACTAGAGTAATTATTTCTCTAGTTTTTGCTTATAAGTAGGGTTGAGCGAACCCAAACTGTAAAGTTTGGGTTCGTACCAGACTTTTTGGTACCCGGACCCAAACTCGAACAATTTACTGTATGTTCGGGTTCGAGTTCGGTGTTTGGCAATGTAATGGCGCTTTTTAAAAAGCTGCAGGGCAGCCAATCAACATTTGTTTAACTCGTGTGCCCTTAGAAGCCATCACAGCCATGCCTACTAATGGCATGGCTGTGATTGGCCAGTGCAGCATGTGAACCAGCCTCTATATAAGCTAGAGGCACATAGCACAGCACGTCACTCTGCTTTATATAGTAGTGTAGGGAAAGGTTGCTGCTGCTGTTTTGAGGGAGAGAATTAGATAGGAGTCCTGATTTAGAAATCAAATTACTCAGCGATCTACCTTGATTTTCTTGTGTGGGTGCAGTGCACAATCTTTTTACACTGCCCTGAACCCAGTGCCAAAGAAAAGATAACTTTTATCTGTCTGTTAGTTAGGTTGGTGTCGGCGGGCATTTTATGCAAGCTCAGTGCACCAGCACTGCATATGTTACTGTGAGATACACCCTTTATATACTGTTGGTCTATTCTGCTATTCTAAAAACACCCATTTAGGGCCAAAGGAAATATTTTGCAGTGTTTCCTGCATATCTGTACGTGTGAGATACACACTTTAGATACTGTTCTTCTATTCTGCAATTCAAAAAATAATAATTTAGGGCAAGATCCTAAATTTGAGAAATATGAGGAGAATGTCAAAGAAGGGATGTGGCCCCGGTCGTGGTGCTGCTGGTGGAGCTCCTGTTGCAGGGAGAGGATGTGGTCGATCTGTGCCAGCTACACGCACAAGTGAAACACCTTCCTCAGGTGCGAGTAGGCGACACAGCTCGCATCGGTATTTGGTCGGGCCTAATGCGGCTCTACGAATGTTGAGGCCAGGACAAGTACAGGCAATAGTAGATTGGGTTGCTGACAGTGTCTCCAGTTCCTTCATATTGTCTCCCACCCAGTCTCCTGCTGAAAGATCAGAGTTGGCACCTGTAGTCGTTCACCTCACCCCCTTGCAAATCATGCAGCAGTCTCTTCTGCTTTTTGATGACTCTGTTAGCAGGGTTTCCCAGGGCCATCCACCTAGCCCTGCCCTAGAAGTGGAAGAGATTGTGTGCACCGATGCCCAACCACTTATGTTTCATGATGAGTACATGGGAGGACCATTGCAGCACTCCTCGGATGATGACGAAACACAGGTGCCAACTGCTGCTCCTTTCGCAATTGTGCAGACTGACAAGGAGAGCAGGGGTGAAGACTGGGTGGAAGATGATGTGGAGGACGATGAGGTCCTCGACCCCACATGGAATCAACATCATGCAGGTGACCTGTGTAGTTCGGAGGAAGAGGCTGTGTTCTCACAGAGCCACCAACACAGCAGAAGAGGGAACAGGGTGCAAAAGCAGAGCATCCGTCCCCTAGACAGTACGCCTGCTACTGCCCAACGCAGCAAGGGACCAAGCACACCAAAGCCAGGTCCAAGGAGTTTCCTAGAGTGGCAGTTCTTCAGACAATGTGCTGATGACAAGACACGAGTGGTTTGCACTCTGTGCAATCAGACCCTGAAGCGAGGCATAAACGTTCTCAACCTGAGCAAAACCTGCATGACCAGGTATCTAAGTGCAAAGCACGAGCTGCAGTGGAGTGGACACCTCAAAAACCAAGAAAGGTCTCTGGCTCCTCCTACTTCCTCTTCTGCTGCAGTCTCGGCCTCTTCATCCACCTCTGTAGTGACAGTGGCACCTGCAAACCCGCAAACAGAGGATCTGCCAGCAACACTACCACCTGGGTCACCAACCATCTCCACAATGTCCCAGGGAAGCGTTCAGCTCTCTATCTATCTCCCAATCACTGGAGCGGAAGAGGAAGTACCCCCTACCCACCCGCGATCCCTGGCCCTGAATGCCAGCATTTCAAAGTTCTTGAAATGCTATCATTCAGTCTGGTGGAGACGCAGAGTTTTAAAAGCCTGATGGCATTGGCTGTCCCACAGTACGTCGTGCCCAGCCGCCACTACTTTTCCAGGCGAGCCATCCCTTCCCTGCACAACCAAGTGGGGGACAAAATCAGGTGTGCACTGCGCCATCTGTGGCAAGGTCCACCTAACTACGGATACGTGGACCAGTAAGCACGGTCAGGGACGTTATATCTCCCTAACAGCACACTGGGTAAATGCAGTGGTGGCTGGGAATGAGGCGGATAGCAGTTTGTCGCATGTCCTTCCACCACTGAGGATTGCCGGGCGCTTCAGTTTGCCTCCTGTTGTTAACTCCTCCTACTCCGCTGCCTCATCCTCTACCTCCTCCTCATCCGGTCAGCGTAACACCTTCACCCAACTTCAGCACAGCCAGGGGTAAACGACAGCAGGCAGTTTTAAAACTTTCCTGTTTGGGGGAAAAACCCCACACTGCGCAGGAGTTGTGGAGGGACATGGAACAACAGACCGATGAGTGGTTGGTGGCAGTAAGCCTCAAGCCGGGCCTGGTGGTGTGCGATAATGGGCGAAATCTCGTAGCAGCTCTAGGCCTAGCCGGTTTGATGCACATCCCTTGCCTGGCACATGTGCTGAACTTGGTGGTCCAGAGGTTCCTTGAAAATTACCCCGATATGCCAGAGCTGCTGCAGAAAGTGCGAGCCGTCTGTGCACACTTTCGGCGTTCTCACCCTGCTGCTGCTTGCCTATCAGCGCTGCAGCGTAACTTTGGCCTTCCCTCTCACCGCCTCATATGTGACGTGCCCACAAGGTGGAACTCCACCTTGCACATGCTGGCCAGACTGTGCGAGCAGCAGCAGGCGATAGTGGAGTCTCAGCTGCAGCACGCACGCATGAGTCGCTCTGCGGAACAGCACCACTTCACCACCAATAACTGGGCCTCCATGCGAGACCTGTGTGCCTTGTTGCACTGTTTTGAGCACTCCACCAACATGGCCAGTGCCGATGGCGCCGTTCGCAGCATTACTATCCCAGTTCTATGCCTCCTTGAAAAAACTATTCGGGCGATGATGGAAGAGGATGTGGCACATGAGGAGGAGGATGAGGAGGAGGCGGAGGAGGAAGAGGAATAATTTCCAAGGCTTTCAGGGCAGTCATTTACAAGTGGCTACGAGGGTGGGTTCCTGCACCAACAAACGCCAGGTACACAATTGTCCAGCAAGGGCACAGTTCTGGAGGATGATGGGGTGGAGGATGAGGAGGAGGAGATGGAGGAGGAGGAACCATGTTCACAGCAGGGTGACACCCAGACCAGCTCATGTTTATCACTGGTGCGTGGCTGGGGGGATACAGAGGACACAGACGATACACCTCTCACAGAGGACAGCTTTTCTTTGCCTCTGGGCAGCCTGGCACACATGAGCGATTACATGCTGCAGTGTCTCCGCAACGACCGCCGAGTTGCCCACATTGTAACTGGTGCTGATTACTGGGTGGCCACGCTGCTGGATCCCCGTTACAAGGACAATATACCGTCCTTAATTCCCTCACTGGAGCGTGATCGTAAGATGCGCAAGTACAAGAGCACGCTGGTAGACGCGCTTCTGGTGGAATTCCCACCTGACAGCAGGGGCACGGTGGAAGCACAAGGCGAAGGCAGAAGAGGAGGTCGCCAACGCAGCGGGGGCACCGCCAGCACCTCAGAAGGCAGGGTTAGCATGGCCGAAATGTGGAAAAGCTTTGTCAGCATGCCAAAACAACCAGCACCACCAGCTGAGATTGAACGTCTTAGCAGGAGGCAACATTTCATCAACATGGTGGAGCAGTATGTGTGCACACGCCTACACGGACTGAATGACGGGTCTGCCCCCTTCAACTTCTGGGTCTCCAAATTGGGCACATGGCCTGAGCTTGCGCTTTACTCCTTGGAGGTGCTGGCCTGCCCTGCAGCCAGTGTATTATCTGAACGCGTATTTAGCATAGCAGGGGGCGTTATCACAGACAAGCACAGCCACCTGTCCAAAGCCAATGTGGACAAGCTCACGTTCATTAAAATGAACCAGGCATGGATCCCACAGGACTTGTCCGTACCTTGTGCCGAATAGATATGTATACCGGTATTCTGACATAAACTGTCCGGCCATCGGATAGTGTCCGGCCCGTACTGCGCAGTACGGAGGACAAGGAGATTCCAAAAATCTCTGAAGATGAATGATGCCTGCGCAGTTAGTGCAGGTTCAAGCCCCACCATCCAAGTGGACATACGGTAGCACATAGTAACAGGGCCCCTCGCGGGCTTGCTTCGCTCGCCACGCTTCACACGCCACGCTTTGGGCACGGCCTTGCTTCGCTCGGCTATTTTTTATTCTAACTCTATGCCCACTTGGATGGTGGGGCTTGAACCTGGACTCACGGCGCAGGCGCCATTCGTCTTCAGAGATTTTCGGAATCCCTTTGTCCTTTTTTTGCGAATTTCGGCCGAACCCGAACATCCAAGTGTCCGCTCAACTCTACTTATGAGGTTCTAAGATATAGAAATATACTGTATGTAACAATAAAAATGAAATCCTGTTTACGGTTTAAAATGATAAAATAATAAAATACAATTTAAAAAATATAGGAATTGTAAAAACATAGGTCAGATACTTTGAGAAATCATTCATTAAGGGTTAGCTGTTGAGAAAACTATGAAAACTATTACTGATACTTTTTTATTGTAACTTTTTGAATGACTTTAATACAGTGCTTGCATTTAAAGTTATATAACTGTATAAAAATAGTGTAACCTCATTTGCAACATTTGTCACTTTGAATAATCTCTTCTCTTTATTATCACCTTAAAATGCAGTGCGAGTTTTAAACCCATTCTGCATATAACATGTTTTTCTTTTTTTCCAGGAAGAAAACAGATATTCCCTGGATCAACTTTATCTACAAATATTAGTATCTAGTTATATTTTGTGCATTAAGGAAAGAATCAATGCCTTTTAATGCAATGAACTGAGCTAGCCAGAACCAGCTCTTTGAGGGAATTCATTTTCACATTTTCACAGCTCTTACTGTAAAAAAGTCTCTGTATTTGGAGATGAAATCTCTTTTCTTCCAGACATAAAGTGTTCTACCTTGTCCTCTGATGACCTTAACCACTTCATGCAATATCACATACCTGAACGTGATTTTGCTGAAGTGGTTGTACCGGGGTACCGTTTTTTAGAGCCGACGGTCGGCTTTCTTGTAATAACAACCAATGCAGCTAAGCAGCCGCCTTCCGCCACTCTGCCTGGGTCTCCGATCCCACTGGGAGACCCGAGCCACTAGCCGACACGTCTGCTGGCTGGCCGGAGACCTGAACAAAGCTGGATTCAGCTTTCATCAGGTCTCCGATGTATAAACCTGTAAGCGATATGAACATCTACATCATCACTTCCGGTTCACTCAGCAGCCAACGGCGGCAGTTTAAAAAAAAATGTCAGTATTAAAAAAAGATCTTGGTGTTTTTAATACTTTCAAGTGCAGAGGAGGGGTTTGGGGTCTTTTAGACTCCAGATCCCATCATAAAGAGTATCTGTCACTGCCTATTTCTGCCACAGGGATGTTTTTTTTATAAAAAAATTCAAAACGCCCTATCCCTCCGTGCTCGCGCGACAAATAAAACGCATACGTAATTTGCTCCCGCAAATGTAAACAGTGTACAAATCACACATGTAAGGCATTGTCACAATCGAGTGAGAGCAATAATTCTAGTGCAAGACCTCCTCTGAAACCCTAAACAGGAAACGGTCAATTAAAATTTTTAAAGAGTCGCCTGTGGAGATTTTTTAACATTTTTTGTACATTCAGAGTTGCCTTCCTAGAGAAGCTCAGACAACATCCTCAATAAGGCATCACCCTTACCATTCCTTGACACAAGTCAATATGAGATGATAAAATTGAACCAGGAAAAGGAGAGACCAATATGCTTGTCTACAAGACAATCTCTTGGTAGAACAAATACATTCCAAATTTGTATGATCAGTGATAACAGTTACAGGATTATTAGCCCCTTTCAGCAGATGCCTCTTCTTTAATTGACAGAAACTCCTTATTCACAATGTCATAATTCAAATGGCTTAAATCCAAGAGTTCTGAAGGAACTTAGCAAGACCATTATTCCTATTTTTTTAAAGACAGCTTACTGACTGGAATTATGCCAGGCAAAAAGCAGGCATGGTACTCATATTCAAAAAAGGGCAGAGATAACTACAAACCAGTCGCCATAACAACAACAGCATGCAAACTTTTAGATGAGAAATTTGAATTTGCTGATGAAAATGTTACCATTAGTAGTAAGCAACATGGATTTATGAAAGGCCGTTTTAGTCAGACCAATCTTTTAACAATAAAGTGGAGTTTCAGCCTGAGTGAAGAAAAAATAAAAGTCAGCAGCTACAAATACTGTAACTTTTAATATAAGGACACCAAGCTGACCCATCCATCGGCTCTAGGCGCAGGGCACATGCGCGAGTCTCGCTTCACTTTCTGAATGGTCCCGCTGTCTTCTGTGACCTGTGTGTCTCCCAGAAGGCAGTGGGGGGGGATGAGCCATGAGACATTGCGTATATTGCTGCACAAGATTATGTCGATTTTACCCAGAAGTGGGAGCGGATTTGACAGGTATCCACCCCCCCCCAAAAGGTGCCAAATGTGGCAGTGGAGGGGAGGAGGGTGCAAACAAGCAGAGCTTCCACTTTTGGGTGGAACTCCGCTTTAAGAAGCTAAGCGGTAATTCGGATAGAGGAAGGCCTGTGGAGGTAGTGGACCTAGATTTTACTATAAGGCATTTAAGGCATTTGATACAGTACTTTAGACATGTGCACAATAGAAAAATGTGTTTAGTTTCTGTTAGTTTCCGTTGATTCGTAACAATTCGTTATTTCGTAAGACGTGGGTTTTCGTATTCGGACTCGTTCGTATTTTCGTAAGAGTTATTTTTTAGTTGATTCCTATTTCCGTAAATCGAATTTTCGTTGATTTGAAATTCGTATTTTCGTAGATTTAATTACATTCCTACTTTCGTGAGATTGACTGCCTCATTTATTCGTACTTTCGTAACATTGTTTTTGTAGATTCGTAATCGGAGCATAATTCATAATTTTACGTAATGTGTATGCTATTTATATGTTTAAGAAACAAAGAATTTCTCTCTCACAAGTCAGAACTTAACTCAACAATCCAACAAAACAGTGCCTCCGACCCAACCACACCCTATCTGGACTCTGGATGGAATATTTCAGAATCATAACTAACATTCGTTCTTTCGAATTCTCGATCAGCAGAATTTTCATTATTTCGTATTTTCGTTGTTTTGATTTCCGTTTTCCGAATATTCGTAATTTCAAATTTTTCGTTCATTTTGATTTTCGTTATTTTGAATCTTTGTTCGGTATTTTCATTGTTTCTGTTTTTGTTTTTTGGATTTTCATTCTTTCGTAGATTTGTTGTTTCTAATTTAATTATTTAGTATTTTCGTTGTTTTCCATATTCGTTCTTTTTGATAGTTTTTCATTAGAATTTTTAGTTAACCATTCGTTCATTCGTATGCTTACGAATTAACGAATATAACGAATTTTAACGGAAAACGAATTCGTAACTAAACGAATTGCACATGTCTACAGTACTTCATAAATGCTTCATTTATACATTAAGGTATTTTGGAATTGATGAGATTGTATGTACCTGGACAGAAAACTGGTTACAGGAGCCTGTCCAGAAGGTGGTGATTAGTGGCATGTTTTCTGAATGGTCTATAGTGGTTAGCAGTGGCCCCAGGTCTCCTTCCTGGGACCAATTCTGTTGAACTTGTTCATAAATTATGTAGATTCTGTTATACATAGTTCACTCTCAGTGTTTGGTGATGATGCAAAGTTTAGCAAGGAAATAACTTTGCAACAAGTTATAGCAACTCTACCAGACGACCTAGTTAAAATAGAGGGGGTGGGAAGCTATATGGCAGTTCAACCAGTACTTCAGCCCCGGAGGATTTGGCTGCTAAATGATCAGGACATTTTTTTTTTTGTAATTCTTTATTTGCATACAAAGTGTGTTTAACAATCAACATCGCTACTATAGGTACATAGCAAAAGTCAGACAGAAAGTTCAAACATGATCATAAGATGAGGTCAACATATCAGGTTCTCCGGCATTGCACATTAGGTAAGGCACATAAAGAAAAAACCCCAGTATAGAAATAACATCAGTGTGTGAGGCCAGGGAGGCATCCTGACAGTTACTTGCACGACCTAGAACTGATAATAATGCATACAAAGTTATGCAACAGCAACATTTTGTAAATTTTTATAGTTGTTTGGGAAGCAAAGCAACCCAAAGGTCAGGTAAGCCCAAAATTGAACACATGAGAAAGTAATGCACATCAGGATGTTCACAGTAAGAGTGGGTAAGAGTTGTGGGGAGGGGGTGTGTACCGAAGGGAAAAGGGGAGGGATAAAGGGTCAGACAACTCTAAAGCCCCCATACACACGGTCGGATTTTCGCATGGATTCTGTCCGATCGGACAATGTTGTCGAAAAATCCGACCGTGTGTATGCACCATCGGACAGTGTACGTCGGATTGTCCGACGGACAAAGTCCTATCTCCTGCTGGATAGATTTTTTGACAACAAGGTCCGATCACACCAAATCCGACCGTGTGTAGCGTTGTCAAAGTGCTACGCATGCTCAGAAGAAATTCTGTGACGGAAGCGCTCGGTCAGGTAAAACTACCTTTCCTAATCGACACAGCACATTCGTCACGCTGCAATGTTAAAATGTCTTTAATGCAGCGCATTCTCTTTTTCTTTACAATGCAAGAAGAATGACATGTTTTAGCTGCTCCTATTCACCCGCACTTCTCACAAACTTAGTTCTTTATTAGTTTTCAGGATTTCTACACTACATGTTTATTTTTACTCAGATCGTAAAAGAATCTTTGTTATATTTTTAGCATGATTTGTCTTTTTTTTTTTTTTTTTTTTTTTTGAATACATATTTGAAGGAGATTTTTTTATTTTTTTTTTGGAGGGGGGTTGTGTGTCTCAACTTAGCAAAACCACATTATTAACATTTGTATTTGTTGCTTAAATTTACTATGAGTTTGTTTGTTGTTGGTGCCCCTTGTTAATTATACTTTATGATTAGTGAAATGTACCTGCATACTCCCAAATAAACTGTCATTGTAGAAAAGTAAAACACAATAGGCAATGATTATTTCAAATCAAAAATACCTTTATTTCGGTCTCAGCAACAAAACAAAGAGGAACGCAGCCATGGTGAAACTTGGGGAATTTGCAAAGCCTTGGACCCCCACGGCAACCATCATTTTTCAAGCTTAGAAAATTGGGGGCCTGAGGAGTACGTATATTAAGGGGAGTGCAATCTGGTCCTGAAGTCCAAAACATCCGGAACTGCAGCAGATGCCATCTAGGTCCCCAGGCTCTGGTACTACGAGAGGCTCCATCTTCTCTCAGAACAGACTGAATCCAGGTCGTCACTCTCAGGTCTTCCTTCCACGCTTCCTTGCACGCTGTGGCTGTCGTGCTGGTGGGGTGGCAGAAGGAGGAGGAGGCGGAGCATGGTCACTATGGCAAACATGTGTGAGTGGGGTCATCTCCCCAGCCATCCCCTTATTTAGGACATGGAGGATGAGCCCCTCACACATGTTGCGTTGCCTCACCTCCATACCCTTCATTTTAGTGACAACCACAGAGCCAAAGGCCTCCTCGTCAGTGGGTGTGGCATGTAGGGAGGCTGAAGCCTCTCTGATCATCCGGAGCGCTGACTCTCCCGCCTCACCCCCCCTTCTCGCCCTTCTGTAGGGAAGGCGGAGGGGAGGGATTTGGGAGTCAGTCAGGCTCCGAGGCCTAGCCCCCTCTTGGCTGCCACTACCCACCTCGTGGCTGCCACTAACCCCTGCCTCCTCCTGACTGCCACATTCCACAGCCACCTCCTGGCTGAGGTCTTCCTGTGTATGAAAAAAGGACATAGTTTCAGTTATTTGTTCATCAAACACACACAATTTTCATCTAGTGACTGTTGCAAAATGGTTACAAATAGAAACCATACAATTCTCAGCCCTGCAGTTTAGATTCTGGCCCCAAATGTCTCCAACACTACTGTCTGTTGATATGTCAAACACGTTAGGAACTAAGCAATTGGGGATCCTGAATTAAGTGAACATCATTCATTATTCACATAAATGGTTACAAAACTACTATACCTGGAACAAGCTGGGCTCCTCCACCTCTTCCAGACTGGAAGGCCCAGGTTGCTCCTCGGAAGCCTCATCAGGGGTGGCCTGCGCGCAAGGAAGCGTGGAAGGAGGAGTCGAGAGTGACTCCGTGACATCAGCCTGGTCTTTGAGAAAATGGAGACTGTCATAGTACCAGAGCTTGGGGGCATAGACCTCATCTGCTGCAGTTGCAGTTTCTTCCGACTTCAGGACCTTCTTGCGCTCCCTGATATACGCACTCCTCAGGCTGCCAATTTTCTTTCTTATATCACCAACATTTGCCGTGGGGAACCTTGGCTTTACAAATTCCACAAGTTCCAGCAGGGCTGCGTACCTCTTTGGTTTGATGCCGTAATGGGGGTGTTTGGCCTGCCATAAAAGGGGAAATTCCCTGTATTTATCAATGAAGAGGGGGAGAAAACTCACGTCGTTGAATCCCTGCATAATCTCTGCAAGACACAACACCACACAAAACACTATAAATTATGTCAGGCTAAACTCTCCTAATCTTCTCCATAAAGAAGCCTCAAGGTCGAATCAGTCTAGGCTAGTTATGTACCAACGTCAAATTGTACCTTCGTTTATAGCGATCGTCTCGTGCGTGAGCTTTCTCTCCCCTCGTCTCACAGATCGTGGCTACGACACAGGCGTGTGACGTTTTATATACAGTGCGCATGCGTCAAACTCCGCCCGCCCCTGGCGATCTTTCTCGTCTATTCCCCACCCCTTCTCTTTACGGCGCAGTGGGGAGAGCACATGGCGGGGACACAGCAGGTGCGCCTGAAATATCCCACCAACGAGGAGGAGGACGAGGAAAGTCCGGAGGCAGAAACGTCTCGATCCCGGAGCCTGAAATTCAAGGCCTCCAATATGTCATTTGGAGAAATGTTGGAGATGGTGGACATATTAAAGAGGAGCGACTATGATGGGAAGTATGGGCCTTACCTCAACCCCAATGTCCGCAAGGGCAAGATCATGTCTAAAGTTGTGAGGAGGCTGTACAATCATTTTGGGGTACAACGATCCAAGGAGCAACTGAGGAAACGCTGGTCAGACCTGAAATTGTCTGGGGAGTCTCGGGAGATGGAGATAAGTTCCTCCATTTCGGCTATTTTGTTAATTTGTTTGAACCATTCTGGGATTGATGGTATTTGAGGGGAGCCCCAGTGTCTTGGGATGCACATTTTTGCTGCATTGATTAGGGGTAAAATCAATGTCTTTCTGTAATATTGGGCTGATAGGTCTGAATGGTGGAAGAGACATTGAGCTGGGGGAGTTCCCAGTGTATATGTGGAGATTGTTTCTGTGAGTTCTCGGACTTGCGTCCAAAATGGTTGGATCTTCGGGCATGACCACAAAATGTGGAGCAGTGAACCTGGCTCTCCGTTGCATCTCCCAGCACTTGAT
Organism: Lithobates sylvaticus; assembly: GCA_028564925.1. Classification (NCBI taxonomy): domain Eukaryota; kingdom Metazoa; phylum Chordata; class Amphibia; order Anura; family Ranidae; genus Lithobates; species Lithobates sylvaticus. The sequence goes on along the minus strand of CM053031.1, from coordinate 185,983,311 downwards.
GGGGTATGAGGGTTTGAGTTTATTTAAAATAGCTGGGGTTCTGTACCAGCGGACTAGTGCTTTGTAGTTGTTTTCCTGAATGGATACATTCAGAGAACCTTTGTGGGCGATCGTGAATATGCGTTCCCATTGTTCCTCGGAGAGTTCTAATTCTATTTCCCTTTCCCAAGTCTTGAATGCTTTCCCTTCTTTGGGGGTAGATATCTGAAAATAGTATGGAGTATATACCAGAGATTAAATGTTGTTGGGGATTGGGTTGGGAGCATAATTGTTCGAATGCGGTAAGAGGACGCGAGAGAGAGAAGAAGAAGAGTAATGGAAGAGTGTTGGTTGATCTCTTTTAAGAAGTGGCGGATTTGGAAGTATGTCCAGAATGGGAGAGGGACGTTAGTGAGAGTGGGGGTTAGCGCTGTGCAGTCTAGAAGAGAGCCGTTACGGAAGAATTGGTGAGCTAGAATCTCCGGGTGTAGCCACTGACGGGCTAAGAATTGTGCGGACATGCCCGGGGGAAATGCGGGGTTGAGTCTAACCGGAGTTAAGGGTCCTGGAGTGGACGAGATATGCGTCTTACGACAAGTTTCTGTAAAGCATTGGAGCGTCGGGGCAATCAGAGGGTGTTTTTTGAGGGTGGAGGGAATATGTTTCGGTAACAGCCAGGGGGTTGATCGTAATGGAGAGGGGGACAGTGAGTTTTCTAGCTTTACCCAATCTTTGCATTGACTGTGTAGAGTCCAGTCTACAATTCTGGTGAGATGGCAAGCCCAGAGTTCTTCAAAAAAGTAAGTAGTTTGTGTTTTGTGTTTGATTTCTTGCTTGCATACTGCTCCATGTGTTTGGATTTTTACAAAGTTGTACATTCCAAAATGGCCACTTTCAGGTTCGTCTGTGCATTCGATCGTACTCAACCCTCGATCTTTCTGCCACTGTCATGTTCGTGTGTGTGTGTGTCCATTCGATCGTACTCAACCTCGATCGTTCGGCCACTTATAATACGATGTTTGTTGTTTTTTTTTTTGGGGGAAAGGAAGTTTGTTCTCTCTAGAAATGTCATCAAGACTGTCCAGCCAATTTATTCAATGTAAAGGAGACGTCACCCAGTAGCTGTTTACCCATCTGGACTCTAGAGCACTAGTGCTGGGACACCCAAACCCCCTTTTTATTAGGCTTTTCCACATGTGCTCCAGTGGATACTAGAGGGGGGTCTCCATCACCCAAACGTCGACCAAAAAGCTATAAGTTTAGGACCTTTACAAAGTGACTACATTCATGTAGTTGTCATTTGTAACTGGACACCCAAAAATATTGTCCCTCACTTTCAAGCAATGTTTGTCATTTCCTATTTCTGCCCTCAATAGATTGTGTTGCTAAATCTTCCTTTTGTACATTCTCATAGGGGAGCGAAAACTTGGGACGTCTGAGGAAACCCCAAAACCAACACCTCCCAAAAAAGGGAAAGAGCAGAAGCAGAGGAGGAGGAGGAGGAGGAAGGAGAGATAATAGAAATTGGAGAACTTGTCACCACAACAGGTGAGTGTGGGAGAACACAGCTACTGGTAAGCTAATCAATGTATGGCTGCCTCATTTCCAAGACCCTATTTTTTTTTGTTTTTGGTTTTTAGGTGACGTGGATGTTGTGGAAGAAAAATCGCACTTTACCACAGAGAGTGCCCACGTACTCATCGGGGAGATAATGGTCTGCAATAGAGATCTAGATTACATAAAGCAAAACATCAATGATGTTCAACAAAAATTGAAGAACATCATTGATGTTTTAGGAAAAATCTGAAAACGCACCAAGTAATTAACACACATTTGTGGCTGCTTCTGAACACATTTGCAAGTTAAGAACTGTGTTAAATTTGGAACATGCACACATTGTGTCCACATGTGCTAGCTCCCATCATGGTGGATGAATGACAACGTTTTTTTGGGGGTGCAACCACTTTACGAACTACTAAAGTGGTTGTGGTGAAGGGGTTGCACCCCCAAAAAACGTCCATTCATCCCCATGATGGAAAATGGCACTTTTGAAGATTCGAGGCATGTGTTTTACCATATAATGACCATTTTCAGACCCAAATTGTGTGCATGTTCTAAATTTCCACTTTCCAGGGGTGACCCCCCATGTGATGAAGGCAAGATCAAACACACTTTGAACATATAGTCATGTCTGATCTTGTCTTCACTTTAGAAAGTTGAACTTTCCTAGTTCCTAGGTTCTGTTTTGCTCCATGCCTGGTTTTACCAAATGCGGAATGTTTGTAAACAATGTTGTAAATAACCAAGATGTCGTCAGTTTGGGCAAGAAGTTTGTAAACGCACTTGTGAATGTTTTGCAAGTAAACTTTTTTACTTTTCTAAATGTGTGGCTTCCTTATTTAAAAAACAAAATGCATTATGTATGTCAAATGTAAAGGATGTGGGGGGCAATGGGTGTTATTTACTAAAGGCAAGTCCAGTTTGCACTGCAAGTTTCTTTTCCAGGGCACTTTTTCACTGCACTTGTAGAGCATAGTGGATTTGACTTATGTAAATGACACCCACAGTGCTTTGTACGAAAACACGGAGCACAGCATTTTTGTGAATACACACATGTCTGACCTGGTGATGAAAAGGAGTATTTTGGGTGTCAGTTATGCACTACAAACCTTCTCTAGACCAAAGATTAGGTATCAAACACACAACATGAGAATAATCTTTTTGGGAAGAAGAGACTGTTACCTCCTTTTGCCCAGAAAGTGCATTCCCACTGTCGAAGGCAAAGGGAAAAAAATTCAAGGTCAAATAAGCTATAATACGGAAATGACAAGAAATCATAGGTTGGTTGAAAAAAAATATTTAATTAAAAATGCCTCTCACACATCGTCAGGCAGAGCAATGGCCCCCCTACCCACAAAGTAGTCCATATATTGCTCGCGGACCGCGCGGGCATTTAGAGGGTTCAAGCCTGGACGTGCCACTTGAAGGGCTGTGAGGTCAGCATTTGGAGGGCCCTCCACATCTGGGCCAACGGGCACCACATAGTTCCTGTTATGTCTTTTGAGGAAGTTGTGCAATATGCAACAGGCAAGAACTATGTGGTTCAGTTTGTATTCCGCCAAGTTAATAGCCGTCAAGAACAGGCGGAAGCGGCTGGCCAGGATGCCAAAAGTGTTCTCCACAACTCTTCGGGCTCTGGACAGCCTGTAGTTGAAGACCCTCTGGTCTGGGGTGAGGGTCCTCATCGGGAACGGCCTCATCAGATGGGGAGTCAACGCAAACGCTTCATCTGCGACAAAGACGAAGGGGAGTCCTTCAGCATTCTCCTCTGGAGGTGGCAAGCACAGACTGCCACTTTGGAGACGCCAGTAGAACTCCGTGTGCGCAATGGCACCACCATCCGAGATCCGGCCGTTCATCCCCACGTCCACATACATAAACTCGTATGTCGCCGACACCACCGCCAACATCACTACACTATTAAACCCCTTATAATTATAATAGTAGGACCCCGAGTTGGGCGGTGGGACGATGCGGACGTGTTTCCCATCAATTGCCCCTCCGCAGTTAGGAAAGTCCCAACGGCTGGCAAAGTGGGAGGCCACAGTCTGCCATTCCTGTGGCGTGGAAGGGAACTGTGGAGTGAAACAAGAAAAAAAAATTAGTCACTTTGCACATAAACATTGCAAGCAGATTAGACAATCAACATCTTGGAACAAGAGCATTCTTTAAAATTTGAGGCTGGAAAGTATTTGCACAGAAAAGTAGAGGCTCCCCTTCACAGATTAATCACCCCCCCCATCAATCCCCCCACTTCTGATGGGCCATTGCCAATAACTAGGGTTTTGGGGGGGGGTTGGACAGGTAACCCTCTGCACTTCATTGATTGCCAAATGGCTCAATAATGTGTGCTAGTTTGGCCAGACCCTCCTTACTTAACACTATTGGCAGCCCCCAGGAAAGCTAAAATAACATTTCAAACCCCCCCCCCCCCCCCCCCCCCCCTCCCCCCCCCCAAAAAAGGAAAGCACATTGTGACATTCTGAAATTACCAAGCAAGCTAATAGGAGGGAAAGAACACAAAAAAAGAGGAAATGGAAAGTATGGAGCCAGCCCCTTGCACTACATGCTTTGCTGAATTCATCCCTAAAGATGCCCACTATAAAGAGGTAGGTATATAGTGTGTATTGACCTTGGGAAAGCCAGCAGATAGAGGATTGGTACCATCTGACAGAGCAGTTGGGGGAGGGGGTTCCTAATGAGTTTGCCCCCCCCCCCCACAAAAAAACAAAAAAACAAAAAAAGGGGCTCTACATGAAGTAAACCACACAGCAAACATTTGTGCATATTTTAGGGGGTGTTTGGGGGCAAACAATACTATGCAGCAGACAAAAGACATTGCTTAAGTGACTAGGTTATTGGTGTCTATTGGGGCAGAAGAGCATGCTGGTGAGGTAAGTGAAGGGAAAATGCATGAAGGAGAAAAGGGGCACAGCATATTAGAACATATTGCAATCATTTTAATTAGGGAAGGAGGTCAAAAATACAAGACATTAGCAAACAGAGCATACATAGAATGGAATAGTAAAGTAGAAATGTTACCTTAATATAGTCCTCCTGCAGGACCTCGATGATGGCAGAACAGGTCTCTAGAATAATGATTCCCAGGGCCTGGGGAGAGATACCTGAAGAGAACTTCAAATCCTGAAGACTTCTCCCTGTCGCCAAGTACCTCAACGTGGCAACAAGCCTCTGCTCCGGAGTAATGGCTTGTCTCATGCAGGTATCCTGCCGGCTGATAAAAGGGGTCAGCAAAGCCAAAAGACGGTGAAAATCGGGGTCCGTCATCCGGAGAAAGTTCCTGAAATCATCAGGATTATTCTCCCGGATCTCACGAAGCAAAGGCATGTGCGAGAACTGATCACGCTGAAGCAACCAATTCTTGGTCCACATACTCCTCGTCACTCTGTTCATGGACGGGTCTTGGGTCAAAGCTAAAAGCCTGACACCAATTCCGCGTACAGCACAAACTCGGCGACGAGTACGCACGGGAAACATCGCTCACAAGCTCACAAACGGTCGGCTGGTCAGAACGGACAAACAGAAAGCACCGATAAACAGCAAGGCCTGAAAGAACGAAATGAATACCAGAAATGAGCAGACAATAAGCAGTGAAAATCAAAGCGTCCTATATCAAGATATAGGCCGCAATGACCAACAAATGCGAACTGACTACACGCACTAATAAACAGATACGCACGACAAGCACAAACTGAAGAGCAGTAACGAATCGTAAGTCCCCAAACTTCAACTAACTCGCGATAAACACGGGATCAGCAGAAGGAGCCCAACGGGTGCCTGACGTGGTGATGAACTTCCCTTTTCTAGTCTCGTGGAAGACGACTTACGTCACGACGTTCTTGCAGACCGGATATTCCGACAACGTTGTCCGACCGTGTGTACGCAACACCAACATCGGATCAAGTACGACGGACATGATCCGACGGACCTGGTCCTCGGATAATCCGCACGTGTGTATGGGGCTTAAGAGTGGGAAGGGGACAAGGACCGGTAAAAGAAAGGGGTGAGGCGAGGGGTGGGAAGGGGAGAGGGGAGGGGAAAGCAAGGTGGAGAGAGAGTAACAGAAAATGGAAGAGGAGTAGAGTAAAGTAGGGTAGGGTAGGATAGTGCCCCCTGACTAGGGAGTGGGACAAGCCCATTGGGTCAGCCAGACTGTGCAACCTCTTGGAGATAAACGTCCATGAATATAAAATGTTGCCAGGGTCTATAGGTCTCCCGGAAGGTCTCCTTTCTATTGTGCAAGGTGGCAGTGAGATCCTCCATGTCTCTTAGTTCGTTCACAGGGACTTTGCCGGCGGGTTCTTCGATCTCAAACAGAAGGGGGATACATGCCTTGGCAGCAGGGATGAGCTTTATGTTCGAGTCAAACTCATGTTCGACTCGAACATTGGCTGTTCGCCAGTTCGCCGAACAGCGAACAATTTTGGATGTTCGCAGCAAATTCGAAAGCCATGGAACACCCTTTAAAAGTCTATGGGAGAAATCAAAAGTGCTTTTTTTTAAAGGCTTATATGCATGGTATTGTCATAAAAAGTGTTTGGGGACTGTATCAATGCAAAAAAAAGTTTTAAAAACTGATGTTTTTTAGGGAGCAGTGATTTTAATAATCCTTAAAGTGAAAAAATAAAAGTGTAATATTCCTTTAAATTTCGTACCTGGGGGTGTGTATACTCTGCCTGTAAAGGGGCGCATGTTTCCCGTGTTTAGAACAGTCTAACAGCAAAATTACATTTCTAAAGGAAAAAAAGTCATTTAAAACTACTCGCGGCTACAATGAATTCTTGGTCCGCAATACACATAAAAGTTCCTTGATAGAAATGGCATGGGGATTTTCCCACAGGGGAACCCCGAACCAAAAAAAAAAAAATGTGTGGGGGTCCCCCCGAAAATCCATACCAGACCCTTATCCGAGCATGCAACCTGGCATGCCGCAGGAAAACAGGGGGGATGAGAGAGTGCCCCCCCTCCTGAACTGTACCAGGCCACATGCCCTCAACATTGGGGGTAGCCCCAAAGCACCTTGTCCCCATGTTGATGGGGAGAAGAGTCTCATCCCCACAACCCTTGCTCGGTGGCTGTGGGGGTCTGCGGGCGGGGGGGGCTTATCGGAATCTGGAAGCCCCCTTTAACAAAGGGACCCCCAGATTACAGCCCCCCCGTGTGAATTGGTAATGGGGTACAAATGTACCCCTACCATTTCACAAAAAAAAGTGACAAAAAGGTTAAAAAACCCAAGAGATGGTTTTTGACAAGTCCTTTATTCATTTCTTCTTCTTTCATCTTCTTTCATCTTCTTTATTCTGGTCTTCCTTCGGTGTTCTTCTTGTTCCTCCAACTTCTTCTTCTCCATCTTCTTCTTCATCTTCTTCCTCCACTCTTCTCGTCCCGCATCTTGCTCCGGCTTCTTCTCCGCTTCGTCCACCCGATCTGCCTCAGTGGGAGTCTTCAGCTGTGTGATGCTTCGATTCTTCTGACACTTCTTAAATAATGGAGGGCGGGCCACCCGGTGACGATGCGGGACGAGAAGAGTAGAGGAAGAAGAAGATGAAGAAGAAAATGAAGAAGAAGAAGTTGGAGGAACAAGAAGAACACCAAAGGAAGACCAGAAGACTGAATATGAAAGAAGAAGAAATTAATAAAGGATTTGTCAAAACCGTCTCTTGTGTTTTTTAACCTTTTTGTCACTTTCTTTTGTGAAATGGTATGGGTACATTTGTACCCCCTTACCAATTCACACAGGGGGGAATGGATCGGGGGGTCCCCTTGTTAAAAGGGGCTTCCAGATTCCGATAAGCCCCCCGCCCGCAGACCCCCACAACCACCGGGCAAGGGTTGTGGGGATGAGGCCCTTCTCCCCATCAACATGGGGACAAGGTGCTTTGGGGCTACCCCAAAGCACCCTCCCAATGTTGAGGGCATGTGGCCTGGTATGGTTCAGGAGGAGGGGCGCTCTCTCATCCTCCCCTCTTATCCTGCGGCCTGCCAGGTTGCATGCTCGGATAAGGGTCTGGTATGGATTTTTTGGGGGACCCCACGCCATTTTTTTTTACATTTTGGTGCAGGGTTCCCCTTAATATTCATACCAGACCTGAAGGGCCTGGTATGGAATTTAAGGGGACCCCCACGCACTTTAAAAAAAAAAATTTAGTTTGTGGTTCCCCTGTGGGGAAATCCCCATGCCGTTTTTATCAATGAACTTTTATGTGTATTGCGGACCGACAAGTCATTGTAGCCGCAAGTAGTTTTAAATTACTTTTTTTCCTTTAGAAATGTAATTTTGCTGTCACACTGTTCTAAACACGGGAAACATGCGCCCCTTTACAGGCATACTATAGACACCCCAGGTATGAAATTTAAAGGAATATTACACTTTTATTGTTTCACTTTAAGCATTATTAAAATCACTGCTCCCGAAAAAACAGCAGTTTTTAAAACTTTTTTTGCATTGATACATGTCCCCTGGGGCAGAACCCACGTCCCCAAACACTTTTTATGATAATGCCATGCATATAAGCCTTTAAAATTAGCACTTTTGATTATTCATGTTCGTGTCCCATAGACTTTAACGGTGTTCGGACAAATTTTTTGCCTGTTCGCATGTTCTGGTGCGAACCGAACGGGGGGTGTTCGGCTCATCCCTACTTGCCAGCATTCAGTAGCTGAATGGTGAGAGAGTCCTTGTATTTCTTGATGGGTCATTTTGAAAGGTGAAGCAAACAGGCCACGGGGTTCCCCTCCAGAGAGACATTAGTCAAGTGTCTGATCGTGCGAGTCACCTCAAGCCAGAAAGGGGAGAGATTGGGACTGGCCCAAAAGACGTGTAGCATCATCCCCTCTGCAGTGCCACAACGCCAACAAAGGTTAGAGACCCGCGGGAAGAAAAGGTGTAGAGTGGTGGGTACTCTATACCAACCGGTCGTAATTTTGTAGCAGGTCTCTTGGACTCTGGTGGCTATAGAGGATTTCTGAGCAAAGTGGAGAATCTTCTTCCTCTGGGAGTCAATGTCGAGTCGAGTTTCTGCTTCCCACTTAGAGAGCAATGGGGGAATTAACCCTTCCGCTGGTCAAGTCAGGGAGGAGTAGATAAGTGAGAGACAGCGCCGCACTGGCTCCACGCGATGACAGATGAGTTCTAGTTCAGTAACTTGACGGGAGATGCTCGGGTTCCGCAAGCAACTGTGCAAAAAGTTGCGTAGCTGTAGGCCGTTCCAGAAGTCCAGAGGGGGGTCCATAGCAGACACCCCAGCTTCAGAGGATAGTTGGCCGTTGGGCTCCAGGAAGTCACACAAGCGAAGCCTAGTGCCCGCTGCCAGTCGCTTAAGATGAGGGTTCTGAAGGCCAGGTGTAAATTCTGGATTACCCAAAACCGATACCATAAGGGAGGGTAGTGGAGACACCGAAGAATGCCAAAAGGCATCTCTAGCAAGTGTTAGAGTGCTGCCTAGTGTAGGATGGTCCGCAAGGTCCCTCGGCAGAGGTGTGGCGATCCAGGGCCAGCTCTTGGCCGTGTCTCCGGAGTCCTCCATTTCCATGGCCACCCAGTGCTTTGCCTCTGCCTGGCAATGCCAGTCCACTAACCTGGTGAGGTGAAATGCCCTGTAATAGGCTTTCATGTCCAGGAGGCAAACCCCACCCCTACATTTCACAAGGTGAAGAAGTTGAAGTCTAATGCGTGGCTTGCGATGGGACCAGACGAACGCGCGGAACATAGAGTCAATTCGCTTGAAGAATACTTGGGATAGGGAGCGCCTGCAGCAGGTACAGAACCCTCTGCAATAAGGTCATTTTAAGGGCACTGCAATGGCCAAACTATGTCAACGTGATGGAGTGCCAGTGGAGAAGATCCGCCTTAAGGTGAAGAAGCAGCGGGGCAAAATTTGCCGAGTACAAATCGGCGGGGTCAGGGGTGATGTCGACTCCCAGGTATCGGATAAGAATAGTCGCCCACCTCAGCGGAAAGGCCGATCGTAGACGTTTAACAATGTCCATACCCACCGTTACATTGAGAATGGAGGATTTGGATAGATTAATTTGAAAGAGGGAGAGAGTGCCATATTCCTGAAGAGATTGAAGCAAGTTTGGGATGGAAGTAAGTGTTTCCGTTAGGAAGAAAATTAGGTTGTCCTCAAATGCGGTCACCTTGTGGGACCCTGAAGATTTTGGGTAACCAATGATGCCCGCGTCTGCCCTTATTCTGCACAGGAGGGGTTCCAATGATAGTATAAAGATCAGAGGGGACAGCCTTGCTGTGTGCCATTGCGGATGTTGAAGAAGTCAGACCTCGTCTCATTAACTTTGACCGCTGCAGTGGGGTGAGAGTAAAGGGACAGTATCCATCCCAGATTAGATGACAAAAGCCAATGTGCTCTAAAGTGGCCCATATAGAGGACCAATCCACGCGATCAAAGGCCTTCTACGCATCGGTGGACAGCAGGAGAAGGGCCCATTTAGAAGTCCTGGCTGCGTAGATCCTGTGTGTCCCGTGGCTCCTGCAATGGCACAACGCAACCTGAACTCTATGGATAAGGCTTAGTATATGGGAGAGCATCCTGTTGGCCAGAATTTTGGCCAATCATTTTAAGTCAGTGTTCAAAAGTGCTATTGGACGATAATTCCCACACCGTAGCAGATCTTTCCCCTCTTTTGGATAAGGGAAATATAGGCTCTCAGAGTGTCTACCAGGAGAGAATTACCCTCTGTGATGGAATTAAGGGCAGAGATTAGAGGTTGCGACAACGTATATAAAAAAAAACTTATAGTGTGTCAGAGTCAGGCCATCGAGGCCAGGAGCCTTCCTGGGCTTTGAAGTGGCTAGAGCCACTCCCAGCTCTGCTGCCATGATGGGCTCCTCCAGCTCTTCCTGTACAGCACTAGGGAGTGATGGCATGCCTGAGGCAGCTATGCACGACTGGGGGGTGGAGCTATCATCAGCTGGGGGGTCAACAGAGAAGGGCCTATCTAGGTTATAGAGACCTTTGTAAAAGGAACGGAACTCCATCGCTATGTCAGATGATGTATTCAACTTTTGTCCAGAGGAAGCCAGAATATGTACATTTTTGTGCGCGGGCCTTGCAGAGCCCTAGCCAACAGTAACTTGGGTTACTTGGAATTTGTACATGGTATGGTGCACCCAAGCCCACTTCTGCTTTGTTTTGTGGAAAAAAAGCGTACGGAGTTCCTCGCGGGCTTTGAGGAGATCCTGAAAGGTTGCACGTGCAAGACTCGCCTTGTGCGAACACTCCAGGTTGCGTATCAAGGCGTGAAGTTCTTCCGTGCAGCGGGTTCTTTCTCGTTTAAGGCGGGCTCCTATTCTGATCAGCGTGCCCCTGACAACCGCCTTATGGGCCTCCCAGACCATCAGGGGGTTGGTAACGGTCTCCCCATTAATGGAGAAGTACTCCCACAGAGTGTTCAATATCTCCGAACGGATTTCCTCTGACTGGAGCAAGGCTTCATTTAGTCTCCAAGACGGAGGGGACCGAGTCACTGGCCCCAGTTGGAGTGTCATGTGGACTGGCGCATGGTCCGAGAAAGACATCACATCGATGGAGGTAGACACCACTTTGGTTAGGTCTTTATGTGACATCAGATAATCTAACTGTGAATATGTGTGATGCACCTGGGAAAAAAAAGGTATAGTCCTGGTCCTGTGGATGAAGCATCCGCCAGGGGTCCACTAGGAGAGGTAGGAGGCGCCGCGTGAAACGTCAAGGGATGGATCCACCGCAAAATTAAGGTCCTCGCTAAAAACAAGCATCCCCTCTGTGAACTCCAGGAGCTCAAGAAGAAGTCTCCGCAGCAATTGTGAATGGTCCACGTTAGGGAAGTAAACATTAGCGAAGGTGACCCGCACATCAGAGACCGCCCCTTCAGAAGGAGAAAACGACCCTGCGCATCCGCTCGCTGCGCCTTGAACATCCATGGCACCTATCAGGGAAACACTGTAGTAAACTGTCGGAAAGATCCCATTAGTCAGTTTAGGAGTACTATCTACACGAAAATGCATTTCCTGTAAGCATGCTACTTGAGTTTTGCCTTTGCGCAAGTCAGCCAAAAGTTGCGAGCGATTTTCCGGTGTGTTCAGGCTGCGCACATTGAGGGAGGTGATCTTGAGGAGACCCATGATGCCGCCTGGCATAGAGATGACCACCGATGGATGCGTGGAGAGGTCCCGACCAAGGCGCCCCCCCCCCCCCCCAGCCAGAGGGCGATAGCAGGAAATAGAGAGAAAGGGAAAGGGAGAATGGCAGTGGAGGGAAGAGAGGCAAGCGGAGGAGAGAAGTTAGGAGGGGAGGGAAGAGGGAAGGGAGGAGAGGAGGGGTGGGAGGGAAGAAGGGGGAAAATCGGTTTCCGGCGTATATATGCTGTGGTCCCCCGTTAGACACTTGAGGTGCCCAGTCTGGTTGGAGTGTTAGGGCCTACACAAAGTTGGGAAAAGAGTGAAGCTAACACCGCGCTAATCGCTAAACTGAAAAAATATTGATAATGAAACAATATATACACAATATAAAAAAATTTCAAGTGAGTGACCAGTGGGTAAAGCAGCAGCTACTAAATGTGAGATATGCACATATAACAGGAAAATATAAATGGAAAAGCCGCGCTAAGATTGAAAAATGATGATAATCTTAAAAAAATGATAATAACCATCAATTAGTCCATGTGAGAAATAATAAAATTAAATTGATTGATTTTAAAAATATAAGATGAAAGTGATATGTGACAAAAATAAAGTGACAATGAAAATCCAAAAAGTGACTTTGGAAAAAGTGACTTTGAAAAAAATCCACCAAGTGACCGTGATCCACCACCGCTCAAAATATTGCGCTTACCAGAAGGCAAGCTTTTATAAGCCTGTGACGCAATTATCTCCAAGACCAATCCTCAGCCAGTGGATACAACCAGGATCCCAGATATGGATACCGCTCCCTTTATGAGGTGCCTTTGAGATGGAATTTCTCCAGGAACAGGAAACCAGGAAACCATATAGTCTCAGCATGTGGGTATACAAGAATAAGGGATGCTCCCATAGTGTGAAACCATATTTAAAATTTATTAAGCTCAAATAAAAGTTCTACTTACATCAAAAACAATTAGATATTCGCAGAATCACATGAAACGCCGCCGGCCGGCTAGCATAAACACCCGCTCTCAATGTGGAACGTGATGACGTCAGTGTGTCAGCCTCCCTACTCAAAGTTTAGCAGCAATAAGTCAGTAAAGAAAATAAACAATATCAGTGGAGATGCATGGGATGAGACCATAGAGAACCATATTATGAGTAGCGTAGGAGCCGACATAGCACAACATCAACATAACAAACAGTAAACAGTAACTGGAGCTGTGAAGCCGAATGCCAACATCTGCGACCATACAGTAGTGGTGCCCTGGGGGGGTGCAAGTAGATCAAGGGGGCCCTGGACGGACGACAATTAGTAAAGATTAAGACGTAGCTAGGTACTCTGCACCATAACCCAGAGCACCAAGATCGAGGATCCATACATATACCTGTAAGGAGGCTGCATTGAAAACAAAAAGTAGCAAAGCACAGTGGGGGAGACAGAGGCAATGTATGCAACTTAGACATCACCTACACCTATTATAGGTTATTTGAGAGCCGCCAGGCAGGCCCCAGTCTCTGCACCCAAATCAAAGAGCAGCAGCTTAGGCATGCTAGGGGAGGCGGGGGGGGGGGGGATCGACGGCCTTGGAATTAACACATAAAACATAAACCAGGGCCCCCAAGGAGCCAATCTATGGGGGGTCAGTGTGGCCAGTGACCAATAGTAGCTGAGAGAGGCCAAGAGTATAGGAGCCTGACGCCTGCCTGTGAGTCCCCAACAGATGCCCCCATGCCGCCAACCCAAGGGCAGGCGTGCAGGGGAGAGCGGTGCACAGAACAGGGCAGTACAGTGTCAACTAAGGCCTAATGCCATATGCAGTGAACTAATATACAGACAATAAACAAACAAATTCCCCCAGATGCATTAGAAGACGCCCCCCAGGGAACAGTGGTCCGTAGGAGGTATTGTGCACTAGGAGCAACAGGGGCAGGTGGAGGCACCCATCGACGCAGTTCCAGAAGGTCAAAGTAAATGGGACCCAAATGCTTTGGGAACCTGGGAAACTAATAGGACAGGAAAGGGCCACCAGGACAACAATCGTAATGTCTTACCAGTCACCAGGGTGGAGTGAAGGGTCAGAGGACATTGGGTGAAATCTGGAAGTCTCATGGCTAGGGGCGCGAAAGCGGTGTCGACAGACCTGTTGTGGCTTGGGCAAGGGGGGAGCTAATGCCTCCTGGGATAGCAGGTAGTCAAACCAATTGGGGACATTCACAGCAGACTTGTTGATGAAGCTGAACAGATCCAGGAGTTGGTCCGGTGAGCGAGGTGATACTCGGCACCCTGCTTCCGCTCAATTAGGTGGAAAGGGTGACCCCAGCGGTATGTAGTTTCGGCTTCCCGCAATCACTTCAAGGAGGGGTCACAGGAGCCCTCACATGTATCTTATTTGTCTGGAGATGTCAGGATAGATCTGGATAAGGTCTCCATTAAAGTCAATCAGACCCTTCTCGCAGACCAGGCGAACGATCTCTTCCTTTATGGTAAAGAAATGCACCCTGCATAGGAAATTTTGCAGAAGGTCTATGGCAGTAGGGCCCTGTGATGATATGGAGGGTGGCCGGGGCCCTGGTATGCGGTGAACCCTGTCCATCTCTAACTCGGAGGTCGGCGGCTTACCCAAAATCTGGTTCAGGATGGCTACCACAGTGGCACGGAGATCTGGCCCCATGGTGGCTTCAGGGATGCCACGTAAACGCAGTTTGTTCCGCCTGCTCCTGTTCTCCCAGTAGTCCAGCCTCAGTTGGACTTCCACAAGATGGCGGCAGAAGGCCTGTTGCTCCGTCTCAAGGGAGGTGATGCATGCATCAGTTGTGGAAGTGGAGGACTCCAGGACAGTGACCCTCTCCTCCACCGTATCCACCTGCTGGCGCAGATCATGCAGATCCTTTGAAAGACCACTCACTATAGAGGCTGCCATTTCTTGCAGAACCTGCTTGGTAGGCAGACCTGCCACAATGTCCCGAGGGAGCCCTCTGCATTGTTGCCTGTCCCCCCCACATGATCAGAACTAGGCTGCGGGTCTGAGCTTGGAATCGCAGGGGGAGAGCGATCTGTCAGTCTGTGTTGGGACTCGTGGCGGTGGTCATCTTAGCTGGAGCAGCGGGGGAAGAAGCGGTGTGTTGTCGTAAGAAATAATGCCTTATTTCGGGACGCCTCTGTGTCCAACGGATGCTTACGGTCCTCTGGCATGAAATCTCAGCTCTCTCTGACAGTCCAACGGGTGGTTTTCAGGGCTTTCCCGTGCAGAGGTCCAAGGCGAGCGTCCTCACGCTTCCATTGCTAAGCCATGCCCCCGACCAGGCCATATTTTGCGATTTGGCACTGCGTCGCTTTAACTGACAATTGCGCAGTCGTGCGACGCTGCACCCAAACAAAATTGACAACCTTTTTTCCCACAAATAGAGCTTTCTTTTGGTGGTATTTGATCGCCTCTGCGGTTTTTATTTTTTGCACTATAAACATAAAAAAGCGAACATTTAAAAAAAACACAATATTTTGTACTTTTTGCTATAATAAATATCCCCAATTTTTTTTTAAAAAAAAGTTATTTTTTTCGCAGTTTAGGCCGATATGTATTCTTCTACATATATTAGCTATGAGTAAGCACTGATGTCAGTGTGAAACGCGTCAGATTTTTGTTTGGTATCTTTTCTGTTGTGGACCGTGTGATGTGAGCTTTATTTTGACATTAAAAAGGTACAAGAAAATAGATTATTTTTGGAGTGCGGCTGTCCAGAGTTATTTTCATCCTTCCCTATTAATTGTATTCTCCCTGGAGAAGAGGCGCTTAAGAGGGGATATCATGGAGTGCGCATGCGCAGGCGCTCTGTAATGGCCGCTTAAGCCGGGAGCTCCGCATCACCCCTAGCCCACGAGCGACACAGCTTACAAAGCACAGCGCAGCACGGTTCAACCGACACCTCTCCGCCTCAGGGATCACAGCGGGAACCATCCTGAATGTCCATACCGGCTGCCAGGCGAGATCTTGGGCCGGAATTTAACAAGTCTGGGGGAGACAGGTGTACCAAGATGGCCGCCACACATACCTCCGCACAGCTACACGCGGTCTCCGGGGACAGGCAGCAAGAACACAGGCAAGTGGTCGCCCCAGCCAACCTCACTTACTCCCAAGTGACACAGGGACTAACACACTTACCCCAAGCCCCCTCTCCAGCCTCCACTGAATCCCTTATAGATCGCAGCATGGAGTACTATGCCCTATCTCCTGCAGGGCCTGCCATAATACCCCTGCAAGTTACACCATCCCCCAGCATACCTGATCAGGACTCACTCCCCCCAGAGGGGGACCTTTTCCTCAAACTGTCATCCCTCCTGGAAAGGGGTGTTGCCAACACAGCTGCCCAAATAACAAGAGAGATAACAAGAGACATGAAAAATGACTTTGCCAATCTGGGCTCCAGAATGGAAGCAATAGAGAGCAAGCTGGATATCACTGTCTCCCGCACAAACCAAAATGCTGCTCATATCCAGACCCTTCAGGAACAACTGGACACTGCCCTTTCCAGGATCGATGACCTCAAGAACAGGTCAAGGAGATATCATCTAAGGATCCGAGGCATCCCTGAGACCTTAACAGACATCCCCACAGTGGTTCAGGAAATCATTAAGGACTTAATACCAAACATCAAGTCGCACTGCCTGGAGTTGGACAGAGCTCACAGGTCCCTCGGACCCCCTAGAAAGGACAGTTCTCCTAGAGATGTCATAGTGAAACCTCACTTCTACGCCATCAAGGATGAAGTCATGAGGCAATCCAGACTTCAGCAACAGGTCTCCTATCACGACCACCAAATCCAAATCTTCGCTGACTTATCCCCTGCCACTATTCAAAAGAGGCGAGCTCTCAAACCACTACTCACAGCACTCTCCCGCCAGGAGATTAAGTATCGGTGGACCATTCCCTTCGCGGTCAAATTCGCCTTCAAGGGCAAATCGTACGCTTTCTCCAGCTTACCGGAAGGTGAGAGACTCCTACTTCACCTCAAATTGATCTCCCAAAAAGCTCCTATGGAAGTTTCAGCAGCCGCTGCGGTCTCAGCCAAGCGTCCACCACCGACGAGCCCAGTCTCCCCCCTTTGGGTTGCCGGAAAGACCAAGAAACCTAGGAATGGTAGACCCCCTTAAAATGGACTTCCAAGACTTTCCTCATCTTTGTCCCTGTCACGTACCTAGTGGCGAGTCTGGCTTGCAGTGGGAGACCTCTCTTACGTCCCAGACTTGCAGCCCCTGATAGTGGAGACAGGGGGCGCAAAAGTCAAAGGAGGCACGAGTGTCTGGCAGGATCAACCAGTTGCGGATGGATGAGCAGGACTTGACAAGGGATGACAGGAACCAGCAGACAGCAGGTGGCAGGAACCAGCAGACAACAGGAACCAGCAGACAACAGGTGACAGGAACCAGCAGACAGCAGGTGGCAGGAACCAGCAGACAACAGGAACCAGCAGACAACAGGTGACAGGAACCAGCAGACAACAGGAACCAGCAGACAACAGGAACTGGCAGGTAAGTGGTCACAGGAACTGGCAGGCAGCGGACTACAGGAACCAGCATGCAGCGGACAACAGGAACCAGCAGACAACAGACAACAGGAACCAGCAGACAACAGGAACTGGCAGGTAAGTGGTCACAGGAACTGGCAGGCAGCGGACTACAGGAACCAGCATGCAGCGGACAACAGGAACCAGCAGACAACAGGAACCAGCAGACAACAGGAACTGGCAGGTAAGTGGTCACAGGAACTGGCAGGCAGCGGACTACAGGAACCAGCATGCAGCGGACAACAGGAACCAGCAGACAACAGGAACCAGCAGACAACAGGAACTGGCAGGTAAGTGGTCACAGGAACTGGCAGGCAGCGGACTACAGGAACCAGCATGCAGCGGACAACAGGAACCAGCAGACAACAGGTGACACTTCAGGACAGGTGCACAGAATGGTCAGACAAGCCGGGTTTGGTAACTGTGGAGCACACTGCGGATAAGCCAAGGGGATAAGCAAGAGGATGGTCGTGGGCAAGCCGGGATCGGGGCGGGCAGACAGCAGAGCAGGTGAACAGACAAGCCGGGTCACAGGTGCAGAGACAGAGAAGTTCAGGGTTTAGCAAGAGGAACGCTGTAGATCAGGCAGCAAGGGTTGTATGGAGATGGCTGGTTTAAATAGCCCGCCCGGCGCCAATGACCGTGCGCGCGCCCGTCCGTGCACGCGCACGCGCACCCGCTCGATTCCGCGCATGCGCAGTAGCTCGCGCACCCGCTCGAACCCGCACACGCGATCGCCGCGGTGAGGAACTACTAGGCCCAGCAGGGCTTTCCTTACATTGCCCCCCCCCAAGGGGCAGCCTCCGGATGCCCAACTGGGACAGCTTTTCAGGGTGAGATCTCTTGAAGGCCTGGATCAGGTGTCTGGCATGTAAGTTGGCTTCGGGTTCCCATGAGTTTTCTTCTGAACCGTATCCCTTCCACTTGATGAGGTACTGTATCTGGTTATTCCTTTTCCGGCAGTCCACAATTGTTTCCACCTCAAATTCCTCTTCCCCATTGACCATTATAGGAGCTGGAGGATCTGTGGAACGTCCAGGGAAGGAATTGGGAACTGCTGGCTTCAGGAGCGAAACATGAAAAACCGGGTGTACCCGAAGTGATCCCGGCAACTCCAGCTCGTATGCCACCTCGTTAATCTTCCGCTTAACTGCGAAGGGGCCCAAGAATCTGGGGCCTAGCTTCCTAGAAGGGCAAGCAAGCCGGAGATTGATTGTGGACAACCATACTTTGTCTCCAGGTTCCAGGACCAGTTGCCCCCGTCTGCCCCTGTCGAAGACTTCCTTATTGAGGTCTTGCGCCCGGGTCATAGTTTCCTGCAACAACTTATTGTTAGACGAAAAGAAATCCACAGTCTCGAGAACAGCAGGGACGGAGCATTCTGGTACTGAGTTAGGCAGGAATGATGGATGGTAACCATAGTTGGCAAAAAACGGGGTCTGCTTGGTAGTGGAATGGGTAGAGTTGTTGTAGGCGAATTCCGCCAATGGCAACAGAGGGAGCCAGTCCTGTTGAGAGAAGGATGAGAAACAACGCAGGTATTGCTCAAGTGTCTGGTTCGTTCTTTCTGTCTGCCCGTTCGTCTGTGGATGGTATGCGGAGGATAAGGACAGTTCGATGCCAAGAGAATTGCAGAGAGCCTTCCAGAACCGGGATGTAAATTGGACGCCCCTGTCTGAGATGATGTTCGCTGGAACCCCGTGAAGTCTAACAATACCTTTAATGAAAGCTTGGGCTGTCTCTGGTGCCGAGGGAGTCCCTTTCATGGGGATGAAATGAGCCATTTTGGATAGCCGGTCCACTACCACGAAGATGGCCGTATGGCCTTCGGAGGGAGGAAGTTCCACAATGAAGTCCATGGTAATTAGTTTCCACGGCCTTTCCGGAGCAGGTAGGGGTTTGAGTAGCCCCCAAGACTTAGTTCTGCAGCTCTTGTTGCGGGTGCAAACAGTGCATGACTCCACATATTTTTGACAGTCCTTTGCCAGTTGGGGCCACCAGAATGTACGCTGGACCAGGTCTGTAGTTTTGGCAATGCCAAAGTGTCCCGCCAGTACATGGTCATGGCAGAGCCCAAGTATAGTGACCCGGAGACTTTCTGGAATGAAAATTTTACCATCGGACCAGAATAGACCATCTTTGGCTGAAACTCCCGACTTGGCAGGTGGCGGGTCCTCTCTGGACGCCTGCTTGATCCGGCTTAATAAGTCTTCCTGAAGAAGAAGGAAATTCTCCGCATTTAAGATGGTGTCAGGTGGGTCAGGCTCCTTAGGGTCGATAAACATCCGTGACAGGGCATCGGGTTTGGTATTCTTGGAGCCCGGCCTATAGGTGACATGAAAAGCGAACCTGGAGAAGAACAGCGCCCACCTGGCCTGACGTGGTTTTAGCCTCTTTGCGGCCTTCAGGTACTCCAGGTTCTTGTGGTCTGTATATATGAGAATTGGGTGGGCCGCACCTTCCAACAGGTACCGCCATTCCTCCAATGCCGCCTTGATTGCTAGCAGTTCTCGATCGCCTACGTCGTAGTTCCGTTCGGGGGGCGTCAGCTTACGAGAGAAGAACCCGACAGGGAACAGAAGGGCCTTGGGGCCTTGTCTCTGAGACAGTATTGCCCCGACAGCAATTTCCGATGCGTCTACCTCCAAGACAAACGGGAGAGCCGGGTCTGGGTGCTTCAGGACGGAGGCAGAAGTGAAGAGTTTCTTGAGGGCGACAAAGGCGGCCTGGGCCTCGGTCGTCCACTGGAACCGAGTCCCTTGTCGGGTTAGTTGTGTGATGGGGGAAATGATGGCCGAGAAGCCCTTGATAAATTTCCGATAGAAATTGGAAAATCCCACGAACCGCTGTACCCCCTTTTTATCCACCGGTGCGGGCCAATCAAGGATAGCGGAGATTTTCTGGGGGTCCATCTTGATGCCTTCGATGGATATGATGAGCCCCAGAAACTGTATGCTCTGTTGCTCAAACTCGCATTTTTCGGGTTTAGCATACAGACCGTGTTGCCGCAGTCGCCCCAACACGCATTTGACGTGTTGACGGTGACTGTCAATGGAAGAGGAGAAGATCAGGATGTCATCTAGATAGATGATCACGAACAAGTCCAGGTAGTCTCGAAAAATGTCATTAATGAAATGTTGGAACGTGGCGGGGGCGTTGCAGAGTCCGAAAGGCATCACAAGATATTCGAAGTGCCCGAATCGCGTACGGAAGGCGGTCTTCCATTCGTCGCCCTTCCGGATGCGCACTAGGTTATACGCCCCGCGGAGGTCCAACTTGGTGAAGATGACTGCTGCCCCTAGCCTCTGGAACAGTTCTGGGACTAACGGTAGGGGGTAGCGATTTTTAATAGTCACCTTGTTCAACTCCCTGTAATCGATACATGGCCGGAGGGTGTGGTCCTTTTTCTCTACGAAGAAAATGCCAGCTCCGGCAGGAGATGTGGATGAACGGATGAAGCCTTTTCGAAGATTGTCATCTATGTAGTCCTTAAGGGCGGAGAGCTCCAGTTCGGACAGGGGAAAGATCCTCCCAAAGGGTACTTCCGCTCCGGGGAGAAGCTCGATGGGGCAATCGTAAACCCGATGAGGAGGAAGGGTCTCTGCCCCTTTCTTGCTGAAAACGTCCATAAAGGAGTGATAGGCCCTGGGGACTAACTGACGGGTTTCGCTGTCCAGACACATTAAGGTCGTTGGCTGAGCATCAGTCCTGGGAAGGCAGTACTGGGAGCAGTAGTGGGAAGAAAAGGTAATCTCCTTGGTGGTCCAGTCAATGCAGGGGTTATGGGCGCGGAGCCAAGGCATGCCCAGAATGACTGGGAACAGTGGGGAAGAAATAATGTCCAGACACAAAAGTTCCTGGTGGAGTTGGTTTATGCATGCCGAGATAGGCTGGGTTTCTTGGGTAACCGGCCCAGACCGAATGGCAGAGCCATCGGCCAGGTGTATCCGCAGTCCCTGGGTCTTGGTTTGCAAGGGGATGCAATGAGCAGAAGCAAAGGCCGAGTCCATGAAACAGCTGCAGGCTCCTGAGTCAATAATGGCGGGGACCGAAATGTTCCTTCCAGGGAGCTGCAACAGAATAGAGAGGGCGAGGTGAGAAGAGGTGTCAGTAACAGCCATAATCTGGTCAACTGAAGGAAGGCGCCACTTACGGGTCTTAGCTGGACAGGATCGCACGTAGTGTCCTGGCTCCCCGCAATACAGACACAGATTGTCCCGACGGCGTCTCTGCCGTTCCTCAGGGGTGAGAGTAGGGCGAAGCATACCCAACTGCATGGGTTCAGTCCCCTCGGTGGAGGCAGAAGGTCGAGCCGACGGTGGACCTCTGGGGAAGTAGGGCACCTTTGGCAACATCCAGGAGGGGCGAGACGGAGCCGAGGCCTTCTGGGACCGTCGCTCACGTAAGCGCCTGTCGATTTGTATGGCCTGGTTAATGAGCTCCTCAAGAGTTGGAGGGACCCCAACCCTAGCAAGTTCATCCTTCAGGGGGTCCGATAACCCCAACCGGAACTGGTAGCGGAGAGCCGCATCATTCCAGCTGGTGTCAGCACTCCATCTTCTGAATTCCGCAACATAGTCCTCTGCGGGCCTACACCCCTGGAGTAGGGCATGGAGGGCAGTCTCTGCCGTGGCACAGAGCTGTGGGTCCTCATACATTCGGGCCATTGCGTCGAAGAAGGTGCTTAGATGGGCGAGTTCGGCGGCTTCCTGTTTAAGCAGACGGTGGGCCCAGAGTTGGGGGTCATTTTGGAGCAGGGAAATCACAAAGCCTACTTTGGTGGCCTCCAAGGAAAATGTTCGGGGTTGCAGGGCAAAGAACAGCTCACAGGCATTACGGAAAGTCCTGAACTTGCTACGCTCACCGGAGAACCTTTCAGGTGTGGGTACTCGAGGTTCCGGGGGTAGCATCACGACTGCCGGTGGAGTAGGCTGGCTGGCTGGAGCACCTGGAGATCCTTGTGCCAGAACATGCTTCTCAAGGCGTGTGTAGCCTTCCTGGAGGTTATTGACCGCTTGGGCCAAACCTGCTAGGTGTAGGCAGAGTTCTTCCATAGGAGAGGCTCCCTGCCCAGACTCGGTCATGGCTGCCTGATACTGTCACGTACCTAGTGGCGAGTCTGGCTTGCAGTGGGAGACCTCTCTTACGTCCCAGACTTGCAGCCCCTGATAGTGGAGACAGGGGGCGCAAAAGTCAAAGGAGGCACGAGTGTCTGGCAGGATCAACCAGTTGCGGATGGATGAGCAGGACTTGACAAGGGATGACAGGAACCAGCAGACAGCAGGTGGCAGGAACCAGCAGACAACAGGAACCAGCAGACAACAGGTGACAGGAACCAGCAGACAGCAGGTGGCAGGAACCAGCAGACAACAGGAACCAGCAGACAACAGGTGACAGGAACCAGCAGACAACAGGAACCAGCAGACAACAGGAACTGGCAGGTAAGTGGTCACAGGAACTGGCAGGCAGCGGACTACAGGAACCAGCATGCAGCGGACAACAGGAACCAGCAGACAACAGGAACCAGCAGACAACAGGAACTGGCAGGTAAGTGGTCACAGGAACTGGCAGGCAGCGGACTACAGGAACCAGCATGCAGCGGACAACAGGAACCAGCAGACAACAGGAACCAGCAGACAACAGGAACTGGCAGGTAAGTGGTCACAGGAACTGGCAGGCAGCGGACTACAGGAACCAGCATGCAGCGGACAACAGGAACCAGCAGACAACAGGAACCAGCAGACAACAGGAACTGGCAGGTAAGTGGTCACAGGAACTGGCAGGCAGCGGACTACAGGAACCAGCATGCAGCGGACAACAGGAACCAGCAGACAACAGGTGACACTTCAGGACAGGTGCACAGAATGGTCAGACAAGCCGGGTTTGGTAACTGTGGAGCACACTGCGGATAAGCCAAGGGGATAA
The DNA here is from genome assembly GCA_028564925.1 of Lithobates sylvaticus. Taxonomy (NCBI): domain Eukaryota; kingdom Metazoa; phylum Chordata; class Amphibia; order Anura; family Ranidae; genus Lithobates; species Lithobates sylvaticus. Next base: position 185,960,141 of record CM053031.1, on the reverse strand, counting down.
GCAAGAGGATGGTCGTGGGCAAGCCGGGATCGGGGCGGGCAGACAGCAGAGCAGGTGAACAGACAAGCCGGGTCACAGGTGCAGAGACAGAGAAGTTCAGGGTTTAGCAAGCGGAACGCTGTAGATCAGGCAGCAAGGGTTGTATGGAGATGGCTGGTTTAAATAGCCCGCCCGGCGCCAATGACCGTGCGCGCGCCCGTCCGTGCCCGCGCACCCGCTCGATTCCGCGCATGCGCAGTAGCTCGCGCACCCGCTCGAACCCGCACACGCGATCGCCGCGGTGAGGAACTACTAGGCCCAGCAGGGCTTTCCTTACAGTCCCATCCTTTGGGCACACCACTTGAGACGGATGTCTCTATTGTAGAAGGAGCTTCGAGCTCCTACCCTAACCCGTGGACAAGCAGATCCTCTTGTCGTTCCTTTTTTTTTTTTTTTTTTTGTGAAGGCGGTCTAGTTCAGGACTCTTTCATCTGGAGCTAGGGTTATCCCACCTAAAGGTTTGCAATAGGTCTGACAGCCTTTCTAGTCTTCTCAAGACAAGACCAGCCCGAATCGCGCCCAAAGGTGCCCCTCCTAACTGGAACCTTACAGATGAAGATTACGACGCAATCACCTCAACCCCCCTTGGGCGGGTGCCCCAATACCTCCCAGGACCTTTCTAGAAGAACTCAAGTCTTTTCTGGGACAATAAATAGGAGGTTTATTGAAACTTTTCCTGATAGGAAAAATAGGAGGGGCAAATGCCTCATAAGAAGTGTGTTTTTTTTTTTGCATAATTATTGGTACTTTGTGTCAATCTAGTTGACCAGTTCTCTTTTTGCCAGGGTTAGGGGTGAAACCCTTGCACCTCCACCCATCCCTCGGAAGCAAGTTTCTGCCTTCGCGGAATGGGTAGTCGGCCCTCCCTAAGAGGTCGCCGATGTTTCTTCTCAGGCCTCTGGTGGGTTACTACCGCACCAGACGCCTTTGATCTTCTCAGAAGATGTTGCTTATTTGTTTATTTGTTCCCTGATCCCTCCCCTTTTCTAACCTCTTTCTTCTTTCGAGCCAATCGACGGGCCATACATGGATTACACTTCCAAATCCAGACCGCTCATCTCCCGCTCCTTCTCTCAGGATCCGCCGGGGGAAGACATCAAAGGGTAAGATTCATTTGTTCCAGCAGCTTTTCACTCATTCGTCCCAATGTCCGAACTAAACCAGAATTGTAGGGCCCTTAGGGTTGCCACCCACAATGCTCAGGGGCTGAACTCCCCCAGGAAAAGGAGATTAGCCTTTGAGCACTACTGCTCCTTTAAACTTAATGTCGTCCTCCTCCAAGAAACGCATTTCCCTATTCGATACAACCCCAAATTTATCCACTCTTATTACCCAAACTTTACATAGCAAATGCAGAAAACAAAACTAGAGGGGTAGCTGTCCCTTTCTCTAAGACCTGCAACTTTGTTCACTCCTCCACATACAAAGACCCTGAGGGGAGATACATTATTGTCAAGGGCTCGATCGAGGGCAACTTATTCTCAATAATCTCCTACTACGCCCCCAACAAGGGCCAAACAAATTTCTTCCAAGTACTTCTCAAAACCCTAACCCCCCTTGTAGAAGGTGAAGTTATCTTCGGCGGGGACTCAAATATCGCCTTCGATCAAGGACTTGACAAGTCTAAACCCTCTAAGAACCAGCTGACACGACCTACGAAAGCTAGTTTGAACATAGCAAGAACCTTCATGCTCATGGCCTGGTAGATACTTGGAGAGAGTTGAACCCAACTCACTTTTCGCCCCCCCACCAATCCTATGCCAGGATAGATCACATCCTTGTTCCCCCTAACCTTATACCCTTGACGTACAAAGCTTCCATCATTGATACCGCCTGGTCAGACCACTCGTTGGTTTGCATCTCCATACGTAATACCATCATGAAGGCGTCAGGGTCACACTGGCGTCTCAATGAATCCCTACTGAGCGATCCCATAATTTCTAAGGACATCGAGAATTCCCTGAAGGAATACTTCCTCCTTAATAATGTAGGAGATATCTCCCCTGAAACACTCTGGGCGGCCCATAAAGCAGTTGTTAGAGGGAAAATAATAGGCATTGCGACCCGTATCAAAAGAGAGCGGATGATTGACATAAATAACTTTGAGAATAAATTTAAAACCTTGAAATCCCAACATAAAAAAATTTCTCTCCAAATCCCTAGCAGATCAATTAGATGCTACCAGGTTAGATCTCAACCTGGCCCTAACTGCAAAAGCTGAGAAGAACATCCGCTGGAGTGGGGCTAAATTTTACAACCAAAAAGATAAAATCAGGACTATGCTGGCTTCCAGGTTATCTCCTCGAACTCGCACCCACTTTTTCCCCAAGATCAGGATTACAGGACACACCCTTTCAGCCAACCCCAATAAAATACTTAAAGCCTTCCAAGAATTTTACTCCAAACTCTATAGCTCGACCAAACAGACATTAGCCACAGGTTCTCGACCTTTTTAAGGGATCTACCCATACCAAAACTTTCTACCGAACACAGGGATATCATGGAGGCGGACTTTTCGGTGGAAGAAATTAAAGAGGTCATAAAATCTCTAAAAACAGGCTCAGCTCCGGGTCCTGATGGTCTCTCAGTGCCATATTACAAGGCCTTTCCAGAAGGCCCAGAGGAGGTAGGTAGAGAACTATAGGCGCATATCCCTAATAAACAACGACCTTAAGATACTAACTAAAATTTTAGCCAACCGGTTAGCCTCCTTTATTGGGCGTTATGTTCATAAGGACCAAGTAGGGTTCATGCCTGGTCGACAAGGGCCGGACCAAATTAGGAGGGCCATTGACGTAGTCTCCCTACTCCAATCGAACTGGGATGGGGGTCCTAAGCAAGAAGGGATGCTATTATCCCTCAATCTACACAAGGCATTTGATTCCATCAAATGGCCCTACATCTTCGCACTCATGGAACATTGGGACTTCGGAAGCAGATTCTTGATTGATTCGCCTCTTAGGTCATTACTCTCCTCTGTTCAATATATCTAGGGGAACCAGACAGGGATGCCCCCTCTCCCCATTAATTTTTGCTCTTGCCATCAAATCACTAGCGATAGCCATACGCTCTAACCCCAACATCCATGGTGTCTCATGCGGTACCCAAATGCATAAATGCAGCCTTTTTGCAGACGATATGCTGCTCTTTCTCACCTCCCCCATCATGTCCCTCCCTAATCTCTGCAAAACTTTAAAAGATTTCTCTATGGTCTCCGGCCTTAGGGTAAACTACTCTAAATCCCACGCCCTTAACATCTCCTTACCGCCAAACACTGTAGCTACACTACAGAGCAACTTCGAATTTGCTTGGAAGGACACCTATTTAGAATACCTGGGGATAAATCTCACCTCCAAAATTGAACAGCTGTACTCAGCCAATTTTCCCCCTATCTATAAGAAGCTTGAATCTGACCTTAAAAATTTGGGCCAAGGCTGACTTATCCTGGCTAGGTAAAATACACTCCATTAAAATGACTTTCCTTCCCAGGCTGCTCTACCTGTTTAGAGCACTACCGATTAATATCAGAAGAGACCACCTCCAATCACTACAGAGGAAAGTGACGCAGTTCATTTGGGGAAAGGCGGGCTACAGGTTACCCCACGATACACTCTTCAGACTTAAAAAGAGGAGGGGGCTGGGCCTACCAAAATTGCTTTGGTATTTCCAAACTGCTCGACTTGCCCAATTGTCCACCATTTACTTCAAGTTAGAGAAACCTGATTGGATACAAATAGAGAGACAAGCTGCCCCTACATACACCCTAGACTTCTTACTCTGGATCCCCTCGAAGGACCGACCCCCCATACTCTCTCCTATCCTCTCTCAATCCCTCTCACTTTGGGACAGACTGAAAACCGAAACCTCCCTAACCTCGACTCTCCGCCCCCAAGCACACATCTTTAACAACCCAGACTTTACACCAGGTAGAGACATCAAATCCTTTAAATGGTGGCTGGATAAGGGGTTGTATCGAATAGGACACTTCTTCATGGCCTCGGGCCCAATTACTATGAAGTTCTGCGAGCGACAACTAGAGATCCCGACAACGGAACACAGATTTAATTAGATACAAAATTTTCTCCATAAAAATTGGAAAGGGAAACCCATTCCCCTCAATTCACAGACTACGAGCTCTGGTGCGGACAAGCCACAGACCAGAGAGGTGGAATCTCTATAATATATCAGGCGCTAGGAAAATGACCTCCAGATACAATGGGACCTGGAGACCTGTTTTTCTTCCTATTCAAGAGCTTACAAGGGGATCAGAAATATCTCCCTAATTGAGGCCAATATCAAAGTAATGACCAGATGGTATCTTACCCCAGCCAAATTAGCCTGCATGTTCCCTTCCACTAGCCCCCTCTGCTTTAGAGGATGCGAATCAGTAGGAACTATGACCCACATCTGGTGGGAATGTGTCAAAATTAGCCCCTTTTGGAAGAGGATCTTTAATTTAATCCATAAAGTAACAGGTCTCCAGATCCTAAGAACCCCAGCGGTGGCTCTTCTTAACGCCTTCATTCCCAAGGCTCACAAATCTAATCGGGTATTAATTTACTTCATCCTGTTGGGCGCTAAATTAACTCTAGCTAAGGCCTGGAAACAGCCTAATATCTCCTTCAAGGCTGCCAAAAACAAGATTTCATGGGTCATGTCCCAAGAAAAATTGTCAGGCACCTTGCTCGACTGTACGGAAAGGTTCTTAACCATTTGGGAACCTTGGGCTCAGTATGTGGGCGTTGCACTTCGCCCTGGCTGCCCAGCCTAACAACAACTTTTTGTCTACATCTGACAGATCCATACCCCGTCGATTGGCTCTACCCCCTCTCTATCCCCTCCTCTGCTCCCTCTCCCATCCTCCTCCGCCTGTCTTTGTTGGCAGGACTTGTTTAGTAGTTCAGTTTTCGTTTTCTTTATTTCTAAGCCTGTTACGAGGCCACTGCATCAGTTCAGATCAAACTTGAAGCCACTTTGTCTTATAGATACTAGGTCAAAGAGAACACATACCATAGCTCTTAAAGAAGGAAACCCATGTCTCTAACTTTTTGGATGTGTTCTGCGCTAGCCCTCGAGGCTGGTTCTCTTGGTGTCCTTGTTGTGTTTAACCGCTTGCCAACCAGCCGCCGCCATTATACTGAGGCAGGTCGGCACGTTCCCACGAGCCGTTGTAGCTATACATTGGCTCCTTTAAGCGGGATAGCAGGCGTGCACATGCTGCACTGCGGGGGTGCCGATGCTCGTGTCCACTGGTCGCGATGACCGCCGGCCACGATCGATCGCGGGCACGAGAGGTAGAACAGGGAAGTGTGTGTGTAAACACACAAATCCCTGTTCTGTGAAAAAAGACAGTTTGTGAGTTCTTAATAGCTAGGAACCACGATCTGCCATACCCTCTAGTCAGTCCCTCCCCCTACAGTTAGAACACACAGTCAGGGAACACAGTTAACCCCTTGATCGCCCCTAGTGTTAACCTCTTCCCTGCCAGTGACATTTATACAGTAAGCAGTGCATTTTTATAGCACTGATCGCTGTATAATTGTCAATCGTCCCAAAAATGTGTCAAAAGTGTCCGATGTGTCCGCCATAATGTCATAGTCATGATAAAAATCACAGATTGCCGCCATTACTAGTAAAAAAAATAATAATAATAAAAATGCCATAAATCTATCCCCTATTTTGCTCAAACCAATCAATGTACGCTTATTGCGATTTTTAATTACCAAAAATATGTAGAAGAATACATATCGGCCTAAACTGAGAAAAAAAAATATTTTTTAAAAAAATTGGGGATATTTATTATAGAAAAAAGTACAAAATATAACAGAAAAGATGGTTTCATCATGTCAGATACCAAAAGTGTAGTTGCCGCATCCCTAGTATGTAATTAAAAAAAAGAGAGATCCCCATTCATTGGGACTTTTGAGGCAACGTACAAAAAGGTCAATTTGAAAATACATAAAAATATTTGATAAAAAAATTATCGATGATTAAAAACCATCAAAATTGTTTATACAGAAAAATACATACAAGAAAAGAAAAAAACAAAAAACAACAATTTACATGAACAGTATGACTATATAATGATACTCTCCGGTATATAGTAATCCCCGGTACCCGCGTTTCTGGTTAAACACCTTTGTCAGGGGTATAGCATAGGAGTAAGTATAGTCACAATTTGTTTTTAACTATAAAAGATAAAGAGGACATGTCATAATGGTAAAGAGTAGACAGCAATATCTAGGTTAGCCATAACACGACAATCAGAACATCCAAAGAGGTATACAAACCATGTAAAATGATTCCAGTAAAGGAAAAAATAGGTGAAGCAACTGTACAAGAGTGGGTATAGATGGGCGCCAAACAAGAAGCGATGAAGTAATAGAACAAAGAAGGTTCCAGGTTAGGTGTCTACCTACTGGGTAACAGAGAATGGATTCTAGCGGCTTGGCAGGACTAACAATGAAAAAAGAAGGCAAAAGAAACCAAAAATAAATCCCAAAAATCCACAGAAAAACACTTTACAGAAGAACAAACAGTGCCTATAGCATAACATGCTAGGAAGCATTTACCAAGAAGCAGTGGTATATATACAGAAATGCATAACTGTCTATAAGCATATGAATAAAATAAAAAAATGCATAGATAGATATTACCGTATATACTCGAGTATAAGCCGAGTTTTTCAGCACATTTTTTTGTGCTGAAAGTGCCCCCCTCGGCTTATACTGAGTCAAGCACTTTTCTGCAGCAAAAAATTACATTTTCTGACCCGAATTTGCGGCCCAGTATCTCGGGGCCACTTAGTGCTAGGGACTCCAAATTTGGTGTGCAAACCCAGTGGAATCGACTCTACAACATATCCATATTTGGGGTTCCTAGTACCAAGTGGCCCCGAGATACAGGACCCCAAAGTCAGTCAACTGTGTCCATCTGCAGCAATGTCATTTCGGGACCCTTTGGCTGCAGCTAGGGGGCATCTAGGAACCCTTAACTACCAAGTTTGAAGTTCAGGGGACCTATGGCTGCAAATGGGCACAGTGAGGCATGCAAATGGGCACAGTGAGGCTGAAAATGGGCATTGTTGACCCTCTTTTCCACTTACAGTAGCTGCGCATTTCTCACCCTAGGTTTATACTTGAGTCAATAAGTTTTCCCAGTTTTTAGTGGTAAAATGAGGTGCCTTGGCTTATATTCGAGTCGGCTTATACTCGAGTATATACGATATATAGATATATATATATTTATTTATTTACCGGTGTCCAATAGCAAATAGAAATAGCTGGTCAGAGCTTTAAATAAAGCTTCTAGTCAATAACACCAGGAATTCCAAAAGTTACACTTATGTATCATCCCTATAGGGGACAAGAGAGCAGTTCAAAAAATTTATAATTGACCAAAAGTAAAGAGCCATAAACAGACGGCCCTTGAGCTATCAAACTAGGCCATCTGAGATGGAAAGAAACTGCTCACCATGTAAATGTGTTTGTGGGTCCCGAAGAATGTAATCTCCCCGCTTTGCCATGCTTGTCAAACTGTCAGAGCGGGGATCTATTTGTATCATGGCGCAGAACGCCCACACGTGCGCAGTGAACCGCCACGCCGGTGTTGTGTTGAATACTGTCCCCCATCGGATAGTGTCTGCCCTGTACTGCGCTTGCGCAGTATGGAGGACAAGGAGACGCCGAAGGTCTCCGAAGATGGACGGCGCCTGCGCACTGAGTCCAAGGTCAAGCCCCACCATCCAAGTGGACATAGAGTTAGAATAAAAAATTGCCGACCCTATCCTATGGGGGGACAGTTTTTGGCAGAACACCGGCACGGGAACATGATGGAAGGGCGCATGTGAGTGCGGCGCCACAATCCTAAAGGGAGCTGGAACGCAGGCCACGTCCTCCCTCAGCGGAGGAAGCAGCACTATGCGCTCCAAATATAGGAAAGCACCACAGAAGCACCGGAAAGGACAGCATGAAAGGACAGAAAATATCCACCAAGCTAGAAAAGTGTATGGGAGGAAAAAGGACTGCACAATTTTCTATACTATGTTAAGTCACCAGCACGAAATTCCATAAATGATATAGAATCCCTAGAAGTAAACAATCCACTGGTAAGGCACCCAGGTATGTCCCCATAGTCACAGTGCCACCTAGAGGGAAATAAAGGAAAAAATGTGTATATATGTGAAACAAAACACATCTAATATGAAATCATTAAAAAAAAGCAGGTATATATATATATATATATATATATATATATATATATAGCCTTGATGTTGGTTGTGTACAATGACTTAGTGATGAGACATTATGTCAAAAACTGTAACCCCACATTGGTGCAAATTTGTGGGGTATACAGTTAGTGACAGGGAATTAGATTAAGTCAAAAAAAGGGGGGGGGATTGTACATGATGGTATGTAGAGTAAACAGCACAAAGCAGACTACCCATAAGCAGTTCTATTATAATACCAAACCAATGTTACAAACCGGTCCAAGTACTTATTTACAATACTGGCCAAGAAAATGGACTTATAGTATCTACCCCACTCTATCCCAAACACCAGATGAAAATCATACAGTCATTTAGACCTGGTGGTAAGGTGGCTTGTAAGGCCACTATCCACCTTGTTTCTTTCTGTAGAAGGGATTTATCCCAGTCGCCCCCTCTGTTGTTGGGATGAACACGGTCCAATACAAAAAATTTAATATTGGGAAGATGGCCCTGATGTACATCCCGGGTGTGTCTGCCCAGTGGGAGATCTGGGTTGCATGTACGCATATTATGTATATGTCTTTTATCTAACTCTAGCTTGGTTTTCCCAACGTAAAAGCACCCACAGGGGCAAGTTAGGAGATAAAGTACCCCAGGTGTGCGACAGTTAGCATAATGGGAAGGTTTGTACTTGAGGCTGTTAGGTAGTAGGTAGTCAGTCTCGATGTTAATGAATTGACAGTAATGCCCCGTACACACGGTCGGATTTTCCGACGGAAAATGTCCTATCGGACAATGTTGTCGGAAATTCCGACCGTGTGTAGGCTCCATCTGACTTTTTCCGTCGGATTTTCCGACAGACAAAGTTTTATCTCCTGCTCTCAAATTTTCCGACAACAAAGTCCTATCGGACTTTTTCCGATCGTGTGTAGCGAATTCTGACGGACAAAGTGCCACGCATGCTCAGATCACATTACAAGACCAAAGGTATTGGCTACTAGCCTCTACCTAGTCCCGTCGTAGGCAACAAACGTCACCACGTTCAGAATGATCGGATTTTCCGACAACTTTGTCCGACCGTGTGTATGCAACACCAGTGTCGGGCAAAATCCGTCGGAAAAAATCCGATGGATTTTGTGGTTGGATTTTCCGACCGTGTGTATGGGGCATAAGAACATCCCCACGTCTAAATGTACCCTGTCTCTCACCCCTGAATTCTCCAGTGTACTCACTGGTAACTAATCTGTCCTTCAGTGATCGTGTACATTTGTATGTGATCAGGGGATTTGGGTGTATAAATTAGTTTAGCATGGGGTCAATGCGGAGGATGTGCCAATGTCTTTCTAAGATTCTTTTGAAGTATTTATGTTGATTATTAAATGTAGTAATAACTCTTATTTGTGAATCTTCTCTAGTTGGATTTCGTCCCTTGTTAAGCCCCATACACACGGTCGGACTTTTTCATGGATTCTGTCCGATCGGACAAGGTTGTTGAAAAATCAGACCGTGTGTATGCACCATCGGACAGTGTTCGTCGGTTTGGCCGACGGACAAAGTCTTATCTCCTGCTGGAAAACTTTGCCGTCAACACGGTCCGATCACACCAAATCCGAGCGTGTGTACGCTTGTCCGACCGGACAAAGTGCTACGCATGCTCAGATCACATTACAAGACCAAAGCTATTGGCTACTAGCCTCTACGTAGTCCCGTCGTAGGCAACAAACGTCACCACGTTCAGAATGATCGGATTTTCCGACAACTTTGTCCGATCGTGTGTACGCAAAACCAACATCAGACAAAGTATGACGGACATGGTCCGACGGACCTGGTCCACGGATTGTCCGCGCGTGTGTATGGGGCTTTAGAGGTGTCAAATAGCAAGTCATGTTTTTTCTTTGGCTCTTTTATAGGCCTTTTTCAGGCCTGTGGTGGAATACCTCCATTGTAAGAGTCTGGTTTGTAATTTGTTTGCTTCTATTTGGAAAGTGCTCTCTTCGGAGCAGTTCCGGCGAATCCGCGAGTATTGTGTGTAGGGAATAGACTTGATAAATTATGCAGTATGAAAGCTGATGGCATGTAAAATTGTATTGCTCGCCATGGCTTGTCATCTCTGTGTGATTGGGAAATAAAATGTTTTATTACCTCAATCCCCTTGGTGTGTCGAGCTGTATAAAGCCTCGACATCCACAGTGACCAGGATTGAGTCAGGTGGTATACACAAATCTTCCAGACAAATCTCTTCTTTGAGATTTTGAATTTCCCTTGTAGTTATGGCAAGAAAGGCCTTTAAATTAGAATCTTTATTAGGGGATGGAAATTTGTTTGATTTCTTTTTGAGTGTGGATTTGCCCGAAATGCCACTGGTAATAGGAGAAATTTGTTCTGCTTGTAGCGATTCAATGTCTATTCTATCACACAAATCATTGTTTTCCTGATCCTCCAGTAGGGAGATCAGGTCATATAGAGCTATATTTTCTTCTCTTCTAGAAAAGCAATTGAAAACATGGTGGGATATTTTTACGTTTGAACATTATGAAAAGGAAAACTTAATTTTTAGAAGCCTGAGATGGGAAGTTTCCCCCCAGGATGGTCTTTTAGATAAAAAGTATATGGACGAATGGCTGGAGTTCTTCAATAGGGCTGGGAGAGAGCTGCAGTCTTTGGTCCTGAAAAGGAAACGCATTAAGTTAGATATCATTAATCAAAAAATTAATGCGCTCCAATTAATTTTAGAACCCGTAAATGAGTCTAATCAAATTAAAGAATTTAATGTCAACATGAAGAGGAAGTTGGATAAGGTAGATCGAGAAACTCAGAAAAAGAAAGTCAAGAAATATATTAGGGATTTGAATGATTTCCAATCAAATAAAATATATATGTGGCAAGGACAACCGGAGGGAGGTGATGAGAGGCCTAAAGAGGAGCTAAGTATAGTCGGACATAATACACATCAAAGAAATGATCCTGTCAATAGTAAACTTGTAAAGGGTATGGTGAGGGATGGGAGCAAAGTGAGTGACCAGAAAAGTGCAGCTAATGCACGGAATGGGAAACCACAACCCCCCAGACCATTTCAAAATGATCAAGGTCATGACAGTAGAAACACTTATTCGGATCATTACCAAACTTCTAATCGGCCTCCCTTGCTAGATAGAGGGAATTATCCCCATTGGCAATATTCATCCCCACAAGCTTTCAGGAATAGTTCAACCCACTATCAACATTCCCCTGGATGGAATAGAGATAATACGCCACAGAGAAATATCCAATATCCAGGATATAATCAACCTCATTGGCAATATCCATATCCCTCTGATCATTTCCCAGATCCTAGAAATGAAAATTCTATGGGCAATGGCCAGGGTTATGGCAATCAATGGAATAGTTACCCCCCACAGCCACCACCTTTTTTAGGACAGAGGGGGAGGGGGGGAGGGGCAGTACTCCGAGAAAGAATCCTCAAACACAGAAGCAGAAGGGAGGAGAGAAGTATGTACCCATACAACACAGGAGTTCTCAACCCCAAAGAGGCGAAGGGGCTGTAGGGCAGGCCGACGGCAGCAACTCAAGAAAACGGGCAAGGGACAACTAGACCAAGTTATATACAACCTCAGTCATATAGAACTTGATCAAAATGAGGTGAACATACTTAACCTAGGACTTAAATGTGCCCCTAAGAAGGCCTTAAACAAATTTGATGTATACATTGATACGCACAAGTTTGTGAGGACCCTGAATATGAAAAAATATTTCTTGAGTCAACCGGGTGTCAACCGGCCAATGGTCAGTTATCGATCAGAAATGATTGATAGCGGCCTAAAAAACAAATCCATTTTTAATCCCCAGAACCCTAGTAACCACTTCATTGAGGTCTTCAAAAGCTTGGTGTTACAGGATATTGAGGCAATTAAACCAAAGAAAAGAATCAACCCTGAATACATTAAGGATGGGATTAAATCCTTGGAAAAGAAAAAAAATATTATCATCCGGCCAGCGGATAAAGGGGGAGGTGTTGTTTTGTTGGATAGAACCTTTTATACAGAACAACTCAACTCCTTACTGGGAGATACAGTTACATACAAATTATTGAACTCTGACCCCACGGAAGCCTTCAGATCCCAGTTAGATGTATTAGTGGAATGGGGCTTTTCAATACATGCGTTAAACCCCAAGGAAAGCAGATATCTGGTCCCTAGCACATCGAGAGTGCCCATCATTTACACTTTGCCTAAGATACATAAGAACAGTCTTATGCCGCCAGCTCGACCCATAGTTAATGGGATTGGCTCAGTTACAGCTCGACTTGGCGAGTATCTTGATAAATACCTTCAACCTAGTGTGACAAGAACTCGTGCATACTTGAAGGACACTACGGACCTACTGACATCTTTGGCTGACATCCAATTGAATCCAGCAGTAAGCACATATTTGGTGACAGCTGATGTGTGCTCACTGTACACCATCATCCAACATGAGGATGCAGCCTTGGCTCTCAACTGGGCCCTCAGTAAGAGGGATGACATTCCACATGCACAGAAGAGGTTTTTGGGTCATGCACTTGATTATTGCATGACCCATAACTACTTTTGGTGGAATGGGCAGTTCTACTCACAACAGGTTGGCGTGGCAATGGGAGCAAAATTTGCTCCCAGCCTAGCCAGCCTGTTCATGGCGGAGTGGGAGGACAGGCATGTTTTCAATCAAGATCTTCCACAAATAAAATTCTACAGGCGTTTCATAGACGATTTGATCATGATCTGGGAGGGATCATATGAATCGGCAGTGGGATTTGTGGAAACCTTGAATTTAAACACAAATAATATTAAACTAGATTTTCAGATCAGCGACACTAGCATCAATTTCCTGGATGTGGTGATTTCCAAAGAAAAAGAAAATAATAAATTAAAAACTAAGGTCTATTTCAAACCTACTGACCGGAATAGCTACCTGTCTATAAGGAGCGGTCATCACCCATCCTGGATTAAAAACATACCGAAAGGTCAAATGCTACGTGTCAGGCGTAATTGCTCTCAAATTACCGATTACTTCCAGCAGGCCGAATTATTAAAAAATAAATTTGTACAGAAGTGTTATGGAGAGGAATCTCTCGATTTGACTATACAAGAAGTCGCAAAAATTCAGAGAGAGCAATGTTTCAAGAAGAAAAAAACAGCCCCTTCAATTGTTTCTAATGTTGACGTAACCAATCAACATCAAATTAGTTTTCTATCTAGCTTTCACTGCCAATACAAAGAAATAGAAAGCATCTTTAGAAAGCACTGGCACATTTTATGCCGTGATAGGCATTTGGGGGGAGTATTACAAGAACACCCTAGGTTTATTTATAGGCGAGCCCCCAGCATAGGGGATCAAATAGTGAAAAAGATTCTAGACCCCCCTAACCAACAGGGCCTGAAAATTGACCTTAAAGGTTTCTTTTCGTGCAGAAAGTGCATATGTTGCAGGACCGTCAACATTAGTAACCGGGGCAGACTTAATTTCTCAAATAGGGATGGAGAATCCTTTGATATAAAGGAGTTCATCACATGTAACTCCTCTCATGTGGTCTATCTCATGTGGTGTCCATGTGGTCTCTTTTATGTAGGGAGAACGAAGAGACTGCTCAGAGTACGAATAGCTGAACATCTGGCTAATATTCAACGTGGATTCCGCCATCATAGTGTGTCACTTCATTTTAGGGAGAAACACAACAGGGATCCCTCATTGATACAATTTTGCGGGATAGACACCGTACAACCATCATGGAGGGGTTCTAACAGGGTTAGGGATCTATCCCAACGAGAAACTCGCTGGATATTTTTAATGAAATGTTTGACCCCTAGAGGGTTAAACATTGAGGTTGACCTCAATTGCTTCATTAATAACTTTTAATTAATAACTCATAATTAAGTGTTGAACCTTTTCCAAGAAGAAATGTCTGAGATTGATCTACCATCAGGGTGTACCATTGACTCCACCATGGTCACTTTGATTAATTTTGCCTTGGTTTGTTAATCATGCAAACATAAAGCAAATTTTATTTTCCACCATCTGTTTGGACTATTATAATTGTTAGGGGAAATATCGGACCCCCAGCCCCTACTCGGTGGCCAGCAGAATCAATGCACCTAACAGGCCTGTGGATCCAGGCTTGATGTTGCGGTGACTTTGCGCGCTGGCCTCCCTGTATGAGAATTCATTAGGACTCTGTATAAAAACAGATTGGATTTGGGTCCAAATTTTAATTTTAATTTTAATTTTAGGTGATTTATTTTTATTTTTATTTTCATTTTTTATTTTTATTTTTATTTTTATTATCATTATTTTTATTTTTATTTTTATATTTATTTTTGTTTTGTTTTTATTTTTATTTTTATTTTTATATTTATTTAGATTTTTTGGATATTTTTTAGATTTTTTAGATATATATGTTTTCATAATGTGTATGGTCATATTTTATAAACTTTAAATTTATGGTCATATTTTATAAACTCTAATTTTTAAACTATTAATTCTGATGTTTGTGCCAAATCACCCCATTTCTTGATTAAGAGCCAATGGGAACAGATTATTAGGAACACAGATAGACGAATTATTTATTTTCCTCTATGTATCCGTTCATATGGTGTAACTAGCATATTATGCATTGTGTTGATACGCTGTAGTCATGTGGGATACCACATGTGCGCAGGCGCCGCTTAACTATGGGTAATGAATAGATTCACTCATCTGCATTTGCCTGTGGTAGCGGGCTATCATCAGCATGAGGATGCGCGCGCAGGTTGTGCGCGCGCCGCCACGATAGAATGCGCAATATATGCGCGCAATATACATGTCTCTGCGCATGCACGGGCCTCCAATGATGCGGTTTGTACGCTATCCGACCGCGCTGTATGCGAGGGGAGGAGCTGCACAGGTGAGGAGACTCAGCTGATGGTGTGTGCGCAACCGCACACAGGGGGGCCCAATTAAGCTAGTCCTGCTGTGGGCTATATAACAGCTATTGGAAGTCCGTGTGGCCAATCCCTTAGAAGAAGTCACATGACGAAACATGTCAGGGGCGTGGCCACACGGACTTTGAAAATCTTTTTGACAGATTGGCATGCTTAGAGATCCGCTCCCTCCACCGCTATACTTATTCGCTACCCAGAGTCACTGCATCTTTGAGTGCACCTTGGGCAGCGTCTAGAGGAGTGGGTGAGATCTGAAGTAGCATTATATGGTATCCCATGTGACCATTGTGCGTACCGCCAAGTTATCCTCTGTTGCAGTGTGCTGTGGAACATTTTGCTGTGTTTTGCTGTTTTTTTCACTTCAACCATGTGAGTGTAATCATTGAAGGGTGTGTTGTTGATTTGTTTGAATAAATTTTTGCGCAAACAGAATCACGCTATGTGGAGCACTTTTTATGTTTTATTTTCACATATGGAGGCATAGCTTTTGGATTGACCGTTTATCTAACCCAGGTGTGGTTAAACAGCTTCCTTTGCCAACCACGAAAGTGGGAGGCAACATTATCTGGTGAGTGCGGTCTTGGGAGAGGGATCACTAAACACGTCGGTGTGGTGGAAGTTCATAAAAGAATATTTTGAAGACTGACCTATATTGGACACTTCTTGTTATATATTTTTCACTACAGTCATCAAGCAGATTTTTGCGTTTATTCAACAGTATTTCACGTGGTGTTATATGTTGTCATACGCTGTTGTTTAATTTATTTAACATTACTTCACGTGGTGTTTTTTCATATATTTTATTTCACATATAGTTTATAGCGCTACTTGATTATTATCAAACACTTTATTACATTACACGTTTGTATTTAATCTAAACACAAGATATCTTTTCTTGTGCAGATGTTTCCTCACCCTGTACAGGTTTAGCAAATAGACATTTTAAAATTAATTTGCGGGCAAAAAGATGTAAATCTTTTATAGCTTCAAAACGTGTCTATGTTTGAAGCTAGACACAAAGTAAAGCCTTTCCATTAATATAAAGTACAAAATATTGTGTTTATTTCAAAATTGGCGCTCTTTTTTTGTTTATAGCTCAATAAATAAAAACGACAGCGATGATCAAATACCACCAAAAGAAAGCTCTATTTGTGGGGAAAAAAAGGACGTCAATTTTGTTTGGGTATAGCATTGCACGACTGCGCAATTGTCAGTTAAATCGGCACAGTGCCGTATCGCAAAAAATGCTCTGGTCATTGAGCAGCCAAATCTTCCGGGGCTGAAGTGGTTAAAGTCTACTCTCAGACATAAATTATTCAAGCAGTAAAATCTGTGACACTCAGTCTGGTGGGCATGATGACATCATGATGTACTATAATTGGTTATAAAAAAATACCCTTTTTCTGACAGCTCCATGTCAGCCTACTACTGGGTATACTCTGCCCATACCCCCACCTGCAGGGCCTAACTCATAAATTTGACTCCCACCCTCAGGCCGGCGTTCTCTTTTCCTTCTCACCTAGTAAACCAAGCACCCCTCACCTGGCTGCAATAAACTTGTGGCCATCCACCTGTTGCTCCCCAGGAGCAGACCATGCTGTACTGGCCCTTAAATAAGCTTCTTGCGTGGGTGTTATGGCTGGCATTGGGATTGATGCCCAGCTAAATGCACGGCTGTTCCCAGAGGTGACACCATGGCTGCAGCTATCTGGTATGTAACTGCTGCATCTTCCTTCATTCGGTGATGTTTCTCTAGATTGAATGGATCCCCATATGGCAGCTGGGATGCTTTTTTGAGTTTTTTTAACTCCATAGTAGCCTGGGGTTGTATAAGGCACCTGCTTTGGGCTATTGAGGTGTACCCCACTTTTGTTAAATGCAATAGTGGTATTTAATATTACCTTGGGTGATCTGTGTACACTGCAGAATATCATCATAATATGTTACAGTCCTACCTCTTGTTTCTGTCCTAAACAGAACTTTTTTCATTGTCCTGCGCCTGGCATGACTGAGTTTTGATAAACAAATCACCTGGTGAATGTCTAAGCTGGTCTGGGAGGCTGCAGTATTTAGCCTTCCTTAGCAGCAGTTAACCCCTTAGAGGATTATTTACAAGCACACTAATTACTTTTGCATTGAATTTGTTTTTGTACTGCTTTTTTAGACTGCAGGGCTGTTCTTTGAAGTAGATGGGTAACTTTTAAATATCTGAGTTATCTTGAGTTACCAGATGACTTGGGTAGCATTTGACATTGACATTCACTGTATTGTTCATTTAAGCACAAGAGACTCCTTTTTGTTTGCACTGTTGAAATATGCTCTGTAACCTTCACCTAACACGAAAAAGATTGAACTCTTGCATAGAGACACTAAGGTTGCCATCATCCCCAAGAATATTGGAGTTTTGAACCTCTTAAAATGGGATTTTAAAGGCAACGACAATTAGGTTTGTATAAAGTGTATAAATTTATTGTACAAAAGGATAGAATTCTAACATACTATACATATTCCACAGAAGTATAAAAACAAATAACAGATGCTTGTAATTGATATATAGACAGATCGATGATAATTCCGACGCGTTTCCACACGGCCTTATAATTGCCAGTCTTCATCAGGGAATTTTTTGATCATCATCTGTAGAGTATATCAAAAAGGCATATTAATTACATAATATGTTTCCATAAAGTCGATTCCTAAGTGATCCTAGGATCACGGATTTCCAATGTTTATATATATATAGGGATATAGAGTGAAAACACTTACATCAACAAACATAGCATCAAATGTGGTGTTGCTCCCCCATATGTCTTTAAATCCAGGGTGGATGCCAAGGATAAAGCAGATATTTCTTTTTATCTCTCTACAAGACGGCTTGAAAAATACAATTTTTCATTGCTGTATTTGATGTTTAAATCTGCAAAAATAAGGAGCTAAGGAAAAAACACAGAAATGAAGACCCAAATTAAATAAATTAAGACCGGGCAGATCCACTTAACAATGGCTTGGGTTGTGGACAATTGTCCAGCCCAACCAGTGAAAGTAACATGACTCACCCGACAAAGTCTCCAGCAGAGTTCCAAAGGTCCAGTCCAACAGGATAAGTATCCTGTATGTAGAAGAGAGCACTCCTGCAGCACCGGCTGCGGAGAGGGAACACATCAAATGCTGTCTCAGGCGCCCTTAAGTAGGATCCAGTGAGATCAAGCCCGCCCCTGTGGGCATTGCCCGATGACGCGGCGCGCAAGCGGCGCACAGCGTCATCGTATGAACGTCCCGCCATAGGCTGGTAATCTGTTGGGAACTACAAAGACCATAATGCAAATGGGTGACCGCATCCCACGTGGTGGGCCCGCATATGCGCAACGGCACATCCCGTGTCCTTAAACGGACATCCAAGTGTGTCATTGCTGGCGAACCCAGTCTGGGGGAGAATGATCCCCAAATGCAGCTTTGAATGGTCAGACCTGTATGACAGGGTTGACCAAAGAAAGGAAGGTCATGGGGACAACTGGACATGTAGCTATTTAAACACGCCAGTCAAAGTGCCAGTCCGCGTTGGTAGGGGGAAAAAAAGGGATGGAGAAGAGTCCAAGATACTGGGAAAGAACGCAGTTCAATCCCATTCTAGGACAGAAAAACACCGCCTCGGGCATAGACCCGTAGTATCAACAAACCCAACAGGGTGATGGAAAGTGGCCCTACACCTGCTAGGGGAAAGAAGAGAAGTCCCCTGTGTATGCCCCCAGGAGACCCCGCCCAAAAATTCACATATTTGGGCTCGGTTAACCCTGGAGGTACATGAGTGGGGCTACATTAAGGGGGAGGTCCCATTGGCGGGGAGAAAGGTCTAACCACCCCCATCTGGGTATTGAAAAAAGCCCCAGGAGGGTTTCAGAACCAGACTTCCCTATATAAGGGCTAAAACCACTGGCAAAGTGGCCCACTGAGGACCGAAAACTAGCCTCAGGGGACATATACGGACGTCCTTCGGGGAGAAGAATTACCCCATAAAGGAAAGTCCAAGTGTCCCCAACCTTTGGCCCCCAAATAGAGATGGAAAAAGGGGGGTTAAAAAAGGGGGATTTTTAAACACAAATCGTCCCAAGAGGCTAGGCTGCCAGGTAGAGAGAATCAAAGAAAAACCTCTGCCCCAGACAACAACAAAAAATCCCTGGATATTCAAGTTTCAAGGGGTTAGCAACACCATTCACAAATGAATGAGCACAAAAATACATAAATAAATAAATAACAAGAAAGACCCCCCATGAGAAATAATGTTAATATCCTCCAAAACACGCATACCTAATCCATAGTTGTTCCCAGAGGTGCATAGTATCCCCAAACCATGTGGAGAAACCAAAAGATAACAATGAGAGAAAAAAAGAAAAATAATTTTCGATAGACCAATACCATCAAAAAATGATTAAAATAAATAAATTTTGTAAATTTTATAAAGGTAAGTGGAGATAAAAATCTCCCTGGATTGATCAGTCAGTTTTCCCGGAGCTGGAGAAGAACCTTGTTCCAGTCTCCCCCCCTGGCGGGGATATGTAGTCTGTCCAGCACTGTAAAGTTAACCTTTGGGAGTCGGTAATTATGCTTTTTGGCTACATGTCGTCCCAACGGTAAATATAAATTACAGATTTTCATATCATGCATATGTCTCTCCACCCTTTTACCCAATTTCTGTCTAGTCTTCCCGACATAAAAGGCACCACACTGACACTGCATGAGGTAGACCACCCCCCGAGTCTGGCAGGAGGCAAAATGTCTCAGGGAGAAGTCTACCCCATTTGGCAGCGTCAGTGTGGTTCTCTGTCCAACAACCGCACATTGTGAACAGTTCCCACAGGGGAAAGTCCCAAAATTTTTACAAGGGTCCTTCCTGGCACTGCCCTTGTATTCACTTTGTGTGACCATACTGCCTATTGACCCAGCCTTCCTATAGGTAATCAATGGGAGGGGTGTAACTAGACTACCCACAATTGGATCCTCTGTTAAGATGGACCAATGTTTTGTAATAATTTTGCGGATCGTTTCATATTCATTAGAAAATCGCAAAATAATTTGCGTGTTATTTTCCCCGTCTTTTTTCTTTTTAGGTTTGAAAAGAAGATCCTTCCTACTTATGGCTTTGACTCTATTAAATGCTTTTTTGAGGCTACTTTTGGTGTAGCCTCTAGTTAGTAGTCTCTTGGTTAATTCGTCACATTCATGTTGGAAGTCTTCCTCACCAGTACAATTCATTCTGATACGGAGGAATTGGCTGTAAGGGATAGATCTTTTCAAGGAGGGTGGATGGAAACTGTCCGCATGGAGCAGAGTGTTACCTGTCGTTTCTTCTCTAAAGAGTTTACTCGTAAGGTTACCGTTGGGAGATTTCTGAATGCATATATCGAGGAAGTTAACTTCCTTCCGATCGTAGCTCATTGTGAAAAATAGATTAAAAGAGTTATGATTCATGAATTTAAGACAGTCAGTTAATTCTGCCTCTGATCCATCCCAAATGATCAACACGTTGTCTATGTACCTCTGCCATACAAGAATGTGGCAGGTGTACATAGACGCCCGTTAAGAGGACAGAAAGTCTTTTTCCCACTCCCCAGGTACAGATTCGCATATGAGGGCGCACAACACGTCCCCATAGCTACTCCCTGTACCTGGAGGTAGTGGGAATTTTTGAAAACAAAAACATTGTGCCGGGGAATGAAGTCCAGCATCTGTATTACAAAAGCATTAAATTTCCAGTCAGTAGTGGCTTTCTGCCTGAGCACTCTATCCACTGCCGCAATTCCCAAATCATGGGGTATGCTGTTGTACAATGACTCCACATCGATCGTTTCCAGAATGGCAGTTTCTGGAATGACCAAGTCCTCGATAATACGCAATAGATGAATTGTATCTTTGGTGTAAGATGGTAAATCCATTACATGGGGCCTCAGATAATTATCAATCACCTGACTGATCCCTTCCGATATTGAGCCATTGCCCGAGACAATGGGTCTCCCCGGGGGGTTCTTAAGACTCTTGTTCACTTTCGGGAGAGCATAGAGAGTAGGCAGCCGTGGGTGTCTAGTTCTAATAAAGTCCCAGACCTCTCTAGTAATTGCTCCCTCATTAAGGGACTCGTCCACTAGGATATAAAAATCCTCATTGTATCTATCCACCAATGAAGGAGAGATTTTTTGGTAACATTGTTGATTATTAAGTATCTTCAAGCACATACTCTCATAATCAACGTTATTCATGATAACGATGTTGCCTCCCTTGTCCGAACCTTTAATGGTGATGTCTCCATTATTCTTCAGAGAAAGTAATGCATTTCTCTCATCTTTATTTAAATTATGTAGTCCCGATTCCTCCTTTAGCCTTTCCAAATACTTGGTTGTTTGTTTCACAAACAGTGCCAATGCGGGCTTTTGGTTCAACTGGGGGAAGGCATGTGACCTGCGTTTAAATTTTTTAGGTTCATAGATAATGTCCTCCTCTTTCTCTTCCTCACTCTCTACACTACCCAAGGACGAATTGGATAGTGATGAGAGTGAGGAAGAGAAAGAGGACAACATTATCTATGAACCTAAAAAATTTAAACGCAGGTCACATGCCTTCCCCCAGTTGAACCAAAATCCCGCATTGGCACTGTTTGTGAAACAAACAACCAAGTATTTGGAAAGGCTAAAGGAGGAATCGGGACTACATAATTTAAATAAACATGAGAGAAATGCATTACTTTCTCTGAAGAATAATGGAGACATCACCATTAAAGGTTCGGACAAGGGAGGCAACATCGTTATCATGAATAACGTTGATTATGAGAGTATGTGCTTGAAGATACTTAATAATCAACAATGTTACCAAAAAATCTCTCCTTCATTGGTGGATAGATACAATGAGGATTTTTATATCCTAGTGGACGAGTCCCTTAATGAGGGAGCAATTACTAGAGAGGTCTGGGACTTTATTAGAACTAGACACCCACGGCTGCCTACTCTCTATGCTCTCCCGAAAGTGAACAAGAGTCTTAAGAACCCCCCGGGGAGACCCATTGTCTCGGGCAATGGCTCAATATCGGAAGGGATCAGTCAGGTGATTGATAATCATCTGAGGCCCCATGTAATGGATTTACCATCTTACACCAAAGATACAATTCATCTATTGCGTATTATCGAGGACTTGGTCATTCCAGAAACTGCCATTCTGGCAACGATCGATGTGGAGTCATTTTACAACAGCATACCTCATGATTTGGGAATTGCGGCAGTGGATAGAGTGCTCAGGCAGAGAGCCACCACTGACTGGAAATTTAATGCTTTTGTAATACAGATGCTGGACTTCATTCTCAGGCACAATGTTTTTGTTTTCAAAAATTCCCACTACCTCCAGGTACAGGGAGTAGCTATGGGGACGTGTTGTGCGCCCTCATATGCGAATCTGTACCTGGGGGAGTGGGAAAAAGACTTTCTGTCCTCTGAACTGGCGTCTATGTACACCTGCCACATTCTTGTATGGCAGAGGTACATAGACGACGTTTTGATCATTTGGGATGGATCAGAGGCAGAATTAACTGACTGTCTTAAATTCATGAATCATAACTCTTTTAATCTATTTTTCACAATGAGCTACGATCGGAAGGAAGTTAACTTCCTCAATATATGCATTCAGAAATCTCCCAACGGTAACCTTACGAGTAAACTCTTTAGAAAAGAAACGGCAGGTAACACTCTGCTCCATGCGGACAGTTTCCATCCACCCTCCTTGAAAAGATCTATCCCTTACAGCCAATTCCTCCGTATCAGAATGAATTGTACTGGTGAGGAAGACTTCCAACATGAATGTGACGAATTAACCAAGAGACTACTGACTAGAGGCTACACCAAAAGTAGCCTCAAAAAAGCATTTAATAGAGTCAAAGCCATAAGTAGGAAGGATCTTCTTTTCAAACCTAAAAAGAAAAAAGACGGGGAAAATAACACGCAAATTATTTTGCGATTTTCTAATGAATATGAAACGATCCGCAAAATTATTACAAAACATTGGTCCATCTTAACAGAGGATCCAATTGTGGGTAGTCTAGTTACACCCCTCCCATTGATTACCTATAGGAAGGCTGGGTCAATAGGCAGTATGGTCACACAAAGTGAATACAAGGGCAGTGCCAGGAAGGACCCTTGTAAAAATTTTGGGACTTTCCCCGGTGGGAACTGTTCACAATGTGCGGTTGTTGGACAGAGAACCACACTGACGCTGCCAAATGGGGTAGACTTCTCCCTGATACATTTTGCCTCCTGCCAGACTCGGGGGTGGTCTACCTCATGCAGTGTCAGTGTGGTGCCTTTTATGTCGGGAAGACTAGACAGAAATTGGGTAAAAGGGTGGAGAGACATATGCATGATATGAAAATCTGTAATTTATATTTACCGTTGGGACGACATGTAGCCAAAAAGCATAATTACCGACTCCCAAAGGTTAACTTTACAGTGCTGGACAGACTACATATTCCCGCCAGGGGGGGAGACTGGAACAAGGTTCTTCTCCAGCGAGAAATGCGCTGGATTAGAAGCCTGAGAGCAACGACCCCCCCCGGGTCTTAATGAGGCGGAAAGTTTCAGGCCATTCCTGGAGGGCTACAGCTCCGGGAAAACTGACTGATCAATCCAGGGAGATTTTTATCTCCACTTACCTTTATAAAATTTACAAAATTTACAAAATTTATTTATTTTAATCATTTTTTGATGGTATTGGTCTATCGAAAATTATTTTTCTTTTTTTCTCTCATTATTATCTTTTGGTTTCTCCACATGGTTTGGAGATACTATGCACCTCTGGGAACAACTATGGATTAGGTATGCGTGTTTTGGAGGATATTAACATTATTTCTCATGGGGGGTCTTTCTTGTTATTTATTTATTTATGTATTTTTGTGCTCATTCATTTGTGAATGGTGTTGCTAACCCCTTGAAACTTGAATATCCAGGGATTTTTTGTTGTTGTCTGGGGCAGAGGTTTTTCTTTGATTCTCTCTACCTGGCAGCCTAGCCCAGTGTTTCTCAACTCCAGTCCTCAAGGCGCCCCAACAGGTCATGTTTTCAGGATTATCCTCAGATGAAACGGCTGTGGTAATTACTAAGGTAGTGAAACTGATCAAATCACCTGTGCAAAATAATGGACAGCCTGAAAACATGACCTGTTGGAGCGCCTTGAGGACTGGAGTTGAGAAACACTGGCCTAGCCTCTTGGGACATTTGTGTTTAAAAATCCCCCTTTTTTAACCCCCCTTTTTCCATCTCTATTTGGCGGCCAAAGGTTGGGGACACTTGGACTTTCCTTTATGGGGTAATTCTTCTCCGTCCGTATCTGTCCCCTGAGGCGATTTTCGGTTCTCAGTGGGCCACTTTGCCAGTGGTTTTAGCCCTTATATGGGGAAGTCTGGTTCTGAAACCCTCCTGGGGCTTTTTTCAATACCCAGATGGGGGTGGTTAGACCTTTCTCCCCGCCAATGGGACCTCCCCCTTAATGTAGCCCCACTCATGTACCTCCAGGGTTAACCGAGCCCAAATATGTGAATTTTTGGGCGGGGTCTCCTGGGGGCATACACAGGGGACTTCTCTTCTTTCCCCTAGCAGGTGTAGGGCCACTTTCCATCACCCTGTTGGGTTTGTTGATACTACGGGTCTATGCCCGAGGCGGTGTTTTTCTGTCCTAGAATGGGATTGAACTGCGTTCTTTCCCAGTATCTTGGACTCTTCTCCGTCCCTTTTTTTCCCCCTACCAACGTGGACTGGCACTTTGACTGGCGTGTTTAAATAGCTACATGTCCAGTTGTCCCCATGACCTTCCTTTCTTTGGTCAACCCTGTCATACAGGTCTGACCATTCAAAGCTGCATTTGGGGATCATTCTCCCCCGGACTGGGTTCGCCAGCGATGACACACTTGGATGTCCGTTTACGGACACGGGATGTGCCGTTGCGCATGTGCGGGCCCACCATGTGGGATGCGGTCACCTATTTGCATTATGGTCTTTGTAGTTCCCAACAGATTACCAGCTTATGGCGGGATGTTCATACGATGATGCTGTGCGCCGCTTGCGCGCCGCGTCATCAGGCAACGCCCACAGGGGCGGGCTTGATCTCACTGGATCCTACTTAAGGGCGCCTGAGACGGCATTTGATGTGTTCCCTCTCTGCAGCCGGTGCTGCAGGAGTGCTCTCTTCTACATACAGGATACTTATCCTGTTGGACTGGACCTTTGGAACTCTGCTGGAGACTTTGTTGGGTGAGTCATGTTACTTTCACTGGTTGGGCTGGACAATTGTCCACAACCCAAGCCATTGTTAAGTGGATCTGCCCGGTCTTAATTTATTTAATTTGGGTCTTCATTTCTGTGTTTTTTCCTTAGCTCCTTATTTTTGCTGATTTAAACATCAAATACAGCAATGAAAAATTGTATTTTTCAAGCCGTCTTGTAGAGAGATAAAAAGAAATATCTGCTTTATCCTTGGCATCCACCCTGGATTTAAAGACATATGGGGGAGCAACACCACATTTGATGCTATGTTTGTTGATGTAAGTGTTTTCACTCTATATCCCTATATATATATAAACATTGGAAATCCGTGATCCTAGGGTCACTTAGGAATCGACTTTATGGAAACATATTATGTAATTAATATGCCTTTTTGATATACTCTATAGATGATGATCAAAAAATTCCCTGATGAAGACTGGCAATTATAAGGCCGTGTGGAAACGCGTCGGAATTATCATCAATCTGTCTATATATCAATTACAAGCATCTGTTATTTGTTTTTTACTTTCAAAGTTTTTATTGATATTAAAAGTATAACAAAACAGGAAATAGCAAACAGTTGAAGAAAAACAGGCGAGGTACAGAGTGCCATATATGGACTTAAAGTACACTGTTTCTTATAGGTCTTAAAGTGTTGAATCACAAGGTACGTAGAAGGAGCTTCTCAAGGCATGTGGATAAAGTTGAGACCGAGGTTCTCTAAGTAAATCCTAGAGACACTATTGCCTTGCGAGTCCTGGTTCCAGGTGCTCCGGGGAGCAACCCCGACACCCCTAACGGGAACAAACTGTGCCAGGACAGCCCCCTCGAGACCCCTGGAGCGTGGTCATTAGCAAAGAGAGGCGTATAGTATCACGAATGTTACATTGGAAAGTTCGCTCAGTCAAGTGCGGGGTGATTTTAACCCTTGAAACCGGGGGCTCTCGTACAATGCTGACATACTATACTTATCATATGGCCATATCTTGCCTACATGAAGAAAGTTCAAGAAACAAGGAAAGGTGGGGAAGAGGAGGGGGGTGGAGGACATCGAGCCGTCTGACAGGTAGTGGAGTGGGGATAGAGTGTAATTGCTTACCGGTTATGGTTGTATTCCAGGGACAAGGGAGATGGCCATGTGATTAGCCCAGGGTTCCCATGTGGACTCGAACTGTACTCTTGAATCCAGCAGGACACTGGTCAATTTCTCCTGGGACATCATCCAAGAGATTTTGCGTTTGGCAGCTGTGAAGGATACCCCGTGTTGTTTCCAGGCCTTGGCAATAGTTAGCTTAGCGCCCAGGAGAATGAAGTGGATTAATTTGCGGTTCCATTTAGGGGCCCCAGGGATATTAGCATTCAGTAGGGCCACTACGGGGGTTCTGGGTGGTTGAATTCCTGTTACTTTATAGATTAGGATAAACATTTTTTTCCAGAATGTTCTTATTTTGGGACATTCCCACCATATGTGGGCCATGGAGCCATTTAGCTCACAGCCCCTGAAGCATTGGGGGTTAGCAGTTGGAAACATATGGGCCAATTTAGAAGGTGTGAGATACCATCTGGTCATCACTTTAAGGTTAGCTTCTATTAGGGAAATATTCTTCATTCCTTTATAGGCTCTGGAAAAGGAGGACTGCCATTGCTCAAGATCCCAACGAATTTGGAGATCATTTTCCCATGCGGTCATGTAAGGGGTTTTGCCTGTCTGCTGGGCAAGAGATTGGTAGATGACAGAGATTCCACCCCTCTGATCTTTGGCATTTCCAGCCCATATCTCATACGGTGTGAATCTAGGTGGGATGGGTTTCCCTTTCCATATTTTGTGGAGATAGTGTGTTATTTGGATCTGTTATTTGTTTTTATACTTCTGTGGAATATGTATAGTATGTTAGAATTCTATCCTTTTGTACAATAAATTTATACACTTTATACAAACCTAATTGTCGTTGCCTTTAAAATCCCATTTTAAGAGGTTCAAAACTCCAACCTTCACCTAACACACAGACATTTTTAATAACATATTTCTATTTGTTAGTTTTTTAATAACATCTCACACCACCCCTTTCTTATCTATGTATAAAATAACATGTAATAATACATTTTGGCACTGAGCTGACATTTTAAACACAGTGATTGAGTCCTGTGAATCTGTTCCTGCAGCTGCAGTATTAACTTCTGTTTTTAGAGTCCCATTCAGAAATAATTCCATAACACATTGTACATGTTGTATTTTATTCCTAATGTGGAGATCTTCTTTAGACTTGCGCTGTATTCCTGCTCATCAGTGATTAATTGTTACTGAGACAAGGGAGCGTGGCATGCTGCGGACGAAGATGGAGGCATAAGTCCAGAGCTCCGCTCCACTGTTTGATCCTCCGCAACGTACAGCGATCCCGAGACCCACGATAGAACTCAGTCGCGGGAGGAGGGAAAGGAGAACACTGGGCATGACAAAGAACCGGTTTAAGCCACCTGCACCATGCCGCCTCACTGACTAATACAACACCGTGGCCATGCAGTCGGATAAAGATTGCTCCAGAGGCAGAAACAGGCTCTCCCCAGAGAAGACATGGACACTATACCTCCGCCAGAACCTGATGGGGGTGTATATACAGTCAGTGGGGGATAGGGGAAGTATATACAGTCAGTGGGGGATAGGGGTGGATATACAGTCAGTGGGGGGATGGGGGTGTAGATACAGTCAGTGGAGGGATGGGGGGTTGTATATACAATCAGTAGAGGAATGGGGGGTGTATATACAGTCAGTGGAGGGAGGGGGGGTTGTATATACAGTCAGTGGAGGGAGGGGGGGTTGTACAGATGGGGTTTTCCGACTAAATTGCTGGTTACCTATAAACAACAACTGATCCCTATCCTGAAGGAGGCATACAAAAAACTAACCGATTGGGGGCTACTTCCTCTTCATGCTAACAATCCAGGAAATGGGGGACTCCGACCAACCCACACGAATACTGTCCACTCGCTCCTGACAAAGATTGAGGCTTAACGCTAGTGTCGCTATGTGTTCCAGCCCAAACAGGATCCAACGTGAGCGACGTTACTACCTCGTAACACACCCTCAGGTTACAGTGTGCTAAGCACGTTCTTGTGTTTAACTTTGTTTAAGTTTGTTGTTAACTCTGTTCAGAAATACCGTATTTCACCTATATAAACAAGTAACATCTTTATTTAATCATTATATAAGTGTCAAATTGTATACTGATCATCGTTCCATAATCTTATAGCTGATCTAATATCTTTATTGTACCTGACTGTTAACTGTTCCAAGTGTACTCCCGTTCCTCTTGCTAAGGCCTACTGGGAAAATAAATCAACATGGCCATATCCCTCACGACAATCAATGCTAAAGGCCTGAACTCCCCATTCAAATGAAAGCTATTATGGAAAGAAGCACTGACCCAACAGGCGGACATACTCTGTGTTCAAGAAACACATTTTTCTAAAACCAAACCTCCCCCCCCCTGTTCAAATAAGCGATTCCCACACTGCTATATTGATAACGCACCAAAAAAAAAAGGTGTTATGATCGCGATAAGTTCATCTGTCTCATTTACACTTCATCAGTGTGAAGTGGATCAGGAGGGTAGATATCTGATTTTATCAGCAACAGTAGAAAATCACTCTCACTATAGTTAATCTATATGCACCAAATACAGGTCAAAAACACTTCTACACAAAGCTTCTTTCCACTATAGCACCATATAGATCGAGCCCAGTAATTATATGTGGGGACTTCAATGACATAATTGATACGACCCTCGATACTTCCAACCCCACGAAACGCAGGCCCTCTGCTTTAAACTATTTGATCAAAAAAGAAGACCTATATGACCCTTGGAGGTGCTTACACATTGAGGAACGGGATTACACTTATTATTCTCACCCCCAGAGCTCTTACTCCCGGATCGACCTGTTCCTCATGGACAAATACTTATTACAATCACAGAAGCTCAGATCGGTACGATTACCTGGTCTGATCATGCGCCAGTCACAATCAAACATTTCTCCAACAAGCAATCCCAGAGACACACTGTTTGGCGACTAAATTCATCACTACTTACCAACCCCTTATTTGAGGGACAGGTCCGATCCGAGATCGAGAACTATTTTCGGTACAACTCCCATTCCATTGAAGATCACTCTATAATTTGGAATGCACATAAAGGCTTCTCTACGCGATCTGTTCATAAAAATAGGCACATAAATCACACTCACACACCACAGAGATCTTACTAAAAAGGATACGCCACCTGGAACAGTCTAACAAACGATCCCAGAACCCCACGATCATGACAGAATTATAAAATCTAATACGCCAACTTAGTGAGCATTTACATAAAAAATTTGACTATTAATTGCTACTGAGACAAGTCCTTGTGGAGCAATCAGTAAAACTGTGTACTGTTACCTCCTTGTACAGTATTTCTTGCTGCTGGTTTGCTGCAATGCCATAAGTGTCACCTCATCCTAGTAGCCAGTCATTGCAAAGAAGGTAATTGGGCACTGTTCACGTAAGAGTTTTTCTTCCGGGTGTATGGGAAGCGAACTATGGGCTCTCGCCTTTGTCTCCCTCCGGAATGGCAGGCATTATGCACTGCCTAAATTGGGCCTGTGCCACTCATGCCTAGGCAGGCAAGCCCTGTATGTGGGCCTTAGACACTAAAGGAGTGTTTCCACTCAGTCTGTGAAAAGGGTAATTGAGCAGTCCTCTTCAGACTCTTCTAAAGCAAAGATATGGACAAACATGGCTGCAAGAGTGCTGCCTTGTTCAAACAACAAAGGATAAAGATGACGACTCCTAACAGGTTGTCCCATTCATTAAGCCTGTGGTCCATACACTCTAAAGGAGTGTTTCCACTCACCCTATGAAAGGGTTACCGAGCAGTCTCCAATCCTCTTCAGACTCTTCCAAAGAAAAGATACGGATAAATATGACTGCAAGTATGCTGCTTTGTTCAAGCAACCAAGGATAAAGAGGACAATGACACATAACAGGTTGTCACATTCATTAAACATGTGGTCAATATACTTTAAAGGAGTTGTTTCCACTCTCCCTGTGAAGGGACAGTAAATTGGCACGTGTCATCTATCTAGCTCATATAAAGTACAGGCTGTCGTTCCTGCTCCGCTGGGATGTGATCCCTGTGTTCACATGCTAAATGCATCGTTTATCAGGGAGCCCCTCTCCTGGTCTCTGGGGTGACATATGAGGTGTAAATCGCTCTCAATGGGGAAGCAGTGCAATATCATGGCTGTATTGGACACTTGCCTTAATATTACGGAGATACTGAGCTTCCTTATGGATGAGGCACTGCACTGCTGCTTAATAGTCATTGAACAAGCTCAATGTTTTTAGCCTGCCTTCTGCTTCGGCAAAAAAACAAATGCCAATCCCAAATAAAGACCAGCACTACCAAAGAAGGTAGGGGACAGTGCCCATCTGATTTCTAGGCAAGTAGCCCTTTCAGGCTCTTCCAGAGAGAGAGAGATGCGGATGAACATGACTGGATGAATCCTGCCTTTTTCAAGCAGTCAGTGATGGAGATGAAGAGGACCAAAAGGCTGTCACAATTCATTAAAGCATGTGGTCAATAAACTCTAAATGAATTGTTCGCACTCCACTTGTGCAAGAGTCATCTGTTCTGGCAAGGTCCAGTTTTTCTTACAAAACCAGTAACTGGTCTCAAGAGCTTTCTCAGGCCAACCAACCTTCTTCAGACTCTTCCAAAGAATAAAATGCAAGTGAAGATGACCTTTATCCAGTTTTTCCAGTGAGATAGAAGGAAAGCAGTGGAAGTATTTTTCAAGTGCCTCTGAAGACCACTTTGCAATTTTGCTACGGTGACTAAATTAGGGCTCATTCTAGAGCAGATTTCAAAATAATGCCTTTGGGAAGAGAGAGGTGTCCAGCATTTGGAGTCACCCCCTTTGGTCGGTGTGGGGATTTACTAAAACATTTAATGTGACAATGGCTTAATGTAGCTTAACATGTAATAAAGTGCCTAAACCTCAATCAAAGTGCCCAAACCTCAATCAATTGCCCTTCCCAAACCTATCCTATACATTTCATGCGATTCAGTTCGTAGTTGCAGCGCTATACAAATCATTCATTCATTCATTCATTCATTCAGTGTTCCACAAGGCAAACTAGGGACATTAAGATTGTTTTTTGGGGAGCGTAATGTGGCTTAACATACAAAAAAGACCTTAAATGTTAACCAATTTCCCTCAAACTTCACACAATTAAGGAATCTCTACATGCCAACATGTTCTAAAAATGTCAGCTCATTTGGCTAATCACATTAAGCTATATTTTACAATGCTAAAACATTTCATGTAAAGAGCTTAACGTACCATAATGTGCCTTGACCTCAATAAATTGTCTTGAAACTTTGCACAGTCTAAGTTCTCAACTTCCCAAACATATCCAAGAAGTTTCATATGATTCAGTGTAACACAAGGCAAACTATAGACAGTAAGCTTGTTTTTTGGGGGGCTTAATGTGGCTTAACGTACAAAAAAGAACTTAAATGTTAACCAATTTCCCCCAACCTTCACACAATAGAGGACTCTATCAATGCCAACATATTCTGAAAATTTCAGCTCATTTGGTTAATCACACCAAAAGTAATTCACATTAAGCTATATTTTACAATGCTAAAACATTTAATGCAAAGAGCTTAAATAATTTCCCCCAAGCTGTGCACAATAGAAGACTCTATCCATGCCAATATATTCAGAAAATTTCATCTCATTTGGCAAATCACACCAAAAGTTATTCACATTAAGCTATATTTTACAATGCTAAAACATTTTCCTGGTGCCTCCATGGCAGCATACATGTGATAGAGCTCCGCCTCTACTCCGCCTTCAGGACTAGTGAATAGCATAAATTAAAGGGCATAGCCCCTCCCCCAACATTCTCCTTTTTTTCCTCATACCTCTTGACTGGTGAAGAGTAGCAGTATGCCCATACCTCTGTAGTCAGCAGCGTCCGCCGGGTTAAGCCTCTCCCGTGCGCAGTCCCTGTTCTTGGGCCGCTATTAGCGCTGATAAGACTGGGAACCCCTTCTGAGGATCTTTTGGGGTCTTGCAGATTTTCCTCATAGGAACGCAGTCTGCTGAATTCCCAGAAAAACGAATGCTGGTGATGACGGCGGGAGGATCATATTCTCTTCCTTCTTGGTCAGGTTAGGTTTTCTTTTTGTTTCCATGTCTGCACTGTTTTTGAGCCCTGGTGGTTAAAGTCTATAGGTTTAAAAAAATAAAAAAAAAATTTCCCCTTTAAGACATTTATTCCCGATCTGCACATGTGCAGAACGGGCGTTTCCTTGCTATTTCTGATGTTTTTTCTATAGCTTTTTTGTTCTACCCTTCAGGGTTCTCACTCTTGCCTTGGCCTTGGTTTTGTTTCTTTTTTTGCCAGTAATAGGGTAGGTCCTTCTAATTAAGCTGCTCTCCCCTTTTTAGCTTTAAAATGTTGGCTCCAAATTGGACTCAGGGCTGCTCTGCATACCAGGTGTATGCCCTGCAGTCCAAATTAATTCAGAATTACAGGTATGTGTGGAGCTGGCCATGCACCATGCAATTTTCTTGTTCAATTTCCTTTAGGTTTGCCTTCAACTGTGTGGTACAGGGGCCTGCCTGATTGCATACAAATTGGGGGTGATTAGATTTGACCTCATATTGTGTGGTTTTGGTAGATCTGATGGAGATCTATAGACAGGGGTTGTGTAGTGTATGGTCAGCCTTATACTTTTATCTCACTCCTACTGCGGTGACTTTGTTTAAAAATGTGTTGTGCAAATAGACTCTATTTCCTTTTGCTTTCTTACTTCGCCTTCCTACAGCTGATCCTCCTGCCCATTATTTACCATGAGCCATTCGTCACAAATCCAAGATACTATCGTATCCAATAGGTATGTGGACCACCTGTACATGAGTATTTTAAAAAGAAAAAAAAAAGAGTGCGCCACTAATAAAACAAACTTTGTTTCAGCCCTGTTCCTTCAAAGCGGTCCAGAAAGTCCTCAAGGCGCTATGACAATGACGATAGTCCTGAGCGGAGGTCACACTCTTCTCACCATAAATCTTCTAGAAGATCAGGATTTCATAGACGTCGTCATTCGCTTTTGCCTCCACCGCGGGCGTCAAGGAATGCTGGGCCTGTGGCGCGGTTCCACTCCCTGATAATTTCGTCTGCAAAGACTGTCTCAGGGACTATGCAGCTAACTGGGAATTAGAAGGCCAACACGTGGTTGACCTACTCAAACCATGAAAGACTCTCTTTCTGAACTAAAGGCCATGATTCCCGCTCACCCCGTTTCACAAGCTGCCCAGGTGTTGCATTTGGACCCCAACATTTTGGGCCAATCAGCTGTTAGTACTCCTTTGCCTCCATCAGGAAAAACAGCTAAACAAATCCCACCGGTAGATTCATCCGAGGAGTCCTCAGATGATACAGAACCATCTGGTTTCAATTTCTCCCTGGTTCAACCCTTTGTACAAGCGGTGAGGAGTGGCATTGCCTGGGAAGACCCGGAAGAGCCTCCTCAAAAATCAAAAACCTATTTCTCATTCCTCAAGAGAAAGCAAATCTTCTTCCCATTAATGGGGGAGATCATAGAGGATGAGTGGAACAAAACTGATAGAGTTTTCTTTAGCACGTTTATGCAAACTGTATCCACTGGCAGATTCGGATACTCAGTTCAATGACTGTGGTTGATGCGGCTGTAGTGCGTCTGGCAAAAAATGTAACGCTTCCTATAGAGGAGTCAATGTCTTTCAAGGATCCCCGAGATAGCTCCTTTTGAGGTCTAGATCAATACATCTATCTAGCAGCAGGGGCGGCTTGCAGACCAGCCATTGCGCTGACATCCGTTTCAAATGCCATCAGGTCTTAGACGGAAAATGTTGAGACAGCCCTGCACCAAGAAGTGGGAAAAGCTGCAATTGACACAATCCGGTGTTCAGCCAATTCAATGCTGCACTCTATTATGGCAAAGCGGGCCTTATGGCTAAAGCCTTGGACAGCCGATCTAGCATCAAAGCAGAATTGGTGAAAGATTCACTTTGATGGAAAATCTTTGTTTGGCGAGAAACTCGACAAAGCAATCTCCAGAGTAACGGGGGGGACAAATCTGGCTTACTTCCTCAGGGCAGGAAGGTCAGGAGAACAAAGGCCTATTCATCACGATTCCGGCAATCAAATTCTAGAGATTTCAGGCAGTCTCGCCCCTTTAGGGACAACAAGAAATCATGGAGAGGCACCCAGACTTCCTTTTTGGGAGCCAGAAAGAACAAGTCCCTCACTGCTCCCCAGGAGGGGACAAAGTCTTTTTGATGTCAGAGGGGCAGAGATGCCCCCAGTGGGAGCCCGGTTAAAAAAACTTTTTCCCCATCTGGGCCTCCAAGTGTCAAGACCCATGGGTAATACCAACGATCCGGTACGGTCACTTCTAGACTTTCTCTCAGCAGCCTCCTCACACGTTCTTTAAAGAAACAGTTACCAGCCTCCCACAAAAGGCACTGGCCTTAAACCAATTTTTGGAGTCTGTGCAGCGTCAAGGGGCAGCAATACCTGTCCCCCTATCGGAGTGATTTACAGGTTTTTATTCCACCCTTTTCCTGGTGCAGAAAAAAACAGGTGACTAGAGACCTGTAATAGATCTGTAAAAGCTAAATCAATACATCCATCTCGAAAGCTTCAAGATGGAGTCGCTCCAAACGATCATCCAAACCATACAACCAGGAGATTTATTAATCTCGATAGACCTGCAGGATGCGTACCTCCACATCCCTATTCTACCATCCTTCCAAAAATACTTAAGGTTCGCAGTGGGTCATGTCGACCTGCAATTTCAAGCTCTGACCTTCGGGCTGTGCACCTCCCCTCGGGTGTTCACAAAAGTGTTTGATATCCGTCTTGGCCCCTCTGAGAGAGAGGGGGTTAAGAATTTATCACTACCTGGACAATATCCTCTTGCTGTCAAACAACCCGAGCCAGCTTATAGTCCACAGGGAGATTCTTCTCCAGTCGTTGTCGGAGTTCGGGTGGCTGGTGAACCATCGGAAGAGCCAATTAGTTCCAACACAGCAGATGGTTTACTTAGGAGCAATGTTCGATACGCTCCTAGGCACAGTCTCTTTACCCCAGATGAAGATGGAGGGCATCATTGAGAAGGTATCCAAGGTCATACAGAGATTCCATCTATCAGCCTCGCTGTGTCTGAGCCTTATTGGCACGATGTTCTCGTGCATACCTCTAGTCCCATGGTCTCACTGGCATCTGAGACACTTCCAGATTCTTAATACAATGGAGACGGCAACATCTGTCTCAGACAATCCGTTTAACAACACTAATGAGCAGGAGTATACACTGGTGGACGAATCCAGAGAATCTCTCCCGGTTCCATCATTTGGGTTCCCACTCATGGACCACAATTACGTCAGATGCGAGTGGGCAGGGGTTGGGTGCCCATTGCAGAGAATTCCGGATTCAGGGAAGATGGTTCTTTTCCCACCAGAGGGATAGTGTCCAACGTCCTAGAAATGACGGCAGCATTTCTAGCCTTAACCTCTTTTGCATCTCAGGTCAAGGGACAGAGAGTACTTGTATGTTTGGACAACAAGGCGGCGGTCCCGTACCTTCAGAACCAAGGGGGCACCCACAGCAAGACACTTCTGAGGGAAGTAGAATCTGTAATGCTCTGGGCAGAGAGGAACCTGGTAGACCTCAGGGCAATGTATCTCCCAGGCAAGATGAACACAGAGGCAGATGTCTTATCGAGGAGGTTTGGGGACAACAAGTGGTCTCTACATCCCCATGTGTTCAACCAAATCTCCAATCTATGGGTGACCACACAGGTGGATATTTTTGCTACGCAGGAGAATTGCAAAATCAGGAGATTCTTCTCTCGCCTTCCACATCCA
This sequence comes from Lithobates sylvaticus, assembly GCA_028564925.1. Taxonomy (NCBI): domain Eukaryota; kingdom Metazoa; phylum Chordata; class Amphibia; order Anura; family Ranidae; genus Lithobates; species Lithobates sylvaticus. The sequence continues at coordinate 185,923,695 of CM053031.1, read as the reverse complement.
CAGGCAGAAGGAGTAGATGCGCTATCTTGTCCTTGGACCTTCAAGACAGCTTACGCTTCTCCTCCTCACCCACTAATTTTGAGGTTTCTCCTCAGACTCTTGAACGAACCAGTCCAAGTGCTAGCAGTGCTACCCTATTGGCCGAAGAGACCGTGGTTTCCACTAGCCATGCACCACAGTGTGGATCCTCCGATCAGAATTCCTCCCTTTCCACAGTTGTTGACCCAGGGCAGGCTGGCCCATCCAGACCCGCAGAAGCTGGATCTTTGTGTATGGAAGTTGAAAGGAGGAGGTTTGAATCGTTAGGCTGTTCCAAGAGGTCATATCCACCCTGTTGAAAGCTAAACACAATCTATGCAAGAATTTGGGACAAGTTCTTATCCTATGTCCCAGGAAAAGGATTTGATCCTATCTCTCTTTCCACTGCTGATGTTCTGAGTTTTCTGCAAACTGGTCTCGATTTGGGGCTCAGCCAGAGTTCCCTCAAGGTACAAGTTTCCGCAATTTCTGCAGCAACTAACACCAGGGGGGCAGAAGACGGCAACATCTGTCTCAGACAATCCAAAGTGGGATCTAGTGGTTACGTTCCTCAGGGGAGTATTGAAGATGTGTCCCCCATCCAGACGTTCCTTTCCAAAGTGGGATCCTCCTCTAATATTGGAAGTCCTATCCACTCATCCATTTTTACCGGTTGAAGAGGTCTCAATTTGGAACTTGACTTTAAAAACAACTTTTCTGTTGGCTATTACATCCGACAGGAGGATTTTGGAAATCCACTCCCTGTGCATTGGGGATGATCACATATCCTTCTTTTCCAGATAGGGTAGAACATCGCCCTCTCAGAGGTTTCACACCCAAGGTCACCTCAACGGCAAACCTATCAGAACCATGGGCGTTACCAGTTTTCATGGACTCAGAATCAAACTCCTGTCATGAGTTAGATATATCCAAAGTTCTCAGGGCCTACTTGGAAGCCACAGCAAGTTTCAGGAACTCTGAAAGATTATTCATCATCCCATGGGGTAAGAATAGAGGAAAGGAAGCTTCTACAAGAACTTTGGCATCCTGGGTTGTCAAGCTAATCCAGAAAGTTTACAGGGTGAGGATCTTGGATCCTTCGGCTCAGGTGAATGTTCCTTCAACAAGAGCGGTATCGGCATCTTGGGCAGCGAGGGCAAATGTTTCTCTTGAAACATTAGGCAGGGCCGCCACTTGGTCTTGCCGACACATTCCTCAAATATTATCGTATTGATCCCGGGCTCTTACAACCGTAGAGTTCGGGAGAAAAGCGTTTCATGCTGCTATGTCTGTGTTTGATTAAAGTTTATTTTTTGTTAAAGCATTAAACCCACCCATGTGAGCTAGTTATTTATCACATGTATGCTGCCATGGAGGCACCAGGAAAACGGAAAATTGTATCATACTTACCGTAATTTTCCTTTCCTGGTGCCAATCCTTGGCAGCATAAACTCCCACCCTCGATATTCTATATTACGAAGAATGCTGGGGAGGGGCTATGCCCTTTAATTTATGCTATTCACTAGTCCTGAAGGCAGAGAAGAGGCGGAGCTCTATCACATGTATGCTGCCATGGATTGGCACCAGGAAAGGAAAACAAGGCAAACTAGGGACATTAAGCTTGTTTTTTGGGGAGCTTAACATACAAAAAAGACCTTAAATGTTAACCAATTTCCCCCAAACTTCACACAATAGAAGACTCAATCGATGCCAACATATTCTGAAATTTCAGCTCATTTTGTTAATAACTCCAAAAGTTATTCACATTAAGCTATATTTTACAATGCTAAAACATTTAATGCAAAGAGCTTAATGTACTATAATGTGCCTAAACCTCAATCAATTGCCCTGAAACTTTGCACAGCCTAAGTTTTTACCTTTCCAAACCCATCCAAGAAGTTTCATGCGATTCTGTGTTCCACAAGGCAAACTAGGGACATTAAGCTTGTTTTTTGGGGAGCTTAAATGTTAACTAATTTCCCCCAAACTTCACACAATAGAAGAGTCTATCGATGCCAACATATTCTGAAAATTTCAGCTCATTTGGTTAATCACTCCAAAAGTTATTCACATTAAGCTATATTTTACAATGCTAAAACATTTAATGCAAAGAGCTTAATGTACCATAATGTGCCTAAACATCAATCAATTGCCCTGAAACTTTGCACAGCCTAAGTTTTTACCTTTCCAAACCCATCCAAGAAGTTCCATGCGATTCCGTGTTCCACAAGCAAACTAGGGACATTAAGCTTGTTTTTTGGGAGCTTAATGTGGCTTAACATACAAAAAAGACCTTAATTGTTAAATAATTTCCCCGAAGCTTTACACAATAGAAGACTCTATCCATGCCAATATATTCAGAAAATGTCATCTTATTTGGCAAATCACACCCAAAGTTATTCACATTAAGCTCTATTTTACAATGCTAAAACATTTTAATGTAAAAATGGCTTAATGTAGCTTAACGTGTAATAAAGTGCCTAAACCTCAATCAATTGCCCTGAAACTTTGCACACCCTACGTTTTTACCTTTCCAAACCTATCTAAGAAGTTTCATGCTATTCAGTGTTCCACAAGGCAAACTAGGGACATTAAGCTTGTTTTTTGGGGAGCTTAACATACAAAAAAGACCTTAAATGTTAACCAATTTCCCCCAAACTTCACACAATAGAAGACTCTATCTATGTCAACATATTCTGAAATTGCAGCTCATTTTGTTAATAACTCCAAAAGTTATTCACATTAAGCTATATTTTACAATGCTAAAACATTTAATGCAAAGAGCTTAATGTACCATAATGTGCCTAAACCTCAATCGATTGCCCTGAAACTTTGCGCAGACTTAAGCCCCATACACACGGTCGGACTTTTTCATGGATTTTGTCCGATCGGACAAGGTTGTTGAAAAATCAGACCGTGTGTATGCACCATCGGACAGTGTTCGTCGGTTTGTCCGACGGACAAAGTCTTATCTCCTGCTGGAAAGATTTGCCGTCAACACGGTCCGATCACACCAAATCCGAGCGTGTGTACGCTTGTCCGACGGACAAAGTGCTACGCATGCTCAGAAGAAATTCTGTGACGGAAGCGCTCGGTCAGGTAAAACTACCTTTCCTAATCGACACAGCACATTCGTCACGCTGCAATGTTAAAATGTCTTTAATGCAGCGCATTCTCTTTTTCTTTACAATGCAACAAGAATGACATCTTTTAGCTGCTCCTATTCACCCGCACTTCTCACAAACTTACTTCTTTATTACTTTGCAGCATTTATACACTACATGTTTATTTTGACTCTGAACGGAAAAGAATCTTTGTTATTTTTTTACCATGATTTGAATTTTTGTTTTTTTTGGAGGGGGGTTGTGTGTCTCAAATTACCAAAAACACATTATTAACATTTGTATTTCTTGCTTAAATTTACTAGGAGTTTGTTGGTTGTTGGTGCCCCTTGTTAATTCTACTTTAGGATTAGTGAAATGTACCTGCTTACTCAAAGAAAAACTGTCATTGTAGCAAAGTAAAACACAATAGTCAATGATTATTTCAAATCAAAAAAACCTTTATTTAGGTCACACCAACAAACCAAAGAGGAACGCAGCCATGGTGAAACTTGGGGAATTTGCAAAGTCTTGGCCCCCCACGGCAACCATCATTGTTCAAGCGTAGAAAATTGGGGGCCTGAGGAGTACGTATATTAAGGGGAGTGCAATCTGGTCGTGAAGTCCAAAGTATCCGGAACTGCAGCAGATGCCATCTAGGTCCCCAGGCTCTGGTACTACAAGAGGCTCCATCTTCTCTCAGACCAGACTGATTCCAGGTCATCACTCTCAGGTCTTCCTTCCACGCTTCCTTGCACGCTGTGGCTGTCGTGCTGGTGGGGTGGCAGAAGGAGGAGGAGGAGGAGGAGGAGGCGGAGCATGGTAGCTATGGCAAACATGTGTGACTGGGGTCATCTCCCCAGCCCTACCCTTATTTAGGACATGGAGGATGAGCCCCTCACACATGTTGCGTTGCCTCACCTCCATACCCATCATTTTTGTGACAACCACCGAGCCAAAGGTCTCCTCGTCGGCGGGTGTGGCATGTAGGGAGTCTGAAGCCTCTCTGATCATGCGGAGCGCTGACTGTGCCGCATAACCCCCCCTTCTCGCCCTTTTGTACGGAAGGCGGAGGGGAGGGGTTTGGGTGTCAGTCAGGCTCCGCGGCCTAGCCCCCTCTTGGCTGCCACTACCCAGCTGGTGGCTGCCACTAACCCCTGCCTCCTCCTGACTGCCACCTTCCACAGCCACCTCCTGGCTGAGGTCTTCCTGTGTATGAAAAAGGGACATAGTTTCAGTTATTTGTTCATCAAACACACACAATTCTCATCTAGTGACTGTTGCAAAATGTTTACAAATAGAAAACCATACAATTCTCAGCCCAGCAGTTTAGATTCTGGCCCCAAATGTCTCCAACACTACTGTCAGTTGATATGTCAAACACGTTAGGAACTAAGCAATTGGGGATCCTGAATTAAGTGAACATCATTCATTATTCCCATAAATGGTAACAAAACTACTATACCTGGAACAAGCTGGGCTCCTCCACCTCTTCCATACTGGAAGGCCCAGGTTGCTCCTCGGAAGCCTCATCAGGGGTGGCCTGCGCGCAAGGAAGCGTGGAAGGAGGAGTCGAGGTTGGCTCCGTGACATCAGTCTGGTCTTTCAGAAAATGGAGACTCTGATAGTACCAGAGCTTGGGGACATAGACCTCATCTGCTGAAGTTGCAGTTTCCTCAGACTTCACGACCTTCTTCCGCTCCCTGATATACGCACTCCTCAGGCTGCCAATTTTCTTTCTTATATCATCAACAGTTGCCGTGGGGAACCTTGGCTTGACAAATTCCACAAGTTCCTCCAGGGCTGCGTGCCTCTTTGGTTTGTTGGTGTAATGTGGGTGTTTACCCTGCCATAAAACGGGAAATTCCCTGAATTTGGCAATGAAGAGGGGGAGAAAACTCATGTCGTTTAATCCCTGCATAATCTCTGCAAGACACAACACCACACAAAACCCTCTCAATTATGTCAGTCTAAACTCTCCTAATCTTCTCCATAAAGAAGCCTCAAGTTCAAATCAGTCTAGGCTAGTTATGTACCAACGTCAAATTGTACCTTCGTTTGTAGCGATCGTCTCGTGTGAGTTTTCTCTCCCCTCGTCTCCCAGATCGTGGCTACGACACAGGCGTGTGACGTTTTATATACAGTGCGCATGCGTCAAACTCCGCCCGCCCCTGACGATCTTTCTCGTCTATTCCCCACCCCTTCTCTTTACGGCGCAGTGGGAGAGCACATGGCGGGGACACAGCAGGTGCGCCACAAATATCCCACCAACGAGGAGGAGGACGAGGAAAGTCCGGAGGCAGAAACGTCCCGATCCCGGAGCCTGAAATTCAAGGCCTCCAATATGTCATTTGGAGAAATGTTGGAGATGGTGGACATATTAAAGAGGAGCGACTATGATGGGAAGTATGGGCCTTACCTCAACCCCAATGTCCGCAAGGCCAAGATCATGTCTAAAGTTGTGAGAAGGCTGTACAATCAGTTTGGGGTACAACGATCCAAGGAGCAACTGAGGAAACGCTGGTCAGACCTGAAACTGAGGGAGGCCGATCAGTACAGAAAGATCAAGCGAATTCTTCTAAAAAGTAAGTAGTTGTGTTTTGTGTTTGATTTCTTGCTTGCATACTGCTCCATTGTGGTTTGATTTTTACAAAGTTGTACATTCCAAAATGGCCACTTTCAGGTTCGTCTGTGCATTCGATCGTACTCAGCCTCGATCTTTCTGCCACTGTCATGGTCGTGTGTGTGTCCATTCGATCGTACGCAACCTCGATCGTTCGGCCACTTATAATACGATGTTTGGTGTTTTTTTGGGGGAAAGGAAGTTTGTTCTCACTAGAAATGTCATCAAGAATGTAAAGCCAATTTATTCAATGTAAAGGAGAGGTCACCCAGTAGCTGTTTACCCATCTGGACTCTAGAGCACTAGTGCTGGGACACCCAAACCCCCTTTTTATTAGGCTTTTTCACACATGTGCTCCAGTGGATACTAGAGGGGGGTCTCCATCACACAAACTTCTACCAAAAAGCTAGTCAGTTTAGCACCTTTACAAAGTGACTACATTCATGTAGTTGACATTTGTAACTGGCCAAACTAAAATAGTGTCCGTCACTTTCAAGCAATGTTTGTCATTTCCTATTTCTGCCCTCAATAGATTGTGTTGCTAAATCTTCCTTTTGTACATTCTCATAGGGGAGCGAAAACTTGGGCCGTCTGAGGAAACCCCCAAACCAACACCTCCCAAAAAAGGGGAAAGAGCAGAAGCAGAGGAGGAGGAGGAGGAAGGAGAGATCATCGAACTTGGAGAAATTGTCACCACAACAGGTGAGTGTTGGAGAACACAGCTACTGGTAAGCTAATCCATGTATGGCTGCCTCATTTCCAACACCCCATTTTTGTTTGTTTGTGGTTTTTAGGTGACGTGGATGTTGTGGAAGAAAAATCGCACTTTACCACAGAGAGTGCCCACGTACTCATCGGAGAGATAATGGTCTGCAATAGAGATCTAGATTACATAAAGCAAAACATCAATGATGTTCAACAAAAATTGAAGAACATCATTGATGTTTTAGGAAAAATATGAAAACGCACCAAGTAATTAACACACATTTGTGCCAGCTTCTGAACACATTTGCAACTTAAAAACTGTGTGAAATTTGGAACATGCACACATTGTGTCCACATGTGCTAGCTCCCATCATGGTGGATGAATGCCAACGTTTTTTTGGGGGTGCAAACACTTTACGAACTACGAAAGTGGTTGTGGTGAAGGGGTTGCACCCCCAAAAAATGTCCATTCATCCCCATGATGGAAAATGGCACTTTTGAAGCTTCTAGGCATGTGTTTTACCATCTAATGACCATTTTCAGACCCAAATTGTGTGCATGTTCCAAATTTCCACTTTTCGGGGGTGACCCCCCCATGTGATGAAGGCAAGATCAAACACACTTTGAACATATAGTCATGTCTGATCTTGTCTTCACTTTACAAAGTTGAACTTTCCTACTTCATAGGTTCTGCTTAGCTCCATGCCTGGTTTTACCAATTGCGTAATCTTTGTAAACAATGTTGTAAATAACCAAGATGTTGTCAGTTTTGGCGTGAAGATTGTAAACGCACTTGTGAATGTTTTCCAAGTAAACTTTTTTATTTTTCGAAATGTGTGGCTTCCTTATTTAAAAAACACAATGCATTATGTATGTAAAATGTAAAGGATATGGGGGGCAATGGGTGTTATTTACTAAAGGCAAATCCACTTTGCACTGCAATTTCCTTTCCCAGGGAACTTTTTCAATGCACTTGTAGAGCATAGCGGATTTGACTTATGTAAATGACACCCACAGTGCTTTGTACGAAAACACGGAGCACAGCATTTTTCAGAATACACACATGTCAGACCTGGTGATGAAAAGGAGTATTTTGGCTGTCAGTTATGCAGGACAAACCTTCTCTAGACCAAAGATTAGGTAGCAAACACACAACATGAGAATAATCTTTTTGGGAAGAAGAGACTGTTACCTCCTTTTGCCCAGAAAGTGCATTCCCACTGTCGAAGGCAAAGGGAAAAAATGTCAAAGTAAAATAAGCTAAAAAGAAGACTGAAATGACAAGAAATCAGAGGTTGGTTAAAATATCAGATTTATCAAAAAATGCCTCTCACACATCGCCAGGCAGAGCAATGGCCCCCCTACCCACAAAGTACTCCATATATTGCTCGCGGACCACGCGGGCATTTAGAGGGGGCAAGCCTGGACGTGCCACTTGAAGGGCTGTGAGGTCCGCATTTGGAGGGCCCTCCACATCTGGGCCAACGGGCACCACATAGTTCCTGTTATGTCTTTTGAGGAAGTTGTGCAATATGCAACAGGCAAGAACTATGTGGTTCAGTTTGTATTCCGCCAAGTTAAATGCCGTCAGGAACAGGCGGAAGCGGCTGGCCAGGATGCCAAAAGTGTTCTCCACCACTCTTCTGGCTCTGGACAGCCTGTAGTTGAAGACCCTCTGGTCTGGGGTGAGGGTCCTCATCGGGAACGGCCTCATCACATGGGGAGTCAACGCAAACGCTTCATCTGCGACAAAGACGAAGGGGAGTCCTTCGGCATTCTCCTCTGGAGGTGGCAAGCACAGACTGCCACTTTGGAGACGCCAGTAGAACTCCGTGTGCGTAATGGCACCACCATCCGAGATCCGGCCGTTCATCCCCACGTCCACATACATAAATTCATATGTCGCCGACACCACCGCCAACATCACTACACTATTAAACCCTTTATAATTATAATAGTAGGACCCCGAGTTGGGCGGTGGGACGATGCGGACGTGTTTCCCATCAATTGCCCCTCCGCAGTTAGGAAAGTCCCAACGGCTGGCAAAGTGGGAGGCCACAGTCTGCCATTCCTGTGGCGTGGAAGGGAACTGTGGAGTGAAACAAGAAAAAAAAATTAGTCACTTTGCACTTAAACATTGCAAGCAGATTAGACAATCAACATCTTGGAACAAGAGCATTGTATAAAATTGGAGGCTGGAAAGTATTTGCACAGAAAAGTAGAGGCTCCCCTTCACAGATGACTCACCCCCCATCAATCCCCCCACTTCTGATGGGCCATTGGCAATAACTAGGGTTTTTGGGGGGGGGGGGTTACAGGTAACCCTCTGCACTTCATTGATTGGCAAATGGCTCAATAATGTGTGCTAGTTTGGCCAGACCCTCTGTACTTAACACTATTGGCAGCCCCCAGGAAAGATAAAATAACATTACCCCCCCCCCCCCCCACCCACAAAAAAAGGCAAGCACATTGTGACATTATGAAATTAACAAGCAAGCTAATAGGAGGGAAAGAAGACAAAAAAAGAGGAAATGGAAAGTATGGAGGCAGCCCCTTGCACTACATGCTTTGCAGAATTCATCCGTAAAGATGCCCACTATAAAGAGGTAGGTATATAGTGTGTATTGACCTTGGGAAAGGCAGCAGATAGAGGATTGGTACCATCTGACAGAGCAGTTGGGGGAGGGGGTTCATAATGAGTTTGCCCCCCCCCCCCACCAAAAACAAATAAAAAAGGGGCTCTACATGAAGTAAACCACACAGCAAACATTTGTGCATATTTTAGGGGGTGTTTGGGGGCAAACAATACTATGCAGCAGACAAAATACATTGCCTAAGTGACTAGGCCATAGGTGTCTATTGGGGCAGAAGAGCATGCTGGGGAGGTAAGTGAAGGGAAAAATGCATGAAGGAGAAAAGGGGCACAGCATATTAGAACATATTGCAATCATGGTAATTAGGGAAGGAGGTCAAAAATAGAAGACATTAGCAAACAGAGCATACATAGAAGGGAATAGTCAAGTAGAAATGTTACCTTAATATAGTCCTCCTGCAGGACCTGAATGATGGCAGAACAGGTCTCTGGAATAATGATTCCCAGGGCCTGGGGAGAGATACCTGAAGAGAACTTCAAATCCTGAAGACTTCTCCCTGTCGCCAAGTACCTCAACGTGGCAACAAGCCTCTGCTCCGGAGTAATGGCTTGTCTCATGCAGGTATCCTGCCGGCTGATAAAGGGGGTCAGCAAAGCCAAAAGACGGTGAAAATCGGGGTCCGTCATCCTGAGAAAGTTCCTGAAATCATCAGGATTATTCTCCCGGATCTCACGAAGCAAAGGCATGTGCGAGAACTGGTCACGCTGAAGCAACCAATTCTTGGTCCACATACTCCTCGTCACTCTGTTCATGGACGGGTCTTGGCTCAAAGCTAAAAGCCCGACACCAATTCCGCGTACAGCACGAACTCGGCGACGAGTACGCACGGGAAACATCGCTCACAAGGTCACAAAAGGTCGGCTGGTCAGAACGGACAAACAGAAAGCACCGATAAACAGCAAGGCCTGAAAGAACGAACTGAATAGCAGAAACGAGCAGACAATAAGCAGTGCAAATCAAAGCGTCCTATATCAAGATATAGGCCGCAATGACCAACAAATGCAAACTGACTACACGCACTAATAAACAGATACGCACGACAAGCACAAACTGAAGAGCAGTAACGATCTGAGTCAGAAAACTGAGAAGCGCGAATCTTAAGTCACCAAACTTCGACTAACTCTCGATAAACACGGGATCAGCAGAAGGAGCCCAACGGGTGCCTGACGTGGTGCTGAACTTCCCTTTTCTAGTCTCGTGGACGACGACTTACGTCACGACGTTCTTGCAGACCGGATATTCCGACAACGTAGTCCGACCGTGTGTACGCAACACCAACATCGGACAAAGTACGACGGACAAAATCCGACCGACCTGGTCCGCGGATTGTCCGAGCGTGTGTATGGGGCTTTAGAGCTCAACTTCCCAAACCTATCCAAGAAGTTTCATATGATTCGGTGTAACACAAGGCAAACTATAGACAGTAAGCTTGTTTTTTGGGGAGCTTAACATACAAAAAAGACCTTAAATGTTAACCAATTTCCCCAAACTTCACACAATAGAAGACTCTATCTATGTCAACATATTCTGAAAATTTCAGCTCATTTGGTTAATCACTCCCAAAGTTATTCACATTAAGCTATATTTTACAATGCTAAAACATTTAATGCAAAGAGCTTAATGTACCATAATGTACCTAAACCTCAATCAATTGCCCTGAAACTTTGCACAGCCTAGGTTTTTACCTTTCCAAACCCATACAAGAATTTGCATGCGATTCCGTGTTCCACAAGGTAAACTAGGTACATTAAGCTTGTTTTTTTGGGCGCTTAATGTGACTTAACGTACAAAAAAGACCTTAAATGTTAAATAATTCCCGCCAAGCTTTACACAATAGAAGATTCTATCCATGCCAACACATTCTGAACATTTACCTCATTTGGTTAATCACACCAAAAGTTATTCATAGTAAGCTATATTTTACAATGCTAAAACATTTAATGTGAAAATGGCTTAATGTAGCTTAACGTGTAATAAAGTGCTTAAACCTCAATTGATTGCCCTGAAACTTTGCACAGACTAAGATCTCAACTTCCCAAACCTATCCAAGAAGTTTCATATGATTCGGTGTAACACAAGGCAAACTATAGACAGTAAGCTTGTTTTTTGGGAGCTTAATGTGGTTTAATGTACAAAAAAGACCTTAAATGTTAACCAATTTCCCCCAACCTTCACACAATAGAAGACTCTATCTATGCCAACATATTCTGAAAATTTCAGCTCATTTGGTTAATCACACCAAAAGTAATTCACATTAAGCTATATTTTACAATGCTAAAACATTTAATGCAAAGAGCTTAATGTACTGTAATGTGCCTAAACCTCAATCAATTGCCCTGAAACTTTGCACAGCCTAAGTCTTTACCTTTCCAAACCCATCCAAGAAGTTTCATGTGATTCTGTGTTCCACAAGGCAAACTAGGGACATTAAGCTTGTTTTTTGGGGAGCTTAAATGTTAACCAATTTCCCCCAAACTTCACACAATAGAAGAGTCTATCGATGCCAACATATTCTGAAAATTTCAGCTCATTTGGTTAATCACTCCAAAAGTTATTCACATTAAGCTATATTTTACAATGCTAAAACATTTAATGCAAAGAGCTTAATGTACCATTATGTGCCTAAACCTCAATCAATTGCCCTGAAACTTTGCACAGCCTAAGTTTTTACCTTTCCAAACCCATCCAAGAATTTTCATGCAATTCCGTGTTCCACAAGACAAACTAGGGACATTAAGCTTGTTTTTTTGGGAGCTTAATGTGGCTTAACGTACAAAAAAGACCTTAAATGTTAAATAATTCCCCCCAAGCTTTACACAATAGAAGATCCTATCCATGCCAACACATTCTGAAAATTTACCTCATTTGGTTAATCACACCAAAAGTTATTCACAGTAAGCTATATTTTACAATGCTTAAACATTTAATGTGAAAATGGCTTAATGTAGCTTAACGTGTAATAAAGTGCCTAAACCTCAATCGATTGCCCTGAAACAGCCTAAGCACAGCCTAAGATCTCAACCTTCCAAACCTATCCAAGAAGTTTCATGCGATTCGGTGTTCCACAAGGCAAACTAGGGACATTAAGCTTGTTTTTTGGGAGTTTAATGTGACTTAACGTACAAAAAAAGACCTTAAATGTTAACTTATTTCCCCCAAACTTTACACAATAGAAGATCCTATACATGCCAACACATTCTGAAAATTTCAGCTCATTTGGTTAATGACACCAAAAGTTATTCACGTTAAGTTATATTTTACAATGCTAAAACATTTAATCTGAAAATGGTTTACCACTTGCCGACCGCTATCAGCACATATACGTCGGCAGAATTTCATGGCTGGGCAAAGTAACGTACCACGTTACTTTAAATTTCCCACTGTGCCCGCGTGCGTCCCGCTGGCAGCACGCGCTCGCGCCTGCTGCCAGCTCAGTGACAGTGCCCGCAGGTCCCGTGTACTCGATTGCTGCGGTGATACTCATGATTGTGTCACAGAGCTCAAGAACGGGGAGATGCCAATGTAAACAGCATCTCCCCTTTCTGCCTAATGAAAGCACACTGATCGTCTGCTCCCTGTCATCAGGAGCAGCGACCAGTGTGGTGTCACACACAGCCACGCCTCCAGACAGTTAGAAACACGCCCCTAGGATACACTTAACCCCTCCCCACACCCTAGTGGTTAACTTCTTCACTGCCAATGACATTTTTACAGTATTCAATGCAATTTTATAGCATCGATCGCTGTATTAATGCCAATGGTCACAAAAATGTGTCAAAATTGTCCGATGTGTTTGCCATAATGTTGCAGTCATGATAAAAATCGCTGATTGCCGCCATTACTAGTAAAAAAAATATATTAATAAAAATGCCATAAAACTATTCCCTATTTTGTAGACACTATAACTTTGCACAAACCAATCAATAAACGCTTATTGCGATTTTTTTGGCCAAAAATATGTAGAAGAATACATATCGGCCTAAACTGAGGAAAAAATATATATATATTTTTTGGGGGATATTTATTATAGCAAAAAGTAATAAATATATTTTTTTTTCAAAATTGTCATGCATTTTTTTGTTTATAGCGCAAAAATTAAAAAACTGCAGAGGTGATCATCTACCACCAAAGAAAGCTATATTTGTGGGGAAAAAAGGATGCAAATTTTGTTTGGGTGCAACATCGCAGGACCGCGCAATTGTCAGTTAAAGCGACGCAGTGCCAAATTGTAAAAAGTGCTCTGGTCAGGAAGGGGGTAAAATCTTCTGGGGCTGATGCAGTTAATTTAAAGTGATTTAAAGTCAGAAGGTTTATTTATCTTAATGCATTCTATGCATTAAGATAAAAAGCCTTCTGTGTGCAGCAGCCCCCCTAACACTACAATGAGTCCCATCTAGATCCAGCGATGACATTGCAAGACCCTGACAATCATAGGCATGACTCCTAGAGGCAGAGGCATGATGGGATTTGTAGTTTCCTGACTGACTCCATGGCAGCCTACGTATGGGTTAATCCCACCTCTCATACTTCATAGGACCCCACTCCCATAAATCTGTGCTCCTAACCAGATACCGTGTTCGTTTTTTGTCCTCCTCCTTAAGGACTAAAGTAGTAGTTCTTACCTCAAGGAGTTGTGAATCCGGGTCTGGTTCCTGTTGCCATTTCGCACACATGATGAATTCTGGTGTCTGGAGTCCAATAGCCCAGCTACTAGCAGGGTGGACATGGGGATGAAGAGAGTTGCCAGGAAGCGCTTACTATCCAGCCACTGGCTGGCAAGTGGCAGTATGGCCATTTGTCCTAGCTACTAGCAGGAGGCCTTTTTCCCTGAAGTAATCCCCGGTGACGTGCCTGTGGACGGGAGCCAGGTTGGATGGTCGGCATGCTGGAGCGGTAACGTATGGCAGCCTGTTTGTGTTTGTTGTATGTGTCGGTTTCCGTGTGGTATGGCGGCTGGAGCGCATCTGCGTTTCAAATTGCCGCTTTCCCTGTACTGCGCAGCCGCATAGTCTCTGAGATCGAGGCTTGGTCGGCGCATGCGCAGTATGGACGAATGACGGCATTCGTGCATGCGCACGAGCGCCGTGGGGGTGGCGCTGACGTCGTTGTGACGTCATCCAGGCGGCAGATTTAAATGCCTGTCAGATTTGGACAGGCTTGCTGCTGCATCCATTCAAATGAATTGTGACACTGTTGCTGTGCTTTACCGAGGTAAGAGGCTTGGTGCCTTATCCCCTATTGACTTTTTCACTGAGTTCAATGTATGTTTATGCATTGGGGGGATGTGATTATATTGGAATTAATTATTACATTTTTAAATAATTTTTAAATAGATTTTAATTAATTATTTAATTATTTTCTATGGGTGTTGTTGCAGCCTGTCCGAATTTGTGATTATGGATGTTTTGCCGCCCCCTTGTGGCCAGCCCTTACGCCGCAGGTAGGAGGGAATTTTTGTTTTTATTTTTAGCCCTTCTGTACTGGATCTTCGACCATCAGCACGCGAAGACAATACACAATCTGGGTCAAGACATGACCATTCAAGGTCCAGTTCTGGACGTCCTAAGTCCTCCTCCAGACACCGCTCTGAGAAATGAAGGTCGGGGTCTCGGCACTATTCCCACTACCATTCTGGTTGTTCGGAAAGAAGATCATGTTGGGGTTGTAGAACAAAAGTGCCAGAAGACAAATCGATATGCGATGTATGTTTTTCCCAAGCTGCAAAGGAAAGGGATGTTAATGACCAGCAAGTGGAGGCCTTGGTCAGGAAGGTTGTTCGGGAGTCTTTGAACAAACCAGAGTCCGCTCATGCAGCTATTCCTCCCTCTGAACCAATTTCAGTGGTTGAGGTAGAAGACCTTGAAACTCCAGGTCCCTCCCGTGACAACTTCTCTTTCAGCGGATCTTCAGACAGCGAAGCTGAAATGGAGGATTCCAGTGCAGGATTTGACTTTTCCCAGGTCCCTTATCTGATGAGGGCAGTGAAGGATGCACTGAGGTGGGAGGAGCCAGTGGAAGCACCCTCTAAACAGAGGAAATACTTTAAGCATCTTAAAAAAGAGCGCTCAAATTTTCCCTTCCTGGGTGATCTCAGACGAGTGGAGCAAAGTGGAGAGAAAGAATTCTCTTATTTCTAAAGTGGCCAGAATGTATCCATTTAAAGGTGAGGAAGTTAAGCACCTGGAGTCTGCTCCTCTTATTGATGCAGCCTTGATGAGGCTGGTAAGACACTATCAGGGGAGTACTTACCGAGGCCGAAATGCCGAGAGTGGTTCACCCTTGCAACTGAGCGCAGTCCGCCCCCTGGAGGTGAGACAGGGGATGAATGGCACAAAGAGGCACAGGCTACCCAACCAGGTGATGAGGAGTGGAGCAGGTGCCAAGTTCTGGATCAGGAAGACACTGGAGAGTCCAAAACACAGGTGCAGGTACAGGGCTGAAGATAAGCAGGTCCGGGTCACAAGCAGAGATCACAGGGCAGGAGACAGAGGCAAATCCGGGTCACAAGCAGAGGTTCAAGGGGCCAGAGGCAAGCAAGCAGGTAAGTCCAGTACACAGTCCAAAGGTCAAGGGCAGGAGAAGGCAGCAAGGTCAAAGGCGAAATCCGGGTCAAAATCAGGCAATCAGATCAACAGGAAGCAGGAACAGAGCTTTGGCAGGAAGCTGAAGACAAGCCAGCGCTGGACTGGTCTCAAGCACTTCCTTAAATGGGCGGTGTGAGTGGTCATGTGACGCTATCACGCACTGGGACGCTCAGGCGTGCGCCAGTGCGCATGTGCATGCGTCGGAGTGCCGAGCCGCGAATGCGCATGCGCCGGAGTGCCGTTCCACCGTGCATGCGCACAGGCACTCGGCGCGCAACGCTAAACTGTAGATTTTCCTGACAGACACGTCACGCTCCCACTGGAAGTCACCGTCTCTTTTAAAGATGGTCTTGAAAGAAAAATTGATACAGATTTGAAGCGTATCTACATCACAGCTGGGATGGCCTGCAAGCCAGCATTGGCCTTGGCAGCATTATCCAAAGCAATGGAGTGCTGGACGGATGATATGGGTGCAACCTTGGGAATTGTGTCTGAAGAAGCCCGCAAGAGCTCTCCAATACATGAGATGAAGATGGCATCAGCGTTTCTGGGTGAGGCCTCCCTGGATATAATCCGTCTGGTAGCACGTGTTATGCTGTCTTCCGTTACAGCCAAACAAGCCTTATGGCTATGCCCTTGGGTGGCGGATCCGGCCTCTAAACAGGCATGGTGCAAAATTCCCTTTGAGGGTTCTTCTCTCTTTGGGAATAAGCTTGATTCAGCCATCACCCATGCTACCGGTGGGAAGTGTGGGTTCTTACCCCAGGATCGCCTTCTTTTTGCCCAGAAGAGAGTCCAGTCCAGGTCAGACCCGGAACGTGCTAGGGATGCACGCTGTTACAGACCGGGTCGGGAATTTAGGAAGAACTGGAGGAGAAACCAGCCTTCTGGCCAGAAGCCTTCAAAATCTACATCTTTTGGGGGTCGCGAAGCTGCAAAGTCTTTTTGATATAGTGCCGGTCCAGGCTGAGCAAGTAGGGGCTCGCTTATTACGCTTCTGCCACGTCTGGGCAGCCTCGATACAAGACTACTGGGTCATAAAGACAGTTTCTCTAGGACATTCTTGGGTGTTCAGCAATCCACCCATACATCGATTCGTTCCCACAAGTCTTCCATTGTCGGAAGAGAAGAGAGAGGTTCTGTTGACCTACACGGACTCCCTTATAACCCAAGGTGCCGCCATTCCAGTTCCGTTCGAGGAAGAATTTCAAGGGATTTACTCCCCCCTCTTTATGGTTCTCAAAAAGAGCAGTTCCTGGAGGCCGGTTATCGACCTGACTTACTTGAACTCCTTTATAAAAAAAAGGAAAAATTCAAGATGGAGACATTGTTGACTATTCGCCAGACAATTCAATCAGGCGATTGGCTAGTGTCAATAGACCCAAAAGATGCGTACTTCCATGTACCAATAGCAAAGGACTTCCAAAAATATCTCCGATTCTCGTGGGTCAAAAACACCTCCAGTTCATATGTCTCCCGTTCGGACTTAAGACATCGCCGCGGGTGTTTCCCAAGCTCTTACTGGCGGTGGTCGTCTTGATCAGAGTCCGAGGTATTCGGTTACATCACTATCTCGACGACCTACTCATACTGTCTCAAGACAGAGAACAATTACTGTTACACCAGGAGCAAGTCATATCTACCCTGACAGAATTCGGCTGGCTATTAAACCGGAGCCAACCCAGTCTCTAGTTTTCCTAGGGGCACAGTTCGACACAGTGAAGAGCACCATCTCTCTTCCTCTAGAGAAGATCCCGGTAGTTCGGGACAGGATTCATCTGGCAATGTCAGCTCCCCTTCTCAGGACCTCCCAGTGCCTCAGGATAATAGGCACCATGGTGGCAACAGCCCCCATGGTAAAATGGGCGCAATGGAGGATGTGGCCCTTTAAAAAAGGCTTCCTCTAACAATGGAATCCAGGGTTACAAGATCACTTGATCCGGATAACTCCCTCCATGCGGGAGAGTCTCCCCTGGTGGCTGCAATGGAGGAATCTTCTCAACTGCCATTCGATAGCTCTAGTTTCCTGGATAATGGTAATGACAGATGCCAGCAGCAGAGGCTGGGGCACTCTGTGTCTGTCGGAGGTAGCCCAGGGCAGGTGGGATTTTCCATCTCTGGGGGTGGTCTCGAACGTATTGGAGATTCGAGCTGCCTTCCAGGTCCTTCGGGTTTTTCTCCATCTGACATCGGGAGCCTCAATCCTCATGAGATTGGACAATACGACGGCAGTGTTGTACATCAAAAGACAAGGGGGCACTCACAGTCTTTCCCTTCTGAAGGAAGTGAGTCCAATTATGTCCTGGGCTCAGGCGAACTTGAAGGACCTGACGGCAGTGTATCTTCCTGGAGTCCAAAATGTCCAGGCGGACTTTGTCAAGAACCTCCTTGGACAACAACGAGTGGTCTCTCCACTCGGAAGTCTTCGAATGGATCCTGTCATTGGGAATGACTCCGGAAGTGGACCTGTTGGCATCTCCTTGCAATGCCAAGATGAGGTATTATTATACCAGGTATCGCTGTCCCCAAGCCATGGGAGTGGATGCTCTCACGGATCAGTGGAGATTCCACAAGGCCTATGCCTTTCCTCCAGTTCCAATCATTCTTCAGTTCCTTTCGAGACTCAGACAAGAGACGGTGGAAATAGTGGCAATCATCCCATACTGGCCCAACAGGCCATGGTTTCCTCTCCTGTTGCAGTTGAGTTACCGGGATCCAGTTCCGCTTCCCTCCAGATCGGATCTTCTACTACAGGGAACATCCTTTCATCCATGCCCGTCCCATCTGATGGTCTGGTGGTTGAGAGGAAGAGGCTGGAAGCATTAGGTTGCCCAAGTTCAGCAATTGCTACCCTGCTGAACGCTAGGAGGCAGGGTACGAATAAAGTTTACCAGAGAACCTGTTTAAATTTATGGACTATGTCTCCTCTTCCGGGGGTTCCTGTAATAATCCAGAAATAAAGGATGTCTTAGGATTTCTCCAGATGGGACTGGATCTGTCTTTGTCTGTAAGTTCCCTGCGAGTCCAAGTTTCGGCAATATCTGCTTTTACTGGTATTTCCTGAGCAAAGAATCCCCTTACTAGACAATTTTTCAGAGGAGCATCACGACTTAGGCCCCAGAGAAAACCAAGGTTCCCTAAATGGGATCTTCCTCTTGTTCTGGATATCTTTTCAAAAGATTCCTTTCAACTAATGGATGAACTATCCATGAAGGACACTTCCCTTAAAACAGCCTTTCTAGTAGCCATAACATTGGCTAAAAGAGTGTCGGAAATCAGTGCTTTAGGTTCTAAAGAGCCTTTCCTTACCTTCTTCCCTGATCGGGTAGTCTTGGTTCCAATGTTAGGATCAAATCCTAAAGTAACATCAGTGTTTCATGAGAACCAGGAGATTGTTCTCCCAACCTTTCAATCAGATGATTCCTCAACTGCCCATTCTTTGGATGTCGGTGAAGTCTTGAAAAGCTACTTAGAAGCTACTGCACCTTTCAGAAGATCAGATCATCTGTTTGTCTACTTTTATGGAAAGAACAGGGGACTGCGTGCTTCCTCTAGAACCATTGCAAGATGGATTTTCCATGCAATTCAAAGGGCATATGTGGCTAAAGGACTGGCTCCTCCAGAGACCGTGACTTCTCATTCTACCAGGAGTATGTCAACGTCATGGGCGGCCTCCCGACACGAATCGGCGGAGTTGATCTGCAAAGCAGCCTCTTGGTCGTCAATAAATACTTTCATGAGGCACTATTGTGTTGAGCCAGCGGCTCTTTCCTCTGTTAATTTTGGTTTAAATGTTTTATCTGTTTGAACGGTGCCAATTAAACCTTTTTTTTGTTGAACCAGCAATTTGTGCCCACCCAAGTTTGTATGGCTAGCTAGTTCCCATACGTAGGCTGCCATGGAGTCAGTCAGGAAAACTGAAAATTTATATCAAATACTTATCGTAATTTTCCTTTCCTGATGGACTCCATGGCAGCAGGAGTTTCCCTCCCATTTGCTGGAGTAGGCTAAGTTATGGAACACGGTATCTGGCTAGGAGCAAAGATTTATGGGAGTGGGGTCCTATGAGGTATGAGAGGCGGGATTAACCCATACGTAGGCTGCCATGGAGTCCATCAGGAAAGGAAAATTACGGTAAGTATTTGATTTAAATTTTCCAATTTCACCACAGCTGAAGTGCTGAGCTTGCCTAACCCGTGACTTAAGATAACAACATAATACATGCATTTTTTTTTTTTTAAGGATAAACAAGGCTTTCTTTTTGTGAATATTGTCCTGCAACAATAATATTTTTTTTGCAATCCTTAGACAATTAAATGTAATAAAATTAAAAAAAGGAATTTTTTTCTTTCTTTCAGTATATATATGTAAAAAGGTGTCCAAAATTTTAATTAGCAAAGCAAACAAAAAACAGAAAAAAAGTTTAACTATTAGTTAATAAAATAGAAAAGGAAAATTACAATTGAATAGAGAAGGAGAATATAGAGTTAATCAGTGCTGATTAGAGAAAACTAAAGGGTTAATAAGGAGTTCAACAGAGAGACATTTAATTAAAAATGTTTTTTTTTTTTTTTACTTGTCAAGGTTCCTTTAACTCTCTTCACCTGCAAATCGAAGTTCATCCCTTTGATCTGTGAATGCAAAACACAGAAAGTTACAATTGATACAATGTTTCAATGTAACTTTCTGTGATGTGGTTGTTGATTAGGGATGAGCTTCGAGTTCGAGTCGAACTCATGTTCGACTCAAACATTGCCTGTTCAGCGAACAGCGAACAATTTGGGGTGTTCGCGGCAAATTTGAAAAGCCGCGAGCACCCTGCAAAAGTCTATGGGAGAAATCTGTGCTAATAAGTGCTAATTTTAAAAGCCTATATGCAAGTTATTGTCATAAAAAAGTGTTTGGGGACCTGGGTCTTGCCCCAGGGGACATGTATCAATGCAAAAAAAGATTTTAATAATGCTTAAAGTGAAACAATAAAAGTGTAATATTCCTTTAAATTTCGTACCTGGGGGGTGTGTATAGTATGCATGTAAAGGGGCGCATGTTTCCCGTGCTTAGAACTGTCCCTGCACAAAGTGTCATTTTTGCAGGAAAAAAAGCAATTTAAAATCACTCGCGGCTATAATGAATTGTCGTCTCCCGTAATACAGAGAACAGGCATTAATTGAAAGTCATTGATAAAAAAAAAAGCGTGGGGGTTCCCCCAAATTCAATTACCAGGCCCTTTAGGTCTGCTATGGATATTAAGGGGAACCCTGCATCAAATTTAAAAAAAAATGACGTGGGGTCCCCCTCAAAATCCATACCAGACCCTTATCCCAGCACGCAACCTGGCAGGCTGCAGTAAAAGAGGGGGGACGAGAGTGTCCCCCCCTCCCTCCTGAACCTCACCAAGCCACATGCCCTCAACATTGGGAGGGTGCTTTGGGGGTCTGTGACCCCTCAAAGCACCATGTCCCCATGTTGATGGGGACAAGGGCCTCGTCCCCACAACCCTGGCCATTGGTTGTGGGGGTCTGCGGGAGAGGGGCTTATCGGAATCTGGAAGCCCCCTTTAACAAGGGGACCCCCAGATCCCGGCCTCCCCCCCTGTGTGAAATGGTAAGGGGGTACAAAAGTACCCCTACCATTTCACCAAAAAAAGTGACAAAAATGTTAAAAATGACAGGAGACGGTCTTTGACAATTCCTTTATTAAATTCTTCTTTCATCTTCTTTCTTCTGGTCTTCTTTCTTTCTTCATCCTTCGGTTTCTTCATCTTCTTCTTCCATCTTCTTCCATCTTCTTCTTCCATCTTCTTCCATCTTCTTCTTCCTCTGATCTGCTTCTTCTTGCTCTGGTCTTCTCGTCCGGCATCTTCTTCCACGGCGTCGGCGTCTGTTCTTCTGTGTCGGGCCGCTCCGGGCAATGGGAGGCTCCCACTGTGTGAGGCTTCGCTCCATCTGACAGTTCTTTTATAACGGAGGGCGGGGCCACCTGGTGACCTCGCCCCCCTATGATGCACAGGGACCTCATGGGGACTTCCCTATGGCTTTCCCCATGACCCGCCCCCCTCTGACGTCATGGGGAAAGCCATAAGTCCCCATGACATCCCGTCGGCCCAGACGCCGACGCCGTGGAAGAAGATGCCGTACGAGAAGACAAGAGCAAGAAGAAGCGGATCAGAGGAAGAAGAAGATGGAAGAAGATGAAGAAACCGAAGGATGAAGAAAGAAAGAAGACCAGAAGAAAGAAGATGAAAGAAGAATTTAATAATAATTTAAGGAATTGTCAAAGACCGTCTCCTGTCATTTTTAAAATTTTTGTCACTTTTTTGGTGAAATGGTAGGGGTACATTTGTATCCCCTTACCATTTCACACGGGGGGAGGCCGGGATCTGGGGGTCCCCTTGTTAAAGGGGGCTTCCAGATTCCAATAAGCCCCCTGCCCGCAGACCCCCACAACCAATGGCCAGGGTTGTGGGAACGAGGCCCTTGTCCCCATCAACATGGGGACATGGTGCTTTGAGGGGTCACAGACCCCCAAAGCACCCTCCCAATGTTGAGGGCATGTGGCCTGGTATGGTTCAGGAGGGAGGGGGGGCACTCTCGCCCCCCTTCTTTTCCTGCGGCCTGCCAGGTTGCCTGCTCGGATAAGGGTCTGGTATGGATTTTGAGGGGACCCCACATCATTTTTTTTTTTGGTGCGGGGTTCCCCTTAAAATCCATCCCAGACCTGGTATGGATATTTAGGGGGAACCCCACGTAATTTTTTTTTTTAATTTGACGCAGGGTTCCCCTTAATATCCATAGCAGACATGAAGGGCCTGGTAATTGAATTTGGGGGAACCCCCACGCTTTTTTTTTTTTTTTTTATTTTTTATTAATGACTTTCAATGAATGACTGTTCTCTGTATTACGGGAGTCGGCAACTCATTATAGCCACGAGTGATTTTAAATAGCTTTTTTTCCTGCAAAAATTACACTTTGTGTAGGGACAGTTCTAAGCACGGGAAACATGCGCCCTTTTACAGGCATACTATACACACCCCCAGGTACGAAATTTAAAGGAATATTACACTTTTATTGTTTCACTTTAAGCATTATTAAAATCACTGCTCCTGAAAAAACGGCCGTTTTTAAAACTTTTTTTGCATTAATACATGTCCCCTGGGGCAGGACCCAGGTCCCCAAACACTTTTTATGACAATAACATGCATATTAGCCTTTAAAATTAGCACTTTTGATTTTGAACGTTCGAGTCCCATAGACTTTAATAGGGTTCTAACGTTCACACAAGCTTTAGGTCTGTTCGAAGGTTCAGCTCATCCCTATTGTTGATAAACATTGCCAGCCTGCTTCAGATCCTACTGAATTGTTGGGTACTGAGACAGTACTTTTTTTTTTTTTTTTTTTGCGATTCGTAATTTTCCGTGTCTCTTACAATGGCGCTGCTTAACGTGCTTCGAATGGATTGAACGAAAAAATTTGTACATTCGTAACTTTTTTTTTCGATTCGTAATTTTTCGTGTCTCTTAAAATGGAATAATAGCATACACATTACATAAAATTATGAATTATGCTCCGATTACGAATCTACGAATGTTACGAATGTTATGAAAGTAAGAAAAAATACGAATGCGTCCAAATAACGAATAAACGAAAATGAAACTAACGGAAAAACGAATCAACGAAAAAATAATTCTTACAGAAATACGAATCGTTACGAATACGAACACCGACGACTTACAAATTTACGAATCGCTACAAATACGAACACCGACGACTTACGAATTTACGAATCGTTACGAATCAACGGAAACGAAAGAAACTAAACGAAAATAAACAAATTTTTCTGTTGTGCACATGTCTAGTATTAGCATTGTAAAATATAGCTTAACGTGAATAACTTTTGGTGCGATTTACCAAATGAGCTAAAATGTTCAGAATATATTGGCATGGATAGAGTCTTCTATTGTGTGAAGCTTGGGGGAAATTGGTTAACATTTAAGGTGTGTTTTGTGCATTAAGCCACATTAAGCTCCCAAAAAACAAGCTTAATGTCCCTAGTTTGCCTTGTGGAACACTGAATCGTATGACACTTATTGGATAGGTTTGGGAAGTTGAGATCTTAGGATGTGCAAAGTTTCAGGGCAATTGATTGAGGTTTAGGCACTTTATTACACGTTAACCGCTTCCCGACCGCCCACTGTATATTTACGTCCTCAGAAGGGCACGGCTAGGCAAAAGGACGTACGGGTACGGCCCCTTTAATTGCCTATCCGTTGGGTAGCACTAATTTCTGTATAAATGACAATGGTCCCAAAAATGTGTCAAAAATGTCCGATGTGTCCGCCATAATGTCACAGTTACAATAAAAATCGCTGATCACCGACATTACTAGTAAAAAAAAAAAATATTAATAAAAGTGCTATAAAACTATCCCCTATTTTGTAAACGCTATAACTTTTGCGCAAACCAATCAATAATCGCTAATTGCGATTTTTTTTACCAAAAATATGTAGAAGAATACGTATCGGCCTAAACTGAGGGAAAAAAAATGTTTTATATATTTTTGGGGGATATTTATTATAGCAAAAAGTTAAAAATATTGCATTTTTTTCAAAATTGTCGCTCTATTTTTGTTTATAGCGCAAAAAATAAAAACCGCAGGGGCAATCAAATACCACCAAAAGAAAGCTCTATTTGTGGGAAAAAAAGGACGCCAATTTTGTTTGGGAGCCACGTCGCACGACCGCGCAATTGTCAGTTAAAGCGACGCAGTGCCGAATTGCAAAAAGGGCCTGGTCCTTTGGCTGCCAATTGGTCCGGGGCTGAAGTGGTTAAGCTACACAAAGCCATTTTCACATTAAATGTTTTAGCATTGTAAAATATAGCTTAACTTTTGGTGTGATTAACCAAATGAGCTGACATTTTCAGAATATATTGCCATGGATAGAGTCTTCTATTGTGTGAAGTTTGGTGGAAATTGGTTAACAATTAAGGTGTTTTTTTGTACGTTAAGCCACATTAACCATCTCAATACAGGGGGTCCCCTAGTTACAAACATCCGACTTACAAACGACTCATACTTACGAACGGAGGGAGACAACAGGAAGTGAGAGGAAATCTACCCCCAGGAAGGGATATTCACTCCTGTAAAGCCCCATACACACGGTCGGAAAATCCGACCACCAAATCCATCGGATTTGGTCCGACGGATTTAGTCCGACACTGGTGTTGCATACACACGGTCGGACAAAGTTGTCGGAAAATCCGATCATTCTGAACGTGGTGACGTTTGTTGCCTACGACGGGACTACGTAGAGGCTAGTAGCCAATAGCTTTGGTCTTGTAATGTGATCTGAGCATGCGTGGCACTTTGTCCGTCGGAATTAGCTACACACGATCGGAATTGGTGTGATCGGACTTTGTTGTCGGAAAATCTATCCAGCAGGAGATAGAACTTTGTCCGTCGGACAATCCGATGGAAACTGTCCGATGGTGCCTACACACGGTCGGAATTTCCGACAACATTGTCCGATAGGACAAAATCCATTGGAAAATCCGACCGTGTGTATGGGGCATTAGAGTTATTATGGGAAAAAGGTACCTCCACTGATGCTTTTTTTATCAAGGCTTGTTTCCACAACAACCCAAAATTTTCAAAATCCAATTGTCATTGGGACAGGAAGTGAGGGGAAATCTTCAGAACAGGGGCACAGACAGCAAAACAAACATTACAGGGGTGTTAACCCTTACCTAAGCTATCCAAAAATCTTAAAAATTGTTTTTCTGGCTGGAACTACACTTAAAAAACTACACTTAAAAAATGTACCTGTTCCGACTTACAAACAGATTCAACTTAAGAACAAACCTACAGACCCTATCATGTTTGTAACCAGGAGACCCCCTGTATAGTGCATTTTCCCCCCATTCTCGCCCAAGCCATTTTTCAGCTTTCAGCGCTGTCACACTTTGAATGACAATTGCGCGGTCATACAACACTGTACCCAAATGAAATTGTTTTCATTTTGTCCCCACAAATAGAGCTTTCTTTTGGTGGTATTTGATCACCTCTGCGGTTTTTATTTTTTGCTCTATAGACAAAAGAAGAGTGACAAGTTTAAAATAAAACAATATATTTTTTACTTTTTGCTATACTAAATATCCCCAAAAAATATATTAAAATTTTTTTTTTCCCTCAGTTTAGGCTGATACGTATTCTTCTACATATTTTTGGTAAAAAAAAATCACAATAAGCGTATATTGATTGGTTTGCACAAAAGTTATAGCGTCTACAAAATAGAGGATAGATTTATAGCATTTTTATTATTTTATGTTTTTAACTAGTAATGTCGGCGATCTGCGATTTTTATTGTGACTGCGATATTGCGGCGGACATATCAGACACTTTTGACACCTTTTTGGGACCATTCACATTTATACAGCGATCCGTGCTATAAAAATGCATTGATTACTGTATAAATGTGACTGTCAGGGAAGGGGTTAACACTAGGGGGCGCTGAAGGGGTTAATATGTTCCTTGGGCATGATTCTAACTGTAGGGGGAGGGGACTCACAAGGGGAGGAGATCGATCAGTGTTTCTCTGTACTGAGAACACACCATCGGTCTCCTCTCCTCTGACAGGACTGTGGATCTGTCTGTTTACATACACAGATCCACGATCCTGTGTTCCCGTGCAATCGCGGGTGCCTGGCGCACACGCATCGGGTGCCCGCTGCCGGCGCCGCGCCCTCCCTGGAGGGCTGGGAGCTCCCGCCCTGAGAGCTGCGCCGCCTGGCCGCCAATTGACAGCCGGTGGTCGCAAAGCAGTTAAGCTCCCAAAAAACAAGCTTAATGTCCCTAGTTTGCCTTGTGGAACACCGAATCGCATGAAACTTATAGGATAGGGCTGGGAAGTTGAGATCTTAGGCTGTGCAAAGTTTCAGGGCAATTGATTGAGGTTTAGGCACTTTTTTACACCTTAAGCTACATTAACCACATGCCGACCGGGCCATAGTCGAAAGACGGCTACAGCGCGGTCGGCTTATCCTGGGTGGACGTCCTACGGATGTCGTCCCAGAAACTTGCTCCCGCGCGCCCCCTGGAGTGCGCACTCGGGAACATCCGTGATCACGGATCACGGTAAACGGCCGCTGATTCCCCACGTGATCGCTCTGTCAAATGACGGAGCGATCACATGTACACAAACCGGCGTCATGTCATGACGCCGATTCCTCCCCTCTCTGTACCGATCGGTACAGTGAGAGGGGAGAAGCGGAAAGGGAGGAGATGGGACCAGCGCTGTGGGCTGGATGTGTAGTGCCCACAGCGCTGGTCAGTGACAGATACACTGCCACCACTGTGCAATACTCTGCCACCACTGTGCAATGCTCTGCCACCACTGTGCAATGCTCTGCAACCACTGTGCAATGCTCTGCAACCACTGTGCAATACTCTGCAACCACTGTGCAACGCTCTGCCACCACTGTGCAACGCTCTGCCACCACTGTGCAACGCTCTGCCCCCACTGTGCAACGCTCTGCCCCCACTGTGCAATACTCTGCAACCACTGTGTAACGCTCTGCAACCACTGTGCAACGCTCTGCAACCACTGTGCAACGCTCTGCAACCACTGTGCAACACTGTGCAACGCTCTGCCACCATTGTGCAACGCTCTGCCACCACTGTGCAACACTGCAACACTGCAATACTCTGCCAGTACTCATCAATACTCTGCCAATACTCGCCAATACTCTGCCAATACTCGCCAATACTCTGCCAATACTCTGCCAATACTCGCCAATACTCGCCAATACTCGCCAATACTCTGCAATAAATTTTAATAGAAACAAAGAATTTTTATTTTATTTTTTTACCGAATTTTCAGTATATTTTGATTCATAGCGCAAAAATTTAAAAACCCAGAGGTGATCAAATACCACCAAAAGAAAGCTCTATTTGTGGGAAAAAAGTACAAAAAATTCATTTGGGTACAGTGTTGCATGACTGAGTAATTGTCATTCAAAATGTAAGAGCACCGAAAGCTGAAAATTGGTCTGGTTAGGAAGGGGGTTTAAGTGCCCAGTGGTCAAGTGGTTAAGCCATTTTCACATTAAATGTTTTAGAATTGTAAAATATAGCTTAACGTGAATAACTTTTGGTCTGATTAACCAAATGAGCTGAAATTTTCAGAACATGTTGGATTTGATAGATCCTTCTATTGTGTAAAGTTTGGAGGAAATTGGTTATCATTTAAGGTCTTTTTTGTACGTTAAGCCACATTAAGCTCCCCAAAAAACAAGCTTAATGTCCCTAGTTTGCCTGGTGGAACACCGAATCGCATGAAACTTCTTGGATAGGTTTGGGAAGTTGAGGTTTGCAAAGTTTCAGGGCAATTGACTGAGGTTTAGGCACTTTATTGGTCAAGGGTACTATTGGGGGACGCTTATACTCCCTAGTCTCATATTACGCCCCCCAACAAGGGACAGGAACAATTCTTCAAACGCACTTTAGATACCCTATCTCCTCTGCTAGAGGGCACAGTTATATGGGGGGGCCTCAAATGTAGCCTTCGACCAGGCTGTGACAAATCCAAACTCCCCTCGGCACAACTCACCAGACCCACTAGGGTGAGCCTTAGAATTGCAAAACACCTCCATGACAGGGGCCTAACAGATGTATGGCGGGAGTCCAATCCCTCAAAGAGAGACTTTACCCACTACTCCTATCCATACAACACCTATGCCAGAATTGACCATATAATAGTTCCTTATGACTTGCTACCAGCGGTCCTCAAATCCCACATAAGTGACACAGTCCTATCAGATCATTCCCTAGTAATTATGCATATCCGCTCTAGCGCACATATGCCAAAACGGGGCCACTGGCGTCTAAATGAGTCTATACTATCCAACCCCATTAAAGTTACAGAGATCAATAAGGCACATAATGAATACTTTGCCCTTAACAATGTAGGGGACATCACAGCAGAAACACTATGCGCAGCACACAAGGCCTTTATCAGAGGCAAGATCATACAGATAGCTACACAAATTAAAAAGGAACACAGAATAGACATTAAGGGGCTGGAAGGGTCCCATAAGTCAGCAAAAGCACAACACAAACAGAACCCCTCCCTGACCCAAGTAGACAAACTGAGACTAGAACTCAATCTGGCCCTTACAACGAAGTCGGAGAAATCGATCTGCTGGAGCTGCAACAAGTTTTACACACAAAATGGTAAGATAGGCCGATATTGGCTTCCAAATTATCCCCCAGAGCGAGGTTCTCCTCCTTTCCCAGGATTCATATTGCTGACCAAAGTCCCACAGCCAACCCCGCCAAGATTTTGGAGGTTTTCCGGAAATTTTATTCTGACCTCTACAGCGCCCCGACCCAACCCCCAGGAGACTCGGTAGCCGACTTCATGGAAAACTTGCCCATTCCTCTATTAGCCGATGACCACAGAGAAATCTTAGAGGCCCCCTTCTTGGTAGAAGAGGTAGCAACAGTGATCAAGGGCCTTAGAGCTGGCTCTGCACCAGGTCCTGATGGGCTATAAACTACTACTACTATAAACTATAAACCTTCACAGAAACCCTAATCCCACACATGACGAAATTCTTCAACTCCATAACACAGGGCAGACCTTTGGGAACTCAACTCAACACCGCATACATCACGGTCATTCCGAAACCAGACAAAAACCCGGAGGAGGTAGGCAACTATCGTCCCATATGCCTCATTAATGATGACCTCAAAATCCTAACTAAGATAATGGCAGTCCGCCTCTATTCTTTTATTAGCAAATACATACACAAGGAACAGGTGGGGTTCATAACCAGCAGACAAGGCCCAGATCAAGTGAGAAGAGCAATAGATATTGTATCCATACTACAGTCTAATTGGGAGGGGGGACCCAAACAACAGGGCTTCCTACTCGCACTCGATCTACAAAAGGCCTTCGATTCCGTGTCTTGGTCATATCTTTTCCCCCTGCTGGAACGTTGGGGCTTCAGCCCTCATTTCAGGGGGGTGATACACTCCCTTTACTCCCAGCCCAAAGTCCAAATCCGCATACAGGGACACTACTCCTCTCCGATAGAGAAAGCCAGAGGTACCAGACAAGGATGCCCATTGTCCCCGATCATTTTTGCCATAGCAATAGAAACCCTAACCATCGCTATATGACAAGACCCGGATATACAGGGGGTCAATTGCGGAAATCAAACCCACAAATGTGGTCTATTCGCAGACTACATGCTTCTGTTTCTAACAGCTCCTATCATCTCCCTTCCCAGCCTTTACAAAACCCTCACAGAATTCTCCAAAATTTCGGGAATGAAGGTTAATTACACCAAATCACAGCCACTGAACATATCCCTTCTGCCATCCACTGTTGCCCTACTTCAACAATCCTTCCAATTTGAATGGAGTAAAATTCCATCAAATACTTAGGGGTCTCACTCACAGTTAGAACAGAATCCTTATACACCAACAACTACCCTCCCTTATTTTAAAAACTGGAAGCAGATCTGAAAAACTGGTAGAAATATGAACTATGCTGGTTAGGCCGAATTAACTCTATTAAAATGACCCTTCTCCCTAGAATCCTATACCTCTTTCGATCCTTTCCCGTCTCAATCCATAAAGATCAGCTAAGGCCCTTACAAAGCAAGATATTGAAATTCATCTGGGGGACATCGGGTTACAGGCTTTCCCAACACACCCTACACCTCCACCGAAAAAAAGGTGGATTGGGATTACCGGATCTCTTCAAATACTACCTAGCAGCCAGGCTAGCCCAATTCTCCACAGTGTACTCGAAATATGAAAAAACAGATTCGGTCCAGATCGAAAGGCAGGCTGCCCAGTATACCCTTGACTTCCACTTATGGTGTCCTCAAAAACAAAGACCATCAATTCTGGCACCTTCCCTCTCCCACTCATACACTCTCTGGGATAGCGCCCGCAACCTACCGGCCCTAGTCTCCAAAGGACAACCTCTCGCCCACATTTTCCATAACCCGAATTTCCCACCCGGAATGGACATTAAAGCCTTTAAATGGTGGTTGGATAAGGGACTGTACCACATAGGACACTACTTCACGGATAAAGGCCCTCTCACTCTGAATCTCTGTATTAACAACTTGGATCTCCCAGAATCAGAAAAATTCAGATTTGGTCAAATCTCCCATTTCTTACACAAAATTTGGACTGAAAAACCCTTCCCCCCCAAATTCACAAACTATGAGCTGTGGTGTGGTCAAGCCATAGGGCAGAGGGGTAGCATATCGGTAATCTACTCGTCGCTCATCCAACCGACAGGAAAATCCACAAACATGACAGCTTGGGAGGCTGACCTCCAATACGAGTGGGACCTAGAGACCTGGCAACAAGCCAGCTCTAAAGCATATAGGGGTATTCTCAACACTTCATTGATGGAAGCAAACCTAAAGTTTCTTATGAGATGGTACATGACCCCCACCAGACTGGCACCAATATACCCATCAGCAGACTCCTGTTGCTTCAGAGGGTGTCAACACCTAGGCTCCATGGTGCACGTCTGGTGGGAATTCCCTAGAATCAGACCACTATAGTCTAGAATCTTTAATCTTATAAATAAGGTCACAAAGTGTTCAGTCCCCAGATCTGCATCAGTGACACTCTTGAACGCACACATCCCGAACGTTCCCAAGCCTAAGCAAAAGTTAATTCACTTTATACTTCATACTTCTGGGGGCTAAGCTCACCGTTGCTAGGGCATGGAAACATCGGAGGACCTCCTTCATAGCTATAAAACGTAAAATCTCTTGGATAGGGATGAGCCGAACACCCCCCTGTTCGGTTCGCACCAGAACCTGTGAACAGACCTAAAGTTTGTGTGAACTTTAGAACCCTATTGAAGTCTATGGGACTCGAACGTTCAAAATCAAAAGTGCTAATTTTAACGGCTAATATGCAAGTTATTGTCATAAAAAGTGTTTGGGGACCTGGGTCCTGCCCCAGGGGACATGTATCAATGCAACATTTTTAAAAAAAAAACGTCAGTTTTTTCAGGAGCAGTGATTTTAATAATGCTTAAAGTGAAACAATAAAAGTGTAATATTCCTTTAAATTTCGTACCTGGGGGGTGTGTATAGTATGCATGTAAAGGGGCGCATACTGTGCTTAGAACTGTCCCTGCACAAAGTGTCATTTTTGAAGGAAAAAATTTAAAATCACTCGCGGCTATAATGAATTGTCGGCTCCCGTAATACAGAGAACAGTCATTGAAAATCATTGATAAAAGAAAAAAGAAAAGCGTGGGGTTCCCCCCAAATTCAATTACCAGACCCTTCAGGTCTGGTATGGATATTAAGGGAACATTAAAAAAAAAATGATGTGGGGTTCCCCCTAAATATTCATACCAGACCCTTCAGGTCTGGCATGGATTTTAAGGGGAACTCCACGCAACATAAAAAAAATGGCGTAGGGGTCCCCCCTAAAATCCATACCAGACCCTTATCCGAGGCACGCAACCTGGCAGGCCACAGGAAAGTAGGGGGGGAGAGAGAGCACCCCCCCTCCTGAACCGTACCAGGCCACATGCCCTCAACATTGGGAGGATGCTTTGGGGTCTGTGACCCCTCAAAGCACCATGCCCCCATGTTGATGAGGAGAAGGGTCTCTTCCCCACAACCCTGTCCGGTGGTTGTGGGGGTCTGCGGGCGGGGGGCTTATCAGAATCTGGAAGCCCCCTTTAACAAGGGGACCCCTAGATCCCATCCCCCCTGTTTGAAATGATAAGGGGGTACAAAAGTATCCCTACCATTTCACAAAGAAAGTGTAAAAAATAGTTAAACACACAGACACCGTTGGGAAAAGTCCTTTATTAAAAATAAAAAAAAGATTCCAGCGGTGGTAATCCACTCTTGCTATCCAGCGATGGGTGGTCTCTTTTCCTGGGGTCCAGTGATAGCTGATCTCTTCTGACGTCCAGCGCAGCGCATCCTGTCTCCATGGAGACACTGAGGGAATCCCGTCTTAGCAGAGGAGGATCGGGCCACTCATCACCTGACCTCACCCCCTATGACGCAACGCAAGGGGGAAACTAGGCTTCCCCAGTGATGTACGGGTGACCCCGCCCCCCTCTGATGTAACGGAAACCTGCGTTACATCAGAGGGGGGCGGGGTCACCCATACATCCCTGGGGAATCCCAGCTTCCCCCTTGAAACAGGGGGGTGGGATCTGGGGGTCCCCTTGTTAAAGGGGACTTCCAGATTATGATAAGCCTACCGCCCGCAGACCCCAACAACCACCGGCCAGGGTTGTGGGGAAGAGACCCTTCTCCT
This sequence comes from Lithobates sylvaticus, assembly GCA_028564925.1. Lineage (NCBI taxonomy): Eukaryota > Metazoa > Chordata > Amphibia > Anura > Ranidae > Lithobates > Lithobates sylvaticus. The sequence continues at coordinate 185,890,688 of CM053031.1, read as the reverse complement.
CATCAACATGGGGACATGGTGCTTTGAGGGGTCACAGACCCCCAAAGTATCCTCCCAATGTTGAGGGCATGTGGCCTGGTATGGTTCAGGAGGGGGGCGCTCTCTCGTCCCCCCTCTTTTCTTGCGGCCTGCCAGGTTGCGTGCCTCGGATAAGGGTCTGGTATGGATTTTGAGGGGGACCCCCACACCATTTTTTTTATTTGGCGTGGAGTTCCCCTTAAAATCCATGCCAGACCTGAAGGGACTGGTATGTATATTTAGGGGGAACCCCATGTCATTTTTTTTTTATTTGACCTGGAGTTCCCCTTAATATCCATACCAGACCTGAAGGGCCTGGTAATTGAATTTGGGGGGAACCCCACACTTTTTTTTTTTATCAATGATTTTCAATGACTGTTCTCTGTATTACAGGAGCCGACAATTCATTATAGCCGTGAGTGATTTTAAATAGCTGTTTTCCTTCAAAAATTACACTTTGTGCAGGGACAGTTCTAAGCAAGGGAAACATGCACCCCTTTACAGGCATACTATACACACCCCCCAGGTACGAAATTTAAAGGAATATTACACTTTTATTGTTTCACTTTAAGCATTATTAAAATCACTGCTCCTGAAAAAACGGCCGTATTTTTGCATTTATACATGTCCCCTGGGGCAGGACCCAGGTCCCGAAACACTTTTTATGACAACAACTTGCATATAGGCTTTTAAAATTAGCACTTTAGGTTTCTCCCATAGACAAATTGTTCGCTGTTCGGTGAACAGGCGAACAGGCAATGTTCGAGTCGAACATGAGTTCGACTCGAACTCGAAGCTCATCCCTACTCTTGGATAATGACCCATGAGAAACTTGCCAGTATACTGCTAAACACTTCACACAAGTTTGAATCCGTATGGGAACCTTGGGCAGCTTACTGCAGAATTTCCCTCATTACTGGGGTACCCCCAGATCGCTCCAGAATATCCAGCTAAAGTTTGGCACTCACCACCTTCCCTCCCTTCCCTTCCCTTCCCTTCCCTTCTTTCTCTTCTCTACTCTCCAGGTAATATATGGGCTGGAGAGAGCAGAATAATATGGCAAACAGGAAATGCAGAGACATGTCTTAAATGAGGACGTTCAGGGGAGAATCAAAGGGTTCAAGGTTTAAGAGAAACCAGACACCATGTAAGGCTGTCTGAAGAATCAGGCAGGGAGTTGTCCAGCATCTCTGGTGGCACAGCAAGAAAAGTCACAGCCAGTCACCACAGAGATGGCAGGTTCAGACCTGGCTTCTGATGTTGTAAGGGGGAACCACAATGCATTGCTTGGAAAGTGTTGGATACATGCAGCAGCCAGAGTCCAGCAGCACAGCAGATTATTATGATGATACATGCATCTGTAAACTTAAGTATACATGATCTTCTTCCTAATATAATCTTCAATATTATTACTAAACCCAGGGCTCTGCATTCACTATATCCGGTCATACACAGAACATGGAAATGCATTTATTTTAGTAAATAATAACTGCTAAATAGCTTTTCTCATCAGCAGTATATAGCAGTCTTGTGACTTCTATCAGTGTCTCGTAAAAGCTTGTAGGAGGTGTTTTCATTCTCCTCTGACTGCCCTATGAGGCTGCATGCCCCCTGGTTCTGTCTGCAAAGCGCTGATTGGCCCTGTGCTGATCACATGCACCCTCCCAAGAAAATAAAACTTAAGAAATACACACCAAACTGAGCATGTTCAGACTGACTCCAAAGGCTCTGTCTTATCAGGAGATGGATTGGGGACATTGGACGAATAGGAGAAACAGAGAAGACAGATTTTGCCTTTTTACACAATGCACAGGATTAACCCCTTAGGCCCCTTTCACACGGACTTGTCAATTTGACGGACTCCATTTTCTCAACAGGGGTGGGGGTCGATCGGCTGATCCCTGCTTAGCAGCCGGATGACAGCCTGTCCCTGCTCACTGTGCTGAGACTGACCTGTCAGAGTCCCGCTCTTCTCTATGGGGAGATCGGATGAAAACAGACCGCCTGTCCATTTTCATCCAATCCGCCAGACGGATGGAAAATAGTGTAACCATACATCTGGATTTGGTGGACAGGATCAGATCGGATAGCAGCGAGTATCAGTGGACATGTCACTGATGACATCCGCTGCCCCATAAGGGTCAATGGAGCATCTAATCAGGTCCGCCTGAAAAACTGACAGGCGAACCTGATCGAAAAGCCATGTGAAAGAGCCCTTAGGTTCCACAGTGAATATAACAAGAATGCTTTACTGCATATACAGACTGATTTTACTGTTGTAGGTTTAGTAACATTTTAAGGCCCGGTTCACACTGCTGCTTTGCAAATTTGATCCGATTGCGTTACAAATTTGATCCGATTGCGTTGCAAATAATCTTTGCAAATTCTTTTATGTTTTCTAGCGAATTTACTGCAAATATTGCGAATTGGTGGGAGGGGATCACGATTTTATGCCTGGCCAATAGAACCCATTGTTTATGCTGATGTAAAAATTGCTGTATAAACATCCTGTTTTCTTCCTGGTTTTTGTGGAGTGTGTAGAGAGGAGTGTGGAATATTGTGTGTTTCAGCATGTATCACCATTCATTGCCTTTGGTTGTGGCAGCAATAGTAACTGCTACTGCTGCAGGCATAATAAAAAAGAAAAAAGCCAGGTTGAGGAGGAGGGATGATGCTGGCAAGTAGAAGATACTGGGTCCACCCTGTAATTGCAAATAGGGAGGAGAGAGGCCAGTTCAGGATCATCTATAATGATCTACGTGCACATGATGTGAAATTTTTCAACTACACTCGTATGTCAGTGGACAGGTGAGTAATTATGTAAAAGTTCAACTTTTACCACATTACTCCATCCAACCCTACATCCCTCACCCCTCTATCCCCCCACTATCCATAACCCCTCTATCCCTCCCCCCACTATCCCTCACCCCTCTATCCCTCACCCCACTATCCCTCACCCCTCCATCCCTCACCCCTCTATCCCTCACCCAACATAACACCCAGTACATCCCTCTTCTCCACATCCAACCTCCCTCCCTCTCCCCACTTACTTCTCCCCTTATCCTAACTCTCCCCCCTTTCACCCCAATTCCTCATCTGATACCTCTTCCACTATCTACGTAATCTTACTTCTTCAGTTTCAACAAATTGCTTCGACTGATCTACAGCAATTTGGAGCATCAGAACACCAACTTCCGCAAGAGTGTGGAGCCAGCTGAGCGATTGCTAGTCACCTTAAGGTAACATATTTTTTAAATAATATGCTATATTTCAGATTTAGGAAAAAAAGAAAGGATAGATCGCCATGGGACTTTAAAATGAAGTGGGAGAGAGTAGGCACACGTTCACAAAAAGATGTAAAAATGTAAATTTATTAAATACATAATGCTGTATAACCAGTTGGGAACAGCAATAAATGTGCGTTACCCGGCATAGTAGCCAAGTTAACAGCAGTGGTAAAAACAAATATCAATTCACTACATTCCATTAACATCCATAGAGTGATAAAATTCATCATGAATAGCTGAATCAGTTGATATATATATATATATATATACACGTCATATGAGGTAGAAAGTTGTACATACATGAATGAAACAATATATGAACCAAAATACACGTAACAAAAAAACCCAGCAATATAAGCATACATGGAGCATTGGTGATGCCCCAACAGGAAATACCCAGCAGTATGAATATAAAGAGCATCGATGGTGCCCTACGCGTTTCACAAGTCTTTGCTCGCTCTTCAGGGGCGGATGCATATTTTATTCTATCTGGAACAAAAAATATAAAAATAAGAAGGTATATATTAAAAATAATGCAGTGAGGGCAAGGGGAGGGTAATAATTGGAAAGAGAGGTCAACAAAAAGGAGACCTCATACTCACCAAACAACTGGGCTATGTCACTGTCCATTAGTGTCATGATGGCAGCAACAAATGCCCAGCTTGGGAGCTGAGGGGACGCGGCGAATGGATACGGCAGCGGGGAACACCCGATGAAAGGCACTGGCTGGAAGAGGCATTCGGTCAAATGTCTAAGATGTACCAAAGTGTATCTAAAAAAAGAAAATATGTATAGAAAGGCAACAAGCTCAAAAGGGAAGAAAATGGGAACACCTAGAACATAGGTGGTAAAAATGATTAAAGTTGACAAATTGGTGTATAAATGGGTAAAAACTATTGTGTCCCATATCCCTCTATGTGTATGAAAATAACGAATTTAACCGCTTCCCGACCGCCTCCTGCACATATACGTTGGCAGAATGGCACGGCTAGGCAAAACCACGTACAGGTACATGGCCCTTTAATTGCCTAGCCGTGGGTCGCGCGCGCGCCGCCGGCGGCACGCTCGCGACCCGGTCGGGGGCTCCGTGACCACGGCCGCGGGACCAGCGGACCCGATCGCCGCTGGTGTCCCGCGATCGGGTCACAGAGCTGAAGAACGGGGAGAGGTCTGTGTAAAAAAACCTCTTCCCGTGCTTCCTACTCTGCCTGTCATTGATTGGCTGTTCCCTGTCATCGGGAATGTTAAAAAAAACACACGTCACAGCCCATAACCCCTCCCCTCCCCCTAGTGGTTAACTCTTTTACTGCATGTGTCATTGATACAGGAATCAATGCATTTAAATAGCATTGATTGCTGTATAAATGACAATGGTCCCAAAAATGTGTCAAAAATGTCCTATGTGTCCGCCATAATGTCGCAGTCACAATAAAAATCGCTGATCGCCGCTATTACTAGTAAAGAAAAAAATATTAATAAAAATGCTATAAAACTATCCCCTATTTTGTAAACGCTATAACTTTTGCGCAAACCAGTCAATAATCGATAATTGCGATTTTTTTTACCAAAAATATGTGGAAGAATACGTATCGGCCTAAACTGAGGAAAAAAAAAAATTTATATATTTTTTGGGGATATTTATTATAGCAAAAAGCAAAAAATATTGCATTTTTTTCAAAATTGTCGCTCTATTTTTGTTTATAGCGCAAAAAATAAAAAGCAGGGGCGATCAAATACCACCAAACGAAAGCTCTATTTGTGGGAAAAAAAGGACGCCAATTTTGTTTGGTAGCCACATCGCACGACCGCGCAATTGTCAGTTAAAGCGACCCAGTGCCGAATCGCAAAAAGGGGCCTGGTCCTTTGGCTGCCAATTGGTCCGGGGCTGAAGTGGTTAAGCAGTATGCCATAAATGTATCCAATAAAGATGATGAATGGTATGGGCTGGGAGACTGAAAGGGGGGAAGAAATGATGGTGAATTAAATTAGTAGACTCTATTATGTGTGGGGGAATCAAGCCACCCACACAATAAGTATGGATAAACCAAAATGTTACCTAGGTTAATTTAACCACCCCCAAACGTTGATGATAACCTCCCAAACCTGTGACCACTGTGCAGACCAGCAAGCCTTGAATGGGGACCACAGCCATGCCGATCAAGCGGATATACCCACGGCGGCTCCAGACGCCCCTCCCCCAGCGTTTTATAGTTTTTGTTCCAGATAGAATAAAATATGCATCCGCCCCTGAAGAGCGAGCAAAGACTTGTGAAACGCGTAGGGCACCATCGATGCTCTTTATATTCATACTGCTGGGTATTTCCTGTTGGGGCATCACCAATGCTCCATGTATGCTTATATTGCTGGGTTTTTTTGTTACGTGTATTTTGGTTCATATATTGTTTCATTCATGTATGTACAACTTTCTACCTCATATGACGTGTATATATATATATATATATATCAACTGATTCAGCTATTCATGATGAATTTTATCACTCTATGGATGTTAATGGAATGTAGTGAATTGATATTTGTTTTTACCACTGCTGTTAACTTGGCTACTATGCCGGGTAATGCACATTTATTGCTGTTCCCAACTGGTTATACAGCATTATGTATTTAATAAATTGCCATTTTTACATCTTTTTGTGAACGTGTGCCTACTCTCTCCCACCTCATTTTAAAGTCCCAGGGCGATCTATCCTTTCCTTTTTTCGTGTATTTCAGGGAGGGAGGTGGTAGAGTGGTCATCACAGTCCTTATTTCCCCTCATATTTCAGATTTAGTACCCATCCCCATGCAAACAGAAACCATAACCAAGCTAACCCTAACAAAGGAAGGAAAAAGGGAGTAGGATGAAGAGAAAGAGCAGATGGTCATGGTACAGGAAAGGGATTATTTGCACCATAGTAAGCAATACAAGCAATGCAGACGTTGTCTTCCAAAAAAGTATTTATTCTTTTTTTTACAATCAAACCTCGTAAAAATAAAAAGAACCACATAACGAGGAGACAACACTCTCCATCTTCTTTTATCTTTCCCTTTCTCTCACCCTTTGTGCTCTTTCTCCCCCTCATCCTCCCACTCCATCTCTTCCTTCAGTCTAGCTTCCTCTGACCCTCTAACTTCCTCTGACCTTCTAACTTCCTCTGACCTCACTCTCTATCTGTCTCTAACACACATACATGTACATAGTGGAAATTTTAGAATGTCTACAAAAAACTGCACCTAAATTTCCACCTCATTCTCTCTCTCCCTCTCTCTCTCTCTCTCTCTCTCTTATATGTATTCCACTGTAAGATAATCCACATGTACATAAAAAGTTGGTATGGACCAAAAAAGTTTGAATAACAAAAAAATTAGTAACTGAAACTCTACTTCTCCACCTCCATCTCATCTCCCACTCCCACTCTTCTCATCCTCCCTCCCTTGCATGTTATTCTCCCCTCTCACCCTAATCTTTTTTTCTCTCCCTCTCTATTTCCCTATTTGAGCTATCAAAAATATGAACAATTATCAAAATATACTATTCAAATTTAGAAAACATAATGTAAAAAAATAATATGTAGATTAACAACATGAAAGTGGCAGTGCCTTTAACAGGTAGGCATCTATAAATTCAAAAAAGTAGTTGAACTCTGTTCCTCTGGCTTTGATTGTGATGCTGAGGGATATTGCCTTAATGGCACAGATGGGGATATCACTGTATCCGGTGGTCCACTTGGGGGGCCCATATTGTGGATTGGTTGGAGTGTTGCCTTATGAGTGTATGTGAAATCTCCATTAATATCTGTGAAATATTGTAATTATGAATTACGAATTACGAATTATGAATCTTTTTGCTTGCAGCTATGAAAGCTGGGCAAAAGCCTTCCTCCCAAGCTCTTGTTAATTGCAGACATTGCGGGGCCGAGACTTGAAGACACTAACAATGGGGAGCCAATTTCATTGTTTGTCACCTATTCACTATAAACGACCCCATGCCGGGATAGGTAATGAAGTAAGTCCCACCCCGGAATCAATTCTTAACTTCCCAGCTACATTCTCTTGCTCAGAATAATCACTAGGAGTTGCATTAAAGGGGGCTGGCTTAGACTAAGTATAGGGAAAATAACCAATCAGAATTCACGCTAAGCCAGCCAATGAGACATCAGCCTGGTTTTTGATATACTCAGAGGAAAGGGGAGGCAACGTTCTCTTTTCGGGGAACCAGCGAGCAGAATGGAGCTAAGGTAACTGGTAGCTAGCAGGGGAAGCCATGCCCTGCTATTTGTAACTAAACATGAGTGTAGACCACGGTCTGAAGGAATATAATCAAAATTCCTTTATGTATATATTTTTATTCCAACCTAGCATTTTATGCCTTGATGTGCTAGAGATTTGAGTTTTAGCTAGACTTTTAACTACCTGTAATAAATGCTATTATATTTAAAGCTTTTCCTCTTGGTCAATAGAATTCTCATTTAACCCATATCATATTTTGTGATTATTAAATCAGAAATAGAGATTTTAAAGGGTAAGAGTGGCGACCACAAAACCAGTACAGGACTGAAGGTGTTTGAATATAATACCAAAATCGGTGTATTAGAGGTTAAGGCTAGTAGGGTGAACTTAAATTGAGTCAGTTTGTTCAATCTATCTAGGGAAAACTATAGGTAAATTTTAATTTTTTTTTTGGTTTAAAAAAAAAAAAGTGGGTATTAACTCTAAAAAGGAGAGAGGATACACCACATATTTTGTTTTGCATAAATATCCCGTAAATTTTAATGGAACAAGTTTTTTGGATGTACCATTTACAAACCGGTTTAATGTAGTGGGGAGGAAGTAACTTGGCAGGAAAAGTTTTTATTATTTCTTTTTATTATTATGTTTTTTTTTTTAATGCTCGCCAAGCTTAATTGCTCTCTCTAACCATTGTTTGAGAGTGCTGCATGTACATGTGTTTCATTGGAAAGACACCAATGGGGTGGGTTCTTGGTTTAGCTGAAAAGTTTCAACAGATTTTTAATTTAAATGGTCTGTCCACTAAATGCATAATATTTGTGTATAGGACAGGAGAGCAGTTTTGTTTGTTTTAGCGGGGGAATTTTACAAGCAGTAATATTCTCATTCATGAACTCAGGAAGTTCATCCATCTTATGCAGCTACAAGTATTTCTCATGTGAGTGGATATTTTTTTCATTAAAATTGTTTTAAAATTACTTCACATTGGAGCGCTTTTTGTTTATCCCATTCCCCTCTATGCTGACCTGTACTGGGAGTGATTTCTACACTCTGAAAGTGACGTTTGGATAGGATATGGGGACCGGAGTTTGATACAGAAAAGCCTATAGGAATACATAGGAGGCCACATCAGGAGATATACCAGGACCACCACCCATAACTACCTGCTTTACTAGGCCTGTAGTGGCCGCTATTTGAGGTGAGAGGCTGGGGGAAACAGTGGGGTGCACCCCTGAAAACACCACGGAGCACTTTTGCACGAAATCACACTGAACTTTGATGCATATATTTGGTTGGAACTCTTCCTTGGTTTATCTTTTCCAAGAGTTTCCACTTACAAAACGGACTGTGCGTTTTATTCCCAGCCTTGTTGGTGTTCCTGTGCATTTTTTTACTACAAACTGGGACTTGTAGTGCACCACTGTTTATATCCTCTTTTTGTTTTGGATTCATTCTATTATTGGAAAATCCCCTGCAGTGACTTAGTCTATCACCTTGTTAGTCACATTGTTGCATATTTCAGCTGTTTATGCACTTTTATTGATATGTTCTCTCTTGCACTTCACAGACCAGCATTTTGGTCTTTCTTATCACTTTCTTGCACGTTGCACTGTGCACTTTAGTTTTATGTGGTACTTAGTCACAGAAGGCATTTCCTTCCCAGTGATTTTTAGCTTATATCACACCGTTTGGAATTTTTATTGGATATTTTTATTGTCACCAATATTGAAGATTTTATTTCAGCACGTTTTTTATGGTCATCGATTCACCATATTAACACATTATTATTATTCTTTGAGATTTTTATCTCAACACGTTGATTTTAGTCATAATTATTGATCACACCATCGCACTTTAATTTTTTTATTCACATTGTATTTACCATTTTACTGCTATTGAAGAAAATATTTATGAAAATATTTATTTTTATATTTACTCACTGTTTTATGATATATATATTATATGTAAAATTGATGTGACATACTTAAGGTTACCCATCTTTTGGAATTTACACCCTTATTCCCAGAGGTTACATATATAGTGGTTAGCGCCACATACCCCCCAATATACTTACCTATTTACAGTGCGAGATCACTTATATGTTGGCGGCTTTCCTCTTATATTATATTTATTAATTGGTTGAGCGCATTGGTTACCCCATTTTTTCTAATTTTCTCATTGTTGTCAGTTAAAGTACAGGAATGTGGAAGTCTTGTTGCTGAATGCTGAAGCTAATATCTAAGAAAGATTATTAGTATAGGGTAAAATAAGGTGCATTTAGCATACTGTATTATACCTTGACATGTTTTTTTTAAGGATGAAACCTTACCACAAATTTGATAATCTGAGTTTGTGCTAGATTTATTTATTTTTTTTATTTTTTAAATTGAATTGGGCTAACTTTGATGTAAACACGGATGTTTTTACCTTTCTATTGTAAACCAAGAGGGTTATTCACCCGATTTTGATACTTGTGGCCCTACTATTGCTCCTATTGTCCCCTGGGTCTATTGTGTTGTGGGTGTAGGCTCAGACAAGGTAGAATACAGGCTACTGTGAGTAGATTTGGTGTGTCTACAGCAATCTAAAAGATTGTTTTATTGAAAGCTGAATATATATATATATATATATATATATATATATATACATATTTTATTTATTTATTTTTTCCTTTCCACTCCTCTTTACTGTATTTTCAGGATCTTATTCGATTTTAATGTTCGTTTTCCCAACTTCTTTACAGTAATCTAAAAAGGACTGTATAGTACAGGGCAACATTTAACTTAAACTAGCTTACAAATTGTGCATATTATTTGTTGGTAATGGCAGCCATGTCCCGTCTAGAAAAGTCTGTAGCAACGTATACTCTTAAACAGAACAATATCACAGTTGCTACAAACAATTTCAATTCTTAAATGCTAAATGCTACGGCATCTACTTGTGCCTATGAAATTGGGGACAATAACGTATATAAAAAGTATGGGGGAAAGGAGGATATGGATCCTAATTCTACTTTTCCAATGGCAATGGGAGAAATTGCAGAGCCACAAGAAAATCGAGAATGCACCATGGTCACAGACAAGGGGGACCAGATATCCACAAATAAGGAGCAAGACAAGTTCCCCAACATTGTCAAAATTAAAAATAATGCACACATAGGTGTGAGAAGTCTTAGTGACCAGAATAAGGCATCTTCTAGCACAGGGCAGCGTGGGCAATCTACACATACCATAGATTGTAATGCAACCATTTTCCGTATTTCTAGAGACAACAGTGTGGGCGGCACAGTGGTGTAGTGGTTAGCACTCTCACCTAGCAGTAAGAAGGGTCACTGGTTCGAATCCCAACCACGAAACTTCCTGCCTGGAGTTTGCATGTTCTCCCTGTGCCTGTGTGGGTTTCCTCCGGGTACTCCGGTTTCCTCCCACAATCCAAAGACATGCAGGTAGGTTAATTGGCTTCTGTCCAAAAATTGGCCCTAGTATATGAATGGGGACCTTGGATTGTGGGCTCCTTGAGGGTAGGGACTGATGTGAGTGTGCAATGTACAGGGATGGGGACAATTGTAGACACTCGCTCAGGTTGAACTGGATGGACTGATGTCTTTATTCAACCTTATAAACTATGAAACTATGAAACAGGAAATTATCTCTGTCTGAAATAGGTGTTAATTTTAGCAACGCATTGAAAAGTCAGAGCTCTTGTGTAAATAGCCCTAGATCTCTTAGGAAGACAGGAAATGTGGTCAATCAGATTGTAGCCATTGAAGAATCTCAGCCTAAAACCACACCAGTTGTTAAGGGATGCTTTATTACTTTACAAAAGATAAAGTGCTATACATTCCTTTAAAAGAAATTAGGTTTAAAGGTCTATGGCATTCTAGTTTAACTAGGTCAATGTGGGAATGTCATTGACCATTTACCAAGGTACACGTAACAAGGATGTATTGTTTGCTTTAAAATAGGTTAGAAAAATTGGGGAAAATATTAGCAACTGTTTTCTATAAAGTTATTTGTTTTCAGGTTAAGTGAATTCCAGAAATTATATGCGCATATAAAGTAGCTGTACATATGCGAAATACGCGCCTAACACAAGGTAAGGTATAAAGGCCCATTGTTTTTTTTCCTCTCTCTCTTCTTTCCTTTGTATTCTCCCAAAGGCCAGAAACGTTTGCAATTACCAAAGCCTTATCCAGAATGTATGGGATGCATTTGAAATGAATGTGTACTTGTGAGTGATGGAATGCATGGGTAGGAACTGTCCATGTGTAAACCAAGATTTGTTTTGTGATAGGGGGTGTACTCAACATTGTTTTATGGCCATCAATAAGTGTGATCACACTAATGCGCATGCGTTGTACTGTTTATGATTATTTTATTAATATTTGTTTCCCATTTATAATGAGCTCAATACTGGTACCAGTTTAACCACTTCAGCCCCGGACTAATTGTCAGCTTAAGGACCAGAGGTCTTTTTTCAATTTCGCACTGCACTGCTTTAACTGGTAATTGCGCGGTCATGCAATGTATTTGATTGCCTCTGCGATTTTTTTTTTTTTGCGATATAAATGGAAAAAGACCGAAAATTTTGAATAAAAAAGATATTTTCTACTTTTTGTTATAAGAAAAATCGAATAAACTCAATTTTAGTCAAAGATTTGGGCCAAAATGTATTCAGCCACATGTCTTTAGTAAAAAAATTCCAATAAGCATATATTTATTGGTTTGTGCAAAAGTTATAGCGTCTACAAACTAGAGTGAATTTTCTGGAATTTACACCGCTTTTAATTTATGACTGCCTATCTCATTTCTTGAGGTGCTAAAATGGCAGGGAAGTACAAAACCCCCCCAAATGACCCCATTTTGGAAAGTAGACACCCCTAGCTATTTGCTGAGAGGCATGTTGAGCCCATTAAATATTTTTTTTTTTAGTCCCAAGTGATTGAATATATTGCTCACACATGCCATGGTTATACGTGGAATTGCACCCCAAAATACATTTTGCTGCTTCTCCTGAGTATGGGGATACACATGTGTGGGACTTTTTGGGAGCCTAGCCGCGTACGGGGCCCCAAAATACAAGCACCACCTTCATGATTTCTAAGGGTGCAAATTTTTGATTTCACTCCTCACTACCTATCACAGTTTCGAAGGCCATAAAATGCCAAAATAGCACAAACCCCCCCCCCCCCCAAAATAACCCCATTTTGGAAAGTAGACACCCCAAGCTATTTGCTGAGAGGCCTGGTGAGCCCATTGAATATTTTTTTTTTAGTCCCAAGTGATTGAATAAAGACAAAAAAAAAAAAAGAAATTTTCAAAAAGTTGTCACTAAATGATATATTGCTCACACATGCCATGGTTATATGTGGAATTGCACCCCAAAATACATTTAGCTGCTTCTCCTGAGTATGGGAATACCACATGTGTGGGACTTTTTGGGAGCCTAGCCGCGTACGAGGCCCCGAAAACCAAGCACCGCCTTCAGGATTTCTAAGGGTGCAAATTTTTGATTTCACTCCTCACTACCTATCACAGTTTCGAAGGCCATAAAATGCCAAAATAGCACAAACCCCCCTCCCAAATGACCCTATTTTGGAAAGTAGACACCCCAAGCTATTTGTTGAGAGGCATGGTGAGTATTTTACAGCTCTCATTTGTTTTTGAAAATGAAGAAAGTAAACAAAAAAAATATATTTTTTCTTTTTTTAAATTTTCAAAACTTTGTGACAAAAAGCGAGATCTGCAAAATACTCACCATACCTCTCAGCAAATAGCTTGGGGTGTCTACTTTCCAAAATGGGGTCATTTTGGGGGGGGTTTATGCCATCTGGGCATTCCATGGCCTCCAAAACTGTGATTGGCAGTGAGGAGTGAAATAAAAAAATTACACCCTTATGCGGCGTGCACACGAAGGGACAATCCCGCGGGATTATCCTCTGGACTCAAGTCCAGCGGACAATCCCCTCGTGTTTGGGCGTCGGCAGACTTTTTTTCCCCAAAGTCCGGCGGACCAAAGTTTTAAGTTTGGTTTTAAAATTATCCGCTGGACTTGACAGTCCGGCGGACAATCCCGCCGTTAGTAGGCTAGTCCGCCGGACTTTTGAAATGATCGGACTTGCCGCTCATCGGCAAGTCCGTTCATTTAGCACGTGACTTCAGGTATACGTAGTTAGCGTAGGCAGTAAATGCCGGCGCGCTAGCTCCGTCACCTGGCATGGATTTAAAGGGACTCCCCACGCCGAAAAAACGGCGTGGGGGTCCCCCCAAATCCATCTCAGACCCTTATCCGAGCACGCAGCCTGGCCGGCCAGGAAAGGGGTGGGGACGAACGAGCGCCCCCCCTCCTGAGCCGTACCAGGCCGCGTGCCCTCAACATGGGGGGTGCCCTGGGGAAAGGGGGGCCGTGCGGCCCCCCCACCCCAAAGCACCTTGTCCCCATGTTGATGAGAACAAGGGCCTCTTCCCGACAACCCTGGCCGTTGGTTGTCGGGGTCTGCGGGCGGGGGCTTATCGGAATCTGGGAGCCCCCTTTTATAAGGGGGCCCTCAGATCCCGGCCCCCCACCCTATGTGGTCGTCGTTTTCCGCGCCGCCGGCGCCTTCTTCTTCTTCTTCTTCTTCTTCCGATGTTAACCCGTCGCTCTCTCTGGCCGGAATGGCAGAGCCGCGCTGTGCTGGGACTTATATAGGGACATGGGGACAGGGTCACATGCTCATGTCACATGGTGACCCCGCCCCCTGTGATGTCACAGTCCCAGCATCCTCCGGGACAACATAAATGCACAACATTTAGAAGCTTATGTCACACATCACCCACTCTTCTAACCACTTGAAGACAAAGCCCTTTCTGACACTTTTTGTTTACATGAAAAAATATTTTTTTTTTGCAAGAAAATTACGTTGAACCCCCAAACACTATATATATTGTTAAAGCAAAGGCCCTACAGATTAAAATGGTGGGTGTTGCATTTTTTTTCCACACAGTATTTGAGCAGCGATTTTTCAAACACATTTTTTGTGGAAAAAATACACTTTTTTTATTTTAATGCACTAAAACACACTATATTGCTAAAATTTTTGATGAAATAAAAAATATGATCTTAGGCCAAGTACATGGATACCAAACACGACATGCTTTAAAATTGCACACAAACACACAGTGGCGACAAACTACATACATTTTTAAAAGCCTTTAAAAGCCTTTACAGGTTACCACAGAGGAGGTCTACTGCTAAAATAACTGCCCTCGATCTGACCTTCGCGGTGATACCTCACATGCATGGTGCAATTGCTGTTTACATATTATGCCAGACCAACGCTTGTGTTCGCCTTTGCGCAAGAGAGGGGGGGGCCGGGGTGCTTTTTTTTTTTTTTTTAGTTTTTTTTTTTAATTTATTTAGCTTTTTTATTTTATTTTTAAACTGTTCCTTCCATTTTTTTTCTTTATTATCATTTTTATTGTTATCTCAGGGGATGTAAATATCCCCTATGATAGCAATAGGCAGTGACAGATACTCTTTTTTTGAAAAAATTGGGGTCTATTAGACCCTAGATCTTTCCTCTGCCCTCAAAGCATCTGACCACACCAAGATCAGTGTGATAACATGCTTTCCCAATTTCCCAATGGCGCAGTTTATATCCGGGAGGTGGGACATTCCCTCCCACTGCTTGTAAAAGCAGTCTAGAGGCTAATTACCTGCTAGAATTGCTTTTACATGAAAGCCGATCACTGGCTGAAAAGAATGATACCAAGATGATACCTAAACCTGCAGGCATCATTCTGGTAAAATCATTCAAAGTCCAGCAACATACTGGACATATATTGTAATCTTTTTTTTTCATGCAGCCTCTTGGCTGAACGAAAAAAAGAGATTGATTGGTGGGTATGCCCACCATTAGAATACCTCCCTTCATCCACCCACTTCTAATGATGGGCATACATGCACCATTTATATATGCCGAAGCATGGGGGCATCCTCCCGCAAAAGCTATGCCATGTACACACGGTCTGACTTTTCCGCGGGGCAAGCCTCCGTCGGAATTTTGACCCTATGTACGTGGCATTAGGAGCCAATCGCTCCTCCGCCCCTGCTGCCCCCATGCTTCGGCATATATGCTCTTTTTTTTTAACTGTGGTGGTGAAATCACCTCCTACAGCATTGGAGTCGCGGCTTTATGTATCGTGGGAACAAACGCTGTTGCTGTCAAGATAAATAAATCCGCGCTGCAACTGAATGGCGCACCTGAAAACAAAAAAATGGTTAACAATAAAACACAGTAAACAAAATTACATACCTGAAAAGCAAGCATGATAAAACATAATAAAACATTGCAGAATAGAATGGAGTAAAAAAAAGAGCAACAATAGAGAGAGAATAGAGAGAGAGAGAGAGAGAGAGAGAGAGAGAACAATAAAATGACAACTATTTTTTTTTTTTTATTTTATATATTTTTTTGAGATTCACAGGTAAAAAAGCTCCTGACTGTTAGTGACTGAATCAAAACGCTACCACAAAAAAAATGTTAGCGATCGCAGGGATCAGGCCTGACTCTGCGAACGCTGCAGTTATGTGTGCTTAGTGTTTTGTAAGTGACAGTGATCGATCGATACTGCACTTGGGTGGGCTGGGCTGGGCTGGGCGGAGGGGGAAAACGCAGGTGCTAGCAGGTATCTGGGCTGATCCCGCTAACGATGCGTTTTTTGGAACCCTAAACTGCTGGGACGCTAGTATAGATCTGATCAGATCAGATAATGATCTGTTCAGATACTGTACCACTAAGGGAGGTGTATGCTTTGCGCGTGGGTGTTTGCGGTACTGGCACTAACCTGGGGCGACGCAGACCTTATTTGACCCTAAAACCTAATTGATATCACCCGCCGGGCGATCAGGGGGTTAAACCGTTATTGGGTAATAAATGGCGGGTGCCCTGACAGTATAAAAAACAAACTAACTAACCAGCGTCACCCGTAACAGTGATACGATGATCACTGGTAAAAGGGTTAACTAGGGGCAATCAGGGGGTTAAAACCTTTATTAGGTAATATATGGGGGTACCTGACGCTATATAAAAACCTGACAGGGAACCTAAATAACTAACTGGCTAACCAGCGTCACCAGTGACACTTATACGGTGATCAATGGTGAAAGAGTTAACTCTAGGGGCAATCAGGGGGTTAAAACCTTTATTTAGGTTGTAATATGGGGGTACCTGACCTATAAACCTATTTATGAACCTATATAAACCTGGCGGTTAACCTAAAAAAAAACTGGCTACCTAGGGGCACCAGTGACACTAATGCAGCGATCAGAAAAAGGATCACTTAGTGACACTGGCAAAAGGGGGTGAAAGGGTTACCTGGTGGGCAATCAAGGGGTTAAACCTTTATTAGGGGGGGTAGGGGGCTACCTTAGACCTAAAGGGGCCTAAAAGTAACTGCCCTGACAGTTATTACAGTTACACTGACACTAAATGCAGTGATCAGTAAATAAATGATCACTGCAATCAGTGACACTGTGACTGGGGGGGCAGGGGGTGATCTGGGGGTGACAGGGGGGGTGAAATGTGTGCCTATGTGTCCTGGTGTCAGTGTACTGTTGGTGCACTAACCTGGATGTCTTCTCTCCTCGGCGTCCCGGTCAGAAAGACCAACACGCCGAGCGTGACATCACTTCCGCCTGCCTGTATTTACAATACACAGGCAGGGGAAGCTTTTCATTCGCCAGGAGCGATCACGAGGGGGTGGCCAGAAACCACTGGCCGTCCCCTCATCTCGGATCGCTCCTGAAGCGATGCCGACCGTCCCCGCCAGCGGGGGGGTCCAATCGGACCCCCCACCCGCCGGAAGAATGTCACGTACAGGTACGGGATTTTGCCTGTACGTGCCATTCTGCTGACGTATATCTACATGGGGCGGTCGGCAAGTGGTTAAATTTATAACTTTTTTTTACAAGTTTAAATGTATTCGCGAATAAATAACCTGTGCACAGATATGAGATTTTTTTTTTTCCCTTCCTTCGTTTTTTTTTTATTTCCTTTCCGGTGGCTTAGAGTGAAGGTTCATTCACTCTGACACTTGGAAACTACATGATACATTACTTTGCACATTGTGGCATCTTATGCATTCAGTAGGTCTACATGTTGTATTCTTAGAATGTAAGTATTTACAAACCCTACAGATTTTTCCTATAATTTTTGTCTGTCAGAATATAGATATGGGGGTGGGTCCTGTACATTTTTGACTGTACTTACGGTTGATGGACTCATTACCTCTGCTGTAAGTCGGTTCCAAGCATCCACTACTAGTTAGACCAGTATGAACCTCTCAGAGAGGTACAGTAAGATGTTATTAATGATTTTTAAGTTTTGTATTATAGGATAAATGCACAAACAAGGACGGATGATTGGACCCAGACTGGGCAAAATACGGTGAACCTGAAGGACCTAGAACATTATTTTTTTTTCTATGTTCTAAGGAAGAAGCCTTGAATGGAATTAACTACAGTCAGGCCTAGCTAAATTCTAAACACTGGTTTGGGGAGGTCTGTTTCAATAAACAGAGGTCCTACCCTCTCTAAAACAACTTTTTGTGGCCTTTTTGACTTGCAAATGGGTTTGCACTGAGAGTCAATTAATATGTTAATCACCACCGGGAGAGGGTGTTGCCTTTTGTATAGCTGCAATGCTAAAGGCAGTTTTTCAAATTTTTTTTTTGGTTTAACAAAATACAGATTCAAGGCTCTTTAACAAAGTTAAAGTTTGGGCCAGCATTTAATCTGTATGGTTTTATTATTTTTTTTATTTTTATTTTAATTTAAATTTTAAATTTTTATTTTTTTAATCTATTTTTTTTTTATTTTCTTCTTTTTTTTCTCTTAAGGGAAAGGATTTTAATTTTTTTTGTTTTTCTTTCTTTCCTATATCACCTTATTTTTATTTTTTTGGTGATTCTTCAGTTTTGCGTGACTATGGTCAAATAAAAAAAAAAAAAAAGAGGGGAGTATAGGGGAACACTACATGGACAACATTTAAAGCGATTAGAAATGTTGATATAGAATATTAAAGCTTCCCTGTAGCATTTTGGGGATCGGCCAAGTTCCAACAGGTTTTAGTTTTCGCTTATGACATGGGATAGTCGTTCTATATGAATTTAGGTCATTGTAGCTATTTATCGGGACACTAGTAATATTAGGGTTTAACAACAGTCATGTGACTATTTTCTGTGTAAATGTGACATACAATCCTCTACAGTTCTAATATTGGGCAGTCATCAGATGTGGTCATTGATGTTGGTCAGGTTTTCCTTTTGGTGCCATAAAAAGTTCAAAGAGCATTGCATGAATATCATATAGATATTCTGGGACTGGTGAGACTCATATAGATTGGCAAATAGCAGGGAGTATAGTACAATTGTACTTACAAGTATTTTAGCTTGATTGTTCCTGAAGCCACTAGTGACTGGTGACATCACACTTATCCATATTCTGAAATCAAGTTATTTTTGTCTGCGTAGACGACACTGCCGAATCTGCACATAGAACTCTCAAAGTGGTGACCTCTTCTGTAGCCTGCTAAAGGCAGGATGGTACAGTAGCTACCCATGGTAAGCCAAAGACGGAGCTATATGCCCAAATGTTTGGCACCAGCACTGAACATAGCTGCAGTAAAAGGAGCTAGTGGTGAGTTGCGATGGCAACAAGATCCCCCTGGACATTTAAAGTGTCACACACACACACACACACACACAGTGGTATTCAGCAGAAGGTGGAGCAGAGTTACTTGCAGGCATATGACAATGGAGGAAGAAAGATGAGGGGGTGAAATCAGAAACCTGGCGGAAGAATGTAAACTTTCAAATTGATATACATGTCACTGGGAAAAGGGTCTCACTTTATGTTGCAGTATATCTATGGCAATTAAAAGGTCCTTACTGCTCAGACTTACCAGACAAGCATTCATTTGAATACATATGTCCCACATGTACGTGTGTATCTCTTTCTCTACCTCTGTCCACATTAATAAAGTATAATCTTAGAAAGCCCGGATAGCTGTTCCAAAGGCCATTACTCTATGCTGTATCCAACGGGAATCACCATGGAAGGCTGTCCTAGAAGCAAGGGCAACATGACCAGATTGACATTATGGACTTTCGCACTATTATTATTGGACAGTTGAGAACAAGGATCCTCATGTTTTTTTTTTTTTTTCTACCCATTCGTTTTTTTTTTTGGGTTGTGTTTTTTTTATTTTTTTATTTATCATATGATTTTTCTTTTATTATTATGGGTTTATTACATCCAGAACAAGCGATGACTACCGATACTGGGATCCAGAAATGTGAACTGTAGAGATGGAGAGTTTAAAAGTTTTTTTTTTTTCTTCTCAAAGAAGTTTTATTTCATTTCAGAGGGCAAAGCCGAAAGTTCCAAATAGTAAAGAAGATTGCACATAAACCATTATTCTATGTGTGGCCGAGTCTCATATACTCAACTGGCCACAAGGGGCCATCTGTTGCCTTATGAGTGTATGTGAAATCTCCATTAATATCTGTGAAATATTGTAATTATGAATTACGAATTATGAATTATGAATCTTTTTGCTTGCAGCTATGAAAGCTGGGCAAAAGCCTTCCTCCCAAGCTCTTTAATTGCAGACATTGCGGGACCGAGACTTGAAGACACTAACAATAGGGAGCCAATTTCATTGTTTGTCACCTATTCACTATAAACGACCCCATGCCAGGATAGGTAATGAAGTAAGTCCCACCCCGGAATCAATTCTTAACTTCCCAGCTACATTCTCTTGCTCAGAATAATCACTAGGAGTTGCATTAAAGGGGGCTGGCTTAGACTAAGTATAGGGAAAATAACCAATCAGAATTCACGCTAAGCCAGCCAATGAGACATCAGCCTGGTTTTTGATATACTCAGAGGAAAGGGGAGGCAATGTTCTCTTTTCGGGGAACCAGCGAGCAGAATGGAGCTAAGGTAACTGGTAGCTAGCAGGGGAAGCCATGCACTGCTATTTGTAACTAAACATGCGTGTAGACCACGGTCTGAAGGAATATAATCTAAATTCCTTTATGTATATATTTTTATTCCAACCTAGCATTTTATGCCTTGATGTGCTAGAGATTTGTGTATTAGCTAGACTTTTAACTACCTGTAATAAATGCTATTATATTTAAAGCTTTTCCTCCTGGTCAATAGAACTCTCATTTAACCCATATCATATTTTGTGATTAATAAATCAGAAATAGAGATTTTAAAGGGTAAGAGGAGGTATGATTGAGGTAACTTCAAGTGATTGATTTCTATATGGATATTGACATTGATTTATTGGTTTGTGCTGTTCCATAGATCTTGATGCAAGTGGATATTGCTTTGGCATGGATGGTATTTTCCCGTAGAGCTGTGGTGGTCAGTTTTGTTGTGGGAAATGGTAAGAAATTGAGTCGAGTGGTCTCATATCCATTGTTCTTGTCACATCCGGGGCTCTAGTTGGTGGGGATATTACTGAGGCAATTGGTGAAGGAATGGGATATGGGATTCGTGAACTTGGGGTCTCATACATATTAGAGTGGTCAGCAAAACTAGAAGGATAAGGGTTTGGTGCAGGGTTTGAGGCAGAAATAATGGGAGTAATAAGTTGAGTACTAGTACTCTCGTGCCTTGGCACTGAAACATGGAGTGGCATACTGAAGGAATGTATGCAATGTTGCACTGCAATCCTCATGTCAAAGTAAAGCTCTGACAAGACCTCTTTGAGAAGAGGCACCAAACTAATGGCAAACATAGTATGAGGGCATCGATTTGTTCAGTGATCTCTGACACTATGTAGAGTAATTTATTTGTCTGGTCTTCAACCTGTTCTGCTGCCCTGCTGCTTCGCTTCCTGCGTGAGGTAGATGGTTGACTTTGCCTTCTGCTGGAAGGTCTAGAAATGTCAGTATCCTCATTATCTTGCTCCTGAGTAGATGACTCATTCAAGGCCTGTACCTCAATCGCCTCACCCTGTACCTCCATTGTTGAATCCTCTCGATTTGTGCAAGCAAATTATACTTGTCAACGGCAACAGTAGCAGCATGCTCCTCCTCCTCCCAACTTGCTTCTGTGCTAGAATACAAAAATTTGAAATTTTAAACTCTGTTATGAAATACAAATTTTGAAGATGATATGGTGAGAAGTGAAGGTTAGGGGGAGGACAGGTTAATTAGAGAGCGAGAGATAGTAGAGCGAACTATTCTTGTAAGATAACTTACTTCCTTAATTCGAGAACTTGCTTGAGAAAATCCATGTAACTGGCAAAGGCATAGGGATGTTTTGGGGAGGGCACTAGACCCACTTCTTACTTCACGCTCCAGTCTCTGGTGTCTTTGAAGTGTGTCCTTGAGGCTCCACCACCTAGTACATATGAGTTCTTCTGTAATAAAATAAAACATAAATAATACATTTTATATTTTTCTTCCAGGTACATAGCAACTGGAAATGCATGTGCCAGTTTTAATAAAATTGTTATTGTTCAACAGTGCTTCCATGTATTTTTTGTGCTTTCTGTGTCAACATACTGAGCAGGCATTATCATTCCATAACATTACATTGGTGGTGGTCAGTGGGATTAGTGGCATGTGGGATGCCTTGTGGGATGCATGCCCTTACATTGGTGATCAATGGGAAGAATGCTCCTTGCATTGGTGGTCAGTAGGATTGGTGGTTAATGGGAAGAATGCGCCTTGTGGGATGCATGACCTTACATTGGTGGTCAGTGGGATTGGTGGTCAGGGGGATGAATAGATAGAAATATACTTACGTTTATTATTTGCAAACTTGAGATGTGAAGGCTTTCCAGTCTGCATACAAACTTTTACAACTCTCATCCCAGCCTCTGCTCTTCCGGGCGTTATTTTTATATTCAGGTATATGGCTGTTCCATATATATATATATATATATATATATATATATATATATATATATATATATATATTTCAGCCTCCAAGCTGCTAAGTGTAGAACTCCTGGGTCGGGATGTACCACCTGGCCTTGTTGTAGTAGGTTCGGTATGTTCGGAAGGGGTATTGGAGGTTCCACCGCTAAAGACTGAAGCAATGGGAACCACGGTCTGCGTGACTACATTGGAATTATTGCTATCACCATCCCTGAGTATGTCTTTATTCTGTTGAGTAGCCTGAAGATTAGTGCAATCAGAGGGAACACATAAGCTAGTCTGCAAACCCATCTGGTATTGAGAGCATCTGTTGCTTCCGCTTCTTTAAACCTTGCCCTGGACAGAAACCGCCTGCACTTTGTGTTGGCTGTGGTTGCCATTAGATCCATGTCTGGGTAGCCCCAGTAACTGCATATCCAATGAAAGACTGATTGGTTCAGAGACCATTCATTGGGGTCTAGGGTTCTCCTGCTCAAGGTGTCCGCGATGAAGTTTTGCGGGGCTGGGATATAGACCACTGAAAGATGGGCTAGATGTTGTTGTGCCCACTCCATTATTGGTGATACTTCGGCGAGTAGCGACCGACTTCGCGTCCCGCCCTGTCTTCTCACATATGTGACAGCTGTCCTGTTGTCCATCTGGACGACCACGCTTGTTCCCTGAACCTGTGTGTGAAATGCCTTCAATGCACAGAGGGCTGCCCTCAACTCTATCACATTGGAGACCTCTCTCTATCTGTGTCTCCACCTGCCTTGGGCTAAGAACCCATTGTAGTGTGCACCCCACCCTGATGCTGAGGCATCTGATGTTATCACTTGCGGGGGGTCTGGTACTAGTTGATGGTGCTTGTGAAGATTTGCCGGATCTCTCCACCATTCTAGGGACTTTCTCATCTTCGAGGTTAGTCGAATTCTTTGTTGGACTGATTGTTTTCGCCATTGATCTAGGAAACCTTTCTGGAATATCCTCATCCTCCAATGAGCCCACCTCACCATTGGGATTGTCGCCGCTAATGTTCCCAGGAGACTGAGGCAATGTGATGCTGATAGATAGGTCATCTTTCGTTCTATGGTGTTTCTGTGGCTGTGGAGGACTTCACCCAAAAAAATAGTCTTTGTGACGGTTCCAATTGGCTCTTCCACCAATTGATAATCCGATGACGATGGTTTAACAGTATCTGCGGGCTCTCTGCCGTCAACAGGATATCGTCTAAGTAGTGCAAGGCTTGTAGGCCTTGTCTGCGTAAAATAGCTATTATTGGTAGTAGAACTTTCGAGAAAGTTCTGGGCGAGGTTGACAGGCCAAACGGTAGGCAGACAAATTGGTAATGCTGATTTGACACTGCGAACCACAGATACTTGTGGAACTTTGGATGCACCGGAACATTAGACATGTGCACACTATTTTGTTTATTTTGTTTTCGTCCGAAAAATAAATTTATTTAGTTACTCCCGAAATGCGTTTTTATTTATTTTGTTTCATTAAAAAATGCATTAGTCCGAAAATTATAAATAATTAAAGTCAAATCTGTCATTGAAGGCTTATGGTGTCTGTCGAATGTTCTAAGAAGACCGAGCAGCTAAACTGTACGATGCCGCAATCATACATTTCCGGTCGAATGTTCTGCCTACAAGCTATAGTAGAATTCTAAAGTTGTATGACATTAAAATTCTTCTATAGCCTATGGGCAGAGCATTTGACCATAAATGTCCGCTCGCGCCGACTGCTTCGTCTTATCTTTATGTTAAATCTTTTCTCTCTATGTCGAATAATCTTGGACTAATAGAGTTATGGCACGTACACACAATCGGACTTTCCGGCGGGATTGTCCACTGGACTAGAGTCCGCCGGACAATCCGACCGTGTGTGGGGCTCCGGCGGACATTTTGTTACCAAAAGACTGGCGGACTTAGTTTTAAGTTTTGGCTTAAAATTGTCCGCCGGACTCGGGACTTCCCGACAACCCTGGCCGTTGGTTGTCGGGGTCTGCGGGCGGGGGGCATATCGGAATCCGGGAGCCCCCTTTAATAAGGGGGCCCCCAGATACCAGCCCCGAACCCTATGTGAATGAGTATGGGATACGATGTACCCCCTACCCATTCACCTAATGGTTAAAAAGTGTAAATAAAAAGACAACACAATTTTTAAAAATACTTTATTGCACAGCTCTGGGGGTCTTCTTCCACCTTGGGGGGTCTTCTCGCCGGACTCCTCCACTATCTTCTGCTAGCTCTTTTACTAGCGGAGGAGCCCGGCTTTCTTCTTCGTCGCCGCCGTCTGGGGGTCTTGTTCCGACTTCGGGGGTCTTGTCCCGCTCTTCTGTTCTTCTTGCTGGGCCTCCGCTTTCTTCTTCCAGCTCTTTTACTAGCGGTGGCCCGGGGGATGCTGGGACTGTGACATCATATGGGGGTGGGGTCACCATGTGACATGAGCTGGTGACCCGCCCCTTGTCCCTATATAACTGGCAGCGCAACACGTCTGAGCCATTAGAAGAGGAGACAGCGACGAGTCAACATCGGAAGAAGAAAGAAGAACAAGAAGCCGAAGAAGCAGAAGGCGACAGTGACGGCGACAGAAGCCCGGGCCACCGCTAGTAAAAGAGCTGGAAGAAGAAAGCGGAGACCTGGCAAGAAGAACAGAAGAGCGGGACAAGACCCCCGAAGTCGGAACAAGACCCCCAGATGGCGGCGACGAAGAAGAAGAAAGCCGGGCTCCTCCGCTAGTAAAAGAGCTGGCAGAAGATAGCGAAGGAGTCCGGCGAGAAGACCCCCCAAGATGGAAGAAGACCCCCGGAGCTGTGCAATAAAGTATTTAAAAAAATTGTGTTGGCTTTTTATTTACACTTTTTTCCCTTAGGTGAATGGGTAGGGTTACATTGTACCCCATACTCATTCACATAGGGTAAGGGACCGGTATTTGGGGGCCCCCTTATTAAAGGGGGCTCCCAGATTCCGATAAGCCCCCCGCCCACAGCCCCCGACAACCAATGGCCAGGGTTGTCGGGAAGAGTCCTTTGTCCTCATCAGCATGGGGACAAGGTGCTTTGGGGTGGGGGGGCCGCAGGGCCCCCCCTTTTCCTAAAGGCACCCCCCATGTTGAGGGCACGCAGCCTGGTACAGGTCAGGAGGGGGGCGCTCGCTCGTCCCCACCCCTTTCCTGACCGGCCGGGCTGCGTGCTCGGATAAGGATCTGATATGGATTCGGGGGGAACCCCCACGCCATTTTTTCGGCGTAGGGATTCCCCTTTAAATCCATACCAGGTGACGGGGCTAGCGAGGTGTCAATGTCGCCGATCGAGGCGGCGGCATTGGCTTCCTTCGCTAGTCTCGTCTACCTGGAGTCACGTTCTAAATGAACAGACTTTTCTCCGTGTGGGGCAAGTTCATTTCAAAAGTCCCGCGGACTTCGGTCAAAACTCCGGCGGATTGTCCGCCGGAAAAGTCCGGGCGTGTGTGGGGGCAAGTCCACACGTTCGGAAAGTCCGGCGGACCTCCGCTGGAAAGTCCGCCGGACAATCCGGCCGAAAAGTCCAATCGTGTGTACGTGGCTTTAGGTTTGGCATATTCAACCTTTTTTGCTATTGTCTCTATAATGTCAAATCTTTTTTTCTCTATGTCGAATCTTTTCTCTCTATGTCAAATCTTTTTTCTCTATGTCGAATCTTTTCTCTCTATGTCGAATCTTTTCTCTCTATGTCGAATCTTTTTTCTCTATGTCGAATCTTTTCTCTCTATGTCGAATCTTTTTTCTCTATGTCGAATCTTTTCTCTCTATGTCGAATCTTTTCTCTCTATGTAGAATAATCTTGAACTAATAGAGCTAAGGTTAGGCACATTCGAAAACAGGTTCGATGGACATAGATCACTATTGTCAGCATCATGTCGAATCTCCTATCTATATCGAACTGTTGTCACAACGAAAATGAAAATAAAGCATTTGTTTATGTTGGATCTTTCGGTTTTCGGATTCTGCACGTTCGTTATCGTTTGTTAAAACGATAACGAAAATACCCGAAATTCGGTCTACGGAACATGCACGTATGCATTTTTTAGGTCGAGGGACAACATCCAGTTGCCCTTTGAGAAGGCCTGCGTTACGGACTGCAATGACTCCATTTTGAAGCTCTGGATCGAGATCAACTTGTTCAGGTCCCTTAGCTCCAAGACAGGCCTTAAATCGCCTGTCTTTTTCTGCACTAAGAAAAGTGGTGAATAGAAACCTTGCATTTGCTCCTGTATTGGTACAGGTTCTATTGCGCCTTCTTTAGTAGCGTTTGGATATATTCGAATATTATCTGCGCTGTCTGTTGATTGTGTGGTAATCGTGTGGGAGAGAAGTGGGGGGTTTTGGGTAGGGATAGGAATTTCCAACGGTGTCCTGCTTGGACTACATCTATGACCCAAGGTTCTTTGACTTGCTCCATCCAGACACAAGAATATTTGCACAACCTGGCCCCTACTGCCCCCATCTGGACTGGAAAATTGTCAAAAGTGTTTCTGCTGCTCTTAAGTCGCTCCTGCCTTTGGCATTCGTGCCACTGTATTGAGGTGTTCTCCCAGCTTTTTTATACTCTTTAAGAGGTCTGAATTCTCTCACCTTATTTTGATACTGCTTCCTTCCCTGGAAGCGTCTTTGTTTTGGTTTCACATCTTGTGGGAGCATACCCGACTTGCCTCCAGTGACTTTTGAAATCGCTGATTCCATTTTATTGCCAAAGAGGGCAGTTCTGTCGAACGGAATGCGACACCAATTTATCTTTGATTATATATCCACTGTCCACAGCTTAAGCCACAGCCCTCGCCATTACTGACGACTGCATGGCTCTGGCTGAGCAGCGCATGGCATAAATTGCTGCTTCGCCAACAAAGTCACCTGAAAGTTTAATGTTGGTAATAATTTGAGAGCTGTGGTCATATCTGCTTCTGATTGCAGATCTGCTTCTATGCTTTCTACCCACAACGTAATAGCTTTGGCCAAAGAGGTAAGTGCCAGGACAGATCTACATGCATTGCCTGCTGCTATGTAGGCTGGGAAGGGTTACATGGCGGGCGAGTCTCATAACTGCCGCATCCACGAGAGGTGGCGTTTCCAAGGAGTGCATATCTTCTGTCTTGAATGGGTACATGCGATTAAATCTGTTGACTGGGGACACCTTCCTGTCCACCTTCTCCCACTCTTCCTTAATAATGTCTTTTACCTCTTATATAAGAGGGAATGAGAGACTTGTTTTTCTCAACTGGGGATAATACCTCCTTGCTTTAGCGGGTTGTGCTGTTTCTTCTTCTTATTCTAGTGCTTCCCTAACTGCCTTTACCAGAGACTGTACTGAGGAGTATCTGAAACTTATAGTGTCCTCTTGCTGGGACTCTTCTCCAGAGCTGGACCCTGGGGAAGGATCTCTTGGTCTTTGGGCTGCCGTCAGGGTCACCCCACTCTCCCCAGGCTGACTAGTTGTGGTCATTAGGTCTTGTAGAGACTCTTTGACTTTTTTTTTTATTATTTGGACCATTTCAGCTTTTTCGGCTTCTTTATCCATTACTGCTTCTAGTAGGCAAACTTTACATAACATTTTCCTGTAAGGGCTTTTAGTCCACATCCTACACAGAGATCATCTCTAGACTCTTCTTCCTGATGTGTATATTCTACTCTGTGCCAGCTTTGTTTGCGGGCCTTAGAGTGTGTAACCGACCTCTCAGAGCTTGAGGCATGTTGCTGCTGTGTCTCCCTGCTCTTAGAGGAGTGTTGTGGCTGATAAGATCTGAAACTGATTACAGCCTGTCAGTATGTGCACTCTTTTTTAGGATGTCATACAGATACATATACCTGCCCTCACCTTAAAATATGTGGCTCGTCCCTAGGAGAGCTCATCTTTGACTCTGAAATTCACATACAGTACTGTCTCAGTCACTTGTTCCAACATTTGGCAATGCAACAAACTTTGATTTGCATGTCTCCTACCTGTGTCCTCGGATCGATTACCGTGGCGCCTGACAACTTCACGCTGGTGCATTTGTGTCTTCACAGGCTGCATACTGTCCTCCATTCCTCAAAGCTATTTAAGTGCTGGGGTGGGTGAGCCCCTTTCTGTGGCTTCCTGACTCCTGAGATGCGCCTCGCGCCGTTTCCGAAACCAGAAGTACTTCAGCCGCCATCTTGCTACACCCGGAAGTTATAGCTTGTTTTGTTTCCGCCATCTTGCTCCACTCACTGAGGCTGCTAGTCCCGGAAGTAGTTATTCTGCCATTTTGAGAATGGGCAGCCCACTGCACGTTTGTTTGCCGTTTCCTGATGGCTCTCCTAGACCAGATACCTGCACCCCTCTCCAGGATCCTTGCGGGGTGAGGTCTCCCCCATATAGGCATTCATGTCAGCCTTTACAGCGGGGAGCTTCCTCACAGGAGGGGCTTGAACCTGTGCAGCTTGGTCAAAAGTGTCTGACAAGGTGAGGGAAAAATTTTAAATCTTGCTCTTTCAGCAGCATAATCGGCTGTTAGCAGTGAGGGAAAAAAAAAAGAGAATACTGCAGGTAGGGAGGAGACCTAATCTTATAGTATAACCGGTCCTGTGAGGGGGCAGAGCCTATCCATACGTATATGCTGTCATGCTGTGTCAGGAATGATTTTTTTGAATAACATGAAATTTAGTATTTTTTTTTTTAACGCATCACATTCGTTATCAGCTTGCAGCAGTGTGAACCGGGCCTTAGAGACAAACACTGCCTGCTCTGATCAAGACATTATTTAAGGCAGCAAAAACATTTTAGATCCCCATTCAATTGTTATGTAATATTGCTAAGAACAGAATTTCAAGTTAACAGTATGTAATGATGAGAGACAGACTGATAAAATGTAATTATAACTAGTAGGAGCTGAGCTCATTTATCCTCTGTGCTGACAATGCAGGATTGTAAAAATGAGATATAAAGAATAATGCTTACTTCTGTTCCTTCTCATGTGGTAATAAGTAGTCCCTTGGTGCTTTCATGAATAAATCATGTACAGCTCCTTTATTAAAGAACACCAATGCACTGTATATTTTAGTTGGTTGCAAGGTAAATATTCATAACATGAAAAATATTGCTGCTGGACATGACTGAGATTTCAAATGTAACCACACTCCCAGATTATTGAAATTTTGTATTGTAATCGCAGACTTCAGTTGCAGACTAATATACCTTTTCATTTCAATGGTTTGACTTCTGTGCATTGAAATAATCCCTTAATCCCAGAAACCTACAACTACACTGCTATTTCATCTCCCTACCCACCAAGCAAAAAGAACATCTCTTCAGGCCAGTTAAACACACTCTCACTGGTTTGGCGATGGTAAAAAAAAAAAAAAAAAGATTCATTACGTCATGCACTCTGTAGAAACCATTTCACTTCCAGAGCCATTTTGTTTACTTTTTTTTTTTTTTAACACGTGTTGTGTTAAAATGCACATTTTAGGTGATTGGTTTTCGGGGTCCTGTACGTGGCTAGGCTCCCAAAAGGTCTTACACATGTGGTTTCCTCATACTCAGGAGAATCAGCAGAATGTATTTTGGGGTGTAATTCCACATATAACCATGGCATGTGTGAGCAATATATCATTTGGTGACAATTAGTGTGTCATTTTTAACTTTTTTTCTTGACATTTTTCAATCACTTGTGACAAAAATAAAATATTCAATGGGCTCAACAGGCCTCTCAGCAATTTCCTTGAGGTGTCTACTTTCCAAAATGGGGTCATTTGGGGGGGGGGGGGGGGTTGTACTGCCCTGCCATTTTAGCACCTCAAGAAATGAGATAGGCAGTCATAAAATAAAAGCTGCATAAATTCCAGAAAATGTACCCTAGTTTGTAGACGCTATAACTTTTGCGCAAACCAATAAATATACGCTTATTTACATTTTTTTACCAAAGACATGTGGCTGAATACATTTTGACATAAAAGTATGACTAAAATTACATTTTATTTTTTTAAAGCAAAAAATAGAAAATATAATTTTAATTTTTTTCGAAATTTTCTGTCTTTCCGTTTATATCGCAAAAAATAAAAATCGCAGACGCAATCAAATACCATCAAAAGAAAGCTCTATTACACGCAAACAGGCAAAAAGTTCTAGCGAGCATGCGACCCCTACTAAAGTATAAAGGACACGAACATGAAAAAAACAAAAGTGCTCACTGTAAAGGCTTATATGCAAGTTATTGCCATAAAAAGTGTTTGGGGACCGGGTCCTGCCCCAGGGGACATGTATAAAACAACCGTTTCAGGAGCAGTGATTTTAATAATGCTTAAAGTGAAACAATAAAAATGAAAATTTTCCTTTAAATATCGTGCCTGAGGGGTCTGTCTGTAAAGTGGCGAATCTGTGCGATTTGTAGAACAGTGCCACAGCAAAATGACATTTCTAGGAAAGGAAAACATTTTTTTTTTCTTTATTTTATCAAAATTTATCATACACAAAAAAGTAAAAACATTTTCCCTACTCAATAGGGATATACATTAACACATTTTATTTCCAAACCCTTATCTACCCTTACCTCCCCCCCCCCCCCCCCCCATTCTTTGACCCTTCTTTCTCCTCTTCCCTAAATAATCTTAATCTCACTATATTTCTTTGATAATTTAAACTTTTTCCACTTTTCCGATCTCTTAATGAATCCCTCTCCAGTATCCTTGTGGCTATGTCTTAAATTCTATAGTCTTCTATTTTATCAAAGCACGCTCTAATTTTTGGGCTCTCTACTTCCTACCATTTCCTCGGTATCAAGCTTTTTGCAGCGTTCATCATCATGTACAATCATTGAGTTTCTATATTCTTTTATTCTTTTATGAAATAGACATGTCTATGGTTCCTCAGGTATATCTATATTAGTAATTTCCTTGATATAACTCAGTATTTCCTTCCAGTACATTTTAATTTTGGGGCACCCCCACCATATATAGGCCATGGCCATAATGGTGAATTATATTTTCATTTATTCTTCTTGTGTAGTGCATCCCAAATTTTCAATACTATCCGTGTCAATGTGTGTGTATTTTCTCCCACTGTCCTATAATGTGGTGGTATCCATATATTCTTTCCTAATTGTGTATTAGCCATTACCTGTTCTATATTAACCCACTTTTTCTCATTATTTAATTTAGCCCATTCCACATATTTTTGAAAATCAGGTACATTTAATCCCCCTTGGCTTTTTACTTTCTTCAGAGTTGCCAAAGAGATTCTTGATTTCTTATCATGCCATATTAATTTAGTGATTAGAATTCTTAAAGTTCTAAAATATGCTGGGGATATATATATATATATATATATATATATATATATATATATATATATATATATATATATATATATATATATATATATATATATATATATATATATATATATATATATATATATATATATATATATATATATATATATATATATATGGGGAGCATCTGAAACTTGTACATGATCTTCGGAAGTATTATCATCTTTAGGGCATTAATCCGCCCCATCCATGATAGGGGCGTGCTACTATCCTTTTTATTTCAATTTTTATCTCCTCTAGTAGTGGGATATAGTTTGCTTGATATATTTCCTCTGGTGATGCCGTTAATTTAATCCCAAGATATTTTATTTCCGTCCTCCTCCAAGGGAATGAAAACTCTTGTTGTAGACTCTGTTCCTCTTTCAATTTTATATTTGTATTTACTATTTCGGATTTACTCGGGTTGATCTTGAAATTAGATAGATCTCTTTATTACTTTAGTCATTCATATTTCATAAGATTGGGCATTGTAATTCGGGGGTTTGATATATAGAATATTATATCATCTGCAAATGCAGCTAATTTATGCTCCTCTTCTCTGACTTTGAAGCCCCCTATGTCCGCATCCCCTCGCACTGTCGCCAGAAGAGGTTCCAGCGCCAGCACGAACAGGAGCGGAGACAGGGGACATCCCTGTCTTGTCCCATTATTCATTCTAAAGGGGGGTGACAATGTTCCATTCACCATGGCTATAGGACCTTTATATAGTGTTTGTATCCACTGCATCATCCTTGGGCCTATCCCCATGCTCTCTAGAGTGCTCATCATGAATCCCCAGTCTACCCTGTCGAACGCCCTTTCGGCATCTATCGACGGGAGTAGACCAGGGACTCTCCCTTCTTTTATTTTTTGAAGTAACAAAAGTGTTCTTACCCCAATGTCCCTCCCCTCTCTCCTTGGTACAAAGCCCACTTGATCAGGATGGACCAGCTCCGTCATTAAATCTTTCATCCTTGTTGCTAATATTTTTATTTTTATTTTATTTTTTCCTCTCCTGCACAGAGGACGGATCACAGGCACTCACAGGGCCGTACAGCACAAGCATACAGACAGACCCTGGACCCAGAGGAATCCTCACAACCCCCTTCTCCTCTACACAAAAGCCCTGCGAAGTCACGCAGCAGGTTAGATGACACAGGAGTGCAACAATGTGAGGTAAGATCCACTGCAGACTCACAGGATGACACACGTGAGCTCCCTGACTCCATAGTCTCATTCCTCACGCTGAACCACGCTTAAAGACATGCTCATCTCACTTAGAAGCACTATACTTACAGACATGATGGCATGTATGAGGAACTTCAACACAGAGCTTACAGCGGTGGGGGAAAGAGTGGATCATATTGAACACAGAATGGGGGAATACGCCACAATCATTAACGACCTGGTTGATGCCCACGAACATGCTAAGGAAGAACAAACTTGGATAAAGGCTAAATTAGCCGATTTAGGGGACAGATCCAGGAGAAATAATGTCAAAATTTGTGGTATTCCCGAGAACATACAATCTTCTGATCTACGTGATTATGCGACTAAGATGCTGACAGTCCTCATGCCTGATATCTCTCCCATTGAATTGTCTATTGACAGAATTCACAGACTTCCGAAACCCTCATTCATACCTGAAAATGCCCCCAGAGCTGTTCTATTCAGAATGCACTTTTACCAGACGAAAGAGCGATTAATGTCTGTTACTCGCAAAGGAGAACACCATAACACTGAATACTCCACTCTACAATTTTATGCTGACCTATCGCAGTTCACTTTGCAACTGCATAAGAATCTGAATAGCATCACTAAAGCTGTAAGAAACTATGACATCACCTATAGATGGGGATACCCGACCAGACTGCTGGTCACCAAAGATGGGGTAAACTATGTGATTACATACCCCAACAAGGGTCTTCAACTGCTCCAAAAATGGAAAATAATTCCTGACTGCTCAACCCCCCTTGACGAGAGGAACTTCAACAAAATTCCCCCCGACTGGCAGCAAGCCTCCGCATCCAAGTGAGGATTCCTCTACACAGCCTCTATACCTAGCCTCAAATCTCATGCCCTTACATCCTTTCGGAGCTTATTCCACAACACAAGCTCCCTCCACTTGAGCAGATAAACTCTGCACATGGGTTATAAATACGCTCCTTTTAAATAACAGTTTCAGTTCTTTCTTTTTTTTTTTTTTTTTTTTTTATTTCTCTCTATGTTTTTTTTCAAGTCTCTCCCACAGGAACTACAAAAAACTTCCTATTTTGATCGCCTAGATGAAAGTCATCTTGACCAACAAACCTTATCCGCATCTAGATTGAATATCTACAAGAAAACCACCCAAGCCAACTACTTCAGCTACCTATCTATGGACTTCCCCAAACGTGAGTACTTTACCCAAACATCACCAAAAGCAATATCTTCCTAATCAACCATGCCACTCAAGATATTATCACTTGGGGGCGTGGCTTGCGCGCGGACTTGAATGGACGCCTGAGCAGTGAGCTCCGCCATCCAGACCGGCCGGGAAGCTACGATCGGGCCAGAAAGCGACGAAACCCGGCTCCCCACGTTCACCGGAGAACCCCAAAGACCCGCAGTCCACAATGTCCCGAAAACGGAATCAAGACAAAGGACCAAGGCGGCTGGAATCGTTTTCGTTCCAGCCGCGCCGTCAGTATAACAAGGCCCAAGATGGCGCCGACGGGGAAGCATTACACCAGGCCCTGGGACACCCTGCAAGGCCCGGACAACACCATCCTCAGCCGATACACCCAGGAGTGGGGCCGGCCACATCCCCGGACCTGTTCCCCACTACTCCGGAGATACGAAGCCCATCAAAATCCAGGATGAAGCTGGATTTACAACAGCAGGCCCCAGGCGCAGTGAGTACAGCACTACATGATATATCCACCATCTCCTCACTACAGTCATCCATTGCCCAATTCCCCACAACTGGCCAACCAGTGTTAGACACCACTATGAAGGACATGCTATTATCCCTGCAATCCTCCCTTATGTCTAACTTCACTACTCTGATCAACCAGTTCTCCCTGGAATTGAAGCATGTCGACAATAGAGTAGCCTTTATGGAACACAAAATGGAGGACTGCACAGACACCATTAATGACCTTGTTGATGCCTACACTGAGCAAAGGGAAGACTCTCTCTGGGTGAAAGCGAAGCTCGCTGACCTTGAAGATCGCTCCAGGAGAAACAACATCAAAATTAGGGGTATCCCCGAATCTGTGCAACCCAAAGAACTTCACGGTTATGCCAGCACCATGTTTTCCAGCATGCTCCCTGATCTTTCTCCTATCGAGCTCACCATAGACAGAATCCACCGCCTGCCCAAGCCCCGCCACCTTGAAGCAGATATACCTAGAGATGTACTCCTGAGGGTGCACTTTTACCAGGCAAAAGAGCAGATTCTCCTGAAAGCCAGAGAATTGTCGCCCCTACCCCCGCCTTACTCAGACATCCAACTATATGCTGACCTATCCCAATACACCCTCCAAATGCGAAGACAACTCAAAACGATCACCAAGGCTCTCAACAATCACAAAATAACATACAAATGGCGCCACCCGGCTACAATCCTAATCACCTACAATGGTATACCCCATACCGTCTCAACACTGGAAGGCGGATTGAAACTACTGCGCTCGTGGGATATCATCCCTGACCCCCCTCCTAACTCGCAACAACCTCACAACAAGAGGAACCCCTTCTCCTTTGGATCTGAACGAGCACCACTCAAGAACAGAATGACTTAAACCACTTGCCCACCTGCATCGGCAAACTCCTAACCCGGACCGGTCTGGGTATGGCCACTGTCACCTGCTTGCCTGACTTTCCCCACACTCTAGTCAGCTGACCAGTTGGGAATACCCCACACTGACCCACCTGGCTACCAGTAACCAGTTACCAGCAACTGGTCTCAAAAATTTTTTTGTTCCTTTTCTCCTTCTAATTTTAATTTTTTTTGCTCAAATCCTTTCTCTTCCCGCCGAGGCACCCTACTTCGCTCCAAGTTAGCGGACAAACACATCGCAATTGTTGACTGATTTATTGCACTAACCTATATTCTCTCCTAGCAGACTCCTACAGCCCTGTGGACCAAAGCCTCCACCATTTAACCAACCTTCTCATCCAACATCGTCTGAAAAACCGATACAGCAATCCAGGCACCTACCTCCACCCGACTGTCCCCATTCCGGAAGAGCCCACCGGACGCCTCACCCGACCTTCTCATCCAACATTACTAAGATTCCTAGCACCTACGAGCGATTCTACGAACCGTGAGTAACTTCTGCACCTACACCCACCACCACCGCACTAAAGATGAGCATCACAATACTCTCCCTCAATGCCAAGGGCCTCAACCACCCAGCTAAACGGGCATCACTTTGGAAAACTGCACTCTCCCAGAACTGTGATATACTTTGCATTCAAGAAACCCACCTTGCTGCCGATGCCTCACCCAAATGCCTAAATAGGCACTTCCCTCACATCTACCAATCTACTTACCATAAGAAACAAAGGGGAGTAATGATTGCTATCAGAGACACTGTATCCTTCCAACCACTCCACTGCGAACTGGACCCCGAAGGCCGCTTCATCATACTAATTTGCTCTGTGAACAATGTTCAATACACCCTGGTCTCTGTATATGCCCCTAACGCAGGCCAAATGCCATTTATCAGGAAGACGCTCCGAATAGCACGCAAAATCCAAAAAGGCCAACTACTAATGTGTGGGGACTTTAACCTGGTACCAAACAACTCTCTTGACTCTACCGCTAGCACTAAACGGCATGCGTCCCCTCTGGACAAATTTATCACTAATAATGAACTGTATGATGTATGGAGGTGTTGTCACGCGAGCGAGAGAGACTATACTTTCCTCTCCCCGCGTCACAACACCTACTCAAGGATAGACCTTTTTTTAGCAGACAAAAAACTGCTACACTCTGTCTCACAATCCACTATCCACGCCACCACCTGGTCAGACCATGCACCTGTCAGCATTACCATATCGGGAGCATTACCCCGAACAGCCACATATATCTGGAGGGCAAATAACTACCTCCTCAATACCCCATGCTATCAAACCCCCATCACCCAAAGCTTAAAAGAGTTCTTCTCTCACAACCAAGGCTCAGTGTCTGACCCGCTGGTGATATGGAACGCCCACAAGGCGGTAATCAGGGGGGTTTTTCTACAAATGGGAGCTAGAGCAAAAAAGAATAGAACTAAAAAACTTGACGACCTAACGACCGACATAGCCACGACTGAATCTCTAAACAAAACACACCCCTCCCCTACCCTACAGGCTAAAATATTTACCCTGCGCCACGAACTAAGAGCTCTCCTCCTGGAGAAATATGAAAAATCATACAAAATTCTCAAAGCCACCTCATACACCACGGGCAACAAAGCCGGTAAAGCCATGTCCCTGAAAATCAAAGGATTTAGATCTAAAACCAAAATACCCTACATATATCACCCACATTCCAATGACAAACTCCTCAAACCACAACAAATCGCTGACGCATTTAGTACATACTATGCCGACTTGTACAATCTCAATACTGACCCAGGCACCCCACAACCCTCTACTGACGCAATACAGTCCTTTCTAGACCAACAAAAACTCCCGTCCCTGACACAAGACCAGCTTTCCTCCCTGAACGAACCCTTCACTCTAGAAGAAACACTTAAAGTAATCAGAAAACTACCCAGCTCCAAATCCCCGGGCCCAGATGGCTTCACGGGGGAATACTACAAACAATTCCAACATATACTAGCCCCTACCCTCTGCCAGGTCTTCAACTCAGCAACCTCAACCGCCACCTTCCCGAAAGAAATGCTTAATGCCATGATTGTCACGTTGCCCAAGCCGGGCAAAGAACCCACAACCCCCAAAAATTTCCGCCCCATATCTCTCCTCAACACAGATGTCAAAATTTACTCTAAAATTCTCGCCCATAGACTTGAAACTATCCTGCCCTCCCTTATTGCCCCGGACCAATCTGGATTCACCAGAGGGCGTCAAGCTTCAGACGCCACCAGACGCATGATTAACATAATCCACCACCTAGACTCCTCCAACACCCCATCCCTTCTCCTATCCCTAGACGCCGAAAAGGCATTTGATAGGGTACACTGGGGCTACCTATCTGCAGTACTACATAAATTTGGATTCACCGGCCCTATCCATAATGCCATTATGGCCCTCTACTCCAACCCATCCGCCCAAGTATACTCCGCGGACACTTTGTCCACGCCATTCCTCATATCCAACGGCACGAGACAGGGGTGCCCCCTGTCCCCTCTCATATTTAATATGGTCATGGAACCCCTAGCCGAATCCATCAGATCCAACCCACTAATATCGGGCATACCATTGGGGGGTATAGAGCACAAAATTAGCTTGTTTGCAGATGACGTGATCCTTATGATCACCCATCCGGAACAGTCCCTACCTGAAATTCAACGAACTCTTACATCCTTCAGCGACATATCCTACTACAAAGTGAATGACACTAAATCGAATATTCTAGATATAAATATAACTGACACCTCCCGCATACAGCTCCAACAACGTCTTCCCTATGCATGGGCAACCACTAGCATAACGTATCTCGGTATCCAATTAACAAGATCAACTAAAGAACTGTTCTCAGCTAACTACCTCCCACTTAAACTTAAGCTTCAACACCAACTGACTAAACTCGCACTCACTGAACTCTCTTGGTTAGGACGCTTAGCAGCATTTAAAATGATACATCTACCGCAAATACTTTACTTTTTTCGCACTGTACCCGTCCCCTTGCCAATACACTATTTTAGAGCGCTACAATCACTACTTTCCTCGTACATTTGGCAAGGGAAAAAATCCAGATGCAAACACCACCAGCTTATTAAACAAAGACATACAGGAGGGGTGGGATACGTAGATTTCCAGGACTACTACATGTCCTCTCTACTATCGCAAGCCAAGGAATGGTTCCTTCCTCTCCCTCCACCCTCGATCTGGGGCAAGATCGAATCAACAATGGTCCAAGCGGGTAATCTTCCAGCCTGGCTTCATGCTATCTCGCTAGGAGCAAAGATCCCACCCCACATATCCCCCACATTGGTTGCTACATATAGAGCCTGGTCCAAACTCACACAAACCTTGTCTGAAAACTCGATCCCTGCCAAACTTCAGGTCCCAATAGAATCTCTCCAATACCTAATGGAGTACACCTCCTTCACAGCCTGGAAAAAACATGGCATCACCCATATCACGGATCTTACTGACGGTAACAAACTGAAAACCTTCCCAATCCTCCAAAAAGAATTCCAACTACCCAACTCGGATATATTTTTATATATTCGCACCCAGCACTGCATGAAATCACTGAAATTCTGGTCATGTCCACTTCCCCAAGAAGCATGGATCTTCTATAGAGCCCCGTCTCCCCATCGCAAGGGCATCTCACTTTTCTATAATTTACTACAACACAAAAACATGTTCACCAAGACGTCACCTATACTTAAATGGGAGGAAGAACTAAATAAAACATACACGACAGACCACTGGGAGGCAGCATGTAAATCTATATACAAAGCTACCTGCTGCTCGACACTATGGGAGCTAGCCTACAAAATCACATACCGCTGGTACCTGACACCTGATCGAATATCCAAATTTGACAGGAACACGAAACACACCTGCTGGAGAAACTGTGGAATGAAAGGCGACCTTTTCCACATACTTTGGGACTGTCCCAAAATCAAACCTTACTGGACACAAATCTTCCATATCCTGAACAGAATCACCAACATTCTCCCCCCCATTACCCCCTCTTTGGCTCTCCTATCCCTAGATATTAACCTTTACCCATCCCACTTGAAACCCATTGTGACCCACATACTACTAGCAGCGAGACTATCCATCACCAGAAGGTGGAAAAACACAGACCCCCCCACAATTCAGGAAGTGCTACACACAGTACAAACTCACTTTGTACACGAAACCACCCTACAACTCAGAAAAGATCGAAAACTCACATCCCAAACCTGGTCCCCCTGGATTGACTGGACTAAAACCTCACACTTTACAGAATATTTTGACATCTCTGACAGCTCGTAAAGAGGAGCTTAATACCTATGTACAGCCAGGTTATCACTCTTTGATGGACTAAGACTCCTCCCCCTCCGACTTTATATCAAGACCTCTTCTACACGGGCACAGAATTGATCCCTAATAGGGGTGCCCGGACAGAACAAACACCACATTCCCCCCCCCTGTTTATCATTAACGCTACATATGTTCGTACAATATTTTAAACAATGGTTAAGTGACGAAGTTAGTAGCCACCACGAGATGGTTCACAATAGCTTTATTTTCTCAAGTTATATAAGATGTGTTTGTCATACGCTCAAATACCTATGCCTCGATATGTTTATCTCCCTACCACTATATGTAGTATTACGCATTTACTGATGCAATCTGTTACTGCACAGCATTTTGTATTGTTTGTATTTTCTTGAAAACTCTTAATAAAAATTTATTGTTTAAAAAAAAGATATTATCACTTAAAGTGGAAGTAAACCCTTCCAAATGACTTTGGCCTACAGGTAAGCCTAGATTAAGGCTTACCTGTAGGTCCAATAAATATCTCCTAAACCTACATGGTTTAGGAGATATTTAGCGATGAAAAGGCATCGCTGTCTATGGCGCATGCGCCGTAGACAGCGGCGCGCAGGCGCACTGAGGGCGCTCTGAGGATGCCGCGATCACGGCGATATGCCGATCTCGTGCGCATGCACGGGAGTGACGTCATCGCCGCTCCAGCGAATGATAGCGCTGGAGCGGCGAGACCCGGAAGTCACTCCGGCCCTGGATGGCGGTGATGAAGATCGAGGATAAGGACCACTTCGGGGGCTTCGTTTTCAGGTAAGTCTTTCATAATGAGCTAGTATGCTATGCATACTAGCTCATTATGCCTTTTCCTTGCAGGGTGTCTTTTTTTTTTTTTTTAATTGGCTTTACTTCCTCTTTAATGCCCATGGACTGAATCATCCAGCCAAAAGGACCTCACTATGGAAAGAAGCGGATTCTTCTCACTGTGACGTTCTTTGCGTACAGGAGACTAATTTTCATCTCACTGCGTCTCCCAAATGCACCCACAAATCATTTCAGCATTATTTTTTCTCCAACATGCCAGCCAAAAGAAGAGGAGTGATGGTAGCGGTGAAAGACACAGTTTCCTTCAACCTCGTTTCTGAAACGAAGGACCCCTCAACACATTACCTCATTCTCGTCTGCGAAATAAACAATGTTCGCTACACTCTGCTTAACCTGTATGCACCCAACAAATGCCAGATTAGATTTCTCAACAAGTTAATGAAGAAGGTGAGAAGAATACAACAAGGCCCACTCATCATTTGTGGAGACTTTAATATCGTCCCTGACCCACAAATGGAGTCCAGTGCTACCTCCTCTAGAAAAACGCAATGTATAGCAAACTTCCTACGCTCAAATGAGCTATATGATACCTGGCGATGTACTCACGCAAATGAAAGGGTCTATTCTTTTTTTTTCCATAGGCACTGTACATATTCTATAATTGATCTAGTTCTAACAGACAAGTGGTTACCCTATATACTCGAGTATAAGCCGAGTTTTTCAGCACATTTTTTTGTGCTGAAAGTGCCCCCCTCAGCTTATACTCGAGTCAAGCACTTTTCTGCATTTCTGCAGCAAAAAAAAAAATTTCCGACCCGACTTTGGGGCCCCGTATCTCGGAGATAAGATGGGGTTCCTAGCACCAAGTGACTCCGAGATATAGGGCCCCAAAGTCGGTCAAATGTGTCCATCTGCAGCAATGTCATTTCGGGACCCTTTGGGTCCAGAGACCCCAAATTTTGGCTGCAGCTAGGGGGCATTTTTTGGGGACCTATGGCTGCAAATGGGCACAGTGAGGCATGCAAATGGGCACAGTGAGGCTGCAAATGGGCATTGTTGACCCTCTTTTCCACTTATAGTAGCGGCGCATTTCTCACCCTAGGCTTATACTCGAGTCAATAAGTTTTCCCAGTTGTTTGTGGTAAAATTAGGTGCCTCGGCTTATAATCGGGGCGGCTTATACTCAAGTATATACGGTACTTCAAAAAGTACCATGTCAAAATTGGTACAATAGCGTGGTCAGACCATGCCCCTATCCTCCTAGTACTTAATGACTCCTACCCCAACTCCTCCACATCCATGTGGCGGGCCAATACTAGAATTATACAGGATCCTACAACTAAAAAAATCCTAGAAAACCACGTGTCTGATTATTTCCGGATTAATTCCCTATCTACCATGAATATTTTCTCAGTATGGAATGCCCATAAGGGGGATTTTTATCCAGCTAGGAGCCAAACTTAAGAAGCAGAGGCAGCTTAAGACCGCTAATTTGATCTCACAAATAGAAACACTTGAGAGTTTGAACAAGACTAATGCCGCGTACACACGTGCGGACTTTTGCCGGCGGACCTAGTCCAGCGGACAATCCCGCCGGACTTTCCAGCTGGGTCCGCTGGACTTTCCGAGCGTGTGGACTTGCCCACACACGTGCGGACTTGCCCACACACGCACGGACTTCTCCGGCGGATAATCCGCCGGCCAAAGTCCGCGGGACTTTTGAAAATGAACGGACTTGCCGCTCATCGGCAAGTCCATTCATTTAGCACGTGACTTCAGATTACGTAGCTAGCGTAGGCAGTAAATGCCGCCGCGCTGGCTCCGTAAGCTGGCATGGATTTAAAGGTACTCCCCACGCCGAAAAAACGGCGTGGGGGTTCCCCCCAAATCCACGTCAGACCCTCATCCGAGCACGCAGCCTGGCAGGCCAGGAAAGGGGTGGGGACGAACGAGCGCCCCCCCCCCTGAGCCGTACCAGGCCGCGTGCCCTCAACATGGGGGGTGCCCTGGGGAAAGGGGGGCCGTGCGGCCCCCCCACCCCAAAGCACCTTGTCCCCATGTTGATGAGGACAAGGGCCTCTTCCCGACAACCCTGGCCGTTGGTTGTCGGGGTCTGCGGGCGGGGGCTTATTGGAATCTGGGAGCCCCCTTTAATAAGGGGGCCCCCAGATCCCGGCCCCCCACCCTATGTGAATGAGTATGGGGTACGATGTACCCCTACCCATTCACCTAAGGTGTAAAGTGTAAAGAAAAAAAACACAATTTTAAAAAAATATTTTATTGCACTGCTCCGGGGTCTTCTTCCGTCTTGGGGGGTCTTCTCGCCGGACTCCTCCGCTATTTACCTAGCTCTTTTACCGAGCAGAGGAGGCCGGCTACCTTCTTCGTCGCCGACGCCGTCGTCTGGGGGTCTCGTTCCGCCTTCGTGGGTCTTCCGGGGTCTCTTCTGTTCTTGCTGCTGTGCTGCCGCCGCCTTCTTCTTCTTCTTCTTCTTCTTCTTCTTCCTCTTCCGATGTTGACCCGTCGCTCTCTCTGGTTGGAATGCCAGAGCCGCGCTGTGCTGGGACTTATATAGGGACAAGGGTACAGGGTCACATGCTCATGTCACATGGTGACCCCAGCATCCTCCGGGACTGTGACATCACAGGGGAGCGGGGTCACCATGTGACATGAGCATGTGACCCTATCCCCTTGTCCCTATATAAGTCCCAGCACAGCGTGGCTCTGGCATTCCGGCCAGAGAGAGCGACGGGTCAACATCGGAAGAGGAAGAAGAAGAAGAAGAAGAAGGCGCAGCGGCAAGAACAGAAGAGACCCCGGAAGACCCCGGAAGACCCCCGAAGGCGGATCGAGACCCCCAGACGACGGCGTCAACGACGAACAGTGTAGCCGGCCTCCTCTGCTCGGTAAAAGAGCTAGGTAAATAGCGGAGGAGTCCGGCGAGAAGACCCCCCAAGATGGAAGAAGTCCCCCGGAGCAGTGCAATAAAATATTTTTTTTAAATTGTGTGTTTTTTTTCTTTACACTTTACACCTTAGGTGAATGTGTAGGGGTACATCGTACCCCATACTCATTCACATAGGGTGGGGGGCCGGGATCTGGGGGCCCCCTTATTAAAGGGGCTCCTGGATTCTGATAAGCCCCCGCCCGCAGACCCCGACAACCAACGGCTAGGGTTGTCGGGAAGAGGCCCTTGTCCTCATCAACATGGGGACAAGGTGCTCTGGGGTGGGGGGGCCGCATGGCCCCCCTTTCCCCAGGGCACCCCCCATGTTGAGGGCACGCGGCCTGGTGTGGCTCAGGAGGGGGGGCGCTCGCTCGTCCCCACCCCTTTCCTGGCCTGCCGGGCTGCGTGCTCGGATAAGGGTCTGAGATGGATTTGGGGGGGACCCCCACGCTGTTTTTTCGGCGTGGGGATTCCCTTTAAATCCATGCCAGGTGACGGGGCTAGTGCGGCGGCATTCACTGCCTTCGCTAGCCCCGTCTACCTGCAGTTATGTTCTAAATGAACGGACTGCTCCGTGTGTGGGCAAGTCCGTTCATTTTCAAAAGTCCCGCAGAC
This sequence comes from Lithobates sylvaticus, assembly GCA_028564925.1. Lineage (NCBI taxonomy): Eukaryota > Metazoa > Chordata > Amphibia > Anura > Ranidae > Lithobates > Lithobates sylvaticus. The sequence continues at coordinate 185,846,392 of CM053031.1, read as the reverse complement.
TTTTTCCCGCGGATTGTCACACGCTCGGAAGTCCGGGCGTGTGTGGGCAAGTCCCCCCTCGGAAAGTCTGGCGGTTTGTCCGCTGGACTAGGTCCGGCGGACAAAGTCCAAACGTGTGTACGCAGCATTACATTGACCTACTCTCACTCATGTCTTCACAACTTCAAAAGTTAAATTCGCCCTTCTCCTTGACTGAACTACTACAAGTCATACATTCACTCCCTAACAACAAATCCCCAGGCCCAGACGGACTGACAGGTGACTACTAGAGTTGAGCGGACACCTGGATGTTCGGGGTTCAGCGGGTGCGGCCGAACTTCGGAAAAAAGTCCGGGTTCGGGAACGAACTTGACCCAAACTTGACCCCGAACTCCTAACCCCATTGAAGTCAATGGGGACCCGAACTTTTCAAGACTAAAATGGCTGTAAAAAAGTCATGGAAAGGGCTAGAGGGCTGCAAATGGCAACAAAATGTTGTTAAGAGCATGGCAAGTGCTCTGCAAATAAATGTGGATAGGGAAATAACTTAAAATAACATAAAAAAATAAAAAATTAAAATTAAATGCTGGAGGGCCCCTTCTCAGCAGAAGAGGTACAGGAAGTCATTAAGAACCTCAGAAACTCAACGGCACAATGCCGCACATATGGTGGGAATGCCCCAGAATACGCACTTTCTGGAAAAAATTATTCAATTTAATGGATAAGATAGTGGGAAAATAAAATACTTGGAAATTAAAAAAATGAAAAAATTATAATCTTGACCTAGGAGGACGAGGTCCATATGGTGTAGGTGGAAGCGGCGGTGGAGAAGGACGAGGTAGCCAACACTGGTTCAAAAATACAACAATGGCTGGGTAAGGCTAGTGGTGAATGATGTGTCGAATTCTGTCCCCCGTTGCATAGTGTCCGCATAGTGTCTGCCCTGTACTGCGCTTGCTCAGTATGTAGGACAAGGGGATTTCGAAACGATGACAATGCGCGGTGACTTCAAGCCACATCATCCGAGGTTGAAGCCTAGCCAAGCGAGCCCGTGAGGGGCCCTGTTACTATGTGCTACCGTGTGTCCACTTGGATGGTGGGGCTTGAACATGCACTCACTGCGCAGGCGACGTTCATCTTTGGAGATTTTGTGAATCTCCTTGTCCTCCGTACTGCGAAAGCACTGTGCCTGCGCAGTAAGTGGCCGGACACTATCCGGTGGCCAGACAGTTTTTGTCAGAACACAGGTATACGTGTCTATTCTGCACAAGGTACGAACAAGTCCTGTGGGATCCATGCCTGGTTCATTTTAATGAACATGAGCTTGTCCACATTGGCTCTGGACAGGCGGCTGCGCTTGTCTGTGATAACGCCCCCTGCCGTGCTAAATACACGTTCAGATAATACACTGGCTGCAGGGCAGGCCAGCACCTCCAAGGCGTAAAGGGCAAGCTCAGGCCATATGCCCAAGAAGTTGAAGGGGGCAGACTCGTCATTCAGGACGTGTAGGCGTGTGCACACATACTGCTCCACCATGTTGGTGAATTGCTGCCTCCTGCTAAGACGTTCCATCTCAGCTGGTGGTGCTGGTTGTTGTGGTGTGCTGACAAAGCTTTTCCACATTTCGGCCATGCTAACCCTGCCTTCTGAGGTGCTGACGGTGCCCCGGCTGCGTTGGCGACTTCTTCCTCCTCCTCTGCCTTCGCCTTGTGCTTCCACCGTACCCCCGTTGTCAAGTGGGAATGCCACCAGCAGCGCTTCTACCAGCGTGCGCTTGTACTCGCGCATCTTATGATCACGCTCCAGTGAGGTAATTAAGGACGGCATGTTGTCTTTGTAACGGGGATCCAGCAGGGTGGACACCCAGTAATCAGCACCAGTTAAAATGTGGGAAACTCGGCGGTCGTTGCGGAGACACTGCAGGATGTAATCGCTCATGTGTGCCAGGCTGCCCAGAGGCAAGGAAAAGCTGTCCTCTGTGGGAGGTGTATCGTCTGTGTCCTCTGTATCCCCCCAGCCACGCACCAGTGAGGGACATGAGCTGGTCTGGGTGCCACCCTGCTGTGAACATGGTTCCTCCTCCTCCATCTCCTTGTCATCCTCCACCTCGTCATCCTCCAAAACTGTGCCCTTGCTGCCGGACAATTGTGTACCTGGCGCTTGTTGGTGCAGGAACCCACCCTCGTAGCCACTTGTAAATGACTGCCCTGAAAGCCTTAGAAATTATCCCTCCTCCTCCTCCTGTGCCACATCCTCTTCCATCATCGCCTGAAGCGTTTTTTCAAGCAGGCATAGAACTGGGATAGTAACGCTGAGAGCGGCGTCATCGGCACTGGCCATGTTGGTGGAGTACTCAAAACAGCGCAACAAGGCACACAGGTCTTGCATGGAGGCCCAGTTATTGGTGGTGAAGTGGTGCTGTTCCGCAGAGTGACTCACGCGTGCGTGCTGCAGCTGAAACTCCACTATCGCCTGCTGCTGCTCGCACAGTCTGGCAAGTTTGTGCAAGGTGGAGTTCCACCTTGTGGGCACGTCACATGAGACGGTGAGCGGGAAGGCCAAAGTTACGCTGCAGCGCTGACAGGCGAGTAGCAGCAGGGTGAGAACGCCGAAAGTGCGCACAGGCGGCCCACACTTTCTGCCGCAGCTCTGGCATATCGGGGTAATTCTTAAGTAACCTCTGGACCACCAAGTTCAGCACATGCGCCAGGCAAGGGATGTGCGTCAAACCGGCTAGGCCCAGAGCTGCTACGAGATTTTGCCCATTATCGCACACCACCAGGCCAGGCTTGAGGCTCACTGCCACCAACCACTCATCGGTCTGTTGTTCCATGTCCCTCCACAACTCCTGCACAGAGTTAGCAACAGGAGGCAAACTGAAGCGCCCTGCAATCCTCGGTGGTGGAAGGACATGCGCCAAACTGCTATCCACCTCAGGCCCAGCCGCCACTACATTTACCCAGTGTGCTGTTAGGGAGATATAACGTCCCTGACCATGCTTACTGGTCCAGGCATCCGTAGTTAGGTGGACCTTGCCACAGATGGCGTTGCGCAGTGCACACCTGATTTTGTCCCCCACTTGGTTGTGCAGGGAAGAAATAGCTCACCTGGAAAAGTAGTGGCGGCTGGGCACGACGTACTGTGGAACAGCCAATGACATCAGCCTTTTAAAACTTTGCGTCTCCACCAGACGGAATGACAGCATTTCAAAGGTGAGGAATTTTGAAATGCTGGCATTCAGGGCCAGGGATCGCGGGTGGCGAGGGGGGTACTTCCTATTCCGCTCCAGTGTTTGGGAGAAAGAGAGCTGAACCCTTCCATGGGACATTGTGGAGATGGTTGGTGACCCAGGTGGTAGTGTTGCTGGCAGATCCTCTGTTTGCGCAGGTGCCACTGTCACTACAGAGGGGGATGAAGAGGCCGAGACTGCAGCAGAAGAGGAAGCAAGAGGAGCCAGAGACCTTTCTTGGTTTTTGAGGTGTCTACTCCACTGCATCTCGTGCTTTGCACTTAGATGCCTGGTCATGCAGGTTGTGCTCAGTTTGAGAACGTTTATGCCTCGATTCAGGCTCTGATTGCACAGCGTGCAAACCACTCGTGTCTTGTCATCAGCACATTGTCTGAAGAACTGCCACGCTAGGGAACTCCTTGGACCTGGCTTTGGTGTGCTCGGTCCCTTGCTGCGTTGGGCAGTAGCAGACGTACTGTCTAGGGGATGGACGCTCCGCTTTTGCACCCTGCTCCCTCTTCTGCTGTGCTGGTGGCTCTGTGTGACCACCGCCTCTTCCTCCGAACTACACTGATCACCTGCATGACGTTGATTCCATGTGGGGTCAAGGACCTCATCGTCCTCCACATCATCTTCCACCTAGTCTTCACCCCTGCCCTCCTTGTCGGTCTGCACAATGGCGAAAGCAGCAGCAGTTGGCACCTGTGTTTCATCATCATCCGAGACGTGCTGCAATGGTCCTCCCATGTACTCATCATGAAACATAAGTAGTTGGGCATCAGTGCACACAATCTCTTCCACTTCTGGGGCAGGGCTAGGTGGATGGCCCTGGGAAACCCTGCTAACAGAGTCATCAAAAAGCAGAAGAGACTGCTGCATGATTTGGGGCTCAGACTGATTGGCTGATTTGCAAGGGGGTGAGGTGAAAGACTGATGGACATTGGCTGCAGGTGCCAACTCTGAACTTTCATCAGGAGACTGGGTTGGAGACAATGTGAAGGAACCGAAGGCACTGTCAGCAACCCAATCTACTATTGCCTGTACTTGTCCTGGCCTCAACATTCGTACAGCCTCATTAGGCGCGCCGAAATACCGCTGCAGGCGAGGAAGGTGTTTCACTAGTGCGTGTAGCTGGCACAGATCGACCACGTCCTCTCCCTGCAACAGGAGCTCCACCAGCAGCACCACGACCGGGGCCATGTCCCTTTTTTGATGATCTCCTCATATTTTCAAAATTTATGATCTCGCCCTAAATGGGTGTTTTTGCAATAGCAGAATACACCCACAGTATGTAAAGCGTGTATCTCAAAAACTGCTAAACTGCAGAAAATGCTATTGGGAAAAAAAAATTCACTAAAAATTTTTTTTTGGGGATAGCACAATAGAAGAAATATCGATCGATTGTATGTCACACTCCTGCACACATGCACAAAACACTGAAAGACTTTATTTTTTGGCAATAGCAGAATACACCTACAGTGTGTAAAGCGTGTATGAACATGCAGAAAATGCTATTGGGAAAAAAAAAATGTCACTACAATTTTTTTTTTTGGGATAGCGCGATGGAAGAAATATCGATCGATTGTATGTCACACTCCTGCACACATGCACAAAACACAGCTAAATTTTATTTTTTTGCAATAGCAGAATACACACAGAGTATGGTGTATCTCTTAGTAAAATATGCAGTGCATTGATGGTGCACTGAGCTTGCAGATAAAAGTTATATTTTGTCTGGCACTGGCCTCATGGCACTGTTAAAAGACTGTGCACTGCACCCCAGCCAGGATACAATTGATTTAGGAATCTCTTGAATAATTCTCTCTGCCTCTTTTCCTCAATAAAGACACAGAGAGTCTCTACTCTAGCTATGTAGATCGCTCACTGATATTACTAATTTGAAGAAAATTTAAGGAATGTGGACTGACTGACTGTATCAGACTAACTCCTAATGAAATCCTCTCTTAGCAGCCAGGAACCTGTCTATAGAAGAGTGACGCGCTGTGCTGTGTGCCTGTACCTTATATAGAGGCTGGGTCACATGCTGCACTGGCCAATCACAGCCATGCCATTAGTAGGCATGGCTGTGATGGCTTCTAAGGGCACACTAGTGAAACTAGCGTGAATTGGCTGCCCTGCAGCTTGTAAAAGGCACCAATGCATCGCCGAACACCGGACCCGAACCCGAACATACAGTCCATTGTTCGGGTTCGGGTGTGGGACCCGGACACCCAAAAGTCTGGTACGGACCCGAACTTTACAGTTCGGGTTCGCTCAACCCTAGTGACTACTATAAACATTTTCAATCAATCCTAGGACCACACCTTCTTAAAATCTGACGATTACGTCAGCTGCCTCAGCTGACTCTGCTTCTTTCCCATCCGAAATGCTGGAAGCCTTAATTGTGACTATACCCAAACCTGGGAAGACGCCAGATCTACCTCAAAATTTTAGACCTATATCGTTAGGTGGTTCTGGCCAGCTCAGTAGATTGCTTTAAGAAAGGCCTGGATACTTTCCTAAATGTACATAATATAACTGGGTACTAACATTTATTGGTAAAGTTGATCCGGGGAAAATCCGATTGCCTCTCGGGGATCAGGAAGGAATTTTTTCCCCTGCTTTAGCAAATTGGAGCATGCTCTGCTGGTTTTTTTTTTGCCTTCCTCTGGATCAACTGTGGGTATAGAATGGGGTATATGGGATTGTATGATATATTTATTTATTTATTTTTATTTGTGGTTGAACTGGATGGACTTGTGTCTTTTTTCAACCTAACTAACTATGTAACTATGTTACTGAATAACGACCTAAAAATGTATTCCAAGTTGCTAGCGCTAAGACTAATGGGCATTCTTCCCACCCTGATTGATCCTGACCAATCAGGATTCACTAAGGGCAGGCAGGCTTCAGACGCATCTAGAAGACTTAGTCCATATCGCTAGGAGAAATCGAACGCCTTCTCTGCTTCTTGCCTTGGATGCAGAGAAGGCGTTCGACAGAGTTCACTGGCAATATTTATCCCAAACCCTAACAAACTTTGGATTTACTGGACACATATTGTCCGCTATCTTAGCACTATATACCCTTCCCTCAGCTAAATTATACACTTCAGGGATGCTTTCAAAATCATTCACAATCTCAAATGGCAAGGGTGTCCATGATCCGGTGTCTTCCCTGGGAAACGTTTCATATGTACTTCAAGAATATGGGAAAGTGTCATATTACAAGGTGAACGATACCAAATCATATATTCTTGACTTTGGAATCCCTCAGCAACACAAAATACAGTTACAAGCCACTCACCCTTATATCTGGAATTCTCATACAATCAAATACTTAGGAATTGACCTCACCTCACACCCAGATCAATTATTTAAATCTAACTACCTCCCACTTGAGGAAAAAGTGAAAACAGGAACACAAAAGCTAAATAAACATATACTTTCATGGTCAGGCAGGCTGCCAGCCTTCAAAATGCTAATATTACCCCAAGTCCTCTATATATTTTGAACGATCCCAATACCGGCCCCTAAACATTTTTTCACTTATCTACAACGTCTACTCTCCACGTATTTATGGGAAGGGAAAACAGCTAGATCTTCTTTTGCTAAAATTAGCAAAACGAGAGCAGCTGGAGGAGTAGGTGCCCCGATCTTCCAAGACTACCACATAGCTGCAGTCCTAGCACAAACCAAAGGTTGGTTCCCGAGCCAATATTCGCCTTCATGGAGTTCACTAGAACAATCTCAGCTTCCAGGGAAAGACCTACATAACTATATTATAGCGTCTTCTTTCATTAAACAACAGATTAAAGGTGTATCACCTACCATACTAGTAACACTAAACTGCTGGAAAAGCTTAACACAATCTAATTCTCTTTCTCAACCTTCAATTCAGCTAGCTATACCCATGGATGTGTTAGCTCTACTCCTCCCCAACCTGTGCTTATCCAGATGGACCTCTGGAGGAGCACAGTGGTTATCAGACTTATATATGACCAATAAACTTAAAACCTTCAAACAGCTCCAACTTGACTATAATCTCCCTCCACAAGAACAATTTAATTATTTTAGAGTCTCATATCTCAAAAGCAGAGAACTGTTACAATATAGACTATTTTGGAAAATACACACCTTCTTCACCACTAAAGAATACCGCAGAGGTGGTATCTCGTTGTTTTACAATATATTAAGCAACAAATCTACCCTAGCAAAAACAAACCCCATGCTAACTTGGAAAAAAGATTTAGATACAATTTTCACGGAGGAACAGTGGCATAGGGCTTTTTCACACATATACTCAGCTACTAAATGTACCAACCTGTGGGAATTAGCACATAAAGTATCGCAAAGGTGGTATCTCACTCCTTACAGACTGGCGAAATTCGATCGCAACTTGTCTCCCCTGTGTTGGAGGATTGGCTCACAAACTGGTACCCTTTACCACATACTTTGGACTTGTGGGAAACTCACCAAATTCTGGCCTAAGATATTGCTATATCACGGGACTCCCTACACAATCCTCACCCTCACTGGCTCTTCTCAACTTATCTATAGAAAACATACCACCTCTGTGGAGAAAATTCACCACCCACCTTTTCCTTGCTGCTAAATTAGTAATTTTAAGACATTGAAAGTCCCCTGACTCTCCTGAAGTGCTAGAGGTCATTCGCACGCTCACAACTCACTATAAGTATGAAAGCATGCTGGCTAGCATAGCAGGAAAATATTCAGAATTCCTCAAACATCGGGGCCCATGGACCGTATGGCATAAAGCGTACAATACCCATAGTACCTGATATATTAGAATTCCTAAAATGGTGGAACAATGGTGTGAAATTACTGACCTCATCTAGAGAACTTAAGTTCCTTAACTCTGTGTTCCTTTTATTTCCCCCTTTTTTTTTCTTTACTCTGTTAATCCCCTTACTAAGTTCTATGTACCCCTGGAACATCCACTAAGTGGAGAAGTTGATTGTTCTATATATATACACTTTGCATGCCAGCACAAATATACTCCTCCCCTGATCCCAGCTAGACCCCAATGGGGCGACTCGGGTAGAGGCCCTAACCTGACTGCTGGAAACTGTTTTGCTGAAATACGCTAGTTGTATTGCTCAATGTAAAGTAACATAAGTTCTAAAAATGTTTAATGTTAAAACAGTCTACTGTTACGATCTTCGTGACAATAATACTTGTTGTACACAACTGTATATATATTTGTGAAAATTTAATAAAAATTTAATTATAAAAAAAAAACAATGATATAGGTCTGTAGTTTGAAGACTTAGTACTATCTTTGCCTTCTTTTACTATAATGGTAATTGATGCCAATAAGGTCTTTTTACTCATCTCATACCTCCTTCCCAATCCATTCATATATGTGCACAGCTTTGGGGACAGAATTTCTTTAAACCTTTTTAAGTATAACTTCATGTATCCATCTGGCCCTGGACTTTTTCCTGCCGTTGATTCTTTTAACGCCCGATTGATCTCACCTACTGTTATTGGTGTTTCTAGGGATATTGCTTTTTCCTCTGTTATCCAGGGGTCCTAGATTTTTTTTGATATTCTTTTATTCTTTCTTTTTTTCATCCTCATAGGCTGAAAAAAGACTCAAGTCCATCCAGTTCAACCATAAAAAAAAGAAATAATAAAAATAAAAAATATCGTACAATCCAATACACCCAATTCTATACCCACAGTTGATCCAGAGGAAGGCAAACCAAAAAACCCCAGCAGCGCATGCTCCAATCTGCTACAGCAGGGGAAAAAATCCCTTCCTGATCCCCCAAGAGGCAATAAGATTTTACCTGGATCAACTTTCCCTATAAATGTTAGTACCCAGTTATATTATGTACATTTAGGAAAGTATCCAGGCCTTTATTAAATTAATCTACTGAGTTACCCAGAACCACCTCTGGAGGGAGTCTATTCCACATTTTCACAGCTCTTACTGTGAAGAAACCTTTGCGTATTTGGAGATGAAATCCTCCAGAAGTAAAGAGTGCCCCTTGGGGGCGTGGCTTGACCGAGCTAGGAGATGGCTGCCTGATTACCTTCCTCCCGCCGTTGCCTCTCCTTGTTTTCATCTACCGGAGTTTTTTGACGCTCAATTTAGCGCTGAATCATGGGAACCGCCTCCCGCCACACTTCGGCCTCCAGATCCCGCTCTCCCCGCGAAAATCCGGGTGATGGGAGCCAGATCATTCCCGAAATGTTCCGCACACAGAGGCCCAATATGGCGGCGTCCCGCCACACCGCCTCAGGAACAACGGCCCCTCCAGTGCCTGAACCGCCAACCTCTCCACACCGTGACTCACAGGCTCTGTCCCGGGATCGGGACCTTCCACATCAACCTCATCTTAGCATGCAAGACTTACGGACAATAGCGGATGACATTAAGGGCACATTGTCAGCCGCTATCGCGGATCTGAGACTGGACATCCGAGCACTCTCTGACAGGGTCATGGACGTGGAAAAAACCTCCTCACAGCATGACTCGGTCCTCCGTAAAGTCACAAGGAAAATAGACATGCACACCCTACAGCTGAGAGAGGCTCAACGCAACATTGAAAATATCGATAACCGAGGACGCCGCCACAACCTCAGGGTCCGTGGTATGCCTGAGGCCATTAACCCTGACAACATGCCCTCTGAAGTAATGGCGCTGTTCAACGATATCCTACACAGACCGCGTGACTCCCCAATAGTGTTTGAACGCATCCACAGGGCATTGCGCCCCAGGGGGAGAGAGTCTGACCCCCCGAGGGACATCATATGCTGTCTGGTAGATTATAAAACTAAAGAAGAAATTCTGAAGCAAGCTAGAAGTGTCCCACGTTTGTTATATAATGATTCGCCTATTCAGATCTTTCAGGACCTGTCAGCCATTACTCTGCAACACCGTCGGGACTTAAAACCTTTATTGGAGGTACTGCGTGCCCACAATATACAATATAGGTGGAAATTCCCCTTTTGTTTATCGGCTTCACACCAGGGCCGGACGGCCTTGCTGAAAACGCCTGAGGATCTGCACCCTTTTTGCCGTGCTCTTGACATCCCCCTGGTGGATGTTCCAAACTGGTATGCTGACTTTCGCGTGCACCCGGCCAAGAGACCACCGCCACCCGAAGACCCAATGGATGTCCAAGACTCCCAGCAACCCAGGAGACGCTCCCCTTCGGGCTCAAGACGCCGCACTCCCGGACCTGCTGACCGTGGCTACTCGCAGATCCGCTCGCCGGGATCACGGAGAACCCGCAGGGATTATTGACGACTGTCTCCGCCCTCCAATCACACGGCTGTGTGACCTACGTTCCCGGTACTGGCTCATGTGCACTGTTCTCATTCCTACCCCTGCTGCAGCTCTGCCTTTACTCTCACTGCTTTGAAGTCTCCCAACATCTCTTCATCCAGTGGCAAGTATTGAGGGAGATGCTCCCTAAACCTGCTAACTCCTCTCCGCACAGCTACTTTGCTTCCCCATTACTTACCACTTTGCTCAGAGCTGATATCGTTGCTACGGGACTGCCTCTGTATCCGCAGATATACTGTTCTGTACCTCTTGCTGTTAGCCCCCCTGATGCTTGTTATACATTGGCGGTCATCACTTTCGTTGTTCCCCTTCTTTCCTCTCCAGGTGCCGGGATGTTGGACTACTAGGGGGGCGTTCTCCCCCTGCGCTTGCATACCATACCTAACTTCACACGTTATGATCCCTGGACGATGCTCCCGTCCACAATATTATGCTACTTGCAATCCGAAGGCTGGGTAATGTAACCCCATTAACAGGGATCGATTAATATTGATAATATGTTTGGCTTCATGCTTACTGTTCTATCTGGAAAGAATGTTTCTGTCACGGAATGTGTTAAATGGACAGTTCGAGGAGGGGAGGTCTGGGTTTATGGTTTTGGTTGGGATATGCTGGACTGTGTTTCTGTTCTTTATCTATGCATGCCATGTTCCCCCTTCTTTAATCCACAAGGTTTTGATAGAACAAGGACTCCCCGCACTTTAACCTCGACGATAGACGATGGAGTACATTCTTGACTGGGTCTCTGCCCCCATGCATTCAGGCTGATACTTCCCCTATCTATTAACCTAGCGACACTCCTAGTGCTCAGCTAATATTATACCTCCCAGCCAGAGTTTGCCATACGATAGGTATATGACCGTCATACTTTCCACACGCCCATATCTCACTGTTTCTTTTTTATGCTTGCCGCCCTGGGACTCTATTGCCCCCGCCACTTTGCTAAGTACCACTAGTGTCTGACACTTACTATGGTTCTTTACGACACTTCATATTATTATGGTATAAATGGTTAGTAACTCAAACTCCCCGGAAAATTTTTCCTTGGGATGCTTACGATACAGTTAATGTAGCAGGCGTATGGCACCATACTGCCTATGCACTACCGGCCTGAACACATGACAGCGACCCTCTATGCAAATATTGATACTTGATACGCTGTAGGCCCTATAACCTATAACCTTTTACTACGTTACCCAGGCCTGTACTTTCACATCTTACCTACCAACCATCACAGTGAATACAATCACACTCTTGCTCAAAATTTTATTTTTGTTGCTTAAACCTATACTCGGATGTGTACACCAGGGAACTTATCGTAAAGGCATTTTATTACCTGTCACACCTTCTACCGGGCATTATCCCACTCACTGACGGTTCTTATCCGCCACTTGCTGGCATGACTGGAACTAAACCGACGCAGTCAAGGACTACTACTACACGCGTTTCGACTGTGTATACACCCTGTCGCAACCACTCTCCAACCTGTGTGCTATTGAGGCTTACACACAGGTATATAACAGTTCTGAGTGAAAAATTGTTAAACGTTTAGGTTGAGATACTTAATTGCTATATGGTTCAGGTACTAACCCACTCGCTAATCCTACACATTTTCTCACAACCAATCACACCCGGACAGCTCATACAAGATATATAATGCCTCAGGTACTGCTCCATCTCAGGAGTACCCCAATTCAAGCACATATGGCCTGCCTGAGACACTTACACCACACCTATCACTTTGTATAATTTGATTTTGCCGTTACCGTGCATATATTCACCGGAACATTGACCGCAACCAATGTCTATAGATCACGGAACGCCAGTTCTCCTAACAACTTGGACTATCTAGACACACTGTTCACACGTTGTACCTTTCTAGCCTACTTTAGGGTAGTCTAAGTTGCTTCTTCCTCACCCCACCCACCCTCATCTACTCTTTCTGCCTCCCCCTATCTCCTCCCCTTCTTCCGTGAAACACTTCAACTGCTTACTGAATTTTATGCAGGCATCCTCATTGTTGGTGGCGATTTCAACGTTGCTCTTAACCCATCTCAAGACTCCTCAAATGGTCGCTCCTCCCTACCCTTTAGTGCTCTGAGAGCTATCAAACAAAGGTTTCAAGAATTGACACTTCACGATGCATGGCGCACGTTACACCCTAACGACAGGGATTTCACTTTCTACTCCCCACCTCATAATAAATACTCCAGACTTGACCACTTTTTTATTTCCCAAGCTGACTTGACACTCTTTTCCTCCATCTCTGTTTTAGCCTTAATATCAGAGAGGAATTTTATGAATTTGGGAACAAATCTGGTAGATTGTTGGCAAGGGCACTTCAACGCAAGAAGGCCTCAACAACTATACACAAGATCGTTGACCCCACAGGCGTCTCTCACATATCCCCTGTTGACATATCCAACCAATTTGTCCCACAGGAGGGAACTAATCTCAGACTTTCTAGCACAGTATGGCATGCCCCAAATCTCTTTGGAAGACTCAGAGACTTTAGATGAACCTATCACTGCGGATGACATTATAACATCCCTGAACAACTCAAGACTCCTCAAATGGTCGCTCCTCCCTACCCTTTAGTGCTCTCGTTTGCTTCATCTGACCCGATACCTGTTGACCTTCTGGAGGCCCATATTACATTAATACCCAAACCAGGGAGGGACGATACTATGGTATCCAATTATAGACCTATTTCCCTTTTAAATGTGGATCTGAAATTGTATGCGAAGATCCTAGCTAACCGTGTTCTCCCTCTTCTTTCTCAACTGATCTCCCTAGTCTGCCTGTAAATTCATGGGAATAATCAACACAATAAACAATATAAGCTTGCAGCCTACGCGGACGACATACTCCTTTTCCTTTCTGACCCTATTCTCACTATTCCTAACCTTCTGAAAGACAAGTTCACCATTCAGCCCATAGAGCCAGGCAGCTACGTCAATACATCTCTGATTTGCAAATAAGATTCACTCATTGGAAAAACTACACAAGGCTTCGCTTGCTGATCAAACACTTTCACAACTGCTTAAGGTCAGAGAGGAACTTAAAGAGGCATTGACTAAAGAGCTTAAACGCAAATATATGTTGACGCAAAAACTATTTTATGAATTTGGGAATAAATCTGGTAGATTGTTGGCAAGGGCACTTCAACGCAAGAGGCCTCAACAACTATACACAAGATCGTTGACCCCACAGGCGTCTCTCACATATCCCCTGTTGACATATCCAACCAATTTGTCGCCTACTTCTCCAAACTCTACAACCTACCCAACGCTGCTCAAACAGGCCCCACCTCCCACAGGAGGGAACTAATCTCAGACTTTGTGCACAGTATGGCATGCCCCAAATCTCTTTGGAAGACTCAGAGACTTTAGATGAACCTATCACTGCGGATGACATTATAACATCCCTGAAACAACTCAAACGAAGTTGAACAGGGGCAAAATGATAGATATCTCTCTATCTCCTCTCTCTCACTCGTTTGCTTCATCTGACCCGCTACCTGTTGACCTTCTGGAGGCCCATTTACATTAATACAAGAAAGGACTTTGCTCGCTGCTTGCCCTTCATTACTTTTTCATAGGGGGTTGTTATGTTCTTGAATATATGTTTCGCATGGATTACATTGTTCAACTGTAAAATAAAATATATTCTAATCTTTCCTCATAGCTGAGTGCCTCTTATCAGTTTGGTTGCCCTTCTCTGCACTTTCTCCAGTTCCCCCTATATCCTTTTTGAGAACTGGTGCCCAAAATGAACTGCATATTCCAGATGAGGTCTTACTAATGATTTGAACAGGGGCAAAATGATATCTCTCTCTCAGGAGTCCATACCTCTCTTAAACAAGAAAGGACTTTGCTCGCTTTGTAAATGGCAGCTTGGCATCGCATGCTATTATTGAGCTTATGATCTACCAAAACCCCTCCTTCTCCACTACGGATTCCCCCAGTTGTACTCCCCCTAGCATGAATGATGCATGCATATTTATAACCCCCAAGTGCATAACTTTACATTTATCAACATTAAACCTCATCTGCCACATAGTCGCCAAATTAGACAGAGCATTGATGTCGGCTTGTAAATTGGAGACATCCTGTAAGGACGTTATTCCACTGCATAGCTTGGTGTCATCTGCAAAGACAGAAATGTTACTTTTGATCCCAGACCCGATATAATTTATAAAGATATTAAAAAGTAAGGGTCCCAGCACTGAAACTTGGGGTACACCACTGATAACCTTAGACCATTCAGGTAGCAGCGTGGTGTAGCGCATGAGGGGGAGGGGTGCTGGTTTGCGTGTCACAAGGTGGTAGCGCGGTGGCCATGTCACGAGGTGACAAAGCAGTGATTATGTGAAATCTGCTCCTGAGCATTTCTCTACTCCTGTGGCACTAATTAGTATGTCAATGTCTTCATGTCTTCATGTCATGTCCTAAATGTGTGCAATATTGGATTTTTGAAAGTATGCAATGTGATGAAACTTTAAATTATGAGCCTGTCAAAGTTTTTATAGTGCATATCACTGATGGATCTAGCAAAAGGGAATTATATCAGGCAATGTAAATGAGAAATCATTCTGAGCATGAAAGAAGCATGCTGCAGCTATGCCCTCACCCCCACCCTTGCATATGTGTATCGTAAATGTTTTGACAAGAAAGAACCATTATGCGTGCTGGCTGAAAATATCCAACCTCCGTCATATGGTGACTAACACTTGCTGCTCCACCACGCCCCGCCTGCCATCAAACGCCCCGTTGCTGCCCATACTCCCACCCCCAGCCCAGCACACTCTTTCTGGCGGCCATCTTAGTACACCCAGTAAAGATGCCAGAAGACTCCCTATGACTCCTTCCGGTGGCAGCCATCTTGATACACCCAGTCAGTCACCGTCCCAGCTGGGGGAGTCCCGATGCTCGCTGACGCAGCAGCAAGACGAGACGGGAGCATGCATTCATATCTGAACCCTCCGGCATCCCAATCAGACTCCTTTCCGCCCCTATCCTATCCTTATTTCATCTTTCTGGTAAGCAGATTGAGATTACAAGTGTTTGAAGTGTTCTTTTTGGATTTTTGGTGCACTAAACTTTGGTGGAAGACTCACTTCATATCATCATACAAGTTGTTGTTTGTTTAATTGATGGACTTTCAATTTTTTCAATAATCACTTTTCATAGTATATCTTTTGGTATAGCGCTACACTCTGGATTTTATATTTTATTAGTTTGCCTATAAACAAACTGTGTTAGCTGCCATTACACTATTCTTTTGGAATTAGTGCAGATATTTCGTTCACCCCGTTTTTCACAGTCTTGAATATTCCACTGCCACAAGGCCAGAAGCCCCTTCATGCCTTCCTCGGGCTGATCTCCTATTGTAGAGCATGGATTCCGGAAGCCTCCTTACTGATGCAACCCCTTTATGATGCCCTTAAGTCTGACCCCTTCCAAATGTCCTCAGAGGCAATACCGAACGTCTGGGACATACTGCAGGTGTACTCACCCAATCACACGGCAAGGATATTATTTGTGTCAGCTGGATGCCGTAGCAAGAGGAGTTCCATCGTGTCTGCAAGCTGTTTTTGCTGCACAATCCTTGCGTGACAAAACTTCAGACTTAGTCCCCGGATATTTCCTCATTCTGTTTGCCCCCTATGACATTGCTGCCATACTCAACCAGATCCAGCCGAAACATCTGTCCACTGCTAGACATTTGAGACTCCAATGCTCCCTCCTTATACCGGACAACATTACTCTATTACGTTGTCAAACACTGATCCCTTCCACCCTTCTTTCACTCCCCGAGGGGGGAATAGAGGAGGAGCCACCGAGTCCTGACTCATCACCCCATGACTGCTTTGAATGAACGAGGCAAATACCACACAGGATACTCGGTCACCACTGAAAACACGGTTCTACAAGCTAAAGCCTTACCATCAGTGATGTCTGCACAGGAGCAAGCACTCACTACAGCATGTAAACTGGCAGAGGGAGAAAGAGCCAACATTCATACTGACTCAAGATATGCTTTTGGCATTGCCCATGACTTTGGTGTTATCTTGAAGGCCAGAGGATTCCTCACAGCTGCAGGAACACCTGTGAAACACAGTTCAGCTATCAAAGACCTGATGGATGCCTTACTTCTCCCAACCCAAGTGGCTATTCTGAAAGTAAAAGCACATGGCAAACTGAACTTGAAGGAAGCCCTAGGCAATCACTTAGCCGATTCAGCTGCCAAACAGGCATCCAGCAGGCCATGGGAAGTGTAAAGCAGAGTGGTAGAAGACCACCCTGTGCTTGCCCCTCAGACTCTCCCAGTGGACAGAGTTTATCTGAAAGAAGTACAGGAAGCAGCAAGTCCAGACTATTCGAGTGCAACAAGAAACCTTGCTTACCCAGGAATATGTACCCAGCTGTGGTACAATGGGCACATGGAGCTGCCCATCTTTATTAACCCCTTGCCGACCAGCACATGACGATGTACGTCAGGACAATGGCACGGCTGGGCAAATGGGCGTACAGGTACATCCCCTTTAATGCGGCATTGTGGGTGCCCACCGCATACTCCGTGACCATGCCCGTGGGTTCCGTGGACACGATGTCCGCTGGGGGCCCGCGATCGGCATTTCCTTGTTCTGCCTAGCAACATGACATCAGGAGCAGTGATCTCTGTCATGTTGTAAGCCCATCCCCCACAGTTAGAATCACTCCCTAGGACACACTTAACCCCCCCCCCCCCCCCTAGTGTTTAACCCCTTCCCTGCCAGTGTCATTTACACAGTAATCAGTGCATTTTTATAGCACTGATCACTGTATAAATAACAATGGTCCCAAAATAGTGTCAAAAGTCACCGATGTATCCGCCATAATGTCGCAGTCACTAAAGAAAAATCGCAGATCGCCATTACTAGTAAAAAAAAAAATACAAAATGCTATAAATCTATCTCCTATTTTGTAGACGCTATAACTTTTGCACAAACCAAATTTACGCTTATTGCGATTTATTTATTTTTTTTACCAAAAATATGTAGAATACATACACGGCCTAAACTGAGAAAGAAATTGTTTTTTTTAGATATTTTTTGGGATATTTATTATAGCAAAAAGTAAAAAATATATATTTTTTTCCGAAATTGTCACTCTTCTTTTGTTTATAGCGCAAAAAAATAAAACCCCAGGAAGTGATCAAATACCAATAAAAAAAAGCTTTATTTGTGGGAAAAAAATGAAATACCAGGAGTGCATTACGCGCAGAGTTGGGTGGGGGGGGAACAGAGATTGCAGAGTTCAGGGGTGCGCTACACACAGAGTGCGGTATTCATCCTTCTTCATCAGCTGCTAACCTCTGCATTACCCATCCACATCTCACTTTCTCCCCTCTTTAGCTCTGACCTCTGCATGCAACCCCCTCTACTGCCCCTATATCCCCCCCCCCCCTTCCTTAAAAGCTCCACCATCTTTCACCTTACTTTTGTTGCTGTATTAAGTTGAAGCACCCAGCTGACTCTAGTACCTCAACAAACACTGCAAGTGGCTCCACCTCTTTCGCTTGCAGGGAGATCATCCATTGGGGGTGTCAGCATCCTCACTGCACCCCAGGCACCTGCATCTCCCTTGTCCCCATTCTGTACTCAGTGGGAGCCATTCAGGAGATCAGATCTATGGGAGCCGTAGAGAGTCAAGCTGTCACTTGTAAACACAGAAGCGAAGCCAGACTACTATAAGACTTCTATGTTTACAAGTGATAGTGGTGAGCAGGAAGCAGAGGGCCTGAGCCAGAGGTGGGGGAACTGAGTTCCACCAAGTTCCAGCTGAAAAAAAAAGCTCTGTGCATATATATATATATATATATATATATATATATATATATATACACACACACACACACACACACACACACACACATTATCTCACAAAAGTGAGTACACCCTTCACATTTTTGTAAAATATTTTATTATATCTTTTCATATGACAACACTGAAGAAATTACGTTATGTGAATAAAAATTGCTAAAGCGCTACTAGAAATTAAATTCCCAACCACCCAGATTTTAAGATAACCAAATGATAAAGCCGCAACCAATAAAAACGTGCTCCCACACTTAAAAAGTCATATAAAATATATACAATAATTTGTAAATGATTGTAAATAATTAGTGCGCTTAATCAACCTTAAAAACAAATAAAATTAATTGACCTTATTCTGTGTAATCCTAAAGTATAGTGTCATAAAATGTCATAAACAACATATATATAAAATAAAATAAATCTTCTTGTGAAATATACATGTAACCATACATGCAAACATAAAATGCAGTGATAAATCCATGAATGGTGAATTAAAAATGGGTCTGTATAAATACCGTAGTATATAAATATATAAATAGAGCTGCTTCTTTGGTATATAAATATATAAATATATAAGGGTTCCCCTAGGTCCGTGTGTTAGGGTAGAAATCCCACAATTATCTGTAAGTTATTTATCCCCCATACACCAATCAATCACTACCCAATCAGCCAGAATTGGCTAAACGGGTGTGATCAATTAGTTTGGGGTGATAATGCTTGGTTACTGATGAGATCCACTAGCAAATATGTAGCACCCAAAAGAAATCTCAAACATTCAGAGTATTCAATTGATTCAATCAAGCAAATAACCAGATAGGTTTTATTAAAAAGAAGAAGAGAAAAGACACTTTCCTTTTTGCCTTTTTTCCTGTGCTGCAGATCTTTTGTTTGCAGTCACTTTGATCTCTGCTTCTTATAACTCCAGTTCACATATAAAGAAAGAAAAAGAAAAAACCATTGCGCAGCGATCTCTAACACTGTGTCAGGTGAGTGTGTGGTGTGTCCTACTCACATACACCCAGTGCTCTTAGATTGCGGCAACGGTATAGTGCAGTCAGGCTTCTGTGGGCTTATGCGCCCTGTATCTCCTCACTTTCGTATAGACTCGGAATGTCCGTAGCTTACATGTGACGTCACCAGGCTCCTTCTCCCGAGAGTCATGGGGCCCCCTACTGGCAATGCCTGCATGGTCAGGTGTGCGGCACTTACTATTGCGAGCTGTGTGGTAGCTGCTAGTGTAGCACCTGCCACACAGCTCGCATACTTCAAAGTCTTGCAGGACACGGCTGCTAACGGGAACTGAGTTCATGTTGTGGAAAAAGTACAGGAACTCCGTTCCCTTGCGTTCCCACAGGACTTGAGCCCTGCTTCCACTCCTCCATGAAGACATCACGGAGCTGGCGGATGAGACCTTGCGCTCCTCCACCTTACATTTGAGGATGCCCCACAGATGCTCAATAGGGTTTAGGTCTGGAGACATGCTTGGCCAGTCCATTACCTTTACCCTCAGCTACTTTAGCAAGGCAGTGGTCGTCTTGGAGGTGTGTGTGGGGTTATTATGTTGGAATACTGCTCTGCGGCCCAGTCACCAAAGGGAGGGGATCATGCTCTGCTTCAGTATGTTACAGTACATGTTGACATTCATGGATCCCTCAATGAACTGTAGCTCCCCAGTGCCGGCAGCACTCATGCAGCCCCAGACCAAGACACTCCCATCACCATGCTTGACTATAGGCAAGACACACTTGTCTTTGTACTCCTCACCTGGTTGCCGCCATACACGCTTGACACCATCTGAACCAAATAAGTTTATCTTGGTCTCATCAGACCACAGGACATGGTTCCAGTAATCCACGTCCTTAGTCTGCTTGTCTTGTCAAATTGCTTGCGGCCTTTTTTGTGCATCATCTTTAGAAGAGGCTTCCTTCTGGGATGACAGCCATGCAGACCAATTTGATGCAGTGTGCAGGTTAGATCTGAGACTGATAGGCTGACCCCCCACAACCTCTGCAGCAATGCTGGCAGCATTCATAGGTCTATTACCCAAAGACAACCTCTGGATATGACGCTGAGCACGTGCACTCAATTTCTTTGGTCGAACATGGTGAGGCCTGTTATAAGTGAAACCTTTCCAGTATGGTCTTGGCCACCGTGCTGCAGCTCAGTTTCAGGGTCTTGGCAATCTTCTTATAGCCTAGGCCAGCTTTATGTAGAGCAATAATTCCCCATTCACACCTGAGAACTTGTAACACTAACGACATGACACCAGGGAGGGAAAATGGATAATTGGGCCAAATTTGGACATTTTTTTTAGGGGTATACTCATGTTTGCTGCCAGCAGTTTAGACATTAATGGCTATGTGTTGAGTTATTTTGAGGGGGACAGCAAATTTACACTGTTATACAAGCTGTACACTCACTAATTTACATTGTAACAAAGTGTCATTTCTTCAGTATTGTCACATGAAAAGATATAATAAAATATTTACAAAAATGTGAGGGGTGTACTCACGTTTGTGAGATACTGTATATAAATTATATACCCCCGTAGGGGCTGCTGAGTGTTGTGGCCCACCTGTCATCCTGGCCAGCCTAGCATTCAATTCTCAGTCACTCCAAGGCTTTGTTTTTATTTTTATTGAGGGGATTGATCTTGGATAGGATATAGGAAGTATGGGATGCCCAGTGAATTTTAGAACAATCAAATGGTGAATTTTAGAACAATCAATTGGGACAACTTATATACTCTCAGGTACAGGGCTGCTGTTAGAAATAATGGGGCCCCATACAGCCTACCTGACGGGGCCCCCCTTGACCCTGCCCACAGCCCACCCCTAGCTCCGTCCCTGCCTCCACGCTGTCACCCGGGGGTGGGTTATCTGGGGGACTGGTGGCAGGAGCTGGAACATTTAACATTTACAGCACCCCACCAATCATAACTGGATCTGAATGGGAGAGATGTCAGTGTTTTGACATCTGTGCCCATTCAGTTTGTGTCCGCATACACCACAGACTTGTGTCCATTTACATCAGGCTGCCTCTGATCTGTCACATTTAGGTCTGGAAACATAGAAAATTTTCTTTTCATTTGTTTTTTCACCTGAATGGACACGGAGGTAGGCAGATCTAAATTCACACAAGTTAATTCATACCTGGAAACCTACATGGAGCTTTCAATCAGGTCTGCAAGAAAAAGGACGTAATTGCAAAGCTTAGGTGAAAGGTTATCAAAGGGGAGTTCTTTGGGGGTGGTAAAAATGCAGCTTGGCTGTGTGTTTTTACTGTCCCTTCCCCCATCACATGTGTAAAGTAGCATCTCACTATGTGCTAATGGTCATTATCATTATGATGATCAGAGCACAGCAGGTGCTGTATGGCTCTGTCAGTGTAACATGACTGTGTGGTGCTGAATATGTTATGGCTGTACAGTGTTATAGTCTGTAACACACAGTATGGCCATATATTAGGAAAGTCAGCACCCAACAGCCATGTTACACTGACAGAGCCATAGAGCACCTGCTGTGCTCTGATCATAATAATGACCATGAGCACACAATGAGAGTGGGGACTGCACATTCTACAATAGCCTGTGTTACCTGTCAGTGTGTGTGTGCAGGGGACTGCTTGTCTGTGCACCACTGCCGCTGCCCAGATTACTCCTGCTGCTCTGTCTGTCTCAGCTACCTCAGTGATAAGTCTCTCCCTCAGGCTGCAACACTTACTGAGAGCCGTATTACAGTAATATCCATCCGCCGAAGAGGCATACAGTGAGCAGGCAGAACTTTAGTTTGTGCAGGTATAATGAGAGCAGCATGCGGCTCTGCATTGTATCCCTGCACCCGAAAATGGAAAAAAAGTCCTTCTTCTGCTTTCACCTCTTGGGCCCCTCTGGTAATCTGATGGGGTCCAGGAAATTAATGTATATTCCTTATATACATTATTAATCAAGTGGGTGTGGGTTAATATAGTTATTTAGCTATTTTTTTTTTTTTTTTTTAGCTAGAAGTTAAAAGTTGCTCGGGCCCCCCCTGCTGGCCAGGCCCGGTACAACAGGGCTGGTTGTACTGCCCTATCAGCGGCCCTGCTCAGGTATATAAAGGCCTCTCTTCCTCCAGCACAACTCTTACTGCAGACTATTACTCCTCAGCTTCTCCAGCACTCTACTTGCATGGGCTTTCAGGCACAGATAGCACTGTGAGGTTAGGCCTGAGACTGGCTCAGCCAGACCTTAGAAATTGCCCTTTACAGGCAGGAACCTCAGGCCCCTATAGTGTAGCAAGATAGAAAGACTCTGGTGCTAGCTGTCCTACATGTGGCTACTGAGCCCAGTCAGCTATCTTCAGGCCCTGCCAGCCCTCCTGGCTGAAGCTGCCCTTCTCCACTGCCCATAACACCCCAGTCCATTCCTCTGGCAATGCAACCATCCCAGACTGCATCCTCTCAGGCGTGCCTCCCCAGTTCTCTCAGGTCTGTGCATGTCACTCACCAGCCCTCCTGGCTGGGACCAGTTGTTCCTCTCCCTTGAGACCCTTGAGACTTGCCTGGCAGTGCTCTCTCCTGCTGTCCTCTCTTGCTTCTCCTGTGCCTCCTGTCTAGGACACCCCTGTGATTTGTATGAGGGCCCTGTTCACACCTGAGCCCAGGCCCAAGGTCACCAAGAACACTGTATGGGCCCTGCTGTTAAAAATTATTCAAACAATTGAAATGACATGCACCTGTTAAACAGGTGCAGAAAAATTGGGCGTAGGTGTTGGTGGTACTCTAAACCAAAAATATTGTTGGAAGCTAGCATAATCAAGATTCAGGAATAGAATAGACAGCATTGGCAGTCTGCAAGGGATCCTAGATCCCTAAAAAATTCAGTTACATCAGCATCAGGGGCTTGATAGCTGCTAATCCAGAACTGATTCATTTTGATAAATGTAAGCCTATCAAAAGGAGTCTGTGAACAGGCACACTCTTTTATCCATTACAAACCCTCCAGCAGCACTAAATGTCCATTCAGAAAGCATGCTGGATGCAGGACAGGCCAGTAGCTCGATTGCATATTGAACAATTTCTGGCCAGTGGTCCATCCTCAAGACTCAGTAACCCAGTGAATGCTTAGTTGGAAAGGTCTCTAAGTTTGCTCTTGCCCCTAGATATTCCTGCACCATATAATGCAGACGCTGACGATGGTTGCTTAAATCTAAACCTGGGCGATGAGGACTAAAGAATTGTTTAAAGGCATCGATCAGCCGACCACCTTTTTCTGCCGCTCTTCCTCTGACCGAACGAAGCCTGTCCAGGACCAGGAAATGGTAAACTCCCAGGGTCTGGAAAGGCATTACACAAAGTTTTCTTCAAGGTGTCCTGAAGATGTTTCATCCTCTGCTTCCTCTGCAAAGGCAGGATGAGCTATGCAACGTTACCCTTGTAACTTGGATCAAGAAGGGTTGTCAGCCCATAATGATCCCTCTCCTTGATACCAAACATTTTTGGTTCCTTTCCTAGGCTTTGCAGAATCAAGAGCCCATGCCTCATACGTTTGAAGAGGCATTCGATTCTGAGTCCTCTGGGTTACTAAGAATGACATTGTCAGGAACTACCTCCTCCAAGCCACGTACAACTCCTTGGGTTTCTGGGGACTGAAAACTAACCCTTGAAGTCTGTTGCATGTCATCCTCAACATCCATGCTGACACAATCCTCCTCTTCCTCCTATCTGTTTGGCGGCCCTGCAGGAATGGAATCTGCATAAAGGGGGCCTTGAGAGAAAAGCGATTCCATGAATCGTGTGCTCCTGCAGCAAGACTAGAGGGACAGTGTCACCGATGCATGCATTGTCGCTGCTCACCAACCTTGTGGCCTCCTCAAATGGTGACAGGACAGTTCATGCATCCTTAATCAGTAGCCACTGGTGTGGCAAAAAGAAGCCAAACTCCCCTGAGCCTGTCCTGGTGCCATAATCACACACTTACTCATTGATGGCCCTCTGCTGTGTGTGCAGCCGCTGCAGCATTGCCATTGTTAAGTTCCACCTTGTGGGTATGTCACAAATGAGGTGGTTGGTGGGCAGATTGAATTCCCGTTGAATGTCAGCCAGCCAAGCACTGGCATTGTATGACCGGCGGAAATGACCACAGACTTTTCTGGCCTACCTCAGAAGATCTTGTAAGGTCAAGAAATGCTGCACCACCAAATTCAGGACATATACCAAGCATGGAACATGTGTCAAGTTTCCCTGTAGGAGGGCGGAGAGAAGGTTAGTGCCATTTTCGCATACAACCATTCCTGGCTCAAGCTGCCGTGGCGTCAACCACCTCTAATCCTGCCCCTGCAGAGCTGACAGAATCTCTGCCCCAGTGTGGCTCCTGTCCCATAGACAGACCAACTGAAGCACGGCATGGCAACTTTTAGCCTGACTGCTTGCGTAGCCCCTTGAACGCTTAGGGAGCACTGCTGGTTCAGAGGACAATTCAGCAGAAGAGGCCATAGAGGAAGAGGAAGAGGAGAGGTGGAGAAGACAGATGTGGCAGAATCACCACCAGCTTTTTGGAGGCGTGGTGGTGGAACAAGCTCCAACACTGAACCATGTCCTGCAACCTTCCCAGCTGCCAACAGGGTGCCGTGAAGGAAAGGTAACGTCTCTGACCATGCCTGCTGGATCATGAGTCAGTGGTAATGTGAACCTTGCTGCTGACGGCCCTGTTCAACAAGGCCAAAACATTGCCTTCCACATGACGGTAGAGAACTCGAAAGGCCTTTACGTGAAAAGAAAATAATTTTTGGAACCTGCCACTGTGCTACAGCACATTCCACAAATTCACGAAAGGGGCAGAGTCTACCAGATTAAAAGGCAACAGTTGTAGTGCTAGCAATTTGGCCAAGCTAGCATTTAGATGCTGAGCGTGTGGATGGCTGGGACAGTAGTTTTTTACTTTTACGGTTCAGCAACTGGTGTAGCAAAATTTTCCTGCTGAAATCAACAGGTGGTGTACTGCTAGCAGATTGGCTGAAAGTACTTCTGGTACCTATTGCTATACCTTAATTCCTCTCAGTGCAGGTTTTTGAGAGGACTTGAGGTATAGTAGGGATTGAGATCCCAGATGAGGAGCAAGGAGAAGTCCACTTTTTTAATGATGTGGGTCTTTCAGGTGATGTCGCTAACGGACTGCATGGCATGTCGTCGTATGTCTTGTCAAGCATGTGGTGCCCAAGCGGGTGGTGTTTTGGCCACGCTTGATCCGCTTCAGACAGAGACTGCAAACAGCAATGGTGTGATATACTGCTCATGTGTTGGAAAAAAAAGCCCACATCAATGAACTTTTGGAAGTCAGCGGGGAGTCAGCAGCTTCCTGCACCTGTGGATCTCTGTGGTGTGATGCAATAGGGTGGCTGCCCTTAAGCTGGCCCCTGGAGGTCACCCGCCTCGTTGGAGTTGTGCATCCTCTTCCCTTCTCTCAGGCACCCAAGTACAGTCAGTGACCTCCTCATCCCCCCTCCTCGTTACTGGAGAAAACTTAGCAGTATGCTGTAGCTGGGGGAACATGACTGCTAGTTTCTTGTCCTTCTGTGGCACCCCCTCTCTCTAGGCTCACGTTACTCCCTCCCTTAACCTGGGAACCAACATCGGAGCATTCAAATTGCTGCGCATCCTCCAGCAGCATGTAACTAACACTATGGTTGAATAATTCTGGTGACTCCCCCATGCATGATGGTGGGGCTAATGAAGGAGTAATTGTGGACAAGGAGCTGGTGGAATAGTCTGCTTTGGCAGCTGCATTGGAAGGCAAACTATAATGAGCCCGGGGGACAGAGGATGAGGACAGCTTAGTTATCCACTCCACCAACTCTTCTGCATGTTGTGGCCAGCAGCAGAAAAAAAGGACAAGCGTGCCCCGCCTGCAGAGGATACACCATGTCCATGACCACCACTTTTCACTGTAGACACAGAGGCTGCATGCATTTTACTGGCCTGTGAGCATCTGCCTCTCCTTGGTGGCCTTCTGGACACGATGGGGATTTTTTTTCACAATGCACTACATTGTACTATATACTGTACACCGCCTGCACTGTATTATATACTGTACACTGCCTGCAGTGTATTATATACTGTACACAGTGTATTAAATACTGTGTACACTGCCTGCACTGTATTATATACTGTACACTGTACTGTATTATATACTGTACACTGCCTGCACTCATACATATACACACACACACAAACATACTACACTGACTACACGCTCTATCCACTAACTAACCTGTCTAATCTACTGTATCTCCAGTTCTCCACAACACACTACATACGGACACCGTGTAAGCAGCCTTATATAGTGTTGGTCGTGAAATTAGCCCCTGAGCCTTGATTGGCTAAAGGCACCCTGCCTTTGGCCAATCATAGCTCTCACAGTAGATCGTGCTGTGATTGGCCAAAGCATGCAGGTCAGGTGCATGCTTTGGCCAATCAGCAGCCATCAATGCATTGCGATCTCGCAGTGCATTATATTGCGCTCTGCGGTGCTTGAATTTGCCGCAAGCTCCCCATATGTTCGTTTGTTCTGCAAACAAACGTACACCTGATGTTCGAGTCAAACTTACGCTTGACTCAAACATCGGAACTATCCTTAGTGACAAGCCAGAATAATAAGCCAACCAGAAGGGTCAAGAAAAGAGAAGTGTATCCTCAGGGTTCAAATAGTCTCATCAGTATAGCAACTCTGGCTTTTTCGGATGGGTCTGAGGCAATGTAGGAGGTAGGGAAATGTTTTTGAGCAAATTTAAATGGGCCCTGAGAATGAAAATGTGTTTCTTGGATCATAATTACATCCACCCTGGAGGATTTAAGTTCTTGTAAAACCAACCATCTTTTCTTTATACATTGACAGGCTGCTTTAAATTTTCTTTTAAATTCCTTTTTATATGCACATAGATTGCACAAGGCTCCCCTGGTGCAGTAGCGTTGCTAGGTGGGTGCGGGCCGCACCCGGATGACACCCGCCAGAGGGGTGACACTCGTGGATTGCGGCACCGCTAACACCGCCCGCTGCTCTGATGATCTGCACCTCGCTCTGTGTCAGTGGAGCAGATTAAAGCCGCTGGCGCCTCCTCCTCTCTGTTTACATCCAATGAGGAGGAGGAGCCAGAGGATCACACACCGCTGTGTTTACATCCGTGGCCGCGCTGTTCTGAGGTCTGTACTGTACACTTCATTATAAGTAGATGGACGTGTGCGGGGGGGGCGCTATGGGAGGGGAGAGGGGTGCCTATGCTGATGGGGGGTCTGCATTAAGGGGGGTGTCTATACTGCGGGGGTTTGCACTAAGGGGGTGTCTATACTGTGGGGGTCTGCACTAAGGGGGATTCTATACTGATGGGGGGTCTGCACTAAGGGGGGATTCTATACTGATTGGGGGGTCTGCACTAAGGTGGGATTCTATACTGCGGGGGTTTGCACTAAGGGGGTGTCTATACTGATGGGGGGTCTGCACTAAGGGGGGTGTCTATACTGTGGGGGTCGGCACTAAGGGGGGATTCTATACTGATGGGGGGGTCTGCACTAAGGGGGGATTCTATACTGCGGGGGTTTGCACTAAGGGGGTGTCTATACTGATGGGGGGGTCTGCACTAAGGGGGGTGTCTATACTGTGGGGGTCTGCACTAAGGGGGGATTCTATACTGATGGGGGGGTCTGCACTAAGGGGGGGGAATTCTATACTGCGGGGGTTTGCACTAAGGGGGGGGATTCTATACTGATGGGGGTCTGCACTAAGGGGGGGATTTTATACTGATGGGGGTCTGCACTAAGGGGGGGATCTGCACTAAAGTGGGGGTGTCTATACTGCGTGGGGTCTGCACTAAATGGGGGTGTCTATACTGATGGGGGGTCTGTATTAAGGGGGGTGTCTATACTAAGGGGGTCTATACTGTGGAGGTCTGCACTAAGGGGGGATTCTATACTGATGGGGGGTCTGCACTAAGGGGGGACTCTATACTGATGGGGGTCTGCACTAAAGGAGGGGTGTCTGCACTAAGAGGGGGGATTGTACACTGATGGGGGTGTCTGTACTGAGGGAGGGGGGTCTGTACTTAGTGGTGGGGTCTATACTGACAGAGGGTGGTCTGTTCTTAGTGAGGGGGATATATACTGTGGGAGGGGGGTCTGTACTGAGGGAGGGGGGTCTGTTCTTAGTGAGGGGGATCTATACTGTAAGAGGGGGGTCTGTACTGACGGAGGGGGATCTATACTGTGGGAGGGGGATCGATACTGTGGGAGGGGGGTCTGTACTTAGTGAGGGGGGTCTGTACTTAGTGAGGGGGGTCTGTACTGAGGGAGGGGGGTCTGTACTTAGTGAGGGGGGGTATGTACTGAGAGAGGGGGGTCTGTATTGAGGGGGACTATAGTTGGTGGAGGGGGGGGGGGGGTGACACCAATGTTTTCCGCACCAGGTGGCACCAACCCTAGTGACGCCACTGCCCTGGTGCCCTAAAGCAGGAAGTGCACTAAGCACAATTTCTTTTCCATCTTTTCTTTATAAAAGTCAAACCTTTGACATTATACAAATTGATCTGTACAGCCATAACAAATACTTATCAGAAAGGCACTTAGGAACTTTTCAATAAGAAGGGGAACTGCTGATGTGCAGGGGAGAAACATGATACCAAAAGAATAACACAGAGGGAAGAACAGGAAAATATACAAACCAAAAGAGGGATTATTTTGGGGGGTCCAATGAAGACCCCAACCATAATATTGCCAAACGTATTACACCTAAGAGGACAAAGCATCTCAGGACACCAAGGCAAATGTCTTGTGGAAAAGAATAGGGTTGAGTGAACCAGAACTGTAAAGTTTGGGTCCGTACAGAACTTTTGGGTTTTTGGGTCCAGACCCGAACCCGAACAATTGACTGTATGTTCATGTTCGGGTCCGGTGTTCGGCAATGTAATGGCGCATTTTTAAAAGCTGCAGGGCAGCCAATCAACATTCGTTTAACTGGTGTGCCCTTAGAATTCATCACAGCCATGCCTACTAATGACATGGCTGTGATTGGCCAGTGCAGCATGTGGCCCAGCCTCTATATAAGCTAGAGGCACACAGCACAGCACGTCACTCTGACAGTGTAGGGAAAGGTTCCTGGCTGCTGTTGCTGTGAGGGAGAGAATTACACGATAGGAGTCAGTCCAGATTCATGACATCTATTCTAATTAGTCAGCGATCTACATAGATTTAGTTGTGTGAGTGCAGTGCACAAGCTTTTTACACTGCACTGAGAGAAAATATAGACAGTGTAGGGCAGTGTAGGGCAAGGTTCCTGTGACTGCTTTGAGGGAGAGAGAATTATCTAGGAGTCCAGATTCAGAAATCTATTCTAATAACTCAGCGATCTACAGAGATTTACCTGGTTGGGTTGCAGTGCACAGTCTTTTTACACTGCCATGAGCCCAGTGCCAGAGAAAATATAACTTTTATCTGCAAGCTCAGTGCACCAGCACTGCATATATTACTGTGAGATACACCCTGTACCTACTGTGGGTGTCTTCTGCTCTTCCAAAAACACCCATTTAGGGCAAAAAAATATATTTTGCAGCGTTTTCTGCAGGTGTGACATACCCAATTTATATATTTTTTCTTCTATTGTGCCATTCAAATAAAAAAAATTAGGGCAAAAACATTTTATTTGAATAGCATTTCTGTAGATGAGATAAACCGTTTACATAATGGGGGTGTATTCTGCTATTGCAAAAACACACATTTAGTGCAAAAAACTATTTTTTGCAGTGTTTTCTGCATATCTGCAGGTGTGACATACCCAATTTATATATTTTTCTTCTATTGTGCTATTCAAATAAAAAAACTTTAGGCCAAAAAATTGAAAATTCCTATCAGAATACTTACCGTAATTTTCCTTTCCTGATGGACTCCATGGCAGCAACGTGTGGGTTTAGTCCCGCCTCCATTACCCTATAGGACACTACTCCCATAAATCTTTGCCCCCTACCCACGGCAGTGTTCGGTAACTAGCCTACTCCAGCCATTTGGGAGGGAACTCCTGCTGCCATGGAGTCCATCAGGAAAAGAAAATTACGGTAAGTATTCTGATAGGAATTTTCCATTTTCCTGACAGACTCCATGGCAGCAACGTGTGGGAAATTACTCGCCAAACACACCCGGGTGGGCAAAATGCTGAACAAAAGATTTATTTAACGCTGTCAACCGACAGAACTTTCAAACCAAAATCAACAGAAGATTAGGATGCTGGTTCAACACAATAATGGGTCATGAAAGTATGGATTGAAGACCAAGAAGCTGCTCTGCAGATTACTTCAGGCACCACGTGACGAGAGGCTGCCCATGATGTGGAAAGACTCCTAGTAGAGTGTGCCGTCACCGCCTCAGGAGGAGCCAAGCCATTCTCTCTGTAAGCCCATTGGATGGCCTGGACCACCCACGCAGCAATGGATCTAACTGAAGCTTTAGAGTCTTTATTGTTCCCGTGGAACAAAACGAAGAGAGAGTCAGTCTGACGAAAGGAAGCTGTAACATCCAAATATTTTTTTAGAGTAACTCCCATATCAAGAGGATGTGGATCCAGACTCCCAGCAGACATGAAGGTAGGCAGAGTGATCTCCTGGTTTTCATAAGAACAGTGGTAACTTTGGGATTTGTTCCCAGCATTGGAATAAGGACCACTCTATCCGGGAAAAAGGCAAGGAAAGGTTATTTTGAGCCTAGAGATTGAATCTCTGAAATTCTCTTCGCCGATGTTATGGCCACCAGGAAAGAGGTTTTAAGGGTTAATTCTTTAACTGATAATGATTTGTTGAGTTGTGCAAACAAATCCAAAACCAGTGGAAGATCCCATTTGAGGAATCTAGGTTTCCTCTGTGGCCTAAGCCTGACTGCTCCTTTGAAAAACTGTTGGACCAGAGGAGGATTGGCCCATGCGTCTCCAGAGAATGCTGAAATAGCAGATATTTGAACACGCAGGGAACTGACAGAAAGGGAGATATCCAGTCCTGACTGTAAGAAACTTAAAACGTCTTGAACTGCCAAGGTATCGCAGGAACTAGATCTGGAAGCCATGTGACTAGTAAACTTTGCCCAGATTCTCTCGTACACTCGATTGGTACTACCTCTTCTTGCATTAAGGAGAGTGGGAATAACCTCTTTGGGACAGCCTAATGCTTCCAGCCTTCCCCTCTCAAAAACCAGGCCCTTAGGCGCAGGTGATCCGGGAAGGGATGCAACCTCGATGCATGAGACGGAAGGTCTGGTCTGGATGGTAACGGAATCGGATCCTTGACACTGAGGAGCATCAGAAGCGGAAACCAAGGCCTGTTGGGCCAATAGGGAATTATTGCAATCACCTCTGCTGTCTCTGACCGGAGTCTCCTCAGGAACTGGAGGATGATAGGGGTTGGAGGAAAGGCATAAGCCTTGTGAAACCACCATTTCTCCGTCAGGGCGTCTACTCCGTAGGCTTGAGGATCTCTGTACCTCGAATAGTACCTTGCTAGTTTTTTGTTGCAGGGGGAGTCGACCTCTGGGGAGAGCCCCAACGTTAGGATCCAACCGAATACCTCCTCGTGGAGAGACCACTCGTTGTTGTCTAGAGATATTCAGGAGAGGAAGTCTGCCTGGACGTTCTGAACCCCTGGAACATATGTCGCTGTCAGATCCTTCAGATTCCTCTGGGCCCAAGACATGATCGGTTCCACCTCCTGGAGAAGGAAAAGACTTCGGGTACCCCCATGCCTTCTGATGTATGCCACTGCTGTGATATTGTCTAATCTGAGAAGAAGGCCAAAAGAGCCTGGAAGGCTGCTCTCAACTCCAGGATGTTTGACACTGTCCTTCTGGAGGGAAGATCCCAGGTGCCCTGAGCCACTTCCGTCAAGCAGTGGGTGCCCCATCCCCTGTTGCTGGCATCTGATGTTATAGTTACCCATGAGATGGGAAGTATGGAGTGGCAGTTGCAAAGATTCTCCCGTTGAAGCAACCACGGAAGGGAGTTCTTCATGGATGAAGTAATCCGAATCATCTGAGCTTTGTTGCCTGTCCACTGCTGAAGGAATCCCTTCTGGAAGGGCCTCATCCTCCATTGCGCCCATCTCACCATCGGAATAGTTGCGACCATGGTGCCTATAATTCTCAGGTACTGGAGAGCATGAAGATAGGAAGCCGCTAGAGACGGACGGATTCGGTCTCTTACCACTGATATTTTTTCCTCTGGTAACGAGATGGTGCCTCTGACTGTATCGAACAGAGCCCCTAAGAACACTAGGGACTGGGACTGGGACCAACTGGCTCCAAATTCAGGATCCACCCGAACTCCTGTAGAGTGGATTGAAAATATGGTTGGAGATTGTTTAGGTGGAGACTCAGCTCCTTGCACAGATGGAAAGGGCTGCAAAGGCTGGGACGGTGATAATAATGGTCGATTTTAACTACCCAGAAATTGACTGGAGTAATGGCACTGCTGGGACAGTTAAAGGGCAAAAATTTATAATCCTATTACAGGACAATTTTATGGTCCAGTTTATTGAGGCCCCAACTAGGAATGATGCTCTGCTGGATCTGGTAATCTCAAACCATGCAGAGCTTATTACTAATGTCCAGATAAAAGAACACCTGGGTAACAGTGATCATAACATGATTTCATTTGATGTTAGCTGTAAGCAAGAAATACATACAGGAAAGATAAAAACGCTCAACTTCAAGAGAGCACATTTTCCAAGGATGAGGGCTGCTCTCCAGGACTTGGACTGGGAGGGAATATTGGCATCAATGAGCACAGAACATAAATGGGATTTCTTCAAAAAGACTGTCTGGGACCTCACTGCAAAGTATATTCCCATGGGCAATAAGTTTAAAAGGCTTAAAATAAAACCTATGTGGCTCACGGTCAAAGTTAAAAAAGCTATGATCAATAAGAAAAGAGCTTTTAAAAAATATAAAAGTGAAGGAACACTAGTGTTGTTTAAATGTTACAAAGAATTTAACAGAATATGTAAAAAGGAAATCAAGGATGCAAAAATTCAAAACGAACGACAGATTGCAAAAGATAGTAGGACAAACCCCAACAAAATTCTTCAAATATATTAATAGTAAAAAGGTCAGGTCTGAGCATGTAGGTCCTTTACAAAATAATCTAGAGTGGGTGACAGGGGACAAAGAGGTCTGAGCATGTAGGCCCTTTAAAAAATAATCTAGAGTGGGTGACAGGGGACAAAGAGAAGGCTAATTTATTAAATACTTTCTTCAGCTCTGTGTATACAAAGGAGCATGGGGGAGCTCATGTCCATAATGGGGGTGGTAATTACACAGCCCCGAATGATCCACAATGGCTCAAAAGTGATATGGTCCAGAAATATTTAGACAGAATAAAGGTGGATAAAGCACCTGGACCAGATGGCATCCACCCACGGATCTTAAAAGAATTGAGCTCTGCAATTTCAAAGCCATTGTATTTAATTTTTAGGGACTCATTAATGACAGGAATAGTACCACTGGATTGGCGCAGGGCGAACGTGGTGCCTATATTTAAAAAGGGAACAAAGTCTTTACCAAGTAACTATAGACCTGTTAGTTTAACTTCTATAGTTGGGAAGATACTGGAGAGATTATTAAAAGACCACATAGACGAGTTCTTGCTGGAACAAAACATTTTAAGTAACAGACAGCATGGGTTCATGAAAGACAGAAGTTGTCAGACAAACCTGATTTCTTTTTATGAAGAGGTAAGTAAAACCTTGGACAGAGGTGTGACTGTGGACGTGGTATACTTGGATTTTGCAAAAGCGTTCGATACAGTTCCCCACACATGGCTCATGTGTAAGGTAAGGTCTACAGGCTTGGAAATATCGGTTTGTAAATGGATAGAAAACTGTCTAAAAGACAGAATTCAGAGAGTCGTGGTTAATGATTCTTACTCTGAATGGTCTAAGGTTATCAGTGGTGTACCCCAAGGTTCAGTGCTGGGACCCTTACTTTTTAATATCTTTATAAATGATATTGGGTCTGGGATCAAAAGTAACATTTCTGTCTTTGCAGATGACACCAAGCTATGCAGTGGAATAACGTCTTTACAGGAGGTCTCCAATTTACAACCTGACATCAATGCTCTGTCTAATTGGGCGACTATGTGGCAGATGAGGTTTAATGTTGATAAATGTAAAGTTATGCACTTGGGGGCTAAGAATATGCATGCATCATACATGCTAGGGGGGGTACAACTGGGGGAATCTGTAGTGGAGAAGGATCTGGGGGTTTTGGTAGATCATAAGCTCAATAATAGCATGCAATGTCAAGCTGCGGTTTCCAAAGCAAGCAAAGTTCTTTCTTGTATTAAGAGAGGTATGGACTCCAGAGAGAGAGATATAATTTTGCCCCTGTTCAAATCATTAGTAAGACCTCATCTGGAATATGCAGTTCAGTTTTGGGCACCAGTTCTCAAAAAGGATATCAGGGAACTGGAGAAAGTGCAGAGAAGGGCAACCAAACTGATAAGAGGCATGGAGGAGCTCAGCTATGAGGAAAGATTAGAGGAACTGAATTTATTCACTCTTGAGAAGAGGAGAATAAGGGGCGATATGATCAACATGTACAAATATATAAGGGGTCCATATAGTGAACTTGGTGTTGAGTTATTCACTTTACGGTCAACACAGAGGACAAGGGGGCACTCCTTACGTCTAGAGGAAAAGAGATTACATCTCCAAATACGGAAAGGTTTCTTCACAGTAAGAGCTGTGAAAATATGGAATAGACTCCCTCCAGAGGTGGTTCTGGCTAACTTGATTGCTTTAAGAAAGGACTGGATACTTTCCTAAATGTACATAATATAACTGGGTACTGACATTTATAGGTAAAGTTGATCCAGGGAAAATCCGATTGCCTCTTGGGGGATCAGGAAGGGATTTTTTTTTCCCCTGCTGTAGCAGATTGGAGCATGCTCTTTTGGGGTTTTTTTTGCCTTCCTCTGGATCAACTGTGGGTATAGAATGGGGTTTATTTGATTGTACGATATATTTTATTTTTATTTATTATTTCTTTTATTTTTATGGTTGAACTGGATGGACTTGTGTCTTTTTTCGGCCTAGCTAACTATGTAACTATGTAACTATGTAACTATGTTTAGCCCATTGTTTGTTTAAATTATCGTACCAACATCCCTTTGAAAGTAAATGTTAAGAAGAATGAAGATATGGGATTTTATAGGTACCTTATGAGAGTGTTAATTAAGTTAGATACTCTGATACACAGATTAAGATATTTAAACATATTTTATTAACAAAATAGAAAAGTAGCATAAAAAATGAACAATCATGCACATATCCACAGTCTAAGGTGTATACACCTACTCCTTTAATAGACATAGATAATGCTGTATTCATTTGTGTGTGATCACATATTCAACAAGCTTCTACATGTTTCACAAGTAAACCAGGAAATACCAGATGTAGGTTATGAAATGCACTCCATTACAGACATCCCCTCCCCCAAGATGTAACACCATAGGGGTATAGGATAGGGATAGACAGCACCCGACTGTCCTTCTCTAGGCTGCATCGAGGGGGGTGGTGAGTTAGTCACTACCTTTCTCTATATGCAGTCCGAAAAGTGTTGCGGCAAGAGAATGGACCAGGTGTGTAGGGTTTCAGTGTAAGGGACAGATTTAAAATATACATTTTAAGGGGGGAACTGTAATGGATGTGGTTAAGGTAATATTAAAATGAAATATTATCATCCTATAAGGTATTAGGTAGAATGCTAAAATGTCTATTTCAATGTGTAATATTATGTCATTGCTTGGTTTGTTTTGACCTTAATTCTAACTCAGATAGCTGCTAGCTCCCCCCCCCCCCCCCATTCTGAAGCTGAACAGCAAAGAATTATAAAAAGATTGTGCCTCTTTCTTTCCGAGAACTGGACCCAAGTCCCAAGACAGACAGACATGACATCAACATCCAATGTCTCGAAGAACGAAAGTAGAAGTTACTATGAATATCTAATATGATCTAATATAGTTAGGATTAATTGCTAAACTTGCTAAATCAGCTAAAAGCTCATACACTTTTTACAGTAATATGTCGCAATAATATGTCTTTGCATATGTCTCGCCTTGCTTGTTTGAAAGTCCACCCATTCTTATATAAACTTCAAAAAAGAGGAAATAAAAATAGAAAGTGATTTCACACTGGACTCGTGTATCAGAGTGATTTGCTTCAAAGCATGCACGCTATTTAATATTTAATAATTGGACCAGGGGCAGATATAAAAATATTTGACCTTGGTTGTGGTCCTTCCAAAACACTCCTACTGTTGGCACAAGACAAGGAACAACTCCTAATTCACAGAAGGCAAGTTATCTCCACTCTACAGGAAATGTTAAGAAGAATGAAGATATGGGATTTTATGGGTACATTATGAGAGTGTTAATTAAGTTAGATACTCTGATACACAGATTAAGATATTTAAACATATTTTATTAACAAAATAGAAAAGTAGCATAAAAAATGAACAATCATGCACATATCCACAGTCTAAGGTGTATACACCTACTCCTTTAATAGACATAGATAATGCTGTATTCATTTGTGTGTGATCACATATTCAACAAGCTTCTACATGTTTCACAAGTAAACCAGGAAATACCAGATGTAGGTTATGAAATGCACTCCATTACAGACATCCCCTCCCCCAAGATGTAACACCATAGGGGTATAGGATAGGGATAGACAGCACCCGACTGTCCTTCTCTAGGCTGCATCGAGGGGGGTGGTGAGTTAGTCACTACCTTTCTCTATATGCAGTCCGAAAAGTGTTGCGGCAAGAGAATGGACCAGGTGTGTAGGGTTTCAGTGTAAGGGACAGATTTAAAATATACATTTTAAGGGGGGAACTGTAATGGATGTGGTTAAGGTAATATTAAAATGAAATATTATCATCCTATAAGGTATTAGGTAGAATGCTAAAATGTCTATTTCAATGTGTAATATTATGTCATTGCTTGGTTTGTTTTGACCTTAATTCTAACTCAGATAGCTGCTAGCTCCGCCCCCCCCCCCCCCATTCTGAAGCTGAACAGCAAAGAATTATAAAAAGATTGTGCCTCTTTCTTTCCGAGAACTGGACCCAAGTCCCAAGACAGACAGACATGACATCAACATCCAATGTCTCGAAGAACGAAAGTAGAAGTTACTATGAATATCTAATATGATCTAATATAGTTAGGATTAATTGCTAAACTTGCTAAATCAGCTAAAAGCTCATACACTTTTTACAGTAATATGTCGCAATAATATGTCTTTGCATATGTCTCGCCTTGCTTGTTTGAAAGTCCACCCATTCTTATATAAACTTCAAAAAAGAGGAAATAAAAATAGAAAGTGATTTCACACTGGACTCGTGTATCAGAGTGATTTGCTTCAAAGCATGCACGCTATTTAATATTTAATAATTGGACCAGGGGCAGATATAAAAATATTTGACCTTGGTTGTGGTCCTTCCAAAACACTCCTACTGTTGGCACAAGACAAGGAACAACTCCTAATTCACAGAAGGCAAGTTATCTCCACTCTACAGGAAATGTTAAGAAGAATGAAGATATGGGATTTTATGGGTACATTATGAGAGTGTTAATTAAGTTAGATACTCTGATACACAGATTAAGATATTTAAACATATTTTATTAACAAAATAGAAAAGTAGCATAAAAAATGAACAATCATGCACATATCCACAGTCTAAGGTGTATACACCTACTCCTATAATAGACATAGACAATGCTGTATTCATTTGTGTGTGATCACATATTCAACAAGCTTCTTCATGTTTTGCCTTTAAAGGCTTCATCAGGAAAGTTGACATGATCACAAAGGGTTAAAAGCTTCAAAGGTAGTTTCATTCATATATTGAACCTTGGGTGTATGAGAAAGAGAAAAGCATAAGACATAATGAAATTGTTTTAACATAATTAGAGAGACAATATGCAATATTAAGCAAAATATATAAAGGACACTGAAAAATGACCGGGAGAAAGAAACACACAACCACCCCTCCACCCACATCATTCATGCTCACCCTCAAACAGTCCCCATTCTACCCCCACATTTAGGATGTGGGTTAACCCACGAGCGTGATGGATAGGGCCCTACCTCTCAAACTGGGTCCAAGGCCAAATCTCCTCAGGAAAGTCTCATGGGGTACTGGCCCAACAAATAAAGAGAGAAACAACCCTCAAAAACCAATTCCCACTGAGATGACAGGTAAATCGTAGGGAGGAAATATGTGGAGCTCAGTAATTTTATTTATTTTTTCCCTTTTTGAGATGACAATGTTTAGGGTACTCGTATGGACACCCAAGGATGTCCAGTGGAGACTTGATTCCCCCTATATATTTTTATGGGTGTCTTTTGAGCTTTAACTGCATGTCCACCCTGAGGTTCTTCATAGCCGCAGCTTGCCGCTTATTGTGGACACATGTATTGCATGACTGCGGAAGCCTTTTGGCTCTCTTGCTGAAGGGGTGTCCGCACAGCATGTATCATGATGCCGCATTTCCGGGAAGTCATTTCCGGCAGCGGCTCTTTGTCTGCGGCACGCGAACCTCCCCCTTTTGTCCGCTTGGCCCCAAAGGGCGGCGTGACGTCACACGCCCGCGATTTTGGCGCCATGGGGAGGATTATATAAGGCGCACACACAGCACATGGTGTGCGGGAGCTCGGAGACATCATTGAACGAGCAATAAGGTAAACCATGGCTTCCTCTCTCTTCCTAACTTAGGAATCTCATTTTATAATTGGGATTTTGTTTAATATCACCTCTCCTTTACTAAGTACATCTTGTTGGGATGGGCTTCTGGCGGCCCCCCCTCTTTTCCTTTTTGAATTTTATTAGGATAAAGCCCTATGGAAGCAAGTCCTGGGAGTCAAGCTCTGTACTTCCCTTGCACTCATATCAGTGCTTAGTCGTTTATGACTGGTTTTCTCTTTCACTATGGCATAATAATAGAGGTAAGCAGCGCTTCCCCAGTATGTTTGTAAATATTGAGATGACACATGCCAATACATAGGATCATCTCATGTTAATTTCATTAGCCAATCATTCAGTTTTGAATACCAATATATTTTTCTTGGACATTAATAGATATCGGGCAACCATATACAACTTATTTATACGAGCTCCCAGCCAGTATTCCAATTACAAGGAGATGTTTATGTGGTAAGTAGCAGACCTAGGAGATAAATACTTATCTCTCTTTCTGTTATAAATCACTTTTCTTTATTTTCACGTTTTAATATTTTGGCATTTTTTCATATATTCCTTTTTTATTTGCAAACTATAGGCATTTATCATCCATGAGGCCATGAGGGTCCCTGTAAATTACTGAGCTCCACATATTTCCTCCCTACGATTTACCCGTCATCTCAGTGGGAATTGGTTTTTGAGGGTTGTTTCTCTCTTTATTTGTTGGGCCAGTACCCCATGAGACTTTCCTGAGGAGATTTGGCCTTGGACGCAGTTTGAGAGGTAGGGTCCTATCCATCACTCTCGTGGGTTAACCCACATCCTAAATGTGGGGGGAAGAATGGGGACTGTTTGAGGGTGAGCATGAATGAATGTGGGTGGGACTCATTGATGTGGGTGGAGGGGTGGTTGTGTGTTTCTTTCTCCCGGTCATTTTTCAGTGTCCTTTATATATTTTGCTTAATATTGCATATTGTCTCTCTAATTATGTTAAAACAATTTCATTATGTCTTATGCTTTTCTCTTTCTCATACACCCAAGGTTCAATATATGAATGAAACTACCTTTGAAGCTTTTAACCCTTTGTGATCATGTCAAATTTCCTGATGAAGCCTTTATAGGCGAAACATGTAGAAGCTTGTTGAATATGTGATCACACACAAATGAATAGAGCATTATCTATGTCTATTATAGGAGTAGGTGTATACACCTTAGACTGTGGATATGTGCATGATTGTTCATTTTTTATGCTACTTTTCTATTTTGTTAATAAAATATGTTTAAATATCTTAATCTGTGTATCAGAGTATCTAACTTATTTAACACTCTCATAAGGTACCCATAAAATCCCATATCTTCATTCTTCTTAACATTTCCTGTAGAGTGGAGATAACTTGCCTTCTGTGAATTAGGAGTTGTTCCTTGTCTTGTGCCAACAGTAGGAGTGTTTTGGAAGGACCACAACCAAGGTCCAATATTTTTATATCTGCCCCTGGTCCAATTATTAAATATTAAATAGCGTGCATGCTT
This sequence comes from Lithobates sylvaticus, assembly GCA_028564925.1. Classification (NCBI taxonomy): domain Eukaryota; kingdom Metazoa; phylum Chordata; class Amphibia; order Anura; family Ranidae; genus Lithobates; species Lithobates sylvaticus. The sequence continues at coordinate 185,805,734 of CM053031.1, read as the reverse complement.
TGAAGCAAATCACTCTGATACACGAGTCCAGTGTGAAATCACTTTCTGTTTTTATTTCCTCTTTTTTGAAGTTTATATAAGAATGGGTGGACTTTCAAACAAGCAAGGCGAGACATATGCAAAGACATATTATTGCAACATATTACTGTAACAAGTGTATTAGCTATTAGCTGATTTAGCAAGTTTAGCAATTAATCCTAACTATATTAGATCATATTAGATATTCATAGTAACTTCTTCTTTCGCTCTTCGAGACATTGGATGTTGATGTCATGTCTGTCTGTCTTGGGACTTGGGTCCAGTTCTCGGAAAGAAAGAGGCACAATCTTTTTATAATTCTTTGCTGTTCAGCTTCAGAATGGGGGGGGGGGGAGAGCTAGCAGCTATCTGAGTTAGAATTAAGGTCAAAACAAACCAAGCAATGACATAATATTACACATTGAAATAGACATTTTAGCATTCTACCTAATACCTTATAGGATGATAATATTTCATTTTAATATTACCTTAACCACATCCATTACAGTTCCCCCCTTAAAATGTATATTAAAATGTATATTTTAAATCTGTCCCTTACACTGAAACCCTACACACCTGGTCCATTCTCTTGCCGCAACACTTTTCGGACTGCATATAGAGAAAGGTAGTGACTAACTCACCACCCCCCTCGATACAGCCTAGAGAAGGACAGTCAGGTGCAGTCTATCCCTATCCTATACCCCTATGGTGTTACATCTTGGGGGAGGGGATGTCTGTAATGGAGTGCATTTCATAACCTTCATCTGGTATTTCCTGGTTTACTTGTGGGCGGCACAGTGGTGTAGTGGTTAGCACTCTCACCTAGCAGTAAGAAGGGTTGCTGGTTTGAATCCCAACCACGACTACCTGCCTGGAGTTTACATGTTCTCCCTGTGCCTGTGTGGGTTTCCTCCGGGTACTCCGGTTTCCTCCCACAATCCAAAGACATGCTGGTAGGTTAATTGGCTTCTGTCCAAAAAATTTGCCCTAGTATATGAATGGGGACCTTGGATTGTGGGCTCCTTGAGGGTAGGGACCGATGTGAGTGTGCAATGTACAGGGATAGGGACAATTGTAGACACTCACTCAGGTTGAACTGGATGGACTGATGTCTTTATTCAACCTTACTAACTATGAAACTATTAAACAAATGTGGGAGTGGCTTGGTCAACAGTTTTTTCTACACACTTTTTAAGACAGGGGAGAATACAGCAGATCATGACTGTCACGTACCTAGTGGCGAGTCTGGATTGCAGTGGGAGACCTCTCTTACGTCCCAGACTTGCGGCCCTGGAGATGAGGACAGGGGGCGCAGAAGTCAGAGGAGGCACGAGTGTCTGGAAGGAACAGCAGCTGTAGGTGGACCTCAGGACTAGACCAGCGAAGACAGGAACCAGCAGACAGCAGGTGACAGGAACCAGCAGACAGCAGGTGACAGGAACCAGCAGACGGCAGGTGACAGGAACCAGCAGACAGCAGGTGACAGGAACCAGCAGACGGCAGGTGACAGGAACCAGCAGGCAGTAGGTAACAGGAACCAGCAGACAGCAGGTGACAGGAACCAGCAGACAACAGGAACTGGCAGGTATGCAGCGGACCACAGGAACCAGCAGGCAACAGGAACTGGCAGGTATGCAGCGGACCACAGGAACCAGCAGGCAACAGGAACTGGCAGGTATGCAGCGGACTACAGGAACCAGCAGACAACAGGAACTGGCAGGTATGCAGCGGACTACAGGAACCAGCAGACAACAGGAACTGGCAGGTATGCAGCGGACTACAGGAACCAGCAGACAACAGGAACTGGAAGGTATGCAGCGGACTACAGGAACCAGCAGACAACAGGAACTGGCAGGTATGCAGCGGACTACAGGAACCAGCAGACAACAGGAACTGGCAGGTATGCAGCGGACTACAGGAACCAGCAGACAACAGGAACTGGCAGGTATGCAGCGGACCACAGGAACCAGCAGACAACAGGAACTGGCAGGTATGCAGCGGACTACAGGAACCAGCAGGCAACAGGAACTGGCAGGTATGCAGCGGACTACAGGACAGGTGCACAGGTAGGTCAGACAAGCCGGGTTTGGTAACAGAGGACACACTGCGGATAAGCCAGGGATAAGCCAGAGAATGGTCGTGGGTAAGCCGGGATCGGGGCAGGCAGGAAGCAGAGCAGGTAAGTAGACAAGCCGGGTCACAGGTGCAGATACAGAGAAGTACAGGACTAACAAACGGAACGCTGTAGATCAGGCAGCAAGGATTGCATGGAGATGGCTGGTTTAAATAGCCCGCCTGGCGCCAGTAACCGTGCGCGCGCCCGTCCGAGACCACGCACGCGCACCCGCTCGATTCCGCGCATGCGCAGTAGCCCGCGCACCCGTTCGAGCCCGCACACGCAACCGCAGCGGTGGAGAACCACTAGGCCCAGCAGAGCTTTCCTTACATTGCCCCCCCCCCCCCCAGGGGCAGCCTCTGGATGCCCAACTGGGAACACTTCTCTGGGTGAGCTCTCTTGAAGGCTTGGATCAAATGCTTGGCATGCAAGTTGGTTTCAGGTTCCCAGGAATTCTCTTCAGAACCGTACCCCTTCCACTTGATGAGGTATTGTATCTGGTTATTTCTCTTTCGGCAGTCCACAATTGTCTCCACCTCGAATTCCTCTTCCCCATTGACCATTATCGGGGCTGGGGGATCCGTGGATCGCCCAGGGAAAGAATTGGGGACTGCTGGCTTCAGGAGTGAAACATGGAAGACCGGGTGTACCCGAAGTGACTCTGGCAATTCCAGCTCGTATGCTACCTCGTTGATTTTCCGCTTCACAGCGAAGGGGCCCAAGAATTTGGGGCCTAACTTCCTAGAAGGACAAGCAAGTCGGAGATTCACTGTGGACAGCCATACTTTGTCTCCAGGCTCCAGGACCAATTGCCCCCGTCTGCCCCTGTCAAAGACCTCTTTATTAAGATTCTGTGCCCGAGTCATAGTTTCCTGCAACAACTTATTGTTGGTTGAAAAGAAGTCCACGGTCTCAAACACAGCAGGAACGGCACATTCTGGTACAGAATTTGGCAGGAATGATGGGTGGTAACCATAGTTGGCAAAGAACGGAGTCTGTTTGGTAGTGGAGTGGGTGGAGTTGTTGTAGGCGAATTCCGCCAATGGCAACAGAGAGAGCCAGTCCTGTTGAGAAAAGGATGAAAAGCAACGCAGATACTGCTCAAGAGTCTGGTTTGTTCTTTCTGTCTGCCCGTTTGTCTGTGGGTGGTAAGCAGAAGATAAAGATAGTTCGATGCCAAGAGAGTTGCAGAGGGCCTTCCAGAACCGAGACGTAAATTGGACGCCCCTGTCCGAGATGATGTTTGCTGGAATCCCGTGAAGTCTGACAATGCCTGCAATGAAGGCTTGGGCCGTCTCTGGTGCCGAAGGAGTCCCCTTCATGGGGATAAAGTGGGCCATTTTGGACAGCCGGTCCACTACCACAAAGATGGCCGTATGGCCTTCGGAGGGGGGAAGTTCCACAATGAAGTCCATGGTTATTAGCTTCCACGGCCTTTCCGGAGCAGGTAGGGGTTTGAGTAGCCCCCAAGATTTGGTCCTGCAGCTCTTGTTGCGGGTGCACACTGTACATGATTCCACATACCTTTGGCAGTCTTTTGCCAGTTGGGGCCACCAGAAAGTGCGCTGGACCAGGTCCGTGGTCTTGGCTATGCCGAAATGTCCGGCCAGTACATGGTCATGACATAGCCCAAGTATAGTGACCCGGAGACTTTCTGGAACGAAGATCTTACCACCGGACCAGAATAGGCCATCTTTGGCGGAGACTCCTGGCCTAGCAGGCGGCGGGTCCTCCCTGGACGCCTGCTTGATCCGGCTTAACAGGTCTTCATGGAGAAGTAGGAAGTTCTCAGCGGTTAGGATGGTGTCAGGTGGATTAGGCTCCTTAGGATCGATGAACATCCGTGATAAGGCATCAGGTTTGGTATTTTTGGAGCCCGGCCTGTAGGTAACATGAAAGGCGAACCGGGAGAAAAACAGTGCCCACCTGGCTTGACGTGGTTTTAGTCTCTTGGCGGCCTTCAGATACTCCAGGTTCTTGTGGTCTGTATATATGAGAATTGGGTGGGCCGCCCCTTCCAACAAGTACCGCCATTCCTCCAGTGCCGCCTTGATTGCTAACAGTTCTCGGTCGCCCACGTCGTAGTTCCGCTCGGGAGGTGTCAACTTACGGGAAAAGAACCCAACGGGGAACAGGAGGGCCTTGGGGCCTTGCCTCTGTGATAGGATCGCCCCGACTGCGATTTCCGATGCGTCCACCTCCAAGACAAATGGGAGAGCCGGGTCGGGGTGCTTCAGGATGGAGGCGGAAGTAAAGAGTTTCTTAAGGGCGACAAAGGCGGCCTGGGCCTCGGTTGTCCATTGGAACCGAATCCCTTGTCGGGTTAATTGTGTGATGGGGGAGATGATGGCCGAGAAACCTTTAATAAATTTCCGATAGAAGTTAGAGAAACCCACAAACCGCTGTACCCCTTTTTTATCCACCGGTGCAGGCCAGTCTAGAATAGCGGAGATTTTCTGGGGGTCCATCTTAATGCCTTCGATGGAGATGATGAGCCCCAGGAACTGTATGCTCTGATGCTCAAACTCGCACTTCTCGGGTTTAGCATACAGACCATGTTGCCGCAGTCGCCCCAACACGCATCTGACGTGTTGTTGGTGACTGTCCAAGGAAGAAGAAAAGATTAAGATGTCATCTAGGTAGATGATCACAAACAAGTCTAAGTAGTCTCGAAAAATGTCATTAATGAAATGTTGGAACGTGGCGGGGGCGTTACAGAGTCCGAAGGGCATCACAAGGTATTCAAAGTGCCCGAATCGTGTACGGAAGGCGGTCTTCCATTCATCGCCCTTTCGGATGCGTACCAGATTATACGCCCCGCGGAGGTCCAACTTGGTGAAGATGACCGCTGCCCCCAGCCTCTGGAACAACTCGGGGACTAACGGCAAGGGGTAACGATTTTTGATGGTCACCTTATTCAATTCTCTGTAATCGACACATGGCCGGAGGGAATGATCCTTTTTCTCAACGAAGAAGATGCCGGCTCCGGCAGGTGACGTAGAGGAACGGATAAAGCCCTTTCGCAAGTTGTCATCAATGTAGTCTTTAAGGGCGGAGAGCTCCAGTTCGGATAGGGGGAAGATCCTCCCAAAGGGAACTTCAGCTCCAGGGAGAAGCTCGATGGGACAATCGTAGACCCGATGAGGAGGAAGGGTCTCTGCCCCTTTTTTGCTGAAGACATCCAAAAAAGAGTGATAGGCCTTGGGAACCAGCTGATGGGTCTCGTTGTCCAAACACATTAAGGTAGTTGACTGAGCGTCAGTCCGTGGAAGGCAATGTTGGGAGCAGTAAGGAGAGGAGAAGGTAATCTCCTTGGTGGACCAGTCAATGCAGGGGTTATGGGCGCGGAGCCAAGGCATGCCCAAAATGACCGGGAACAGTGGGGAAGAAATAATGTCCAGACTCAGCAACTCCTGATGGAGATGGTTTATGCATGCCGGAAGAGGTTGCGTTTCTAGGGTGACAGGCCCGGATCTAATGGCTGAACCATCGGCCAGGTGTATCTGTAGTCCTTGGGCCTTGTTCCGTAAGGGGATGCTATGGGCAGTAGCAAAGTCTGAGTCCATGAAGCAACTGCAGGCTCCAGAGTCAATAATGGCGGGGACCGTAATGTTCTTTCCGGGAAGCTGTAACAAAATAGAGAGAGCAAGGTGAGAAGAGGCGTCGGTAACGGCCATTATCTGGTCAACTGAAGGAGGGCGCCACTTACGGGTCTTGGCTGGACAGGTTCGCACATAATGCCCTGGCTCCCCGCAGTATAGACACAAATTGTCCCGACGGCGTCTCAGCCGTTCTTCAGGAGTGAGAGCAGGGCGAAGCACACCCAACTGCATGGGCTCAGTTCCTTCGGTGGAGGCAGAGGGTCGAACCGGCGGTGGACCTCTAGGAAAGTAGGGTACCTTTGGCAGCATCCAGGAGGGACGAGGTGGAACAGAGGCCCTCTCAGACCGTCGTTCGCGTAGGCGCCTGTCGATCTGTATGGCCTGGTTGATGAGCTCCTCAAGAGTTGGAGGAACCCCAACCCTAGCAAGTTCATCCTTGAGGGGATCTGACAACCCCAACCGAAACTGGTAGCGGAGGGCCGCATCATTCCAGCTGGTATCAGCACTCCATCTCCTGAACTCAGCAACATAGTCCTCGGCGGGCCTACGCCCTTGGAGTAGAGCATGGAGGGCAGTCTCAGCCGTGGCACAGAGTTGCGGGTCCTCATACATTCGGGCCATTGCATCAAAGAAGGTATTTAGATGAGCAAGTTCCGCGGCCTCCTGTTTAAGCAGGCGGTGGGCCCAGAGCTGGGGGTCGTTCTGAAGCAGGGAAATCACAAAGCCCACTTTGGTGGACTCCAAATAAAATGTTCGGGGTTGTAGTGCAAAAAACAGCTCGCATGCACTGCGAAAAGTCCTGAACTTGCTACGCTCACCGGAGAACCTCTCAGGTGTGGGTACTCGAGGTTCCGGGGGAAGCACCATGACAGTCGGTGGAGTAGGCTGGCTAGTGGTGAGGCCTGGGGATCCCTGAGTAAGGACATGTTTTTCAAGTCGGGTATAACCTTCCTGTAGGTTAGTGACCGCTTGTGCAAGGCCTGCTAGGTGTAGGCAGAGTTCTTCCATAGGAGAGGCTCCCTGCTCAGACTCGGTCATGGCTGCCTGATACTGTCACGTACCTAGTGGCGAGTCTGGATTGCAGTGGGAGACCTCTCTTACGTCCCAGACTTGCGGCCCCTGGAGATGAGGACAGGGGGCGCAGAAGTCAGAGGAGGCACGAGTGTCTGGAAGGAACAGCAGCTGTAGGTGGACCTCAGGACTAGACCAGCGAAGACAGGAACTAGCAGACAGCAGGTGACAGGAACCAGCAGACGGCAGGTGACAGGAACCAGCAGACGGCAGGTGACAGGAACCAGCAGACGGCAGGTGACAGGAACCAGCAGACGGCAGGTGACAGGAACCAGCAGGCAGTAGGTAACAGGAACCAGCAGACAGCAGGTGACAGGAACCAGCAGACAACAGGAACTGGCAGGTATGCAGCGGACCACAGGAACCAGCAGGCAACAGGAACTGGCAGGTATGCAGCGGACCACAGGAACCAGCAGGCAACAGGAACTGGCAGGTATGCAGCGGACTACAGGAACCAGCAGACAACAGGAACTGGCAGGTATGCAGCGGACTACAGGAACCAGCAGACAACAGGAACTGGCAGGTATGCAGCGGACTACAGGAACCAGCAGACAACAGGAACTGGCAGGTATGCAGCGGACTACAGGAACCAGCAGACAACAGGAACTGGCAGGTATGCAGCGGACTACAGGAACCAGCAGACAACAGGAACTGGCAGGTATGCAGCGGACTACAGGAACCAGCAGACAACAGGAACTGGCAGGTATGCAGTGGACCACAGGAACCAGCAGACAACAGGAACTGGCAGGTATGCAGCGGACTACAGGAACCAGCAGGCAACAGGAACTGGCAGGTATGCAGCGGACTACAGGACAGGTGCACAGGTAGGTCAGACAAGCCGGGTTTGGTAACAGAGGACACACTGCGGATAAGCCAGGGATAAGCCAGAGAATGGTCGTGGGTAAGCCGGGATCGGGGCAGGCAGGAAGCAGAGCAGGTAAGTAGACAAGCCGGGTCACAGGTGCAGATACAGAGAAGTACAGGACTAACAAACGGAACGCTGTAGATCAGGCAGCAAGGATTGCATGGAGATGGCTGGTTTAAATAGCCCGCCTGGCGCCAGTAACCGTGCACGCGCCGTCCGAGACCGCGCACGCGCACCCGCTCGATTCCGCGCATGCGCAGTAGCCCGCGCACCCGTTCGAGCCCGCACACGCAACCGCAGCGGTGGAGAACCACTAGGCCCAGCAGAGCTTTCCTTACAATGACAGCCAAAGTCACTAAAATTATTAGGATGGTTATTCCAATCTGTGTTAATAATCCCTGCCACCCCCCTTTAATCCAGGTGAAGTATTGATCCCAGGGGTTGGTGAGCCCTGAATTCTGTTTTAATTCCTCGGACAAATCCTCAAGTTTCCTGATGGCTAAGGTCACTTTACCATTTGGACCTGTGTTATCTGGGATATAAGTACAGCATGTGCTTGTTTCAGGTAACAATTTACACACACCCCCCTTTTCAGCTAGGACCATATCTAAGGCCATGCGGTTTTGGAAGGTCTAATGTGAAGTGGCTTCTAGTTGTTCAACTAAGCCTCGGAGTGCATCTCTGGTGTAATTGACAAACCTTTGTTGGTTGTAGTAAATGTAATTTATCCAATCTACATTCTTGTTTACACCGATGATGGGGATTAGAGACTCAAATCCTGCTGCGACTTGGTCTCTTGCTTTGAACTCATCTGGGACCCCTATGGCATCTATGTATACATGAGGGTCAAAGCTTTCTGCTGGGGCGTTCCTACACATCCTAGGCCTGGTTCTATCTGTGGAGTGGCCTCTGAGAAAATATGCAGAGGCATTATGGCCTTGGCCAGTGCACTCCTTTCCACTTTCCTGTCAATCTGCTTCTGATTTTCATGTCTCCGCAGATCCAGTACACATCCCCCAAAGACTGGACTTGATCTTGCACTAGATCTGTAGAGACCTTACTATAAGATTCACAGTAACCCTTAGTGAAATTCCCAAGAGATTTCCCCACTCCCTGATATCGTCCATAGCATGTGTAATTGCCAGGGTATATGGTGATACCTTCTCCGGGCTTGGGGGTCTTGGTGACTATGGGATACTCCTTTTTCTAATGTTCACACAGGGAGTGGTTAGTGGTTGTATTGGTAAACAGACTAAGGAAACATGTCTCATGGTATGGGGGAATGTTTAGGGGCACTGTCCCCAAATGGGGCCTAGCCCCCCCACATACATAACAATTGGTTTTGTTATGTTTTCCTGCACTGCACCTCATCCACTCTAGCCACAGGTTGACATCTGAGAACCTGGTTTCTGCTGCCATAGTATCCTTAAAGGTAGGATCTGCTATGGCCACCATATCTTTTAATGTCTGTATGTGGGGCCTCAGGGGATTGGAGCTAGATGTAGATTGAAGAACTCCCCACTCTGGATTATTGAACATATCTTTCAGCTGGAAAGGTTTTCTAAAACTGAAACTCCCACTTCCCCACCATAGGCCCAGAATATAGGTCCCACTGTCCCCTGGGATAGGATTCTCAATGGTCAACCTGAATTCCTTGGTAAAATACTGATCTGTGTGCTTGTTGATTTTCATTCTATGGCACTTTCCATTACTATCCTTTCTATTTTGGGCACTTTCCGGGTTTGTACCCCCAATTTGTACCCCCAGTGTTCCAACCCACTGCTCCCAGGAATCACAGTTGTTACCCCAATAGGTGTCATTGACGCATACATACACAGTCATTGGTCCTATTACTTCATCCTAGGTCCGAATCCTGTGCATAGTACCTGGAATTATCTGTTCATAAGAAGATATAAAAGTGGCAACATGTGTATTAGATATTTATACCAGAATTGGGTTATACCATCTTTTTGTTTGATGGCTACCTCTTGTGCCTGAGCACTAATTACACTGAAAAGGATATATAGAATCATTTGGTCCCCTTGGCCTCTTCTTAAGGTACAGGGACTTTCTTGCAGTGGGAGGCGTGTATCCACAAGATTTTTCCGGCAACTTTGACTGATGTGGTGGTTGTTATTAGAACCTGGAAAGGACCATCATATCGGGGTTCAAGGGTGTGTTTTCTCACAAACTTCTTCACCAGGACCCAGTCACCAGGGACTAACTTGTGTGACCCTGTATCCAGCTCAGGATCTGGAATGGAGGAAAACACTTGCGAATGGATACGGGTTAATTCTCGAGATAAAGCAGTCACATAATCAGTCAATACATCAGATTGGAGCTGTAATTGCTGTGGAAAGTAACAACCCAGTCTGGGGGCTGAACCAAACAATATCTCATAGGGTGACAAGCCATGGTTTCCCCTTGGAGTGTACCTAACACTGAATAAGGCTATGGGCAGGCTATCTGGCCAACTCATTCCCGTTTCCTGAGACATTTTTAGCATTCTAGATTTTATTGTGCCATTTAATCTTTCCACCTTCCCACTGCTCTGAGGATAGTATGGGGTGTGGAAAGCTAGTGTGACCCCTAAGGCTGTCCATATTTCTTTGGTCACTGAGGCTGTAAAAGCCGGGCCCTGGTCACTCTCTATAACCTCTGGGACGCCATATCTGCACACTATTTCTGTTAAAAGTCTTTTCGCCGTGGTTTTTGCTGTCATGTTGGTAACAGGATAGCCTTCTGGCCATGAAGAGAACATGTCAATGACAATCAATGCATATTCATATAGGCCACTCTTCGGCATCTGGATGTGGTCAATCTGTATTCTTTGAAAGGGGTATTGGGCCTTTGCTAGATGCTTCAAAGGTACCTTTTCTGTTCTTCCTGGGTTACATTTAGCACAGATGGTGCATGACTTGCAAAAGTTGTTGGTGAGTGGAGTAATCCCCGGAGCTAAGTAGTACTTGTTAATGAGGGCGTTCATCAAAGTTTTTGACAGATGAGAGGCACCGTGGGCCCACTGTACCACTGCAGGAAACATTGATCGTGGCAGACACGGCCTCTTGTTTAATTCCATGATCCCTTCAGTTTCTGTAGCTCCTTTCTTAATCCACACTTCTTTTTCTTCTTTGTCAGCCGCTGATTGTTGCTCCTTGAGATGGGTCCTGCTCACAGGAGGGTTTTGTAGAATCATGGTGGTCTCTCCAGTTTCTTCAGGGGTATCCACTGTATCATCCAGAATGGGCGCATTCACTCCACTGGACACTTCTTGCGTCCTGTTTGCAGCTTGTTTTGCAGCGGTATCTGCCAGGTGATTGCCTCGTGCTTCTTGAGAATTCAGCTTGCTGTGCGCCTTTATCTTAAGTATAGCCACTTGTGCTGGTAGGAGTAGGGCATCCATTAAGTCCTTGATAGCTGCACTGTGTTTTACAGGTGTACCCGCTGCTGTTAGGAACCCTCTGGTTTTCCAAATGACCCCAAAATCGCAGGCGACGCTGAGGGTGTATCTTGAGTCTGTATAAATATTAGCTCTTTTTCCATCTGCTAATTTGCATGCCATTGTTAGGGCAGACATGGAGGAAGGTAATGCTGAAGCCTGAAGAACTGTATCTTTGGTGGTGACTGCGTACCTTGTGTGGTACCGTCCAGCGCTATCTGCATACCTGGAACCATCCACAAAGATTGTCAAGTCAGGATTTTCAAGGGCCATTTCACTAACTGACGGTAGGTGTGAAGTCTCCATTTTCATCACCTCAAAGCAGTCATGAGGGGCGAGGTGGGGATCATACTCCAAAGAGCCCCCCCCCCTCAAGAAGTGGAAGTAGAGTGGATGGGTTGAGGGTATCACATCGGATGAGAGTGATGTTATCAGGAAGAAGCAAGGCACACTGGAGTCTGAGGTGTCTTGCTAAAGACAGATGTTTGGGCTGTACTTGGTTTAGTATGGCAGTTATGTCATGAGGGGCAAGGAGGATTAAAGGATGGGCCAACACCAAGTCAGCTGTTTTGTCCAAAAGGGCTTGGGCCGCAAAGACGGCTCTAAGACAGGAGGGTCCCCCCTTGGCCACTGGGTCCAGTTGGCAGGAGTAATAACCAACGGGCCTGAGCCTGTTGCCATGGGCCTGAGCCAAAACTCCTGTGGCATGTCCCTGTCTCTCTGAGACAAACAGTTTGAAAGTCTTTTCATAGTTTGGGAGGCCCAAAGCAGGGGCTGTGGAGAGGATCTCCTTAAGAACTTCAAAATTGTTCATAGCCTCTGGGGAAAGTAGGAAAGCATCAGATTTCAGGGCATCGTAGAGAGGCTGCATCAAGAGGGAGGCTCCCGGGATCCAAGAGCGGCAATAGGAGATTAATCCTAGGAAAGCATGTAGGGGCTTCCGACCTTGAGGCAAGGGGATGGCTTTGATTGTAGCAACTCTTTCTTCAGTGAGATGTCGAGTGCCTTGGGAGATGCAGTGACCTAGGAAAAGTACCTTCTTTTTGCACCACTGGACTTTTAGCTTTGAGGCCTTGCATCCTTGCTCGGCCAGGTAGTGGAGGAGACTTTCGGAGAAGATTGAGGCATCTTCAAGGGTGTCTGCACAGGGCAGGAGGTCATCTACATATGAGAGGAGCACAACGTCAGGGTGTAATTTCATCCAGGTGTCCAGAATGAGGGCCATTGCTTTGGCGAACTGAGAGGGGGAGTTCTGAGCTCCTTGCGGTATAACAGTCCAGGTTTAGCCCCTCCCGCCGTGGCAAAAAGCGAACAGAAATTGACAACGGGGGTCAAGGGTTACACTGAAGTAAGCGTTCGCTAAGTCCACTACCGTAAAGTATTTTGCTGTGGGTGGTATTCCTGCAAGCAAGGTGTGTGGGTTGGCCACGATAGGTGTCTCCAATACAGTAGCTTCGTTTACGGCCCTGAGGTCTTGTACCATTCTGTATTTTTATGGCTCTCCTTTTGCTGTTTGTTTCTTTACTGGGAACAGTGGTGTGTTGCACGGAGATGTGCAGGGTATCAGAGCTCCATTTGACAGAAAGGTCTCGACTTGCTTTGAAATAGATGCAGCTTGAGCTGGTTTCAAGGGGTACTGTGGCCTTCTAGGCAAGGGGGCCCCAGGCTTCAGCTGCACCATGATTGGTGGCACTTTTAGATGTCCTACATCTTCAGGCCCCGTGGACCATAGGCATGCTGGGACTCGATCCAAGACTTCCTTTGGGATTCCAACCTCACATTGTGCATCCAAAGATAACAAAAGAGGAACGGAGCACAGTGCTGAGGCATCATCGACGGTTAGCGGTGAGGAGACCAGAACACCACCATTGGGTTGGAAGGAAATAGAAGCCTGGAGTCTGGACAAGACATCAGCCCCTAACAGATTTAAGGGGCATGTGGAAAAGACCACAAATCTTGCTAGCAGATCAGGAAAATTGCCAACTTGTAAAGGACGGGTAAGGGGATTTTTCCTGGGTGTTCCATCCACCCCTACGCATGTTACATCAATGTCTGATAGGAACGAGGTATCGGATAGTTCTTCTGCCCTAATCACGGACCTGGCAGCACCTGTGTCACATAAAAAAACGGTAGGATGCCCTTTGATGGGTAGGGTTATTTTCGCAAGAGGGCCTCCTGAGTCTCCAGAGGATACCATTGTAGGGGTAGGTGACACAGGCTTGCCGGAATCCTAGCGGAGAAGGTCTATGTGGTCTGGTGGGGGTGGGGGAGGAAGAGGAGGATTGTCATGTCTCTGATGTTGGGCGTCTTCGCGTGGGTCACAGTTGGGGCCTGGTTGCCTGTGGGTGAACCTCCGAGGACTCCGGCATTCCCTCCTGTAATGGCCGAATCTTCCGCAGTTGTAGCAAACACGCAGATTTTGTGTTGGTGGGGGCAGATATGGCGTGTCAGAGGCTACCATGAGAGGCGCTATCAGTTTTTTGCTGCCCTGTGCAGATTCTAGGCCTTTTGCCACTAATAATAACGTCTCAAGGTCCATTACTCTGTACTCTGGGCGTGATAAGATCAGACCCTTTCGGATGGACTCTTTAAGACCTGAGACAAATGCAGCAGCCAGCATGTGTTTATGTGCTTTAGTCAGTGTGCTAAAACCCAAATCAGCAAACACTTGTGTTATCCTATTGTGATATTTCTCAACAGATTCACCTTTATCCTGTGTAATCTCTTGTATACTCGTCGCTTGGTCTGCCAATCGGTCTTGGGCCCATCTCTTTAATTGCATCACAAAATCACATCCTGAGTCATAGGTACTGTCAACATGATATTCATCAAAGCATTTCTCCATTACTGGCCAATAAGCATCCCCTGCATCCCCTCGCACAGGCTCACCAAATCCCGCCATGCTGCCGAATATGTCTTTTGGATCTGGGCGATCCTTCTGTAAAATGGCATGGGATGCCTTTCAGGATCTGGTAGGCTCTTGACAAGAGTAGCAACCTGAGTGGGGTGGAAATTTATGTACATCAAGGGAGACCCTGGTGCTGCAGGCATTCCCCTCAGGGATGACATAAATGGTCTTTGGTGGCGTGAGGGTCCAGAGGAGTCACCGGGAGGCTGCTGTAGGGGACGTGACTGTGTGTCACTATGAAATGGCAAGAGTGGGTCCAGGGTGAGTGGGTTGTCGAGTGGCAGGCTGTCAAATGGATTATTAGACAGTAGGTCTCCAGCTTCTGGGTCATATAAGGGAATGGGTCCAATGCGGGGTGTGCCTTGAAATTTAACAGTCGGTTGTCTTGGATTGTATCTGTTCTGGCATGCATGTCAGCTTTAGCCACTCTGACAGGGCTAGTGCGACTTTGGTCAGGACTTTGATGGCTGGGACTGGGCTGAGTAGGATCAGGACCGGTTGCCTGAGTCTCATGTGTTTGTGTAAGACCGGTTGCCTCATCTTCCTGGTTTATAATGTGTTCCGGAAGATTGGTCTATTACTGGATATATGTGGGTGGGTTTTGGTGCAGGGGTTTTAGATGGTGTCAAGTGTGTGTGGTGGCAACCAGATGGAGAGTACAAAGACAAATGATGTGCCCCACCCACATCCAAGCATGGTGGAGGTGCGGGGGGATGAGGTGGAGGTGTCAGAGGAGAAGTGTCACTGTGCACAGGGGAAAGGGCAGTGCCAGAGGGGCGGTGCCCACTTCCTAAGGACTGGACACCATTATAGGGCGGTGGCTGGCTGACTGTTATGAATTTTGACCCATTTACTGGCCTTTTATACACATAGACAACACAACCATTTCGATACCCTTCCTCCTCTGTCCACCCTTCTTCATGAATAGCTTTCGCAACTTTAAACCAAGCATCTGCAGTTCGCAGCAGCCCGTTGTCTGACAGCAAACCCCTTTTCCCTTTCAAAAGAGCACGCCATTCATTTGGCTGCAACCGACCACCCAAATGCATAGTGACTCCACACACCTTTGCCAATTTCTTCCCCTTCTTGATAGCATCTTCTCCATCTCGCTCTAACACCAAATCACAAGCCAAACTACCTTCTTTAGGTCTCTCCAATTTCTGCCCCATCGTTAGCTATTGGGAAGCTTATGTGTCCAGGCTCATGTTTTGTATGGCGGTTTTATGAAGCTGTCTGTACTCAAAGGGTCCGACAATCCTCTGACTGCCACCTGTCCTCGATCGGACCACCCTCCAATATATAACGCTACTTTGCTATATTCTGTCTTGATGACTGTAATATTTTTGTGTGTCTGCTCAGGATTTTAGACGGGTCACGAGGCTGTCTTGGATTCAAAAGGGTCCAACAATCCTCTATCCGTCACCTGGTACCGGTTCAGACTATATCACAGTCTCAAGTTAACGAGGACAAAAGTATAGAGAGGGAGAGAGAGAAAGGAACGTCTACAGTGTTCGACTGCCGCGCAGGACTCCCTGTGCGCGTCTTCCCAAAACATAGACTGGTCACAGGCCCGAGGGGTGGCCACAGGTTGGGTTCAAGTAATATGCAACCAATTATTACTCTCATCAAGACAGAACAGACAAAACAAATGAAAATTCAATAATGCATCACTTTAAATTTAATTTACATTTCCCAAAAACATGCCCAAATTCCTCACTCTATCTTTTTCTTCCTCTTCAAACTGTTCTGGTTGTTGAGATTGTAATGGACACCTTTCGGCTGCGTGTCCCCTCCTAGCCTCACTTTCTATAGCCTGTGGCGACTTGCCAACCTCAAATTTAACTGGATAATATACGTTTAATCTGAATACCAACACATCCGTGATCTCTGCCAACAAGGGTTTGTAACCAAGAGCTTCTCTTTCAAATCCTGGCTCTACCACTTTAACCAACCCCCAGCCTCCTTTGTGTATTCCAAACAACAGTCCACAAACACACTTAGGACAAGACATAACCACCAGCAAACAACAAGATGTGACCAACAACCAACTACACAACAAGATGTATGACAACGGTAGACATGTGCATTTCGTTATGTTCCGAATCGAAATTCGGACGAATTTTTCATTATTCGGACATTCGGATGCATCCGAATTACCGAATTACAATACTAACGAATTTTACCGAATCCGAATTTTTTTCGAATCGAAAAATCGCGGACGAAATTCGAAATATCTCAGGGTCACTTAGTGATAGAAACCCCAAATTTGGATATGTTATAGTGCTAGTTCTGCTGTGTTTGC
Source organism: Lithobates sylvaticus (assembly GCA_028564925.1). NCBI lineage: Eukaryota > Metazoa > Chordata > Amphibia > Anura > Ranidae > Lithobates > Lithobates sylvaticus. The sequence continues at coordinate 185,789,413 of CM053031.1, read as the reverse complement.
ATACCAAATTTGGGGGTTTCTAGCTACAAGTGGCCCCGAGATATGTGGCCCCAAAGTCGGGTCGAAAAATGTCATTCTCTGCTGCAGAAAAGTGCTTGACATTTTGTGACCCGACTTTGGGGCCACATATCTCGGGGCCACTTATAGCTAGAAACCCCAAATTTGGTATGCAAACACAGCAGAACTAGCACTACAATCTCTTCAAATTTGGGGTTTATATCACCAAGTGACCCCGAGATACGTGGACCCAAAGTCGGGTCGCAAAATATTTTCGAATTTGGTTGAAATAATTTCAAATGCAGTTGAAATATTTTCAAATCTGGTTGAAATTATTTCAACTGCATTAGAAACTATTTCAACTGCATTAGAAACTATTTCAACCAGATTTGAAAATATTTCAACTGCATTAGAAACTATTTCAACCAGATTTGAAAATATTTCATCTGCATTAGAAACAATTTCTATCACCAAGTAACCCCGAGATACGTGGACCCAAAGTCGGGTCGCAAAATATTTTCGAATTCGGTTGAAAAAAATTTTAAATGCAGTTGAAAAAATTTCAAATGCAGTTGAAAAAATTTCAAATGCAGTTGAAAAAATTTCAAATGCAGTTGAAAAAATTTCAAATGCAGTTGAAAAAATTTCAAATGCAGTTGAAAAAATTTCAAATGCAGTTGAAATCATTTCAAATCATGGTGATACTATTTCAAGCGGATTCGAAAATATTTTGCGACCCGACTTTGAAAAAAAAAATGAAATTGATTCTAACAGTCTGCAGAAGATCTGCAAAAAAAAAAGAAGTGAAATGGCTGTTAATAGTCTACAGGAGATCTGCTATTAAATTATATATTTTTTTCTATTCTGTTCTAATCTTTTCTATTTGAATTATACATTTTGGAAGATGGTTATTTACTTATATACATCTGTCACATAAAAAAAAAGATGTGAAATGGCTGTCACGGATGTCGATCGCAAGGCAAGTACATATGCTGTATGTCATTGTCCACTTGCCACAACACCTGCCACAAGTGCCAAGACACCTGCCATGAGTGCCACGTGACCGACCACAAGTGCCACGTGACCTGCCACGTGACCAAGTTGTGGATTGTCCACTTGCCATGTCACCTGCCACAAGTTATGGGGTTCCTAGCACCAAGTGACCCCCAGATATGGGGGATATGTCAAGTACTTTTCTACAGCAGAGAATTACATTTTGTGACCCGACTTTGGGGCCACATATCTCGGGGCCACTTATAGCTAGAAACCCCAAATTTGGTATGCAAACACAGTAGAACTAGCACTACAATCTCTTCAAATTTGGGGTTTATATCACCAAGTAACCCCGAGATACGTGGACCCAAAGTCAGGTCGCAAAATATTTTCTAATTCAGTTGAAATAATTTCAAATGCAGTTGAAATAATTTCAAATGCAGTTGAAATATTTTCAAATCTGGTTGAAATTATTTCAACTGCATTAGAAAGTATTTCAACTGCATTAGAAACTATTTCAACCAGATTTGAAAATATTTCAACTGCATTAGAAACTATTTCAACCAGATTTGAAACTATTTCAACTGCATTAGAAACTGTTTCAAATCTGGTTGAAATAGTTTCCAATGCAGTTGAAATATTTTCAAATCTGGTTGAAATAGTTTCTAATGCAGTTGAAATAGTTTCTAATGCAGTTGAAATAATTTCAACCAGATTTGAAAATATTTCAACTGCATTTGAAAATATTTCAACTGCATTTGAAATTATTTCAACCGAATTCGAAAATATTTTGCGACCCGACTTTGGGTCCACGTATCTCGGGAGGTTGTAGTGCTAGTTCTACTGTGTTTGCATACCAAATTTGGGGTTTCTAGCTATAAGTGGCCCCGAGATACGTGGCCCCAAAGTCGGGTCACAAAATGTAATTCTCTGCTGTAGAAAAGTACTTGACATATGCCCCATATCTGGGGGTCACTTGGTGCTAGGAACCCCATAACTTATGGCAGGTGACATGGCAAGTGGACAATCCACAACTTGGTCACGGGGCAGGTCACGTGGCACTTGTGGTCGGTCACGTGGCACTCGTGGCCGGTCACGTGGCACTCATGGCAGGTGTCTTGGCACTTGTGGCAGGTGTTGTGGCAAGTGGACAGTGACATACAGCATATGTACTTGCCTTGCGATCGACATCCGTGACAGCCATTTCACATCTTTTTTTTTATGTGACAGATGTGTATAATAAATAACCATCTTCCAAAATGTATAATTCAAATAGAAAAGATTAGAACAGAATAAAAAAACATATATAATTTAATAGCAGATCTCCTGTAGACTATTAACAGCCATTTCACTTCTTCTTTTTTTTGCAGATCTTCTGCAGACTGTTAGAATCAATTTCATTTTTTTTTTTCAAAGTCGGGTCGCAAAATATTTTCGAATCCGCTTGAAATAGTATTAACATGATTTGAAATGATTTCAACTGCATTTGAAATTTTTTCAACCGAATTCGAAAATATTTTGCGACCCGACTTTGGGTCCACGTATCTCGGGGTTACTTGGTGATAGAAACACCAAATTTGGAGAGGTTATAGTGCTAGGTCTACTGTGTTTGCATACCAAATTTGGGGTTTCTAGCTATAAGTGGCCCCGAGATACGTGGCCCCAAAGTCGGGTCGCAAAATGTCAAGCACTTTTCTGCAGCAGAGAATGACATTTTTCGACCCGACTTTGGGGCCACATATCTCGGGGCCACTTGTAGCTAGAAACCCCAAATTTGGTATGCAAACACAGTAGAACTAGCACTACAACATATCCAAATTTGGTGTTTCTATCACCAAGTAACCCCGAGATACGTGGACCCAAAGTCGGGTCGCAAAATATTTTCGAATTCGAAAATCAGTTGAAAACTAAACGAAATCCGAAAACGAATTTAACAAATGTAACGAATCTAACTAAACGAAATTAATTAATTAACGAATTAAAACGAAACTAAACGAAACAAATTTTTTCCTTTTGCACATGTCTAGACAACGGCAGCCGTAGAGAAATACAGGATTGTTCAGATCTCACGGGATCCCCACGCCACCGATGGGCGTATTCCTGACGCCCCCTCCTGGTTACCCGTGCTTTACTGCACAATTATTTATTCCCCAGGAGGAGTTTAAACCACGTCAACTAATTCATCCATGACTATATAATCAATCCCTCATTCCCAACAGCCGCCACAAAAACACAAGATCGATCAATAAAACAAGACAGAACAAAAACAGGCTGCAGATATAATTAGTACAGGTTCGATAGGCTATAGGAAAGATGTACCTGTCTCTTTGCTGACCGTGGAGAGCCGATATAGACAGAGACTAGCCAATCACGGGTACAAGATAAACAGTAGACTAGATATACAAGATATCAAAAGTGTCTTACCATTTTCAGAGCTGATCAGTTCTCCTCCAGTCTCTGTGTGTTGTCCTGTCTCAGTCCCTTCTCGATCGGCTATCCTCTGGTACAGAACCCAAATAGCCCCAGCTGTTTTGGAAGGACCACAACCAAGGTCCAATATTTTTATACCTGACCCTGGTCCAATTATTAGATATTAAATAGCGTGCACGCTTTGAAGCAAATCACTCTGATAAACGAGTCCAGTGTGAAATCACTTTCTGTTTTTAATTCCTCTTTTTTGAAGTTTATATAAGAATGGGTGGACTCAAACAAGCAAGGCGAGACATATGCAAAGACATATTATTGCGACATATTACTGTAACAAGTGTATGAGCTTTTAGCTGATTTAGCAAGTTTGGCAATTAATCCTAACTATATTAGATCATATTAGATATTCATAGTAACTTCTTCTTTCGTTCTTCGAGACGTTGGATGTGGATGTCATGTCTGTCTGTCTTGGGACTTGGGTCCAGTTCTCGGAAAGAAAGAGGCACAATCTTTTTTATAATTCTTTGCGGTTCGGCTTCAGAATAGGGGGACGGGAGAGCTACCAGCTATCTGAGTTAGAATTAAGGTCAAAACAAACCAAGCAATGACGTAATATTACACATTGAAATAGACATTTTAGCATTCTACCTAAAATACCTTATAGGATGATAATATTTAATTTTAATATTACCTTAACCACATCCATTACAGGAGGTCGTCTAAATAATGATGTAAACAAACCCCCTTGATTCTCAGGAGAGCCACCACTGCCAACAGAACTTTTGAAAATACACGCAAAGAAGTTGATAGCCCGAAGGGCAGGCACGTGAATTGAAAATGGAGCTTGCGTACTGAGAAGCGGAGGAATTGTTGGAAGTTTTCTGCAATGGGAACGTGAAAATAGGCGTCCTTGAGGTCTATGGAGATCATCCAATCTCCTGATTGGACGGATTGTTGAATTGTAGATAACGTTTCCATTTTGAACCTTTCTTTTTTGATAAAGGTGTTTAGGTGGGTCAGATCTATGACCGGCCTCCAGGCCCCACTCTTTTTCTGGACCAAAAAGAGGGGAGAGTAGATCCCCTTGCCTCGCTGGTTGACCGGAACATGGATAACAGTGCCTTGAACCAATAAAGATTCTATGTAAGTTAGAAGAATTCGTCTTTTTTCTTCTGTAGCCGGAAGAGAAGTAGGAACCCACCTGAGCCTGGGGGTGTCCCTGAAGGTCCCTGAGGAGACCGTGTTGATGGTCCAAAAATCTTGGATCGAGGCCGCCCAGACATAACGAAAGTGGAAAAGATGAGCCCCCACCTGACCTGTCTGAGCGGGCTCAATCTCAAAAAGATCTGGTCGGCTCCCTCTCTCCCTTTGAATCACTTTTGGCTGATTTCTTAAAAGACGATTGTCTTGATTTCCAGGACCTGGAAAATTCCCGGCCAGGTCTATAACTGCAAGCTTCCCTAGCTCGTTCCTGGTACTGTCTGCTTGGGAAAGATCTTCTTTGACCTTGTGGACGTCGGTCTTGGGGAAGGAACCCCGACTTCCCACCAGTGGCCCGGGTAATTGCCTCATCCAACTTGTTACCGAAAAGAGAGGACCCTTCGAAAGGGATTCGGCACCAAACTTGTTTTGAGGCTTGGTCAGCCAACCAGGGACGAAGCCACAGAGCCCGCTTGGCAGTGACGGAAGAAAGCATTACATGAGCTGCCAGGCGTATGATGTGAGTAGAGGCTTCCCTAAGAAAAGCCGACGCAAGCCTCAACTCCTGAATAGGCGAGCTTCTGGCTGTATCTTCCGAGATGCTTCTTAGTGTCTCGTCTACGATATCTGTCCATACTTCCATTGCTTTGGACATAGCGGCCAAGGCTAGAGCTGGTTTACAGGCCATGCCTGCTGTAAGGTCGGCATCAATCCGTCGGTCCAGCACATCCTTAAAGGATACCGTGTCCTCCTAAGGGAAGCGTCACATAATTCATCAGCCTCATGACAGCTGCATCCACCAACGGAGCAGACTCCAAGTGCTTCACTTCTTCCTCCTTGAAAGGATAGAGTTTCGAGACTTTAGACAGCATGGAGTTTTTCTTCTCCACCTTGCCCCATTCGTCTGTGACGATCTCAGCAATAAAATGAAAATTGACACGCTCCTTCTTTAATTGTTTAAAGAATTTTCTTTGTTTGGAAGGAGCAGCCACTGGGTCTTCCCAATTTAGTGTTTCTCTAACGGCCCTAACCAAGGGCGGAAGCAGAGCAAAATCAAATCCCACAGGAGGGCTATCTTCATCAGAGTCACTGTTGGATATGGCAACCGAAGGGTGGCTCTGTACAGAGGATTCCCAAGTATCCTGCAACTGAGTCTCCGTCCCTGGAGAACGAGAAGGCTCTGCCGGAGGTGCATAGGTATGGTCATCCATATTTCTGAGCGACTCCTTAACAACCCTTTCCACCAGGGATTTAAGTTGTTGGTCCGTATCTCCTCTTTCCTTAGAAGCCTTGGTAAAGCAGAGAATGCATAAAGATTTTCCAGCAGGAATTAGAAGAGCGACTGGAGTGCGAACGTTCCTCACTACGGTGTCCTGATCTTGAGGAAGAACCGTAATGTTTGGATTTGGAAGAGGATTGCCGGTGATGCGCCTTGGAGGAGTCGCTTCCTCTGTGGGAGCTGCGATGTTGATCTGACCTAGAAGGGCTGAAGAAAACAAAAAACAGAGACAACAAGAAACAAGACATCAGGCGATAGTAAAAAAAAACAGGCACACACCCCCCTAATTACCGACTCATCAGGTAGAAAAAACACATTCCCAATACCTTTTATGAGAGGTCTGGCCACAGACAGGCAGTGGGGAATCCATGTCCTCAGCGATATCCAACTGCGCTGAGAATGACAAAGGATCAATGCAGGGGACAGGGAAGACACATCTAACCTGTCCCAGAATGTTACTTACCAGTAGCTGCAAACACAGGGGCCTGGGGAAGTCACTGTAATAGCCTGCAAGCATTCCCAAGGCTTGCAGGCTAATTCCCCAGTTTAAATAGCGCGCCAACGTGACGTCACCGCCGTCTCCGTGCACATGCGCAAATATCGGCAATTTCCCGCTATCGCGCATGCACGAAACCAAGCCATGGGAGAAAACCGAAACCGCCATGCCTGCAAAAACAAACACACGAACAAACAAACAAAACTACACAAATGGACACAGCACAGGAGATGATACACAAACTGGGGCTTAGCGGAGTAATGTGACTATCCAGACCCAGAGTCGCAGATCAGCCAACCAAGATCGTGGGGAAAAACGTTTTTAGGTAGAAAGACCACCACTGGGTCCTTTGGAGGAGGACAAAAAAAGAACACGGCCGTGGGTAGGGAGCAAAGATTTATGGGAGTAGTGTCCTATAGGGTAATGGAGGCGGGACTAAACCCACACGTTGCTGCCATGGAGTCTGTCAGGAAACATTTTTTTTGAATAGCATTTTCTGCATTTCTGTAGATGTGAGATAAACCGTTTACATACATTTAGTGCAAAAAAAAAAAAATGTATATATTTTTCTTCTATTGTGCTATTCAAATAATTTTTTTTCCTGAGGCCAACATGGCAGCATACTAGTTATAGAACTCTGCCTCTTGACCACTCCCTCAGGACTTTTTTTCCTCATACCTCAACGCACCAGTGAAGAGTAAGCAGTACTCCCCCAAACATGTCCCCCCTCTGCCTCCGTGCAGCATCCGGCTGGGTTCAAGCCTCTCCCAGTGCGAAGTCCCAGCGCTCAGGCTGCTAACATGCGCTATAGTCTGGGAGCCCCTTCTGTGAGTCTTATTGGGGCCCCTGCAGTGTTTTCTCTTTAGGAACAAAATCTGCTTTTAAAATTGATAACTGCAGCACTTGTGGAATATGGGGGGCCAGCTATGCTTTATCTCTCTCTTAGCCCCTTGTGCCATACAGGGTCGCCTGTACCTTTTACCTATGTCTCCCTTGTGTCCTTCATTACCTTTACCATTCCCTGCTGTCCTCTGCAGGTGTTGCATGTGTGTGTGTAGGTATGTATGTATGTATATGTGATATGGGTGTGTGTATACGTATATACACGTTTAAAAAAAAAATGTATGTGTGGGTATGCATATGTGTATGTGTGGGGGTGTATGTAAATACATGTATGTATTGTAGGGGATCAGAGGGGTGAAAGGCCGGTTCAGACAGTTCAGTAAAATAAAAATGGCTTTATTCAGCAAAACAAACAGAAGAAAAAGACAGGCTTGTCTTGTCGCACAGGTGCAGAGATAGGAAAGTTTCAGTCTCTTTAACCAACAGGCTGATATATAGACAAAGTAGAAGGCTCTAGTCAGAGCTACAGTCTCTGATATGGTTTAGCTCACCACAGCAGATACATAAACCAGCAAATGGATCCTCACACAGCATGCCGCTGTGTGTCTCTCTCTCTCCAAACACACTCTCCTCTGACATCTTCAGCTCAGCTCAGTTCCTACCCTCTTTAATTAACCCTTTCCTAACCCGCCCCAGACTGACCCTCTGCAGTATATGTGTGTAGGTATGTGTGTGTGTGTGTGTGTGTGTGTATATATGTGGGTATGTTTGTATATGTGTACATAAATGTAGATAAATAAAAAAGGAAAGTGGCATTCTTTCCCCTATATCTACTCCTGATCCTTCTGTCGCTTTTCAGCTATCCTCACCTCAGCTGGCCGTCCCATTTCTCCACAGATCAAGAGTCAGTTACCGCTCATATAAAGACCCTCATCAACTAGGGTGGGGACCACCGTATTGCTAAGTTTTCAGAAAAAAGAGTGCCCTCTCATGCGGATTGGCTTTGAGTTGCTTCAGCCCCGCACGCCCACGCTCTCAAGATGCGCCGAGGGTTCAGACAGCCCTTTTAAGCACTTTGGCCTTACTACACAGAGTCAAGGAGGACCAATCTCCCTGCAGTTTAGCAACAGGGCAGCAGTCGCCTATATTCAGCTCCAGTATGAAACTTGCAGCAATATGCTATTGGGAGAAGTGAAACCCATAACTCCTGGGGAAGAAGATCACCAGAAAAATTTCAGGAAGCAGTTTACCTCCCAGCATATTTTTCGAATACAAGCTTCCCAGAGCACGAGTGGGTATACATCCCAGGTCTTCTCTGAGCTGGTCCACAGGGGGGGCCTACCACAGACAGACACAGACAGACCTCCTCATTTCCCACAGTAAGCATAAACTTTGGTCTGATTTTGTCTGTACCCCAAGGCGCAAGGGGCAGATGCTCTGGTCTCTCCCTGGGACTGCAATCTAACCTATATATTTTTCCCAACCTTTCCCGTAAATGAGATTCCCCTTGAGGCTCTCAAGGGAGAACATAGTTGTCATAGCCAGTTCTCCATATTGATCAGGAGGCCCTCGGTTTTCCCTGGCCATTGATTTCAGGATACAGAAGACATTTCCCCTCTATAACATGCGCAGACTGGGGCTGCAAGCAGGGGCACTAAAGGGGGAGGATAGGCAACTCCGGTTGCTCCAGTTTCACTCCAGAGTGATCTCTACTTTTGTTGTGTGCGAGAAGACATTCTACTTACAACATCTAGGTCTAATTCTGGAACAAGTTTGCTTTTTCTTGGTAGGGCGAGACATTGATCCTACTGCCCTTCCAGTGTCAGCTGTTGTATTCTTCTTCCAGGCCTTAGCCTATCCTCACATAGCTCACGAGTGTGGGCTATATTGGCAATAACACATTTGAAAGGACCAAGAATCCTTCAGTTTGCACAACTTTTTAGGGCAGTCGTGAGGAGTTAGTCACCAAGGAAGAAAAGATCTATTGCAGTTGCTGGATCTCGTATCAGTTTAACCATTTAGCCACCACTTACAAAGCAGTATCAATCGCAAGAACTTTAAGCAGAATTCAGAGATTCAAGCTCTTGGAGCTTCAAAGTAAAAAAAAAGAAAATAAAAATTATATGTAGCGGGGTCGTACCCCTTTTAGGGGAAGAGACTACATCCCCCATAATCCCCCAGGCTCCCGGGCTGCTTGTTTCCGCCCGAGAGGCTGCTGGGGGAGGTTATAAAAAGGAAGAGCGGAGACCGCCTCTTCCTCTTGGGACACTTCCTCTTCTGAGGCCTGACAGGACTGGCCTGCCTCTGCTGACGGAGCTTGTGACGCGGAGAATACAGCCAGCGGAGACACCTGTGCGGACCGGAGCTGAAGGCCTAAAGCCTGGGCCTTACAGCAGGTGGAGAGAGACTCTCATACCTCAGAGTCAGCAGCAGCGGAGCGGAGACTCTTCCCTACAGACGGTCGGTCGGAGCTGAGGACCGGAGCGCAGGGGCTGTGACTGAGGAGACCAGAGCCGCCATTAGAGGGACCGGAGCGGAGGACGGTACCCCAGGATTGGTGAGAGAGCCGGAAGGCTCATCCTGCATTGATACACACGTTTTATGCCTATTGAACTGCCTAGGCGCAATTTACCTCAGAGCAGCAAATGTTACTTTCTGTGGATTACAAAGACACCATTTAAAGCTACATGTGCACCACCTCTACAGATTCATTGCCGGTGAAGAACACTGTACTAGTACAAGGACTGAGCTCTATTACTAGGGATCAGGCCTGGTCCATTAGGTAGGCGCAGATAGATTTATTGCACCTCAGGGGTGCATACCATGCGGTCGCCACACTTGGCGCTCCGTTCCCCATTGCTAATTGATACATATATGTGTACATGTTTAAGTGCATATTGCAGGGACCTGCTAAAGTATTGTAAGTCATATGTTTAAATGCATGTTACTATTTCTTTTCCTTACTGACAAAGTAAAGCCAGTTATTCTTATTTCAGCAGTCTGCTTGTGAGTTCATACCCCTTACACTTAGAGTATAAGAGATGTTTTTATGTGCATAGATACATACCCCTTGACTAACTGTGCCAGAGCGGGTAGAGCAAATTGCCGGGGGTTGGTGGAGCTGTACTCAGGGACCCAAAACAAACCAGCGGCTCTCTTAACTGGGGGTAGCGCTACATGTGGGGGCTCGTTCGGGATCCTGAGTCAGCGGGAAAAGCCGCCAGAAGGTACCGGCATGGACCCAATAGAAGTGGGACGGTGGTCCGCAACATGGGCCGCTGACCCAGCCGCAGCAGCAGTCATTGAACTGCCAGGGATGTGGCAGAGAGAGGCAGTCAAGCAGCTCATAATGTCATTATCCCCATGCCAGAAGTCATGGATAATGGACATGAGAAATGATGCTGGGTACACATACGCCTTAATAGAATGGAAGGAAGAGACTCCAGAGCAGTTCAGGAGCCAAAGCATACAGGCACCGAATGGTCAGGCCTACCAATTGCTGCATGCGCTGCCGCGCAAGGGAGAAGGTTCTCCTATGAAAGCCATTCTATCCCCAAAGAAGGAAGAGCAGAAGGGCGCGGAAAGTCCCGCACAGACTACTCTTAGTGCAGAACTGTGTGCTGTCCTAGGGGAGATTGTGACTCAGTGCAGAAGAGACCCCGGGGACTACCCAATGTCGGGATACAGGAAACTCCGGATGTTTTCAGGGAGGACACCTGTACCCTCGGGAGAAGAGGGATTTGAAGAGTGGTTAGATGGTGCCACGCAGGCCCTAGAAGAATGGGAGGTCTCAGAAGGCAGAAAGAAGCAAAGGATTGTTGAGAGCCTAAAAGGGCCTGCCTTAGAGGCCATACGCAATCTGAAGACAAGCAAAAAGGATTGCACTGCCCAGGACTACATAGACATCCTGGAAAGTGTGTTTGGTGGGACAGAAAAAGTCACAGAACTTACCTATCAACTGGAACACTGTTACCAGAAAAGAGGGGAGAAGCTGTCAGAGTACATGGGACGCATAGACAAGATCCTGCATAGGATTATCCTGAAGAAGGGGATAGATCCAGGGAAGGTAGATGAAGCCCGTGCCCAGCAGGTGATGAGGGGAGCCCAACCCCTGGACCCTGTCGCACTAGTACTACGTACCCGGCAGGATGGGAAGAGCCTGGACTACCCTGATCTCATTCGAATGGTCAGAGAAGAAGAGGCCATGTTGGAAGAGAAAAGGGAAAAGCAAGTGATGGGGTCTACAAAACCTCCAGTGGCCACGGTCAGGTCGGCCTTAACCCCTGAAAGAGACACAGAGGTAGATGCCCTGAAGTTGCAGATGTCCCAGATGATGGAGATACTGACATCTCTTGTGGCGAAAGAGACGCCCAGTCCCAAGAAAGAAACAAGCAGGAGGGAATTGTTTCCAGCTGTTTCAGCACCAGCATCCCCACCTGACTACGGTGAGATGATCTGCTTTAATTGTGGAGGAATTGGCCATATTGCAGCTGTATGTTCCAGTCCCAAGAAGAAGAAAACAGAAAGCCGCCAGCCGGCGGGAAACGCCAAAGGGCCCCGGTGAAGGAGTCAACCGGGTGCCCATCGCCTTCAGTGAGCTCCAAGAAGCATAACAGGAAGAGAAAGCGAGGAGATCAAACCCCTAAAAAGGGGCCCAGGGATCCTCAACCAAGGTGCACTCCAGAGAAAGGGGGCAAGACCCCTCCGAAGAGACACAGCACTCTTAAACGTGAACTCTTCAAAGTGAGAGATAACAATATCCCTCAACGGGTTCACACTCCCACCAAGATGGGAGAAAGTTCAGAGGACTCTGTTACCACAGCAAGGAGAAGTGCTGAAAGCCCTGACCCATCCACTGTTCATTTGGTGGAGGGCAACCCCAGCTCACTCTCTGGCACAGTTAAACAGGTCGCCCACACTGAAGTGACCTGTAGACAGGACAGCTCCCCATCTTATGCCAATTGGTGGGAAGCTCCCCTGTCCAAATTATGTGAAAGTGTTGTTCCTGAGAAAGCTTGTAATTTGAACACTGTCTTTGGGGACCAAAGATTCAAAGTGGGGGGAGTGTGTAGCGGGGTCGTACCCCTTTTAGGGGAAGAGACTACATCCCCCATAATCCCCCAGGCTCCCGGGCTGCTTGTTTCCGCCCGAGAGGCTGCTGGGGGAGGTTATAAAAAGGAAGAGCGGAGACCGCCTCTTCCTCTTGGGACACTTCCTCTTCTGAGGCCTGACAGGACTGGCCTGCCTCTGCTGACGGAGCTTGTGACGCGGAGAATACAGCCAGCGGAGACACCTGTGCGGACCGGAGCTGAAGGCCTAAAGCCTGGGCCTTGCAGCAGGTGGAGAGAGACTCTCATACCTCAGAGTCAGCAGCAGCGGAGCGGAGACTCTTCCCTACAGACGGTCGGTCGGAGCTGAGGACCGGAGCGCAGGGGCTGTGACTGAGGAGACCAGAGCCGCCATTAGAGGGACCGGAGCGGAGGACGGTACCCCAGGATTGGTGAGAGAGCCGGAAGGCTCATCCTGCATTGATACACACGTTTTATGCCTATTGAACTGCCTAGGCGCAATTTACCTCAGAGCAGCAAATGTTACTTTCTGTGGATTACAAAGACACCATTTAAAGCTACATGTGCACCACCTCTACAGATTCATTGCCGGTGAAGAACACTGTACTAGTACAGGGACTGAGCTCTATTACTAGGGATCAGGCCTGGTCCATTAGGTAGGCGCAGATAGATTTATTGCACCTCAGGGGTGCATACCATGCGGTCGCCACACTTGGCGCTCCGTTCCCCATTGCTAATTGATACATATATGTGTACATGTTTAAGTGCATATTGCAGGGACCTGCTAAAGTATTGTAAGTCATATGTTTAAATGCATGTTACTATTTCTTTTCCTTACTGACAAAGTAAAGCCAGTTATTCTTATTTCAGCAGTCTGCTTGTGAGTTCATACCCCTTACACTTAGAGTATAAGAGATGTTTTTATGTGCATAGATACATACCCCTTGACTAACTGTGCCAGAGCGGGTAGAGCAAATTGCCGGGGGTTGGTGGAGCTGTACTCAGGGACCCAAAACAAACCAGCGGCTCTCTTAACTGGGGGTAGCGCTACATATATATAATATATACCTTTCTTTCCAGAAAGAGTAGAGTTGGATCTTGTAGATCATTCTGCATCAAACGTAGCAACAGACTGCTATTTAACAGACAGCTGGACATTGCCTAACTTTCCAGAACATCACACAGGAAAGTCACACATACTGTTCATTTTCAGAACTTTAAAGGAGTATCTCTCCACAATTGTCCCTTTCAGGTCATCTAAATAAACCTTTTGTCATTCCAGTTGGGAATCATCAAGGGAAAGAGGTTACTGCCTGGATCCTAGCAGGCTTGGTTGTGTATAAGATAGAGGTCGGGAGCACTCTACTAGAGCGGTTAAAGCCTCATAGGCAACACATTCAAGAGAATCTATGGTGCCCATCTATACAGGGGTACACGGTCGCTCCAACATTCCTACTCAAACTTGAAGGAATAGACCCGGGGGCCTTGTCATCAGGGGACTTTGTAGGAAGGACTATTCAGTCCTCTGTCTCATCCTAATTAGAAGATTGGTTTGACAAGTAGATCCCACCCTGTCAGCTAGTTATTTATCACTAGTATGCTGCCATGTTGGCGTCAGGAAAACGGAAAATTGTATCAAATACTTACCGTAATTTTCCTTTCCTGACGCCAAACCATGGCAGCATATGGTCCCACCCTTATACGTTTTGGTTTGTAGCTAATTACAGAGAATGGGGTGGGGCCTAACTAGGCCTTTCATTTATGCTATTCACTGGTCCTGAGGGAGTGGTCAAGAGGCGGAGCTCTATCACTAGTATGCTGCCATGGTTTGGCGTCAGGAAAGGAAAATTACGGTAAGTATTTGATACAATTTTCAGTTTTTAGGGCAAAAACATTTTTTTTGAAAAAGACCAGCTCATGGCCATCACTGGTGCATGGCTGGGGGATACAGAGTACACAGACGATACACCTCCCACAGAGGATAGCTTTTCGTTGCCTCTGGGCAGCCTGGCACACATGAGCGATTACATGCTGCAGTGTCTCCGCAACGACCGCCGAGTTACCCACATTTTAACTGGTGCTGATTATTGGGTGGCCACCCTGCTGGATCCCCATTACAAGGTCGTTACAAATACCGTCCTTAATTACCACACTGGAGCGTGATCGTAAGATGCGCGAGTACAAGCGCACGCTGGTAGATGCGCTGCTGGTGGCATTCCCACCTGACAGCGGGGGTACGGTGGAAGCACAAGGCGAAGGCAGAGGAGGAGGAAGAGGTCGCCAATGCAGCCAGGGGACACCGCCAGCACCTCAGAAGGCAGGGTTAGCATGGCCGAAATGTGGAAAAGCTTTGTCAGCACGCCACAACAACCAGCACCACCAGCTGAGATGGAACGTCTTAGCAGGAGGCAGCATTTCCCCAACATGGTGGAGCAGTATGTGTGCACACGCCTACACGTACTGAATGACGAGTCTGCCCCATTCAACTTCTGGGTCTCCAAATTGGGCACATGGCCTGAGCTTGCCCTTTACGCCTTGGAGGTGCTGACCTGCCCTGCAGCCAGTGTATTATCTTAACGTGTATTTAGCACAGCAGAGGGTGTTATCACAGACAAGCGCAGCCGCCTGTCCAGAGCCAATGTGGACAAGCTCACGTTCATTAAAATGAACCAGGCATGGATCCCACAGGACTTGTCCGTACCTTGTGGAGAATAGACATGTATACCGGTGTTCTGACAAAAACTGTCCGGCCATCAGATAGTGTCTGGCCCGTACTGCGCAGGCACATCGCTTATGCAGTACGGAGGACAAGGAGATTTACAAAATCTCCGAAGATGAAAGGCGCCTGTGCAGTGAGTGCAGGTTGCAAATTTTTCCAGATGGGGCATTCCCACCATATGTGTGGCATCGTGTCGTTGAGTTTCTGAGGTTCTTAATGACTTCCTGTACCTCTTCTGCTGAGAAGGGGGCCTCCAGCATATTATTTAATTTTTTTAATGTTATTTTAACCACTTCCCGACCGATGCACGACGATGTAAGTCGACAGAATGGCACGGACAGGCATAAGGGCGTACAGGTACTTCCCCTTTAAGATGCCGCCATGCCATCGAGCACGCGCCGCCAACAGCGCGTGCTCGCGACGGTTGGGACCCCTGTGAGGCCGGTCGTGGGTCCCGCAGACTCGATCGCCGCGGGGATACCCGCGATCGTCTCACAGGAAGGCTGAATGGGGAGATGCGGAAATAATCAGCATCTCCCAGTTCTGCCTAGCAACTAGTGACGCCGATCTCTGCTCCCTGTGATTGGAGCAGAGATCAGCATTCACTAGCTCACAGCCACGCCCCCCCACAGTTAGAAACACGCCCTTTAGGAACATGTAACCCCTACACTGCCACCTAGTGGTTAACCCCTTCACTGCCAGTGTCATTTACATAGGAATCAGTGCATTTAAATAGCACTGATTGCTGTATAAATGACAATGGTCCCAAAAATGTGTCAAAAATGTCTGATGTGTCCGCCATAATGTCGCAGTCACAATAAAAATCGCTGATCGCCGCCATTACTAGTAAAAAAATTATTAATAAAAATGCTATCCCCTATTTTGTAAACGCTATAACTTCTACGCAAACCAATCAATAAAAATATGTAGAAGAATACGTATCGGCCTAAACTGAGGAAAATATTTTATTTTTTATATATTTTTGGGGGATATTTATTATAGCAAAAAGTAAAAAATAATGCGTTTTTTTTCAAAATTTTCGCTCTTTTTTGGTTTATAGCGCAAAAAAAAAAACGGCGGGGGCGATTAAATACCACCAAAAGAAAGCTCTATTTGTGGGAAAAAAAGGACGTCAATTTTGTTTGGGAGCCACGTCGCACGACCGCGCAATTGTGCCGAATCGCAAAAAGTGGTCTGGTCTTAAGCCAGCAAAATGGTCCGGTCTGAAAGTGGTTAAGTTATTTCCCTATCCACATTTGTTTGCAGAGCACTTGCCATGCTCTTAACAACATTTTTTTGCCATTTGCAGGCCTCTAGCCCTTCCCATTACTTTTTTAGAGCCATTTTAGTCCTCAAATGTTTAGGTCCCCATTGACTTCAATAGGGTTCGGGTTCGGGGTCAAGTTCGGGTCAAGTTTGGTCCCGAGCTCAAACTTTTTTTGAAGTTCGGCAGAACCCGTCGAACCCAAACATCCAGGTGTCCACTCAACTCTAGAAAAGAAAGGAGCATGGAGGCTACTGTGTTATGCCCCATTCACACGGTCGGAAATTCCGACCACAAAATCCGTCGGATTTTTTCCGACGGATTTTGTCCGACACTGGTGTTGCATACATACGGTCGGACAAAGTTGTTGGAAAATCCGATCATTCTGAACGTGGTGACGTTCATTGCATGTAGTGGGGTATTTCTGCGCTACCGTGGAAGGGGGAGGGTAAGGGCGGGTGGTGGGGACTGACTGTGGGGGGACTGCTGCAGGCACCTGGTGTAGGTCAAACCGTACCTACCAAACTAGATATATAAAAGTGGGGGTGGTGCTGCGCTGTTCCCCAGGTAGGTGGCCAAATCTACCACAAGGTGGCAGTAATGGGATAAAGACGTAAACCCTTTAAAGCCCCATACACACGGTCGGACTTTTTCATCAATTTGGTCCGATCGGACAAGGTTGTTGAAAAATCAGACCGTGTGTATGCACCATCGGACAGTGTTCGTCGGTTTGTCCGTCGGACAAAGTCTTATCTCCTGCTGGAATGATTTGCCGTCAACCCGGTCCGATCACACCAAATCCGAGCGTGTGTACGCTTGTCCGACGGACAAAGTGCTACGCATGCTCAGAAGAAATTCTGTGACGGAAGCGCTCGGTCAGGTAAAACTACCCTTCCTAATCGACACAGCACATTCGTCACGCTGCAATGTTAAAATGTCTTTAATGCAGCGCATTCTCTTTTTCTTTACAATGCAACAAGAATGACATGTTTTAGCTGCTCCTATTCACCCGCACTTCTCACAAACTTACTTCTTTATTACTTTGCAGCATTTATACACTACATGTTTATTTTTACTCTGAACGGAAAAGAATCTTTGTTATTTTTTTACCATGATTTGTCTTTTTTTTTTTTTTTTTGGGGAATACATATTTGAATGTTTTTTTTTTTTTTTTTGGAGGGGGGTTGTGTGTCTCAAATTACCAAAAACACATTATTTACATTTGTATTTCTTGCTTAAATTTACTAGGAGGTTGTTTGTTGTTGTTGCCCCTTGTTAATTCTACTTTAGGATTAGTGAAATGTACCAGCCTACTCAAAGAAAAACTGTCATTGTAGCAAAGTAAAACACAATAGTCAATGATTATTTCAAATCAAAAAAACCTTTATTTAGGTCTCAGCAACAGACCAAAGAGGAACGCAGCCATGGTGAAACTTGGGGAATTTGCAAAGCCTTGGACACCCATGGCAACCATCATTTTACAGACTTAAACAATTGGGGGCATGAAGACTACCTATCTAAATAATAAGGGAGCGCAATCTGGTCCTGAAGTCCAAAACATCCGGAACTGCAGCAGATGCCATCTAGGTCCCCAGGCTCTGGTACTACGAGAGGCTCCATCTTCTCTCAGACCAGACTGAGTCCAGGTTGTCACTCTCTTGTCTTCCTTGTACGCTTCCTTCCACGCCGTGGTGCTGGTGCTGGTGGGGTGGCAGAAGGAGGAGGAGGAGGCGGAGCAAGGTCACTCTCGCAAACATGTGTGAGGGGAGTCATCTCCCCAGCCATCCCCTCATTTAGTATTTTGAGGATGACCTCCTCACACATGCTGCGTTGCCCCGCCTCCATACCCGTAAATTTACTTGTAACCAAGGAGGCAAAGGCCTCCTCGTAGGTGGGTGTGGCATAGAGGGAGGCTGAGGCATCTTTTATCAGCTGGAGCGCTGACTCTCCCACCTCCCCCATGTTTTTCGCCCTTCTGTAGGGAAGGCGGAGGGGAGAGACTTGGGAGACAGTCAGGCTCCTACGCCTACCCCCCCTCTTGGCTGCCACTACCCCCTGCCTCCTCCTGACTGCCACCTTCCACAGCCACCTCCTGGCTGAGGTCTTCCTGTGTATGAAAAAGGGACATAGTTTCAGTTATTTGTTCATCAAACACACACAATTCTCATCTAGTGACTGTTGCAAAATGTTTTCAAATACAAAACCATACAATTCTCAGCCCTGCAGTTTAGATTCTTCCCAAAAATGTCTCCCACACCACTGTCTGTTGATATGTCAATCACGTTAGGAAATAAGCAATTGGGGATCCTGAATTAACTGAACATCATTCATTATTCAACAAACTGGTTCCAAAACTACTATACCTGGAACAAGCTGGGCACCTGCACATATTCCTGACTGGAAGGCCCAGGTTGGTCCTCGGAAGCCTCATCAGGGGTGGCGTGCGTGGAAGGACGCGTGCAAGGAAGAGTCGAGAGTGACTTCCTGACAGTAGCCTGGTCTTTGAGAAAGTGGAGCCTGTCATAGTACCAGAGCGTGGGGACATGGACATCAGCTGCTGCAGCTCCAGATGCTTGTGACTTCAGGACCTTATTGCGCTCCCGGAAATAGGTAGTCTTCATGTTGTTGATCTTCACTTTTAAGTTTGCGACGGTTGCCATGGGCAGGGTAGGCTTTACAAATGCCACCAGTTTCAGCAGGGCTGCGTACCTCTTTGGTCTGTTGCTATAATCCCTGTGTTTTGCCTGCCATAAGAGGGGGAATTGCCGGTATTTATCAATGAAGTGTGGGAGAAAGCTCACGTTGTAGAACGCCTCCATCACCTCTGCAAGACACAACGCCACACAAAACAATATAAATAATGTCAGCCTAAACTCTCCTAATCTTCTCCATAAAGAAGCCTCAAGTTCTAATCTGTCTAGGCTAGTTATGTACCAACGTCAAATTGTACCTTCGTTTGTAGCGATCGTCTCGTGCGTGAGCTTTCTCTCCCCTCGTCTCCCAGATCGTGGCTACGACACAGGCGTGTGACGTTTTATATACAGTGCGCATGCGTCAAACTCCGCCCGCCCCTGACGATCTTTCTCGTCTATTCCCCACCCCTTCTCTTTACGGCGCAGTGGGGAGAGCACATGGCGGGGACACAGCAGGTGCGCCCCAAATATCCCCCCAACGAGGAGGAGGACGAGGAAAGGCCGGAGGCAGAAACGTCCCGATCCCGGAGCCTGAAATTCAAGGCCTCCAATATGTCATTTGGAGAAATGTTGGAGATGGTGGACATATTAAAGAGGAGCGACTATGATGGGAAGTATGGGCCTTACCTCAACCCCAATGTCCGCAAGGCCAAGATCATGTCTAAAGTTGTGAGAAGGCTGTACAATCATTTTGGGGTACAACGATCCAAGGAGCAACTGAGGAAACGCTGGTCAGACCTGAAACTGAGGGAGGCCGATCAGTACAGAAAGATCAAGAGAATTCTTCAAAAAAGTAAGTAGTTGTGTTTTGTGTTTGATTTCTTGCTTGCATACTGCTCCATGTGGTTTGATTTTTACAAAGTTGTACATTCCAAAATGGCCACTTTCATGTTCGTCTGTGCATTCGATCGTACTCAGCCTCGATCTTTCTGCCACTGTCATGGTCGTGTGTGTGTCCATTCGATCGTACGCAACCTCGATCGTGCGGCCACTTATAATACGATGTTTGGTGTTTTTTTGTGGGAAAGGAAGTTTGTTCTCCCTAGAAATGTCATCCAGAATGTAAAGCCAATTTATTCAATGTAAAGGAGAGGTCACCCAGTAGCTGTTTACCCATCTGGACTCGAGAGCACTAGTGCTGGGACACCCAAACCCCCTTTTTATTAGCCTTTTCCACACATGTGCTCCAGTGGATACTAGAGGGGGGTCTCCATCACACAAACTTCTACCAAAAAGCTAGTCAGTTTAGCACCTTTACAAAGTGACTACATTCATGTAGTTGACATTTGTAACTGGCCAAACTAAAATAGTGTCCGTCACTTTCAAGCAATGTTTGTCATTTCCTATTTCTGCCCTCAATAGTTTGTGTTGCTAAATCTTCCTTTTGGACATTCTCATAGGGGAGCGAAAACTTGGGCCGTCTGAGGAAACCCCCAAACCAACACCTCCCAAAAAAGGGGAAAGAGCAGAAGCAGAGGAGGAGGAGGAGGAAGGAGAGATCATCGAACTTGGAGAAATTGTCACCACAACAGGTGAGTGTGTGAGAACACAGCTACTGGTAAGCTAATCCATGTATGGCTGCCTCATTTCCAACACCCCATTTTTGTTTGTTTGTGGTTTTTAGGTGACGTGGATGTTGTGGAAGAAAAATCGCACTTTACCACAGAGAGTGCCCACGTACTCATCGGAGAGATAATGGTCTGCAATCGAGATCTAGATTACATAAAGCAAAACATCAATGATGTTCAACAAAAATTGAAGAACATCATTGATGTTTTAGGAAAAATATGAAAACGCACCAAGTAATTAACACACATTTGTGCCAGCTTCTGAACACATTTGCAACTTAAAAACTGTCTGAAATTTGGAACATGCACACATTGTGTCCACATGTGCTAGCTCCCACCATGGTGGATGAATGGCAACGTTTTTTTGGGGGTGCAAACACTTTACGAACTACGAAAGTGGTTGTGGTGAAGGGGTTGCACCCCCAAAAAAACGTCCATTCATCCCCATGATGGAAAATGGCACTTTTGAAGCTTCTAGGCATGTGTTTTCCCATCTAATGACCATTTTCAGACCCAAATTGTGTGCATGTTCCAAATTTCCACTTTTCGGGGGTGACCCCCCCATGTGATGAAGGCAAGATCAAACACACTTTGAACATATAGTCATGTCTGATCTTGTCTTCACTTTACAAAGTTGAACTTTCCAAGTTCCTAGGTTCTGTTTTGCTCCATGCCTGGTTTTACCAATTGCGGAATGTTTGTAAACAATGTTGTAAATAACCAAGATGTTGTCAGTTTTGGCGTGAAGATTGTAAACGCACTTGGGAATGTTTTCCTAGTAAACTTTTATTTTTCTAAATGTGTGGCTTCCTTATTTAAAAAACACAATGCATTATGTATGTAAAATGAAAAGGATATGGGGGGCAATGGGTGTTATTTACTAAAGGCAAATCCACTTTGCACTCCAATTTTCTTTCCCGGGGAACTTTTTCAATGCACTTGTAGAGCATAGCGGATTTGACTTATGTAAATGACACCCACAGTGCTTTGTACGAAAACACGGAGCACAGCATTTTGGAGAATACACACATGTCAGACCTGGTGATGAAAAGGAGTATTTTGGGTGTCAGTTATGCAGTACAAACCTTCTCTAGACCAAAGATTAGGTAGCAAACACACAACATAGAATAATCTTTTTGGGAAGAAGAGACAGTTACCTCCTTTTGCCCAGAAAGTGCATTCCCACTGTCGAAGGCAAAGGGAAAAAATGTCAAAGTAAAATAAGCTAAAAAGAAGACTGAAATGACATGAAATCATAGGTTGGTTAAAATATCAGATTTATTAAAAAATGCCTCTCACACATCGTCAGGCAGAGCAATGGCCCCCCTACCCACAAAGTACTGCATATATTGGTCCCGGACCACACGGGCATTTAGAGGGGGCAAGCCTGGACGTGCCACTCGAAGGGCTGTGAGTTCGGCATTTGGAGGCCCTCCACATCTGGGCCAACGGGCACCACATAGTTCCTGTTATGTCTTTTGAGGAAGTTGTGCAATATGCAACAGGCAAGAACTATGTGGTTCAGTTTGTATTCCGCCAAGTTAAATGCCGTCAGGAACAGGCGGAAGCGGCTGGCCAGGATGCCAAAAGCGTTCTCCACAACTCTTCTGGCTCTGGACAGCCTGTAGTTGAAGACCCTCTGGTCCGGGGTGAGGGTCCTCATCGGGAACGGCCTCATCACATGGGGAGTCAACGCAAACGCTTCATCTGCGACAAAGACGAAGGGGAGTCCTTCGGCATTCTCCTCTGGAGGTGGCAAGCACAGACTGCCACTTTGGAGACGCCAGTAGAACTCCGTGTGCGTAATGGCCCCACCATCCGATATCCGGCCGTTCATCCCCACGTCCACATACATAAACTCGTATGTTGCCGACACCACCGCCAACATCACTACACTATTAAACCCTTTATAATTATAATAGTAGGACCCCGAGTTGGGCGGTGGGACGATGCGGACGTGTTTCCCATCAATTGCCCCTCCGCAGTTAGGAAAGTCCCAACGGCTGGCAAAGTGGGAGGCCACAGTCTGCCATTCCTGTGGCGTGGAAGGGAACTGTGGAGTGAAACAAGAATAAAAAATTAGTCACTTTGCACCTAAACATTGCAAGCAGATTAGACAATCAACATCTTGGAACAAGAGCATTGTATAAAATTGGAGGCTGGAAAGTATTTGCACAGAAAAGTAGAGGCTCCCCTTCACAGATTACTCACCCCCCCATCAATCCCCCCACTTCTGATGGGCCATTGGCAATAACTAGGGGTTTTGGGGGGGGGGGTGGTGGACAGCTAACCCTCTGCACTTCATTGATTGGCAAATGGCTCAATAATGTGGTCTAGTTTGGCCAGACCCTCTGTACTTAACACTATTGGCAGGCCACAGGAAAGATCAAATAACATTTCAACCCCCCCCCCCCCCCAAAAAAAGGCAGGCACAGTGTGACATTATTAAATTACCAAGCAAGCTAATAGGAGGGAAAGAAGACAAAAAAATAGGAAATGGAATGTATGGAGGCAGTCCCTTGCACTACATGCTTTGCTGAATTCATCCCTAAAGATGCGCACTATAAAGAGGTAGGTATATAGTGTGTATGGACCTTGGGAAAGCCAGCAGATAAAGGATTGGTACCATCTGACAGAGCAGTTGGGGGAGGGGGTTCCTAATGAGTTTGCCCCCCCCCCCCCCACCAAAAGAACAAAAAAAGGGGGCTCTACATGAAGTAAACCACACAGCAAACATTTGTGCATATTTTAGGGGGTGTTTTGGGGCAAACAATACTATGCAGCAGACAAAAGACATTGCTTAAGTGACTAGGCCATAGGTGTCTATTGGGGCAGAAGAGCATGCTGGTGAGGTAAGTGAAGGGAAAAATGCATGAAGGAGAAAAGGGGCACAGCATATTAGAACATATTGCAATCATGGTAATTAGGGAAGGAGGTCAAAAATACAAGTCATTAGCAAACAGAGCATACATAGAAGGGAATAGTAAAGTAGAAATGTTACCTTAATATAGTCCTCCTGCAGGACCTGAATGATGGCAGAACAGGTCTCTGGAATAATGATTCCCAGGGCCTGGGGAGAGATACCTGAAGAGAACTTCAAATCCTGAAGACTTCTCCCTGTCGCCAAGTACCTCAACGTGGCAACAAGCCTCTGCTCCGGAGTAATGGCTTGTCTCATGCAGGTATCCTGCCGGCTGATAAAGGGGGTCAGCAAAGCCAAAAGACGGTGAAAATCGGGGTCCGTCATCCTGAGAAAGTTCCTGAAATCATCAGGATTATTCTCCCGGATCTCACGAAGCAAAGGCATGTGCGAGAACTGGTCACGCTGAAGCAACCAATTCTTGGTCCACATACTCCTCGTCACTCTGTTCATGGACGGGTCTTGGGTCAAAGCTAAAAGCCCGACACCAATTCCGCGTACAGCACGAACTCGGCGACGAGTACGCACGGGAAACATCGCTCAGAAGGTCACAAAAGGTCGGCTGGTCAGAACGGACAAACAGAAAGCACCGATAAACAGCAAGGCCTGAAAGAACGAAGTGAATACCAGCAACGAGCAGACAATAAGCAGTGCAAATCAAAGCGTCCTATATCAAGATATAGGCCGCAATGACCAACAAATGCGAACTGACTACACGCACTAATAAACAGATACGCACGACAAGCACAAACTGAAGAGCAGTAACGATCTGAGTCAGAAAACTGAGAAGCGCGAATCTTAAGTCACCAAACTTCCACTAACTCTCGATAAACACGGGATCAGCAGAAGGAGCCCAACGGGTGCCTGACGTGGTGCTGAACTTCCCTTTTCTAATCTCGTGGACGACGACTTACGTCACGACGTTCTTCCGGACCGGATATTCCGACAACTTTGTCCGACCGTGTGTACGCAACGCCAACATCGGACAAAGTACGTCGGACAAAGTCCGACTGACCTGGTCCGCGGATTGTCCGAGCGTGTGTATGGGGCTTTAGTGTAGCAATCCTATGAGACAATAATAGTTGATGATGCGACTATTAAGTCGAAGTAATGCGAGTTGAGATAGATAATTCCCTTACTATACAAGATAAGGGGTATGGTGTGACCAATACAGGTTAATAAAAATTGCTATTGGTGAACCCAGGTAAAAATATATATAATAGAATTGTAAATAGTACTAGGGTGCGAGAGTGTAAATTGAACTAATAGCACCTAAATAAAACTACTAATAAAACACCATAAGCAGGTAATAAAAAAATCAGATATACATATAAAATCATATAAGTGAACATATGGTAAAAATGTGTCTATAGATAAACAATTCCAAAGTGCATAGTAGATGGTGAACAAAATATAAAATCCTTAAAGTGCTAGTGCAAGTGTGCACAGGCTAAAAATGCGACTGAGTGATTGAGTGACGGATAAAACGATAAATATAATCGCAGTGGAGATATGTGATGAGTAGAGGTATGTGCAGAGAAGTTGCACTGGAGTGAACAGTAGAACAATAAATATAAAGTGCAAAGTATGCGAGCATACAAAATAATGTATAAGCTGGATGAGACTAGTCAGCGTGACTATAGATGAAAAAATCCCTGGCAAAATATAAAGTTACCAGTAAACAAAGTGGAATAAAGTTTGAAATATAAAATATAACGAAATGCTAGGTGCAGACGCAAAGTGCACACACAGATATCCTATAGGTAAAATCGCATAATGCAGGATGCGTAAAAAATAGTCATATGCGACTAAAATTGCATAGTCATATGCGACCAAAATCGCATAGTGCAGGATGCGTATAAAATAGTCATTTTATTGTTCATTGCGTACGACGGAACTACGTAGAGGCTAGTAGCCAATAGCTTTGGTCTTGTAATTTGATCTGAGCATGCGTGGCACTTTGTCTGTCGGAATTCTCTACACACGATCGGAAAAAGTCCGATCGGACTTTGTTGTCGGAAAATTTGAGAGCAGGAGATAAAACTTTGTCCGTCAGAAAATCCAACGGAAAAAGTCCGATGGAGCCTACACACGGTCGGGATTTCCGACAACATTGTCCGATAGGACATTTTCCGTCGGAAAATCCGACCGTGTGTACGGGGCATTAGGGTGGCAGCCCCCATATGCAGGGTAAAGTCTATGAACTCAAGCAGGTAAATTAACTAATAAGACTGTACTATACCCCATTCTCTTCATTAAGGTAACAAAAAAAAAACCTTTGGGGTGCAGCTACCCTCTAGCCCCCCCCCCCCCCTTGCCTGAGGCTGATCTTGATCCAGCTATGTGTGTCAGAGTAGAGGCTCTCTTGGCTTTATTCCTCCTCTTTGGCTTCTACTGCTGTCATAAACAGCTAGTGAGGAGAAAGAAGGAGTGGAGCCATGATGCTCTCTGTGTGTCAAATGACACACAGGACTATTTATAGAATGTTTATATATTTTTTTAACTTAAACTGGTAGTAAAGCCCCCCTTCTTTGCTCGTACCTACAGGTAAGCCTATAATAAGGCTTACCTGTAGATACAGTAAATATCTCCAAAATGTGCACCATTTAGGAGATATTTACAATAGTAGCAGCTGGTGACGTCATAGGCGCCTGACCACTGCACTCTCAGTGGATGGCATGGTGTCCATTGGGAGAGCCATGCCGTGGCTCGACCATTCAAACAGCTGAATCCTGAGAACACGGAAAGGAAGACTGGGTGAAGATGGAAGTCCTGTCAGTGGTGACAGTGTACCGCTGGAGGGCTTTGTTCTAAGGTAAGTCTTTTATACGGTGCTGGTAAGCGATGCATACTAGAACAATATGCTATTATCCTGCGGGGGAACGTTTTTTTGGAGATTTTCTTCTATTACTGTTCTGATTCAGTTCAAAATTTTGGTTTTACTATTACGTGCTGTTCAGCCTTTCTGACAACACCTCTGTGCACAGTGCACTTCTAACTCAGTTTATTAAAGTGGATGTAAACCCATGTGATGTCATAATGTAGAGAATAAGATTTCCTTTCATTTGAGCCCAGTCTTGCCACACAGATTTACTCCAGCCCTGAGAAATCCTCTTTTATTGCTCAGTTAGAAATATCTTGACAAAGTGCTAAAAAACTTTGTCAAAAACGCCCCCTTGCTGAGAGTGACAGGTGATTTACATATCTCATGCACTAGCCTGAGACAGGCACATCCTGTGTAATTATAAAAATGGAGAAATTCACCCCTCCCCCACATAACAATGATGGAAAGGAATGTTATCTGTGATCAGGTGACCTCAGACACACATACTGCACTATAACAATCATCAGATCACTGGATGTTCTACTCTGCCCAACTCTGACTACATACATCTCCCCTATATTCTTCTTGCTGTTCACTCAAGAATACATTTTCTTTCACCCTGGTCTGTGGATCTGTGGTCTGTGCCTGTCTTAGGCTAGTGCATGAGATATGTAAATCACCTTTCACTCACAGCAATGGGGTTTTTTTGACAAAGTTTTCAGCACTTTGTCAAGATATTTCTAACTGAACAATAAAAGAGGATTTCTCAGGGCTGGAGTAAATCTGTGTGGCAAGACTGGGCTCAAATGAAAGGAAATCTTATTCTCTACATTATGACATTAAACATTGTTTTGGGGGGTTTACATCCACTTTAAGCCTTGGTACACATACCTCATTTAAAGTCCCAACTTTTCTCTTTTTTTGTATGCTGAATAGGGATGGAGATTTGCGTTTTGCAGCTAGGTGGTGCTGTTGCAGAGCTTTTTGGCGCAGAAGTCAGTGCTGGGACAGCGTGGTGTAAGAGGGAGCATGTGAGCAGTGAGCAGAGGACCGGACAGGACCCACAACCCCCGAAAGCAGCAGCTTGGCGGACCAGACCCCCCGACCAGACCAGACCCCCCACAACCGAGAGTGGCAGCGGATAAAACAGAGACCTACAGCGGCGGCAGAGTGGGACATCGTGGTGCGGGTATACTAGGGACAGTATCACCCTCACAGACTCGGACAGAGGAGGTGGGAGGAAATCCAGCGGGACTGGGAGATGGAAGGCTGACAGGGAGACACGGCGAGTAAGTGAAGTGTAGACCACAGGAGAGAGTGTGTGAGACAGATTAGTGAAGCGGCGGCACTAAAGGTGACTGACTGCTAGTGTCAGATTACAAGGGGAGTCTGTGCAGAGTGACACAGAGACACAAATTACAAAACCTGACTGACGAGTATTGTGTGTGTACCTGAGTATTGTTTGTACCTGTGTATTGTGTGTACCTGTGTATTGTGTGTACTGTGAGTACCTGAGTATTGTGTGTGTGTATTGTGAGTACCTGTGTAGTGTGTATTGTTAGTACCAGAGTATTGGGTGTTTTGTGAGTGCACATGGACTATGAGTGTACGTGGACTGTGAGTCCCTTTATATTGTATTGTTGAGTACCTGTGTATTGTTGAGTATTAGTGTCAGGAAGCCAGTTGTTAGTTAATTTGGACAGGGTATAATCCTCAATCCCCATCAATCATCAGCCAAGGAGATGTATCCTCCCTCAGCTCACCTCTCTCCCTGCATGTCCTGTGAGCAGAATAGCTGTGCTCCTCCTCTGGGTTCTCTCATCATATGGCACTGAACATAGAGGAGGGGGGCATTCAGCTGGAACACAGAGCAAGTATGCAGGAGACTGGGGGGGGGGATGAGGAGACAGAAAATCAGGAGGGGCAGGCGGGGAGGAGCGCATCATGGGAGGTCTGACTAATTACAATCTCTTAGCAGCAGGGACCTGATCTACCTGTCAGCTACCTGTGATTGACAGGTAGATCGAAGCGGAAGCTGTCATGGGGCCCCCTACTGGAAATGCATTAATGGTCAGGTGTGTGGCACTTACTATTGCGAGCTGTGCCGGCAGCTGCTGGTGTAGCACCTGCCACACAGCTCCCATACTTCAAAGTCTTGCAGGACACGGCTGCTAATGGGAACTGAGTTCCTGTTGTGGAAAAAGTACAGGAACTCCGTTCCCATGCGTTCCCGCAGGACTTGAGCCCGGCTCCCAATGTTGAGGGCATGTGGCCTGGTACGGTTCAGGAGGGGGGGGGCGCTCTCTCATCCCCCCCTCTTTTCCTGCGGCCTGCCAGGTTGCATGCTCGGATAAAGGGTATGGTATGGATTTTTGGGGGAACTCCACACAATTTTTTTTTTAAATTTGGCATGGAGTTCCCCTTAAAAACCATACCAGACCTGAAGGGTCTGGTATGGATATTTAGGGGGAACCCCACGTATTTAAAAAAAAAAAAAAAAATTGATGTGGGGTTCCCCATACCAGACCAGAAAGGGCCTGGTAATTGAATTTGGGGGAACCCCACCCTGGACTCACTGACTTCCATAGTTTTCTCGACTCTCAAGGCTAGCCAGCCTTTCCCAGTCCCTCGGCAAAGAATCCCCCTTACACAGGCTGCAGTCTCCCACAGGGCAGACCGCTTTCCAGACACAGGTCTGTCTTCACACAGCAGTAGCAAGCTGCGTACACTCCACCTTCCTTCACTTACTGCTCTCACCAGCTGTTAGAAAATAATTGACTTGCTTATATGCATAATCATATATTCTAGATATGGATAAAGTGAAATAATTCCCACATATGGTTGTAATGTGGAGTGAATTGAACATACACCATCCCCCATTGTAAGAGATAAGGTTACATGCTCATTTAAAGACACAGAGCTTCAATATGTTATCTTAAAGACAAAAGTTATTTCTTTATATTACAATATTTCTTGAATAAGTACATTACAAGTACATTTTAAACGTATATAATCTATCTACTAATATTTTTATATCTTACATTTAGAAGATAGGAAAATTGTATTGTATATAGTTAAAATGTTTAAAACAAGGCAGTTTTGCCAGCAATGGAATGTTTTGATTAGAGGTGGTTTTGTATTTCAACACCCTGTTGGACTGAGTGACCCCCACCTTTTAGAAGGTGGGAGGGGAATTGTGCATTCAAAGTTCCCGGTCTTTCTGTAGTACCATATAGCTCAGATGAACCTTAAGCCAGCCTTTTTAGGAAGGGGGGGCTGTTTCATGGGCTGATGTTAGGAAAAAGCTGGTGACAGAGATTTTAGGAGAGAGACGCTCCGGCTGCTGACACGAGAAGGGAGACTGATATATTTTACACACACGCACACACACAAAGATACATTCATACAATTTTTATTTCAAGAATAAGAAGCTTATCGATGCTATCTTTATATTCTTCATTCTGTTTTTGTAATATTTCTCTATTTTTATTATTAAATACATTTTGGACATTTTTACGGATTTTCTTGAAATTTCCCTCATCGATATGAATTATGAAATATAGTTATTAATACAGTAATAACTCATATTTTTACATTTTGGCGAGCCTGCCATCTTCAATTTATCCGAATATTGAACTTTTTTGAATAATTTCTACTTTCGCTTGCCGAGAGGGAATTGAAGCACAAACATTGACTATTGAGTCAAGCTTCAGAAGAAATCGAAAAAGCATATTTTCGGCATCATTGAATTGAACTTGGAAGAAAAAGAATCATCTAAATCGGTGAGACGTTTGCACGTGCAAGAATATCTGTTTCTTGATGAAGTAATTTCCCGCCAAGAGAGGGAACGCGTGTTACATGAATGAAGTTTATCCTACTTTGGTAAGTATGAATCTTATTCATGAATTGTCTGATGAGAGTGAATTAGAATTTAAACATTTGTCAAAGTTTGTTAAAGATGATGAATTATGGTGTTACATGTTTAATGAATGTTTACAAGCTAATATCAAAATACAAAAGTCTAAATTTACTTTTAAGAAATTCAGCAAACAGGTTAGGAATTTGATTAAGTTGATTAAAGTTTATGATACAATGATATCAGGAGTTCCTGAAAAAACACAAGGTAAAACAGAGACTCAGGTATGTTTGTCTGAGCGGATACATGATTTGCAGAGTGCAATTCAAATAAAGGATATTAAGTTGTCTGAGTTACAGAATAATGTAAAGTTTAAAACAGAGTCAAGCAAGAATGCAGACTCTATGAAGAAGTCTTTTGTACAAGATATGCGGTTTATCGAGGTTGATGACCAAGAACAGAAAGGTTTGTTTGAACCCAAATTATCTTTTGTACCAGTTAAGCGGTTTATCAAGATTGATGACCAAGAACAGAAAGGTTTGTTTGAACCCAAATTACCTTTGGTACCAGTTAAGCGGTTTATAAAATATGACCAGGAACATGAAGTTTTGCTTAAAACAAAAATATTAGATAAAGCTGCAGCATGCAGACAAATTTTAGACAAACAAAAGAAAAATGGTGATTTAAAAGTTGCCACGTGTGAGGCCACACCCAGAGATGATGAGATACACGTCACAGACAGAAATAATTTTTCAGAGCAGACAGGAAATGTTATTTCAATACATGATACACAAAGGAAGCTTAAAGAAGAAAATACAGAACATATTTCTGATTCATTTATTCTTTCTTCTTCAAACAATAGTTTGATTGATTTGCCTTATGCCTCAGAAGCCAAACAGATCAGTACATTGACTGTTAATGACAGTTCAATCAATATGACAAACAATGATGAAAATGAGAGGGATGGATTACTTCCATCACCATCAGGAATTAGGGAGACCCCTCCAATTTTAATATATGTGACTTCACTTTTAGTAGATGAAAGTGGAAGGCCATGGGTACATGGTTTATTAAATGGTAAAAATACTAAATGGTTAATAGATTTAGGATCTGAACTCAGTTTAACTAGACACAAATTATCTGTGAATATTGATTCTCCGAAATGTAATTTAATTGGTTTCAATGGAAAAGAAAAAACAGTTGCAGCTAAAGTTTCTGATGTGAATTTTGAGATTCCAGGAATTTTGAAAACAAATATAGACATATGGTGTTGCCAAAATACAGAGAATATTTTAGGCATGGATGTGATTAGTAAATTAGATTGGATTATTGATTTAAGTAATTCTACTATATGGAAAGATTCATCTAGGTCCAAACCTATGTTAAAAGATTCTTCAATGTACAGTAATGTTGGAAGTATTTGTACAGCAGTCGCTGACATGTCTTCAGATTTTAATTGGCCACACACAGGAACTCGAATTGGAACAATCGGTTAGAGCACATAAAAGTCTTTGGAGTCAAACCAAAATGGATACAGGTTTGTTTAAAGATATTGAGATAGAAATTGAGGGAAGAGACCCAAAGCCCAAAATTCAAAATAAGTTGCCACAGGAATCCATAATTCCAGTTTTTGACATCATACAATCCTTTTTACAGCAAGGAATAGTAAAGAAGGCACAATCAGTGGTAAATAATTGTATTTGGCCTATGAAGAATGCTGATGATTTGTATTCAATATCAGTTGATGTAAAATCACTGAATAAATGCATTACAAATAACAAACCCATTGTTCCTAATTTAAATTTAATGTCACAAATGGATGCGAAGGCCAAAGTATTTTCAGTACTGGAAATAGCCAATAGTCATTTTTCAGTACCATTGACAAACAGTTGTCATTATAAACTTGCTTTTAGTTTTGATAACGAAGTTTATGCATTTACTAGAATAATTCCAGAATTAGATATCAGTGATGGCTTAGTGCATGAGTGCTTGGAGAAAGTTTTATCAAAATTTTCTAGACCAAAATGTATTTTCCAGCATGTGGACAAAATGTTGCTGTCTACACAAAATCCAGAGGAACATGTCACTCTGTTGACGGAGTTATTTACTTTGTTACAAACAGCAGGGTTAAAATTGAACACAGAGTCAGTTCAGTTAATGAAAAATGAAGTTAATTTTCTTCATATGCAAATTAGTCAGGGACAGAGACAGTTATCACAGGAAAAAGTTAGAAACATTTCTGCTATTCCAATTCCAACATCTTACAAGGCATTATATCAATTTTTGAGTGAAGTAAATTATTGCAAAGAGTTTTTACAGGAATATGATGATAAAATTAAACCATTAATGGATTTCTTGAAACAAAAACATGTTGTGTTTGATCAATGGAATCAAATCCAGACAAATGCCTTTAAAATGTTGAAAAAAGATTTGCAGAATGCGGTCTCATTGCATACAATCGAAGTTGGAATATCTACACCTGTTCTAATGTCTACTAAGGTATCTGAGAATTCCATATCAGTGATTTTGTCTCAGGTAAGAGATGGTGAACCGGAAATAGTAGGTCTTTTCTCCAGAGGTATGACAAATATGGAAAAGACTTTTGACACAAATATGAAGCAATTGTTAAGTGTTTATTTTGCAGTCAAAGTAACAGAAAAGATTGTAAGATCTAGTAGGATCATATTACAGACACCTTATCTGTCATTACAAAGTCTTTTAAAGAGAATTCATTCAGGTGAATTATATGACAAATATTGTCCATTTTTTAAAACTTTACAATCTAAACCCATACAGGTAGATGTGGTAACAGAATATTCTCAGTTAAATGTATTCAGAAAGCCTGTAAATGGTATTGTTAGAACAAGTGTTGAGAGATGTTTTGAGCCAGGATTTGTTAAAGCTATTAAGAATTTTCCAACAGGTATGTGTTACCCAAAGAATGGTTATACTATTCAGCAAAGATTCTACCGAAAATGCTGAATTGAAAAATGCTAGAAGTACAGTACAGCACGCATTACTCTGAAATATTAAAAGAGGCAAAGTGACTCAATATATAGTTTCGCTTTGGTTTTCTATGGATGATTTAAAACCTTATCTTTGGTTTATGAAAACATGGTTTTATATCATGACACAAAAAGAGAAATTGCGTCCTGTTATAGTTTAAATACACAGAATAATAAATTAAGGAGTATAGATCAGTTTAAGGAAAATAGAGCAAAGTAAGGTAATTAGAAATGTTATTATTAAAACATATTTTGGTATGTAATAAGAATAAGTAAATGAAGGTATATTTTGCATTTATTTAAATTCTCAATAATGATACTGCATTCTTTTTTAGGATTTGACTTGTAAGTCACCAAAAGAAAGAAATTTAATATTTCTAGACCTTCCAGATGAAAACAAAATCTTGAAATTTAAGAATATCGGTTCTGGGAGAAGAATTGACAGAAGAGATTCATTCGTTATAATTATTGTTGTCTTTCTATGTTCAATAAAGTTTTTCCAACTTTACAGAGTGCAGGAAGAAGAAGAAGAAAAATTCTCAAGCGAACCTCATAGGAAATTTTAAAAACAATGGACTTTTTGATTTTTTGACTACTGATGATATAATTTTATACATCAGACATTGCAGTTTTCATATATAATTTTTATGTAACAAGATATGGTTATCATATCAAGATGGGATATTTTTTACACATCGATTTTTATAAACACATGTAGTGTATTTTCAGTGTTGAAAGGGTTAAACGTGCTCATTCTAGTTCTA
The DNA here is from genome assembly GCA_028564925.1 of Lithobates sylvaticus. Classification (NCBI taxonomy): domain Eukaryota; kingdom Metazoa; phylum Chordata; class Amphibia; order Anura; family Ranidae; genus Lithobates; species Lithobates sylvaticus. The sequence goes on along the minus strand of CM053031.1, from coordinate 185,755,496 downwards.
GTTAGAGTGAACATCTGGTGTTAATTAAGCCAGAGTACATTTTTCTTAGGAGTGAGTCATTTAGACAAGTTAGGAGAAACTATCACATTGTAATATGTAATTATTTAGTTTTAAAATCATCTCATATATATGAATTAATTGAAGTTAAGAAACATATCTTATGTTTAATTTTGACAAGGTTATTTAAACGTATTATGATTATAGATTTATGCTAAACATAATTTGGAGGGAAAAATATGAAAGATACATTTTTGAAGTGATATTCATATTTCAAAGTATTGTACAACAATGTTACATTTATGAATTATGGAATTAAGGGGATTGATTTATTTGGTAAAAGAAAAGGGAAATAATAAGGGTAAAGATATTTTTATGGTATATGAAGCAAAAGTTTTATGAATTCAATTTTCCTTATATAGAATCAAATTTGAAAATGTATATTCAAGTCAATTATCTTAAGATTTAATTGAATGTATGGATACAGATGTGATGTGAATGAGGTATGAATGAATTAGATATGAAAAATAGATATGGATTAAAATGAACAGATTGATTAATCATTCATTTTGAGAGGGAATTGTTAGAAAATAATTGACTTGCTTATATGCATAATCATATATTCTAGATATGGATAAAGTGAAATAATTCCCACATATGGTTGTAATGTGGAGTGAATTGAACATACACCATCCCCCATTGTAAGAGATAAGGTTACATGCTCATTTAAAGACACAGAGCTTCAATATGTTATCTTAAAGACAAAAGTTATTTCTTTATATTACAATATTTCTTGAATAAGTACATTACAAGTACATTTTAAACGTATATAATCTATCTACTAATATTTTTATATCTTACATTTAGAAGATAGGAAAATTGTATTGTATATAGTTAAAATGTTTAAAACAAGGCAGTTTTGCCAGCAATGGAATGTTTTGATTAGAGGTGGTTTTGTATTTCAACACCCTGTTGGACTGAGTGACCCCCACCTTTTAGAAGGTGGGAGGGGAATTGTGCATTCAAAGTTCCCGGTCTTTCTGTAGTACCATATAGCTCAGATGAACCTTAAGCCAGCCTTTTTAGGAAGGGGGGGCTGTTTCATGGGCTGATGTTAGGAAAAAGCTGGTGACAGAGATTTTAGGAGAGAGACGCTCCGGCTGCTGACACGAGAAGGGAGACTGATATATTTTACACACACGCACACACACAAAGATACATTCATACAATTTTTATTTCAAGAATAAGAAGCTTATCGATGCTATCTTTATATTCTTCATTCTGTTTTTGTAATATTTCGCTATTTTTATTATTAAATACATTTTGGACATTTTTACGGATTTTCTTGAAATTTCCCTCATCGATATGAATTATGAAATATAGTTATTAATACAGTAATAACTCATATTTTTACACCAGCCCCTTGTTATATGCACCCGGGCACACACCCTGCTGGCTTTCCACAACACTTGGACATTGGGTTGGAGATCCTGTTTCACCCAAGACTGAGGGATCTCCAAACTACAGAGCCCCATCCAGAAATAGCAAAATCCGGATAAAGCTGCCAGAGCAGTTTTCTCTGTTTCAGTTCTACGCTCTGTAACTCTGTAGCCCGCCGATATGCAGACTCTACGTCCATTTTTGCTCCATTTCCATAGGGACAGGGACTCTCACCATTACATACCCCCCTTTTTTGAGGGAGGAACACCAGCACCCGTCATCAGGGTTGGGACACCTCTGTGCTGGCTGTCAGCCGCGTAGGTCTAACCCTTTTTCCAGGTGTGCTTCCAGGTAAGTACTACACTGAATCTCACTAGGGTCCAAAAGTTCCTTATACCCAGCCTTCTCCCTCTTCTCTTGGGGTCCCTGGGCTTATTTTCTTTTCTTTGGGGACCGCTGCTTTCCCTGATCCTTCTTTTGAACTCAGCTTTACCCTTCACTGTAGGTCCTTTGGGTTCAAATACCTTTCTCTGGTTATCCACTGCAACCAAATCACTTTTAACAGCACCAATCATTAACAGATCACCAATTTTGAGATCCCAACTTTCGATACCATCAGTGCTTTTTTCAGCATCTGTTAGTGTAGCACTAACCCCCGATGGAGCTGCTGGTTTTGTTTTGGCTTACCGTTACCTCACCTGCTCGCTTCTCTGTCTCAGAGGTCCCGTTGAAAAATAGCCTAAAGAATGTTAATTCCAACACTTCGTCCTTTTTCACTTATTTATTCAGAATAAACACAAAGTCATTCAATGGGGGGTCAGAGGGTTAAGGGGAGTTCAGGCACCTGGTAATTTCGGGCTAAAGGTATTAGTAGAATTCAGAGGACAAACAGCTCCACAGACTGGATTCAGCAATCACTGGATAGGCCCCTCTCACTTGACCTAGCAGCCGGTGGGATGCACAATGAAGTCTCTGCCACAGACTTGTCAATTAAATTGAAGCATTACTGAGAGATCTTGAAAAATTTAAATAACTGCCATACAGTACCAGTCTCTTTCAGCGGTTCCGGCGATACTGTATTGGTGTTGATCCAGGTTGCGTCCTCTAACTAAGTTTCCAGGCTCCTCCAGAGACACGGACCTTGCGCTTGGTCCTCTCCTAGAAAAGTCCCCCCCTGGATCCACCAGTTTCTGGGCCTCTCTCTGCAGGCGAGACAGCACCGGACCACCCTTGGATCAGTAGGCCCCGAGACTTTTTCGGGCCTACCCCGTGGCTCGGCTATTCAAACAGCTGAATCCTTTGAACACGGAAAGGAAGACTGGGTGAAGATGGAAGTCCTGTCAGCGATGACAGTGCAACGCTGGAGGGCTTTGTTCTAAGGTAAGTCTTTTATACGGTGCTAGTAGGCGATGCTACTAGAACAATATGCTATTATCCTGCGGGGGACCATTTTTTTGGAGATTTTCTTCTATTGCTGTTCTGATTCAGTTTGGGTTTACTATTCGGTGCTGTTCAGCCTTTCTGACAACACCTCTGTGCACACTGCACTTCTAACTCTGGACTATGGCTTTTTCCAGCACTTCAAGAATTGGAGTCCTTACAGATCGCCACTTGGACTTTAGATTTGGTTTTTCCATTCTTTGGGAAACAGTATGTGTACCCGGGTTTTCCTGCAGGTGCTTTAACACAGCTCCCGGGACAGACATATTAGGCAGCCCTCATTGTCCTGTTCACATGTATCAGACCCAACCCCTATATACTGAGGCATTTTCAACTGAGGAAGTGGAGTGTTTCCACAAAACATGTTGGGCTCATCTGTTTGCATCATGTTTTTACAGATGTTTCAATATAATCAGTTTCATCTAGATTTTACTTTACTATCTTATTTCTCAATTGACCTACGATGGGGATGATATTTGTCCTTTACCACACAATATTATGTACTTTGTTGCTATGGTGTTATACATTTTTATGGTCTGTAACCTGTTGTCATGTTAATTTCGCATGTATGTAAGTATTATATTATGTTGTGCTATCAACTGTCCAAGATAACAATAAAGAATGTTTTTTTACATGACTCAGTTTCTTAAGCCTTGGTACACATACCTCATTTAAAGTCCCAACTTTTCTCTTTTTTTGTATGCTGAATAGGGATGGAGATGTGCGTTTTGCAGCTAGGTGGTGCTGTTGCAGAGCTTTTTGGCCCAGAAGTCAGTGCTGGGACAGCATGGTGTGAGAGGGAGTATGTGAGCAGTGAGCAGAGGACCAGACAGGACCCCCCACCCCCGAAAGCAGCAGTGTGGCGGACCGGACCCCCCGACCAGACCAGACCCCCCACGACTGAGAGTGGCAGCGGATAAACTGGGGACCTACAGCGGCGGCAGAGTGGGACATCATGGTGTGGGTATACTAGGGACAGTATCACCCCCACAGACTTGGACAGAGGAGGCGGGAGGATATCCAGCGGGACCGGGAGGTAGAAGGCTGACAGGGAGAGGCGGCGAGTAAGTGAAGTGTAGACCACAGGAGAGAGTGTGTGAGACAGATTAGGTAAAGGTGACTGACTGCTAGTGTCAGATTACAAGGGGAGGCTGTGCAGAGTGACACAAATGACAAAACCTGACTGACGAGTATTGTGTGTGTACCTGAGTATTGTTTGTACCTGTGTATTGTGTGTACCTGTGTATTGTGTGTACTGTGAGTACCTGAGTATTGTGTGTGTATTGTGAGTAACTGTGTAGTGTGTATTGTTAGTACCGGAGTATTGTGTGTTTTGTGAGTGCACATGGACTGTGAGTGTACGTGGACTGTTGATTACCTGTGTATTGTTGAGTATTAGTGTCAGGAAGCTAGTTGTTAGTTAATTTGGACAGGGTATAATCCTCAATCCCCATCAAATTAGTGGGTACGTTGCCCGGCGGGTGTGGAGATGCGACTGTGTACATCTTGTGGCATGTATCTATGCGTTCCTTGATCATCCGATCGAGGGCGAATACTGCTGTACAAAATGTAAGCACGTTGTTTCCCTGGAAGCCCAGGTTCTGAATCTAGGGAAGACACTGAGAAGACCCTCCGCACTAAAGGAGAGTTGGAATTGTACCCGGCAGGTGCAAGCACAGAGGCGGGTGGAGATTAAGAGGGGCAGAGTAGATGGGTTACAATCAGGAAGGGTAGAGGGGAAAGTGCCAGGGAGGGCCGGTCCTAGGTTGGAACATCCCAATAAGTACGCCCCGTTGAGTGATATTGGTGAAACCAGTCAGGGACCAGCACTGCTGAAGCTGAGTGACTCCCCTATCTGCAAAGGGAATAACTCCTCCAGTGAGGGTGGGAGTAAAGCCAAGGGAAAGGAAAGACAGATTCTGGTGGTAGGGGACACTATTCTTAGAAGGATAGAGAGGGCAATCTGTCACAAAGACCTGAAGCGCCAAACTGTATGTTGTCTACCTGGAGCTCGGGTTCAGCACATCACGGATCTGGTGGACAGATTACTGGGAGGGGCTGTGGAAGACACGGCTGCCATGGTGCACGTTGGCACCAATGACAAAGTCAGAGGAAGATGGAGCGTTCTAAAAAATGATTTTAGGGACTCTGGAGCTAAATTGAAGAAAAGGAACTCCAAGGTAGCATTCTCAGAAATACTACCGGTATCTCGAGCCACCCCAAAAAGGCAGAGGGAGATTTGGGAAGTAAACAAGTGGCTGAGGAGTTGGTGTAGTAAGGAGGGGTTTGGGTTCCTGGAGAACTGGGCCGACTTCTCAGTTGGTCACCAGCTCTATAGAATGGACAGACTGCACCTAAATGAAGCTGCATATCTGCTGGGAGGGAAGATGGCCGAAAAGTTAGAGGGGCTTTTAAACTAGCTGACGGGGGGAGGGTCCAAAGGTAGAGATTGTCAGCGTGGAACATATTCCAGAGGGTAGTATTGGGGGCATTAGTGGTAGGTTGACTAAAGCACCTAAACTTTTTTTTTTCCTTTTTTTTTTTCTTCCCACGTCAGTGAACACTTCCTCGAGAGACTTATTTCAAACTCTACAGCTCAACAATGTCCCCTCTCGTTTTCACATCATTGTGGAATCTTTTCTTTAGTCATTTTATTTTTGGTTAAATTTTTAGTTTTATAGCTTCTAATCTTCAAAATATAAAAACACAACAAGCACAATAATTATTCCAAATACACATTGTTTATAAGTCTCTTTTATCTCAGGATGATACCCTTTTCCTACCTCCTAACTACCCCCCTACCCCCCCTTTCCCCACCTATTTTATTGTCGGTTTGTTAGTTGTTAGTAGGTTTCTATTTCTCTGTTTATTTGTTTAGGGACCTCTTATTTCCATCATCTTTTCTAGGTATTTCTCAGATGTCTTGAATTTTTCCCAACATTCCCATGCAGTGATATATTTCTGGAATTGCCCCTTTTCTCTGCTTCCCAAATATTCCATTTTGTTGTAGTATTCTATCTGGTCATACCACTCTCTTATGTCAGGTACTTCACTTTGTAGCCATTTCTTTGGTATTAACCCTTTCGCGGCGACTAAAGCACCTAAACTTGAGGTAAGTATAGTAACAAGTCCTATTGGCAACCTCAGAACACCCAATAAGGAGACAGTATGCGACCAGTCTAAACTATGTGGCATGTTCACCAGTGCCAGGAGTCTACCTGACAAGATGGGAGAACTAGAGCTACTGTTTAAGGAGTATTTCGATTTTGTAGGAATTTCAGAGACTTGGTTCAACAGGTCTCATGATTGTCTGGCAATCATTCAAGGGTACTCCCTATTTCACAGGGTTAGAGAGGGTAAAAAAGGGGGAGGGGGTATACCTGTATATCAAAAATGATGTACAAGTGAATGTGAGAGATGACATCACTAAGGGAGCAAGGGAGGAGGTGGAATCCTTATGGGTAGAGCTGCAAAGGGATGCAACTAAGGGAAAAGTAATACTGGGAGTATGCTATAGACCCTCTAACAAGAGGGAGGAGGTGGACCTCCTATCATTATTTGGATTAGCGGCAAAGATGGGAAGTGTCATTATAATGGGGAATTTTAATTATCCAGATATAGACTGGGGGGAAGGAACTGCACATTCATCTAAGGCTCCAGTTACAAAATGTTGTGCAGGACAATTTCATGGGTCATGGAGAAAGAGGAGACTAATTAATTGGACTTTAAAAGGCCCATAGATAGCTGATCTAAAAGTAGTTACATTTATTTAATCAAATATAAACAAAAATACAGTTACATATAAAAAGTCAATAAAGTTGGTATTAATGGACCCTTACATAACACATCTGACACCATATAATAATACTAGTAGCAGACTACAAAATACAAAACCAAGTTCCTAGATTAAGAGTACAGTCTCCAAATAGAGAACTAGGTGTTGTGGAGGTGTTGGGTCAGAAGTGTGGATCCATAGATAGTTCAATCGTTCCGCCTCGAAAAAAACGCTTCTTCAGGAGAAATTTAATTCTGATGGAATATATGTAGAAAATCACATAATTACCAAATTATACACAACAAAATTTACATCATATAGAACATTTAAGTAAATACACCAAAAAATATATATAACAAAACCCCCCAGAAAAAAGTTGCCCCGGCTGGACAATGGTGGCAGAAGAGACCCTCCACCCCAATGTACCCCAAAAGAAGGGCAGGCATAGATGAGAAGCAAAGTCGCCTAGTTGGAGCGCAAATCTACATATATGTGCGCATTGTAGGAGGAAAAAAGAAAGCCCCCTAGAACATTGTATATACACACATTATGTATAGGTATATAGATATACTATAAAAAATTATTAAAAAAGTTTTCAATAGCATATTCTGGTGGGTTATGCATAGAATAAATTGTTTCCAAGTACAGTCAGTAATAAAAATTTTAGTCTTAGCATAAATTTGTAGGTAGCAGAAATGGGTGGGGCTGTAATGCTGATAAGCAATTAAACACACTGTTTTTTATAAAACAAGGGAGAAAAACTGTTGCCAGTAGGGATGGGCCCGGTGTTCGATTCGAACCCATGTTCGAATGGAACATCGGCCATTCGTCCGCTCGTCCGCTCATCGAGCCCAGAACTATGTGGGCCGTTCGCATCAAATTTGTGTGATGCGAACGGCCCACAATGCACTGCGCCAGTCGCAGTGCATTGCTGGCTGATGATTGGCCAAGCATGCACTGTGACCCCGCATGCTTGGCCAATCATAGAGCAAGCGGCGAAGAGAACAATAATTGGCCACAGGCAGGATGCCTGTGGCCAATTAAAGCTCAGGGGGTTTAGTACACGCCCCACACTATATAAGGCCGCCGCGCCAGCGGCCTCATGTAGTGTGTTCTGGCGTTAGGAACATGACGGTGTCAATGACATTATTCATTCTGCTGAGTCCGCCATTATCTGCTGTGATTCTGGGGATTAGTGTAGTGTGTGCGTGCTGTTAGTACAGCATTGCAGTATCATATTAAACCACCTTTACCCTTCTGGCCTGTTGTGTCATCTAAGGCAGCCATCTGCGGCTAATGAATTGCCGGCTCCCGTAACACAGAGAACAGTCATTTATTGAAAGTCATTGATAAAAAAAAAGTAATTGATAAAAATAAAAAATTAAATTAAAAAAAAAGCGTGGGGGTCCCCCCAAATTCAATTACCAGGCCCTTTAGGTCTGCTATGGATATTAAGGGGAACCCTGCTTCAAATTAAAAAAAAAATGACGTAGGGGTCCCCCTAAATATCCATACCAGACCCTTCAGGTCTGGGATGGATTTTAGGGGGAACCCCGGGCAAAAAAAAAAATAAAAATGGTGTGGGGTCCCCCTCAAAATCCATACCAGACCCTTATCCGAGCACGCAACCTGGCAGGCCGCAGGAAAAGAGGGGGGAACGAGAGCTTCCCTCTGACGCACGGGGATGTCATGGGGACTTTCCTATGGCTTTCCCCATGACCTCAGAGGGGGGCGGGGTCACCAGGTGGCCCCGCCCTCCGTTATAAAAGACCTGTCAGACGCAGCGAAGCCTCACACAGCAGGAGCCTCCCATTGCGCGGAGCGGCCCAAGAAGAGACACCGACGCCATGGAACAAGATGCCGGACGAGAAGACCAGAGCAAGAAGAAGCGGATCGGAGGAAGAAGAAGATGGAAGAAGATGCCGGAAGAAGAAGATGAAGAAACCGAAGGTTGAAGAAAGGAAGAAGGAAGAAGACTAGAAGAAAGTAGATGAAAGAATATTTTAACAAAGGAATTGTCAAAGACCGTCTCCTGTCATTTTTACAATTTTTGTCAATTTTTGGTGAAATGATAGGGGTACTTTTGTACCCCCTTACCATTTCACACAGGGGGGGCCGGGATCTGGGGGTCCCCTTGTTAAAGGGGGCTTCCAGATTCCGATAAGCCCCCCGCCCGCAGACCCCCACAACCAATGGCCAGGGTTGTGGGGAAGAGGCCCTTGTCCTCATCAACATGGGGACAAGGTGCTTTGAGGGGTCACAGACCCCCAAAGCACCCTCCTAATGTTGAGGGCATGTGGCCTGGTACGGTTCAGGAGGGAGGGGGGGCGCTCTCGTCCCCCCTCTTTTCCTGCGGCCTGCCAGGTTGTGTGCTCGGATAAGGGTCTGGTATGGATTTTGAGGGGGACCCCACGCCATTTTTTTTTTTTTTGGCCGGGGGTTCCCCTTAAAATCCATCCCAGACCTGAAGGGTCTGGTATGGATATTTAGGGGGACCCCTACGTCATTTTTTTTTATTTGAAGCGGGGTTCCTCTTAATATCTATAGCAGACCTGAAGGGCCTGGTAATTGAATTTGGGGGGACCCCCACGCTTTTTTTTAAAAAAAATTTAATTTTTTTTTAACAATGACTTTCAATGAATGCCTGTTCTCTGTATTACGGGGCCAACAATTCATTAGCCGCAAATGATTTTAAATAGCTTTTTTTCCTGCAAAAATTACACTTTGTGCAGGGACAGTTCTAAGCACGGGAAACATGCGCCCCTTCACAGGCATACTATAGACACCCCCCAGGTATGAAATTTAAAGGAATATTACACTTTTATTGTTTCACATTAAGCATTATTAAAATCACTGCTCCTGAAAAAAACGGTCGTTTTAAAAAAAACAATTTTGCCTTGATACATGTCCCCTGGGGCAGGACCCAGGTCCCCAAACACTTTTTATGACAATAACATGCATATTAGCCTTTAAAATTAGCACTTTTGATTTCGAACGTTCACATCCATTGTAATTAAAAGGGTTCTAATGTTCGCGCAATCTTTAGATCCATTCGCAGGTTCTGGTGCGAACCGAACCCGGGGGTGTTCGGCTCATCCCTAGATGCCAGACAAATCTCTTAAAAGATAGTCTCAGGGGAATTCTGATTAACAGCATGTGTAAGGTAAAGCAGTCCAATTGAGTAGTGGACAAGGTATTCAACGTTCATAGAGGTCTGAAATAAAATAGAACCAAGTCAAATAAACATTAAGTATCATAAACCAAAAGAAAGCTACAGTGATGATAAACTGTAGCGATCAAATAGTTACCTCTTTGTATTGTAAGTCGGGGCTGTGTGGCGTCAGTTTTATTCCCAGTGCATATGACAGCACTGCTACTACGGCAAGGAAGAAATAGCAATTTATACCTAAATAGGTCCCGGCCGGGGGCGTGTTGCTCGGGGAGGAGCCACGCAGACAGGCTATCGCGCATGCTCCGAGAAGCGCCGTCAAGACGGCGCTGATTGGCCAATGCCTCAACAGCAGAGGCGGGGAGAGGGAGGGCCAGAGCGGTCACCCCCACGGAGCGTTTTACGCGGGGAAGATGGCCAGACAGCTCAGACAGAGGATTAATGATCACATATACTACCCAGGTAATGGGAAGATGCTCACCCCTATCAGTCGGCATCTTGACCTTTACCATCGATTTGATACCTCCTCTGTCTCCTTTGCTGTTCTGGCCATCGCCCCTAAGAGTCCCAGAGGCGTCAAATGGGACAAATTCATTTTACAAAAAGAGACCCTGTGGATAGGGCGATTAAACGCTACACGAATGCCAGGTTTAAATGAGACCCAATCTTATAAACCCTTTCTCTAACTCTGCTCTATCTCTTTAAACGGCACAATCATCTATGCCATAAGTAGTTAACAATGATCTCTCTTAACTTTATTGGTTAATAATCTTCGATCATCTTATTACGTTTCAGAAAAAATGCTCAGCCCAGCCATTTGTAAATTTAAGCTCCATATATTATAATATAATTAACAACTAATTTTGAGAATTTTCAATTTTTTATTGTTAAAAACTAAAAATGATTATCCATGCCCTAATATAACCTAATAGCAACTGGTTAGATGGTATCTCTCTAGGTATGCTTTATGACCCATTTTATTTGTAATACAGCATTTGGCAATTGCTATGTTGTTTTTTATTTTTGTGTTGTTCTATTAAAGGTAATTCCCGCCTGGTGCTTTGCTTGGATATGGTGGCATTTGTTGCAGATCTTCTCCCCCTTGAGTGGCATGTCCGGTGTTGAGGCATTCGGTTCTCCTGGTCTGGCCGCGCTGTGCCGCACATCTGTTCTCTCTCTTTTGACCGGATGTGCGTCGATTGACGGGGAGCTGGGGTTACCGATCTGGCCCTCCCTCTCCCCGCCTCTGCCGTTGAGGCATTGGCCGATCGGCGCCATCTTGATGGCGCTCCTCGGCGCATGCACGATAGCCGTCGTGCAACATGACCACGGCCGGTGTTCTGACACGAACAGTCCGGCTATCACCAAGTGTCCGCTGTGTACTGCGCATGCGCAGTACGGAGCAGAAGGACATAGGGCTACACAAACTTAGAGGGCCCCTCGCGGGATCGCTTCGCTCGCCACACTTTGGGCACGGCCTCGCTGCGCTCAGCTCTTTTATATTCTAACTCTATGTCCACTTGGATGGTGGGGCTTGAAAGTGGACTCACGGCGCAGGCGCCGTTCATCTTCGGCAATTTTCGGAATCTGTTAGTCCTGTGTACTGCGCATGCGCAGTACACAGCGGACACTTTCTGATGGGGGACAGAAAGTAATAGTACACCGGGACCTATTTAGGTGTCAATTGCTATTTCTTCCTTGCCGTAGTAGCAGTGCTGTCATATGCACTGGGAATAAAACTGACGCCACACACCCCCGACTTACAATACAAAGAGGTAACTATTAGATCGCTACAGTTTATCATCACTGTAGCTTTCTTTGGTTTATAAAACTTAATGTTTATTTGACTTGGTTCTATTTTATTTCAGACCTCAGCCTCTATGAACGCTGAATACCCTGTTAATCAGCATTCCCCTGAGACTATCTTTTAAGAGATTTGTCTGGCAACAGTTTTTCTCCCTGGTTTTATAAAAAAAAATGTGTGTTTAATTGCTTATCAGCAATACAGCTCAACCCATTTCTGCTACCTACAAGTTTATGGTAAGACTAAAAATGTTATTACTGACTATACTTGGAAACAATTTATTCTATGCATAATCCACTGGACTATGCTATTGAAAACGTTTTAAATATTTTTTTATTGTTTCTATTCTCTATAGTATATCTATATACCTATACATAATGTGTGTATATAAAAATGAAAAGTGTGGCGCTAAAAGATATGTATCTGGACACTAGCCGTAGATAGAAATGTAATCCTAAATACACAGGCTAATGCTCAGAATTTAGTCTATATCGAAAATTACATCAAGATGGTGAAATATGAACGGTCCACATCAAGATGCTATTAAAGTGTTTGAAGTGAATCAAAACAAATTATGTATATATATAGTCCATGTGCACCAACTGCTCATGGAAAATTACTTGAATTTATCCAACCAGATGGTAATATAAAAACTCACGTAATTGGACAATGCAAATATATCTCAAAATACAGTGTGATTAGTGCACAATTCGTGTATTGTGAAAACCTTAGTGCTAAATACCAGGTTGTAAAGACCTATAAGGCTGTGAAACCTATAATTAAATACTGCAAAGAGGTATCAAATAAAAGTATCATAAAGCTGCAGAAATACCCTGCACCGCATATGACACGTGGATAGAGTAATCAAAACAGAAACAAGCAGCCTTGAGAGACCTGAAAACCAAAAAAGTGCTATAAATCACTCAGTGACTATAATCATACAATAGTCCATATGGTGAAGTTCATGAATGAAAGTTAATAAACATTCATATGGTAATTCTTATATGTAATGTTCAAAAACGTTGCATCCTCTTTTAGTTGGACAACGTCTTGAACTGTGTAATGAAAAACGGGATCTGGTATGCTTACCGCATATGATGGACCCACTGACCGTTGGCGAGGGGTCAAACGAGCTTGGGTGTGCCAGCTGGTGATGTTTATGGATTGATGAACCAGGAACAAGACTGAGCCGGCGCAACAGTCTGTACTCACCCACTTTCAGATGATAATGGGACCACCGAACTCCCAAGGGTAATAAAACCACAGGAACACCGTTTAGCCTTTACCCGAAAACCTCAATGGGTCAGGAACATGGAGATAAAAAAAGAGATAGAGGGCCTCCTCATAGCGTAAAAAAATCAGTTTCGTCTACAAAGACATCAACAGGGGCATAAGCTATGCCCCTGTTAATGTCTTTGTAGACGAAACGCGTCGGATGGACACGCTTGATATACCACTACTGCGTTATTTTATCTTGTTTTTATTGATTTTTAATTTGATGGCAAGAATTTTTCAAATTATATGGTGGAAGTTGTTATACTCCTCCAAATAAATACAATTCGTTATTGGATTTTTTTATGCTATGAGGAGGCCCTCTATCTCTTTTTTTTATCTCCATGTTGCTGACCCATTGAGGTTTTCGGGTAAAGGCTAAACGGTGTTCCTGTGGTTTTACTACCCTTGGGAGTTCGGTGGTCCCATTATCATCTGAAAGTGGGTGAGTACAGACTGTTGGGCCGGTGTTCTATCACCAAGTGTCCGGCTGTCACTAGGTGTCCGAAGTGTACTGCGCATGCGCAGCGCATGCGCAGTACGGAGCATGAAGATTTTCGGAAATTGTCGGAAGATGAACGACGCCTGCGCCGTGAGTCGAGGTGAAGCCCCCACCATCCAAGCGGACATAGGGTTAGTCAAAGTTAGAGGGCCCCTTGCGGGCTCGCTTCGCTCGCCACGCTTCGGGCACGGCCTCGCTGTGCTCGGCACTTTTATATTCTAACTCTATGTCCACTTGGATGGTGGGGCTTGAAAGTGGACTCACGGCGCAGGCGCCGTTCATCCTCGGCAATTTTCGGAATATGGGTGTCCTGTGTACTGCGCATGCGCAGTACACATCGGACACTTCGTGATGGGGGATGGCTAATGATACAACACCGGCTCTTGTTCCTGGTTCATCACTCCATAAACATCACCAGCCGGCACACCCAAGCTCGTTTGACCCCTCACCAACGGTCAGTGGGTCCATCACTTTTTTGGTTTTCAGGTCTCTCAAGACTGCTTGTTTCTGTTTTGATTACTCTATCCACATGTCATATGCGGTGCAGGGTATTTCTGCAGATTTGTGATACTTTTATTTGATACCTCTTTGCAGTATTTAATTATAGGTTTCACAGCCTTATAGGTCTTACAACCTGGTATTTAGCACTAAGGTTTTCACAATACACAAATTGTGCACTAATCACACTGTATTTTGAGATATATTTGCATTGTCCAATTACGTGAGTTTTTATATTACCATCTGGTTGGATAGATTCAAGTAATTTTCCATGGGCAGTTGGTGCGCATGGACTATATATATACATAATTTGTTTTGATTCACTTCAAACACTTTAATAGCATCTTGATGTGGACCGTTCATATTTCACCATCTTGATGTAATTTTTGATATAGACTAAATTCTGAGCATTAGCCTGTGTATTTAGGATTACATTTCTATCTACGGCTAGTGTCCAGATACATATCTTTTAGCGCCACACTTTTCATTTTTATTTTATCACACAATTTGTCTTATTGTTGTGTTGGCAGCTTGTTATATGGGAGGCGCAGCTGTATCCTTTTATATTTTCTAATGTGTGTATGTGCAATGTTCTAGGGGGCTTTCTTTTTTCCTCCTACAATGCGCACATATATGTAGATTTGCGTTCCAACTAGGTGACTTTGCTTCTCACCTATGCCTGCCCTTCTTTTGGGGTGCATTGGGGTGGAGGGTCTCTTCTGACGCCATTGTCCAGCCGGGGCACCTTTTTTCTGGGGGGATTTTGTTATATATGTTTTTTGGTGTATTTATTTAAATGTTTTATATGATGCTAATTTTTTTGCGTATAATTTGGTAATTATGTGATTTTCTACATATATTCCATCAGAATTAAATTTCTCCTGAAGAAGCTTTTTTTTTTTCCGACGTGGAACATGTCGAGCTAACGATTGAACTATCTATGGATCCACACTTCTGACCCAACACCTCCACAACACCTAGTTCTCTATTTGGAGACTGTATTCTTAAAAAATCCATCCTGATTTTTAGCTAGGAACTTGGTCTTGTATTTTGTATTCTGCTGCTAGTATTATTATATGGTGTCAGATGTGTTATGTAAGGGTCCATTAATACCAACTTTATTGACTTTTTATATGTAACTATGTGTTTGTTTATATTTGATTAAATAAATGTAACTACTTTTAGATCAGCTATCTATGTGCCTTTAAAAGTCCAATTAATTAGTCTCCTCTTTCTCCATAAACAATATCGGGACGTTGGCACATTACTACCCTGTGCATATGCAGTGTCACCCTGCGAAAGCACATTTTACACCACAATATTTTTCAATTTCATGGGTCAGATGGTAAGCGCACCAACTAGAAACAAAGCATTACTAGACCTTCTGATTGCCAACAATACAGACTTGATCACAGATGTAGAAATACAGGGAAATGTAGGAAACAGCAATCACAGGTCAATTTGTTTCAGTATAAATCATACTAATAGGAAACATAAGGGAAATACAAAGACACTGAATTTCAAAAGAGCCAACTTCCCTAAACTATGAGCCTTGCTAGAAGATACAAATTGGGGTAAAATCTTAGGAACAAAGAACACGGAGGAGAAATGGGTATGCTTTAAGGGCATATTTTTTTTTTTTATAAATTGTATTTTTATTGAAATTTTTTTCCATGGTAACATTTACAAACATTGCAGATACAATGGGTTGGTTAACAGAAGCAGTGTTCACATCAACAATAAAGAAAACATTTTTTTTTTTTTAAATAATAATAAAACAAAAAGGAAAGAAAAAAAACAAATTAGGGGAGGTGAAAAGGGTCGATAAATGAATTTACATGAATAGTTCGGGATACATATTGCAGTAATTAGGACAAAGATCTAAAGCCTGTAACAATTTGTTGGTTGTCTATCAGAGTGGAGGTTCTCAAACATATGGAACAGTTCCCCCAGGACTCGGCTTGAACTGGAGTACATCCAGGTATGAAAGGGGAGAGGAAATCCAAGTATACAGAGGGGTGGAGGCACCGCAGTGGGGTCTATGAGCAGATTGACGGCGGGACGACAGGGGGCAATGTGGTCTGAGGAGATAAACCAAAAGTCGAGTTGTCCCAGGGAGCCCAAATCCTGTCAAACCCGTCAACCCTATCTTCTACCATTGAGGATAACCAGCTAGAGGGTATAGCTCTTTTAACCGCAAGTAAGATAAAGGAGGCTAGTTTGTTCGCGGCCTTCCCTGTTCCGGGGAAGGGGAGACCTAGGAGGAGATGGATCGGATCTATTGGGATGGGGATAGTAAATATGGAACAAAACACTTTATATGCTATCTCATTCTGTGCCACACATCTGGATGTTTTAGAGGTTGAGGACCAGATTTTGGACCACTGAGGGACCATAATTTGTTGTTGTATGAGCTGTGACCATTTATGCATATAGGAGTGAGAGTGTGCTGTGAATGTAGTCTGTTCCTGGAGTATTTGATAAATGCTAGAAATGAGTTGCGCCTGATAGGGACCTTGAGAACAAATAAGTTCAAAGGTCATTGGTTTGGTGAGTGTAAGGGTGGGGGGAAGTCCAGAGAAAAGTGGGTTATTTGGAGATAGGAATACCTCAGGTGACTGGGATTTGGCTTTTGGATTGGAGGGCTGGGAATGGTTTAATTTTACGTGTGACTGGGTGTACGAAGTGGCGAAGCTGGAACAATCCCTCTCTTGCCCATGGAAAAATATGAATGTGTGAGAGACTGTCAGGGATTAAAGGATTAAAAAGTACATTAGAAAGGGGGGGCATGGGGACGACAGAGCAAATTTGGAGAGGCGTGCACACCATATCCTGAGAGTGTGAACAGCATGGGACCCAGACAGAGGCCTTGAAGTTTCGGGTCAGATGCTACAATGGGTGACCAGACCAGGGAGCAGGGATGAGTCGGGGATATGGGGCGCCCATCTCAATCTCCGTCCAGTGGCTCGGGGGCCTCAGGCTGGACCATGACACCACGCACGCAGATGGGATGCCAAGTAATATTTATAAACGTCAGGAGCACCCATACCCCCTTGACCTTTGGGAGCAAAGATAACCGTGCTGGCCACTCTATGGGCTCGGCCTCTCAAAATAAAGCTGAGGAACCACCTCCTTAGTAGTTTAAACTGAGCCATTGGGATAGGGGCCGAGAGGCTCTCAAAAAAAAAAATAGTTTTGGCATAATAGACATCTTCAGACATTGATCCTGCCTATACGAGAAGGTTCCAATGTGTTAAAATAGCATTAATAAATTTAAACAGAGGTAGGTAGTTGGTCTAGTAGAGGGAGGAGTAAGAAGTCGTTATTTGCACACCTAGATATTTGAGGGATGTAGTGCACCAACAATAGGGATAAGAGCTTTTTAGTTTTTTAAGATCCTCCGGGGGTATGTGAAGTGGAAGGGCTTCTGTTTTTGAAGTGTTGATCTTATAACCCGATAGGGAGCTAAATTGGACTAATAGGGCGTGAAAGGATGGGAGGGAAGTATGGGGTTTAGTTAGAGTGAGGAGGACATCATCCGCAAAAAGGGACAGCTTATACTCTCTTTGACGCATGGGGACCCCTTTTATGTCAAGGGGGGGTCTAATGGCCTCTGCAAGTGGTTCTAGGCATAGGATAAAAAGGAGCGGGGAAAGGGGGCCTGGTTCCATTCGACATGGGAAATGTTTGGGAAGTGAAAGAAGCTAATCGGACCTAGGAAGATGGGTTGGAATAGAGGGATTTCAAGGCCATGTTAAAGGGGCCCTTAAGCCCAACCTTAGTGAGGGTTGCGAACATGTAGGGCCAGCTTAATCTATCAAACGCCTTTTGGGCATCTAGGCTTAAAATCAGGGTGGGGCGTCGGACTCTGTTCATCATGTCAATAAGATCAATTGTACGCCATGTGTTGTCACCTGCATGTCTGGTAGGAACGAAGCCCACCTGGTCCCTATCTATTAGTTTCGTCAAAAGTTGGGATAAGCGGTTGGCCAGGATTTTTGTGAACAATTTATAATCGGAATTTAAAAGTGCAATTGGCCTGTAATTGTCTGGGAGAGTCGGGTCCTTATACAGTTTCGGTATGACCGCTATGTAGAAATGGAGAAACTGTTGGTGGGGTGGGATGCCTTGGAGAAGAGAATTGTACAGGGAGACTAGGTGTGTTGACAGAATTGGGAGAAAGGTCTTATAATAGGAGTATGGGAGGCCGGGCCAGGGGTTTTGTGGGCTGGAAGGGACTTGACAGTGTCTGATACTTCTTCCTATGAAATGGGGGCATTTAGCATTTGTACATCAGAGTCTGAAAGCTTAGGCAGATTTAAGTCAGACATGAATTCCTCAAAAGCTGCTGGATCAAATGGGGGATGGAGACTAGGAGTAAGACAGTTATAGAGTTAGGGTAGGGGTCCCATCGGATTGTTTGATGTGGTCTGGGAATGAATGATAGGGCCTGGGATTAAGTCTGGAGACCAACATCCTGTGGGGCTTGTTTGAAAACTCATAAAATTTGTGTTTGGCCCACAGGAGTGACTTATCTATATTGGACAGGTACAGATTTTACTCTGTGTCTTAAGCCCCATACACACGGTCGGATTTTCGCATGGATTCTGTCCTATCGAACAATGTTGTCGACCGTGTGTAGGCACCATCGGACAGTGTACGTCGGATTGTCCGACGGACAAAGTCCTATCTCCTGCTGGATAGATTTTTTGACAACAAGGTCCGATCACACCAAATCCGATCGTGTGTAGCGTAGTCCGACAGACAAAGTGCTACGCATGTTCAGAAGAAATTCTGTGACGGAAGCGCTCGGTCAGGTAAAACTACCTTTCCTAATCGACACAGCACATTCGTCACGCTGCAATGTTAAAATGTCTTTAATGCAGCGCATTCTCTTTTTCTTTACAATGCAAGAAGAATGACATGTTTTAGCTGCTCATATTCACCCGCACTTCTCCCAAACTTAGTTCTTTATTATTTTTCAGGATTTCTAGACTACATGTTTATTTTTACTCAGATCGTAAAAGAATCTTTGTTATATTTTTTGGATGATTTGTCATTTTAGTATTTTTTTTGGAATACATATTTTAAGGAGAATTTTTTTTTTTTTTTTGAGGGGGGTTGTGTGTCTCAACTTAGCAAAACAACATTATTAACATTTCTATTTGTTGCTTAAATTTACTAGGAGTTTGTTGGTTGTTGGTGCCCCTTGTTAATTATACTTTATGATTAGTGAAATGTACCTGCCTACTCAAAGAAAAACTGTCATTGTAGAAAAGTAAAACACAATAGGCAAGGATTTTTTCAAATCAAAAATACCTTTATTTAGGTCTCAGCAACAAACCAAAGAGGAACGCAGCGATGAAGAAACTTGGGGAATTTTCAAAGCCTTGGACCCCCACGGCAACCATCATTTTTGAAGCTTCTAAAATTGGGGGCCTGAGGAGTACCTATCTAAATAATAAGGGAGTGCAATCTGGTCCTGAAGTCCAAAACATCCGGAACTGCAGCAGATGCCATCTAGGTCCCCAGGCTCTGGTCCTACGAGAGGCTCCATCTTCTCTCAGACCAGACTGAATCCAGGTCGTCACTCTCAGGTCTTCCTTGTACGCTTCCTTCCACGCTGTGGTGCTGGTGGGGTGGCAGAAGGAGGAGGAGGAGGAGGAGGCGGAGCAAGGTCACTATCGCAAACATGTGTGAGGGGAGTCATCCCCCCAGCCATCCCCTCATTTAGGACTTTGAGGATGACATCCTCACACATGCTGCGTTGCCCCGTCTCCATACCCATCATTTTATTGGCAACCAAGGAGCCAAAGGCCTCCTCGTAGGTGGGTGTGGCATATAGGGAGGCTGAAGCATCTCGGATCAGCTGGAGCGCTGACTCTCCCACCTCCCCCATCCTTCTCGCCCTTCTGTAGGGAAGGCGGAGGGGAGGGACTTGGGAGACAGTCAGGCTCCTACGCCTACCCCCCTGTTGGCTGCCACTACCCACCTCTTGGCTGCCACTAACCCCTGCCTCCTCCTGACTGCCACATCCCACAGCCACCTCCTGGCTGAGGTCTTCCTGTGTATGAAAAAGGGACATAGTTTCAGTTATTTGTTCATGAAACACACACAATTCTCATCTAGTGACTGTTGCAAAATGGTTACAAATAGAAAACCATACAATTCTCAGCCCTGCAGTTTAGATTCTGGCCCCAAATGTCTCCAACACTACTGTCAGTTGATATGTCAATCACGTTAGGAACTAAGCAATTGGGGATCCTGAATTAACCACTTCAGCCCCGGACCAATTGGCAGCCAAAGGACCAGGCCCCTTTTTGCAATTCGGCACTGCGTCGCTTTAACTAACAATTGCGCGGTCATGCGACGTGGCTCCAAAACAAAATTGGCGTCCTTTTTTTCCCACAAATAGAGCTTTCTTTTGGTGGTATTTGATCGCCCCTGCGGTTTTTATTTTTTGCGCTATAAACAAAAATAGAGCGACAATTTTGAAAAAAATGCAATATTTTTTACTTTTTGCTATAATAAATATCCCCAAAAAATATATAAAAAAACATTTTTTTTTTCCTCAGTTTAGGCCGATACGTATTCTTCTACATATTTTTGGTAAAAAAAATTGCAATTAGCGACTATTTATTAGTTTGCGCAAAAGTTATAGCGTTTACAAAATAGGGGATAGTTTTATAGCATTTTTATTAATATTTTTTTTTTATTAGTAATGGCGGCGATCAGCGATTTTTATTGTGACTGCGACATTTTGGCAGACACATCGGACATTTTTGACACATTTTTGGGACATTTGTCATTTATACAGCAATCACTGCTATTTAAATAGCACTGATTCCTATGTAAATGACAGTTGTAGTTAGGGGGTTAACCACTAGGGGGCGGGGAGGAGTCAGTGTAACGTGTTGTGTTTTTTTTTACAGTAGGGGGCGTGGCTGTACGTCTGACGTCATTGATCGGCGTTCCCGATGACAGGGAACCGCCGATCACTGACAGTCAGTGTAGGAAGCGCGGGGAGAGGTTTGTTTACATAGACCTCTCCCCGTTCTTCAGCTCCGTAACCCGATCGCGGGATACCAGCGGCGATCAGGTCCGCTGGTCCCGCGGCCGGGGTCACGGAGCTCCCGACCGGGTCGCGAGTGCGCCGCTAGCGGCGCGCGCGCGACCACGGGCAGGCACATGCACGATCACGTACCGGTACGTGATTCTGCCTGCCCGTGCCATTCTGCTGACGTATATATGCAGTGGCCGGTCGGGAAGCGGTTAAGTGAACATCATTCATTATTCACAAAAATGGGTACAAAACTACTATACCTGGCACAAGCTGGGCTCCTCCACATCTTGCAGACTGGAAGGCCCAGGTTGCTCCTCGGAAGCCTCATCAGGGGTGGCGTGCATGGAAGGACGCGTGCAAGGAAGAGTCGAGAGTGACCTCCTGACATTAGCCTGGTCTTTGAGAAAGTGGAGCCTCTCATAGTACCAGAGCGTGGGGACATAGACCTCTGCTGCTCCAGCTCCAGATGTTTGGGACTTAAGGACCTTATTGCGCTCCCTGAAATAGGTACTCCTCAGGTTGGCAATTTTTATTCTTAAGGTCTCCACGGTTGCCGTGGGGAACCTTGGCTTCACAAATGCCACAAGTTTCTTCATGACTGCGTACCTCTTTGGTCTGTTGCTATAGTCTCGGTGTTTCGCCTGCCATAATAGGGGCATTTCCCTATATTTATCAATGAAGAGGGGGAGAAAACTCACATGGTTGAAGCCGTCCATAATCTCTGCAAGACACTACACCACACAAAACACTATAAATAATGAAGGGGCAAAAGTCTAGTTATGTACCAACGTCAAATTGTACCTTCGTTATAGCGATCGTCTCGTGCGTGAGCTTTCTCTCCCCTCGTCTCACAGATCGTGGCAACGACACAGGCGTGTGACGTTTTATATACAGTGCGCATGTGTCAAACTCCGTCCGCCCCTGACGATCTTTCTCGTCTATTCTCCACCCCTTCTCTTTACGGCGCAGTGGGGAGAGCACATGGCGGGGACACAGCAGGTGCGCCCGAAATATCCCACCAACGAGGAGGAGGACGAGGAAAGGCCGGAGGCAGAAACGTCCCGATCCCGGAGCCTGAAATTCAAGGCCTCCAATATGTCATTTGGAGAAATGTTGGAGATGGTGGACATATTAAAGAGGAGCGACTATGATGGGAAGTATGGGTCTTACCTCAACCGAAATGTCCGCAAGGCCAAGATCATGTCTAAAGTTGTGAGGAGGCTGTACAATCATTTTGGGGTACAACGATCCAAGGAGCAACTCAGGAAAAGCTGGTCAGACCTGAAACTGAGGGAAAAAAAAAAAAAAAAAAGTAGTTGTGTTTTGTGTTTGATTTCTTGCTTGCATACTGCTCCATGTGTTTGTCTTTTTACAAAGTTGTACATTAGAAAATGGCCACTTTCATGTTCGTCTGTGCATTTGATCGTACTCAACCTCGATCTTTCTGCCACTGTCATGTTCGTGTGTGTGTCCATTCGATCGTACTCAACCTCGATCATTCGGCCATTTATAATACGAGGTTTGTTGTTTTTTTTGGGGGGAAAGGAAGTTTGTTCTCACTAGAAATGTCATCAAGAATGTAAAGCCAATTTATTTGATGTAAAGGAGAGGTCACCCATCTGGACTCTAGAGCACTAGTGCTGGGACACCCAAACCCACTTTTTATTATGCTTTTCTACACATGTGCTCCAGTGGATACTAGAGGGGGGTCTCCATCAGACAAACTTCTACCAAAAAGCTACTAAGTTTAGCACCTTTAAAAAGTGACTACATTCATGTTGTTGTCATTTGTAACTGGCCCAACAAAAATATTGTCCCTCACTTTCAAGCAATGTTTGACATTTCCTATTTCTGCCCTCAATAGATTGTGTTGCTAAATCTTCCTTTTGTACCTTCTCATAGGGGAGCGAAAACTCGTGACGTCAGAGGAAACCACCAAACCAACACCTCCCAAAGAAGGGGAAAGACCAGAAGCAGAGGAGGAGGAGGAAGGAGAGATCATAGAAATTGGAGAACTTGTCACCACAACAGGTGAGTGTGGGAGAACACAGCTACTGGTAAGCTAATCAATGTATGCCTGTCTCATTTCCAAGACATTTTTTTTTTGTTGGTTGTTTTTAGGTGACGTGGATGTTGTGGAAGAAGAATCGCACATTACCACAGAGAGTGCCCACGTACTCATCGGGGAGATAATGGTCTGCAATAGAGATCTAGATGACATAAAGCAAAACATCAATGATGTTCAACAAAAATTGAAGAACATCATTGATGTTTTAGGAAAAATATGAAAACGCACCAAGTAATTAACACACATTTGTGGCTGCTTCTGAACACAATTGCAACTTAAGAACTGTGTGAAATTTGGAACATGCACACATTGTGTCCACATGTGCTAGCTCCCATCATGGTGGATGAATGACAACGTTTTTTTGGGGGTGCAACCACTTTACGAACTACTAAAGTGGTTGTGGTGAAGGGTTTGCACCCCCAAAAAACGTCCATTCATCCCCATGATGGAAAATGGCACTTTTGAAGATTCTAGGCATGTGTTTTACCATCTAATGACCATTTTCAGACCCAAATTGTGTGCATGTTCTAAATTTCCACTTTCCAGGGGTGACCCCCCATGTGATGAAAGCAAGATCAAACACACTTTGAACATATAGTCATGTCTGATCTTGTCTTCACTTTAGAAAGTTGATCTTTCCGAGTTCCTATGTTCTGTTTTGCTCCATGCCTGGTTTTACCAAATGCGGAATGTTTGTAAACAATGTTGTAAATAACCCAGATCTTGTCAGTTTTGGCAAGAAGTTTGTAAACGCACTTGTGAATGTGTTGCAAGTAAACTTTTGTAATTTTCGAAATGTGTGGCTTCCTTATTTAAAAACAAAAAAGCATTATGTATGTCAAATGTAAAGGATTTGGGGGGCAATGGGTGTTATTTACTAAAGGCAAGTCCAGTTTGCACTGCAAGTTTCTTTTCCAGGGCACTTTTGCACTGCACTTGTAGAGCATAGTGGATTTGACTTATGTAAATGACACCCACAGTGATTTGTTTGAAAACACGTAGCACACCATTTTTGGTAATACACACATTTCTGTCATGGTGATGAAAAGGAGTATTTTGGGTGTCAGTTATGCACTACAAACCTTCTCTAGACCAAAGATTAGGTATCAAACACACAACATGAGAAGAATCTTTTTGGGAAGAAGAGACTGTTACCTCCTTTTGCCCAGAAAGTGCATTCCCACTGTCGAAGCTAAAGGGAAAAAATTTCAAGGTCAAATAAGCAATAATACGGAAATGACAAGAAATCCTAGGTTGGTTTAAAAAATATATTTATTAAAAAATGCCTCTCACACATCGTCAGGCAGAGCAATGGCCCCCCTACCCACAAAGTAGTCCATATATTGCTCGCGGACCGCGCAGGCATTTAGAGGGGGCAAGCCTGGACGTGCCGCTTGAAGGGCTGTGAGGTCAGCATTTGGAGGGCCCTCCACATCTGGGCCAACGGGCACCACGTAGTTGCTGTTGTGTCATTTTAAAAAGTTGTGCAATATGCAACAGGCAAGAACTATGTGGTTCAGTTTGTATTCCGCCAAGTTAATAGCCGTCAAGAACAGGCGGAAGTGGCTGGCCAGGATGCCAAAGGTGTTCTCCACCACTCTTCGGGCTCTGGACAGCCTGTAGTTGAAGACCCTCTGGTCTGGGGTGAGGGTCCTCATCGGGAAGGGCCTCATCAGATGGGGAGTCAATGCAAACGCTTCATCTGCGACAAAGACGAAGGGGAGTCCTTCAGCATTCTCCTCTGGAGGTGGCAAGCACAGACTGCCACTTTGGAGACGCCAGTAGAACTCCGTGTGCGCAATGGCACCACCATCCGAGATCCGGCCGTTCATCCCCACGTCCACATACATAAACTCGTATGTCGCCGACACCACCGCCAACATCACTACACTATTAAACCCCTTATAATTATAATAGTAGGACCCCGAGTTGGGCGGTGGGACGATGCGGATGTGTTTCCCATCAATTGGCCCTCCGCAGTTCGGAAAGTCCCAACGGCTGGCAAAGTGGGAGGCCACAGTCTGCCATTCCTGTGGCGTGGAAGGGAACTGTGGAGTGAAACAAGAAAAAAAATTAGTCACTTTGCACATAAACATTGCAAGCAGATTAGACAATCAACATCTTGGAACAAGAGCATACTTTAACATTTTAGGCTGGAAAGTATTTGCACAGAAAAGTAGAGGGTCCCCTTCGCAGATTACTCACCCCCCATCAATCCCCCCACTTCTGATGGGCCATTGGCAATAACTAGGTTTTTGGGGGGGGGGGGGTTGGACAGGTAACCCTCTGCACTTCATTGATTGCCAAATGGCTCAATAATGTGTGCTAGTTTGGCCAGACCCTCTGTACTTAACACTATTGGCAGCCCACAGGAAAGATAAAATAACATTTCAACCCCCCCCCCCAAAAAAAGGAAAGCACATTGTGACATTCTGAAATTACCAAGCAAGCTAATAGGAGCGAAAGAACACAAAAATAGAGGAAATGGAAAGTATGGAGGCAGCCCCTTGCACTACATGCTTTGCTGAATTCATCACTAAAGATGCCCACTATAAAGAGGTAGGTATATAGTGTGTATTTACCCTGTGAAAGCCAGCAGATAGAGGATTGGTACCATCTGACAGAGCAGTTGGGGGAGGGGGTTCCTAATGAGTTTGCCCCCCCCCCCCCCCACAAAAAAAAAAAAAAATAAAAGGGGCTCTACATGAAGTAAAACACACAGCAAACATTTTGCATATTTTAGGGGGTGTTTGGGGGAAAACAATACTATGCAGCACACAAAATACATTGCTTAAGTGACTAGGCTATAGGTGTCTATTGGGGCAGAAGAGCATGCTGGGGAGGTAAGTGAAGGGAAAAATGCATGAAGGAGAAAAGGGGCACAGCATATTAGAGCATATTGCAATCATGGTAATTAGGGAAGGAGGTCAAAAATAGAAGACATTAGCAAACAGAGCATACATAGAAGGGAATAGTAAAGGAGAAATGTTACCTTAATATAGTCCTCCTACAGGACCTGGATGATGGCAGAACAGGTCTCTGGAATAATGATTCCCAGGGCCTGGGGAGAGATACCTGAAGAGAACTTCAAATCCTGAAGGCTTCTCCCTGTCGCCAAGTATCTCAACGTAGCAACAAGCCTCTGCTCCGGAGTGATGGCTTGTCTCATGCAGGTATCCTGCCGGCTGATAAAAGGGGTCAGCAAAGCCAAAAGACGGTGAAAATCGGGGTCCGTCATCCGGAGAAAGTTCCTGAAATCATCAGGATTATTCTCCCGGATCTCACGAAGCAAAGGCATGTGCGAGAACTGATCACGCTGAAGCAACCAATTCTTGGTCCACATACTCCTCGTCACTCTGTTCATGGACGGGTCTTGGGTCAAAGCTAAAAGCCCAACACCAATTCCGCGTACAGCACGAACTCGGCGACGAGTACGTACGGGAAACATCGCTCACAAAAGGTCAGCTGGTCAGAACGGACAAACAGAAAGCACCGATAAACAGCAAGGCCTGAAAGAACGAAATGAATACCAGAAACGAGCAGACAATAAGAAGTGAAAATCAAAGCGTCCTATATCAAGATATAGACCGCAATGACCAACAAATGCGAACTGACTACACGCACTAATAAACAGATACGCACGACAAGCACAAACTGAAGAACAAACGATCTGAGTCACAAAACTGAGAAGCGCGAATCTTAAGTCCCCAAACTTCGACTAACTCGCGATAAACGCGGGATCAGCAGAAGGAGCCCAACGGGTGCCTGACGTGGTGCTGAACTTCCCTTTTCTAGTCTCGTGCAAGACGACTTACGTCACGACGTTCTTGCAGACCGGAAATTCCGACAACGTTGTCCGACCGTGTGCACGCAACACCAACATCGGACAAAGTACGACGGACAGGATCCGAGCGACCTGGTCCTCGGATAATCCGCGCGTGTGTATGGGGCTTTAGAGAGTTTACTGCCCGCAGCCGGCCTACCGTGTGAGAATGAAGTAAAGTTTTTCTGCAGCTTGAAGCTTCGACAGAAGGGAGACTTTCAAGAATGCTGTGTCCTTTTTCCTTTGTGATCCGACAGCAATACACTGCCCTCGGAAGAACGCCTTATGGGCCTCCAAAAGGGTGGACGGGCTGGGCACAGAGCCTTTGTTTAACTGGAAATAATTAGTTAGGGCCGCTGTAAGTTTATTAGTAGGCTGGTTTCACACTGGGGCGTTGGGGGCGCTGGCGGTAAAGCGGCGCTATATTTAGCGCCGCTTTACCGTCGTTTTAGCGGCGCATTACGGCCGCTAGCGGGGCGGTTTTACCCCCCGAGAGCGGCCGAAAAAGGGTTAATACCGCCCGCAAACCACCGCTGCAGCGGCGTTTTGCGGGCGGGTTCGGAGCGCTGCCCCATTGTTTTCAATGGGAAGGGGCGCTATAGGAGCGGTAAATATACCGCTCCTACAGCGCACCAAAGATGTGGCTTGCAGAACATTTTTCAGCGTCCTGCAAGCGCACTGCTTATGTGTGAAAGCCCTCGGGCTTTCACACTGAAGACACAGCAACAGCTGTTTCGGATCGGTTTGCAGGTGCTATTTTTAGCGCAATAGCGCCTGCAAACCGCCCCAGTGTGAAAAGGGCCTTAGTGTCAGGGTGCTTAATCAGGGATTCATTAAGCCTCCAGTGACTCCTCCTAGGAAATGCCGCTGATAGGCTTAAGTCCAGGGTAAGGGGGGCGTAGTCCGACCAGGTAATTGGACCCAGGTCAGAGGCCACTGTGTGTGACAGCAGGGGGGCAGTAATAAGAAAATAGTCTAATATAGAAAACATCTTGTGAGGGGGGAGTAAAACGAAAATTGCTTACCAGAGGGATGCTTAATTCACCATGCCTCTAGCAGGTGGTGTGTTCGGATCAGTTTTCGAAAGGAGGTGGCCAGGGAGGTCGAGGCGGGGGAAGGTGTGGTGAGGAATAAAGATTTCCTGTCTCGGGTGGGGGAGAGCACAGCATTAAAGTCACCTCTTATCACCGTAAGGGGTGGGAGAGTTTTTGTAATCTTTCAAAGGCATCAGTAAGGAACTTGACCTGGCCTGAGTTGGGGGCATATATGTTCATGATCGTTATAGGATTGGACAAGTATGAACCCTGTAGAATTATATAACGACCATGAGGGTCCAAATGAGTGGACTTAATCTGGATAGGGCAGGAGCGTCTTATCAATATAGCTACCCCAGATTTTCCAGAGGGGTCAGATGCCAAATAGGATAATGGAAACTGTTTAGAAGCAAAGTTCAGGGATCCCCCGGCCCGGAAGTGTGTCTCCTGGACCAGGATCACATCCGCGCCTGAGGCCCTGAATTCTCGTAATGCCAGCCATCTTTTCTTTATAGAGTTCAGGCCCTTTACATTATAAGACAATAATTTCAAAGCCATGTTATGTTAGGGTAATTAAGCCAAAGGGTACTTGTAACAATGAGCGGAGGGTCCGCTGTAACCCGGTGTAGGGGAAGTCACAAGGTATACCATATACTATTTAGTAATACAATATAAGCAAGACAATCAACATTACTGCATAGATGGACAATATTAATGAAAAAATGTAATTAAAAGTGAACACAATGACAATAATAAGAATAGCAGATATGAGTAAAAAAAAGATAACAAAAATGAGAGAGGTGAGAAAAATATAAAAGAAAAAAAAATTGTGACCATTTGAAAAAAGGGATCGTGGGTTGGTCCAAAAAGGGGACCAATGAGGCGAGTGTAGTGTAGCAACAATGAGGCCAACTTGGCCTAGAAAAAAAAAAAAAACAATCAACATGAGATAACCTATGAGGAACAGTCCTCTTAGGGGTCCTCGGCCACAGCCTAAGGACTTGTGAGGGAGCATGGCAATCTCCAACATGGGGAGAGGTCCGAGACGTCCCGTCACAGCGATCCGGTGAAGTTGGTGACAGTTTTGGTGCACCCTATTGCCTCCACGTCAAGAGCAGTTGAGTGTGTTGCGTTTGTTAAAATATGATTTTTTTTTTTTT
Source organism: Lithobates sylvaticus (assembly GCA_028564925.1). Lineage (NCBI taxonomy): Eukaryota > Metazoa > Chordata > Amphibia > Anura > Ranidae > Lithobates > Lithobates sylvaticus. The sequence goes on along the minus strand of CM053031.1, from coordinate 185,726,451 downwards.
CTTTTCAAAAATTTTTATTGAGTACAAGAATACAGTACAAACAGAAATAACAAATAAACTAGTACTGTTACAAACTTCTTACGTGTAGATTTCCATGACATACAGAGCATGAGATTATGCAGTATAATTATGTGGTTAGTTCACTGAATCAAACAAAAGGGAACATTAAGTTGTCGCGTGCGTGTAGCGGATTCGCAGATGGCCTATAATATCGACCGGGGTAAATCCCCAACATAAACGTGCATAGATTGGGCCACCAGTGCTCCGTAAGGGAGAGTGACTGTAACAGATGAGGTACTTGGGGCACGGAATGCCCCTAACTAGGTTTAGGTTCAGGGAAGGGGAACACAGAGGGGGAGGGAGGGGGGAAAGAGTGGAAAGTAGCGGGGGCAGCAGGGAGGGGTGTAGTAGGGGGGGGAGAGGGAAAGAGAGCAATGAGAGGGGTGGGGGGAGGGGTGGATATAGGAGTGAGTAGAGGTTTAGGTTTGGTCGAGTGGCTCCCAAGAGCCGGGGAATATGTATCAATGGTTGGCGGGAGTCAGGTGCGGATTGGGGGCCTAGGGTTCAAGCAGAAGCTTGTCAAAGTCTTGGGGAAGAAAATGCTCCATCCAGGGGTGCCAAATCTTAAGGTGTTGGGGGGCTCTATCTAAAATTTTGGCTTCTATCTTGCTGTGTATCATCGCTCGGGTGACTCTATTCTTAACTTCAGTGATGTTAAGGTTTGGGGTTTTCCAATTCCTAGCGATTGTTTGTTTAGCTGCCGTTGTGAGTTGTAATAGAAGGCGCAATTGTGCTTTCGTATAGTCCTGCGTGGTGTGATTTAAGATTGCTAGAGCGGGGTCTGGGGGGATGGTATGTCCGAGTAGGGTTGAACCCATTTGAAATATAGTTGTCCAGAAGCGTTGTACTATTGGGCATGTCCACCAGATATGTAAATGGGTGCCTTGTTCGGTGCAACCCCTAAAACAGTTCGGGGAGTATGAAGGGGTATACTTAACAATCCTGGCGGGCACTAGATACCAGCGCATTAGAACTTTGTAGTTGGCTTCTGAAGCAATGACGTTTTGTGAGGCTAGTTTAGTGTTCGTCCAAATGGTTGACCAGTCATCTGGATCTAGATCAATGTTCAGGTCCTTGGACCAGGCTAGAGCATAGGGGGGCATTGTCTTGTTGGGAGAGGTGAGGTGCGAATATAGTCTCGAGATTATGCCAGGGGCGTGTGGGTCCGAGTCGCATACGTCTTCGAAGGTGGACAGGCCAGTCTTGGATATATTCGGACCAAGGGTGGTACGGATGAAGTGGGAGATTTGCAGGTATCGGAAACATTCTTTAGGAGGCAAATGTAAGCGGGACTGCAAGGTCGGGAAAGGTATGACCGAGCCATGGGAAATTAAGTCTTGGAAGCGATGCAACCCTGCCTGTAGCCAGGTCTGGAAAGACAGTGGTTCGGTGTAGGCGGGGTGGAAAAGCGGGTGGCCTATAAAGGAGAGGAGTGGTCGATGGGGAGAGAATAGTTTAAAAGTCTTAGATAGTCTGTCCCACAGTTTCAGTGAGTGGAGGGTGACTGGGTTAGTTATCGGTCTCCGGTGAGCTGAGGGCAGCCAGAGCAGGTTGGATATGGGGATAGGGTGGGTGTCTATTGCTTCTAATGCAACCCAGAGTGGGATTTCTGAAACGGCATGGTAAAGGGTCAGCTGAGCTAGCTGGGCTGCGTGAAAGTAGTGCAAGAAATTTGGCACCCCTAGGCCTCCCTGTAATTTACTGCGGAGTAGGACTGGCCTAGAAATCCTGGGTTTTTTGGATCCCCATATATATTTATACACCCGGTTTTGGATTATCCTGTGGAAATAGGCCGGTATCGATATAGGCAAGACTCTATATAGGTAGAGAAGCTTGGGTAGGAGTGACATTTTTACTGCTGCTATTCTACCTAACCAGGAGACACAGAGTGGCAACCAGGTATTGAGCATTGAGGTCAAATTCCTCAACATGGGGGTGTAGTTTGCTTGGAATAGGTGTTGAGGGTTGCTCGTGAGTTTGATTCCCAAGTAAGGGATTGAGTTAGAGGACCAAATAAATGGGTAGTTAGCCTGTAGGCGTTGGAGTTCTGGTTGGGGCAATGAGACATTCAAGGCTCTGGATTTCGCTTGGTTGACTTCGAGTCCTGAGACCTTGGCAAACCTTTCCAGAAGCTGCAGAAGGTTAGGGAGGGTGGTGTGAGGGGAGGTGACGAAATGATTTTTTTTTTTAAACATCAGACCTAACATTACATGGGAGAAATTACAAGTTTAGTTGATCAGATTCTCTGGTTTGAGTAGAATTCTCAAACAAATGCTGTTTTCATACAATGGTGTTAGATAGCATTCTTGTATTCAAATTGACAGTTTGAAGAGGCTATTGTCTCGTCAGCTACAGTAAACAGGCTGAGAGTCTCCCTCAGACTGAAAAGAATGACTGCTATATTGATGACAGGATTTTGTTTGAGGAGACAATGGTTAGCTAGCAACAGTCCATTGTCTTGTCAGCTACAATAAACAGGTTTGGAGGGTATCTCAACCTGAAAAGAATGACTGTTAGTCGGTTGTTATGGAAACAAGTCTATAAACATTAACTTTGGTCAACAAACTGGGACAAATAAAATGGAGGAGTAGAGACACAGAGGGGAGACTGGAACACATCATGCTGTAACATCAGGACACACATCATCATGCTTTGAAGATCAGAAGAAGAAGCCACTCATGATGATAGAAGGACAGAACCTGGTCTCAGAGAAGAAATATTGCCAATGAACCTACAGTAACAGAAGTTAAGTAACCCTTTAAATGTATTTGTACTGTTAGACTTTAGGCTGTTATATTTTTCTAGGCATTTTGCTTGTTATAGATATCTGTCAGTCTTGTATTGTATTCCTAAGATTGTAATAGTTTTGTACAGCAGCTTTGTATATTAAAAGCACATTTACACACTGTAGAAGTCTCAGCTTCCTTGTTATACCACAGAGAAACCTTGCTAGATAGACGCAAGCAAAACATTGAGGGAGGGGGGAGCCAGTGCAGATAAGCTCAACAAAACAAAACGGTTAGAGTTAACTAGACCGAAAGAGTGAGGGGCCCTTAGAGAAAAAGGAAAAGCACATCGATGGTTTCCTGATGGAAAAAAAAAAGGTCAAAACTGTCCCCCACGGGGGGGTTTGTCGGGTGGTGGAATTTCCCCAGGAGACATGAACCCCTGGGGGAAGAAAAAAGAAGTGTGAACCAGAGATGTGGAGTAGGCTCTAGATCCTCTTCCTCTCACTGGGGTCCAGATCCCGGTAGGGACCGAGACGTGCCACAGGGTGGTTGGAGGGGCCTGGTCAAATTCTGCAGGTAGTGGAGGTAAGCCCAACCGCTTGAGAAATGCCTCACCTTCTTGACGTAGGGTCACATATGGTGTGTTGGACCCCCTCCATGGTGACACTTAAACGAAAGGGGAAGCCCCAGTAGTAAGGGACCTTGTGCTCTTGGAGATGAGAAGTGATGGGCCTTAGGGAGCGTCCCTTGGCCAATGTGATAGGAGAAAGGTCGCTGAAAAGTTGGATTTTGTCCCCCTTGAACTCAATGCTGGGCTTGTTGCGAGTGGCTCTTGTCAGGGCCTCTTTGCTCTCATAAAAGTGGAAACGTACCACTATGTCACAAGGCCTGGCCCCCACTGGGGGTTTAGGGGCCAGGGACCTATGAGCACGGTCGAGACGCCAATCTATGTCCACTGTTTTGGGCGCTAGGGCATTAAAAATGCAGAGGAGATATGGGCTCATGGGTTCATGAAATGAATGAATGAATGAATGAATGAATGATTTGTATAGCGCTGCAACTGCGAACTGAATCGCCTCGAGGCGCTTGATCCGACCTGCGTTGATTCCTTCTTAGAAGAGGTAGGTCTTGAGTTTTTTCCTGAAGGCCCGATGGTCTTTTTCCAAGCGGATGTTCGTAGGTAGAGCGTTCCATAGCCAGAAAGACAGAAGTTGTCAGACAAACCTGATTTCTTTTTATGAAGAGGTAAGTAAAACCTTGGACAGAGGCGTGGCGGTGGACGTGGTATACTTGGATTTTGCAAAAGCGTTCGATACAGTTCCTCACACACGGCTCATGTGTAAGGTAAGGTCTACAGGCTTGGAAATATCGGTTTGTAAATGGATAGAAAACTGGCTAAAAGACAGAATTCAGAGAGTCGTGGTTAATGATTCTTACTCTGAATGGTCTAAGGTTATCAGTGGTGTACCCCAAGGTTCAGTGCTGGGACCCTTACTTTTTAATATCTTTATAAATGATATTGGGTCTGGGATCAAAAGTAACATTTCTGTCTTTGCAGATGACACCAAGCTATGCAGTGGAATAACGTCCTTACAGGAGGTCTCCAATTTACAAGCCGACATTAATGCTCTGTCTAATTGGGCGACTATGTGGCAGATGAGGTTTAATGTTGATAAATGTAAAGTTATGCACTTGGGGGCTAAGAATATGCATGCATCATACATGCTAGGGGGAGAACAACTGGGGGAATCTGTAGTAGAGAAGGATCTGGGGGTTTTGGTAGATCATAAGCTCAATAATAACATGCAATGTCAAGCTGCGGTTTCCAAAGCAAGCAAAGTCCTTTCTTGTATTAAGAGAGGTATGGACTCCAGAGAGAGAGATATCATTTTGCCCCTGTTCAAATCATTAGTAAGACCTCATCTGGAATATGCAGTTCAGTTTTGGGCACCAGTTCTCAAAAAGGATATCGGGGAACTGGAGAAAGTGCAGAGAAGGGCAACCAAACTGATAAGAGGCATGGAGGAGCTCAGCTATGAGGAAAGATTAGAGGAACTGAATTTATTCACCCTTGAGAAGAGGAGAATAAGGGGCGATATGATCAACATGTACAAATATATAAGGGGTCCATATAGTGAACTTGGTGTTGAGTTATTCACTTTACGGTCAACACAGAGGACAAGGGGGCACTCTTTACGTCTAGAGTAAAAGAGATTTCATCTGCAAATACGGAAAGGTTTCTTCACAGTAAGAGCTGTGAAAATATGGAATAGACTCCCTCCAGAGGTGGTTCTGGCTAACTCAGTAGATTGCTTTAAGAAAGGCCTGGATACTTTCCTAAATGTACATAATATAACTGGGTACTGACATTTATAGGTAAAGTTGATCCAGTGAAAATTTGATTGCCTCTAGGGGGATCAGGAAGGGATTTTTTTCCCCTGCTGTAGCAGATTGGAGCATGCTCTTTTGGGGGGGGGGGGGGTTGCCTTCCTCTGGATCAACTGTGGGTATAATATGGGGTTTATTGGATTGTACGATATATATTTTATTTTTATTTATTATTTCTTTTTTTTTTATGGTTGAACTGGATGGACTTGTGTCTTTTTTTGGCCTAGCTAACTATGTAACTATATAACTATGTAACTATATTGTCGTCAGCTACCTTTTTAGGGTCGCCACGGATCCTAAGGTTTTGGCGTCTTTCTCTGTTCTCGAGGTCCTCCTGTTGCAATTGTAGTTGAGAGATTGGCATTTTCTTCTTCAAGAGCCTGTACATATTGTAGAGTATCGTCAAATTTTGTTTCCAGGGTAGCAGTGCGTTTCCCCAGGGCATCTATTTCCCCTCTGAGCTCTGTGGAAATCCTCCCCATCTCCTGGGCAATGTCCCTGGTAACCTGCTGGGCCAGGGCCTGTAGTATCAGCTCTGGTGGGAGAGTCTGCTGGGAGGGGGGAGGCATTTGCTTTGGGGGTGGCTGCTGCATGGAGTCCTCAGACATAAGGGAGCTGACATAGTCCTCCGGGTCTCCCTGTGTAATTTAGGTCGGGGATGTAGGCTTAGTCAGAAAGCGGTCCATAGTGGAGGAGGGCCACGGGGCACGATAAAATGAACGCTGATCCCCGATTTTTCCCATGAAGTGCCAGGGAGTGTTAGGGAGGCTGAGAGGCTTACCCCCGGCTCGAGTGTTGTCCGCATTGGCTGGTGAGGGGCCTTGGATCGTGGGACGGGACTGGAGCTCATGGATCACGCGTCTGCCATCTTGGAAAGCCACGCATGCGGCCCTGCTTTAAGAGCATATTAAATGAGGGCATTAGCCAGTGCATCCCAGTGGGAAATAAATTTAAAAGCTCTAATAAAAGTCCTGGGTGGCTTAACTCCAATGTAAAAATGCATATAAAAGCAAAAGGAGAAGGCTTTCAAAAGATACACGGCTGAGGAATCATCATCAGCATTCCAACTTTACAAAGAATGCAATAAGAAATGTAAGGGTGCAATCAGGGCAGCTAATCTAGAACACGAAAGGCACATAGCGGAGGAGAGTAAGAAAAAGTACTGTGATATTGGGGGTGTTTAGCTCAAGTGATAGATGCTCTTTTTCTGCAATGAGTCCACATCAGACAGGCATTTATAGTTAAGGGCCTAGTAGCCCACGTTTATTAAATGGAAACACAAAAGCAAAAATCCATTCAGGATTCCCACACAGGGGTTCAAGCTTCATTTAGCACTCATGAATAAAAAATATACCAAGCCACCTGCCTCTCGTCAGCAGTTCCTCTGCTTGCTCTCAACAGGATTGATTCTTTCCAGCACCCTGGACTCACTGGCTTTCGTAGTCTTCTCGACTCTCAAGGCTAGTCAGCCTTTCCCAGTCCCTGGGCAAAGAATCCCCCTTACACAGGCTGCAGTCTCCCACAGGGCAGACCGCTTTCCAGACACAGGTCTGTCTTCACACAGCAACAGCAGTAGCAAGCTGAGTACACTCCACCTTCCTTCACTTACTGCTCTCACTAGCCCCTCGTTTTATGCACCTTGGCACACACACTGCTGACTGTCCAGATTTTGGCCCACCCAAGACTCAGGGATGTCCAACTACAGAGCCCCATCTGGAAATAGCAAGATCCGGAGAAAGCTGCCAGAGCAGTTTTCTCTGTTTCAGGTCTACGCTCTGTAACTCTGCAGTCCGCCTATATGCAGACTCTGCGTCCATTTTTGCTCCATTTCCATAGGGACAGGGACTCTCACTAATACATACCCCCCCTTTTGTTTCGATCTGGAAGGAGGAACACCAGCACCCGTCATCACGGTTGGGACACTCCTGTGCTGGCTGTCAGCCACGTAGGTCTAACCCTTTTTCCAGGTGTGCTTCCAGGTAAGTCCTACACTGAATCTCACTAGGGTCCTAAAAATCCTTATACCCAGCCTTCTCCCTCTTCTCTTGGGGTCTATGGGCTTATTTTCTTTTCTTTGGGGACCACTGCTTTCCCTGATCCTTCCTTTGAACTCAGATTTACCCTTCACTGTAGGTCCTTTGGGTTCAAATACCTTTCTCTGGTTATCCACTGCAGCCAAATCACTTTTAACAGCACCAATCATTAACAGATCCCAACTTTCGATACCATCAGTGCTTTTTTCAGCGTTTGTTAGGACCAGTCCTGAGGAGGGACCACGCACAGGTGAGTGACTATGCTCCACGGAACTTTTGCCAAGCTCCACCTCACCTGCTGTCCAACGCTCCATATTTGGCTGTCCTAACAAATGACACTGACCCAAGCACATATCATTCCTTACTACGAGAATGCCAACTGGTGTACACATTACATTGCTACAGCAATCAAAATGAGCGCGTTCTCCCACGGCGTCTCCGGGTACCTTAACTTGTACCTCTTTGCCAGTGACAGAAAACATCTCCACTACTGCGGCATCCATTCCGGGGCCTTCCTTTTCATAAGGTCTAGCAGGTGAGACAGTGCCGGCGCTCTCTAATGACCACTGCTCAGCCGCACCTCCGACCGCACCAGCAGAAATGCTCCTAGTCACTGCATCAAGTGTAGAGACCTCTGATATCTCAAACAGTTCTCCTGGGTGCCTTACTTACCAATCAATAACTGGAAGTACTCTCACAGGGAATATGGAGATCCTGTGACAAACGGTCGACAAACATTGGCCCCACCAATTCCCCTCTTGGTCAAGGTTACCCAGCATGGCCTGTACCACCCGACTCCACCCATTGGTACTATGCAGTACCACCTGGTTGGGACTGTGTTGGAGACACCCATGTGTACAGGGAATGTGTTTTTACCAACTCCAGCATTTCAAGAAAAGTCCCTGTCATCTCTATATATTCCAAGTCTAAATGTGTGACCGCTTTGGAAACCTTTCCCTTGTCCAAGACGTGGAGGGGCTCATCCACTGCAGTTTGAGAGGTTGAGACCTTTGAAGAGGCTTCCACTTCCTTGGAGGTACCCATCACCACAGCCTGTTGCTCCCCTGGAACACCGCCAGACTCCTCTTCCCCTCTAACTCAACAACGAGCCTCTGCAGGTCAACAGTAGGCACATTGTCCCCTTGACACTTGAGCTGTTGGACTGTGGACAACACATATGCCATGCCAGCCCCCTGTACTGTTTCTTCAGACTGGAAAGACATCAACCTTCACAGGGCTAACATGTCCTTGAGCACCAGATTTTCTGCGATCCCTCCTTTGGACATAGCAGGTGTTCTGTCCACACTTTTGTTACACATCAATGCTTTGCAATTTATGGTCACATTGTTTAGTATTGCGATTGCATTCTCACACCAACTATCCCAGTCCATTTTGGTTCCCCCATGGGTGCTCCACAGTGCTGCATCACCTGCTCTAGAAGGCACCACAGGAACCTGGGATTCTTTAGCTAAAACAGCGCATTTGTCACTTCTTCTATACATATCATATTGTGACATAATGCGTTTACCAATGTCGCATTGGGGGTGATGCTTAGTCACCTAAAGCAACGTGCAGTACACCATTTTGACCACCTTGCTCTGGTGGCGCTACAGACACACCCAGCTTTGCACACTCAGCTTTTGCAGGCTGAATTAACCCCTTGCCAACTGGGTCACACTTAGGGTTGTGGGGCTGCGCCCACACACTCTTACTGTGTGACTCAGTCCCCCCTTGTTCCACCAGAGTAGCACCAGAGCCATCCTGGACAGCCTCTGGCTACATCACATGGAGACCCCGTGAGACTCCCATGGACAATCCTGTGCCTCTGACTGTCATGGGAGATATCCTACTCCCATCATTGGTAGTGAACACTTTACCAATATTCTCAGTCATGACATTACAGGAAACATTTTTCAATGTCATTATCACCAATAACATTACATTGGCCAACACTTTTGTCGGCATGACCATCAATATTCTCATTACATGGAGACATATCTACTGCTTTTGTGGGTTGTCTATGAGCTACCACAACCTCTGAGTGACTCCTCACAGTGCCCACTCTCTTTAAAGGGGCACTCTTACCTACTTGGGCAGCTCCATAACTGACCTGGGAAACACTCTTCTCTGTCACTGCAGGCTTCTGGGAGGTTTCCCTGGGCATCTGTTCAGCACCTTTCACTAGGGAACATGGCACCTGCGCTGTTTTGGTCACCCCTAGCTTAATTCTCCCAGCCACCTGCTGGATCATAGCAGGCATGCAGGGTCCCCATGTCCTTTCCTGTCTTTAACCCTGCTGCCACTTGGGCTTTACATTTTACCGCCCCACTGTTCTGGGTAGCACACTGCAGCAAGTCTATGTCCATTGGTACTGCGGATCTCCCCACTGGACATACTCCCACTTCACTGGGTTCAGTTCCATAAACTGAAATAGTCTTGCCAGTTCCTGCAGCTGGTGTCATAGCCTTCACTTTAGTGCACTGTCTGCACTGTTTTCGTGGAGCAACACTGCAGCCTTTACGGACCCACTGACGCAAGATCCTTGTTGCTAGGGGTAACCGCAGACTTGCACCCCAAAGAGGCTATACCTCATGCAGGATGCAGACTGTTGCACCCTCCTTTCTGGGCTGACCACTTTCTCTAAGCGGCCATTTCACAAAACTTTGCCTTTCTCAGACTCTCGGATACTTTGGCCTCCTGGTGACACCTCTCTGATCCTGGAGCATTGCGGGCGGATTATGATATTCTGGATTTCTCCTCCAAGAAGGATGTCCTCTTTAAACTTGTGGTAGTCATCCTGGTCCCAACTCCGTCAGTAACAGGGGTTGCAGCAATTCTGGCCAACGGTGCCCGGGCCATTTTCTCCTTACAGCATTTTTTTCAAATGTTTCCAGTGAGTCCCCAACCTCCTCTGTAGTTAGCATGGATTGCATGTAATCAGAGACCCAGATCTCAGCCCCTTGCACTGCGCCCCACTCTTTGCGGTTCTGCTTGAACCATTCACTCGCTGTCTCATACATCACTAGGCCCTCTGGACTGGCCCTCCTAGGTGGAGACACCTTCTCAGGCCACACTGAGCCCTCACTTTCATAGGTACACCACCTGTATGCAACACAGTTCATCAATTGAACTCCTCCACAATCCTGTTCGCCTGGCTGCCACACACAGCTAGCAGCAGTTCCTGATACGACTCACCACTGGCGCAGAGACCCGGATTTCACCATATGTATGGCCGCATCCGACAGCCACTTGTGATATTGGGGGTGTTCAGCACAAGTGATAGATGCTCTTTTTCTGTGGTGAGTCCACATCAGGCAGGTGTTAATAGTTAAGGGCCTGGTAGCCGCGTTTATTAAATGGAAACACAAAAGCAAAAGTCCATTTAGGATTCCCATGCAGGGGTTCAAGCTTCATTAAGCTCTCATAAATAACAAAAATATACTGAGCCACCTGGCTCTCTTGTCAGCAGTTCCTCTGCTTACTCTCAACAGACTTGATTCTTTCCAGCCCCCTGGACTCACTGGCTTCCGAAGTCTTTCCAACTCTCAGGGCCGGCCAGCCTTTCCCAGTCCTTGGGCAAAGAGTCCCCCTTACACGGGCTGCAGTCTCCCACAGGGCAGGGCGCTTTCCAGACATGGGTCTGTCTTCACACAGCAACAGCAGTAGCAAGCTGCTCACACTCCACCTTCCTTCACTTACTGCTCTCACCAGCCCCTCATTATATGCACCTGGGCACACAAACTGCTGGCTGTCCACAACACCCGGACAGAGGGTTAGAGATCCCGTTCCACCCAAGACTCTGAGGGATCTCCAAACTACAGAGCCCCATCTGGAAATTGCAAGATCCGGAGAAATCTGCCAGAGCAGTTTTCTCTCTTTGAAATCTACGCTCTGTAGCTCTGCAGTCCACCGATATGCAAACTCTGTGTCCATTTTTGCTCCATTTCCATAGGGACAGGGACTAAAACTGTACATAAAAAGTAAGTAAAGGAGATCCGATCATATTGATCCCATAAAGAATGATGAAGGGAATCTGGTTACTAAGGATGGAGAGATGGCGAAGGTATTGAATTTACTCCTCAGTCTTCACGAGGGAATCGCGGGGGGGGCTTCAGTAACCAAAACTGCAATGTTTATCCTCATGACGCCTCACAGGAAGCACCCTCATGGCTAACAGAGGACAGAATTAGAAATAGACTTGAAAAACTTAACATGAATAGGTCACCGGAACCAGATGGCTTGCACCCGGGGGTCCTTAAGGAACTCAGTCAAGTAATTGCCAGACCATTTTACCTAATTTTTACGAACAGTCTACTGACTGGAATGATACCAGCTGATTGGAGAAAAGCCAAAGTAGCACCAATATTTAAAAAAGGGCCAAGATACATCCCTGGGAATTACAGACCAGTTAGACCAGTTGGCGCATGCGCGGAGCCTCTTAAGATGGCCGCTTAGCCACGGAGCTCCGCACCGTTCTGCCCGCCAGAGCCCCAGACCAGACTTGCTCCACCTCGGATCGCTCCGTGACATCCCCGGGCATACCTGATGACCGGTTGTCCCTCTAGTTGAGGCCTTACAAGTTGGAGGAGACATTGCATCAGCCAGGCCGGTCCAAGATGGCAGCCGCAAGCATATAAGGAATGCATCAGAAGCCAGAGGAGTCCATAGTCGACCAGGATGAGGGCCCAGCTCCAACCCCTGTACAGAGTGAGTGCACCCTACTTGCCCCCTCTATCACCGGCCTCTACGGAATCCTTGATAGGCAGTTCCATGGGAGACTTCCACCTCACCCCCCTGAAGGACATGCTGAGCACCCTTGATAATTCTGCCACTGAGAGGTATGCACCTCCCAAATCCCCTACAGACCTGTCAGCATTGTTGAAGACTTTTTCCACAATATTTGTGAGAGGCCTTGCTCAGACGGCAACACAAATCACTACTGCCACACAGGCTGACCTCCAGCACTTAGGCATGAAAATTGAACACATTAAGCCGAAAACTGGCCAGCCAGCAGTCAGAATCAGCCAAAACACAGCCAGGATCCATGACATTCAGGACCTCGAGAATAGGTACCGCCGATATAATTGTCTAATCTGGCGGCCTCCGGGAATCTGTAAAGGAGGTGCAACCAGCGGTCCATTCCCTCCTCAAGAAACTCATCCCAGATATCCCAAAGCACAAGCTGGAGTTAGACAGAGCACACAGAGCACTTCAGCCTTTAAGGAAAGATACCCCCCCCCAGGGATATTATTGTCCCACTACTGGGGTGGCACAGTGGTGTAGTGGTTAGCACTCTCACCTAGCAGTAAGAAGGGTCGCTGGTTCAAATCCAAACCACGACACTACCTGCCTGGAGTTTGCATGTTCTCCCTGTGACTGCGTGGGTTTCCTCCGGGTACTCCGGTTTCCTCCCACAATCCAAAGACATGCAGGTAGGTTAATTGGCCTCTGTTCAAAATAGGGCCCTGGTATATGAATGGGGACCTTGGATTGTGGGCTCCTTGAGGGTAGGGACCGATGTGAGTGTGCAATGAACAGGGATAGGGATAATTGTAGATACTCACTCAGGTTGAACTGGATGGACTGATGTCTTTATTCAACCTTACTAACTATGAAACTATGAAACTATGAAACTATTCAGTTAAAGAAGAGGTAATGAGAGCCGCACGGTCGAACGCCAAGCTTACTATAAGGGAACATCAAATAGAGATATTCGCTGACCTTTCCCCCTTCACGGCAGTGGCGTCTCCAGCTTTCATATTTAGGGGGGCACATGGGGGGACAGGGACAAAAGTAGGGGGGCAACTATATATATATATATATATATATATATATATATATATATATATACAGTGGTGTGAAAAAGTGTTTGCCCCCTTCCTCATTTCCTGTTCCTTTGCATGTTTGTCACACTTAAGTGTTTCGGAACATCAAACCAATTTAAACAATAGTCAAGGACAACACAAGTAAACACAAAATGCAATTTGTAAATGAAGGTGTTTATTATTAAAGGTGAAAAAAATCCAAACCATCATGGCCCTGTGTGAAAAAGTGATTGCCCCCCTTGTTAAAACATACTATAACTGTGGTTGTCCACACCTGAGTTCAATTTCTCTAGCCACACCCAGGCCTGATTATTGCCACACCTGTTCACAATCAAGGCATCACTTAAATAGGAGCTGCTTGACACAGTAAGGTCCACCAGAAGATCCTTAAAAGCTACACATCATGCCGAGACCCAAAGAAATTCAGGAACAATTGAGAAAGAAAGTAATTGAGATCTATCAGTCTGGAAAGGGTTATAAAGCCATTTCCAAAGCTTTGGGAATCCAGCGAACCACAGTGAGAGCCATTATCCACAAATGGCGAAGACATGGAACAGTGGTGAACCTTCCCAGGAGTGGCCGGCCGCCCAAAATTACCCCAAGAGCGCAGCGACGACTCATCCAAGAGGTCACAAAAGACCCCACAACAACGTCCAAGGAACTGCAGGCCTCACTTGCTTACTTAACTCAGTTAAGGTCAGCGTTCATGCCTCCACCATCAGGAAAAGACTGGGCAAAAATGGCCTGCATGGCAGAGTTCCAAGGAGAAAACCACTGCTGAGCAAAAAGAACATTAAAGCTCGTCTCAATTTCTCCACAACACATCTTGATGATCCCCAAGACTTTTGGGACAACATTCTGTGGACCGATGAGACAAAAGTGGAACTCTTTGGAAGGTGTGTGTCCAAGTATATCTGGCGTAGAAGGAACACTGCATTTCAGAAAAAGAACATTATACCAACAGTAAAATATGGTGGTGGTAGTGTGATGGTCTGGGGCTGTTTTGCTGCTTCAGGACCTGGAAGACTTGCCGTGATAAAAGGAACTATGAATTCTGCTGTCTACCAAGAGATCCTGAAGGAGAATGTCCGACCATCTGTTCGTGTACTCAAGCTGAAACGAACTTGGGTTCTGCAGCAGGACAATGATCCTAAACACACCAGCAAGTCCACCACCGAATGGCTGAAGAAAAACAAAATGAAGACTTTGGAGTGGCCTAGCCAAAGTCCTGACCTGAATCCTATTGAGATGTTGTGGTATGACCTTAAAAAGGCCATTCATGCTCGAAAACCCTCTAATGTAACTGAATTAGGACAATTCTGCAAAGATGAGTGGGCCAAAATTCCTCCAGGACGCTGTAAAAGCCTCATTGCACGTTATCGCAAACGCTTGGTTGCAGTTGTTGCTGCTAAGGGTGGCCCAACCAGTTATTAGGTTTAGGGGGCAATCACTTTTTCACACAGGGCCATGATGGTTTGGATTTTTTTTCACCTTTAATAATAAACACCTTCATTTACAAATTGCATTTTGTGTTTACTTGTGTTGTCCTTGACTATTGTTTAAATTGGTTTGATGTTCCAAAACACTTAAGTGTGACAAACATGCAAAGGAACAGGAAATGAGGAAGGGGGCAAACACTTTTTCACACCACTGTATATATATCCTGGGGCGCTTTACTACGATCCCACAACAGGTCCTTTCACATGTTCTGCAGTGAGCTCCCTTCCTACTCTATTGGGGTCCCCCAGGGTGGCAGAAGAGATATATGTCACCAGCATACCAAGAAAATATAAGGGTCCAAAGCAGTGGGAGAACTATCAGGGTTGCAAAGGTTGTCTTGCCACCGGGCCTTGGTGTTCTGCCACTGTGGTGTTCCCTAGTCTCCTCTTGCTGTCCTGCCCCTGCTATTGACAGTGCTGGTCTGGCATCTGTCTCCTTGGCAGCGGCAGTCTATTAGGACCTAGTGCTGGTGACATTATGGGTGCATGCAGGGGAAGGCTGGCACTATTGGTTGTAGAGAGCTGAGCCCCCAGCTGGTCACCTAGCAGCAGTAATGCTGTACAACCTTCTCTGTTGACATGCTGATCGGGATGTGATCCAGGTGATGCTCCAAGTCAGAACTAATAAACACAGTAGTTATTAGCATCAAGAGAACAACCACATCAACCGTATGTTCAGCAGCCATGTGGGTTCTATGCCTGTAAGGTGTGGGCTTCGATCAATAAAACCACTATGATATTTAACACTAGGATTTGACTAGGAGCATCACCTGGATTGCATCACGATCAGCATGTCAGAGAAGGCTGCACTGCTGCTAAGCAACCTGCAGGGAGGTCAACTGTCTACTCTACAAACATTAGAGATGGACTCGGGTGTGTTTGAAATCCCACATGCCCAATCACGCCAGGAAGCCGACACTGCACGTGGCTAATCACAAGCAGTTATACATTCCTGATCTGTGCAGCTGCGGACCAGGAAATGTCTCACTGCCTGTGATTAGCGCTGTGCAGTGTGGGCTTCCTGGCAGGCTCGGGCATGTGAAATTTTGAACATGCCCAGCTAATCTCTAACAACAAACTGTGCTGGCCCTCCTGTACATCAGCCCCTTAAAGTAACCACTGGGTTCCAATATGCCGCCGCTGCCATGGAGACAGAGACCAGCGCTGTGAGGACAGCAACCGTGGTAGTTCCACCACTGGTCCACACTGGGAGGATTCCCCCAACCACCTATAATGTGTAGATGGGAGAATTGGATAAGTTCTTTTTTTTTCATTCAACCTACTAGTTAAATGAAAAAAGTGATCAATGTATGGGCTGCCTAAGGGCTAAGACCAGCCATAGGCAGTTTAAATCTCAGCTGGTTCAGCAGGAACTGGCTGAGATTTTAACCATTAATAAGCACGCTGAATGTACCTAGTTGATCGATAAAATTGGGAACAACCAGCCTGCCAGATACTCTTATGATAATCACTAGTGGTTGCTATAGCCACTAGTGATAATAACTGTTTGTTGGGAGAATACAATTGCTGGGCAGGAAGGATATTCCCCTGTCACCACCACTGTCTGTGTTGATGGGGGAATCATGCAAGTTTCTTTCCTGCAATCTGTGGATGCAAGAAAGAAATTTGCACCATCTATTACCTGCCTAACTGAAAGTGAAAGTAAATTGTGAAGGTCTTGAAAGAACAGACGAGGGGGAGGGACAGATGGGGGGGAGGGGAGGGATGGAGATAATGTAGTTCAGTGATTACAGTGTACTGCAGTGCACACACTTACCCACAGGTCCAGGCTAGAAGCTCAGGCATCATTGACACACAGCCAGGAATGCTGCTGATTTTCGTATTTCCCACCCACACATCCCCTCTCTTTAGATACAGCTGCACGCCGGGGATAGTGTGGGTGGGACTGGAAGACTCAGGAGGAACAGGGGTGGGGGAGGAGGAGGAGCTGCATTCATCTTTGCTCTAACGTACATGATGAGAGTGAGGGGGTGGCTGGACTTGCTGGGCTGTGAAAGAGTGTCATAGACTGACACTCGGCCCAGCTTGCAGTCACCACTCTTGGAATTTACAGTCTGGTTCTCCTGTCCTAAGGACAGGAGAAATCAGTCAGTTTTTTCAGTAACTGAGAGTCCTGGTGGAGTCCTTCCTGCAACTCGCTCTTCTCCCTGCCAATGAGGATGCAGGGGAAGGAGCAGATCGGGCTGCCGTGATTGTGTGAGTGCTCGCATTATGCAGCGTCAGCGAGCAGAAGGAGGGGGGAGGAATCACTGGGGATACTCTCCCTCTCAATAGAGACTGTGTTACTCCAGCAGTGGCCTGAGTAGGATGTGGCGCATCCGCTACGAATGCAAACAAAAAGACATTGCCTTTTTGTAAAAAAAAAAAAAATGTATTTTTTTGGGGGGGGGGGGGGGGGGCACATGGTGGGGCACAGCATAATGTTGGGGGGGCCAGGGCCCCCTCTGCCCCCCCCCCCCCTAGGGTCGCCATTGCTTCACGGTCCAGAAATGGCATTCGCTGAAACCTCTACTATTGACACTAACACAAAAAAGAAATCACATATAGATGGGAGGTTCTATTTTGTCCAGCTCCCACACGAACTGCACCGTTGAATCTTAACTGATCCCTCCTGAGTCTACGGTCGTGTTTACTCTGGGTACCCCAGTACACCTTCTCACAAGTTCTATTTCAACCAAGTCGTTATTTAGCCCTGTTGGCCTCTTTTTGTTTTTTTATCTAACTTGTACCTGGTGAAGTTTCCCCGGGGTCATGACACGGGGAACGCAGACTATTTGTAAGCACCAATCTTTAGAGTCATGTTTACTCCCTATTAAGTACACCCCTGCAGTCTATCAGGCAATGGGGGGGTTTGGGGGGGGTCCTGGAGGACCGGGGGTGATCCCTGAGATGCAGGGTTCCCTGGCGGCCCTGCGGGCACATTAGCAGAGGATGTTACAGTGCATTATCTCCACTCACCCCCCTCCTTATTTTTGCAGGATATATTGTTACTGTTCTAGAGGGTCTGCGCTCCTCTTGGGGCTAAATCTATATCTTTTTAAGGCGGGCGGACCGGAACGGCTGCCAATGCGCTTCATGCTGTTTTCGAGAGGAAGCTGCAAGCCTTTCGGAGACAATTAAAATTTTCCAGGGCGGAGGAATTACTCCCCTCTCTGAACTTAGGGGATGAGGGCGACAACCCCTTCTCTCCAAGTTCTAAACGATTGAATGTAATGTATAAGATTTACTTAACCTACTCTTTTTTCGCTATCCTTTTTCCCCCTTTTGTCACACCCTCTCTCTCTCCCATTATCCAGGTCACATCAGATCCAAGGCCATCCAGGGGAGGCTCCGGCAACGCCTTGCAGGCTCGAGACATCAAAAACCATTTAAACACACTGACAGTTTAGACAGCCTCTTCACCTGGGGTAAGCTTCTGTTTTACTTAAAGTGCTTCCATCTCTCTGATCCATGACTGGGGCCAATACTGTACCATGTAAGTTACTGATTCTCTCTCACAATGCCCAGGGCCTAAACTCCCCAATCAAACGGAGGAAATTATTCCACCAATATCACAGTCTAAAGGTGGATGTCATCTTCATCCAAGTGACACATTTCCCCTCCTCATATAACCCATCTTTTCTCCACCAAAATTTTCCACACTTCTAATTGGATAACGCCGAGAACAAAACTAGAGAGGTAGCGATAGACTTCTCCAAAAGGGTAAACTACTCAATGTCTGAGGTGGTCAGGGATCCAGAGGGCCGATACCTGATGACCGCAGGCACAATAGAGGGGGGTCCTATACTTTTCTCTCATACTATGCCCCCAACAAGGGAAAAGGGAAATTTATTGATGACATGCTATTAAAATTAAGTCCACTTTTTAAAGAGATGGTGGTCCTGGGCGGAGACTCAAACCTTTCCATTGATACGATCCTAGATAAATCCAGCACGCAGAGATCCATGGCTAGACGTCCCCCCAGACAGAGCCTCAAAATAGCTCTACAATTAAATGCTCTAGGTATGGTAGATATATGGAGAGAACTTAATCTCTGGATAGATCACATCTTCTTACCAACCACCGCAGTTCCACTTGCTATGAAGTCAGAAATTAGGGACACATCACTTTCGTATCACTCTATAATGTCCTTGACAATGGAGTGCCCACAGGGGGTAGAGCAGACTTACAAATGGAGGCTCAATGACTCATTATTAAGCAACCCAGTACACTGCACTGTACTAGAGAATTACCTTCAGGAATTTTTTAAAGACAATGATGCTGGAGTGGTCTTACCCTCAATGCTTTGGGTGGCACATAAGTCGGTGTTGAGGGGGAGACTGATTCATTTAGCCTCTAAACTGAAGCGGGAGAAAACGGCAGATATCCAAAAACTCACGGAAGAATTCCTTGCCACAAGCAAATCACACAAAAGGCCCGGGTCCACCTTAACCTAGCCCTGACCACATCTGCCGAAAAACATCTCCGTTGGACGGGTGCCAGATTCTACTACCAATCGAACAAAATAGGGGCCAAACTAGTGCCAAAATTGAGCCTTAAAACACGGACCACATCTATCCCCAAAATCTGAACAGTAGCGGGGGATCTATCCCAAAACCCCGTTCACATCATGGAGACCTTTCAAAACTTCTACCAAAAACGATATACAGATATCTCCCCACCCTCGCCCTCCAAAATACATGCCTTCCTCAGAGACCTCCCCATCCCCAAGCTTATTGAAAACCATAGAGAGCTCCTGGACAAGCCCTTTTCCACAGAAGAGGTAATGGACGTAATCAAATTTCTTAAACAGAGCTCAGCTACAAGCCCAGATGGCTTCTCAAGCAGTTACTACAAAAAATTTGGCCCCCTGTTAGCCCCATATGACATGATTTTTTAACTCACCACGGGATGGAGCCCCCCTGGACAGAGATATCAGTAATCCCTAAACCAGGGAAGGATACCAGTGAGGTCCGGAACTACCGCCCGATCTCCCTTATAAATAATGATATCAAAATTATGATGAAAATTCTGGCTACCAGACTGTCTAGCTTCATAGCAAAGTATATACCTAAAGACCAGGTGTGCTTCATCCCGGGGAGGCAGGGTCCTGATCAGACATAGATATAATTTCTCTATTAAATTCCCACTGGGATGGAGGCCCTCCGCAAACTGGCATACTACTTTCAATAGACCTCGAGAAGGCCTTTGATTCAGTAGCGTGGCCTTACCTTTTTGAGATCCTGGAGAGATGTTTTTTCTGCCCACACTTCATGGGTACCATTCACTCGCTTTATTCTACCCCCAGTGCACAAGTCTGAATTAGGGGTCATTACACAGAAAGCTTCAATATTCGAAAAGGCACTAGGCAGGGTTGTCCCCTTTCACCGCTGATCTTTACGATCGACCATTGAAACTTTAGTCATAGCTACAGGGATCAAGTCGCGGGGAAAAAAGTGTGGGAACTCCCACCCAAGATCCACTCGCACACCAAAATAAAAAAAAATGATACGCTCATATGCATGAACGCTTCAAAGTGGTATTTTTCATCCAATTTTCGTATTGTATGTATGAAGCTTAACTGTTAGTACATAAAAAAAACAATCTTCAATAAACATAAATATGGTAATTCTCTGAATAATCAGCATTCATTCAATTGTGCTTCTTTGCAAATGTGAACATTATGTTCTGATCTTTATTGGGAAATTTTATTTTGTATATAGAGTGTTTATGTGGTGAGTTTACACTTTTCATTGAACAGAGTTTGGATAACACAGGGTTAAACGGAAAGGTCATGAATTAACTGCAAATTATCTGGACAGAATGCTTGGGGAGATAGTGATGTGTTCCTGCTTAGGAGATGTATGTTAGCTTGGGGGGGGGGGGGGGGGGGCGGGGGGGGGGGGGGGGGGCGGGGGGGGGGGGCCCCGGGCTCCAACACACACTCACTGCTATTCCAACCCTTCACATATTTCCACATAGACTTTCCTCCTGGCATTAAACTTTGCCAGGTATTGTGCTCAGTTACCACCCCAAACTGATGTTCCTCCCTCAGCTCACCTCTCTCCCTGCATGTCCTGTGAGCAGATTAGCTGTGTTCCTCCTCTGAGTTCTCTCATCATATGGCACTGAAGTTAGAGAAGGAGGGGATTCAGCGGGACGCACAGAGCAAGTATGCAGAAGACTGGGGGGGGGGGGGGGGGGGATGAGGAGACAAAAAATCAGGAGGGGCCAGGGGGGAGGAGCGCATCACGAGAGGTCTGACTAAATACAATCTCTTAGCAGCAGGGACCTGATCTACCCATCAGCTAGCTGTGATTGACAGGTAGATCGAAGCGGAAGCTGTCATGGGGCCCCCTATTGGCAATGCCTGAATGGTCAGGTATGCGGCACTTATTATTGCGAGCTGTGTCGGCAGCTGCTGGTGTAGCACCTGCCACACAGCTCGCATACTTCAAAGTCTTGCAGGACACGGCTGCTAATGGGAACTAAGTTTCTGTTGTGGAAAAAGTACAGGAACTCCGTTCCCATGCGTTCCCACAGGGGTTGAGTCCTGCATAGCTATCAGATCAAACTCAGATATCAAGGGGGTCTCATGTGGTTCCCAGGAACACAAATGCACATTATTAGCAGACGATATGCTTCTATTCATAACGTCCCCTTTAATTTCCAACCCTGTTCTTCTCAAAACATTCCAAAAGTTTAGCACGGTCTCAGGACTCTCAATTAACCCCAAAAAGTCACTAGCGTTTAAAATTTCAATCCCTCCACCTCTACTGAATCAACTAAAACACAATTACACCTTACTTGGGGATCCTTCTCCCAGATAATATTAACAAATTTTATAAATAGAACTATCCTCCGATGTTCCGGAAATTGGAGGAAGACCTCAAATCCTGGACGAGATGTGACCTATCCTGGCCTGGTAGGATAAATGCAGTGAAGATGACCCTGATGCCCCGGATTCTCTACCTATTCCGATCCCTCCCAATTCCTATTCCCAAAAAGCAAATTGCTCTCTCTAGAGATATAATTTTCAGGAGTAAAAATCACTGGGATCTAGGTCAATCAAATGTTTGGTGGTATTATCAAGCGGCGCAACTAACCCAGATATCTGCAGTCTACTGCAGGGGATCCAAACCTGACTGGATTGCATTGGAAAGACAAGCGGTTCCTCACCACACAATTTATTACATCCTGTGGTGTCCCCTCAAAATTAAGACCCCCCATCTTAGCCCCTACCCTTGCCCACTCAGGGTCGCTATCGGACACACTATATACATAAACAGGCCTCCTTAATTTCAACACTAAAACCTCAATCTAACTTATACCACAACCCAAGTTTCCAACTGGGGATGAATATTCAAGCCTTAACATGGTGGTTAAATAAGGGGTTATTCATAATAGGTCACTTCTTCACCTCATCAGGCCCTATCACTCTGGGGACTTGCCTCAGCAAGCTTGAGATGCCGGATGCGGAGCTATTTCGCCTCACTCAAATCAAGCACTTCTTTCACACCCTATGAATAGATAAACCCCCCCCCCCCCCAACCCCACCATATATGAACAGTGGTGCTCTAACCTCATGGATCAGAGGGGTGGTATCTCCCTCATATACGCCTCACTCGCTCAGAACCAGAGCTTGTCCGCCTATGCTCGAACCTGGGAGTCTGACCTGGACCTTCACAAGGACCCGGAGGAGTGGTTTTACTCCTTTTTTGCTCCAGTAAGGAGAGTCAGGGACAGCAAGCTCCTGACGAGAAGGGACATCAAGGGCAGTTACCTGTTTTTAGGCACGATAAAAACATACACTGTGACAGCTGATTGAAGATGTTCCCAGGAAACAGGGTAGCCTCGATATGAGGAATGAATACCTTATGAGCAGACTGAGTACAGGGTCTTGTTACATCTTCATATATAAATGGGAAGGGGGTACTGAGATGTCCAACTGGCCCAGTAAGAGCTGAGCGGGTTGCAGTGTGATCCCAAGGGGGTGACCCGCAAAGTTCTCTGGTACCGATATGATATGAGAATGTCTCTTCCGATCCCTACAGAAGCATCTCCCATTGACCCTAACTTGAGTCCTCGTATTAATTACTTTTCATTGTTATCTTAGTTTAGCGAGCTTGAAATCACTATTTCTATGGAGTAACTCCTTAAGCATCTACGCTTTGAGGTGTTAAAAAGTTCAATCTCTGCTCTTTTATAAGGTTTTTGGTTATTGATACACTGTATATGCCTTTGTCCTTTTTGATAGGGTCACGTTGGCCCCAGTTATGAGCTAATGATTGAATTATTACCATATGTTCTTTTATTGTAAAATTCTCAATAAACATATTGAAAGAGAAAACTGGCTACAGGGGCGAGTTCAGAGGGTAGTGATTACTGGGGAGTACTCGGAATGGGCAGGGGTGGAAAGTGGAGTTCCCCCAGGGTTCTGTCCTGAGACCAATCCTATTTAATTTATTCATAAACGACCTGGAGGTTTAAACAGTTCAATCTCTGTATTTGCGGACAATACTAAGCTAAGCAGGTCAATAACTTCTCCGCAGGATGTGGAAACCTTGCAAGAAGATCTGAACAAATTAATGGGATGGGCAACTACATGGCAAATTAGGTTTAATGTGCAAAATTTTTAAAATAATGCATTTGGGTGGAAAAAATATGAATGCAATCTACTCTCTGGGGGGGGAGAACCTCTGGGGGAATCTAGGATGCAAAAGGACCTGGGGGTCCTAGTAGATGACAGGCTCGGCAATGGCATGCAAAGCCAAGCTGGTGCAAGCAAAGCAAACAGAATATTGGCATGTATTAAAAAGGGGATTAACTCCAGAGATAAAACGATAATTCTTCCACTCTACAAGACTCTGGTCTGGCCACACCTGGAGTATGCTGTCCAGTTCTGGGCACCAGTCCTCAGGAAGGATGTAAAAGAAAGCACAGAAGAGAGGCGCCACCGAGTTAAGATAGTAAGCATTTTTTTCCACAAAAATAAGGTGCATATAACCACTTACATTTAAGTAGAGGTAATTCAGCACAATAAGAAAGTCCTCTGGGGCGTCATGTGTGCACCAAGTCCGTTTGTTTTAGTCCAGTGCGGCGTCCTGTCCAGCAGGATATCCTAATGTTGGTGTTACTGGCTTGTTGGACCGAGAGCGAGGCTTGGCTCCGGTCAGATGATTCGAACAAACGTCGGGCGTGATGACACCACAGCTAAGCCTACGGCGTTTCGGAGCATGCGCACTGTAGATGGAAGGAACAGGTGCACTCCTTCATCAGAGCTGGGGGAAAGACAGGCTGATTTTCGGCCTTATATTGGTGCTGAGGTTATGGGGCCATCTAGAGGCTATTTAAAAGAAGACCTGCTCTAAAGGCATGGGCATTCTTTTACACAATAACAAGACATATTGATTACAATTTCATATATATTGATTACAATTTCATATATAGTGATTATAAATATATGAAAACACATAAAAACACATGATAACATATGATTACAAATTAACCCAAAAATAAATATTTGCTATACAAATTTAGAAAATAAAGTACAATACATCGTGAATAAAAAATTATATTATTGAATGGAATAAATTGGGATGGAATTAACTAGTTATGTATCATAAATTGGAACGCAAAAAAAAAAAAAAAAAAATATATATATAATAATAATGAAATGATATTACTAGATAGAAACTATAACTGATCATAAAATGATTTAATATTGCGGACATATTTATAAAAAGATAAATAGATTGGACATATGCTAAAAAGATTTTTTTATATTATTAAAAAGATTATTATGTGCATATATATATACACGTATATGTGTACACATATACATATGCATACATGTATGCACATCTACAGATGCATACACACACATACATACACACACTAAGATACACGTCTCTTGTTTATATACCTATTTTATTAACCTATTTTTAAAAACTCTATATGTTTAATGTTTACAAAATATTGGATAATTCCAAAGCTTCA
The DNA here is from genome assembly GCA_028564925.1 of Lithobates sylvaticus. Taxonomy (NCBI): domain Eukaryota; kingdom Metazoa; phylum Chordata; class Amphibia; order Anura; family Ranidae; genus Lithobates; species Lithobates sylvaticus. The sequence continues at coordinate 185,701,918 of CM053031.1, read as the reverse complement.
TTGATTCCGCCAGGAGACAATGCGTCTAAAGAATAAATCCAATAGGTTTCACGCTCACATAGCTTAAAAAATCTCTCGGCATCTGTGATATTTTTGGGCATTTGTTCAAGGATCCAGACTTTTAGCCCTTCAGTGAAACCTTTATGGTGTTGAGCAAAATGACGAGGGACACTGTGTTTGTCTTTCCCCCCCTCGATTTTTCTGCGATGTTCACCGAATCTCTCGCGGAGGGGGCGGATAGTGCGACCTACATAAATTAGTTGGCAAGGGCACTTCAAACAGTACACGACAAAATCAGATGAGCAGTTATAGAACTGACTGATGTCATAATTTTTTCCTTTTATCGTGAACTGTTTTTGGCCATGTTGGATGAACTTGCATGTTTTGCATAAAGATTTTTTGCATTGGAACATGCCGCACAGTGGTACTAAACATAGTCGTGGTGAGGGCTGAGGACGACTAGTTGTGAGCTTACTGGGGGCAATCTTGTTTTTGATATTGGGAGCTCTCCTATATGTGACTTTGGGACACTGAGGTAATTGAGCTTTTAAATGTTGGTCCTCTAGGAGTATCGGCCAATGTTTTCTAAAAATGGCTTCCATCTTCTTATGACCATAATGGAACCTAGTGGTAAAACAAATAGACTGATCAAATTTTTCTCTTTCTTTACTGGATGGTAAGGGATCTTCATAATACATTTGGGCCTCTCGTATGAGGGATTCTGGATACCCCTTCTCTTTTAGTTTTCTACTAAGGATCTTACTTTCCTCTACATAATCACAGTGGCTAGTACAATTACGTTTAAGGCGACAGAACTGTCCTTTAGGGATATTGTTTTTCCACTTATGGAAATGGCAGCTCTTATAATGTAGAAGGGAATTTCCCGCTGTCGGCTTCGTGTAGTTCTTAGCATGTATAGCCTCATCTATATGGTACAGCTCTAGATCCAGAAAAGCCAATTTCTCTGAATCTATAACATATGTGAATTTGAGGCCATATGGATTGCTATTGCAGAAATTTACAAAATCTTCTGTGTCCTGTTGTGTGCCTTCCCAGATAATGATAATATCGTCTATGTACCTGCCATAATATATTAGATGTTTAGAGTAGGGATTATTATTCCAAATGAATCTTTGTTCCCAAAGACCCATGGCAAGGTTCGCATAGGAGGGGGCGAAATTGGCTCCCATTGCTGTTCCTTGGACCTGAACATAAAAATTATCATCAAACATGAAATAATTATGTTCTAGACAAAAACGTGTGCAATCTAGAATAAAGGAAGCTTGTCTACCATTCATATAGGGATCCAAGGACAAAAAATAATTTATTGCCTCAAGTCCAAAAATATGTGGTATGGAGGTATACAACGAGCTCACATCCAGTGAGATCCAGTTGTAATTGTTATGCCAAACATATGGTTTTAGGAGTTCAAGTAGATGGGTGCCATCTCTTATGTAGGATTGTAGTCCTTGGGCCAGGGGCTGAAGATAATGATCGACGTATTTTGACAAACCAGACGTGATGCTGTCCATGGCTGCTATAATGGGCCTACCAGGGGGATTATCCAAACTCTTGTGCACCTTGGGTATGTGATAAAAATAAGGGGTGCGGTAAAAATCTTTGATCAAAAATGAGACCTCCGATTTTTCCAAGATGCCTGAAAGCATAGCTCCCTGTGTTAGCAAAATGACTTCCTCTTTGTACTCAGGGAGTGGGTCTCTGTTTAATCTCTGATAGGTGGATGTATCGGATAAGAGACGGTAGGCTTCTTGGAGGTAAGCCTCTCGATCCATAATCACAATACCTCCTCCCTTATCGGCAGTTTTAATGACAATATCTGAATTGTTGGAAAGGGATTTTATTGCTTGATTTTCTACTGGTGTGAGGTGACCCAAATCAGGAGAGCAGAAGGTTGTGTTGGTGCATAATCTTTTTATGTCTGCATATACCATATTATAGAATGTTGTTATGTGAGGTCCCTTAGATTGGTGGGGATAGAACACTGATTTTGGTTTAAGAGTCGAATGTGCCACAGGAGGTGACGTTTGTGGGTGTTGGGTATATAGCTCTAGATCAGTATAGGACATATCTAAACCCACATTATCTGTTCTATCTATAGGGCCCATAGCTAGACTAGACTCAAAAGAGTCTAATCCAGATATCAACTCATCATTTGAAAGTGGAATGTTTTCTGGTTCCCTGTACTTGGTTCTTTGTATTTCGAAGAATCTTTTTAGGGTGAGTTTCCTTACATATTTGTCCAAATCTTTGAACAATATGTAGGGGTCAGGTCTATATGCTGGTGCAAAATTTAAGCCCCTACTTAAAATAGAGCTCTCAGAAGAAGTAAGATTATGCTTGGATAAATTAAAAATCTTTACAGTTTTCGCAATTTGTGGAGGCTCGTTTTTATGTTTAGCTCTTCCCCCTCTGCAGCCTCTGCGCCTAGTTTTCTTTTTAGGGCAGCCACTGGGGAGGGGGTCATGACTAAAAAAGTCGAATCTTTTTGACAAAGATTTGAACTCATATCTAATAAATACTGGGAACCAAATTGAGACGAATTATTGGTCAAAATACTATGTATTGGAGAAACGGTGGGATTACTCACCACACACTGATGTGTGTGGATGGACCTAGGAGAAATGACCACTTTGATACTATGGGAGACAGATTGGCCCCTAGTATTATTATGTTCCATATGGTGTATTTCATTTTGCTCAGACGACATTGTTAATGGGATAGTCGGTACATCTATAGTAGAGGCGATAGATGTTATATCCATTGATTCTGCCGCGGTGGATATACAGTGAGATGTTGAGGTTAATGGTTTTCTATTATAGAATTTTGTTAGATCTTTATACAATTTACTTTGACCTCCATTAATTTTACCGGCAGAGTTGGGATTAGGCTTTGTTCCATTAGTATTGGTATTATTGACAAAATTTGATTTAGATTTTATATAATTAGTATTGGAAGTTTTTATGACTTTCGCCACACTAGTTGGTTTTGTGTGTGGTGCAACCCATGTAGTATTCATAAGGGGTAACGAGAGCAACGAAGGGATATGCGAACAATTTGAACCAGGGGGTCTTGGGTTTTGGGGAAAACCTGAACCCAAGGGATGTATATGAGGCACCTGAGTATGTACTCTTCTATTATTAGGATGATGCAAATCAGAAGGGTGGTTCATGGGTGATTTTATCATCCATGTGAACACTCTCTGATTTGTATAATCATATAAATCTCGCCTAAATTTCCCTAATTTATTTTTAAGGAGCTCATCTTCCTGTCTTTTAGTGTTTCTCTTTAGGGTGTCTAACCAAGTTTTAGGGACTATTTGGTCTATCTGTTTGATTTCCAATACAAGGGCATTGATTTGATTTACAATTTGTTCATATTTAATGCCCCTATGCTTAATCAAAATCTCGATCCATTTGGCAGTTCCAAACTCGGAAATGCCATGCCATTCTTTGGCCTCCTCAGGCCCTAGAAAGGAACAGTTTTTGATTATTCTTAGGCCCCTGGGTGAGATTCTGTTTACTAAATACTTGTCCAAAAAATATTTATCCCACCATTGCAAATTGGCGGAATGGATTAATCGTTCTAGTTTCTAATTCTATAAAATCTAAATCAAATTTTGTCAATAATACCAATACTAATGGAACAAAGCCTAATCCCAACTCTGCCGGTAAAATTAATGGAGGTCAAAGTAAATTGTATAAAGATCTAACAAAATTCTATAATAGAAAACCATTAACCTCAACATCTCACTGTATATCCACCGCGGCAGAATCAATGGATATAACATCTATCGCCTCTACTATAGATGTACCGACTATCCCATTAACAATGTCGTCTGAGCAAAATGAAATACACCATATGGAACATAATAATACTAGGGGCCAATCTGTCTCCCATAGTATCAAAGTGGTCATTTCTCCTAGGTCCATCCACACACATCAGTGTGTGGTGAGTAATCCCACCGTTTCTCCAATACATAGTATTTTGACCAATAATTCGTCTCAATTTGGTTCCCAGTATTTATTAGATATGAGTTCAAATCTTTGTCAAAAAGATTCGACTTTTTTAGTCATGACCCCCTCCCCAGTGGCTGCCCTAAAAAGAAAACTAGGCGCAGAGGCTGCAGAGGGGGAAGAGCTAAACATAAAAACGAGCCTCCACAAATTGCGAAAACTGTAAAGATTTTTAATTTATCCAAGCATAATCTTACTTCTTCTGAGAGCTCTATTTTAAGTAGGGGCTTAAATTTTGCACCAGCATATAGACCTGACCCCTACATATTGTTCAAAGATTTGAACAAATATGTAAGGAAACTCACCCTAAAAAGATTCTTCGAAATACAAAGAACCAAGTACAGGGAACCAGAAAACATTCCACTTTCAAATGATGAGTTGATATCTGGATTAGACTCTTTTGAGTCTAGTCTAGCTATGGGCCCTATAGATAGAACAGATAATGTGGGTTTAGATATGTCCTATACTGATCTAGAGCTATATACCCAACACCCACAAACGTCACCTCCTGTGGCACATTCGACTCTTAAACCAAAATCAGTGTTCTATCCCCACCAATCTAAGGGACCTCACATAACAACATTCTATAATATGGTATATGCAGACATAAAAAGATTATGCACCAACACAACCTTCTGCTCTCCTGATTTGGGTCACCTCACACCAGTAGAAAATCAAGCAATAAAATCCCTTTCCAACAATTCAGATATTGTCATTAAAACTGCCGATAAGGGAGGAGGTATTGTGATTATGGATCGAGAGGCTTACCTCCAAGAAGCCTACCGTCTCTTATCCGATACATCCACCTATCAGAGATTAAACAGAGACCCACTCCCTGAGTACAAAGAGGAAGTCATTTTGCTAACACAGGGAGCTATGCTTTCAGGCATCTTGGAAAAATCGGAGGTCTCATTTTTGATCAAAGATTTTTACCGCACCCCTTATTTTTATCACATACCCAAGGTGCACAAGAGTTTGGATAATCCCCCTGGTAGGCCCATTATAGCAGCCATGGACAGCATCACGTCTGGTTTGTCAAAATACGTCGATCATTATCTTCAGCCCCTGGCCCAAGGACTACAATCCTACATAAGAGATGGCACCCATCTACTTGAACTCCTAAAACCATATGTTTGGCATAACAATTACAACTGGATCTCACTGGATGTGAGCTCGTTGTATACCTCCATACCACATATTTTTGGACTTGAGGCAATAAATTATTTTTTGTCCTTGGATCCCTATATGAATGGTAGACAAGCTTCCTTTATTCTAGATTGCACACGTTTTTGTCTAGAACATAATTATTTCATGTTTGATGATAATTTTTATGTTCAGGTCCAAGGAACAGCAATGGGAGCCAATTTCGCCCCCTCCTATGCGAACCTTGCCATGGGTCTTTGGGAACAAAGATTCATTTGGAATAATAATCCCTACTCTAAACATCTAATATATTATGGCAGGTACATAGACGATATTATCATTATATGGGAAGGCACACAACAGGACACAGAAGATTTTGTAAATTTCTGCAATAGCAATCCATATGGCCTCAAATTCACATATGTTATAGATTCAGAGAAATTGGCTTTTCTGGATCTAGAGCTGTACCATATAGATGAGGCTATACACGCTAAGAACTACACGAAGCCGACAGCGGGAAATTCCCTTCTACATTATAAGAGCTGCCATTTCCATAAGTGGAAAAACAATATCCCTAAAGGACAGTTCTGTCGCCTTAAACGTAATTGTACTAGCCACTGTGATTATGTAGAGGAAAGTAAGATCCTTAGTAGAAAACTAAAAGAGAAGGGGTATCCAGAATCCCTCATACGAGAGGCCCAAATGTATTATGAAGATCCCTTACCATCCAGTAAAGAAAGAGAAAAATTAGATCAGTCTGTTTGTTTTACCACTAGGTTCCATTATGGTCATAAGAAGATGGAAGCCATTTTTAGAAAACATTGGCCGATACTCCTAGAGGACCAACATTTAAAAGCTCAATTACCTCAGTGTCCCAAAGTCACATATAGGAGAGCTCCCAATATCAAAAACAAGATTGCCCCCAGTAAGCTCACAACTAGTCGTCCTCAGCCCTCACCACGACTATGTTTAGTACCACTGTGCGGCATGTTCCAATGCAAAAAATCTTTATGCAAAACATGCAAGTTCATCCAACATGGCCAAAAACAGTTCACGATAAAAGGAAAAAATTATGAGATCAGTCAGTTCTATAACTGCTCATCTGATTTTGTCGTGTACTGTTTGAAGTGCCCTTGCCAACTAATTTATGTAGGTCGCACTATCCGCCCCCTCCGCGAGAGATTCGGTGAACATCGCAGAAAAATCGAGGGGGGGGAAGACAAACACAGTGTCCCTCGTCATTTTGCTCAACACCATAAAGGTTCCACTGAAGGGCTAAAAGTCTGGATCCTTGAACAAATGCCCAAAAATATCACAGATGCCGAGAGATTTTTTAAGCTATGTGAGCGTGAAACCTATTGGATTTATTCTTTAGACGCATTGTCTCCTGGCGGAATCAATGAAGCTTTGGAATTATCCACAATTTTGTAAACATTAAACATATAGAGTTTTTAAAAATAGGTTTTTAAAATAGGTATATAAACAAGAGACGTGTATCTTAGTGTGTGTATGTATGTGTGTGTATGCATCTGTAGATGTGCATACATGTATGCATATGTATATGTGTACACATATATATATATATATATATATATATATATATGCACATAATAATCTTTTTAATAATATAAAAAAATCTTTTTAGCATATGTCCAATCTATTTATCTTTTTATAAATATGTCCGCAATATTAAATCATTTTATGATCAGTTATAGTTTCTATCTAGTAATATCATTTCATTATTATTATATATTTTTTTTTTTTTTTTGTTTGCGTTCCAATTTATGATACATAACTAGTTAATTCCATCCCAATTTATTCCATTCAATAATATAATTTTTTATTCACGATGTATTGTACTTTATTTTCTAAATTTGTATAGCAAATATTTATTTTTGGGTTAATTTGTAATCATATGTTATCATGTGTTTTTATGTGTTTTCATATATTTATAATCGCTATATATGAAATTGTAATCAATATATATGAAATTGTAATCAATATGTCTTGTTATTGTGTAAAAGAATGTCCATGCCTTTAGAGCAGGTCTTCTTTTAAATAGCCTCTAGATGGCCCCATAACCTCAGCACCAATATAAGGCCGAAAATCAGCCTGTCTTTCCCCCAGCTCTGATGAAGGAGTGCACCTGTTCCTTCCATCTACAGTGCGCATGCTCCGAAACGCCGTAGGCTTAGCTGTGGTGTCATCACGCCCGACGTTTGTTCGAATCATCTGACCGGAGCCAAGCCTCGCTCTCGGTCCAACAAGCCAGTAACACCAACATTAGGATATCCTGCTGGACAGGACGCCGCACTGGACTAAAACAAACGGACTTGGTGCACACATGACGCCCCAGAGGACTTTCTTATTGTGCTGAATTACCTCTACTTAAATGTAAGTGGTTATATGCACCTTATTTTTGTGGAATAAAATGCTTACTATCTTAACTCGGTGGCGCCTCTCTTCTGTGCTTTCTTTTACATGTACTTTGGAGTTTGCTCTCAACTTCCCGTTCTGAAGGCTGCCTTGGACTGTTAATTAGCTTGCATGCCACAGATCAAAGGTTTTGTTCCCTCCATTATCATTATTTCTTGTAGAATACAAAATATGTTTACATACTATGATAGTTCTGTTATGCTATTTGTTATTTAACATAAGGGAATTTCAAAATATCGAATACAGAGCAACAGCGCCATCTATATATATGTTTTCCTCAGGAAGGATGTGTTGGGACTGGAGAGAGTCCAGAGAAGGGCAAGAAAACAAATAAAGGGTCTGGAGGACATTAGTTATGAGGAAAGGTTACGAGCACTGAACTTGTTCACTCTGGAGAAGAGATGCTTGAGAGGGTTATGATTTCAATGTACAAATAACGTTCTGGTGACCCCACAATAGGGATAAAACTTTTCCACATAAGGAAATTTAATAAGACACGTGGCCATTCACTAAAATTAGAAGAAAAGCGGTTTAACCTTAACCACTTCCCGACCGCCCCATGTATATATACGTCAACAGAATGGCACGTACAGGCAGAATCACGTACCTGTACGTGCCATTCTTCCGGCGGTTGGGGTGTCCGATCGGAACCCCCTCCGCCGGCGGGGACAGTCGGGATGGCTCCAGAAGCGATGCGGGACGAGGGGACGGCCAGTCGTTTCTGGCCACCCCCTCACGATCGCTCTGGCCAATGAGATGCTTCCCCTTCCTTCCCCTTCCTGTGTAATTGTAAACACAGGCAAGGGGAAGTGATGTCACGCTCCTCGTGTCGGTCTTTCTGACCGGGACGCGGAGCTGTGAAGACATCAGGTTAGTGCACCAACACTACACTGACACCAGGCACACATAGGCACATATTTCACCCCCCTGTCACCCCCTGATCACCCCCCAGATCACCCCCTGCCCCCCCAGTCACAGTGTCACTGATTGCAGTGATCATTTATTTTACTGATCACTGCATTTAATGTCAGTGTGACTGCAATAACTGTCAGGGCAGTTAGTTTTAGGCCCCTTTAGGTCTAAGGTAGCCCCCTACCCCCCCCCCCCCCCAAGAAAGGTTTAACCCCTTGATTGCCCCCTAGGTAACCCTTTCACCCCCTTTTGCCGGTGTTACTAAGCGATCGTTTTTCTGATCGCTGTATTAGTGTCACTGGTCGCTAGGTAGCCAGTTTTTTTTTTTAGGTAACCGCCAGGTTTATATAGGATTATAAATAGGTTTATAGGTCAGGTACCACCATATTACAACCTAAATAAAGGTTTTAACCCCTTGATTGCCCCTAGTTAACTCTTTCACCAGTGATCACAGTATATGTGTCACTGGTGACGCTGGTTAGCCAGTTAGTTATTTAGTTATTTAGGTTCCCCGTCAGGTTTTTATATATCGTCAGGTACCCCCATATATTACCTAATAAAGGTTTTAACCCCCTGATTGCCCCTAGTTAACCCTTTCACCAGTGATCACCGTATAACTGTTACGGGTGACGCTGGTTAGTTAGCTTGTTTTTTTATACTGTCAGGGCACCCGCCATTTATTACCCAACTATCGGTTTAACCCCCTGATCGCCCGGCGGGTGATATCAATTAGGTTTTAGGGTCAAATAAGGTCTGCGTCGCCCCAGGTTAGTGCCAGTACCGCAAACACCCACGCGCAAAGCATACACCTCCCTTAGTGGTATAGTATCTGAACAGATCAATATCTGATCTGATCAGATCTATACTAGCGTCCCAGCAGTTTAGGGTTCCAAAAAACGCATTGTTAGCGGGATCAGCCCAGATACCTGCTAGCACCTGCATTTTCCCCCTCCGCCCAGCCCAGCCCAGCCCACCCAAGTGCAGTATCGATCGATCACTGTCACTTCCAAAACACTAAGCACACATAACTGCAGCGTTCGCAGAGTCAGGCCTGATCCCTGCGATCGCTAACAGTTTTTTTGGTAGCGTTTTGATTCTGTCGCCAGCAGCCTAGGAACTTTTTTTCCTGTGAATCTCACTAGTGTACTACTAAATTTAGAGCCCAAAATGGCAAATCGCAAGTACACTAGTGAACAGGCCTACTTGTTTCTGAGTATGTCAGATAGTGAAGAGGAGGTCACTCATCTGTCACAATCAGGCTCAGAATACGATCCAGTAGACGACAGCGGCTCCATGACAGATAGCTCTGGCGACGAAGGTGTGGTCCCTGCTAAGGTCAGGCGTACCCGATCCCGATCTTCTGATGTTGTTGAGGTGCAGGAACCGCAGGTCTCTCGTATGGAGCAGAGAAGTACTAGCGCCGCTATTCCTTCTGGTGAACTGGCAAGCACCAGCGGCCTAGTACACCCTGGACGTAGTCAAACCAGCACTGCAGTAACACTTGGTGACGTGGCGAGTCCCATAAGTGCAGTTCAAGCTGGCGAGGTGGCAAGCACAAGTAGTGTCCCGCTGCCACCAATAAGAAGACAAAGGCAGGTCCGTCGATCACATAGTGTCCTTCCTGCAGAATTCGCCAATCCTGATTGGGTGCCCACCACTTCTGCAGGACCCGTACTTCCCCCATTCACTGGCCAACCCGGTATTCAGGTGGAAACAGCTGATTTTAAGCCATCCGATTTTTATTCGCTGTTTTTCACGGAAGATCTCTATAGATCTATTGTGGACCAAAGTAATATATACGCTGGTCAATACATCGCCGCTAATCCCCAAGTGCCTTCCCTTGCCAGAGATTGGAAACCAATTACGGTTTCCGAATTTAAGACCTTTCTGGGCCTTTCCCTCAACATGGGCATACACAAATTCCCGACTCTGAGGTCTTATTGGTCCACCTCACCGCACCACCAAAATGCCCGTGTTCTCTTGCTCCATGTCCAGGGCACGATACGAGATGATTTTGCGGTTCATGCACTTCAGTGACAATGAACTTTGTCGTCCTCGTGGAGACCCTGAATTTGATCGGCTCTATAAAATTCGGCCCCTCATAAACCACTTCAACCAATGTTTTGCAGCCTTGTTTACGCCCAATCAAGTTGTCTGCGTTGACGAGTCCCTGATTAAGTTTTCTGGCCGCTTGTCTTTCAAACAGTTCCTTCCCAGCAAGCGTGCCAGATACGGGGTCAAGCTCTACAAGCTCTGTGACAGGGCAACAGGCTATACGTGGAGCTTTTCGGTTTATGAGGGAAAAGATAGTTACGTAGAGCCGGAGAACTGTCCAGATTACATAGGGAGCGCTGGCAAGATAGTGTGGAACTTGGCGTCACCCTTATTCGGAAAGGGGTACCACTTGTACGTGGACAATTATTACACGAGCGTGCCACTGTTTAGTCACTTGTTTGATCAGCAGATTGGAGCATGTGGCACCGTGCGACCTAATCGCCGGGGCTTTCCCCAGCGGCTTGTAGATTCCCGTCTTAGGCTGGGGGAGAGAGCCTGCTTGAAGTGTAATAACTTGCTCGCTGTGAAGTGGAGGGATAATAAGAATGTTTTCCTTCTTACCTCCCTTCATGCAGACACGACAGTCCAAATTCGTACGGCGGCTGGTGTTGTGACGAAACCCCTCTGTGTCCACGAATACAACCTTAATATGGGAGGGGTGGACCTCAACGACCAGTTGTTGGCGCCGTACCTAGTTGTCCGTAAGGCTAGACGCTGGTACAAAAAAGTGTCTATTTATTTGTTCCAATTGGCTTTGCTGAATGCTCATGTGCTATACGGAGCTTCAGGCGGGACGTTACCCTTCCTTGAATTCCAGGGAGCGGTTGTCATGGAACTCCTGTATCCAGGCGATTCCACACCTCAACATCCCCTACCAAATGCAGTAAGCCGGCTGCATGAGAGGCATTATCCTTATGTCCTCCCGAGTACCCCTACCCAACGAGCCCCCCAAAAAAGATGTCGTGTCTGTAGCAAGCGCGGATGTAGGCGTGACAGCCATTATTATTGTCCACGCTGTCCTGACAATCCTGGTCTCTGCGTTGGTGAATGTTTTGAACGCTACCACTCACTAGTGAGGTTTTAGCGTAGGGTACAGCATTTCACAGGCTAGGATACACTTTCACAGGGTCTCAAGAATGCCATCGCATTTTGAGACCCGACCGTTGCAGTTAAAATTATAGTTACAGGGTCTCAAGAATGCCATCGCATTTTGAGACCCGACCGTTACAGTTAAAATTATAGTTATAGTTTAAAAAAAAAAGTGTAAAAAATACAAATAAAAAAAAAAAGTACAAAAAAAAAAAACACCCCCAAAAAAATATAAAATAAAAAAACAAAAATAGTTGTCGTTTTATTGTTACTCTCTCTCTCTCTCTCTCTCTATTGTTGCTCTTTTTTACTCTATTCTATTCTGCAATGTTTTATTATGTTTTATCATGCTTGCTTTTCAGGTATGTTTTATTGTTAACCATTTTTTTGTTTTCAGGTGCGCCATTCAGTTGCAGCACTGATTTATTTATCTTGACAGCAACAGCGTTTGCTCCCACGATACATAAAGCCGCGACTCCAACACTGTAGGAGGTGATTTCACCACCACAGTTAAAAAAAAGAGCATATATGCCGAAGCATGGGGGCAGCAGAGGGCGGAGGAGCGATTTTGCTCCTAATGCCACGTACATACGGTCGAAAAAAGTCCGACCATGTGTACGTGGCATAACTTTTTTGCGGGAGGATGCCCCCATGCTTCGGCATATATATATTTTAGGCACCGGTTGCGTTAACAAAATGTTTTATTTTTTACTATGTTTTTTTTTTTGGTATTTGCTTTGCAGGTATGGTATGGTAAGGTCTTACTGTTATACTCTAATGTTACTTTGTTTTAATGTTAACCATTATTTGCTTAGCAGGTACGCCATTCAGTTGCAGCGTGGATTTATTTATCTTGACAGCAACAGCGTTTGCTCACACGATACATAAAGCCGCGACTCCAACGCTGTAGGAGGTGATTTCACCACCACAGTTAAAAAAAAGAGCATATATGCCGAAGCATGGGGGCAGCAGAGGGCGGAGGAGCGATTTTGCTCCTAATGCCACGTACATACGGTCGAAAAAAGTCCGACCATGTGTACGTGGCATAACTTTTTTGCGGGAGGATGCCCCCATGCTTCGGCATATATATATTTTAGGCACCGGTTGCGTTAACAAAATGTTTTATTTTTTACTATGTTTTTTTTTTTGGTATTTGCTTTGCAGGTATGGTATGGTAAGGTCTTACTGTTATACTGTAATGTTACTTAGTTTTAATGTTAACCATTATTTGCTTAGCAGGTACGCCATTCAGTTGCAGCGTGGATTTATTTATCTTGACAGCAACAGCGTTTGCTCCCACGATACATAAAGCCGCGACTCCAACGCTGTAGGAGGTGATTTCACCACCACAGTTAAAAAAAAGAGCATATATGCCGAAGCATGGGGGCAGCAGAGGGCGGAGGAGCGATTTTGCTCCTAATGCCACGTACATACGGTCGAAAAAAGTCCGACCATGTGTACGTGGCATAACTTTTTTTGCGGGAGGATGCCCCCATGCTTCGGCATATATAAATGGTGCATGTATGCCCATCATTAGAAGTGGGTGGATGAAGGGAGGTATTCTAATGGTGGGCATACCCACCGCGCCATTGGGAAATTGGGAAAGCATTTTATCACACCGATCTTGGTGTGGTCAGATGCTTTGAGGGCAGAGGAAAGATCTAGGGTCTAATAGACCCCAATATTTTCAAAAAAAGAGTACCTGTCACTGCCTATTGCTATCATAGGGGATATTTACATTCCCTGCGATAACAATAAAAATGACAACTAAGAAAAAAAAAATGGAAGGAACAGTTTAAAAATAAAATAAAAAAGCTAAATAAAAAGAAAAACTAAAAAAAAAAAAAAAAAAAAAGCACCCCTGCCCCCCCTTCTCTTGCGCAAAGGCGAACACAAGCGTTGGTCTGGCGTCATATGTAAACAGCAATTGCACCATGCATGTGAGGTATCACCGCGAAGGTCAGATCGAGGGCAGTCATCTTAGCAGTAGACCTCCTCCGTGAATCTAATGTGGTAACCTGTAAAGGCTTTTAAAGGCTTTTAAAAATGTATGTAGTTTGTCGCCACTGCGTGTTTGTGCGCAATTTTAAAGCATGTCGTGTTTGGTATCCATGTACTCGGCCTAAGATCATATTTTTTATTTCATCAAAAATTTGAGCAATATAGTGTGTTTAAGTGCATTAAAATAAAAAAAAGTGTATTTTTTCCACAAAAAATGCGTTTGAAAAATCGCTGCGCAAATACTGTGTGGAAAAAAAAAATGCAACACCCACCATTTTAATCTGTAGGGCCTTTGCTTTAACAATATATATAGTGTTTGGGGGTTCAACGTAATTTTCTTGCAAAAAAAAAAATATATGTTTTCATGTAAACAAAAAGTGTCAGAAAGGGCTTTATCTTCAAGTGGTTAGAAGAGTGGGTGACGTGTGACATAGGCTTCTAAATGTTGTGCATAAAATGCCAGGACAGTTCAAACCCCCCCCAAATGACCCCATTTTGGAAAGTAGACACCCCAAGCTATTTGCTGAGAGCAATGTTGAGCCCATTAAATATTTTTTTTTTTGGTCCCAAGAGATTGAATAATGAAAAAAAAAAAAATAATAATTTTTTTTACAAAAAGTTGTCACTAAATGATATATTGCTCACACATGCCATGGGCATATGTGGAGATACACCCCAAAATACATTCTGTTGCTTCTCCTGAGTACGGGGATACCACATGTGTGGGACTTTTTGGGAGCCTATCCGCATACGGGACCCCGAAAACCAAGCACCGCTTTCAGGATTTCTAAGGGCATAAATTTTTTATTTCACTCCTAACTACCTATCACTACCTATCACAGTTTTGAAGACCATAAAATGCCAAGATGGCACAAACCACCCCCAAATGACCCCATTTTGGAAAGTAGACACCCCAAGCTATTTGCTGAGAGGTATGGTGAGTATTTTGCAGATCTCGCTTTTTGTCACAATGTTTTGAAAATTGAAAAAAGAAAAAAAAAAAAAATTTTTTTCTTTACTTTCTTCATTTTCAAAAACACATGAGAGCTGTAAAATACTCACCATGCCTCTCAACAAATAGCTTGGGGTGTCTACTTTCCAAAATGGGGTCATTTGGGGGGGTTTTGTGCTATTTTGGCATTTTATGGCCTTCGAAACTGTGATAGGTAGTGAGGAGTGAAATCAAAAATTTGCACCCTTAGAAATCCTGAAGGCGGTGCTTGGGTTTCGGGGTCCCGTACGCGGCTAGGCTCCCAAAAAGTCCCACACATGTGGTATCCCCATACTCAGGAGAAGCAGCAAAATGTATTTTGGGGTGCAATTCCACATATAACCATGACATGTGTGAGCAATATATCATTTAGTGACAACTTTTTGAATACATTTTTTTTATTTATTTTTTTTGTCTTTATTCAATCACTTGGGACTAAAAAAAAAAATATTCAACGGGCTCAACATGCCTCTCAGCAAATAGCTTGGGGTGTCTACTTTCCAAAATGGGGTCATTTGGGGGGGTTTTGTGCCATCTTGGCATTTTATGGTCTTCAAAACTGTGATAGGTAGTGATAGGTAGTGAGGAGTGAAATCAAAAATGTATGCCCTTAGAAATCCTGAAAGCGGTGCTTGGTTTTCGGGGTCCCGTATGCGGATAGCCTCCCAAAAAGTCCCACACATGTGGTATCCCCGTACTCAGGAGAAGCAGCAGAATGTATTTTGGGGTGTAATTCCACATATGCCCATGGCATGTGTGGGCAATATATCATTTAGTGACAACTTTGGGCAAAAAAAAAAAGTTTGTAATATTCCCGCAACTTGTGGCAAAATATAAAATATTCCATGTACTCAACAGGCCTCTCAGCAAATAGCTTGGGGTGTCTACTTTCCAAAATGGGGTCATTTGGGGGGGTTTTGTGCAATTTTGGCATTTTATGGCCTTCGAAACTGTGATAGGTAGTGAGGAGTGAAATCAAAAATTTGCACCCTTAGAAATGCTGAAGGTGGTGCTTGGGTTTCGGGGCCCCGTACGCGGCTAGGCTCCCAAAAAGTCCCACACATGTGGTATCCCCGTACTCAGGAGAAGTGGCAAAATGTATTTTGGGGTGCAATTCCACATATAACCATGGCATGTGTGAGCAATATATCATTTAGTGACAACTTTTTGAATACATTTTTTTTTTTTTTTTTTTGTCTTTATTCAATCACTTGGGACTAAAAAAAAAAAATATTCAATGGGCTCAACATGCCTCTCAGCAAATAGCTTGGGGTGTCTACTTTCCAAAATGGGGTCATTTGGGGGGGGTTTTGTGCCATCTTGGCATTTTATGGCCTTCAAAACTGTGATAGGTTGTGATAGGTAGTGAGGAGTGAAATCAAAAATTTATGCCCTTAGAAATCCTGAAGGCGGTGCTTGGTTTTCGGGGTCCCGTATGCGGATAGGCTCCCAAAAAGTCCCAAACATGTGGTATCCCCGTACTCAGGAGAAGCAGCAGAATGTATTTTGGGGTGTAATTCCACATATGCCCATGGCATGTGTGGGCAATATATCATTTAGTGACAACTTTGGGCAAAAAAAAAAAAGTTTGTAATATTCCCGCAACTTGTGGCAAAATATAAAATATTCCATGTACTCAACATGCCTCTCAGCAAATAGCTTGGGGTGTCTACTTTCCAAAATGGGGTCATTTGGGGGGGTTTTGTGCTATTTTGGCATTTTATGGCCTTCAAAACTGTGATAGGTAGTGAGGAGTGAAATCAAAAATTTGCACCCTTAGAAACCCTGAAGGCGTTGATTGGGTTTCGGGGCCCCGTGCGCGGCTAGGCTCCCAAAAAGTCCCACACATGTGGTATCCCCATACTCGGGAGAAGCAGCAAAATGTATTTTGGGGTGCATCTCCACATATAACCATGGCATGTGTGAGCAATATATCATTTAGTGACAACTTTATGAAAAAAAAAAATTTTTTTTTTTTTTTTGTCTTTATTCAATCCCTTGGGACTAAAAAAAAAAATATTCAATGGGCTCAACATGCCTCTCAGCGAATAGCTTGGGGTGTCTACTTTCCAAAATGGGGTCATTTGGGGGGGTTTTGTACTTCCCTGCCATTTTAGCACCTCAAGAAATGAGATAGGCAGTCATAAATTAAAAGCGGTGTAAATTCCAGAAAATGTACTCTAGTTTGTAGACGCTATAACTTTTGCGCAAACCAATAAATATACGCTTATTGGCATTTTTTTTACTAATGACATGTGGCTGAATACATTTTGGCCCAAATGTTTGACTAAAATTGAGTTTATTGGATTTTTCTTATAACAAAAAGTAGAAAATATCATTTTTTTTCAAAATTTGCGGTCTTTTTCCGTTTATAGCGCAAAAAATAAAAATCACAGAGGCAATCAAATACCATCAAAAGAAAGCTCTATTTGTGGGAAGAAAAGGACGCAAATTTCGTTTGGTTACAACATTGCATGACCGCGCAATTACCAGTTAAACAGTGCAGTGCGAAATTGAAAAAAGACCTCTGGTCCTTTGGCTGCCAAATGGTCCGGGGCTGAAGTGGTTAAACTGCATAGAGGGTTCTTTACTGTAAGAGCAGTTAGGATGTGGAATTCCCTTCCACAGGCAGTGGTTTCAGTGGGGAGCATCGATAATTTCAAAAAACTATTATATAATCACCTGAACGACCACAACATACAGGGATATACAATGTAATACTGACATAAAATCACACACATAGGTTGGACTTGATGGTCTTGTTTCAACCTTGCCTACCATGTAACTATGTGTTAGATTGGCATGCAGTAAGTAGGCCTTTCTGCTCAGGTGCAAGCTCCTTCCACCTGAGGGGTGGCAGCCTTTGGGGCAGTTATGTCAGAATTTCAGTGGAAGATATATGTGAGACAGCTAGCCTTTAACTTGACTATACAGGGTAGGCATGCAGTCAGCAAGTTCTGCAAAGTTTGGGACAAAACATATAAACAATTTTGGTCTTTGTCAGCTTTTCTTTGATTGTCAATGTTTATTTTTTTATGTGTACTCTCCCGCCCAATTATTCAGCTAGTTATATCCTATTGTGTGCTGACGTGAGGTAGAGCCAGGAATATGGAAAATTGTTATCAAATACTTAATATAATATAATTACTATATACGTAATTTTCCTTTCCTGGCCCGTCCTCACGTCAGCACAGGACCCCCCCCCCCCCCCAGGTTAGGTTATCGAACACCTTAGTGGGGGATAACTAAAGGGGACACAGACAGTAATACAAAGGGGCAGTGGTTCTAACCCCTCCAGCACTATATCCAAATCTAAAAAAAAAATGTAAGCCTTAAAGTGGTTGTATAGGCTGAAGGTTTTTTCCATGCATGAAGGTAAAACACCTCCAGTGTCCAGCTCTCCACCAGCCCCCACATTACTTACCCAAGCCTGATCTCGATCCAACGATGTGTATGAGACCAAGGCTCTCCCGGGTCTCTCCCTCATGATTGGCTGAGATGCAGTAGCAGGAGCCGTTGGCTCTGGCTGCTGTCAATCACAGCCAGCAAGGCTGAACCATGCTCTCTGTGTCTTATGTACACAGAGAGCTGGCTCGCACGAGTGTCCCCACAGCAAGTGGACTGCTATGGGGGCACTCGGCAAGCGTGGAGGGGCCCAGAGCGGCAGCGGAGAACCCAAGAGGAGGAGGAGGGCTGCTCTGTGCAAAATCATCACACAGGGCAGGAAATTGTAACGTTTGTTATTTATTTTTATTTTTTTTAATCTTTCCTTTAACCACTTCAGCCCCGGACCAATTGGCAGCCAAAGGACCAGGCCCCTTTTTGCAATTCGGCACTGCGTCGCTTTAACTAACAATTGCGCGGTCATGCGACGTGGCTCCAAAACAAAATTGGCGTCCTTTTTTTCCCACAAATAGAGCTTTCTTTTGGTGGTATTTGATCGCCCCTGCGTTTTTTATTTTTTGCGCTATAAACAAAAATAGAGCGACAATTTTGAAAAAAATGCAATATTTTTTACTTTTTGCTATAATAAATATCCCCAAAAAATATATAAAAAAACATTTTTTTTTCCTCAGTTTAGGCCGATACGTATTCTTCTACATATTTTTGGTAAAAAAAATCGCAATTAGCGATTATTGATTAGTTTGCGCAAAAGTTTTAGCGTTTACAAAATAGGGGATAGTTTTATAGCATTTTTATTAATATTTTTTTTTTTATTAGTAATGGCGGCGATCAGCGATTTTTATTGTGACTGCGACATTTTGGCGGACACATCGGACATTTTTGACACATTTTTGGGACATTTGTCATTTATACAGCAATCACTGCTATTTAAATAGCACTGATTCCTATGTAAATGACAGTTGTAGTTAGGGGGTTAACCACTAGGGGGCAGGGAGGAGTCAGTGTGACGTGTTGTGTTTTTTTTTACAGTAGGGGGGCGTGGCTGTACGTCTGACGTCATTGATCGGCGTTCCCGATGACAGGGAACTGCCGATCACTGACAGTCAGTGTAGGAAGCGCGGGGAGAGGTTTGTTTACATAGACCTCTCCCCGTTCTTCAGCTCCGTAACCCGATCGCGGGATACCAGCGGCGATCGGGTCCGCTGGTCCCGCGGCTGTGGTCACGGAGCTCCCGACCGGGTCGCGCGCGCGCGCCGCCCGGGCAGGCAAATTAAAGGGGACGTACAGGTACGTGCTTTTGCCTGCCCGTGCCATTGTGTTGACGTATATCTACATGTGGCGGTCGGGAAGCGGTTAAAATCACTTTAAGTTACTGCTGCACAAGTGTACACTAAAAGGAAAGCAGAAACTTCTTTGCTTACGGCAGAATATAACTGTGACAATTGCATCAGCATGGACCTTTCCCCAGCTCCAGGTATTCGTCACTGTGCACAGCATATTATGTGACTTCAGAAAATGAGATTTCCTAATGAAATGTCAACTCCTGTTAACAAGCAAAGCTCCACTGTTATATGAGTGAAAGTGATTCTACTAAGCAAGGGAGAAAAAAACATCATCTCTAGCAAACTAGACAAGGTGCCAGGAAGCTAAATTATTTTACAAATACATATAATTCATGAGTCCTATTCTGACATGGATTAATTTCCTTCAAGCTGACTTGTGCCAGTGACAAGTATAACTAGCAGAGTTTTAAATGTGTAATTTAGGTTTTACCCTCTTTTTTTTGTATTTAGTGTTTCTATCCAAGAATAATATTTTAACAAAAATGTTTATATCCATGTATTGTCTATAGATATGTAACATTCCAAGACAAGTTTTTCAAATTCAGGGTTTTTCTTCCAGAGAATATAATGTTCGGCAACCCCAACATTTCATATTCCTGATATGTGCCTTGGAATGTACTTGTATGAGAAAGTATTCTGTTCTCTTTGTATTGCTTCCTTTATGTGAAATCCCTGGTGTTCTTGTCAGTCCGTCTGCTTTCCTGACTGACCACACTAAGCAGGAGAGCACACTGTGGTCGCTTCTCTCTCTAGGTACAGTGCCTTGACATTTTCCTAATATTGTCATGTTACAACCAAAAACATAAATTTATTTTATTGGGATTTTATGGGATAGACCAACACAAAGTGGCACATAATTGTGGAGTGGAAGGAAAATGAAGGAACATTTTTTACAAAAAAAATATCTGTGTGGCGTGCATTTGTATTCAGCCCCCCTGAGTCAATATTTTGTAGAACCACCTTTCTCTGCAATTACAGCTGCAAGTCTTTTTGGGTATGTCTCTACCAGCATTGCACACCTAGAGAGTGACATTTTTGGCCATTTTTCTTTGCAAAATAGCTCAAGTTCTGTCAGATTGGATGGAGAGCGTCTGCTAACAGCAATTTTTAAGTCTTGCCACAGATTCTCAATTGGATTTAGGTCTGGACTATGACTGGGCCATTCTAATACATGAATATGCTTTGATCTAGACCATTCCATTGTATCTCTGGCTGTATGTTTTGGGTGAAAGTGATTGTTTACAACCACTTTAAGTACCTATTGGTTTTAATATTGTATCTGATATTTCCTTCCTTTTATGAACAATATCAAGGGTTACGATTTTCTTTTTAACCACTTGCTTGCTGGGCACTTTATATAAATGTACAGAAGCCTCACTCATGGAGTCAGGAGGGCATAATAACAAGTCTTTGGACACAGTGTACAGTATTATAGGTCAAGGAACAGGGCCAATTAAATTAGCCCTATACTACGTAATCACTGTGAGTAATTACAGCGATCACAGTTGTAAACAAGGTCTGCATTCTGGAGCCTTTGTTGTGTGTTTCCTCTTACGATGATTGGCTGTGAGAGGAAACTGATTGCTTCCTACAGTGATTGGCACTGCACAATATTTAAAAAAAAAAAACAGTCCTGGACCAATACAGTGTTCTTATGGTGAAACTGGGACTGGGGTGGTCAGTGATGAGGAAAACTGCCTTGCTGCTCTGATGACATGGTATGCCAGTGCAGCCAACCAGTGGATCACGGACCACTAGCCACACCAGTGTCATTGGCTGTTTGCCTGTTCAGCCTACCCCTGAATTGTCAAGGCATTCGACCGTTCGGCCCACTGAATGCGCCACAATGCACTGCACGCTGGACAGTGCATTCTAAGCCCTGATTGGCTGAAGCAATGAAGGTGTTGCCCAATCAGGGCACAGAACACTGTCGGAGCCATGATTGGAGAAAGTAATGACGACTGTGCCCAATCACGGCTCAATGCTCATAGAACCATCCCATACTATAAAAGGTTCCTTCCCAGAGGAGCCATTTGCAGTGTGATATTAAAATGGAGATAGATAGAACAGGGCTCTGTTCATTCCTACTAGTGAGTTATACCCCGAAAATGTTCGATGGGAGCCTTTTGTCAGAAATTCCGACCGCGTGTAGCCTTCATCGGACAGTTTCCATCGGAATTTCCGCCGCACAAAATTTGAGATCTGGTTCTCAAATTTTCCGACAACAAAATCAATTTGCGTAATATATGAGACGCAATCGATCGGTCTGGTAAAACTAGCGTTCGTAATGGAGATAGCACATTCATCACACTGCAATTTTTTTAATAGTTTAATGCACCGCATTCTCTTCTTCTTTAGAATGCTAGAAGAATGAAGTTATTTTGCTGCTCATATTCACACAGAGTTCTCACAAAATGATTCCTTTCTTATTTCTCGTGATCTCATGAATAATATTAATATTAATTTTGTTTTTCGTCAGATCTCCATAATAATGTTTATAATTTTTGTTTGTTTTTTTAATTTTTTATCAAGATCTACATTTATCTTTATTTTTTTCTAGTGCTCTCCATAATATTATTTCTCGTTTTGTGTGTCAAGTTACCACAACACCATTATTATCTTGTATTTTTTAACCTCAGAGGTTGGTTGGTGTCCCTTGTTAATTTGACATTGTATTTAGGAAATGTACCTGCCTACTCACAAACAAACTGTCCTTTAAGTGAAGCAAGTATTTCTGAGAAATAAATATCCATTTATTCTGGGTCATAACAAAATAAAGAGGAAGGCAACACTGGAGAAACTGCTGAAATTGGCGAAGTCTTTGTACCCCAGGGCACACATCAACTATTTGCCAGCCAAAATTGGTGGCCTGAGGAGTCCATATAATAGTGAGCACAATTCGGTTCAGGACTACAAGAGATCATGAACAGCAGTTCTGTCCCCAGGCTGTGGTCATACAACAGCCTGCATCTTTTGTCAGACCAGACTAAACCCAAGCCATCACTTTCTGGTCTTTCTTACACGCTTCCTTCCAGGCTGTGGCTCTGGTGTTGGAGTTGTGGCAGGAGGTGGAAGAGGAGGAGGAAGACCATGGTTCAACTCACAAACGTGGCTTTGGCTTGAGAGTCCGCCCCTCAACACCTTATTTAGGGCTTGCAAGATCACTCCCTCGC
The DNA here is from genome assembly GCA_028564925.1 of Lithobates sylvaticus. Lineage (NCBI taxonomy): Eukaryota > Metazoa > Chordata > Amphibia > Anura > Ranidae > Lithobates > Lithobates sylvaticus. Next base: position 185,679,336 of record CM053031.1, on the reverse strand, counting down.
ATAAGAGGCATTGGCCCTCCTCCATTTCCAGCATTTTGCAGGCATAGTCCTCTTGAAGACTGGGGGGGTTTCTGAGGGCCGCAGTAGACTTCAGAAATATGCCAAGTGCTGCCTCCTCCAAGTTACTCCTCTTCCTGGCACTTCTTTGTGGAAGGCCGAGGGGAGGGACCTGGGATTTGGGCAGGCTACTGGGTCCGGCCACCTCCTGGCTGCCATTTTCCACTGTCACCTCCTGGCTGAGACTTTCCTGTGTATGAAAAAGGGACATAGTTTTCTTTTTTGGTTCATCAATCACACACAATTTTCAGCTCATGACTGTTGCAAATTGAATGTTAATAAATAGAAAACACTATCATGTTGACCCCAGCATTTTTCAGTCTTGTCCCAATCATTTGTGGGTTCCTCCACATGTTGCTGCCTGGAAGGCCCAGCTTGGTCGTCGGAAGCCTCAGCTAGGGGGGAAGGAAGCATTGAAAGAAGACTGGAGATTGCTGGCCTGGGTTCCCTCTGGTCTGACAGAAAATGCAGTCTGTCATAGTACCACAGCCTGGGTACATAAATGTCATCTGCTGCTCCTGATCTCAGGGAATCCTGTACCTTATTGCGCTCCCTATTATAAGTGCTCCTCATGCCACCAATTTTGGAAGTTAAATACTTGATGTCTGCTGTGGGGATCACCGGCTTCACAAATTCAAGCAGTTTCTCCAGCGCTGCCTGCCTCTTTGTTGGATTATTATAAAACGTGTGGTTCATCTGCCACAGACAGGGCAGCTCCCTGAACATATCAATGAATATTCCTAGAAAAATTCCCTATCATTGAAGGGATCCATTTTCTCTGCAAGACACAACACAAGACAAACCCTAATGTCAGGCTAAACTCTCCTAATCTTGACCCAATATAGGCCTCAGTCTATACGCAGTATAGGCCACTGATGCACCAAGTTAAAATTGTACCTTTGTTATAACAATCGTCACTTCCGATACTCTGTCTTCCGCTCACAGATCGTACATACGATGCACGCGTGTTACGATTTCTATACACTGCGCATGCGTGAAACGATGCCCGCCCCTGACATTCTTTCTAATCTATTCCCCGACCCTTCTCTTTTGGCACAGTGGCGGAGAGACAACAGCTGCAAAGACAAAAGGCCGGAGCCTCGAACCTCACAATCCCAGAGGAGATTGAAGGCCTCAATTATGGCCTTTATAGAGATGGTGGAGACGGTGGACATCTTCTAGAGGACTATGATGGGACCGTAACCAAACCCAAATGTGAGAAAGGCCAAGATCATGCCTAAAGTTGTGAAAAGAGTCTGCACAGGAATTTTGGGGTATGGCAATCCAAGGATCAATTGAGGAAACGATGGTCAGACCTCAAATTGAGGGCGCACGATCAGTACAGAAAGATCAGGAAACTGCTTCTAAAAAGTAAGTATTTTGTTGTGTGTTCCTATTCTTCTTCTTACGTTTGTGCTGCTCCATGTGCTTTTCTTTACTGTTGTACAGTTTAAAATGACAACTTTCATGTTCATGGGCACAGTAATTGGTCGTAGGAAACATCGTTCGTTCGCCCACTTATAAGATGTTTTTGGCAGATACAGGTTAACTACATTTGTTCAGGCCTATTTGTATTAAAATAAGTTTGTTGTCTAGATGGGTTTGTAACTAGAATGAAATGCAAACTTGATTCAGTGTAATGGCCCATACACACGCTCGGATTTTCCGATGACTAATTCCGTCGGATCATTTCCGTCGGAATTTGTCCGATGCTGGTGTTGCGTACACACGGTCGGACAACGTTGTCGGAATTTCCGGTCTGCAAGAACGTCGTGACGTAAGTCGTCTTCCACGAGACTAGAAAAGGGAAGTTCAGCACTATGTCCCGCACCCCTTGGGCTCCTTCTGCTGATTCCGTGTTTATTGCGTGTTAGTAGAAGTTTGGGGACTTACGATTCGCGCTTCTCAGTTTTCTGACTCAGATCGTTACTGCTCTTCAGTTTGTGCTTGTCGTGCATATATGTTTATTAGTGCGTGTAGTCAGTTCGCATTTGTTGGTCATTGTGGCCTATATCTTGATATAGGACGCTTTGATTCTCACTGCTTATTGTCTGCTCGTTTCTGGTATTCATTTTGTTCTTTTAGGCCTTGCTGTTTATCGGTGCTTTCTGTTTGTCCGTTCTGACCAGCCAACCGTTTGTGAGCGATGTTTCCCGTACGTACTCATCGCCGAGTTCGTACTGTACGGGGACTTGGTGTCGGGCTTTTAGCTTTGAGCCAAGACCCGTCCATGAACAGAGCGAGGGGGAGTATGTGGACAAAGAATAGGTTGCTTCAGCGTGACCAATTCTCGCACATGCCTTTGCTTCGTGAGATCCGGGAGAATAATCCTGATGATTTCAGGAACTTTCTCCGGATGACGGACCCCGTTTTTCACCGTCTTTTGGCTTTACTGACCCCTTTTATCAGCCGGCAGGATACCTGCATGAGACAAGCCATCACTCCGGAGCAGAGGCTTGTTGCCACGTTGAGGTACTTGGCGACAGGGAGAAGCCTTCAGGATCTGAAGTTCTCCACAGGTATCTCTCCCCAGGCTCTGGGAATCATTATTCTAGAGACCTGTTCTGCCATAATCCAGGTCCTGCAGGAGGACTATATTAAGGTAACATTTCTCCTTTACTATTCCCTTCTATGTATGCTCTGTTTGCTAATGTCTTGTATTTTTGACCTCCTTCCCTAATTACCATGATTGCAATATGCTCTAATATGCTGTGCCCCTTTTCTCCTTCATGCATTTTTCCCTTCACTTACCTCCCCAGCATGCTCTTCTGGCCCAATAGACACCTATGGCCTAGTCACTTAAGCAATGTATTTTGTCTGTTCCATAGTATTGTTTTCCATCAAACACCCCCTAAAATATGCACAAATGTTTGCTGTGTGTTTGACTTCATGCAGAGTCCCTTTGACTTTTTTTTTTTTTTTTGGGGTGCCAAACTCATTAGGAACCCCCCTCCCCCAACTGCTCTGTCAGATGCTACCAATCCTCTATCTGCTGGCTTTGCCGAGCTTAATACACACTATATACCTACCTCTTTATAGTGGTCATATTTAGGGATAAATTCAGCAAAGCATGTAGTGCAAGGGGCTGGCTCAATACTTTACAATGTTTATTTTGGATGTTTTTTTGTATTTTACTCCTATTATTAGCTTGATAGGTAATTGCAGAATGTCAAAATGTGCTTCCCTTTATATATTTTTTTTTTTTTTTTTTGGGGGGGGGGGATTAGGAAGCTTCTTTTATCTTTCCTGTGGGCTGCCAATAGTGTTAAGTAAGGAGGGTCTGGCCAAACTAGCACACATGATTGAGCCATTTGGCTATCAATGAAGTGGAGAGGGTTACCTGTCCAACCCCCCCCCCCCCAAACCCATAGTTATTGTCAATGGCCCATCAGAAGTGGGGGGATTGATGGGGGGTGAGTAATATGTGAATGGGACCTTGTACTTTGGGGTGCAAATACTTTCAAGGTTCCAATTTAAGTCTGATCTTGTTCCAAGATGTTAGTGTCTAATCTGCTTGCAATGTTTATGTGCAAAGTGACTAATTTTTTTTTCTTGTTTGACTCCACAGTTCCCTTCCACGCCACAGGAATGGCAGACTGTGGCCTCCCACTTTGCCAGCTGTTGGGACTTTCCTAACTGCGGAGGTGCAATTGATGGGAAACACGTCCGCATCGTCCCACCCCCCAACTCGTGGTCATACTATTATAATTACAAGGGGTTTAATAGTGTAGTGATGTTGGCGGTGGTGTCGGCGACATACGAGTTTTTGTATTTGGACGTGGGGATGAATGGCTGGATCTCGGATGGTGGTGCCATTGCGCACGCGGAGTTCTACTGGCGTCTCCAGAGTGGCAGTCTGTGCTTGCCACCTCCAGAGGAGAATGCTGAAGGACTCCCCTTCGTCTTTGTCGCGGATGAAGCGTTTGTGCTGACCACCCTTCCCGATGAGGACCCTCACCCCAGACCAGAGGGTCTTCAATTACAGGCTGTCGAGAGCCCGCAGAGTGGTGGAGAACACCTTCGGGCTCCTGGCCAGCCGCTTCCGCCTCTTTTTGACGGCTATTAACTTGGCGGAATATAAACTCAACCACATAGTTCTTTCCTGCTGCATATTGCACAACTTTCTCAAAAGACATAGCAGCAACTATGTGGTGCCCGTTGGCCCGGATGTGGACGGGCCTTCCAATGCCGACCTCACAGCCCTTCAACATCCTGGCTTGCCCGCTCTAAATGCCCGCGAGGTCCGCGAGAGATATATGGACTACTTTGTGGGTAGGGGGGCCATTGCTCTGCCTGACGATGTGTGAGAGGCATTTTTTAATAAATATATTTTTTAACCAGACCTAGGATTTTTTGTCATTTACTGCTAGTGTTTCTTGTAGGTGTGTTCTAGCTTATTTGTCTTTTAAATTTGGGCCCTTTATCTTCAACAGTGGGAATGCACTTTCTGGGCAAAAGGAGGTTACAGTCTCTTCTTCCCAAAAAGAATCTTGTTGTGTGTGTGATACCTAATATTTTTTCGACATAAGGTTTGTAGTGCATAACTGACCCCCAAAATACATCACCATGACAGAAATGTGTGTATTCCCGAAAATGGTGTGCTACGTGTTTTATTACAAAGCACTGTGGGTGTCATTTACAAAAGCCAAATCCACTATGCACTACAAGTGCAATGCAAAAGTGCCCTGGAAAATACACTTGCAGTGCAAACTGGAATATCCTTTAGTAAATTACACCCATTGCCCCGAAAATAATTTACTTTTGACATAAATAATGCTTTTGTGTTTTGAAATAAGGAAGCCACACCTTTTTTAGATGTAAAAATTTTACTTCCAACACATTCACAAGTGTCTTTCCAAAATGCTTTAGGAAACTGAAAAGATCTTTGTTCTTTTTTTTTTTTCCACCTCAGCGAACATTAAAGAGACTTTCATTCAACTTAACGTTCATTTCCGTCTCTTCCTTTAAGTCACATCATTTGTGGTGTTTATCTTTTCATTTATAAGTTTATTACATAAAATTTTTCATCCCTACCTGGTTTTGTCTGGTGTCCTATACCATCTTGCAAGGCACTTAAAATTTGTCTCTATCAACCTGTTATCTACCACCAAGCTGTGTAATAATTTTAAAATTGTCTTTACTTTTTGTGTGCTACAGCGTATCCCTAAATCGTTTTCCCATTTTTTAATGTAAAGCGGGTCCTCCAAGTCGTCACCCTCCGATTGAATTTTATATATCCGCCCTATATTCTTTCTTGAGTTTACCCTTAGACAGAGCTTTTCTAATGGTCTATACTGCTCTTTGTCCCTAAGTGGATGGGGTAATTTTTCAGTAAAGTGACTCAGTTGGAGGAACCGCCAGACATCTAATTTCATTAAACCTGTGTCTTTATTTTGTGCGTGAAACATTTTAATCTTACCTTGGTGTATTATGTCCTTTAATTGTGCATTCTCTTTTTTTACCCCCCACTTCCTTTTTACCCGGTGCAAAAAAATCATTTTGTCTCAAATAAATCAATGGGGAATTATATGTCCATTTTTTTTTGTGCGTGAATCCGATCCCAAATTTTTAGTGCTGTGTGTGTGATTTCGTGTGTACCTAATCCCATGCATCTATATTGTGGAGGGTTCCAAATTATTCGTCCCAAATGTGTGCCACTCATTTCTTTTTCTAAGCTAACCCATCTTTTTTCATTCGCCTCTTTCGCCCACTCTATTACCCGAGTAAGAGAAATCGCATTGTGGTATTTTTGAAAATCCGGTACCGCTAAACCCCCTTGTTTCTTACTTAAAACATTAAAAGCTATTCTCGTTTTTTGATTATTCCAGATGTACTTAGATATTAACCCTTTTAATGTTTTTAAGTATGTTTGGGGGAGTGATATAGGTAGCATTTGTAGCTTATAGAGTATCTTTGGGGCCAGAATCATCTTAGTCACATTAATCCTGCCAATCCAGGAGAGAGAGGTTATTGAGAGCTTTTTTATTTCGTTTTTAATTTCGTCTAATAAGGGGATAAAGTTAGTATTGTATATTGCTTTGAGCGTGGGTACTAGTTTAATTCCTAAGTATTTGATCTCTTTTTGCCAAGGGAAGTGGAATTCTTTTCTCAATTTAACTTCTTCCTGCTTGCTGATATTAACATTTAAAATTTTGGATTTGCTTGGGTTTATTTTCAGATTTGAGATCTCCCCGAATTCCTTTAGTATCTTTAGCAGGTTCGGGATCGTTGTCCTTGGGTTAGTTATATAAAACAGAACGTCATCAGCAAATGCTGCGAGTTTGTGTTCTTCTGTCCCAACCTTAATCCCTTTGATATCCAAGTTTTTTCGGATAGCTGACAGCAGGGGTTCGAGGGATAGCACGAACAACAAGGGAGATAGTGGACACCCCTGTCTGGTGCCATTTTTTTTTGGAGAAGAAGTTCCGTTAAATTTTAACAAATGCCTGAGGTTGATTATACAGAACCTCTATCCATTTGATCATACGAGGGCCAATTCCCATTGCCTCCAGGGTTCCAAGCATGAGTCCCCAGTCTACCCTGTCGAATGCTTTTTCAGCATCCATTGGCAGGAGTAGACCTGGGGACCCACCATATTCCAATGCTCGGAGCAAGAGGAGGGAACGCACCCCATTGTCCCTCCCCTCTCTTCCCGGGATAAATCCAACCTGGTCCGGATGGACCAGGTCGGTTAGCCTCTCTTTCAACCTGGACGCAAGTACCTTAGCGTATAATTTAGTATCCGCGTTCAGGAGAGCTATGGGTCTATAACTTGAACAGAGTGTACTATCCTTACCCTCCTTCAGGATCAAAGTTATTGAAGCCTGCAATGCCTCCCCTCCCATTTTAAATTCCGACCCAAGACCGTTCATATACTGACACAGCCTTGGAACTAAAATTTTACTAATTTTTTAAAATAAAGGGAAGAGAAGCCATCTGGGCCAGGACTTTTGCTTCTGTAATGGGTCGGTCCATAAAAAGTCTTTCCTCCTCTGGCAAGCAGGGTAGTTTGCTTTTTTCCAGGAACCCTTTAATTTTCTCTAGGCTTTTTGTCTTGTACTCCTTTCTGACCTACAGAATAGAGGGCTTCATAATAGTTTTTAAACACTTCGGCTATCTCCCTTGTTGTATGCGCCACCCCCCCCTCTTGTTTTGAATTTTTTTCCATAAAGTTAAGAACCCTCTGTTTTTTTAGCTTTCCTGCTAAATATTTACTTGTCTTGTTATCCCAGCGATATCTCTCTCTTGCCCTATTATTAAATGTCCTGTTAGTTTCCTGTTCTCTCAGACATTTCTTGACATTTTTCTTTTTTTCCCCTTTTTTCCACGGCGCCAATGGAGATGAGGATACCCCTGATATACGCTTTATGCCCTTCCCATAGGGTGGTGCTGGAAATTTCTTCAGTATCATTGACTCTAAAGAAAAATTCAATTTCCTTCTGTATCAGTTCCAATGTTTTTCCGTCTTGTAACATATTTTCCTCTAGTTTCCAAATATACGGTTGTCTCTGTATTCCGGGTATCCCGACCCTCATTGACACCGGGGAGTGATCCGACAGGGTAGAAATTTCTATCTGTGTGGCCCTTATTAGGTCTAACATTCTATGCTCTACCATAATGTAGTCTAGTCTGGAGTACGTCCCGTGTACAGGGGAGAAGAAGGTGTAATCTCTTGTTTTCTCATGTTGTACTCTCCACACATCTATCAATTGACATTGTTTCATCTTAAGTTTTATCTTTCTTAATAACCCCTTACGTGTCCCCTGTGCATGGGACGTACAATCCTGCTCTGGCTCCAGACAAAAATTAAAGTCTCCGGCAAGTATTACCTCCCCCATCTTAAATTTTGCAAGTCTGTTTACAATCTGAATCAGAAAATGTATGGGGTTTTTATTGGGACAGTATACATTTGCCAGGGTCAGGTACCTATCACCCAATTTACCCTTTAGAAACAGGTACCGTCCCTCAAAGTCTGTTATCCTGTCAGTTAGAATAAATCTAGTCTGTTTCTCAAATCCTATTGCTACCCCCTTCGCCCTACTTATGGGGGAGTCAGCATAGTACCACGTCTGATAATTTTCAGCATTCAAATTGGTATTTGTTTCCAGGGATAAGTGGGTTTCCTGCAGGAATACCACATCTGCTCTATACTCCTTTAATTAATTGAAACCTCTTAGTCGGGGAGTTTAACCATTTTACATTATACGTTACCAGATTTACCTCCATCATATATTCCTCTTAGGTAAAGTGCTACAGTATTTTCCCAACTCCTGCCCTCTTTTGATTGTACTTCTTTGGTTTTGCAAGGTGGGTCCTCCCCCTCCCCCCCTCCCTGACCATACTTTGAAAAGTGAAGACAAGATCAGACATGACTATATGTTCAAAGTGTGTTTGATCGTGCCTTCATCACATGGGGTGCCACCCCTGGAAAAGTGAAATTTAGAACATGGGGGATCATTTGGGGATCAAAATGGGCATTTGATGGTAAAAAAAAACATGCCTAGAATGGTCAAATGTGCAATCTCCCATCATGGGGATCAATGGGCGTGTTTTGGGGGTGCAACGCCTTCACCTCACCCACTTTAGTAGTTAGTAAAGTGGTTGCACCCCCAAAACGTTGTCATTCAGCCACCATGATGGGAGCTAGCACATGTTGACACAATGTGTGCATCTATCAAATTTGGCACAGTTATTAAGTTACATTTTTTGTCAGAAACAGCCACAAATGTGTGATAATTACTTTGTGCGTTTTCAGATTTTCGGTAAAACATCAATGATGTTCTTCATTTTTTGTTGAACATCATTGATGTTTTTCTTGATCTCATCTAGATCTCGATTGCACATCAATAGCTCCCCGATGAGTACTTGTGCACTTTCAGTGGTAAAGTGCGATTCTTCTTCCACAACATCCACATCACCTAAAAAAAAACACAAAACAAAAAAAAAGGCTATGGTAAAAGAGGCAGGCATACATTGATTAGGTATATAAATAGGTGTGCACACAAATAAGTGCTGAATATGCAGAAGATAAAGGAATGGTGTGGATTTTTGTGCATAGATCACATAAAATCGCATAAACGTGACATAGCTTAAAATTGCATAAAATCGCATGAAATCGCATAAAACATCATATTCAGAGTAAGGTAAATCCGTGAAGGTGTGCAAAGGTGTATCAAGTGAGGATGATGTGGGTAAATCACATAAAATCATATAAAAATGACATCTCTTAAAATTGCATAGAAACGCATAAAATCGCATAAAATTGCATCCAGCGTAACATTAAAATAAGGTGAATCCGTGATGGGCGTGCATAAAGTGCTGCGGTCAAGTACAGGTGGTTAAAAATATGACACTTAAAATGGTCGCAATAGCATCGGTGCATAAAACCAGCTAGGTGAATAAGGATGTGTAAAAGGTAAGCATAGCCAAAAAAACTGAATAAAATAAATAAATAAGTAATGCAAAAGTGCAAGAACAGTCCGTGGGGGTGAGCCCTTTCCTAGTATGGGCAAAGTGTGGTTTGCTATGGCACTGGTGGCAAATCCTGGTGGGGTATAACGGTATCGGTGCTGGTGGTTATTGTGACCAGTAGCTGCAGGTGGTTCCTGATCTTCCATGGGATATAGTAATGGATGTACCCTTACCTTACCGCTGTAAGGTAACAGCGTGTATATGTGTTAGCTGGTTCTCACTGGGGCTTCTGTGTCCTATGGCGGGCGGCTCCCTTTAAATCCAGGTGTTTGGGCGTCTCTTTTACTGGGGTATACGCTCTAGTACAGGTATATGTATCTCGCAAAAATGGATAAGGAGAGGAAGGGTCTTGATAGTGTAGTACGTTTTTAAAACGGTTTAATTCAATACAAGTAAATACAGTAAACTCACATTTATGTTGCTCAAAATTGCATGGGATAAACGAGCATCGAGCTCGTACCTCACTTCCGGTATCTAGTGTCCCGACGCGTGTTCGTCACTGTCACGTCACGTCACTGTCCCCTGAAGAAGTCACGTGACAGTGACGAACACGCGTCGGGACACTAGATACCGGAAGCGAGGTACGAGCTCGATGCTCGTTTATCCCATGCAATTTTGAGCAACATAAATGTGAGTTTACTATATTTACTTGTATTGAATTAAACCGTACTACACTATCGAGACCCTTCCTCTCCTTATCCATTTTTGCGAGATACATATACCTGTACTAGAGCGTATACCCCAGTAAAAGAGACGCCCAAACACCTGGATTTAAAGGGAGCCGCCCGCCATAGGACACAGAAGCCCCAGTGAGAACCAGCTAACACATATACACGCTGTTACCTTACAGCGGTAAGGTAAGGGTACATCCATTACTATATCCCACGGAAGATCAGGAACCACCTGCAGCTACTGGTCACAATAACCACCAGCACCGATACCGTTATACCCCACCAGGATTTGCCACCAGTGCCATAGCAAACCACACTTTGCCCATACTAGGAAAGGGCTCACCCCCACGGACTGTTCTTGCACTTTTGCATTACTTATTTATTTATTTTATTCAGTTTTTTTGGCTATGCTTACCTTTTACACATCCTTATCCACCTAGCTGGTTTTATGCACCGATGCAATTTCTATTGCGACCATTTTAAGTGTCATATTTTTTAACCACCTGTACTTGACCGCAGCACTTTATGCACGCCCATCACGGATTCACCTTATTTTAATGTTACGCTGGATGCAATTTTATGCGATTTTATGCGTTTCTATGCAATTTTAAGAGATGTCATTTTTATATGATTTTATGTGATTTACCCACATCATCCTCACTTGATACACCTTTGCACACCTTCACGGATTTACCTTACTCTGAATATGATGTTTTAAGCGATTTCATGCGATTTTATGCAATTTTAAGCTATGTCACGTTTATGCGATTTTATGTGATCTATGCACAAAAATCCACACCATTCCTTTATCTTCTGCATATTCAGCACTTATTTGTGTGCACACCTATTTATATACCTAGTCTCTACAGATTTATTATACAGCGCAGCACTACCTCTTTACCTTACCTTAATTCCTTGGGATCCGATATTTCCTATCAGTGCTTTGCTGCAGTATTCCTTTAGCCCTATTTATTCACCAGGCAAGCGCAGAGATACATACTATACCATACATTGATTAGCTTACCAGTAGCTGGGTTCTCCCACACTCACCTGTTATGGTGACAAGTTCTCCAAGTTCGATGATCTCTCCTTCCTCCTCCTCCTCTGCTTCTGGTGTTGGTATTTCCCCTTCTTTGGGAGGTGTGGGTTTCCTGGTGTCCTCAGACGTCCCGAGTCTTCGCTCCCCTATGAGAATGTACAAAAGGAATATTTAGCACAACAATCTATTGAGGGCAGAAATAGGAAATGTCAAACATTGCTTGGAAATGACGGAAAATAGTTGTTTGTGGCCAGGTTCAAATGACAACAACATTAATGTAGTCACTTTGTAAAGGTGCAAAACTTAATACCTTTTTGGTGGAAGTTTGTCAGATGGAGACACCCCTATAGTATCCACTGGAGCACATGTGTGGAACAACATAATAAAAAGGGGGTTTGGGTGTCCCAGCACTAGTGCTCTCGAGTCCAGATGGCTAAACATCTACTGAGTGACCTCTCCTTTACATTGAAGAAATGTGTTTTACATTCTTGATGACATCTCTATTGACAACAAACTTCCTTTCACTAAAAACTTCACCAAACATCGTATTATAAGTGGCCGAACGATCGAGGTTGAGTACGATCGAATGGACACACGACATGACAGTGGCCGAAAGATCGAGGTTGAGTACAATCGAATGGACACACGAACATGAAAGTGGCCATTTTCAAATGTACAACATTGAAAAAACAACCACATGGAGCAGTATGCAAGCAAGAAAAAAAAAAACACAAAACACGACAACTACTTACTTTTTTGAAGAACTCGCTTGATCTTTCTGTACTGATCGGGCTCCCTCAGTTTCAGGTCTGACCAGCGTTTCCTCAGTTGTTCCTTGGATCATTGTACCCCAAAATTATTGTACAGCCTCCTCACAACTTTAGACATGATCTTGGCCTTTCTGACATTTGGGTTGAGGTAAGGCCCATACTTCCCATCATAGTCGCTCCTCTTCAATATGTCCACCATCTCCAACATTTCTCCAAAAGACATATTGGAGGCCTTAAATTTAAGCCTCCGGGATCGGGACGTTTCTGCCTCCGGCCTTTCCCCGTCCTCCTCCTCGTTGCTGTAATATTTAGGGCACACCTGCTGTGTCCCCGCCATGTGCTCTCCCCACTGCGCCGTAAAGAGAAGGGGTGGGGAATAGACGAGAAAGATGGTCAGGGGCGGGCGGAGTTTCACGCATGCGCACTGTATATAAAACGTCACACGCGTGTGTCGTAGCGACAATCTGTGAGCCGAGGGGAGAGAGAGCTGACGCACGAGACGATCGCTAGAACAAAAGGTACAATTTGAACTTGGTACATCACTAGCCTAGACTGCTTAGACCTTGAGGCTTATTTATGGAGAAGATTAGGAGAGTTTAGCCTGACATTATTTATAGTGTTTTGTGTGGTGTTGTGTCTTGCAGAGAAGATGGATGGCTTCAATGACGTCAGTTTTCTCCCCCTCTTCATTGATAAATATTGGGAATACAGCAACAAACCAAAGAGGTACGCAGCGATGAAGAAACTTCTTGAATTTGTAAAGCCGGTGATCCCCAAGGCAACCATTGAGAAGTTAAGAATAAAAATTGGCAGCCTGAGGAGTACGTATTTCAGGGAGCGCAATAAGGTCCTGAAGTCCCAAGCATCTGGAGTTGCAGCAGATGAGGTCTATGTCCCCAGGCTCTGGTACTATGACAGGCTCCATTTTCTCAAAGACCAGGCTGATGTCAGGGAGTCACTCTCGACTCTCCCTTCCACGCGTCCTTCCATGCAGGCCACCCCTGATGAGGCTTCCGAGGAGCAACCTGGGCCTTCCAGTCTGGAAGAGCTTGAGCCAGGTATAGTAGTTTTGTACCCATTTTTCTGAAAAATGAATGATGTTCACTTAATTCAGGATCCCCAATTGCTTATTTCCTAACGTGTTTGACATATCAACAGACAGTAGTGTTGGAGACATTTGGGGCAAGAATCTAAACTGCTGGGCTGAGAATGGTATGGTTTGCTATTTGTAAACATTTTGCAACAGTCAATAGAGGAAAATTGTGTGTGTTTGATGAACAAATAACTCAAACTATGTCCCTTTTTCATACACAGGAAGACCTCAGCCAGGAGGTGGCTGTGGAATGTGGCAGTCAGGAGGAGGCAGGGGTTAGTGGCAGCCAAGAGGTGGGTAGGCCTAGCAGCCTGACTGTATCCCAAGTCCCTCCCCTCTGCCTTCCCTACAAAGGGGCGAGAAAGGGGGGATGTGGGGGAGTCAGCGCTCTGGCTGATAAGAGAGGCTTCAGCCTCACTACATGCCACACCCACCTACGAGGAGGCCTTTGGCTCCTTGGTTGCCACTAAAATGAATGATATGGAGGCGGGGCAACACAGCAAGTGTGAGGAGGTCATCCTCAAGGTACTAAATAAGGGGGTGGCTGGGGAGATGACACCAGCAACACATGTTTGCGAGAGTCACCATGCTCCGCCTCCTCCTTCTGCCACACCTCCAGCACCACAGCCACAGCGTGGAAGGAAGACCAGAGAGTGACGACTTGGATTCAGTCTGGTCTGAGAGAAGATGGAGCCTCTCGTATGACCAGAGCCTGGGGACTTAGATGGCATCTGCTGCAGTTCCGGATGTTTTGGACTTCAGGACCAGATAGCACTCCCTTATTAAGATATGTACTCCTCAGGCCACCAATTTTTGAACCTAAAAAAATGATGTTTGCCTTGGGGGTCCAAGGCTTTGCTAATTCCCCAAGTTTCTCCATCGCTGCGTTCCTCTTTGGTTTGTTGCTGAGACCTAAATAAAGGTATTTTTGATTTCCAACAATCCTTGCCTTGTGTTTTACTTTTCAACAATGACAGTTTATTTGTGAGTAGGCAGGTACATTTCACAAATCATAGTCCAAGACCATAAGTCCAAATAACAAGGGGCACCAACAAAAAACAACCTCCTAGTGAATTTAGGCTAAAAATACAAATGATAATTATGGTGTTTGGCTAAGTTGAGACACACAACACTTCTCCAAAAAAAATAAAAAAATAATAAAGGAAATATGTATTAAAAAAAAAAAAAAAAATGAAATGACAAATCCTCCAAAAAATATAACAAACATTCTTAAGATCTGACGAATAAAAAACATCTAGCCAATAAATCATGAAAAAGAATAAAGAAAGAAGTTTGTGAGAAGTCAGTGTGAATAGGAGCAGCTAAAACACGTCATTCTTCTTGCATTGTAAAGAAAAAGAGAATGCGCTGCATTGAACACATTTTAACATTGCAGCGTGACGAATGTGCTGTGTCGATTAGGAACGGTAGTTTTACCTGACCGAGCGCTTCCGTCACAGAATTTCTTCTGAGCATGCGTGGCACTTTGTCCGTCGGACTAGGCTACACACGATCGGAATTTGTGTGATCGGACTTTGTTGTCGGAAAATTTGAGAGCAGGAGATAAAACTTTGTCCGTCGGAAAATCCGATGGAAAATGTCCGATGGTGCCTACACACGGTCGGAATTTCCGACAACATTGTCCGATAGGACATTTTCCATCGGAAAATCCGACTGTGTGTATGGGGCTTAAGGAGAGGACACTCAGCAGCTGTTTACACATCTGGACGCAGGAGCACTAGTGTGGGACACCAGAATCAAACTTTTTAGGGTGTCCCACACAGGTGCTCCAGTGGATACTAGGGGTCTCTACATGTGTGATACTTTAACAAAAAAGGTAAGTATTCCAGCTTTAGAAAAGAAATAAAATGTTCTTCAGCTTGGAACTCTGCCAAAACAGACAATTGTACGATACTTCCAAGCAATGTTTCATATTCCTATTTCTGCCCTCCAATATCTGTGTTCTAAGTATACCTATTTTTTATTCACATAGGGGAGAAAAGACTCGGGACATCTGAGGACACCAGGGACCCCCCACCTCCTAAAGAAGGGAAAATCACAAAACCACAAGCAGAGGATGAAGAGGGAGAGGTTTATGAAGTGGGCGAAATTGTCACCACAACAGGTGAGTGTCTGAGACCACAGCTTCAGGTAAGAGATCTATTGCTGCATATTTCTAATACATGATGTGTTTTTTTTCTTTTAGGTGATGTGGATGTTGTGGAAGAAGAATCTAATTTCACCAGTGAAAGTGCCCAGATCCTCTTCGGTGAGAGAATGGGGGTGCAATCGTGATTTCAAAAATATAAATGAAAACATCAATGATGTTCAACAAAAAACGAAGAACATCATTGATGTTTTAGGCAGAATATAAAACACACAAAATTGTACCGTTTTATTGTGTATTTTTGCATAGAAAAAAAATTTCTAAAGTTTTTTAAAAGGCAAATTTTGAATACGCACATGATGTGTCAACGTTGTGTCAACATGTCCTATCTGCCATCACGGAATATCAATGTACGCGTTTTGTGGGTGCAACCCCTTCCTCGCAACACAATTAGGTGAGAGGGAGGGGTTGCACCCCAAAACACGTCCATTGATCATCCATGATGAGAGCTAGCACATGTTGACATTAGGCATGGGATCAGGAGGGAAATCCCCAGTTTGAATCCCAATTTGTGTGCATCTTCAAAATTTGGCTTTTACAGGGGTGACATCACCCCATCTGATAAAGGTAATATCAACACAGTTTGGACATACTCATGTCTGATATTGCCTTCACTTTATCAAAGTTGAACTTTGTAAGTTCCTGAGTTGTGTATGTTATGCTTTGAAACATGCCTGTTTAACCAAAAAATTATATTTACAAAAAGTTATACACCAGAGATGTTGGTTTGTTCCAAAACCCTTTTCTAACGTACATGTGATGTGTGGCTTCTTCTTTCAATGCTCAATAGGAACATTTGTAGTAAATAGTTTTTTACAGTGACAATGGGGGTTAGTTACTAAAGGAAAATCCATTTTGCACTACAAGTGCAGTTTCAAGTGCACTTTTGCAGTGCAAAGTGGAATTTCCTTTAGTAGATAACACCCACAGTGCTGTCTAATTTGCCACAATCAGGCCATTTTCGTGACTCCACAAAATTCATTCATGGTGCTGAAATTATGAAATATTTTTGTCAGTAAACAAAAACAAGGTGTGTGTAGCAGACCCACAGCATAAAAATAGTTTGCTGAAGAAGAGATTGTCAGCTCATGTATCAAATAAATTACATTTGTACTATTGAAGAAAATGCCCAAAAAGAAAAGCCCATTGGAGAACCTAGGAGACAGCTAAAAGAAACCCAGGAAGTAAATCAAAGGAAATCTTCTTTCAGTTTAAGTTAAAAAATGTAGGATAAAATGTTTCTTAAACAGTTTCTGGCATATCAATGGCCCTCCACCCGCAAAGTACTCAACATACTTCTGCCTTACTTTGTGGGCGCTTTGGGGGGGTAAGCCAGGACGGCCAGCTTCAAGTGCCTTCAGGGTTTGTTGTTGAAGTCCGGCCTCAGGCCCAACTGAGGCAACATACTTCATTGAATTTCTCCTTAAAGAATTGTGTAGAATGCAGCATGCAAGGATTATCTGGTTAAGTTTATATTCCGCCATGTTGATTGGTGTCATAAATAGGCGGAACCGGCTGGCCAATAGTTATAAGCCCTCTGGTCCGGGGTGAGGGTCCTCATGGCTTCAAAATGGTAGGCTAGTCAGAACGAAATAGCAGAAAGCACTGAAAAACAAAGGCCGGAGCTGAAAAACAAACGAGCGGACAAGAACGCACTGAAAATCAAATACGTAATAGAAATACCAACCCACAAGCAGAAAACTGATGAGCAGGAACGATCGGAAAAGCAGAAGGCTGAAAAGCGCAAATCGTCTGTAACCAAACTTCTACTAACACGAGATTAGCGGAAGGAGCCCAAAGGGTGGGGCACTTGGTATTGAACTTCTTCTTTCTAGTGCCATTGTACGTGTTGTAAATCACCACGTTCTTGACGTTCGCAAATTCCGACCAACTTTGTGTGACCGTGTGTATGCAAGACATGTTTGAGCCAACATCCGTTGAAAAAAAAACATGGATTTTGTTGTCGGAATGTGCAATCATGTGTACGCGGCATTAGTGTGTTATAGTGTGCTACTGTAATTCTATTGAGAGTGTCAGTGTAGTGTGAATATAGTGATTGTGCAGCGTCAATGTAGTGTGTCAGTGCAGGTTTACTGCAGTATATTGAAGTGCTTCACTGCAGTTTTTCTGCAGTATATTGTAGTGTGTCAGTGCAGTTTTACTGCAATATATTGAAGTGACATTTCTGTCAGCGGCAGGTCTCAAGTTAAAGTGCACCAAACATCACACTTTCTATTAATTTAAGTGTATCCAATTACACATTTTCCTGTCTCTAGTACATTTGGGCAATAAGCCCCCCCCCCCCCCCATCTAGGGTTTCCATCTGCCACCCAGACAGTATAAGTTTTGAAACATGTGTCCGGGTCTGTGCCTGCCTGAGACCCGGCTCCCTGTGCCTAAGCTGTGCCACCACGGCCGTGTCCCGAGTTCAGATCCACTTTGGAGTCCGCAATGATATCTGCTCCTGTTGCCTCCCTATCTACCCCCTGCACTGTCAGTGGCGCGCGCCCGGCGGATTGATAGAGAAGTGGGCATCGGTACCGCTACATAAGAATTAATCCGCTGCTGCCAACTGCTCCGGGTAAGCTGACTGAACAACTTTGCAAACCTTTTTAACCTTAGAGTGCTGCAGAGTAGGTTTGTTTACAATGGCTGCCTGGAGGAGAGAGGGGAGCTTGCATTGGCTCCTGACCCTACCATCAAGATCTCAATGATTCCCCATCTCTCAGCTTGTATAGATGAGTTAACCAGGAGGTAAGGAATTGCTGCCTTCACACACAGACTGTGTGTGAAGTGAGGTACTGTCAGTAGTGTGGAAATCTGGTAATACTGGGAGCACCACTATATATGTTTACCTGTGTACTATCATAGCACATGATGAACTGTGGCACACTATGGCCATGATTTACTAGCCTCACTTCCCTAGGATCTCCCACAACTGGCCTTCATGATTTATAGCACTCTTTGATCCCAGGTGGATCATTATCATCACACTACAGTGGGTCAATCACTTTGAATTATTATTCAGCATGCAATATACTGGATTACCACCCATGCCGGATTCCACTATTGACCCCAATTTTGAGATGATCCATCTCCTATTCCTGTTAAAATGACACTGCTGAAAGCAGGGGAGGGCTGGCAGCCTTAGGCCTGGGGGGCCATTGAACCACCGAATCAGCTCACTATCCATCTACACCACATTCCCCGTACAGAGAAGGAGGGAGACTGCTCCACGTTGCCCCAGAGAGAGAGACTGCTTTACACTGCCTGCACAGAGAGAGACACAGCTTCATACTGCCTGCACAGAGA
The DNA here is from genome assembly GCA_028564925.1 of Lithobates sylvaticus. Lineage (NCBI taxonomy): Eukaryota > Metazoa > Chordata > Amphibia > Anura > Ranidae > Lithobates > Lithobates sylvaticus. Next base: position 185,660,756 of record CM053031.1, on the reverse strand, counting down.
GAGTGACAGTTTCACACTGCCTGCACAGAGAGAGTGACAGCTTCACACTGCCTGCACAGAGAGAGACCGCTTCACAGTGCCTGCACAGAGAGAGACCGCTTCACAGTGCCTGCACAGAGAGAGCTCGTGCTAGCCCTGTCACCTGGTATGGATTTAAAGGGGAATCCCTACACTGAAAAAATGGCGTGGGGGGTCCCCCCAAAATCCATATCAGACCCTTATCTGAGCACGCAGCCCTGCCGGTCAGGAAAAGGGGGGGCACGAGCGAACACCCCCCCTCCTGAGCCGTACCAGGCCGCGTGCCCTCAACATGGGGGGTGCCCTGGGGAAAGGGGGGCCCTGCGAGACTGTGACATCATAAGGGGGCAGGGTCACCATGAGCATGAGCATGTGACCCGCCCCTTGTCCCTAGATAAGTCACAGCACCGCGTGTCTCTGCCATTACGGCCAAGGAGAGCATCGTGTCAACATCGGATTAAGAAAGAAGAACAAGAAGCAGAAGCAGAAGGTGGCGGCGGCGGCGACAGCGACGGCAACGGCAACAGAAACCCCGGCCACCGCTTGTAAAAGAGCTGGAAGAAGAAAGCGGAGGCCCGGCAAGAAGAACAGAAGAGACCCCCGAAGTCGGAACAAGACCCCCAGACGGCGGCGACGAAGAAGAAAGCCGGGCTCCTCCGCTAGTGAAAGAGCTAGTAAAAGTGAAGAAGATAGCGGAGGAGTCCGCGAGAAGACCCCCCAAGACGGAAGAAGACCCCCGGAGCTGTGCAATAAAGTATTTAAAAAAATTGTGTCGTTTTTTTTATTTACACTTTTTTCTTTAGGTGAATGGGTAGGGGTGCCGGTATCTGGGGGCCCCCTTATTAAAGGGGGCTCCCGGATTCCAATAAGCCCCCCGCCCGCAGACCCCGACAACCAACGGCCAGGGTTGACGGGAAGAGGCCCTTGTCCTCATCAACATGGGGACAAGGTGCTTTGGGGTGGGGGGGCCACAGGGCCCCCCTTTCCCCAGGGCACTCCCATGTTGAGGGCACGCGACCTGGAATGGCTCAGGAGGGGGGGGGGGCGCTCGCTCGCTCGTCCCCACCCCCTTTCCTAACCGGCTGGGCTGCGTGCTCGGATAAGGGTCTGAGATGGATTTGGGGGGGAAACCCACGCCGTTTTTTTCGGTGTAGGGATTTCCCTTTAAATCCATACCAGGTGACGGGGCTGGCGCGGCGTCATTCACTGCCTTCACTAGTCCCGTCTATCTGGAGTCACGTTCTAAATCAACGGACTTTTCTCCGTGTGTGAGGAAAGTCCGTTCATTTCAAAGGACTAGCACACAGACGGCGGGATTGTCCGCCGGACTGCGGAGTCCGGTGGACAATTTTAAGTCAAAACTTAAAACTTAGTCCGCCGGACTTATGGGAACAAAAAGTCAGCCGCAGCCCCACACACGGTCAGAATGTCAGACGGACTCTAGTCTGGTGACAATCCCGCGGGAAAGTCCGATCGTGTGTACACGGCCTTAAGCTGCCCATAGATTATGCAATTTTCTTTCATTCAACCATGTGTTGAAGAAAAGAAAATCACTTGATCCCCCCATCAGTACAGTCAGTGTTGATGGGGGAATCTCTCCTGCTGTGTAGTTGTATTTAAAATACAATGATTACTGCTGGCGGCTGATTGCATGAAAAAAAATAAACCCTGACAGGCTGGTTGTACTGAAGCAGGGCCAGATCTAGCCTGTCTGATGTGGGGTGCAGTAAAAAATGTCAGGGGGCAGAGGATGGGAGGTCAGCAGGGCAGAAGATAGGATCAGCAGTTTGTAGTCCAGTGTACCGGGGCTATTCGTTTTTAGGACAGCTTACAGAGGTCAGCTGGGCAGTGTACAGGGGTCAGTAGGGGAGTGCACAGGAATTTGTAAGGAAGTGTACTGGGAATCAGTAGGGCAGAGGACAGGGGTCACCGCTGGCAGGGCAGAGAACAGGGGTCACCGCTGACAGGAGAGAAGACAGGGGTCAGCAATGGAAGGAGAGAGGAAAGGGGTCGGCAATGGAAAGTGAGAGGGCAGGGGTTAACAATGGAAGGAGAGAGGACAGGGGTCAGCAATGGAAGGGAAGAGGACAGGGGTCAGCAATGGAAGGAGAGAGGACAGGGGTTGGTAAAGGAAGGAGAGAGTACAGGGGTCGGCAATGGAAGGAGAGGACAGGGGTCAGCAATGGAAGGAGAGAGTACAGGGGTCAGCAATGGAAGGAGAGAGAACAGGGGCCAGCAATGGAAGGAGATAAGACAGGGGCCAGCAATGGGAGGAGAGAGAACAGGGGTCAGCAATGGAAGGAGAGAGGACAGAGGTTAGCAATGAAAGGAAAGAGGACAGGGGTCAGCAATGGAAGGAGAGAGAACAGGGGCCAGCAATGGAAGGAGAGAGGACAGGGGTCAGCAATGGAAGAAGATAGGACAGGGGTCGGCAATAAAAGGAGAGAGTACAGGGGCTGGCAATGGAAGGAGAGAGGAGAGGGGTCAGCAAATGAAGGAGAGATTACAGGGGTCAGTAATGGAAGGAAAGAGGACAGGCAGGGCTGCTGTTAGAAATCATGGGGCCCCATACAGCCTACCTGACGGGGTCCCCCTTGACCCCGCCCACAGCCCACCCGTAGCTCCGCCCCTGCCTCCACGCTGTCACCCGGTGGATGGGTTATCTGAAGGACTGGTGGCAGGAGCTGGAACATGTAACATTTACAGCACCCCACCAATCATAACTGGATCTGAAAGGGAGAGATGTCAGAGAGGGCCGGATCGTAAATGAAACGCAGGGCAATGTAGAGTAGGGCCGGACAAGACGGTGTGTCTATGACACACAGGGAGTGAGTTAGGGGGTGTGGCCAGGCAAGTGCAGGCCAGTAAGCAGCGGGGGGTGAGGCCATATAAATAGGGGGCGTGGCCAAGGGAAGGCAGTCGGGAAGGAGAGTCACACGAGGAGGCAGTTTTTTCCTCTGCTCCTCTTTTACTGAATCCAAGATGGCGGACGTCCGGGACCTCGTGGCGCAGATGCGAGCGGTGACGGCGGCCATCGGACCTGCATGGCTACAAGAACAAGTCGCGGCCGTGCTGGCCGGGAGCGGAGGTCGGCCGGATGGTGAAGAGGGCGAGGAGACTGGGCAGAGAGCGGAGGAAACCATGCGGCGAGCAGGGGGGGAGCGGCGATCGGAGGACGGAGGGACGCTGGCACGTGGCAGGATCTCTTGGCCGCCATCAAGGTATTCCCCGGGTACTCCTGCAGGGCCATCATGGGTCACCAGCTAAGAGGGCACAAACTGACACTACCGGGGGGCCCAGGCGGAACTCAATGCGGGGGCTCCAGGTGGAAAGGGGGCCACGGGCATACAGAGTGCCGCATCCCCAACCAGCAGGAGGAGGGAAAGCCTGGATAACGCACCCCCTTCTGCTCTGGACGAGCAGAGGGGAGTAAGGGAAAGCAAACGGGCTCAAACTGCGCCATCGTCCAGGGACAGGAGCATGGATGGATTGGCAGGAGCATCAGCTCTGGTGTCCCCCCCAGAAGCTCTGCACGAGCTGAGGGGCTTGAAGGGGCTTGAAGTCTACAACCAAGAGAGGGGCAGCCAAGAGGGGGGTTCAGGTATCCAGGAGGGCTTCGGTCACGGCACCCCCAGCAGCTCTGAATGAGCCGAGGGGGGAGGACAGAAGGGGGAGTGGGTCAGCGGCTGCAGCGGGACCATCGGGCAGCTTGGCAGGCCGTACGGCAGGTAGGCGGACGCCACCTGGTGGAGAAATACAGGGTTCACGGGGCGGGAGTGGTGCCGGGAACGGCCCAACTGCACAGAACCTGGGGGAGCGGGGAGGGCAGTGGGAGGGGGGCAGGGCAGCGACCAGTAATGCGGGTGGACGGAGGCCTACACCATCCAGGAGTCCCTTCCCAGGGGGACTGCCATTTTTGGCACAACAGGAGGACGTGAGCAGGTCAGAGGGTGAACTGTCGGAGGAGGAACCCAGTCAACCGCGGGCACTGGTGGAGATCGGCACAGCGGCTGTAGGGAGGGCGCCCAGTCAGCCCTGTAAGTCTAGAGATAATATTGCATTTTCAGCTGCCTTACAAAGTTTATTGGGTGTTGTATCTGGGGGGTAGGGAGGGCTGTGCCTCCAGCGCCATTGTTGGCAGTCGCTGACCAACTGCGGGCCAGGAGTGGGACCACAAGTGGGTCCGGGGGCCAGATACAGGAGTTGTTGGAGGGCCTACGTGCGTTGGTGGGCCGTTTGGAACATAGACAATCAGCCCCGGGGGGGGGTCAGGTGATGGTGATGGGGGGGTGACCGGAGGGGTTGGAACAACAGCCATAGAAGGGTCACGTGCCACTGGGGCGGATGAGTCGGTGGAGAAGGTGAGTAATACGGAAAAGGGGGCGACGGAGCCAACAGTTAGGGCGGACATCGTGCGATTGGCGGATGCAGCAAAATGCTTCGAGTGACCACTAGGGGCTCATCTGAAGCAGGAGACAAGGGAAAAAATTTGGAAGGGCGAATACATGGAGATTTTCCCCTATAGGGTTTACGGAGGCATGGCATGGCTTCGCTATGACGAGCAGTTCCGACAACGCAGGGCGGTTCGTCCCGCTCTGCATTGGGATCACAAGGACATTAGTCTTTGGATGAGGCTCATGGCGTCGCCAAAAACACCAGCACAGACATTTCATGGGGGGGGCCGGAGGTAGTAACTCCTCGGGATCGCCGGCCGGAAGAAAGTGGGGAGTGTGCTGGCAATTCAATGAGGGATCCTGCAAGTTCGGAAGCACCTGTAAGTTTAAGCACGAGTGTTCAGGGTGCGGGGGGACACATACCTACGCCAGGTGCTTTAAAAAAGGAAAACGTACCGGAGATTCTGCTAATAAGAGGGACTACTCCGGTGATGGGGGAAAGGATGCAGCCTTTCCTAAATAGGTACCCGGACAGAGCCGCGTCAGTGTTGATTCGGGATGGGTTTAAGTATGGGTTTCGAATTCCTTGTGCGCTTCAGATTATTCCCCCTATGGCCAATAATTTAAGATCGGCACTTCAGCACCCAGAGGTGATATCTGAAAAATTGGCCAAGGAGGTTTCTTTAGGTCACATGGCGGGGCCGTTTGAGACAAAACTGTTGGCTGATTTAGTGCTGTCCCCACTGGGGGTGGTCCCCAAAAAGGAACCGAACAAGTTTCGGTTGATCCATCACTTATCATTTCCCAAAGGGGGTTCGGTAAATGATTTCATTGATCCGGAGGCCTGTACGGTTTCATACACGTCCTTTGATGCTGCGGTCCGGTGGGTGCAACAGTACGGGAAAGGGGCATTGATGGCGAAATCGGACGTAGAATCAGCGTTTAGACTATTGCCTGTGCATCCCGACAGTCTTAGGTTGCTGTTGGCAAGACAAATTTTATGTGGATAGATGTTTGCCCATGGGCTGCTCTATCTCATGTAGCGTGTTTGAGGCTTTTAGCTCCTTCTTCCAATGTGTGTGCGATACTGTTGTCCACGTTGCAGCACATTGCGGAGAGGTTTCAGGTGCCTTTGGCAGCTGATAAGATGTAGGGCCTGTGGACGGAGCTGAGCTTCTTGGGTATAGTGATTGATTCCATGGCTATGGAATGCAGGTTACCGGAAGAGAAGCTCAGGGATATACAAAACGAGATCAGGGAAATACACGGGCGTAGGAAGGTGCAACTGCGTACATTGCAATCTCTGTTGGGAAAATTTAACTTTGCGTGCAGGATCATTCCTATGGGGAGAATTTTTTGTCAGCGGATGTCAGCAACAACGGCGGGGGTGAAGGCTCCCACGCATTACATTCGGCTTAGGAAGGAACATAGGGATGATCTTCAGGTATGGTATAAATTTTTGACGGAATTAAACGGTAGGTCAGTTTGGATGTCTGGCCCGGTGAGCAACTTCGACGTGGAGTTGGTGACAGACGCCGCTGGATCTACTGGATATGGGGCGTACTTTCAGGGCCGCTGGAGTGCGGAACCATGGCCGAAGGCATGGGTGGAAGCGGGTTTTCTGCGGAATTTGGTACTCTTGGAACTTTTTCCGGTAGTACTAGCACTGGAATTGTGGGGCGAGTCCTGTCGAAATGTAATACTACATTTGAGTTGCGACAACATGGGGGTAGTACAAGTCATCAATAGCATGTCGGCGTCTTCACAACCTGTCATTAGGCTGATGCGACAGTTGGTGTTACGTTGCTTGCGATTGAATGTCTTTCTCTGTGCAGTTCATATTCCGGGGGTAGAAAACACATTGGCTGATTCTTTGTCTCGCTTCCAGTGGGACAAGTTCAGGGCTCTGGCACCAGAGGCGTTCCCTGCCCGGGCTGGATATGGGAGTATGTCACTAGGGTAGCCACAGGATGGATACAGCGGTTGGTAAGTATGTCTACGTGGGCAGCGTACCAGAAGGTGTGGAGCGAGTAGGGTGAGTTGCTGCGAGAAGCAGGTGTGGGTAAGTACGGGTCGGCGGGGCGTCTGCTAGTGCTGTATTTTGTGTCCAGACACATGGAGAGTGGTCAGTCAGTGTTGTCCATAGAAAAGAAGATGGCAGGGTTAGCCTTTTTGTTTAAATTACAGAGGAAAGTGGACTGGACGAAGGATTTTTGGGTGAAAAATGTGTGTTTCGCATCGGGGAGTTGGTTAGCCCGTCAAAACAGAGGGCAGTAAAAAATGTCAGGGGGCAGAGGATGGGAGGTCAGCAGGGCAGAAGATAGGATCAGCAGTTTGTAGTCCAGTGTACCGGGGCTATTCGTTTTTAGGACAGCTTACAGAGGTCAGCTGGGCAGTGTACAGGGGTCAGTAGGGGAGTGCACAGGAATTTGTAAGGAAGTGTACTGGGAATCAGTAGGGCAGAGGACAGGGGTCACCGCTGGCAGGGCAGAGAACAGGGGTCACCGCTGACAGGAGAGAAGACAGGGGTCAGCAATGGAAGGAGAGAGGAAAGGGGTCGGCAATGGAAAGTGAGAGGGCAGGGGTTAACAATGGAAGGAGAGAGGACAGGGGTCAGCAATGGAAGGGAAGAGGACAGGGGTCAGCAATGGAAGGAGAGAGGACAGGGGTTGGTAAAGGAAGGAGAGAGTACAGGGGTCGGCAATGGAAGGAGAGGACAGGGGTCAGCAATGGAAGGAGAGAGTACAGGGGTCAGCAATGGAAGGAGAGAGAACAGGGGCCAGCAATGGAAGGAGATAAGACAGGGGCCAGCAATGGGAGGAGAGAGAACAGGGGTCAGCAATGGAAGGCGAGAGGACAGAGGTTAGCAATGAAAGGAAAGAGGACAGGGGTCAGCAATGGAAGGAGAGAGAACAGGGGCCAGCAATGGAAGGAGAGAGGACAGGGGTCAGCAATGGAAGAAGATAGGACAGGGGTCGGCAATAAAAGGAGAGAGTACAGGGGCTGGCAATGGAAGGAGAGAGGAGAGGGGTCAGCAAATGAAGGAGAGATTACAGGGGTCAGTAATGGAAGGAAAGAGGACAGGCAGGGCTGCTGTTAGAAATCATGGGGCCCCATACAGCCTACCTGACGGGGTCCCCCTTGACCCCGCCCACAGCCCACCCGTAGCTCCGCCCCTGCCTCCACGCTGTCACCCGGTGGATGGGTTATCTGAAGGACTGGTGGCAGGAGCTGGAACATGTAACATTTACAGCACCCCACCAATCATAACTGGATCTGAAAGGGAGAGATGTCAGAGAGGGCCGGATCGTAAATGAAACGCAGGGCAATGTAGAGTAGGGCCGGACAAGACGGTGTGTCTATGACACACAGGGAGTGAGTTAGGGGGTGTGGCCAGGCAAGTGCAGGCCAGTAAGCAGCGGGGGGTGAGGCCATATAAATAGGGGGCGTGGCCAAGGGAAGGCAGTCGGGAAGGAGAGTCACACGAGGAGGCAGTTTTTTCCTCTGCTCCTCTTTTACTGAATCCAAGATGGCGGACGTCCGGGACCTCGTGGCGCAGATGCGAGCGGTGGCGGCGGCCATCGGACCTGCATGGCTACAAGAACAAGTCGCGGCCGTGCTGGCCGGGAGCGGAGGTCGGCCGGATGGTGAAGAGGGCGAGGAGACTGGGCAGAGAGCGGAGGAAACCATGCGGCGAGCAGGGGGGGAGCGGCGATCGGAGGACGGAGGGACGCTGGCACGTGGCAGGATCTCTTGGCCGCCATCAAGGTATTCCCCGGGTACTCCTGCAGGGCCATCATGGGTCACCAGCTAAGAGGGCACAAACTGACACTACCGGGGGGCCCAGGCGGAACTCAATGCGGGGGCTCCAGGTGGAAGGGGGGCCACGGGCATACAGAGTGCCGCATCCCCAACCAGCAGGAGGAGGGAAAGCCTGGATAACGCACCCCCTTCTGCTCTGGACGAGCAGAGGGGAGTAAGGGAAAGCAAACGGGCTCAAACTGCGCCATCGTCCAGGGACAGGAGCATGGATGGATTGGCAGGAGCATCAGCTCTGGTGTCCCCCCCAGAAGCTCTGCACGAGCTGAGGGGCTTGAAGGGGCTTGAAGTCTACAACCAAGAGAGGGGCAGCCAAGAGGGGGGTTCAGGTATCCAGGAGGGCTTCGGTCACGGCACCCCCAGCAGCTCTGAATGAGCCGAGGGGGGAGGACAGAAGGGGGAGTGGGTCAGCGGCTGCAGCGGGACCATCGGGCAGCTTGGCAGGCCGTACGGCAGGTAGGCGGACGCCACCTGGTGGAGAAATACAGGGTTCACGGGGCGGGAGTGGTGCCGGGAACGGCCCAACTGCACAGAACCTGGGGGAGCGGGGAGGGCAGTGGGAGGGGGGCAGGGCAGCGACCAGTAATGCGGGTGGACGGAGGCCTACACCATCCAGGAGTCCCTTCCCAGGGGGACTGCCATTTTTGGCACAACAGGAGGACGTGAGCAGGTCAGAGGGTGAACTGTCGGAGGAGGAACCCAGTCAACCGCGGGCACTGGTGGAGATCGGCACAGCGGCTGTAGGGAGGGCGCCCAGTCAGCCCTGTAAGTCTAGAGATAATATTGCATTTTCAGCTGCCTTACAAAGTTTATTGGGTGTTGTATCTGGGGGGTAGGGAGGGCTGTGCCTCCAGTGCCATTGTTGGCAGTCGCTGACCAACTGCGGGCCAGGAGTGGGACCACAAGTGGGTCCGGGGGCCAGATACAGGAGTTGTTGGAGGGCCTACGTGCGTTGGTGGGCCGTTTGGAACATAGACAATCAGCCCCGGGGGGGGTCAGGTGATGGTGATGGGGGGGTGACCGGAGGGGTTGGAACAACAGCCATAGAAGGGTCACGTGCCACTGGGGCGGATGAGTCGGTGGAGAAGGTGAGTAATACGGAAAAGGGGGCGACGGAGCCAACAGTTAGGGCGGACATCGTGCGATTGGCGGATGCAGCAAAATGCTTCGAGTGACCACTAGGGGCTCATCTGAAGCAGGAGACAAGGGAAAAAATTTGGAAGGGCGAATACATGGAGATTTTCCCCTATAGGGTTTACGGAGGCATGGCATGGCTTCGCTATGACGAGCAGTTCCGACAACGCAGGGCGGTTCGTCCCGCTCTGCATTGGGATCACAAGGACATTAGTCTTTGGATGAGGCTCATGGCGTCGCCAAAAACACCAGCACAGACATTTCATGGGGGGGGGCCGGAGGTAGTAACTCCTCGGGATCGCCGGCCGGAAGAAAGTGGGGAGTGTGCTGGCAATTCAATGAGGGATCCTGCAAGTTCGGAAGCACCTGTAAGTTTAAGCACGAGTGTTCAGGGTGCGGGGGGACACATACCTACGCCAGGTGCTTTAAAAAAGGAAAACGTATCGGAGATTCTGCTAATAAGAGGGACTACTCCGGTGATGGGGGAAAGGATGCAGCCTTTCCTAAATAGGTACCCGGACAGAGCCGCGTCAGTGTTGATTCGGGATGGGTTTAAGTATGGGTTTCGAATTCCTTGTGCGCTTCAGATTATTCCCCCTATGGCCAATAATTTAAGATCGGCACTTCAGCACCCAGAGGTGATATCTGAAAAATTGGCCAAGGAGGTTTCTTTAGGTCACATGGCGGGGCCGTTTGAGACAAAACTGTTGGCTGATTTAGTGCTGTCCCCACTGGGGGTGGTCCCCAAAAAGGAACCGAACAAGTTTCGGTTGATCCATCACTTATCATTTCCCAAAGGGGGTTCGGTAAATGATTTCATTGATCCGGAGGCCTGTACGGTTTCATACACGTCCTTTGATGCTGCGGTCCGGTGGGTGCAACAGTACGGGAAAGGGGCATTGATGGCGAAATCGGACGTAGAATCAGCGTTTAGACTATTGCCTGTGCATCCCGACAGTCTTAGGTTGCTGTTGGCAAGACAAATTTTATGTGGATAGATGTTTGCCCATGGGCTGCTCTATCTCATGTAGCGTGTTTGAGGCTTTTAGCTCCTTCTTCCAATGTGTGTGCGATACTGTTGTCCACGTTGCAGCACATTGCGGAGAGGTTTCAGGTGCCTTTGGCAGCTGATAAGATGTAGGGCCTGTGGACGGAGCTGAGCTTCTTGGGTATAGTGATTGATTCCATGGCTATGGAATGCAGGTTACCGGAAGAGAAGCTCAGGGATATACAAAACGAGATCAGGGAAATACACGGGCGTAGGAAGGTGCAACTGCGTACATTGCAATCTCTGTTGGGAAAATTTAACTTTGCGTGCAGGATCATTCCTATGGGGAGAATTTTTTGTCAGCGGATGTCAGCAACAACGGCGGGGGTGAAGGCTCCCACGCATTACATTCGGCTTAGGAAGGAACATAGGGATGATCTTCAGGTATGGTATAAATTTTTGACGGAATTAAACGGTAGGTCAGTTTGGATGTCTGGCCCGGTGAGCAACTTCGACGTGGAGTTGGTGACAGACGCCGCTGGATCTACTGGATATGGGGCGTACTTTCAGGGCCGCTGGAGTGCGGAACCATGGCCGAAGGCATGGGTGGAAGCGGGTTTTCTGCGGAATTTGGTACTCTTGGAACTTTTTCCGGTAGTACTAGCACTGGAATTGTGGGGCGAGTCCTGTCGAAATGTAATACTACATTTGAGTTGCGACAACATGGGGGTAGTACAAGTCATCAATAGCATGTCGGCGTCTTCACAACCTGTAATTAGGCTGATGCGACAGTTGGTGTTACGTTGCTTGCGATTGAATGTCTTTCTCTGTGCAGTTCATATTCCGGGGGTAGAAAACACATTGGCTGATTCTTTGTCTCGCTTCCAGTGGGACAAGTTCAGGGCTCTGGCACCAGAGGCGTTCCCTGCCCGGGCTGTATATGGGAGTATGGCACTAGGGTAGCCACAGGATGGATACAGCGGTTGGTAAGTATGTCTACGTGGGCAGCGTACCAGAAGGTGTGGAGCGAGTAGGGTGAGTTGCTGCGAGAAGCAGGTGTGGGTAAGTACGGGTCGGCGGGGCGTCTGCTAGTGCTGTATTTTGTGTCCAGACACATGGAGAGTGGTCAGTCAGTGTTGTCCATAGAAAAGAAGATGGCAGGGTTAGCCTTTTTGTTTAAATTACAGAGGAAAGTGGACTGGACGAAGGATTTTTGGGTGAAAAATGTGTGTTTCGCATCGGGGAGTTGGTTAGCCCATCAAAACAGAGGGCGGGCGGTTTATTGTTAGAAGATGTGGTGGTCTGGGAGGACAGGGTGTCAGTGCATTTGCGGAAGTCAAAAAGGGACCAAAAAGGGGTGGGAGTTCAGGTGTCATTGTACGCGGTGGAGGGTCAATGTGCCCGGATAGGGTGGTAGGGAATTTTGCACGACTAAGACCAGGAAGGGGTGCCCCCTTTCTGGTTCATGAAGATGGATCCAATCTGTCAAGGTTCCAGTTTGTCGCTGTTCTTCGAAAATGTTTACGGAAGTTGGGGATGGATAGTTCCGCCTACGCCTCACACTCCTTCCGCATCGGGGCGGCCACGGAGGCCGCCAGGTGTGGGCTGGATGAGGTGGATGTGCGATGGATGGGGAGATGGGAATCTAAGCAATTCCGCACCTATATTCAGCCTCAGCTGGCTTGGGAATAATTAAAAAAAAAAAAAATTTTTTTTATAATTTATGCGTTTAAAATGAGTTACATGGTTGTTGTAGATATCTGCCTGTCTTAGTGTGAAACATGGTACGGGGGGTCTCGGAGAAAGTGCAAGTCTCTTACACTATGTTTGTCATTTCAGATGGAGGGCTCCCACACCTTGTCTGGATTCTCGGACACTCATATGTGTGTTGGGGCGCACGGAGAGGGGACGCAAGACCAGGTGGGAGGCAGTTGGGGATCTCTAGACGGGAGGCGAACATACGGTGGCTGGGTAGACCAGGCATGATGTGGGGCAGGGTGGTCCCAGAAGTTGAGCGCTTTGCATGGTTACACGGGCCACCTGCAGTCCTGGTCATCCATGCAGGCGGCAACAACCTGGGGGTCCAAACAGTCAGGGACCTGATTGCGGACATAAAAAAGGATCTGACCTATCTGAAGGTGACATTCCTGAACACGCTGCTGATCTGGTCGGACATGGTGGCTAGAACATCCTGGCGGATGGCTCGATCCGTGTATAGGATCAATAAAGCGTAGATACGAGTAAATAAAGTGGTGGGGACATTTCTGGCGTGGCAAGGGGGGTTGGTGATTCGTCAGAGGGAACTGGAGACGAACGTGGGCTATCTGAGGAGAGACGGGGTCCACCTGACAGATGTGGGTATCGACCTGTGGTCATTAGGTTTACAGGAGGGGATCCAGTCGGCCCTGCGGGTGTAGAGGTGCCATCAAGGGTGAGGTGTCACCCTTTCAGGCTATGGCGGTGTTTGTTTGTTGGTCAGTGACGGCAGCAGTTATGTATGTGGTTGTAGTATGTTATATCCAATATATATATATATTAGATATATGTAGTGTTTTTTATGTATTTCATATAGGCATTTTATTTAGGCATTCTAAGATAAGTTCATTCTAGGCAGGCCACATTGTTATCTGTTACACATATCAAAGGGGACTTGTTTATAAAGGTAGATGTGGTTGGGACTTTGTATGAGCCGTGACCATCCAGTACACAAGACTCCATCCCCGATACTTGGCAAGAACAAGAGGAAATAGGGGACTTGTTGATATACAGTCTCCAGACAAAGGGAGAGTAGCCAAACAAGAATTATTCCACATATCAAAGGGGAACAGATAATAAATGAATGGGAATATGCAAGAAAGTAGATTAGGGCAGTTGTATGACTACAGCTGTTCACAGCTTGGGGTTATCTGCTGTCACTCTGAAAGACAGGAGCAGATCAAAGCAAATTGCTCAGCTATTCAGAGTATTTGAGAAGACATTCAGGCTGGCTTTCAGTCTAAGAAAAATATCTGAGAGAAGGGTCTGTGATTATGAAGGCATAGGTCTAAGAGGAATATATTCGTTGTCATGTACTCTGTTGGATTGTCATCTACTACAAGACTGTTCTGTTTTGGAAGCTAATAAAGTGCGCCTCTCTGGAGAATTGGGTTTGCTGCGGAGAAGTACTTTTTAATAACTACAAACCATCTACGAACTACATATATTAGATCACTACATTGGTGCCGTTCAAGAGACCAGAAGAGCATTTTCAGGACTTAGTAACAGATGTCGGTGGTGACAACAATCCGTGAGGTGGACAGAAGTCTGATGGAGACCCAAGACCTGTGCTGTGACTCTAATGTCTGGTTGTGACATAAGAGAGTCTGATCTACAAAATCAAACAAGTTTGGAACCCCAGAATTATTCTCTGGAGACTGGAAACAACAAAAAAAAAGGACTGTATCGTGTACCAGAAGACCTGAGCTGGAAGCTGAAGGAGTAACTAATGCGGTGAGTAAAATATTTTTTTTTTTTTAATTATTAATAATATAGTCAAAATGCTTACTCAGTGTGAAGCTAGTGTCAGTTCTGATAAAGTTAACAGATGGGTGTTAAAATGTATTAAGCGTCATGGCGGTCCTTATGAAGTTCCAGAAAAATATAAGCAGACATGGACTATGATAAACACATTTTTAGAGAAAACTGTTTTTGATAGCAAAATTTCAGAAAGTAAAAGAAAAGGTTGTATTGTACAGGGCTTGTTATCTTGCTGTTTAACAATGGAAAGTTCTTTGAAGGATAAGGTTGAGGAAATTACCCAGTTACAGAGTGCAGATAATAGCAACAAGGTTTGTCAGAGGTTACAAAAACAATCAGAGAGTGAGACTGTAAATTTAAAATTGCATGCAGTCACCATTGGGGGTGCGTTGCTTGAAAAATCTAAACGTTGTGATGAATTATCAGAGGAAAATGAGAGATTGAAATTAAGAATTATGGAATTAGAGAAGAGATCTCAGGAATGCAGATATGCATCAAATCTGCAGCAAAATACAAATACAAACATTCTATCAAATGAAACAGAACCTCATATTAAATCTGATAATTAATTGCCAGCAGCACCCACTGAGACCACCACAGTTTATAACAATAATAATAATACAGGTGAAGTTCAGCTTGTAATGAAGCCTTTGAAACCAAAAGAATTAGATGCAATTCTTAAAGAAATAGGAATGATTCCCTGCCATGATTTAAACAGATTTTTAAAATGGTTTTGTGACTTGCAGAATGTCAGAGATATGTACAATCTCAACCCATCTGATTTAGAATGAGTTATACAACATTCTATAGGAAGTAGTCTTTGGGTGAGAATTAAACAGATCTGTATTCAGCCTATGAGGACAAGGGACATATTACTGGAATTATTATGTGTTTTGTATGGTGTACGTTCTGATGTTACTATTCATGGGAAGATCAAACAAATGCAAAGTGAATCTCCCTATGAATTGTCACACAGGATAGCAACTATTATGGAATTATTGGTCAGTAATAATCTTGCATTTGAGCATGGTGGCTTGTTACATATGAGTATATTTCTACATGCTTTGCATGAAGATATCAAACAAAATATTTTACTAGTTACCCCAAATCCTCATGATTTAAAAGACGTATTGTTGAGGACAGACTATTTATGGAGAAAGTCAAATAAGCAAGCTGTCAAAATTGATTTAGCCACATTGTTTAGGACAAATACTGAACATAAAGATCAAAAGATAATGTCTTATGATAACAAACAAAGAGGAGACACCAGGTCAAATATAGGTGATATTAATATGAAAAACAGAGCTGACCAAAATAATAATAAGAAAATGTCTAAGGCCTGGATACCGTTTTCTCAGTTAAAACAGAAATATGACCACTTTTATTTTTTTTTTGCCACTTCAGCGGTGATCTCGCGATAGACATAGAATCAACTTTCCAGTCATAACTGTCTTCACTCATATCACATCATTGTGGCGTTTTCTTTATTTATACATATAAATTTTCATTGTGCACGTTATCCGAAGAAAAAAAAAAAAACAGGAAAAAAAAACAACTAACCAAAGAAAATATTCTATCTACTTTCCTGACCCATTTCCCCCCCCCTCCATCCCCCCACCCCCCTCCCAGGGCTCGACCAATCTCACTCTCTGATTCCTAGATCATTGAATCTTAAGTTGTTCCACGTAGCTCCATGTCTTTTTGAAAGTTTTCCACTCACTCCACTTATCTATTCCCTCTTCATCTGTATTTCCCTGGTTGCCTTTCACTCTTTCCATCTTATATATACCCTCGATCTCGTCTATCCATTCCCAGATTGAGGGGGCTTCTACCTCCCGCCATTTCTTCGGAATGACTTTTTTTGCTGCGTTTAGAAGCAGCGGGAGTAGTGACCTTTGATAATTTTTAAGGTTTTCTTTTGTGCCGTGTAATAAGATGGTCCATGGATCGTCTGGGACTTCTAACTTTGTGATTTCTTTTATATAAGACCTAACTTCCCCCCAGTAGGCTTTGATTTTAGGGCAATTCCACCAGAGATGTATCATGTTACCTATTTCGTCACATCCTCGCCAGCATTTCCCTGAGTTTTCCCTCTGAAATTTGCTGATTTTGTCCGGTGTAGCATACCATCTAGCTAAAATTTTATAATTGAGTTCGGCTGACTTACTGTCGTTCGAGGCGCTATGGGTTATTTTTAGAATTTTTTTGACTGTGTCATTCTCACATTGTGTCCCTATTTCCCTTTCCCATCTGTGAATATATGTGGGGACCGTCCATCCCTCCCCATCCAATAAGAGCCTGTACCACCTTGTGATTGCACCTCTGTTGTCTCTGGTTGTACACAGTGACTCTAATGGTGATAAATCTGTTGATTCTCTAATTGGTTGGGGCAGGCTCTCGATGAAGCGGGAGAGCTGACGGTATCTCCACCCGTCTATTTCTTCAAAACCCTCTTTTATCCTTAGTTCCTGTAGTGACCTTATCTTACCATTTATTGTGATGTCTCTTATCTGTGCTCTTTCTCCCCCCATTAATTTTTAACCCTGGTGCAAAAAATTTGTTCTCCTTTAAAGGAATAAGTGGTGAATTATAGTGACCATTTATTTTTTTGTATATTTCATCCCAAATCCTAAGTGTATTCAAGGTGAGTTCGCTACTTTCTCTATCAATATCCCTATATTTCGGGGGGTTCCATATAATTTTACTTAATTGTGCTTTACTAAGAATATATTCTACGTTAACCCATCTTTTTTCTTCTTTATTTTCTTTTACCCATTCTAAAATTCTCGATAGTACGATCGCTTTATAGTAATTAATTATGTCTGGGGCTGCCAGTCCACCGCGATTTTTTGTCTGTTTCAGTGTGGAGTATGCTATCCTGGGTTTTTTGTTATTCCAAATGAAAGTCGTCACCAGAGCTTTAAGTTTAGCCAAATAAAATTTTGGCAAAACGATCGGCAACATTTGAAATTTAAAAAGTATTTTGGGTAGTATAAACATTTTGAGTGCGTGGATCCTTCCAAACCATGATAGTGCTCTATGTGTCAATCTATTACTCTCTGTTTTAATCTCATTTAATAATGAAATATAATTTAAATTGTAAATTTTTTTGAGTGACGGTGCGAGTTTAATACCTAAGTATTTTATGTCTTTACGCCAAGGGAATCTATATGTTTTCTGGAGCTCATATTTTAGTGTGGCGCTGGTATTGATATTTAGAATTTCCGACTTTTCTTGATTTATTTTAAAGTTGGTTAATTCCCCATATTCTTTTAATAAGGTCATCAGTCGGGGGAGGGAGGAGACAGGGTTATTTATGTAAAACAGAATGTCGTCGGCATATGCCGATAATTTATGGATTTCTTCTCCTACTTCGAATCCTACGATTTCTGGATCCCGTCTGATCATAGAGAGTAGGGGTTCTAGGGATAAGATAAATAGGATGGGGGAGAGGGGGCACCCCTGTCTTGTCCCATTTTTCATTTCGAAGCTAGAGGATTCAGATCCGTTAATTTTTACAGTTGCCATTGGGTAATGATACAAAGTTTTAATGCGCTGCACCATTTTTGGGCCTATGCCCATTGCCTCTAACGTTGTAAACATAAAGCCCCAGTCTACTCGGTCAAAAGCCTTCTGGGCGTCTGTCGACAGGAGTAGACTGGGGCCTTTCTTCTTTTTTTCCTGTAGCAGTAGCAGCAGGGTTCTTACCCCGTTGTCTCTGCTTTCCCTACCGGGTACGAATCCGGCTTGATCGGGGTGGACCAATTTATTTATTAGAGTTTTTAACCTGTCCGCCAATATCTTGGCGTAAAGTTTCGTGTTTGCGTTCAAGAGTGCTATTGGTCGATAATTGGCGCATTTTATCCCATCTTTACCCTCCTTTTTAATTATCGTTATGGAGGCCATTAAAGCCTCCCTACTCATCTCATATTCTGTGCTGAGACCATTTAGGTACGTGCACAGCTTAGGGATCAGGATATTTTTAAATTTTTTATAATAGTAAATTGTAAATCCGTCCGGCCCCGGGCTTTTCTCTGATTTAGTCCCATTTAAGGCTCTGACTATCTCTTCCTCTGTTATTTTCCCTTCCAATAACTCTCTTTCGCTTTCTGTAATTTTAGTTAACCCAGCTCTTCTTAGGAAATCGTTCATTTTCCTAATTTTTGTTGTCCCTTCGCACCCCCTTTTTTGTTCGACTGCATATAGGTCTGCATAAAATTCTTTAAATGTTTGTGCAATCCCTCTTGTAGTATATTCTATATTTCCCTTATTTGTTTGAATTTTTTCTATATAGTTTTGGGCCTTCTTTTTCTGCAACATTTTGGCCAGGTATTTGGGGGATTTATTACTTCCATAGTATCTCTCTCTGGCTAATGCATGGAAAATCCTATTAGTGTCCTGTTCCATCAATAATTTGAGCTCCTCCCTTTTTGTTACTAAGTCTTGCAGTAGCCTTTTATCCTGGGTTAGATCTCTTTTATGTTGTTGTTCCAGGCGGAATATTTCTTCGATGGTATCTTTAATTTTTTGGGCTCTCTTCTTTTTTTTCCCAGCACCAACAGATATAAGCACGCCCCTTATGTAGGCCTTATGGGCCTCCCACACGGTCTGTTTCGAAATTCCCTCTGTATCATTTCTTAAAAAGTATTGTTCTAGTTCTTCCCTTATTCTGTTCTCGCCTTCTACCTCCTGAATAAGACTTTAATTTAGCCGCCACCGTTGGGGTTTCATTTGGGGCTCCACTGACTGTATTTCCATCATCACCGGGGCGTGATCTGAAAGTGAGATTATTCCTATTCTGGTGTCTACTACTCTATCTAAGACAAAGTGTTCCAAAAAAACATAGTCTATCCTAGAGTACGTTCCGTGTACAGGGGAGAAAAATGTATAATCTCTGTCTTTTGGGTGTTGACTTCTCCATACATCTGTGAGTTGACTTGTATGCAACTTTTGTTTTATTTTTTTTAGTTGAACATTACTAATCCCCTGTACACGGGACGTACTATCATTTAGGGGATCCATGCAAAAATTCATATCGCCCATCAATATCAGGTTTCCACTCTTAAAGTCCATCAGTTTTCCCAATATTTTTGCTAAATATCTCCCAGGGTTAGTATTGGGCGAATAAATATTCGCAAGGGTACAGTCCATGTTTCCAAGTTTTCCTTTCAGGAAGAGATACCTTCCCTCGGGGTCGGTTATTCTATCTGTTAATTTAAATCGCATTTTCTTTGAGAAACCGATTGCTACACCCCTGGCCCTTGTTGTAATGGTGTCCCCGTAATACCACTCCGGGAAGTCTCTAGAATATAGTTTTATATTTGAGTCAATTGAAATATGGGTCTCCTGCAGATAGATAACATCCGCTCTATATTGTTTACGTTCCCTCATGATTTTATGTCGTTTATTGGGAGTGTTTAATCCCTTAACATTATATGTCATGAATTTAATGTTTGTTGTCATCGTGGATTTTTTTTTTTTTTTTTTTTTCTAGGTGGTTTCCTTGTCTGTCTTCTACTCTCATGGAAATCTACTGTTTGGTCAAGCCCTATTATTCCCCCCTTCCCCCCCTTCTTAAACCCCTCCCTCCTCCCCCCTCCCATCCCCCCCTTTGGCCCTCTCTCGACCCTCGACTCGCCGATGGTCCCGCAAACCTTGACCATCTCGAGTCACATTTTCGAGGAAAGCCCATGTGATCTCCCTCCTCCCCCCCCAGCCAGGTCCCGCGCCACTGAGCCAGACCGGGGGGGGGGGCAAGACTGAGCCCCCACACCCCCGCAACCCCTATCCCTCCACCCACCCCGGGAGCTCCGGGATCTGTATGTCTAATTTTTTACAAAAATCTTCTAAATCCTCAGGAAATGTCAGTTTCGCAGAGACCCCGTCCCCGAAGCCCACCAGACAGGCAGGGAATCTCCAGTTGTATCGTATATTTTTGTTCTTCATGATCTCCAGTAATGGTTTCAGGTGTCTTCTTCTCGCGAGCGTCTCCGGGGCGAGGTCCATGAACACCTGTATTTCTCGCCCTTCAAATTGTAATGGTGCCAGTCCTTTTATTTTTGACCAGATCTCCGCTTTGTCTTCGTATAGGTTAAACCTCACGATTATATCCCTAGGGCGCTCTGAATTTGTTTCATAGATTTTGCCTACCCGATGGACTCTGTCTATTCTGGGGAAGTCCCCTTCCCCTTTTCCCAAGAGTGGGCCAAATATTTTTTGGGTGGTATTCTTCAGATCTTCTCCTCTGGTTTCGGGTACCGCTCTAATCCGTAAATTCTGTCTTCTGTTACGGTTTTCTTGATCTTCCATTTTATATTGGAGGGCACGCTGATGGAGATGGATATGTTTGATCTGTTCTTTAAGTTGATCGACTTCTTGAGCCAGTTTTTCATTTTTTTCTTCGACCGCTTCTACTCTGCTTAACAACTGTGCCAGGTCTGTCCTCAGTAGACCAATATCTGCTTTTATCACCTTTTCCAGCCGATCGAACATCCCGGTCATTTCCCTTTTGGAAGGTGGATGGTCTTCTGCTCTTAGATCTTCCATCCTACTGGTCTCCCGTTCACTCTCAGAAGTTATTTCTCCTCTGGACAGTTCTAGGTTTTCCTCTGGTTTTTTTTCTGGTGCTTTTTTCCTAGTGATTTTAGGTTGATGTAAGCTTGTCCCTTCTGAGGTCTTTGGACTTGCGCCCTGAGTCATATATTGTTTAATTGAGCTGTCTGTAGTCTTTTCTTTTGGGGTTTTTGGGGGCCCACCTTTTGTTGATTTAGTAGTAGCTTTACTCATATTGGTCGCCCTTGTTTTCCTGATACGTTTCCCCAGCTTCCACTTAGCAGCTTCCCTTTTCTACGTATCTGAGGTCTTTTCCCTCTTTCTTTTTTCCTCCCTTTCTCCCGTCCCCGTATTTCTCTTCCACCTCTCGCCGGGGTCACTCTTGGGTTCCGTGGGGTCTATTAACCTTCAAAGTACTCTTGTCCCCTCCTTTCAGGCCTATCCTGAGCACTGGATCTTTTTAAAGATTATGGTTTTATTTAATCTGTTTTCAGAATACACAAGGGGGGGAGGTTTTGTGTAGTGTCCACGGCGAGAAGAAGGGATCCACCGGGGGGGGGGGGGGAGGGGTGCCGCCTTTATGTCCTGAGAGATTGTACTGGCCCTACGTATTGTTGGGCCGGCTTAGACCGTCTTTCTCTTCTCGTGCTGCTTAGGGTGTATATAATTACTGTTTGGTTATTCTTATCTTCAATTCCAAACAGACTGACCGTGGTGGACTTTATCAGATAAAAAAAAACCCTGGAAGTGCCCGTCGATCGACAGAGCCGGCCCTTATTGCATCCTCATGCCCGTCTGGGCCAGGTAGACAGAGTTAGGGGGGGGGGGGTCACATGGATAGTAGGTAGCAGTACTTGGATCTCCCCTCTCCTCCCGTTAGTCAACCCTCAGTCGGGCAGTTAGGTATTAATAAGCCACAGAGTTCCAGGATCGTGTGCTCAGTTGGTCACGGTCCCTATTGTGTACCTCTATCTTCTGTTGATCTCTTATTAATAGTGATCCAAAAAGCAGAAACTTCGGCTTGTATTATAGCAAAAGAGAGAAGAGAAAAAAAAAAAAAAAAAAGGGATCTGCTCCTCTATATTCTGCCCGCCTCTTATATAACAGTAATCCAGAGAACAGATATTTCAGCTTGTGTCATAGTCAGACAGTTTGTACCTCAATGTTCTGTCCATCTCTAGTGTACCAATAGTCCAGAGAATAGATAATTCAAGTTATGCCATAGGAAAACACTTTGTACCTCTATGTTCTGCCCTTCTCTTGTGTAGCGATAAACCAGGGAACATACATTCAGCTTATGTCATGGGAAAAAAAAACAACAGATTGTACCTCTATGTTCTGCCCCTCTCTTATATATCAGTTATCCGGTGAACATACTTCAGCTTGTATCGCAAGAAAAAAAAAAAAATTGTACCTCTGTGTTCTGCCCATCTCTTATTGTCCGGCTGATTGTCCAGGGTATTAATATTGCCTGGGTTACCTTTATGTGTAGTATCACGGACAGCGGTTCCCCTGTACTCTTCCGTTGGAACGGCGTCGGTCCAGACTGAGGGGACAGAGACCAGGTGCCAATGTTGGCTGAGGCTGCGTAGCGGTGTTGACCCGAAGGTGACCCGGAGGTGTCAGATCCGGAGAAGCGGGGAGGCGGGGGGGGGGCGGGCGAGGGGGACGGAGCGGCAGGGCCGCGGTCGGCTTCAGCAGACCTCCAAAGGGTAGGGGGGCCACAGACCGCAGCACCTTCCTAATGATGTCGCTCACCACCCCGTCCACTGCCAGCCTTCAGAGGTACGGAGTCCGCGGCGGGGTCGGGGGATGTATTCGCGCCGCTCTGGAGCTCTCACTCTCCTGCATTCGGCGTCCCACGCTCGTATCTCCCGCCGCAGAGATCGCACACAGGCTCCTCCCACCATGACGCGCGGCGTTCTCACGTCATCCTTTCCCCACCTGCTCTGATGTATGGAACCTCGGGTGATTTAGTTTCAAACTGTATGTGTAAATAGTCCTTTGTTTTAACTTCAAGCAATGTTTAAGGACCTTGCTAATTAGTTTTGTTGGAGAGTTTTTGTCTTTCAGATATTGGAGATACTGCATGTGAATACCATGTGAACTGCAAGCTGAAATTGCTGGCTAGTGGGGGAGAAACGCTGAATAAACAATATCACGGACTCTCTCAATATTCATCAAGTAATGGACCCTTTTTTTTTTTTGAACATTATTTTTTTTTTTCCTCTTGTCAATGGACTTTTCCCTATATTTTATTTTTTTATTTTTTTTATTTTTCACCCTTTCCCATTTTTATTCATCAAGCCCTATTTTTTATTTTTTATTTTTCACCCTTTCCCATTTTTATTTTTTTATTTTATTATGTTTTATTTCTTGAACTTTATCTTAAAACCAGAGCGAAACATTTAAACCTAAAATAATTTTCATGTTACATAACATGTTACATGTTGCATATTACATATTGCATATTGATCAATATATTTGACATCTAAGGTGAGATGCTGCACAATGGCTTGGCATAGCATAAATTACAGTATGTGGGGTGGTTTTCCTAAATTTATAAGAGGGGTGAGTGAAATTCATCACTCCAGTCATGATTTGAAACTTTGTTGAATCAGTCGTGGATAATATGCTGAAGGCTATGACATATATGGATGAAAAAAGACCTAACTTTACTGGCAAGATTTTCCACTGCTGCTTTGTTTTGATAGAAGATCTGATAAACACTGATGTCAAGCTTATTCTATCTGAAAGTGGGGGATTATATATGGATTATATGGATATATGGATTATAGATTGGTATATAGATTGGTATACCATTCAGGTGGAATTATGGACTGAACGAACCAAGTAACTCTGTTGAAGGCAATGAGGAGTCGGCCTAAAATGGAAAGAAGATGTGAATTGTAAAATGCTTGCAAGATGGACTCATGAATGTCAAGTACAAGGGAATAGTTTGCAGCACAGTTTTTTCTGCCATATCCAAACCTTTTGAACTTGAAAGTGAGTGCTGGTACATTGATGGTTCTTCTTACTATAAAGATGGAAGTAGAATTTCAGGATTTGCTGGTGTTCGTGCAAAAGCATCTTTAAAAAAATTAAAACCTTGAGCCTGGAGATGAGAATCCTGGATTTATGTGGATCGGAGCTCCCAGCACACCAAGCACACCAAGTTTACTTTCAGTGAGAGATGTGATGACTAGGGATGAGCCGAACACCCCCGGGTTCGGTTCGCACCAGAACCTTCGAACGGACCGAAAGTTCGCGCAAATTTTCGAACCCTATACGTTATAATGGACGCGAACGTTCAAAATCAAAAGTGCTAATTACAACGGCCAATATGCATGTTAATGTCATAAAACAGGTTTGGGGACCCGGGTCCTGCCCCAGGGGACATATATCAATGCAAAAAGAACTTTTAAAAACTAACGTTTTTTCGGGAGCAGTCATTTTAATGAAGCATAAAGTGAAAAAAAAAAAGTGAAATTTTCCTTTAAATATGGTACCTGGGGGGTGTCAAAAGTATGCCTGTGAAGTGGCATGTGTTTCCCGTATTTAGAACTGTCCTTGCACAAAATGACATTTGTAAAGGAAAAAAAGAAGCCATTTAAAAACACTTGCGGCTTTAGGTTTGTTCTTAAGTAGAATCTGAACAGGTACATTATGAAGTGTAGCTCCATCCCAAAAAAATCAATTTTTAAGCTTTTTGGAGAACATAGGGAGGGGTTATCACCCCTGTAACATTTGCTGTCTTTGCACATCTGTTCAGAACATGTCACCTCACTTTCCGTCCCAATGACAAATGTTTTTGGAAAAGTGGGGTTTTAATTGAAACAAGGATTGGTGATAAAGTATCAGTAGAGAGGAGATACCTTTTTCCCAAATTAAATCTAACAGCATAGAATTTCCCTTCCTAGGGGTAGATTTCCTCTCACTTCCTGTTTTCTCTTTCCATTTGCAAGTAGGAGTCGTTTGTAAGTTGGATGTTTGAAAGTAGGGGCCTGGCGTATATACTCTGCAGAAATTTGCCCTATTAGATGTTGGTGTAGCCACAAGACTGGTGGGCACAGGAATGGGCCCTGCTGTGAGTTAATAGATCAAGATTTGTAATTGCATGCACCTGTTGAACAGGGCAGAAAAATTGGGGGTGGTGGTGGTGGTGGACGGTGTTGCCACAAGACTGTAAGCTCTCACAGTTACTCTTGGTGGGCGCAGGAATGGGCCCTGCTGTGAGTTATTAGATCAAGATTTGTAATTGCAAGCACCTGATGAACAGGGCAGAAAAATTGGGCCTTTGGCGGTGGTGGTGGACGGTGTTGCCACAAGACTGTAAGCCCTCACAGTTACTCTTGGTGGGCGCAGGAATGGGCACTGCTGTGAGTTATTAGATCAAGATTTGTAATTGCAAGCACCTGATGAACAGGGCAGAAAAATTGGGCCTTTGGCGGTGGTGGTGGACGGTGTTGCCACAAGACTGTAAGCTCTCACAGTTACTCTTGGTGGGCGCAGGAATGGGCCCTGCTGTGAGTTATTAGATCAAGATTTGTAATTGCAAGCACCTGATGAACAGGGCAGAAAAATTGGGCCTTTGGCGGTGGTGGTGGACGGTGTTGCCACAAGACTGTAGGCCCTCATAGTTACTCTTGGTGGGCGCAGGAATGGGCCCTGCTGTGAACTATTAGATCAAGATTTGTAATTACCCGCCCCTGTTAAACAGGGGCTGAAAAATTGTGCCTTAGGCACTGGTGCTGGTGCCACAACACTGCAACCCCTCACAGATACTGTACTTGGAGCACAGCAGTCACACGTGTTGCGAAGCATTTTTTTAAAAAATTGTAAGTACACGCCCCTGTTAAACAGGGGCTGAAAAATTGTGCCTTAGGCACTGGTGCTGGTGCCACAACACTGCAACCCCTCACAGATACTGTACTTGGAGCACAGCAGTCACACGTGTTGCGAAGCTTTTTTTTATAAAAATTGTATGTACACGCCCCTGTTAAACAGGGGCTGAAAAATTGTGCCTTAGGCACTGGTGCTGGTGCCACAACACTGCAACCCCTCACAGATACTGTACTTGGAGCACAGCAGTCACACGTGTTGCGAAGCTTTTTTTTAAAAAATTGTATGTACACGCCCCTGTTAAACAGGGGCTGAAAAATTGTGCCTTAGGCACTGGTGCTGGTGCCACAACACTGCAACCCCTCACAGATACTGTACTTGGAGCACAGCAGTCACACGTGTTGCGAAGCATATTTTTAAAAAAAAAGTAAGTACACGCCCCTGTTAAACAGGGGCTGAAAAATTGTGCCTTAGGCACTGGTGCTGGTGCCACAACACTGCAACCCCTCACAGATACTGTACTTGGAGCACAGCAGTCACACGTGTTGCAAAGCTTTTTTTTATAAAAATTGTATGTACACGCCCCTGTTAAACAGGGGCTGAGAAATTGTGCCTTAGGCACTGGTGCTGGTGCCACAACACTGCAACCCCTCACAGATACTGTACTTGGAGCACAGCAGTCACACGTGTTGCGAAGCATTTTTTTATAAAAATTGTATGTACACGCCCCTGTTAAACAGGGGCTGAAAAATTGTGCCTTAGGCACTGGTGTGGTGGCATGGATCATTGAGGAGGAGGAAGAGGATAGTCAGTGAACATAAGAGGACAGTCACTCAGCATCAGCATAGGCAGTCTTGAAGGGATGTGACATTATAAATTATTCGGTTATATCCGCTTCAGGTGCCTGGTAGCTGGTGGTGATCCAAGACTGATTCATTTTGATGAAGGTCAGTCGATCAACCGAGGCGGTGGACAGGCGCACCCTATGATCGGTGACAAATCCTCCAGCAGCACTGAATGTGCGTTCTGAAAGAACGCTGGAGGCAGGACAGGCCAGTAGCTCAATTGCATACTGTGCAAGCTCTGGCCAGTGATCCATCCTCAGGACCCAGTAAGCCAGAGGATTTTCGGTGGGAAAGGTGTCCAAGTCTGACCTTGCCATAAGGTATTCCTGCACCATGTATATCAGATGCTGGCGATGGTTGCTGGAACCGATCATACCTTGGGGCTGCGGACTAAAAAATTGTCTGAACGCATCGGTCAGACGTCCACCTTCCCCACCGCTCCTTCTGCTACTGACCGAAGCCTCAGCAACTCGTCGCCCAGGACCAGGAGTTTGTAACCTCCCAGTTTCTGGGAACGCGTTGCACAGACCTTTCTGCAAGGCCTCCCTGAGATGTCTCATCCTCTGCTCCCTCTGCGACGGCAAGATAAGGTCCGCAACCTTACCCTTGTACCGCGGATCAAGGAGAGTGGCCAGCCAGTAATGGTCCCTCTCCTTGATCCGAAGAACACGAGGATCCTTCCGCAGGCTTTGCAGGATCAGGGAGGCCATGCAGCGTAGGTTAGCTGAGGCATTCGGTCCGGAGTCTTCTGGGTCACTGAGGATGACATGATCGCCAGCCACCTCCTCCCAGCCACGTACAAGTCCACTGGTTTGTTGGGACTGTACATCATCCCTAAAAGACTGCTGCTGCTGATGCTGAGTGCCAGGCTCCACCTCCATGCTCACACAATCCTCCTCCTCCTCCTCCTCCTCCTCCTCATCCTCTTCCTGTGTGATGGGTGGGACAGAAGGAACACTGTCCGGATAAAGGGGGCCTTGAGAGGCAAGGAAGTCCTCCTCTTCCTGCCTCTGTTCTGCCTCAAGTGCCCTGTCCATTATCCCACGCAGCGTATGCTCCAACAGGTGGACAAGAGGGACAGTGTCACTGATGCATGCACTGTCACTGCTCACCATCCTCGTGGCCTCCTCAAATGGTGAGAGGACAGTGCATGCATCCCTGATCATGCTCCACTGACGTGGGGAAAAAAAAACAAGCTCCCCTGACCCTGTCCTGGTGCCGTAGTCGCAAAGGTACTCATTGATGGCCCTCTGCTGCGTGTGCAGTCGCTGCAGCATGGCCAACGTTGAGTTCCACCTGGTGGGCATGTCACATATTAGGCGGTTCTTGGGCAGGTTCAGCTCCTTTTGCAGCTCAGTCAGCCGAGCACTGGCATTATAAGATCGGCGGAAATGCACACAGACTTTCCTGGCCTGCCTCAGGACATCCTGTAAGCCTGGGAACCTGCCCAAGAACCGCTGCACCACCAGGTTGAGGACGTGAGCCATGCAGGGCACATGGGTGAGCTGCCCCTGTCGCAGGGTGGAGAGGAGGTTGGTGCCATTGTCAGAAACGACCATTCCTGGCTTAAGCTGACGTGGCGTCAACCACCTCTCGGCCTGCCCCTGCAGAGCTGCCAGAACCTCTGGCCCAGTGTGGCTCCTGTCCCCCAAACACACCAGCGCAAGCACGGCATGGCATCTTTTTGCCTGCGTACTTGC
Organism: Lithobates sylvaticus; assembly: GCA_028564925.1. Taxonomy (NCBI): domain Eukaryota; kingdom Metazoa; phylum Chordata; class Amphibia; order Anura; family Ranidae; genus Lithobates; species Lithobates sylvaticus. Next base: position 185,632,948 of record CM053031.1, on the reverse strand, counting down.
GTAGCCCCTTGTACGCCTACGGAGCACCGCTGGTTCCAAGGACAGAGCACTGGAGGAAGAAGAAGAGGAGGGGGTGGAGGAGAGAGGTGTGTCACAACCAGTAGCAGTAGTAGCGTTTTGGAGGCGTGGTGGCGGAACAACCTCCAACACTACTGCACCTTGTCCTGCATCCCTCCCAGCTGCCAATAGAGTGACCCAATGGGCCGTGAAAGAAAGGTACCGTCCCTGTCCATGCCTGCTGGACCATGAGTCAGCGGTAATATGCACCTTACCGCTGACCGCCCTGTCCAGCGAGGCATGGACATTGCCTTCCACATGCCGGTAGAGAGACGGAATCGCCTTCCGTGAGAAAAAGTGGCGTTTGGGAATCTGCCACTGAGGAACCGCACATTGAACAAACTCACGGAAGGGGGCCGAGTCTACCAACTGAAAAGGCAGCAGTTGAAGTGCTAGCAATTTAGCCAAGCTAGCATTCAACCGCTGGGAATGTGGATGGCTGGGAGTGTACTTCTTTCTACGGTCCAGCAGCTGGGGCAGGGAAATTTGCCTGCTGCAATCGGACGTCGGTGTACTGCAAGTACTTGGTTGTGACACACCTAATTCTACACCTTCAGTCCTCTCAGAGCAGCTTTCAGAGAGCACTGAAGGTGTAGTGGGGATGGAGATCCCAGCTGATGAGGAGCAAGGAGAGGTCCGCTTAGTTCTTTGGTGTGGGTCTTTTATGTGTGCCTGCCAATGAGCTGCATGGCAGGTCGACATATGTCTGGTCATGCTTGTGGTGCCCAAGCGGCTGATGTTTTGGCCACGCGGGATACGCTTGAGACAAATATTGCAAATAGCAGTGGTGCGATCTGATGCACTCGTCTCAAAAAAGGCCCACACCAAAGAACTTTTCTGATAACGTGCAGAGGCAGCGCCCTGCACAGGCGGAGCTCTGCGGTGTTGTACAGTTGCTGTGCTGGCCTCTACCTGGCCTCCAGGGGGCATCCTGCCTCGTTGGACATGTGACGCCGCATCCTCCTCCTCCTCGTCCTCCTCCTCATCCTCTCTCCCCTTCAGGCACCCACGTGGAGTCAGTGACCTCATCATCCCCTCCCTCTTCACCACTAGAGCAAACCTGGCAGTAAGCTGCAGCTGGTGGAACAGTACTGCCAGATTCCTCAAGCTGGGTATCATCATCCGAGCCTTCGAATCGTTGGGCATCCTCCTGGAGCATGTACCCAACACTGTGCTCAAAGAGTTCGGGGGACTCCTCAGGAGGACATGGTGGGTCTAGGGAAGGGGTGGCTGATGATGCCATTGAGTACGCGTTGGCAGCTGCTCTGCCAGTACCCTGAGCCTGGGTGAGAGAGGATGAGGAGGATGAGGAGGGCTTGGTCATCCATTCTACCAAGCCTTCAGCATGATGCGGCTCCACATGTCCAGCTGCCGAAAACAAAGACGCGCGTGTCCCATGGCCACGTGCTGATGACGATGCACGACCACGTCCACGGCCACGGCCACGTCCACTAGAAACAGAGCCTGCCTGCCCTGTGTTCTTGGCTCTGCACGCTCTGCCTCCCCTTGGCGGTCTTCCAGCCATTGTAGTCGGTAGTCCTGTGGGTGCTGCTGAGAAGAATATATAGGAGCTCTGTGTGATGCCACTAACACACTAGAAGTCCTGTGGGTGCTGCTGAGAAGAATATATAGGAGCTCTGTGTGATGCCACTAACACACTAGAAGTCCTATGGGTGCTTCTGCAAAGAAAATATAGGAGCTCTGTGTGATGCCACTAGAAGTCCTGTGGGTGCTGCTGAGAAGAAAATATAGGAGCTCTGTGTGATGCCACTAACACACTAGAAGTCCTATGGGTGCTTCTGCAAAGAAAATAGAGGATCTCTGTGTGATGGGACTAACACACTTCAAGTCCTATAGGTGCTTCTGGGAACAAAATATAGCTCTGTGTGATGGGACTAACACACTTCAAGTCCTATAGGTGCTTCTGGGAAGAAAATATAGCTCTGTGTGATGGGGCTAACACACTTCAAGTCCTATAGGTGCTTCTGGGAACAAAATATATGATCTCTGTGTGATGGGACTAACACACTTCAAGTCCTATAGGTGCTTCTGGGAACAAAATATATGATCTCTGTGTGATGGGACTAACACACTTCAAGTCCTATAGGTGCTTCTGGGAACAAAATATAGCTCTGTGTGATGGGACTAACACACTTCAAGTCCTATAGTTGCTTCTGGGAAGAAAATATAGGTCTGTGTGATGGGACTAACACACTTCAAGTCCTATAGGTGCTTCTGGGAAGAAAATATAGCTCTGTGTGATGGGACTAACACACTTCAAGTCCTATAGGTGCTTCTGGGAACAAAATATAGGATCTCTGTGTGATGGGACTAACACACTTCAAGTCCTATAGGTGCTTCTGGGAAGAAAATATAGCTCTGTGTGATGGGACTAACACACTTCAAGTCCTATAGGTGCTTCTGGGAACAAAATATATGATCTCTGTGTGATGGGACTAACACACTTCAAGTCCTATAGGTGCTTCTGGGAACAAAATATAGGATCTCTATGTGATGGGACTAACACACTTCAAGTCCTATAGGTGCTTCTGGGAAGAAAATATAGGATCTCTGTGTGATGGGACTAACACACTTCAAGTCCTATAGGTTGCTTCTGGGAACAAAATATAGCTCTGTGTGATGGGACTAACACACTTCAAGTCCTATAGGTGCTTCTGGGAACAAAATATAGGATCTCTGTGTGATGGGACTAACACACTTCAAGTCCTATAGGTGCTTCTGGGAACAAAATATAGGATCTCTGTGTGATGGGACTAACACACTTCAAGTCCTATAGGTGCTTCTGGGAACAAAATATAGGATCTCTGTGTGATGGGACTAACACACTTCAAGTCCTATAGGTGCTTCTGGGAACAAAATATAGCTCTGTGTGATGGGACTAACACACTTCAAGTCCTATAGGTGCTTCTGGGAACAAAATATAGGATCTCTGTGTGATGGGACTAACACACTTCAAGTCCTATAGGTGCTTCTGGGAACAAAATATAGCTCTGTGTGATGGGACTAACACACTTCAAGTCCTATAGGTGCTTCTGGGAACAAAATATATGATCTCTGTGTGATGGGACTAACACACTACAAGTCCTATGGGTGCTTCTGGGAAGAAAATATAGCTCTGTGTGATGGGACTAACACACTTCAAGTCCTATAGGTGCTTCTGGGAACAAAATATATGATCTCTGTGTGATGGGACTAACACACTTCAAGTCCTATAGGTGCTTCTGGGAACAAAATATAGCTCTGTGTGATGGGACTAACACACTTCAAGTCCTATAGGTGCTTCTGGGAACAAAATATATGATCTCTGTGTGATGGGACTAACACACTACAAGTCCTATAGGTGCTTCTGGGAAGAAAATATAGCTCTGTGTGATGGGACTAACACACTTCAAGTCCTATAGGTGCTTCTGGGAACAAAATATAGGATCTCTGTGTGATGGGACTAACACACTTCAAGTCCTATAGGTGCTTCTGGGAAGAAAATATAGCTCTGTGTGATGGGACTAACACACTTCAAGTCCTATAGGTGCTTCTGGGAACAAAATTTATGATCTCTGTGTGATGGGACTAACACACTACAAGTCCTATGGGTGCTTCTGGGAAGAAAATATAGCTCTGTGTGATGGGACTAACACACTTCAAGTCCTATAGGTGCTTCTGGGAACAAAATATATGATCTCTGTGTGATGGGACTAACACACTACAAGTCCTATAGGTGCTTCTGGGAAGAAAATATAGCTCTGTGTGATGGGACTAACACACTTCAAGTCCTATAGGTGCTTCTGGGAACAAAATATAGCTCTGTGTGATGGGACTAACACACTACAAGTCCTATAGGTGCTTCTGGGAACAAAATATATGATCTCTGTGTGATGGGACTAACACACTACAAGTCCTATAGGTGCTTCTGGGAACAAAATATAGCTCTGTGTGATGGGACTAACACACTACAAGTCCTATAGGTGCTTCTGGGAACAAAATATATGATCTCTGTGTGATGGGACTAACACACTACAAGTCCTATAGGTGCTTCTGGGAACAAAATATATGATCTCTGTGTGATGGGACTAACACACTACAAGTCCTATAGGTGCTTCTGGGAACAAAATATAGCTCTGTGTGATGGGACTAACACACTTCAAGTCCTATAGGTGCTTCTGGGAACAAAATATAGCTCTGTGTGATGGGACTAACACACTACAAGTCCTATAGGTGCTTCTGGGAACAAAATATATGATCTCTGTGTGATGGGACTAACACACTGCAAGTCCTATAGGTGCTTCTGGGAACAAAATATATGATCTCTGTGTGATGGGACTAACACACTTCAAGTCCTATAGGTGCTTCTGGGAAGAAAATATAGCTCTGTGTGATGGGACTAACACACTTCAAGTCCTATAGGTGCTTCTGGGAACAAAATATAGCTCTGTGTGATGGGACTAACACACTACAAGTCCTATAGGTGCTTCTGGGAACAAAATATATGATCTCTGTGTGATGGGACTAACACACTACAAGTCCTATAGGTGCTTCTGGGAAGAAAATATATGATCTCTGTGTGATGGGACTAACACACTTCAAGTCCTATAGGTGCTCCTGGGAACAAAATATAGGAGCTCTGTTTGCTGCCAGTGCCTGCCTGCCACGAACACACTACAAGTCCTATAGGTGCTTCTGGGAACAAAATATAGGAGCTCTGTTTGCTGCCACTGCCTGCCTGCCACGAACACACTACAAGTCCTATAGGTGCCTCTGGGAACAAAATATAGGAGCTCTGTTTGCTGCCACTGCCTGCCAGTGCCTGCCTGCCACGAACACACTACAAGCCCACACTACTACAATGAATCTTTCTAAATGAATCTATCTAATTAAATCTCTCTAACTAAATCTCTCTAACTAAATCTAGCAGAGTGACACAGAACGATCCTGCTCTCTCTACGCCGGAACAGCATGTGACCGGCGCCAACGGCGTGGCGGCCTTTTATAAGAGGGGGCGTGTACTAAAGCCCCTGAGCTGTAATTGGCTACAGGCGTCCTGCCTGTAGCCAATTATGGCTCTTCGAGTTTCCGGCGCTGTGATTGGCCAAGCATGCGGGGTCACAGTGCATGCTTGGCCAATCATCAGCCAGCAATGCACTGCGCCGGCCGCGCCGGCCGCAATGCATTGCGGGGCCGCTCGCATCACACGAACGTGATGCGAGCGGCCAAAATAGTTCTGGGCTCGCCGAGCGAGCGAACACCCGGTGCTCGATGCGAACATGGGTTCGCATCGAGCACCGGGCCCATCCCTAGTGATGACGTCAGATCGAAGAATGGACTGTGACATCAGCTCGTTTTTGTGCAATATTCAAGATCTTGATGTGATATAATAAGGCCAACAGCTATATGGGCCACGGATGGTTACGAATCCTTTTCCAGTCATGATCGAAAGCTATATTATCTAATGACTTTTTCATGGGGATATTTTAGAGGCTGGTGAAGAGAGATGTAACCAGTTTCAACTTTATATTTCATATGAGCCATTGTAAAGCATCCAGTACCTCAAATCATAATGATATGTTTGTTGCTTGATTTATCGGTCAGTTCTAGTAGTTAGGATGACCAAAGTGGGGGTATATGTAGTATGTTATACCCAATATATATATATATTAGATATATGTAGTGTTTTTTATGTATTTCATATAGGCATTTTATTTAGGCATTCTAAGATAAGTTCATTCTAGGCAGGCCACATTGTTATCTGTTACACATATCAAAGGGGACTTGTTGATATACAGTCTCCAGACAAAGGGAGAGTAGCCAAACAAGAATTATTCCACATATCAAAGGGGAACAGATAATGAATGAATGGGAATATGCAAGAATGTAAATTAGGGCAGTTGTATGACTACAGCTGTTCACAGCTTGGGGTTATCTGCTGTCACTCTGAAAGACAGGAGCAGATCAAAGCAAATTGCTCAGCTATTCAGAGTATTTGAGAAGACATTCAGGCTGGCTTTCAGTCTAAGAAAAATATCTGAGAGAAGGGTCTGTGATTATGAAGGCATAGGTCTAAGAGGAATATATTCGTTGTCATGTACTCTGTTGGATTGTCATCTACTACAAGACTGTTCTGTTTTGGAAGCTAATAAAGTGCGTCTCTCTGGAGAATTGGGTTTGCTGCAGAGAAGTACTTTTTAATAACTACAAACCATCTACGAACTACATATATTGGATCACTACAGTGGTAAGTGTGTGGGGGGCTCATCATTAGATGGCCCCTCCGGTGTGTGGGGGGCTCATCGGTAGATGGCCCCTCCGGTAGTACATCAAATTTATTTTGGTGATTACTCTTTGTTGCACTGCGGGAAAAGTGTTTTTCTCCGGGCGGTACAAGTGGAGGCCAGTTGGTTTTGGTTAATATCCCGCAGTGCCCCCTGGTGTTTATATATATATATATATATATATATATATATATATATATATATATATATATATATGCAGTTAATTTATATATATATACGTTATAGTTCTTAGCTCTGTCACTGACCAACAAAATAGGGGTGTAACTGATTGTTTACAGTTGTTATTTGTGTTGATATTTCATTATCATTATGGTATTTATGTTGTTTATGTTATTTATATTTTGAAATTGGAGTTATGTTTAATAAAAGGCCGTTGCGGCCATTTATTCCAAAGAATGGTGTGGTCTATCATTTAAGGTTAAGTAAAAGGGTATTATAGGGCTTTATCAGCCTGGGGGTTATTATATAGGCTACACTAGTCAAGAGAGGGCCGGATCGGAAATGAAACGCAGGGCAATGTAGAGTAGGGCCGGACATGACGGTGTGTCTATGACACACAGAGAATGAGTTAGGGGGTGTGGCCAGGCAAGTGCAGGCCAGTAAGCAGCGGGGGTGAGGCCATATAAATAGGGGGCGTGGCCAAGGGAAGGCAGTCGGGAAGGAGAGTCACACGAGGAGGCAGTTTTTTCCCACCCACCCTCTCTTATATAATAGTTTTGGAGGTGTTAACGTTTTTGTTGTCGTTTCAGGTTTGGAAGCAGTGGACTGAATGAAAACAAGGGGTTGGCGGTGTTTGTTTGTTGTTTGTTATTATATAGGCTACACTAGTCAAGTGTTTTGACATCTGTGCTAATTCAGTTTGTGTCCGCATATACCACAGACTTGTGTCCATTTACATCAGGCTGCCTCTGATCTGTCACATTTAGGTCTTGATGGATTTCACCTGAATGGACACGAATGTAGGCGGATCTAAATTCACACAAGTTAATTCATACCTGTAAACCTACATGGAGCTTTCAATCAGGTCTGCAAGAAAAAGGACATAATTGCAAAGCTTAGGTGAAAGGTTATCAAAGGGGAGTTCTTTGGGGGTGGTAAAAATGCAGCTTGGCTGTGTGTTTTTACTGTCCCTTCCCCCATCACATGTGTATACGGCCATATATTAGGAGTCAGCCCCCAACAGCCATGTTACACTGACAGAGCCATAGAGCACCTGCTGTGCTCTGATCATAATAATTACCATGAGCACACAATGAGAGTGGGGACTGCACATTCTACAATAGCCTGTGTTACCTTTAAAAGCGCAAAGGGCGGGACTTTGAGTGAGGCACACGGAAGCATAGACAAAAATAGTAAAAAGCAAGTTTTAATAGCTTCAAATTATCATACATTTACACATTATTGCATATATATTAGTGTTATCAATTTCATCTAGTTACATATTCCAACATGGACTTAATAGTACAATAAAGAGAAACTTTATATTCGATGACAGCTGTTATATGCAGGTATGTGACACATTAAAGTGTCACTAGAGAAATATACAAGGATAGTAGGAGGAAGTAAGGAAGAAACGGGCCATACTGTATTGAAGAAGGTTTTACGTAAAACGGTAGTTGTTAGCTCTACGCGTTTCGTGACCTTTAAGTCACTCGTCAGGAGCAAGACCGTAGTGGTGATCTAAAAGTAGAGAAAACAACCATATTTTGAATAGTCTGAAAAAAGTGGGCAAATGTACAATATGCAGTACCCCCCACATACATATGCACAATTGGACCACAAACTTACATATATGCCCGCGCAGAGGCTGCATGGCAGCCGGTAGTCAGGCCGGCCAAAAATGCCATGGACCGGGGTTGAGGGAGCAGGACCGGGCAATACTCAAAAGGCACACACGAACCCCCCAGCGAGTCAATACGTGAGATGTGACTAAAATTTAAAAATGGAAAATTGAATGATTTGAAAAAGCAAAGCACAAAATTCCTAGTGTAAAAAAAAAGTGTGTATGGAGATGCAGGAAGTGAGACAAAAGTGAGGAAAGGGTACAAGAAAAGACCCCAAGCTGATAGAAGTGAGAGAGGAAAATGAAGATAAGGAGAAAAAGGGGAGAACAGGAGAGGAAAACAGTCACGTGATTGAAATCACAGTGATGAGAGAAAAAGGAAAGCAATGAAAGTAGGCAGAGAGGGATAAATTAAATGTAGGGCAGTGAGAAGGAAAGGGATATGAGTGTATGGGTACCTGCATAGGTAGAAAGACCGCTTGGCATGTAATTGCCAGAGGGAGTGGTGAGGAATGCCAAATGTGAGACCCTGCATGGGGGAGGAACAGCATATGCCACAGAGCACCGCCAACGGATCTGCCCCCAGCGTCATGTATACAGGATCCAAGGGGGCGAAGGAAGGCGCCCAACAGCTGCCCGCCAATCCAACCAGGCTGGACAGTCGCGGGTGTCAGACCAGGTCCCCCAGCGATCGGAGATGGGAAACTCGGCAACCGGTACAAGCGCGCCTTAAATGGCGCCAAATATCCGGTGCCGGAAACATGACGTCGACGCGCAGCGGGGAAGGCCCCAGCCGCTCTACATCACAACAGGACGGGAGGGGAAGCCCCAGTGCGCATCGCAACCCCGGAACATGACAGAGAAAGGCACAGCCATAAAAACACAGCGACCAATGCCGCCAGTGCGCAACACATAATGTAGTTAGTCAGACTAGCAAAACATGAGAAGATATAGTGTCAAGTTGGTAGTTTATATTTTATAACAGTCAAGGTTCATAGAATTAAAATTGTAAGGTAGGAAAAGAAAAGGAATAAATTATTAGTGCAATCATGTGCCTCCATCCCTAATTAATTGTTTAACCACTTGCCTACCAGGCACGAACACCTCCTTCCTGACCAAGCCATTTTTCAGCTTTCAGCGCTATCGCATTTTGAATGACAATTGCGCGGTCATGCAATGCTGTACCCAAATAAAATTTTTCCCCACAGATAGAGCTTTATTTTGGTGGTATTTAATCACCTCTGCGGTTTTTATTTCTTGCACTATAAACAAAAGAAGAGGGACAAGTTTGAAAAAACATAATACGTATCGGCCTAAACTGAGGAAAAAATTTGTTAAAAAAAAAAATTGGATATTTATTATAATAAAAAGTAAAAAATATTATGTTTTTTCAAACTTGTCCCTCTTCTTTTGTTTATAGAGCAAGAAGTAAAAACCGCAGAGGTGACCAAATACCACCAAAATAAAGCTCTATCTGTGGGGAAAAATTTTATTTGGGTACAGCGTTGCATGACCGTGCAATTGACATTCAAAATGTGATAGCGCTGAAAGCTGAAAAATGGCTTGGTCAGGAAGGAGGTGTTCGTGCCTGGTAGGCAAGTGGTTAAACAATTAATTAGGGATGGAGGCACACGATTGCACTAATAATTTATTCCTTTTCTTTTCCCACCTTACAATTTTTAATTCTATGAACCTTGATTGTTATAAAATATAAACTACCAACTTGACACTATATCTTCTCATGTTTTGCTAGTCTGACTAACTACATTGTGTTGCGCACTGGCGGCATTGGTCGCTGTGTTTTTATGGCTGTGCCTTTCTCTGTCATGTTCCGGGGTTGCGACGCGCACTGGGGCTTCCCCTCCCATCCTGTTGTGACGTAGAGCGGCTGGGGCCTTCCCCGCTGCGCGTCGACGTCATGTTTCCGGCGCCGGATATTTGGCGCCATTTAAGGTGCGCTTGTACCGGTTGCCGAGTTTCCTATCTCCGATCGCTGGGGGACCTGGTCTGACACCCGCGACTGTCCAGCCTGGTTGGATTGGCGGGCAGCTGTTGGGCGCCTTCCTTCGCCCCCTTGGATCCTGTATACATGACGCTGGGGGCAGATCCGTTGGCGGTGCTCTGTGGCATATGCTGTTCCTCCCCCATGCAGGGTCTCGCATTTGGCATTCCTCACCACTCCCTCTGGCAATTACATGCCAAGCGGTCTTTCTACCTATGCAGTTACCCATACACTCATATCCCTTTCCTTCTCACTGCCCTACATTTAATTTTTCCCTCTCTGCCTACTTTCATTGCTTTCCTTTTTCTGTCATCACTGTGATTCCAATCACGTGACTGTTTTCCTCTCCTGTTCTCCCCTTTTTCTCCTTATCTTCATTTTCCTCTCTCACTTCTATCAGCTTGGGGTCTTTTCTTGTACCCTTTCCTCACTTTTGTCTCACTTCCTGCATCTCCATACATACTTATTTTTTACACTAGGAATTTTGTGCTTTGCCTTTTTCAAATCATTCAATTTTCCATTTCTAAATTTTAGTCACATCTCACGTATTGACTCGCTGGGGGGTTTGTGTGTGCCTTTTGAGTATTGCCCGGTCCTGCTCCCTCAACCCCGGTCCATGGCATTTTTGGCCGGCCTGACTACCGGCTGCCATGCAGCCTCTGCGCGGGCATATATGTAAGTTTGTGGTCCAATTGTGCATATGTATGTGGGGGGTACTGCATATTGTACATTTGCCCACTTTTTTCAGACTATTCAAAATATGGTTATTTTCTCTACTTTTAGATCACCACTACGGACTTGCTCCTGACGAGTGACTTAAAGGTCACGAAACGCGTAGAGCTAACAACTACCGTTTTACGTAAAACCTTCTTCAATACAGTATGGCCCGTTTCTTCCTTACTTCCTCCTACTATCCTCGTATATTTCTCTAGTGACACTTTAATGTGTCACATACCTGCATATAACAGCTGTCATCGAATATAAAGTTTCTCTTTATTGTACTATTAAGTCCATGTTGGAATATGTAACTAGATGAAATTGATAACACTAATATATATGCAATAATGTGTAAATGTATGATAATTTGAAGCTATTAAAACTTGCTTTTTACTATTTTTGTCTATGCTTCCGTGTGCCTCACTCAAAGTCCCGCCCTTTGCGCTTTTAACCCTAATGAATCGGGATGGAGGAGAGGATTTGAACGGCCTCTAATACCTCATTCAAAGTCCCAAACACTTTTTTGGTGGATGGAAGGAGAGCACAGCGGTCAGCAATGGAAGGAGAGAGAACAGGGGGCAGCAATGGAAGGATAGAGAACAGGTGTCAGCAATGGAAGGAGAGAGGACAGGGGTCAGCAATGGGAGGAGAGAGAACAGGAGTCAGCATTGGAAGGAGAGAGTACAGGGGTCAGCAATGGAAGGAAAGAGGACAGGGGTCGGCAATGGAAGGGGAGAGGACAGGGGGCAGCAATGGAAGGAGAGAGGACAGGGGTCGGCAATGGAAGGAGAGAGTGCAGGGATCGGCAATGGAAGGAAAGAGGACAGGGGTCATCAATGAAAGAAGATAGGACAGGGGTCAGCAATGGAAGTAGAGAGTGAAAGCAAAGAGAGGGGGAGGCGCCAACTAGATGTATAACAAAGTTCAGCAAAAAAAATGTACAAACTGAACACTTACAAGTCCAAACAGGGGAGGATGCCCATGAAGATGTGCTCAGTCCTGGAGTGATCCGATGCCACTCTGTAGGCTCCGCTGCCAGTCCCCCACCTGTTGGGAATGTGGGTCTTGTGTGTCACTGGCTGTGTGTATGTCCCAGGAGGCAGGCAACTCCATGCTGACCAGTCTGGAATGGAAGTGACATCATCAGAAAAGAGGGGACATCAGAGCTGGGGAATATCAATCAGAAAATAACAAAAAAGTAGTTTCTGTACTAGGGGTGTGATTTCCATTGACATCTGTGCAGAAACCCACAGTTCCACAGTCTCTGAAATCGGGACTGATTTAATCACAATTTAATTTCTGCAGTCAGTGTGAACCAGGGCTTAATGGCATCCCAGTCTTAGTCTGAGTTCAATATTGAGTTGGCCCCCTCCTTTGCAGCTATAACAGATTCAACTCTTCTGGGAAGGCTGTCTATAGTCTGGGCAGTGCCACTTACAGTTTAACCCTTCTGTAAATATAGTGCACAAATGAAAGATCCAATAAACCTTACGTTTACAGAGAGACCTAAACCTGTCACCTCACCACCATGTCTGGGAGTACCCACATTCTCTACAGCCTGGACACAGATAGCCATTTTGTTCCACATATGATATTCATTGAAGTGACATGCCACACTTGTATCATGATGTTTAATGGTGTCATATATGTGGTCTCTCGGACAGTCACGTAACCACCTGGTTGTTCACCCAACATACTGGACATTACATATAGCACAAGTGAAGAACAGCCCGCAGCAAAGCACAAAAGTAATTAGGCGCAGGGCTGGCATGAATAAAGTAAACATGCCATTTAGGTGTATGGCCGTTTAAGAACAGGGGTGGAGCTGGGGAACAGGAAGGGGAGGTGCAGCCCTCCCCAGAATCAGTGCACGAGGAGAAAAGTTTAGGCAGGAAGCAGCATAGAGGAGCTCCTGGCAAACATTAGGGCGGCGGCGGCTAATGGCAAGGAGTGGATGAGGACACGGATCGATTTGGCCCTTGGGGGTGAGAGCGGGGGGCATGGGGGGGGTCGGGACACAGCAGCCGGGCGCAGCGGGTTCGGCTAAGCGGTCGGCGAGGGGGGTTTCTGACACCAGGGGACGGCCAGCGATCGCGGGGAAGGACGTGGGGGGGCCCAGCAACATGCCACCTGCAGCCGGCGCCATGCGCCTTATGACCAGGCCTCAGGCCTATACAGGGACGCGGCGGCGTGGGGGGGCGGGCGATCAGGCACCCAGCAGAGCAGCTTTCCAGGCGCAAGGAGGGACGGGGGGGACCCAGGCAGCTTCCAGGGGACGGAGGGCGCTGAAGGTTGGAGGAAGCAAAACGGCCGCCCCTGCTGGCGGTCCGCCATCTGGGGGGGGAGAAGGAACACCAGGAGCTGGAGGGGTGCATCCATGGGGAGCCAGGCACCAGTTGAAGACCAAGCAGAGACCCAGGGGGGGCGATCCGCCCACTGGGGGAAGAAGGAAGGCCCAGGCGGGGGGCGTTCGGCCTAGCCTGCGACCGACAGTCAGGGCGGGCAGTGCGAGTCGGCCCTGTAGCAACCAGGTGAACCAGCGGGGAGAAGGCGGTCCGCCTACCCGGGTGCAGACGAGGGGGAGGAGCGATGCGGACGGCAATCTGGGAGCGCAGTCAGCGGGGGCTGGGGGCGTGCTGCCCAGGCCCGGAAAGTCACAGCGGGGGTACAGAGGCGAGCGGCCTGACCCAAATACAGCGGAACCAGCAGCAGGATCAAGTGTCCAGAGCCCTAGGAAATGTGCCAGCAAGTCGGCGGAAGGGAGGAGGAGGAGCCGGAGAGAACGGAGTTCGTCTGCCTCTGGGGGCAAATCCCCCGGAGGGCAGGCTATGGCGATGGCGGGAGAAGTGATGGAACTGTCGGAGGGTGAACTTTCCAGGTCCGAGGACGAGGTCGCAGAGGAGCGTGCGGCGGCGGTGGATGCGGGATCATCGGCTGGTGGGAGCGTTTCCAGGCAGCCTGGTAAGTCCTGTTCTTGTCTGGGGTCTTGCGGGAGGGATGTAATTTCTAGGGGGGACGTGGGGGAAGGGGGCGGGGGGACCAGCAACAGGGCCCTGCAGGGGACGCCTTTCCGGGCAACGGGGTTCCCGAACCCGCCTTCTCGGAAGGTGGCCTCAAGGTACTCTTGGCGGGACTCAGGGACCTAGTGGGCAAGTTTTAGCTCAATCCAGCGGCCCCCGCGGGGCCAGCCAGAGCCTGGGTTCCACCAGGGGGGGATAGTTCAGGGGGGGGCAGGTGACGGCGGTTTCAGGTGGGGAGGGGACGCTTGTGCCAGTGGGGGAAGCGGTGGTGGCTATTCTGCCCGCGTTGGCCCCGGGGGGAAGCGATACAGGCACGGGTAGTGCGGTGGTGGCGTGTCCGCCCACGACACCCGCAACGGTTGAGGGGGAAAAAGGGGGGGATAAAACCAAAAAGCAGGATATCGTACGGTTGGCGGATTCCGCACGCTGTGAGGTTTATGTGTGTTTTGAGGGGCCTTTGGGGGCCCATTTGAAACAAGAAGTCAGGGAAAAAATTTGGAAGGGGGAGTATGTGGAGATATTTTTGCTGCTTCCGCTGGAGAAGTTCAATTTAGATAGAGTAAAGCCGGAGGACAACAAGAAGGAAGATGAGGAGAAGAGGAGATATAGATTAATTCCGAGGACTTTTCAAAATTGGTTACAAGCGTTTTTGATTCTGGCAAGCGTGATAGGCGAGAAGGAGCCGGAGCACTGCTCGGCCCTTTTCTGTTACCTGGATGCTATTGGAGAGGCTCATCGAACCTACGGGGGACTGTCATGGCTGCGCTACGATGAGCAGTTTCATCAGAGGAGGGCAGTGAGGCCGGCTCTTCGTTGGGATCACAAAGACATCAGTCTTTGGATGCGTTTGATGTCGTCGGCGAAACCCGCAGGTCAGTTTTTTCAGGGGGGGGCGGTGGATCAGGGGCTTCAGGTCAATCGGCCGCAAAAAAGAAGGGAGTCTGCTGACAATACAACGATGGAAGTTGTAAGTTTGGAAACGGATGTAAGTATAAACACGAGTGTTCCGGGTGCGGAGGATCGCACCCGGGATCTCGGTGTTTCAAACAAGGAAAGGGCAAGGCCAGCGAGTCTGTTAGCAAAAGGGGGGACGCCAGTGAAAGTGGGAAGAATGCGGCCTTTTCTAGATAGGTACCCAGACAAGGCGGTGGCCCAGTTGTTGAGGATGGGGTTTGCGGAGGGTTACAGAATTCCTGCGGCATTGAGCTCGGTTCCTCCTGTTGCGGACAATCTGCGGTCCGCTTTGAAACACCAAGCGGTGGTATCAGACAAGTTACACAAGGAGGTAGCTCTGGGCAGGATGGCGGGCCCCTTTTCCAAAAAACCCATCCTCGACCTAGTGGTTTCTCCTTTGGGGGTGGTCCCAAAGAAGGAACCAAACAAATTTCGGCTTATTCACCACCTGTCTTATCCCAAAGGGGGGTCGGTGAACGATGCCATTGATCCCCAGGTTTGCGCGGTCCACTAGGGATGCTCAAGAACATGCTGTTACTTGAATTGTTTCCGGTGGTGCTGGTGGTTGAGTTGTGGGGTGAATTATTCCGGGATCGGAAAGTTCGCTTCCATATTGACAACCTGGGGGTGGTACAGGTTATCAACAAGGTGTCAGCGGCGTCACCGCCGGTGGTACGTTTGTTGAGACATTTGGTGCTTCGGTGCATGCAGCGGAACATCTTTATTCATGCAGTGCACTTACCAGGACTGGACAACGTGATCGCAGACGCTCTGTCTCGGTTTCAGTGGGAGAAATTTCGGGAGCTGGCACCGGAGGCAGAGCGTCACAGGGTCCGTGTCCGTCAGACTTGTGGAGGATTGCCCTGGACGGATAGCCGAATGGATCCGGCGGTCGGTGAGCGAGGGGACGTGGAGCGCATACAGGAAAGTATGGGATGAATGGGTTGCTTTCCAGGCTCAGGCCTCGGGGGGGGGAGGGAGAGCTTAGGCTGCTTTTTGTTTATTTTGTCGCCAGGCACATGGAAAACGGTATTTCCGTGTCGAGGCTGGGGAAGGTTATGGCGGCCATGGCTTTCTGGTTCAAGCTCGGAGGGGGGGGGTGATTGGACGAAGGAGTTCTGGGCACGTCAGGCAGCAAAGGGTTACCGAAAGGGGACGAGGGTCCGGGATGAGAGGCGGCCGGTTATGTTTGAACTTTTGGGTAGAGTGGTGGACACTTTGCCTGGGGTTTGCATATCTGGTTATGAGGTAGGGCTTTTCCGCACGGCTTTTGTTTTGGCCTTTTTTGGGGCTTTTCGGATAGGGGAGTTGGTAAGTTCCTCGAAGAAGAAAGGGGATGGTTTAGCGGTGGGGGATGTTCGGTGCTTTGTAGACAGGTTGGTTTTGCATCTGCGCAGATCTAAGACGGACCAGGAGGGCCGAGGCAAGGATGTGGTGGTTTTCGCCATTCCGGACGCCAAACTCTGCCCCGTCTTAGTTACGAAGCTATATTTGGAACAGAGGCCAGCTGTGGAGGGCCCTCTGTTGGTACATCAAAATGGGGAGGCGCTGTCGCGTTTCCAATTTACAGGAGTATTTCGGAGGTGTTTAGTCGCACTGGATCTCGGGGGATCAGAAATTCTCCTCACATTTGTTTAGGATTGGTGCGGCGACGGAGGCAGTTAGGTAGGGCTTAACTGAAGAGGCGGTTAAACAAATTGGGAGGTGGGAATCTAGGCGATTTCGGTCATATGTCAGGCTTGACTTAGTGGGCTGATGGTTCGGTGGGTGTTTGTGGGATTTATGTGCCGGCATGGGTTCGTGTGGTGCATTAAGGTGAAGTTGACGGGGGTTTTTTTCTTGTTGTTTTCTTTTCAGATTCATCACCAAGTCTCGTTTGGATCATGGGACATTCCTATGTCTGCTGGGGGGCCAGGAGGGGTGATGCCAGGCCAGACGGGAGACAGCTGGGGTTTTCTAGGGGGGAGGCGTACATTAAGTGGCTGGGTTTCCCTGGGATGCTTTGGAGCCGTCTGGTCC
Source organism: Lithobates sylvaticus (assembly GCA_028564925.1). Lineage (NCBI taxonomy): Eukaryota > Metazoa > Chordata > Amphibia > Anura > Ranidae > Lithobates > Lithobates sylvaticus. Next base: position 185,616,091 of record CM053031.1, on the reverse strand, counting down.
CGGAAGCGCATAGATTTGCGCGATGGGACAGGCCCCCCGAGGTTTTAGTGATTCACGTTGGGGGCAACGATTTGGGGCTAAGAACCAAGTTAGACATTACAAGGGACATTAAGTACGATTTCTGCCGACTTCAGGCGGCATTCCCTAAAACTGTCCTGGTATGGTCGGACAGGATAGCCAGGACTTTGTGGCGGTTAGCGAGGTCAGTGGAGTTGATCAATAAGGCCAGGAAAAAGATAAATCAGGAGGCCAGCAGGTTTTTTATCAAAAACGGAGGCCTAGCCATCAGACACAGGGAGTTGGAGATTGATACATGGCGATATCTGAAGGCTGACGGAGTTCATCTGAACCCAGTGGGCACAGATATGTGGGCCATAGGCATACAGGATGGGATTGAGAGAGCACTTAGGGTGTGGAGGTGCGCTCAAGGTTAAGGTGTTAACCTTGTTTGCTGTGGCGGATGTTGGCTGACGTAGGTATAGAGAAGAAACCCCCTCCCCACAGAGAACTTGATGCGGGACCCATTGGAGATATGGGCCCGTTTGTTAATATTCCTTATAGGTGATGTAGGGAATATGGTGGATGACTGCACTGCGGGAATAGTTTTGTCTCTGAGCTAGCGTGTCAGCTTGAGGCCTAGTTACAGTTGATATGACTGCAGTGCACGAGTTTTGATTATGGTAAAATGGGTGGGGGAGGGGGGGGGGGTAATGTCCTCCTTTAGGCCTACGTCACGGTTTTCATTATGATGTTGTTTATTTGTTGTTTATTTGTTTATAAGAGTTATTTTATATTTTGTTATTTAATAAAGGGGCTGCTACGGCCTATTTTGCACTCCAGTACAGTGTGGTCTCCATTAATGGGAAAGGTAAGGGTGGGAGTGTATAGCTGGGCAGCACAAAAATGAGTTATCTTGTACTTGGTCAAGAACAGCCTGCAGCAAAGTACAAAAGTAATTAGGCGCAGGGCTGGCATGAATAAAGTAAACATGCCATTTAGGTGTATGGCCGTTTAAGAACAGGGGTGGAGCTGGGGAACAGAAAGGGGAGGTGCAGCCCTCCCCAGAATCAGTGCACAAGGAGAAAAGTTCCCGCCCTCCCTCCCCTTTTTTCTTTTCAGGTTTGTTTAATAATTTTATTACAGGATCATTTGGATGTCGTAGCATTGGCGGATGTTGGCTGACGTAGGTATAGAGAAGAAACCCCCTCCCCACAGAGAACTTGATGCGGGACCCATTGGAGATATGGGCCCGTTTGTTAATATTCCTTATAGGTGATGTAGGGAATATGGTGGATAGCTGCACTGCGGGAATAGTTTTGTCTCTGAGCTAGCGTGTCAGCTTGAGGCCTAGTTACAGTTGATATGACCGCAGTGCACGAGTTTTGATTATGGTAAAATGGGTGAGGGGGGGAATGTCCTCCTTTAGGCCTACGTCGCGGTTTTCATTATGATGTTGTTTATTTGTTGTTTATTTGTTTATAAGAGTTATTTTATATTTTGTTATTTAATAAAGGGGCTGCTACGGCCTATTTTGCACTCCAGTACAGTGTGGTCTCCATTAATGGGAAAGGTAAGGGTGGGAGTGTATAGCTGGGCAGCACAAAAATGAGTTATGTTGTACTTGGTCATGAGGTAGATCACATTGTTTGTACTACAATTAATAAAAGATTTTACACGATACTCTATTTCACTTGTGCTAGATCTAAACTTATCACCCTTAATGATTCTCGGGCAACATGGACAATCATTTGCACAACATTTGAAGTTGGCTCTAAAGCAATCTGGGAATGCCCGCAGTCCTAGAAACCAATGACTGCAGCAGGAAGATGATTGGGGAGAAGAGAAGTGTGCTGCTGAGCTCTGTAATCCCCAACTGTCTAAACAGCCTGTGGGTGGTTGTTGGCACCCAGCTGAGTTTTATTTGAGACCTGCAGAGTCCTGCCAAGCTCTGTCACTGAGCTGCCAGCTATGTAGCTAATCTTATCTCATTGCCTGTGAGTAGCTATATGCAAGCTGTGCAAGTCTCTGCCACTGAGTAGTTAATTTTCATTGCCTGTGAGTTGCTACATGTACTTGTCAGCTGTGCAAACTGCTGCCCTCCACTGAATCTCTGGCTGTGTTATCGAAAATATTGTTGGCTCTCACTGCCTGCTTGCTGGTAGGCTAGTGTGGCTCTGCATTGATGCTGTATACATCTATTATGCCCTACTGAACCCCGCTGTGTCCCTTTCTTTTTTTTTATTTCTTTTTTTTTTTTAATTTAAAACATTTTTATTGAAAATTTTTGCAATAACAAAGTAGTGACAGGCTCGTAAATACACGCAGGTACTTACAAGGCCAGACAGTGAAAGTAACAGAACCTAGTATTATGTAATGCATTAGAAAAGTTCCAGTTATTAAACATAGATGAGGGAGGGCAAGCTAAGGTGCAAAATAGTACATGGTTCCGTCTAATATCAACTAGTTTCAATAACAGTATAAGTCCAAAAGTTCCCAGGTTCCTGAGTGCCCCATCAGGGATCTTGCTGACACCCACGAGAGGAAACCCCTAGAAATGCCTAACAGGTTCTGTCCTAGGCCCAATTTACCAGAAAATCGGAACCAGTGAGAGAAAATAATAATAAACCAAGAGAGGAATCTGCACTAGTTAAGAGTTAAGTAGACTATCAGCGTGTGCCCTTAACAGTCTCGCCAAGAGAGGCGTAGTAGAGAAGGGGGAAAGAAAAACGTGTGAGAAGGCAGAGGGAGGGGAAGAGGTAAGGGTAATCAGTGAGTCATTCCGGAGTTCAGCGCACCAGGTTGTATTCCAGGGATGAGAGAAATATTACAGAACGTGGCCCATGGTTCCCATGTAAACTAAAATTTCTCTAGTTTGTCATTAAGTTTGGCCACTGTCTGTTCTTGGACCATGATCCATGTGACTTTCGTCTTAAACATGTGAAAGGAGACGATATGTTTCTTCCAGGCTTTGGCTATCGTTATTTTGGCACCCAATAAGAGAAAAAATGACAAGGTCTGTAATGGTTTAGAAAGTCCCGGTATGAGGTGATTGAACAGGGCTGAGTGTGGTGCTACAGTAGTACCAGTTACTTTGCAAATAGTACAAAATACCTTACGCCAAAACGGACGGATACGAGGACAGGTCCACCATGTGTGAAGCATGGAGCCCTCCATTTCACAGCCCCTGAAACAGTCTGGTGATGTGCCTGGGAACATTCTGGCAAGCCGGGAGGGAACATAATACCACCTGATCAGTACTTTAAGACTAGCTTCAATGAGGGATATATTGAGGATACCTTTGAAAGCTCTATTGGCAGCGCGGAACCATATTGCAGAGTCCCAGGTGTTGTCCACGTCTTCTTCCCAGGCTCGGGCATAGGAGGGTTTGGTCTCTTTATGCATAATTGCTGCATAGATCAATGAAATTCCTCCCTTCTGATCCATGAGGTTGACACACCAGTGTTCATATAGGGTTATAGAAGGGGGTAAGGGTTTAGTGAGCCAGATGGAGTGGAGAAAGTGTGAAATCTGTGAGAAGCGTAAAAATTCAGAGTCAGGCATATCTAGTTTCTTCCTACAGTGTGCTTGGGTGATGGGGCCCGAAGGGGAGAGAAAGTGCCCAATCCGATAGAGGCCCTTATCTGTCCAGCATTTAAAAGCTTCTATGTCCATCCTCGGGCTGAAATCCGGATTGTGGTACAGGTGTGATAGGGGTCTCATCGGTGATATAATGGATTGAACGTTGTAGAGTTTGGAGCAGAGCGCAAGGGAGTGCGATAGAGTGGGAGCCATAATGGCCGGTCTGCGATCAGGAGAACAACCCAACAGGTAATCTATGGTGTTCGAGGGTACAGCCTTTCGTTCCATAGATAGCCAGTCCGGCTGAGTAGTCCGAGAGTATGCCATAGAAATTTGTGCTAGTTGAGATGCCCTATAATACCCCCAAAGATTGGGGAGACCAAGGCCACCCTGCGATCTCAAGCGGTAGAGTATCTCAGCCGGGCATCTGTAACCCCTCTTCCCCCATATAAAGCGGAGGATATCTGATTGCATTTTGTCGAGAAATTGTTTAGGGACCTGGATTGGTAGGGAGCGGAAAAGGTATAGCAACCTCGGGAGGAGGGTCATTTTGACCACGTGAAGCCTGCCCAGCCAGGATAGACCACATTTGGACCACCCAATCATATCACCTTTGCATTTATTTATCATTGCGGGTAGTTTGCCCTAAACAGACTATTCACATCTGATGTTAGTTGTACGCCTAGATATGGGATCATCGAAGTGGCCCAGGAGAAGGTAAAATTGGAGGAGATTTGTTTAAGGAGATCTGGGGGGACTGTTATGTTTAATGCTATCGACTTGGACATATTGACTCGGAGGCCGGAAATCCCACTAAACTCAGAAAGGGTATGCAGAATTAGGGGTATAGAAGTCAGGGGAGAGGAGACAAAGAGAAGGAGGTCATCTGCATAGAGCGCGCATTTATGTTTTTGCGAACCGCAAAAAACCCCCTTGATGTCCGGGTTAGATCTCAGTGCGATTGCCAGCGTTTCGATTGCTATCGCAAAAAGGAGAGGCGAAAGTGGGCATCCCTGTCTGGTTCCCTTACCTATGGGGAAAGATTCGGAGTATCGGCCCATCAGGCGTACTTGTGCAGAGGGGCTAGAGTAAAGCGAATTGATAATGTTAAGAAAATGTGAACCACAACCCCATCTCTGCAGGATATCAGACAGGTATGTCCAATCGATGGAATCGAACGCTTTGTGTAGGTCGATTGAAAGAAGGAATCCTTTTTGGGGTGGGTTGCCGTCCCATTGCGATTTGAGTAGCGAAATTATGTCAATAGCCCTCCTAATTTGGTCTGTTCCTTGCCTCCCAGGAATGAAGCCCACCTGATCTTTATGAATATACGAGGAGATGAAACCTGACATCCTGTTAGCCATAATTTTAGTCATAATTTTTATATCGTTGTTTATAAGCGAGATGGGCCGGTAATTGCAAACCTCACTAGTGTCCTTTCCGGGTTTCGGAATGACCGAAATATATGCTGAATTTAAGTCCTGATCTAACGGGGCTCCATTCCTGAGAGAGTTGAACAGTTTAGTGAGGTGAGGGGCCAGACAGTGTCCAAATTTTTTATAGTACCCAGTGGAGAATCCGTCCGGGCCCGGTGAAGAGCCCAATTTAAGACGCTTAATGGTATCAAGGACTTCAGTTTGGGTGAACGGAGTCTCCAAAAGGTCACTGTGTTCTTTACTTAATAATGGCAAAGAGAGGCCATTGAGAAACTTTTCCCTGTGAGCAGATGTAGGGTTAGCGTCTTTTTATATAAATCTGAGTAAAAGTGTAGGAAGGCTTGCATGATCTTGGACGGGTTCTGCGAGAGATCCCCAGAAGCTACCTTGAGTTTAGGAAAAGCATACATACGCTGTTTTGGGTTTAGTTTGGTTGCTAGTCGGGACCCAATTCTATCTTTTTGAGCATAAAACTTAGCCCCCGTCCAATGAAGATGTTGTGCTGCAGCTGTGGTCAGAGATAAGTTCATAAGGGCACGGGCCAAGTCAAGCTTTGCAAGGGAAGCAGATGTGGGATTGCGTTTGTGCTCTTTCGCCTTCATGTGAAAGTCCTCCGAAAGTTTCAATGTGTCCGCTTTGTGGGCCGCTTTAAGTTTAGAAGCCAACTGTATCAATTTCCCCCTAATAACCGACTTATGGGCATCCCAGATAGTGGAGGGGGATACTTCCTCAGAAGTATTGAGGAGAAAGTATTCCTTGATATCTGCCTCCAATAATGTACAATGTACAGGGTTAGATAGTAGCGACTCCCGAAGTCGCCAGCGATGTCGTATCCCATTCCCTATTGGCCGTTGAGCTAGTAATGTCATCATTGAATGGTCAGAAAGGGAAGAGTCAATAATTTTGGAAGATCTGATCAGGGGGATCGTAGAAGGCTGGGTGAAAATGTGGTCTATCCTTGCATAGGAATTGTGAGGAGCTAAGAAGTGTGTGTAATCCTTCATATGAGGGTTCATTTCCCTCCAGATATCGATTAAGCCTGCGGTGTTCAGGATCTTTTCTATTTTAACGCTTTGCTTAGAAGGTCGTTTGGGTCTAGTCGTGCCCTTAGAAGATTTGTCGAGCGAAAAATCAAAGGCTACATTCGAATCCCCACCAAAGAAGACAGTACCCTTAAGGTGAGATTGTAACTCACGGATTAGGGGTCAAAAAAAGCCCATTGGCCCTTGTTGGGTGTATATTAAGAGACAAAAGTGTAAGTTTCACCGTCTACACAACCAGAGACTAAAATGTACCTGCCATGTGGGTCAACGATCGTTTCGGTTTGAGAAATGTTAATGTGTCTGGCAAAGCAGATAGCTACCCCTTTCGTTGATGTTGAAAGAATTGAGGATAATGTTGATGTAGAAACGTGGGTTTATATGTAGAGGGAAAATGTGTTTCTTGCAGTAAAAGGACGTCAGCGTGTAGTGAATGGTACTGTTGAAGGAGTTTTCTACGTTTGATAGGGGAATTGAGTCCTTGTGTGTTGTGTGAGATTATTTTCAATGTGGGCAAAGGAACAGGTGTATCAGTCATGGATCAGAAGGAGGAGTTCTATAACAAGAAACTGAGACTTACCCCACCAAGAAAGTCGACTGTGAGGGTCACGGTCCGGAAGCCCTGGATGATTGGTCCTGGAGCCTGGGTAAGAATACTGAGACGAGCTGAGGAGCCGGATGACTCGAGGAGAAGCGACCGAAAGGGGGAAAGGAGAAGAGATGAAAGGAAATAAGAGAAAAGGGAGAGAGACAAAAACATTAGATATCAGATGTTGTAAACCTGTAATATTCATAGATAGTAAACAATCACGAGGGTCCCCTGACCCTACCCCGCCCTTGGAGCGGAACGGCCTCGCCGTATCCGCTGCCAAAAGCTGAGTATCCGAAAAAACCTTCAAAAGGTCATCCGGGTTAGGATCCAGATGCGCCGGAGAGCCTCTGGTCCAGGTGAGGCACATTGAAACCACCACGGCCCCCCACCCTAGATCAGTCAAACCTGTAAGTCCCATGGGGACCTATCATCTTCTAAGTACAGAGCGCCTACTAGGCGGTAAGAGCGAGAGCTAAAACATAACAGCAAACTGCTAGGAACCAACATTATTATGGAGTGTCAACGTTTAGAGTGTTCCCCAGATCTAACTAGTGCTAGAACCCCAGAATATTAGACCAATACATAACCAAGCTAACACAGGCAGGAGTAACATATAGAGAACCTGCAAGGTAATGCAATCGTTCCACTATGTTGCCAACCAGAGCAGGGGTGGCCCTGCTCTCCTCGGCGACACATCAGATCCACTAAGAAAAAAGAAAAAAAGAAAAAACAAAAAGGAAAAAGGAGAAAGGAGTCCCGTACAAAACTGCGAGACCAGTATCATCTTACAGACTTACAGAAGTTGAGTCTCATGTATGAGGCTGAATAAAATAGCCAACATCTCAATTGGGGTAAGGGGGGGCTGCCCCAATCCAACCCTCAGAACAGAGAGGGGGGAACTGAGAGCCCACAACTGTCACCCTACCCCAAAAGGGTGGGCCAGAGAACAAAAGGAGATAAGTAACAGGTGCTGTGCCGTCAGGCTTTCAAGGTGGTAAATTTTCCTTTGGTCGCTTAGGTCCTTGCTTCAGCCAGGAGTGTTGCAGAGGGCTTGCTGGCGGAGGTCGTCTCGTGGAGGTTGGAGTTCCCCTGGTGGCTTGAGAGGCATGAGGCTCCAGGTGTATCAGACCGAGATGCGTCAGGAGACGTTGCCCTTCTGGAACGGAGGAAAATCTGAAGCTTTTGTTTTTGTAGGAAAAGTTCAGGCGTAGAGGGAATGACCAACGGTATGCGATTGCTTTATCCAAAAGGACTTGCAGTAATGGCTTGAGAGAGCGTCTTTTTTGTACCGTATATGGTGATAGGTCAGCAAAAATCTGGATTTTGTGGCCCTGGAAAGTGAGATTGTCCGCATATCTGGATTTACGCATGACCTCTTCTTTGGTAGAGTAATAATGCGGTTTAACAATGATGTCGCGCTGCAGACCATCCGAGCGGGGTGCTTATAGTGCTCTGTGGGCCCTATCCAACTCCATGCGGTGCTCCGGGATGTCAGGGATTAGGTTTTTTATTAGTGTTTTCACTGCTTTCTGTACCTCCTTTTCGGATTCTGGAATACCTCTGATTCTGAAGTTATACCTGCGTGACCTATTTTCGAGGTCGTCGATCTTAGCAAACGCAGTTTCCAGTTGCTCCTGCACTTCTTGTAATCTATTAGAATTCTGATTAATCTGTGTTGCAGCCTGGTCAGCTTTTTGCTCAATAGTGTCCATCCTCATTCCAATTTGCTGCAGATCAGCATGTAAAGAGCTAGTAATCTGTGCAGCATTCATTGCTAGGCCTTTGGACAGCATCTGTGAGAAAGCAGCCATCATAGAGGGAAAGTCAGTGGGGGTTGTAATTTCCTCCTGTGCCTCACTGACAGTGAGAAGTAGGCCTGTGTGGGGATCCATCATTGGGGTAGTGGGATAGCCAGAGCTCAGGCCGTTCAGCAGGGATTCTGTGGAGGAGGGGGAGTGAGCAGGCTGTAGTGGGTGGTAATCGGTACCTGAGAAAGGTAGCTGTGCCTGGTCCTGGTCTGCTATGGAGGAATCCTGCAGCTCTGTGTCCTGTGTGCCTCGTGACGCCGCCGCCATTTTGGCATAGCTGAGGGGGCCGGGAGCCGCCGTCATCTGGCGCGATAGATCCCGCTTGGCTAGCGGGGATGACATCCGCTCGTTCCTTACGTTCTCCCCTGCCTAGATCACCCGGTGTGCGGGGTGTGTGTGCGCTCTGTGGGCTCCAGTGGCTAGTGGTGGGCCGTGAGGGAGCGGAGCTCTATACGCCGGCGGCCATCTTGGGAGCTCCGCGCATGCGCACTCTGTGTCCCTTTCTTATCTCAATGCTGGACTATTGTTGAAAGTATTATTTGCTAAGAAAATTTCAATATACTACTAGAGTTGAGCGGACACCTGGATGTTCGGGTTCAACGGATTCGGCCAAACTTCCCAAAAAAGTTTGAGTTCGGGACCCGAACTTGACTCAAACTTGACCCTGAAACTGAACCCCATTGAAGTCAATGGGGACCCAAACCTTTGAGGAGTAAAATGGCTCTAAAAAAGTAATGGAAAGGGCTAGAGAGCTGCAAATGACAGCAAAATGTTGTTAAGAGCATGGCAAGTGTTCTGCAAACAAATGTGGATAGGGAAATAACTTAAAATACATAAAAATAAAAAAATAATAATCTTGACCTAGGAGGACGAGGTCCATATGGAGTAGGAGGTTGATGTGGCGGTGGATGTGGCGATGTAGGTGGAAGCGGCGGTAGAGGAGGACAAGGTAGCCAACACTGATTTTTGTTTTTAATTACATTTTTTTTTTAAATTAGGGTACACCCCAAAAGAGTGAGAAAGATCAAAAATACAATGGCTGGGTAAAGCCGGTGATGTGTCGAATTCTGTCCCCCGTCGGATAGTGTCCGCCCTGTACTGCGCTTGCACAGTACGGAGGACAAGGGGATTCCGAAAATCTCTGAAGACGAACGGCGTCTGCGCCGTGAGTCCAGGTTCAAGCCCCACCATCCAAGTGGACATAAAGTTAGAATAAAAACATAGTGCCCGAAGCCCGGCGAACGAAGCGAGCCCGCAAGGGGCCCTGTTACTATGTGCTACCATATGTCCACTTGGATGGTGGGGCTTGAACCTGCACTCACGGCGCAGGTGCCGTTCATCTTCGGAGATTTTCGCAATCTCCTTGTCCTTCGTACTGCACAAGCGCTGCGCCTGCACAGTACGCGGTGGACACTATCCGATGGCCGGACAGTTTTTGTCAGAACACCGGTATACATGTCTATTCAACTATATCTATACAAGTCCTGTGGGATCCATGCCTGGTTCATTTTAATGAACGTGAGCTTGTCCACATTGGCTCTGGACAGGCGGCTGCACTTGTCTGTGATAACGCCCCCTGCCGCGCTAAATACACGTTCAGATAATACACTGGCTGCAGGGCAGTTCAGAACCTCCAAGGTGTAAAGGGCAAGCTCAGGCCATGTGCCCAATTTGGAGACCCAGAAGTTGAAGGGGGCAGACCCGTCATTTAGTACGTGTAAGCGTGTGCACACATACTGCTCCACCATGTTGGTGAAATGCTGCCTCCTGCTAAGACGTTCCATCTCAGCTGGTGGTGCTGGTTGTTGTGGCGTACTGATAAAGCTTTTCCACATTTCGGCCATGCTAACCCTGCCTTCTGAGGTGCTGGCGGTGCCCGGCTGCATTGGCGACCTCTTCCTCCTCCTTTGCCTTTGCCTTGTGCTTCCAACGTACCCCCGCTGTCAGGTGGGAATGCCACCAGCAGCGCATCTACCAGCGTGCGCTTGTACTCGCGCATCTTACGATCACGCTCCAATGAGGGAATTAAGGATGGTACGTTGTCCTTGTAACGGGGATCCAGCAGCGTGGCCACCCAGTAATCAGCACCAGTTAGAATGTGGGCAACTCAGCAGTCTTTGCGGAGACACTGCAGCATGTAATCGCTCATGTGTGCCAGGCTGCCCAGAGGCAACGAAAAGCTATCCTCTGTGGGAGGTGTATCATCTGTGTCTTCTGTATCCATCCAGCCACGTACCAGTGATGGCCATGAGCTGGTCTGGGTGCCACCCTGCTGTAAACATGGTTCCTCCTCCTCCATCTCCTCCTCCTCATCCTCCACCTCGTCATCCTCCAAAACTGTGCCCTTGCTGGACAATTGTGTACCTGGCGTTTGTTGGTGCAGGAACCCACCCTCGTAGCCACTTGTAAATGACTGCCCTGAAAGCCTTGGAAATTATCCCTCTTCCTCCTTCTCCTCCTCATGTGCCACATCCTCTTCCATCATTGCCTGAAGTGTTTTTTCAAGGAGGCATAGAACTGGGATAGTAACGCTGAGAACGGCGTCATTGGCACTGTCGATGTTGGTGGAGTACTCGAAACAGCACAACAAGGCACACAGGTCTCGCATGGAGGCCCAGTTATTGGTGGTGAAGTGGTTCTGTTGTTCCGCAGAGTGACTGACGCGTGCGTGCTGCAGCTGAAACTCCACTATCGCCTGCTGCTGCTCGCACAGTCTGGCCAGCATGTGCAAGGTGGAGTTCCACCTTGTGGGCACGTCACATATGAGGCGGTGAGCGGGAAGGCCGAAGTTACGATGCAGCTCTGACAGGCGAGCAGCAGCAGGGTGAGAACGCCGAAAGTGCGCACAGACGGCCCGCACTTTCTGCAGCAGCTCTGGCATATCGGGGTAATTTTTAAGGAACCTCTGGACCACCAAGTTCAGCACATGCGCCAGGCAAGGGATGTGCGTCAAACTGGCTAGGCCCAGAGCTGCTACGATATTTTGCTTATTATCACACACCACCAGGCCAGGCTTGAGGCTCACTGCCACCAACCACTCATCGGTCTATTGTTCCATGTCCATCCACAACTCCTGCACGGTGTGGGTTTTTTCCCCCAAACAGGAAAGTTTTAAAACTGCCTGCTGTTGTATACCCCTGGCTGTGCTGAAGTTGGTGGTGAAGGTGTTAAGCTGAATAGATGAGGAGGCGGTAGAGGATGAGAAAGCGGAGTAGGAGGAGTTAGCAACAGAAGGCAAACTGAAGCGCCCTGCAATCCTCGGTGGTGGAAGGACATGTGCCAAACTGCTATCCGCCTCAGGCCCAGCCACCACTGCATTTACCCAGTGTGCTGTTAGGAAGATATAACATCTCTGACCATGCTTACTGGTCCACGTATCCGTAGTTAGGTGGACCTTGTCACAGATGGCGTTGCGCAGTGCACACCTGATTTTATCCCCCACTTGGTTGTGCAGGGAAGGGATGGCTCGCCTGGAAAGTAGTGGCGGCTGGGCACGACGTACTGTGGGACAGCCAATGCCATCAGGCTTTTAAAACTCTGCGTCTCCACCAGACGGAATGACAGCATTTCAAAGGCCATGAATTTTGAAATGCTGGCATTTAGGGCCAGGGATCGCGGGTGGGTAGGGGGGTACTTCCTCTTCCGCTCCAGTGTTTGGGAGATAGAGAGCTGAACGCTTCCATGGGACATTGTGGAGATGGTTGATGATGCTAATGATCCAGGTGGTAGTGTTGCTGGCAGATCCTGTTTGCGGGTTGGCAGGTGCCACTGTCACTACAGAGGTGGATGAAGAGGCCGAGACTGCAGCATAAGAGGAAGCAGGAGGAGCCAGAGACCTTTCTTGGTTTTTGAGGTGTCTACTCCACTGCAGCTCGTGCTTTGCACTTAGATGCCTGGTCATGCAGTTTGTGCTCAGGTTGAGAACATTTATGCCTCGCTTCAGGCTCTGATTGCACAGCGTGCAAACTACTCATGTCTTGTCATAACTGCCACGCTAGGGAACTCCTTAACCTGGCTTTGGTGTGCTCGGTCCCTTGCTGCATTGGGCAGTAGCAGGCATACTGTCTAGGGGACGGACACTCCGCTTTTCCACCCTGCTCCCTCTTCTGCTGTGCTGGTGGCTCTGTGTGACCACCGCCACTTCCTCCGAACCACACAGGTCACCTGCATGACGTTGCTTCCATGTAGGGTCGAGGACCTCATCATCCTCCACATCATCTTCCTCCCAGTCTTCACCCCTGCCCTCCTTGTCGGTCTGCACAATTGCGAAAGCAGCAGCAGTTGGCACCTGTGCTTCGTCATCATCCGAGACGTGCTGCGATGGTCCTCCCGTGTACTCATCTTGAAACATAAGTGGTTGGGCATCGGTGCACACAATCTCTTCCACTTCTGGGGCAGGGCTAGGTGGATGACCCTGGGAAACCCTGCTAACAGAGTCATCAAAAAGCAGAAGAGACTGCTGCAGGATTTAGGGCTCAGACTGCTTGGCTGATTTGCAAGGGGGTGAGGTGAAAGACTGATGGACATCGGCTACAGGTGCCAACTCTGATATTTCAGCCGGAGACTGGGTGGGAGACAATGTAAAGGAACTGGAGGCACTGTCAGCAACCCAATCTACTATCGCCTGTACTTGTCCTGGCCTCAACATTCATAGAGCCGCATTAGGTCCGACCAAATACCGCTGCAGGCTCTGTCGCCTACTCGCACCTGAGGAAGGTGTTTAACTTGTGCCTATAGCTGGTACAGATCGACCAGGTCCTCTCCCTGCAACAGGAGCTCCACCAGCAGCACCATGACCGGGGCCACGCCCCTTCTTTGACGTTCTCCTCATATTTCTCAAATTTAGGATCTTGCCCTAAATGGGTGCTTTTTGAATAGCAGAATAGAAGAACAGTATCTAAAGTGTGTATCTCACATGTACAGATTTGCAGGAAACCCTGTAAAATATTTTTTTGGCCCTAAATGGGTGTTTTTAGAATAGCAGAATAGACCAACAGTATCTAAAGGGTGTATCTCACAGTAACATATGCAGTGCTGGTGCACTGAGCTTGCATAAAATGCCCGCCGACGCCAACCTAACTAACAGACAGATAAAAGTTATGTTTTCTCTGGCACTGGGCTCAGGGCAGTGTAAAAAGATTGTGCACGGCACCCACACAAGAAAATCAAGGTAGATCGCTGAGTAATTCGATTTCTTAATCAGGACTCGTGAGTCCTGATTAAGAGGAGCACGTGCTGTGCTATGTGCCTCTAGCCTATATAGAGGCTGGGTCACATGCTGCACTGGCCAATCACTGCCATGCCATTAGTAGGCATGGCTGTGATGGCTTCTAAGGGCACACAAGTTAAACAAATGTTGATTGGCTGCCCTGCAGCTTTTTAAAAAGCGCCATTACATTGCCGAACACCGAACTCGAACCCGAAAAATACAATAAATTGTTCGGGTTCGGGTCCGGGTACCAAAAACCCAAAAGTCTGGTACGAACCTGAACTTTACAGTTCGGGTTCGCTCAACCCTATATTCTACCAATATATTTGAATACCTGGAATGGATGCTTTAATGTGTATTTGAGCATTTCTGCATTACTCTATGCTGTTTAGTCACCATTAAGTCCTGAAATCTGCTTATTCTGTTGTGTGCACCTGCTGAATCTTGCTTAATACACTTACTAAATTCTGTTGAGTACACTGTTAAAGGCTAAGATTTTTACTTTTCATAATAAATAGAAGCATTATCCAATGTCCTTGATTGCTGAGGCACAATGAGCCCAGGTACGATTAACTGTAACATAGATGTATGGAAAACCTTCCCCCTTGCCCCCTCACCCCATTAAATAAACACACTTAAAACCATTAAGTTGGAAAGGGCAAGGCCACAGCTTTATTAACTCCAAACATAACATGTGAACACTTTTCAACCAGTGCCAGTCACAGTACTGTGAGCACACAATTCTAAACGTGGACCTGTCCTTACCATAGGTGCTAGACAGGCCGCCTACTTCCGATTTCCATCAAGGGCATAGCCCATTACAGCCATTTTATGCTGACAAGGTCAAGAAACCGCCACCCGCCGGTCAGTGGCTAACGAACGGGCACTCCATTGCAGCCAGTGCCTGTGCCACACTACACTGAAGGCCAAGGTTAAAGATATCCAATCCGATGTCATTAAGGTGAACGCCATCCAATCTCAGCAGATCATCATTAGCACCCTCCAAATCCTTGTGCCGGATTACAAACCCCCCGATCTGCCGAACAAACTTGGCGACCTGGGCGTTAACTTTGCGACAAAAGCGTTCCAGGCATGGGCCAGGTATCTCCCGAGCCCATAGCAATCGGGGCAAAATTTCAGACCATATTAGAATCAAGTTGGTAAACACTGGGCGATGTCTCACACGATAGTGGAAATTAAGTCCACGGAACGTGTATAACCAACGTCATTCCCACCAGCATGCAGAACCAAGATGATGGGACCAGAAACATGAGCATGAAGGTGCAAGCATTCTGGAAGGACCTGGGGCCAGCGTAACCCACGGAGCCCAAGCCAGAGGATCCTGGCGAGATCATAGGCGAAACCCAAATTCTTCCCGTAGCTCCGAACTTCCAACCGATGAGCGGCCCAGTAGATTAAGGAATCTCCAACTATCCATATTGGAGCCGGGTAACAACCTGAAAATTTAAAAAACAGATGTGGGCGGACGTACAACAAAAAACTAGACGATTCCCACCTACCCAGATGCTGGAGTTCTGTATCAGAGAAACCCATACCAGAAGCATCGGTGGCAGC
The DNA here is from genome assembly GCA_028564925.1 of Lithobates sylvaticus. NCBI lineage: Eukaryota > Metazoa > Chordata > Amphibia > Anura > Ranidae > Lithobates > Lithobates sylvaticus. The sequence goes on along the minus strand of CM053031.1, from coordinate 185,600,852 downwards.
ACCGATGCAAAATGAGTGGGTCTCAAAATCAGGAGGCCCATTATCTCGAGACAACGACGGAAAACCCGTAAAAATTTGAACCTGCTCAGGGATGAGGAATCAGCATGGACGAAGAAGGTGGGGGATGGGGGGCGTGTGGACATGAAAGGGGAGGCTAGCGACACAGGGTAAAAGGGGCCACCACAAGGGTACAACCCTTCTATCCTTGTCAAAATTGTCAGTCTTTGAGGTACGCAACAACACCGATACGCAGCGATCAGAGAAGGATACATCCTCCGCCAGAATGCTGCCGAGGACGTGGATTTGGACACCAGTTCGCCATTGCGAAAGGCACCAAAAAAAGCCCAGGAGAAGGCCACCAAAAAAAGAAGGGTCTCAAACGTAGAGGAGCACACGGACGGCAACAGGGAAAGGATACCGGAGAGGATCTGGAGGGAAACCGGGCTCCGGGAATCGGGAGAATGGGTAGCCCGTCTCCAACCCTGCAGTACCCGTCGGACAGGAAATGCTTTTGTGATGTCTTCCCACCCAAGGAGCTGAAACCAAAAGGGCAATGCAGACATGGTTGACAAACCGTAGAACTTGAAGCACCTTTCTGCAGCAAATAACCTAAATAAGTAAACAAAGCCATGCGTCTGTCATGTGAGGAAGAGATTGAAAACTCACTGCCCGACACTTGGACCCATTCGTCCCACACACAACAGTACAACAACCACGTCCGCGGAGACAGCGACGCCCGGAGGAGGTCTAGCAAACACCGGAAACAAGGTTCCACAAGTAGGCTGGACAGGGGAGGCCCTCCAGGGAAGCCGCCGGGGCCAGGGAGTGAAACCGATCGAACTGTAAACGGGAGAGAGCATCAGCGATATCGGATTAACAGCCCCAGGAACATGCCTGGCCCTAAAACAAATGTTAAACTGCAAGCACTTTAAAACCAAAAAAACACAGTAGCGACACGACCGGAGGGGATCTAGCTGACTGTTGATTAACCAGGGAAAAAGATTGGATAATATTGCGCTGAGTATTAGAAATTATACAAAAGCTGCAGACATTGCCGGTAGACTAACGGTAAATGCAAAATGAAAATATGTTATATATAAGTATATATGTTGCGCTAAAGTGCTAGTGTGCATGGGTATTAGGAATATCTCATGAATTAGGATTAATCACATAAATATGAATATATTATATGTATAAAATCATATAAAATAAATCATAAAAATATGTAAAAAAACAAACAGTTATTCAAGTGTAAACATAGTTTTGGATAAAAAGATATGCGTGAATAAATAACTGTGATAGTGAAAGGTGATCCTGTGAAGGATATAATTCAATTATGGTGAACAGTAAACCATTAAATGCTGAAATATTGTAAATACAAAAATGTAAAATATATTTAAATATTATAACGACAAGTGGGTGACGGGTGAAGAACAACCGAGCTATACATATATGTATATAACGGTATAGTCCATATAAGTGATAAGATATGCTCGTGAACAGCCGTTGACACTGTATGGTGTTCTAGGTGAGGTGACCATGGTCCTGTCGGCATCAACACTTATTGGAATGAGGCTTACCGGAGGTCACAGACTTGAAGAGATTAAAAACAGATTAAAAACACTCACATATGGGTAGATAAAATTAGGCTTGTAGTGTAGAAGAATGGCGTAGTGCTGTTGCTGTAGTCACCCCCCAGACGAAGTCATAGATGAAGAAACGCGTCCGATGGACTGCAGCAACAGCACTACGCCATTCTACTACGGTATTACACTATGTGAGTCTTTTTCTCAATATGACCCAACACATATGCATTACGTGTGAACCATTGGAGCTTTTGACGACCACATTCCACCCGCTGGCCATTTATTCACGCATATCAACCTTGGAGCCTATCCGTGGAATAGGGACCTGGTAACCCTCCACAAAAAGCTTGTCACCACTTGTGAGGCATACGCCTCTTCAAGTCCGTGACCTCCGACTGTTGATTAACCACCTGCACCACACTCATGTTGTCGGATCAGAAAACTACTTGGCGGCAATGATCGGGAAGAGATCCAGCAGTGTGAGGTTGTGCAACAAATCCATGTGGGTCCATGAGGCCGGCCAACACTCGGCAGACCAACCCCTTGGAAGAAGGTGCCAAAACCACAGGAGCCTGCCGTGTCAGTGTATAGCTCCAGCTGTAAGTTCGGTACCTCCTCCTCCAGCCAACAAGACTGGCCATTGTAGGACTGGAGAAAGGATAGCCATATCCCCAAGTAGTCCCGCATGGGCTTGGTGATACAGACATAGTGGTGTGGGGCAGCCACTCCTTTCCTGGCCCACGCCAGGCATCTGCAGAAAGCCCTCCCCATGCGGATGTCTCTACAGGCAAAGACCAAGTGACCCAGCAAAGACTGAAGTTGTTTCAATTGCAGTTTTTTGGCCCCACTTGCCAAACGGACCAGGGAGAGGAGCCTGGCCAGCTTGTCACTGGGCAGCCGAAAAACCATCGCCACCTTGTTTATTTCTATGCTCAAAAAGACTAAAACCGTCACGGGGCCCTCAGTCTTGTCAGTGGACAGTGGAATGGCAAACCGTCCACATGTGTCCTGAAAAACAGAGAGGAGAGGCCACTGTCCGCTGGGCCTACGAAGAGGAAGTCATCTAAGTAATGTAGTATGAACTGAGAACCTGCCTCCTGGGCGACTACCCATTCAAGGAAGCTACTGAATAGCTCAAAGAAATAACATGAGCTGGCAAGGCCCATGGGAAGGCACATGTCAAAAAAGTAGCTTCCCTGAAAGTAGCAGCCCAGGAGGTGGAAGCACTCCGGGTGGACTGGGAGGAGGCGGAAGGCAGACTCAATGTCTGCCTTAGACAACAATGTCGACTGCCCGGCAGCCCTAATCAAGTGAAGCGCCTTATCGAAAGAGGCATAGTGGACCCTGGATTCCTCCTTATTGATGCCGTCGTTGACCGAGGAGCTAGAAGGGTAGAAAAGGTTACTTTTTCGGGACCACACCGAGGGGGGACACCCTCAGGTTGTGGAAAGGGGGCGATCAAATGGGCCTGCCATATGCCCTAACTCCAACTCCTTTTGAAGCTTCTAGTTCACGATGGACTCAAATTCAACTGCAGTTTTCAAATTAGACGACATGGTAGGCACATCTGAAGGAGTGAAGGGTATCCAAAAAACACGGTCCAGGCCATCTCTCAAGATCAAGGCCTCTCTATGAAGGGGGTACCGGTCTAGCCAGGGAAGCATCTCTAAGACGTCCTCTGGTTTAGAAAGGTCAGGCTTGGTTCCCGGCCTGGAAAGTGGTTGCTTTCCCTTCCAGAAACACTAGCTGGCGGGGTGAGCACCTACCTGGAGTAGGAGTCTCCCACCCTGCCGGGCGCAGGGAGACGAGGCTGGGTTGTGGGTTAGCCCGCTGGAACCTCCCACCCAGCCGGGCACAGGGAGGTGCCGGTATACCGGAGTCCGTGGTGAGGGGAGAGCAGAGTGACCATCTCCCGCCCTACTGGGCACAGGGAGATTCTAGAGGGCAGGAGTCAGCTGGAACAGGTTGGTGGCAGGCATGACGTGGCCGTCAAAAGTGCTGGGTGGGCAACCTGGGAAGCATACTGATCTCCCACCCAGCTGGGCGCAGGGAGATTCCGAATTGACCTCACAGGCTGAGCAGAGTTCACTGACACATTTAAATCTCCTGCCCTGCAGGGCACAGAGAGAGAAGGAGCCACTGGGGGCAGCAGCGCTGATGCAGGAAGAGCCGCGGAACCGCCAGCAGGGAGACGAGAGCGGGCAGCTGGATGGAACGCAGAAGAGACTCCCTGGCGGTGTCTAACCAGACGCCCAGACCTGTCAGAGGACACTCAGGCAGAACGGCGTGGAACCCCACCAGCCGGGGACCCCGCAGCAGAATCCACAGGAGGAGGGGGTAGAGGGAGCCACCTCAGGGGAGAGGAGAGCGAAGAGCAAGTCAGCCTGACCTTGCAGAGCCAGTTTGTGAACCCTGGCCAACAGGGGCTCGTTTCCATGGCTGGGGGGCAGGATCGGTTCCAGCTCTTCCAACCACGTTTCTTGAAAGACCCAGAATTCCCTGGGGCAATACTTTTTCTGAGCTCAGGCCCAGTCCATCCCCCCTAACAACAAATCCTTGGTGACCACTCAGCCACCTTGTCCGGCACCTGGCCATGCCCCCATCAGTCAAGGCTCTCTTTCCCTAAGGGGCTCAAGAGTAAGGTGACCAGATTTTTTAAATGAAATCTGGGGACATATTTTTTTTTTACTAGTAATGGCAGCAATCAGCGACTCGTAGCGGGACTGCGATATTGCGGTGGACAAATCGGACACTAATGCCATGTACACACGACTGGTTTTCCCATCGGAATAAACTCCAAAGGTTTTTCCGACGGAGTTCTGACAGAGTTCCGCTGAAACTGTCTTGCCTACACACGATCACACCAAAGTCCGACCGTCTGGAACGCGGTGACGTACAAAACGTATGACTGGACTAGAAAAAGGAAGTTCTATAGACAGTAGCCAATAGCTGCCGTCTCGTACTTGCTTCAGAGCATGCGTCATTTTTGGTCCGTTGGAAAAGCATACAGATGAGTGGTTTTCCCAATAGAAATTGATAACGTCGGAAATATATAGAACATGTTCTATTTCTAGGTCTGTCAGAATTTTCGGAAAAAAAAAGTCAGATGAGGCACACACACGATCAAAATAGCTGATGAAAAGATTCCGTCTGACTTTTTCTGTCGGACATTCCGCTCGTGTGTACGCGGCATTAGTGACACTTTTGACACTTTGTGGGAACCAGTGACACTAATACAGTGATCAGTGCTAAAAATATGTACTGTCACTGTACTAATGACACTGGCTGGGAAGGGGATAACATCTAGGCAATCAATGGGTTAAATGTGTGCCTAACAAGTGTTTTTTCACTGTGGGGGGGGGGGTGCTTTTACTAAGGGAAGACATATATCCCTGTACCTGCTTTGCAGAAACACAGGATCGATGTGTTCCAAAGTGACAGAATGGTGAACTGCCTTGTTTACATAGGCAGACCACTAGGCGAGTCCACTGGATCCGCTGATTGGCTCTGATACCTAGAAATGCAGGATCACGTATATAAGTGATCCTGCGCAGCGCAACCACCCTGTAGCAGTAAATCTGCTATTAGGCGATCGGCAACTGGTTAAGATGATCAGCATTATGATAACTCACAGGCAGCAGGCACTCTATTATGGCTCTGGCTGGCTCTGTCACAGTGTGTCACATAACATGGCTGCTGGGTGTGGATTTTGTTAACTTATGACCAATAAGTGCCTGCTGCCTGTGAGTTCTGATACCATCCATTATGCTAGAGAGACAGACACAGTGCAATGTAGTCTATTCACAGACACCCCCAAAGCACACCTGTGTTGAAGCCTTGAAGGCACTGGCAGCCCCACGATTGGATCTGCTTCCCCTCTGTTCCTGCTGCTGGACATTGTCAGCTGAGCTCAGCTGCCTCTCTCTGCCCATCACTGCCACCTGCCTCACAGCCTCTCGGGTCTCACTCTCCAGGCCCCGGCTACTACTGGGTGGGGAGCGGAGGAAAATGACTCTGCCGGGGAAGGCAAGGAGATAAGCAGGCAGGCGGCTGGCTGGGATTTGAGCCAAGGCAGAAGAACATGTGAGCGGAACTGAATGGGCATGTGCCGGAAACTGAAGAAATAGTCCATTTGCTCTGACCAGCACATCATCATCAGAAAGAGACACATATAATGGAAAAAAAATACACCCCCTAAGCTAATAGGAGCGGGGGGGTGTAATTCAGTTTTTGTTTTTTTTTAATTCTGCAATGACTTGCCGCAGCTCCTGTTGAAGTCAAATCTGGGGACAAAACCGGGGACAGACTTGGTCCGGGGACAGTGTCCTCAATCCGGGGACTGTCCCCTGAAACCGGGGACATCTGGTCACCCTACTCAAGAGGCCTTCATTCTACCCCAGCCACCACAAAGCTTTTATTTTAACGCTTCTTTTTAATAAAAAAAAAATGCTTTCTGCTTCCATCACTTCTTCTAGATCATCTCCCATCATGCACTACCTTAGTGCATCATAGAAAAGGGCTTGGGAAATAGGGGATAGGGTATGCTTACCTGTCTGAACCACACATCTCTCATTACTATAGCACCTCTTGTCTTATTTCCACCAACTTTCTGTACAATCTGATTATACAATCTCTAGATCTACAATCAGCTATGTGCTGCAAGGGCCTGTCTGATTTGATGCAAATGGAATATATTGTTCAGGGGAACCTCCAATTCCATAGTTCTGGTAAATCTAAAGGAAATTGTACAGAGATTTTACAATGAGATTGCATAGTATACAAGTAAATAGGAGGGAGTGGATGGAAACAATCAGCTGTCAGGTCTCATTCACATCTCCACATAACAGGAGCTTGTGTTCCCATATGCATTTTGGAGCCTTTCCACTCATCACGCATAGGGCAACCCATTCACTTGAATGGGCTATCCTACATTTGACAAATGCCCCAAATAAGCTACAGAACTTTTTTTTTTTACAGCTGAGCATGGCACGTTTTGGTCCATGTTTTTTTTTCACACGGCAGACAAGCACCTGCTACCCACACTTTCACATTTTATTACACTGCAAGTGTGATGTGCATTTACAAAATGCACTGAAAAGCACATATTCTCTGTGCAGTTTGCTGTGCATTCAGGAATCGCATAGATGTAAATAGAGCCTCATTCTTCTTATGTAAACACACCAATTTCACATTCATGCGAGTGCATTTTTTTTACTATTTTTTCCCTGAGACGCCCTGACATTGACCTGTCTCTGGATTTGTTCTGCCTCCTGCTCATCTGCCTGACTCTACGTTGCTGACCTCTGCTTGTATCCTGACTATTGTCTGCCTGCTCTTCATGCCTGTATCTGACCGTCTGTTGCTGACCTGGCTCGTCTGACCTTGCATCCAGTTATTCACTTGTCCTGCTCTGCAGGCTACCTGGTCCCAATTGGTCCTTACCTGCTGAGTTCTGCCAGTTTTTCTGCACATGCTACCTGCCAGCTACCTGTCAAGCACCTGCTACCTGCTGTCTGCCCACTCCTGGGTCTGCTGTGTCTGCTGCTCCAGCGATTTGACCCATCTCTGACGATGTACCTGCTACACACAGAGCATCCTACAGGCACTACCTTGGCATACCTTGCCACACTCTCGCAGCCACTGTCATAACATTAGTGGTCCCAGAACCAGGGCTGTACGAGAGGCCTTACACTACACTAGGGATGGGCCCAGTGCTCGATGCGAACCCATGTTCGCATCGAGCACCGGGTGTTCGCTCGCTCGGCGAGCCCAGAACTATTTTGGCCGCTCGCATCACGTTCGTGTGATGCGAGCGGCCCCGCAATGCATTGCGGCCGGCGCGGCCGGCGCAGTGCATTGCTGGCTGATGATTGGCCAAGCATGCACTGTGACCCCGCATGCTTGGCCAATCACAGCGCCGGAAACTCGAAGAGCCATAATTGGCTACAGGCAGGACGCCTGTAGCCAATTACAGCTCAGGGGCTTTAGTACACGCCCCCTCTTATAAAAGGCCGCCACGCCGTCTGCGCCGGTCACATGCTGTTCCGGCGTAGATAGAGCAGGATCGTTCTGTGTCACTCTGCTGGATTTAGTTAGAGAGATTTACTTAGAGAGATTGAGTTAGATAGATTCATTTAGAAAGATTGATTTAGAAAGAGGGGCTTGTAGTGTGTTCGTGGCAGGCAGGCACTGGCAGCAAACAGAGCTCCTGTATTTTGTTCCCAGAAGCACCTATAGGACTTGTAGTGTGTTCGTGGCAGGCAGGCAGAGCTCCTATATTTTGTTCCCAGAAGCACCTATAGGACTTGTAGTGTGTTCGTGGCAGGCAGGCAGAGCTCCTATATTTTGTTCCCAGAAGCACCTATAGGACTTGTAGTGTGTTCGTGGCAGGCAGGCAGAGCTCCTATATTTTGTTCCCAGAAGCACCTATAGGACTTGTAGTGTGTTCGTGGCAGGCAGGCAGAGCTCCTATATTTTGTTCCCAGAAGCACCTATAGGACTTGTAGTGTGTTCGTGGCAGGCAGGCAGAGCTCCTATATTTTGTTCCCAGAAGCACCTATAGGACTTGAAGTGTGTTAGTCCCATCACACAGAGCTATATTTTCTTCCCAGAAGCACCTATAGGACTTGAAGTGTGTTAGTCCCATCACACAGAGATCATATATTTTGTTCCCAGAGGCACCTATAGGACTTGAAGTGTGTTAGTCCCATCACACAGACCTACATTTTCTTCCCCGAAGCACCTATAGGACTTGAAGTGTGTTAGTCCCATCACACAGAGATCATATATTTTGTTCCCAGAGGCACCTATAGGACTTGAAGTGTGTTAGTCCCATCACACAGAGATCATATATTTTGTTCCCAGAGGCACCTATAGGACTTGAAGTGTGTTAGTCCCATCACACAGACCTACATTTCCTTCCCAGAAGCACCTATAGGACTTGAAGTGTGTTAGTCCCATCACACAGAGATCATATATTTTGTTCCCAGAAGCACCTATAGGACTTGAAGTGTGTTAGTCCCATCACACAGACCTATATTTTCTTCCCAGAAGCACCCATAGGACTTGAAGTGTGTTAGTCCCATCACACAGAGATCATATATTTTGTTCCCAGAGGCACCTATAGGACTTGAAGTGTGTTAGTCCCATCACACAGACCTATATTTTCTTCCCAGAAGCACCCATAGGACTTGAAGTGTGTTAGTCCCATCACACAGAGATCATATATTTTGTTCCCAGAGGCACCTATAGGACTTGAAGTGTGTTAGTCCCATCACACAGACCTATATTTTCTTCCCAGAAGCACCTATAGGACTTGAAGTGTGTTAGTCCCATCACACAGAGATCATATATTTTGTTCCCAGAGGCACCTATAGGACTTGAAGTGTGTTAGTCCCATCACACAGACCTATATTTTCTTCCCAGAAGCACCTATAGGACTTGAAGTGTGTTAGTCCCATCACACAGAGATCCTATATTTTGTTCCCAGAGGCACCTATAGGACTTGAATTGTGTTAGTCCCATCACACAGACCTACATTTTCTTCCCAGAAGCACCCATAGGACTTGAAGTGTGTTAGTCCCATCACACAGAGATCCTATATTTTGTTCCCAGAAGCACCTATAGGACTTGAAGTGTGTTAGTCCCATCACACAGACCTATATTTTGTTCCCAGAAGCACCTATAGGACTTGAAGTGTGTTAGTCCCATCACACAGACCTACATTTTGTTCCCAAAAGCACCTATAGGACTTGAAGTGTGTTAGTCCCATCACACAGAGATCATATATTTTGTTCCCAGAAGCACCTATAGGACTTGAAGTGTGTTAGTCCCATCACACAGACCTATATTTTCTTCCCAGAAGCACCTATAGGACTTGAAGTGTGTTAGTCCCATCACACAGAGATCATATATTTTGTTCCCAGAAGCACCTATAGGACTTGAAGTGTGTTAGTCCCATCACACAGACCTATATTTTCTTCCCAGAAGCACCCATAGGACTTGAAGTGTGTTAGTCCCATCACACAGAGATCCTATATTTTGTTCCCAGAAGCACCTATAGGACTTGAAGTGTGTTAGTCCCATCACACAGACCTATATTTTGTTCCCAGAAGCACCTATAGGACTTGAAGTGTGTTAGTCCCATCACACAGAGATCATATATTTTGTTCCCAGAAGCACCTATAGGACTTGAAGTGTGTTAGTCCCATCACACAGACCTACATTTTCTTCCCAGAAGCACCCATAGGACTTGAAGTGTGTTAGTCCCATCACACAGAGATCATATATTTTGTTCCCAGAAGCACCTATAGGACTTGAAGTGTGTTAGTCCCATCACACAGACCTATATTTTCTTCCCAGAAGCACCCATAGGACTTGAAGTGTGTTAGTCCCATCACACAGAGATCCTATATTTTGTTCCCAGAAGCACCTATAGGACTTGAAGTGTGTTAGTCCCCTCACACAGACCTATATTTTGTTCCCAGAAGCACCTATAGGACTTGAAGTGTGTTAGTCCCATCACACAGAGATCATATATTTTGTTCCCAGAAGCACCTATAGGACTTGAAGTGTGTTAGTCCCATCACACAGACCTATATTTTCTTCCCAGAAGCACCCATAGGACTTGAAGTGTGTTAGTCCCATCACACAGAGATCCTATATTTTGTTCCCAGAAGCACCTATAGGACTTGAAGTGTGTTAGTCCCATCACACAGACCTATATTTTGTTCCCAGAAGCACCTATAGGACTTAAAGTGTGTTAGTCCATCACACAGAGATCCTCTATTTTCTTTGCAGAAGCACCCATAGGACTTCTAGTGTGTTAGTGGCATCACACAGAGCTCCTATTTTTTCTTCTCAGCAGCACCCAGGACTTCTAGGACTTCTAGTGTGTTAGTGGCATCACACAGAGCTCCTCTATTTTCTTTGCAGAAGCACCCATAGGACTTCTAGTGTGTTAGTGGCATCACACAGAGCTCTTATATTGTCTTCTCAGCAGCACCCACAGGACTTCTAGTGTGTTAGTGGCATCACACAGAGCTCCTCTATTTTCTTTGCAGAAGCACCCATAGGACTTCTAGTGTGTTAGTGGCATCACACAGAGCTCCTATATTTTCCTCCCAGAAGCACCCATAGGACTTGAAGTGTGTTAGTCCCATCACACAGAGATCCTATATTTTGTTCCCAGAAGCACCTATAGGACTTGAAGTGTGTTAGTCCCATCACACAGACCTATATTTTGTTCCCAGAAGCACCTATAGGACTTGAAGTGTGTTAGTCCCATCACACAGAGATCCTCTATTTTCTTTGCAGAAGCACCCATAGGACTTCTAGTGTGTTAGTGGCATCACACAGAGCTCCTATATTTTCTTCTCAGCAGCACCCACAGGACTTCTAGTGTGTTAGTGGCATCACACAGAGCTCCTCTATTTTCTTTGCAGAAGCACCCATAGGACTTCTAGTGTGTTAGTGGCATCACACAGAGCTCCTATATTGTCTTCTCAGCAGCACCCACAGGACTTCTAGTGTGTTAGTGGCATCACACAGAGCTCCTCTATTTTCTTTGCAGAAGCACCCATAGGACTTCTAGTGTGTTAGTGGCATCACACAGAGCTCCTATATTGTCTTCTCAGCAGCACCCACAGGACTTCTAGTGTGTTAGTGGCATCACACAGAGCTCCTCTATTTTCTTTGCAGAAGCACCCATAGGACTTCTAGTGTGTTAGTGGCATCACACAGAGCTCCTATATTGTCTTCTCAGCAGCACCCACAGGACTTCTAGTGTGTTAGTGGCATCACACAGAGCTCCTCTATTTTCTTTGCAGAAGCACCCATAGGACTTCTAGTGTGTTAGTGGCATCACACAGAGCTCCTATATTGTCTTCTCAGCAGCACCCACAGGACTTCTAGTGTGTTAGTGGCATCACACAGAGCTCCTCTATTTTCTTTGCAGAAGCACCCATAGGACTTCTAGTGTGTTAGTGGCATCACACAGAGCTCCTATATTGTCTTCTCAGCAGCACCCACAGGACTTCTAGTGTGTTAGTGGCATCACACAGAGCTCCTCTATTTTCTTTGCAGAAGCACCCATAGGACTTCTAGTGTGTTAGTGGCATCACACAGAGCTCCTATATTTTCTTCTCAGCAGCACCCACAGGACTACCGACTACAATGGCTGGAAGACCGCCAAGGGGAGGCAGAGCGTGCAGAGCCAAGAACACAGGGCAGGCAGGCTCTGTTTCTAGTGGACGTGGCCGTGGCCGTGGACGTGGTCGTGCATCGTCATCAGCACGTGGCCATGGGACACGCGCGTCTTTGTTTTCGGCAGCTGGACATGTGGAGCCGCATCATGCTGAAGGCTTGGTAGAATGGATGACCAAGCCCTCCTCATCCTCCTCATCCTCTCTCACCCAGGCTCAGGGTACTGGCAGATCAGCTGCCAACGCGTACTCAATGGCATCATCAGCCACCCCTTCCCTAGACCCACCATGTCCTCCTGAGGAGTCCCCCGAACTCTTTGAGCACAGTGTTGGGTACATGCTCCAGGAGGATGCCCAACGATTCGAAGGCTCGGATGATGATACCCAGCTTGAGGAATCTGGCAGTACTGTTCCACCAGCTGCAGCTTACTGCCAGGTTTGCTCTAGTGGTGAAGAGGGAGGGGATGATGAGGTCACTGACTCCACGTGGGTGCCTGAAGGGAGAGAGGATGAGGAGGAGGACGAGGAGGAGGAGGATGCGGCGTCACATGTCCAATGAGGCAGGATGCCCCCTGGAGGCAAGGTAGAGGCCAGCACAGCAACTGTACAACACCGCAGAGCTCCGCCTGTGCAGGGCGCTGCCTCTGCACGTTATCAGAAAAGTTCTTTGGTGTGGGCCTTTTTTGAGACGAGTGCATCAGATCGCACCACTGCTATTTGCAATATTTGTCTCAAGCGTATCTCGCGTGGCCAAAACATCAGCCGCTTGGGCACCACAAGCATGACCAGACATATGTCGACCTGCCATGCAGCTCGTTGGCAGGCACACATAAAAGACCCACACCAAAGAACTAAGCGGACCTCTCCTTGCTCCTCATCAGCTGGGATCTCCATCCCCACTACACCTTCAGTGCTCTCTGAAAGCTGCTCTGAGAGGACTGAAGGTGTAGAATTAGGTGTGTCACAACCAAGTACTTGCAGTACACCGACGTCCGATTGCAGCAGGCAAATTTCCCTGCCCCAGCTGCTGGACCGTAGAAAGAAGTACACTCCCAGCCATCCACATGCCCAGCGGTTGAATGCTAGCTTGGCTAAATTGCTAGCACTTCAGCTGCTGCCTTTTCAGTTGGTAGACTCGGCCCCCTTCCGTGAGTTTGTTCAATGTGCGGTTCCTCAGTGGCAGGTTCCCAAACGCCACTTTTTCTCACGGAAGGCGATTCCGTCTCTCTACCGGCATGTGGAAGGCAATGTCCATGCCTCGCTGGACAGGGCGGTCAGCGGTAAGGTGCATATTACCGCTGACTCATGGTCCAGCAGGCATGGACAGGGACGGTACCTTTCTTTCACGGCCCATTGGGTCACTCTATTGGCAGCTGGGAGGGATGCAGGACAAGGTGCAGTAGTGTTGGAGGTTGTTCCGCCACCACGCCTCCAAAACGCTACTACTGCTACTGGTTGTGACACACCTCTCTCCTCCACCCCCTCCTCTTCTTCTTCCTCCAGTGCTCTGTCCTTGGAACCAGCGGTGCTCCGTAGGCGTACAAGGGGCTACGCAAGTACGCAGGCAAAAAGATGCCATGCCGTGCTTGCGCTGGTGTGTTTGGGGGACAGGAGCCACACTGGGCCAGAGGTTCTGGCAGCTCTGCAGGGGCAGGCCGAGAGGTGGTTGATGCCACGTCAGCTTAAGCCAGGAATGGTCGTTTCTGACAATGGCACCAACCTCCTCTCCGCCCTGCGACAGGGGCAGCTCACCCATGTGCCCTGCATGGCTCACGTCCTCAACCTGGTGGTGCAGCGGTTCTTGGGCAGGTTCCCATGCTTACAGGATGTCCTGAGGCAGGCCAGGAAAGTCTGTGTGCATTTCCGCCGATCTTATAATGCCAGTGCTCGGCTGACTGAGCTGCAAAAGGAGCTGAACCTGCCCAAGAACCGCCTAATATGTGACATGCCCACCAGGTGGAACTCAACGTTGGCCATGCTGCAGCGACTGCACACGCAGCAGAGGGCCATCAATGAGTACCTTTGCGACTATGGCACCAGGACAGGGTCAGGGGAGCTTGTTTTTTTTTCCCCACGTCAGTGGAGCATGATCAGGGATGCATGCACTGTCCTCTCACCATTTGAGGAGGCCACGAGGATGGTGAGCAGTGACAGTGCATGCATCAGTGACACTGTCCCTCTTGTCCACCTGTTGGAGCATACGCTGCGTGGGATAATGGACAGGGCACTTGAGGCAGAACAGAGGCAGGAAGAGGAGGACTTCCTTGCCTCTCAAGGCCCCCTTTATCCGGACAGTGTTCCTTCTGTCCCACCCATCACACAGGAAGAGGATGAGGAGGAGGAGGAGGAGGAGGAGGAGGAGGATTGTGTGAGCATGGAGGTGGAGCCTGGCACTCAGCATCAGCAGCAGCAGTCTTTTAGGGATGATGTACAGTCCCAACAAACCAGTGGACTTGTACGTGGCTGGGAGGAGGTGGCTGGCGATCATGTCATCCTCAGTGACCCAGAAGACTCCGGACCGAATGCCTCAGCTAACCTACGCTGCATGGCCTCCCTGATCCTGCAAAGCCTGCGGAAGGATCCTCGTGTTCTTCGGATCAAGGAGAGGGACCATTACTGGCTGGCCACTCTCCTTGATCCGCGGTACAAGGGTAAGGTTGCGGACCTTATCTTGCCGTCGCAGAGGGAGCAGAGGATGAGACATCTCAGGGAGGCCTTGCAGAAAGGTCTGTGCAACGCGTTCCCAGAAACTGGGAGGTTACAAACTCCTGGTCCTGGGCGACGAGTTGCTGAGGCTTCGGTCAGTAGCAGAAGGAGCGGTGGGGAAGGTGGACGTCTGACCGATGCGTTCAGACAATTTTTTAGTCCGCAGCCCCAAGGTATGATCGGTTCCAGCAACCATCGCCAGCGTCTGATATACATGGTGCAGGAATACCTTATGGCAAGGTCAGACTTGGACACCTTTCCCACCGAAAATCCTCTGGCTTACTGGGTCCTGAGGATGGATCACTGGCCAGAGCTTGCACAGTATGCAATTGAGCTACTGGCCTGTCCTGCCTCCAGCGTTCTTTCCGAACGCACATTCAGTGCTGCTGGAGGATTTGTCACCGATCATAGGGTGCGCCTGTCCACCGCCTCGGTTGATCGACTGACCTTCATCAAAATGAATCAGTCTTGGATCACCACCAGCTACCAGGCACCTGAGGCGGATATAACTGAATAATTTTTAATGTCACATCCCTTCAAGACTGCCTATGCTGATGCTGAGTGACTGTCCTCTTATGTTCACTGACTATCCTCTTCCTCCTCCTCAATGATCCATGCCACCACACCAGTGCCTAAGGCACAATTTTTCAGCCCCTGTTTAACAGGGGCGTGTACTTACAATTTTTTAAAAAAATGCTTCGCAACACGTGTGACTGCTGTGCTCCAAGTACAGTATCTGTGAGGGGTTGCAGTGTTGTGGCACCAGCACCAGTGCCTAAGGCACAATTTTTCAGCCCCTGTTTAACAGGGGCGGGTAATTACAATTTTTTAAAAAAATGCTTCGCAACACGTGTGACTGCTGTGCTCCAAGTACAGTATCTGTGAGGGGTTGCAGTGTTGTGGCACCAGCACCAGTGCCTAAGGCACAATTTTTCAGCCCCTGTTTAACAGGGGCGTGTACTTACAATTTTTAAAAAAAATGCTTCGCAACACGTGTGACTGCTGTGCTCCAAGTACAGTATCTGTGAGGGGTTGCAGTGTTGTGGCACCAGCACCAGTGCCTAAGGCACAATTTTTCAGCCCCTGTTTAACAGGGGCGGGTAATTACAATTTTTTTAAAAAATGCTTCGCAACACGTGTGACTGCTGTGCTCCAAGTACAGTATCTGTGAGGGGTTGCAGTGTTGTGGCATCAGCACCAGTGCCTAAGGCACAATTTTTCAGCCCCTGTTTAACAGGGCCGTGTACTTGCAATTTTTTTAAAAAAATGCTTCGCAACACGTGTGACTGCTGTGCTCCAAGTACAGTATCTGTGAGGGGTTGCAGTGTTGTGGCACCAGCACCAGTGCCTAAGGCACAATTTTTCAGCCCCTGTTTAACAGGGCCGGGTAATTACAATTTTTTAAAAAAAAAATGCTTTGCAACACGTGTGACTGCTGTGCTCCAAGTACAGTATCTGTGAGGGGTTGCAGTGTTGTGGCACCAGCACCAGTGCCTAAGGCACAATTTTTTCAGCCCCTGTTTAACAGGGGCGTGTACTTACAATTTTTTAAAAAAATGCTTCGCAACACGTGTGACTGCTGTGCTCCAAGTACAGTATCTGTGAGGGGTTGCAGTGTTGTGGCACCAGCACCAGTGCCTAAGGCACAATTTTTCAGCCCCTGTTTAACAGGGGCGTGTACTTACAATTTTTTAAAAAAATGCTTCGCAACACGTGTGACTGCTGTGCTCCAAGCACAGTATCTGTGAGGGGTTGCAGTTTTGTGGCACCAGCACCAGTGCCTAAGGCACAATTTTTCAGCCCCTGTTTAACAGGGGCGTGTAATTACAATTTTTTAAAAAAATGCTTTGCAACACGTGTGACTGCTGTGCTCCAAGTACAGTATCTGTGAGGGGTTGCAGTGTTGTGGCACCAGCACCAGTGCCTACGGCACAATTTTTCAGCCCCTGTTTAACAGGGCCGTGTACTTGCAATTTAAAAAAAAAATGCTTCGCAACACGTGTGACTGCTGTGCTCCAAGTACAGTATCTGTGAGGGGTTGCAGTGTTGTGGCACCAGCACCAGTGCCTAAGGCACAATTTTTCAGCCCCTGTTTAACAGGGGCGGGTAATTACAATTTTTTAAAAAAATGCTTTGCAACACGTGTGACTGCTGTGCTCCAAGTACAGTATCTGTGAGGGGTTGCAGTGTTGTGGCACCAGCACCAGTGCCTAAGGCACAATTTTTCAGCCCCTGTTTAACAGGGGCGTGTACTTACAATTTTTTAAAAAAAAATGCTTCGCAACACGTGTGACTGCTGTGCTCCAAGTACAGTATCTGTGAGGGGTTGCAGTGTTGTGGCACCAGCACCAGTGCCTAAGGCACAATTTTTCAGCCCCTGTTTAACAGGGGCGGGTAATTACAAATCTTGATCTAATAGTTCACAGCAGGGCCCATTCCTGCGCCCACCAAGAGTAACTATGAGGGCCTACAGTCTTGTGGCAACACCGTCCACCACCACCGCCAAAGGCCCAATTTTTCTGCCCTGTTCATCAGGTGCTTGCAATTACAAATCTTGATCTAATAACTCACAGCAGGGCCCATTCCTGCGCCCACCAAGAGTAACTATGAGGGCCTACAGTCTTGTGGCAACACCGTCCACCACCACCGCCAAAGGCCCAATTTTTCTGCCCTGTTCATCAGGTGCTTGCAATTACAAATCTTGATCTAATAACTCACAGCAGGGCCCATTCCTGCGCCCACCAAGAGTAACTGTGAGAGCTTACAGTCTTGTGGCAACACCGTCCACCACCACCCCCAATTTTTCTGCCCTGTTCAACAGGTGCATGCAATTACAAATCTTGATCTATTAACTCACAGCAGGGCCCATTCCTGTGCCCACCAGTCTTGTGGCTACACCAACATCTAATAGGGCAAATTTCTGCAGAGTATATACGCCAGGCCCCTACTTTCAAACATCCAACTTACAAACGACTCCTACTTGCAAATGGAAGAAAACAGGAAGTGAGAGGAAATCTACCCCTAGGAAGGGAAATTCTATCCTGTTAGATTTAATTTGGGAAAAAGGTATCTCCTCTCTACTGATACTTTATCACCAATCCTTGTTTCAATTAAAACCCCACTTTTTCCAAAAACATTTGTCATTGGGACGGAAAGTGAGGTGACATGTTCTGAACAGATGTGCAAAGACAGCAAATGTTACAGGGGTGATAACCCCTCCCTATGTTCTCCAAAAAGCTTAAAAATAGATTTTTTTGGGATGGAGCTACACTTCATAATGTACCTGTTCAGATTCTACTTAAGATCAAACCTAAAGCCGCAAGTGGTTTTAAATGGCTTCTTTTTTTCCTTTACAAATGTCATTTTGTGCAAGGACAGTTCTAAACACGGGAAACACATGCCACTTCACAGGCATACTTTAGACACCCCCCAGGTACCATATTTAAAGGAAAATTTCACTTTTTTTTTTTCACTTTATGCATCATTAAAGTGACTGCTCCCGAAAAAACAATCCACCCCCCTGTCACCCCAGATCACCCCCAGAAACGCTTTCATGTAAAAGCAATTCTAGCGGGTAATTAGCCTCTAGACTGCTTTTACAAGCAGTAGGAGGGAATGTCCCCCTCCCGGATATAAACCGCGCCATTGGGAAATTGGGAAAGCATTTTATCACACCAATCTTGGTGTGGTCAGATGCTTTGAGGGCAGAGGAAAGATCTAGGGTCTAATAGACCCCAATTTTTTCAAAAAAAGGTGTAGACCTCCTCCGTGAATCTAATGTGGTATCATGTAAAGGCTTTTAAAAGGCTTTTAAAAATGTATGTAGTTTGTCGCCACTGCGTGTTTGTCCCCAAACCTGTTTTATGACATTAACATGCATATTGGCCGTTGTAATTAGCACTTTTGATTTCGAACGTTCGCGTCCATTATAACGTATAGGGTTCGAAAATTCGCGCGAACTTTCGGTCCGTTCGAAGGTTCTGGTGCGAACCGAACCCGGGGGTGTTCGGCTCATCCCTACACTACACGTCAGGTTCTGCCACAAGGTACGTAAGAATTTGCTTTTGTGTTTGGGCTGCCGTTAACAATTTAACACACTGAAAACACAACTAGTTCATTTTAGGTGTTTAACCCTTTCCCGCCGAGCAGATATGCGTACTCGGCTTTCGGGGGTTAAACTAGCTGCAGCTGCAGGCATCATCCCGGTACCATTGTTTAGAGCGGGCGATTGGCTATCCAGGTATAACAACCGATGCAGCTAAAAGCCGCCCCCCCTCCCGCCGCCTCACACCACTCTTACCGGGCCTCCCGTTCCATCGGAAGGCCCGATCGAACATCCACCACTTCCGCCGACTAGTGACAGACTGGAACGAAGCCGGAAATGGCTTGGTTCCAGTCTTCTGGATGTAAACACGGAAGCAACGTCACAACGTCACTTACTGTTTACTCGGCTGCCAATGACGCCGGATTTAAAAAAATATACGGTATTCAGATACACCATTTTCGGTGGTCTTAATACTTTGAAGTGACTGGTGAACTCCTTCCTGTGTCTTTCCTTGGAAAATTTGTATATTAAGGTTTACAGAGGCAAGTTCAGACACAGTAAAAGACATATGATGTGCCAATACAAAACAGCACCAGAAAGTAAAAAAATAAGGGGAAAAGTGAAGTGATCACAGAAATACAAAAAAAATAAAAAATACTCCCAGATTGAGCAGGAGTCATTAATAGGGGTGCTACTCCTTTGCAGGGTAGTGTTGCACCAAACGTGGTTGACCCCCCCCCCCCCCCCCCAGCGAGAATTTTCTTTTTTTATCAGTTAAAAGGTTATTATCCCTGCAGTTGGTGTAATGTATGTCATCATAACACTTGCGCCAGGAGGAAAACTGAGGCCTTTATGTCCACCACGACAGGCTGCACATATCAGATGCAATATTTTACCACTTGTGCTACACATCATATAGTCTATCTGTTGACTTGCCCATGCAAGAAACAGTATGTGGGTCACACTATATGCCCCTTTTCAAACAAACATATTACAAATATCAAGAATGGCAAGACTAATCATAGAGTCCTGAAACATTATCTTCACCACTACAACAGAGACTCTTCAGGTACCCAGTTTTTAGTTATAGACAAATTTATTGCACATTGAAGAGGTGATTCTAGTATTAGAGGTGTATCGCGTTTAGAGACATTCTGGATATACAAATTAAAATCCTATGGTATGCATGTTGATTGGGACATTAATGCATTCATCAACAAATCTTGAAGATTATAAATCTGTATCCTGTTTTACAAGTTTTTAGCAATTTTATACATTATTCTATTTTATTTCTCACTTAATTGAAGGTATCTTGTTGCCTAATTTTCAGACACCATGTATGTTTGTTAATTATCAAACATTATTGTGTTTGATTGACATTTTGTTTAGGTTTGTTTAGAGGAGTGTTGCACATGCTCTTAGATTTAGAACTTTTTTATTTGTATAGGCACTGGCCATCTGATGGCCTGGTATACTAAGGCACAATTGTCATTATATTTATAAACCGCTTGTTTAGAGTGAGGCTCGGCTATCAGATAGAGTGCCATCTTAGTTTTTTCATACAATGTCACACCATGGGTCTGCTGACCTGGGTGTAGCTTGCTGTGCGTCATCAGTGGGGATGAGCTGAACACCCCCCGGTTCGGTTCGCACCAGAACCTGCTAACAAACCTAAACTTTGCGTGAACTTTAGAACCCTATTAAAGTCTATGGGACTCGAAAGTTCAAAATCAAAAGTGCTAATTTTAAAGGCCAATATGCAAGTTATTGTCATAAAAAGTGTTTGGGGACCTGGGTCCTGTCCCAGGGGACATGTATTAATGCAAAAAAAAAACTTTTAAAAACTGAAGTTTTTTCAGGAGCAGTGATTTTAATAATGCTTAAAGTGAAACAATACAAGTGTAATATTCCTTTAAATTTCGTACCTGTGGTGTGTTTCTAGTATGCCTGTAAAGGGACGCATGTTTCCCATGCTTAGAATTGTCCCTGCACAAAGTATCATTTCTGCAGGAAAAAAAGTCATTTTTTTACAGCACTCGCGGCTGTAATGAATTGTCGCTCCCCGTAATACAGAGAACAGTCATTGAAAGTCATTGATAAAAAAAATAATGCGTGGAGTTCCCACCAAATTCAATTACAAGGCCCTTCAGGTCTGGTATGGATATTAAGGGAAATCCCGTGTCAAATAAAAAAATAAATAACGTGGGGTTCCCCCCAAAAATCCATACCAGACCCTTTATCCGAGCACGCAACCTGGCAGGCCGCAGGAAAAGAGGGGGGACAAAGAGCGCCCCCCTCCTGAACCATACCAGGCCACATGCCCTCAACATTGGGAGGATGCTTTGGGGGTCTGTGACCCCTCAAAGCACCATGTACCCATGTTGATGGGGACAAGGGCCTCATCCCCACAACCCTGACCGGTGGTTGTGGGGGTCTGCGGGCGAGGGGCTTATCAGAATCTGGGGGTCCCCTTTAACAAGGGGACCCCCAGATCCCGCCCCCCCTGTTTGAAATGGTAAGGGGGTACAAAAGGGTACAAAAGCATCCTCCCAATGTTGAGGACATGTGGCCTGGTACAGTTCAGGAGGGGGGGCGCTCACTTGTCCCCCCCTCTTTCCTGCGGCCTGCCAGGTTGCGTGCTCGGATAAAGGGTCTGGTATGGATTTTTGGGGGGAACTCCATGCCATTTTTTTTTCAATTTGGCGTGGAGTTCCCCTTAATATCATACCAGACCTGAAGTGTCTGGTATGGATATTTGGGGGGAACCCCACATAATTTTATTTTTTTATTTTTTTTAAATTACTTTTTTTTCCTGCAAAAATTACACTTTGTGCAGGGACAGTCTAAGCACAGGAAACATGCGCCCCTTTACAGGCATACTATACACACCCCCTAGGTATGAAATGTAAAGGAATATTACACTTTTATATTTTCACTTTAAGCATTATTAAAATCACTGCTCCCGAAAAACTGCAGTTTTTAGAACTTTTTTTTGCATTGATACATGTCGCCTGGGGCAGGACCCAGGTCCCCAAACACTTTTTATGACAATAACTTGCATATAAGCCTTTACAATTAGCAATAAAAGAGTTATTGGAGATTTGGGACTATCTATGGTACATACACAAAAAAGAGTAGTTTCATAAAATTGCTTGTTTTATTAACATAAAAATAATTTTTTTAAGAGAAAGAAAAATACATACAGTGTTAGACTCCATGTACAGCAGTATATGAATCATAGGGTTCAAAGAAATTACATACAGTTCCTAATAGAACACCTATATTGTCATACATTCAAAGTACACAGGTCATAATACTTGTCCAATCGCTCAACATGTTTCGCCTGTAGAGGCTTCATCAGGAGACAAGGATAAGATATATTTGCAGATGGACGAGGGTTTTTTAGACATTTTTCGTATTCTGTGGTATGTATACAAAGCAATATATTGATTAGTATATATAAAACAGTTAATGCTCATTAAAACGTTATATATGCTGCATAGAGTGTGCAATGACAGGGATGTCTGGTGAAGTCAGTTTACACAAGCATGATTCCCTACCTCCAATATTGTAGGGATCATACGCATGGTCAGGCTTCCGAATAGAGATACCAATGGTTGCACTGGAGCACCCCCCAAGAGAGGAACCCACACAGGGGCGTACCCGACGAGCACCACCAAACGTGGCTAGGGAGTTGTAGGGGGAGAAGGAAATCCTATTCTTTCATCCAAGAGAGTATTTGTAGGGCCTGTGGAGTACAAATGTACTTATTAACCTCAATTATTTTCACATAAGCCATAATCATTCGTACGGTAAAAAAGTAGTGTGACCATGCCCAATATCAGTTGTCACGCTTTACCTACCTCAACGAAAACTTGTAAATATCTATACTTTGTAAGAGGCTCGGGTCGATCAGCCCCCCAAACAAATGAAACCGAATGGGGGGAAAAACGAATGGGAACTGCTGGGTCTTGGTTTTGAGTGTTTATCCACTGGATCAGGACAATTTCTAAAAAGTGGCAAAGCAAAAAGAGAAACCCCAATAAAAGTGCATAGGAACCATATCCAATACATTTCATGGATCCCCAGAAGATAGAGGAGTTATATTCCCATACCTTATCATGGGATGTATATGACATCAGAGCGTGTCATGCTTGATGGATGGTCAACCCATATGCTGCCCCTAAACGGGGCTAGGTAAAACATCCAAAGCCTATGAAAAAGACATTAAAGATAATTGCAGTGGTTTCGTATAGTCAAGTTTGCGGTGGACAAAAAGTCCACCA
Organism: Lithobates sylvaticus; assembly: GCA_028564925.1. Lineage (NCBI taxonomy): Eukaryota > Metazoa > Chordata > Amphibia > Anura > Ranidae > Lithobates > Lithobates sylvaticus. Next base: position 185,578,027 of record CM053031.1, on the reverse strand, counting down.
GTTAAGTAAATTTAATTGAGTCAGTTTACCTGTTTTAGACCGTTCCCAGAGCGTCCCGAGCCTCACATCCACCTCAGTCTGACACAGCGTCAGACTGGGTTTAAATAGTCTCCCCCCGTGGCGCCAAATGCGCACGGCGTGTGACGTCACGCCGTGCTGACGTCACGCGGACGTAGTACGGAGATCAGGCGGCACCTAACCCGGACCAGGTGACCGGAGTGTTTCCTGTGGGGAAGCACTTCCGGTACACAGTTCAGCTGGGACTGACCTGACATGCCCTGCTGACAGCAGCCAAGCTGTACTGTCAGTTAAGGGCATGATGGGGTCCCTGTAGATGGAAATCTCAAACTTAGTGGCCGGGTCAGGGCCAGCAACTGATCCCCGACCCGGAAGCGTGGCGGGCAGGGGACCACCCTAAGGTGGACATAACTAACCACGCCACGCAGCCGGATAAGTCCATACACTTCCCCAAAGCCCTGGGGCGATCGCCACATGGGGCACTCCCCGTGCATTGTCCCCTGGGGCCTGCGCCAGCGCAAAGTCCACCGGAATCAATATGAGCTTATAAAAAAGAAGAAGAGGAAAAAAAAAAAAAAAAAGAAAGGGAAAGAAAAAAAAAAAGGAAAGAATTAGAAAGGGCACCCTGCATATACACATTCATTGCAGCACATAATTCTTATTCTTTTTTATTATGAAATAATTGTTGTACATGTAGTTTTTTAACACAAAGATAAACATATTTACAGAACAAAGACCATATTAATTAGCACTTTCACCCCCACATAAAAGGGGGGGCGAAATATTGCATGAGCAAGCACGTCTTAGCACACACAGATCAGGACCAGATTCGGGCCCCATATGGCCCACATATAAGGCCTAGCGGTGCTCAGCTACTAGTGCTGGGAAGGGAAAGGGGAGGGGAAAGGAACGGGAAGGAGGGGAAGAGGAGGGGGAGGGGAAGGGAAAACAAAGGGAAAAATGCGACTGGCGAGAGAGTGAGAAACAGAAGGCGAGGCATAAGGGACCACACACTAAAGGAAGGGTTTAAAGCTGATTCCTTCGTTGAGGCCCGGATGTCGGGTGGCCCCCAACAAATAAATCTAAATCAAATGAAACTAGATGGATTTATTTGTTGGGGGCCACCCGACATCCGGGCCTCAACGAAGGAATCAACTTTAAACCCTTCCTTTAGTGTGTGGTCCCTTATGCCTCGCCTTCTGTTTCTCACTCTCTCGCCAGTCGCATTTTTCCCTTTGTTTTCCCTTCCCCTCCCCCTCCTCTTCCCCTCCTTCCCGTTCCTTTCCCCTCCCCTTTCCCTTCCCAGCACGAGTAGCTGAGCACCGCTAGGCCTTATATGTGGGCCATATGGGGCCCGAATCTGGTCCTGATCTGTGTGTGCTAAGACGTGCTTGCTCATGCAATATTTCGCCCCCCCTTTTATGTGGGGGTGAAAGTGCTAATTAATATGGTCTTTGTTCTGTAAATATGTTTATCTTTGTGTTAAAAAACTACATGTACAACAATTATTTCATAATAAAAAAGAATAAGAATTATGTGCTGCAATGAATGTGTATATGCAGGGTGCCCTTTCTAATTCTTTCCTTTTTTTTTTTCTTTCCCCTTTTTTTTTTTTTTTTTTTTTTTTTTTCTCTTCTTCTTTTTTATAAGCTCATATTGATTCCGGTGGACTTTGCGCTGGCGCAGGCCCCAGGGGACAATGCACGGGGAGTGCCCCATGTGGCGATCGCCCCAGGGCTTTGGGGAAGTGTATGGACTTATCCGGCTGCGTGGCGTGGTTAGTTATGTCCACCTTAGGGTGGTCCCCTGCCCGCCACGCTTCCGGGTCGGGGATCAGTTGCTGGCCCTGACCCGGCCACTAAGTTTGAGATTTCCATCTACAGGGACCCCATCATGCCCTTAACTGACAGTACAGCTTGGCTGCTGTCAGCAGGGCATGTCAGGTCAGTCCCAGCTGAACTGTGTACCGGAAGTGCTTCCCCACAGGAAACACTCCGGTCACCTGGTCCGGGTTAGGTGCCGCCTGATCTCCGTACTACGTCCGCGTGACGTCAGCACGGCGTGACGTCACACGCCGTGCGCATTTGGCGCCACGGGGGGAGACTATTTAAACCCAGTCTGACGCTGTGTCAGACTGAGGTGGATGTGAGGCTCGGGACGCTCTGGGAACGGTCTAAAACAGGTAAACTGACTCAATTAAATTTACTTAACTGGTGGACTTTTTGTCCACCGCAAACTTGACTATACGAAACCACTGCAATTATCTTTAATGTCTTTTTCATAGGCTTTGGATGTTTTACCTAGCCCCGTTTAGGAGCAGCATATGGGTTGACCATCCATCAAGCATGACACGCTCTGATGTCATATACATCCCATGATAAGGTATGGGAATATAACTCCTCTATCTTCTGGGGATCCATGAAATGTATTGGATATGGTTCCTATGCACTTTTATTGGGGTTTCTCTTTTTGCTTTGCCACTTTTTAGAAATTGTCCTGATCCAGTGGATAAACACTCAAAACCAAGACCCAGCAGTTCCCATTCGTTTTTCCCCCCATTCGGTTTCATTTGTTTGGGGGGCTGATCGACCCGAGCCTCTTACAAAGTATAGATATTTACAAGTTTTCGTTGAGGTAGGTAAAGCGTGACAACTGATATTGGGCATGGTCATTATGTGAAAATAATTGAGGTTAATAAGTACATTTGTACTCCACAGGCCCTACAAATACTCTCTTGGATGAAAGAATAGGATTTCCTTCTCCCCCTACAACTCCCTAGCCACGTTTGGTGGTGCTCGCCGGGTACGCCCCTGTGTGGGTTCCTCTCTTGGGGGGTGCTCCAGTGCAACCATTGGTATCTCTATTCGGAAGCCTGACCATGCGTATGATCCCTACAATATTGGAGGTAGGGAATCATGCTTGTGTAAACTGACTTCACCAGACATCCCTGTCATTGCACACTCTATGCAGCATATATAACGTTTTAATGAGCATTAACTGTTTTATATATACTAATCAATATATTGCTTTGTATACATACCACAGAATACGAAAAATGTCTAAAAAACCCTCGTCCATCTGCAAATATATCTTATCCTTGTCTCCTGATGAAGCCTCTACAGGCGAAACATGTTGAGCGATTGGACAAGTATTATGACCTGTGTACTTTGAATGTATGACAATATAGGTGTTCTATTAGGAACTGTATGTAATTTCTTTGAACCCTATGATTCATATACTGCTGTACATGGAGTCTAACACTGTATGTATTTTTCTTTCTCTTAAAAAAATTATTTTTATGTTAATAAAACAAGCAATTTTATGAAACTACTCTTTTTTGTGTATGTACCATAGATAGTCCCAAATCTCCAATAACTCTTTTATTTCATATCAATCAGGGATGATAGTACATTATCTATGTAAAATCTCGGGAGAACACTCCAGTCTAGTGAGTTTTGAAAATTTCTTTACAATTAGCACTTTAGATTTCTCCCATAGACTTTTACAGGGTGTTCCACGGCTTTTCGAATTTGCCACGAACACCCCAAATTGTTCGCTGTTCGGTGACGGGTAAACAAGCAATGTTCGAGTGGAACATGAGTTTGACTCGAACTCGAAGCTCATACCTAGTCATCAGTGCCACATTCCCTAAAGGCATGATTCCAACACAGGACGTCATGTGGCAGCAGACCAAAGCGAGGCTCGGTCTGCACCACGGCCGCCATTGTGGTTCAATATGTCCAACAGACGCCCGTTCAAAGTGAGGCTTGGCTACAAAGCTGAGCGTCATTTCAGTGCATCATGTGACATTAAATCCGAGGACATCAGACCAAGGTGAGGCTTGGTCTGTGTCTCGGGCACCATATTTTTAAATACATGATCTTGTTACACGATGCTCCATGTCAACGGACCAAAGTGAAGCTTGGTCCGCGCCATGGACGCCATTATGTTTTGATCATAAGACTCTATATTGCCTAGTTAGAAGCTTGGAGAGCACGCCATATGCCATGCCAGATTCACTTCCGGTTGGGCGGAAGTGCGTTAATGCGCACGATTGGCAAAAAATTATGACTTGCATTATATATTGGTGCAGTACATGGGGGGGGCAGCCCATACCCCAGATGACGTCTTAGTGGAGGAAACGTGTCAGAACGTACTGTGCTGGCTCCATGATACTGCATTTTTACTCCTTTACTGTGATCACATTTATACAGCGCCTGTATTTGTCTACATTGATGTAAGTGCATTACTTTATTCAATAAACATTTTTAGCCAAGGATTTTACGCTATATGGTGATTTTTTTCCCACTATGGGCCTTTTTCTGATGATGGGAGCCTAACCCTCACAGATGTTGGATTTGTGCTGCCGTGCACTCCTGTATGCTGGTTCCTGGGTAACTCACCTTTCTCCAGTTTGTTTGCGTGTTTGGCACTTTGCCGCTTGCAGAGGGTCCACAGTATCCGATAAGAGTACCCAATTATTCTATGTGGTGGTGGCTACACATTGGATGGTGAACCCCTTCCTTGGTGGTTGTCCTCTCCAATGGGTACTGCGAACCTCTTCCATGGTGGCTTACCTTCATAAAGGCTGAACATCCACTCTTCACTGCTTATGAACTCTTTCTTACTTGAAGTCACTCTTCCTACTTTTTTGGACTCACGTCGTTTGAAGTTTTTTATGGACATTGTGATTCATATGGTTTTTATGTCACTACTTAATAGGTGCCAGTCATTGGCCTGAATATATTATTGCATTGTCACTTTATATTGTTTGCACATTTGTACATTTTGCAATATTTATATATGCCACAGGTGCCAGCCATTAGCCTTATTGTATTTTTGCACTGTCACTTTAATTGTGTACACACTTGCATATATATTTAGCGCTGCACTTTATTTCTTATTTACATTGCACAATTTGTCTAATTTATGTTTTTTGCTATCGCAGTAATTTTCCATATTTCGCTCAAATTTACTTATAGTATTTCATAATGTACAAACCATTGGGAGTTCTCTCAGAATATAATTTCTCAATGGTAGATTGCGCCCTATAGGGTAGCCCAATTCTATCCTTACCAATGCTCTTTGCTGACGTAACTGTGGACAAGTGGGTAACCTTTATCATACTCTATGGTCCTGTAAGAGCATTACGAGTTTCTGGAACCAAGCATTTGGCTTAATTTCTTCTGTTACAGGTATACTAACCCCACCCAGCCCAGCTTTGATCCTGCTATACCTAGAGATTGAAAACTTTGCACCTCCCTTCCGTTTGGTAGTTGCCCACATACTGTTAGCATCCAGATCTGTAATAACCAGATATTGGAAAAAAGACAAGGCCCCTAACCTGTCTGAGGTGGTTACGTTCATTGACCTTACTTATGAATATGAAAAAATGCTCTTTAGGAAAATTTTAAAGATCATGGCAACCGCATTTATTTTGTGATAGTCATCCAATTTCTTTAGCTGTGTACAATTATCTGACCGCAAGCTGTATGACCTGTCCAGTCAGATTTTTTTCTATTGCTTTACATGGTGTTATACTTGATTTTTGATATTCTGTACAATATATATCACTTTGTATCCATGCATAAAACCTAATAAAAATGTATTGTTGAAAAAAATTTATTGTGAAAAAAAAATGTAATAAAAACTATATTTTTTTAAATTATAGATTTTTTTTGTACTGTTGCCAGTCAGTGTCCATGATCACTGCCACATCAGTTATATGATGATGCTGTACTGCACTGGTGACAGTAAATAAAGAAAAAAAAATGTGAACATTTTTCTTCTGGTTTAGGCAGGGTCACAATAATAGCCTGAAGAATTTCTGTTGGAAAATATTAAGAGTATGCAGCTTCATTAAATAAGTCTTACAAGTGAGGGATTAGAATATCTGAAAACTTTTATAATATTCTGCTGAGAATCCATCAGCGCAACGAGATTTATTGTATGCTAATGAGGATATCACTGTTTTAATTTTTTCTAAAGAGAAAGGGGGCATTCAACCTTTCTAGAATGTGAAAAACAATAGTTGCGTTAAAGAATCCAGGAATCACTTTATAAGATTGTCAGCAGGTTGAGGAGTATCTGGATAATTTTTCAAATTGTATAGGGATTCATGGTATGTCATAAAATAATTAGCAGCTTCCTTGGGATGGAATCGTTTGTAATTAGTCTTAAGGTTGATTAAGTAAGCAAGTTTAGTTTTTGCCTGGCACATTTTAATTAACTTGCAAGAAGTCTCTCTGCTTTAATGTAATGTTTATGCTTATTTAATGTTTAGCCTACCTTGAGAGTAATGGGGGGCCTTCACTCTCTTTTTTTCATGGTCCAATATTATGTGCAACCTAAGCTCAATTCTATATTTTTGTAATTCTGAAGTTACAATGGGATTAATGAGTTTTTGTGGAGGGATTCCAACTGTTTAATTTTATTTAAGAGCGTTTGTTCTGCATGCATTCTCTGTTTCTTCTCTCTAGTAGCAAATTAAAGTAACAAACCTCTGCTAAAATCTTTGTGAGCACACCATATTGAAAAAATGTTAAGAGTCTGGAGTTGAGTTCCTTTGGAAAAATTCCCTGATACAAGCAGATCATTTTTCCCAGTGGAATTTATTAATAAAACGGGAAGTATTATTATGTCATAAAGAAAAGGGATTGATACCATCAAATTGGTCATGAACTGATAAAGTCTCAGTGACATGGTCAGACCATGTTATATTGTGAATAGTTGCCTAGGAAACTTTTTGAAGAACATATAGATTAGTAAGAATTAACTCTATTCTGGAATATGTATTGTGAGAATGAGAGTAGGTATAATCCTTCTTTATTGAGTGGAAGCAACGCCATGGATCGTAAAGATGCTCATTATGTAGGTTTGAGGTTTGAATGGTTTGTCTTAGGAGTGAAGAGGCAATAGAGGTGTCTAAAGACTTGTCAATTATGGCGTTAAAATCACCCAAAAGGATAAGGTTACCCTTGAATATTTCAGGTTTCAGTAAGTTACACAAAAAGAAAACTTAGACCATGTTAGGGGCATATAAGTTAACTATTGTGTACAATTAAACATATTAATTAGTGTCAAGAGCTGCATCTATCATTCACCAGAATACCAGATGGTATCAAATATATACACAAACAAATAAGTGCGCATACAAACACAAACATCAGTAAATATATAAAGTTCAGTTATTTTCTTTTCAATGTTTTTTATTGAGTTTCACAGAGAAGAAGGCAAAATATAACAAACACTGCATTTGCAAAAAACAGAATGTCTCGCCATACATTATATAACAATAAGTACCTTTCTTCAAAGGGAGGAACGAATATCATAACTTTAAGAGATCTGAGTGATATGCCCTTTCATAATCTCTCTAAGTTGGTTAGAGGAGCATTCAGAAGCAGCTAAGTGTTCAAAGGCAGATATACTTTCTGAGAAAGGTCCATATACTAAGGTGGAAAATGTGCTTCAATTTCCTATGATATTTTACATGTGGTAATAAAGTCCATATGTGTGTTGTGGTTAGAAAGAAATAATAACAGTTATAAGACAAGTTTATACACAGTACTGTACCAAATAGACCAAGCTGAGTCCGCTTGTTGGAGATTGAATTATTGGAATTATTGGAATTATTGCTTCAATGTCTGGAATGTCTTGTGTGACGGGAGTCACTTTGGGCAGGGAACTTGTGAAAATCCTTGTCCAGCTCCCCCTGCAAAAATAAGTCAATCCTACTGTAGGACATGTGACTGTTTGAGAAAAACAAATAGTCCCTCTCATTCACGTTGAGACATCTCCAGGAATCATATAGAATATAGATCCTTAGAACTGGCTTAAGTGATGGAGGTAAGCATTTTGGTTTGGTGGTGGAATCAAGGGTTGGGTCAGGAGTGATGTTAAAGTTTCCACAAATCAACACCATGCCTTTCTGTATAACCCAAATTTTTTTTCATTATCTTGTGAAAAAAAAATATTTGCCCATTGTTTAGGGCATATATGTTTGCCACTGTATATGTGGTGGAATTTATATTGCATACCAAAATTATAAAGTGGCCTTGTGGGTCTATGTTGACCTTGTGTAGTTTGAAGGCAATTGTGTCCTTTATCGCTATCATCACCCCTTTTTGTTTTGTATCAGCATTGGCATTGTAGAGGTATGGAAACTTAGAATGTGAGAACTTAGGAGGAGATTGGTTATTAACCGCTTCAGCCCCGGAAGATTTTACCCCCTTCTTGACCAGAGTACTTTTTGCGATTCGGCAATGCATCACTTTAACTGACAATTGCGCGGTCGTGCGAGGTTGCACACAAACAAAATTGACGTCCTTTTTTCCCCACAAATAGAGCTTTCATTTGGTGGTATTTGATCACCCCTGCAGTTTTTTTTTTTTGCGCTATAAACAAAAAAAAGAGCGACAATTTTGAAAAAAACACATTATTTTTTAATTTTGCTATAATAAATATCCCCCAAAAATATATAAAACAAATTTTTTTTTCCTCAGTTTAGCCGATATGTATTCTTCTATATATTTTTGGTAAAAAAAAATGCCAATAAGCGTATATTGATTGGTTTGCGCAAAAGTTATAGCTTCTACAAAATAGGGGATAGTTTTATGGCATTTTTATTTTTAATTTTTTTTACTAGTGATCTGCGATTTTTATCGGGACTGCGACATTATGGCGGACACATCGGACACTTTTGACACCATTGGCATTAATACAGCGATCAATGCTATAAAAACGCATTGATTACTGTAAAAATGTCACTGGCCGTGAAGGGGTTAACACTAGGGGGCGATCAAGGGGTTAATGTGTTCCCTAGTGTGTGTTATAACTGAAGGGGGGAGGGGGCTGTGTAGGGGAGACAACAGATCACTATCCATACTCTGTATGAACAGATGATTTGCCTGTTCTCCCCTCAGAACCGGAAACTGTGTGTTTACACACACAGATCTCGGTTCTCCTTTTGTCAGCGGCTATCGCAGGAGCCCAGCGGTAATCATGACCACCGGGCACTCGCATTGGCTCAGGGGGGCGCGCGCGTGCCCCTAGTGGCCACAGGGTGAAGTGACATTACATAACGTCGTTTCGCCCAGCTGTGCCATTCTGATGCAGTGCAACTGCTGCAGCTGGTCGGTTAAAGTGGTTAAAGTGTGTTTCTTGGACACACAGTATGTCGCACTTTTGGTGGAGAGCTTCCTTACATAAGGACCTTCTTTTGACTGGGTGTTTAAGACTCTTAGAGTTGATAGTCAAAAAATTAATCGCCATCAGAGCTTAAAAAGGTGCTGGGTGTCGTGTGGTGTATATGTTCCACTTACGGTTAGTAACTTAGTAGTCCATTTTTGGAAGGGTAGTGTCATCCAGTGGTGCTGTGTAGTTCTTGAAGTCTTCTTGAGGAAATTCCTAGTTTTCTTTGAAGAGTTGCTTTCGCTTCTGACTGGTGAGAAAAACTGGTTATTTTTATTCGAACAGTAACATAGTATAACAGAGGCTAATAGCCAAACAATGAGAAACAAGAATTGAGTTTGGCGCATGGCCACTCAGAAAAAAATCGGGTAGATAAAGTACTAGCTAGAAAAGTAGTGCAAACTTGTGAGACCTTTTCCCCAGCAGGTGGGCATGTGTCATGGTATACCCATATCCGAGTTAGTTATAAGGGCGTTATTATGATTAACATTCCTGATCAGGGTTGGTGCTGTTGCCAGGCTGGCGGGGTTGTAATTGCGGTTCTGGTATTATCCCCCAAGAATTGAGGAGGGCCATTCCTTTCGCCCTTGATTCCATCACATAATCCACCCCCTCCTACTTGACAATAAGCTTTGTTGGAAATTTGTGATTCCTGAGGGCTTTCGTTATTGTGTTCAGGTTTCTGCGTTTTTGGAGACTGAACTGCGATAAGTTAGCATAAAATTGTAAAGTGGTATATGGTGCAGGGATTTGAGCTTTCTGTCTGGACGCTGCCATTAGCCTCTCCTTGATGTGATAAAAATGCAGTCTCATTATGACATCTCTTGGGATATTCTCGGAGAGATAGGAGGGCTTGGGGAGACAGTGTATCCTGTCTATGGTAAAGTCTAATGCAGACATGTCAGGCAGAATTACATTAAAGAGCTGGGAGACATAGTTGCGCAGATCATGCTGCTGGACAGATTCTGGAATTCCCCTTATCTTCACATTATTTCTTCTAGCTCTGTCCTCCATGTCTGCCATTTTAGCTTTAATCATCTCAATTTCATCATCTCTACCATCATTTGCATCAACCAAATCGTTGATTGTGGCTGCATATTCCCCCATTTTGTTTTCCACATGTGTCACTCTATCAGATACTGATCTTAAGTCCATGCTGAACTTGTGCACGCAAGAGACCATGTCTGAGTATAGGGAGCTTCTCATGGAGACTAACATCTCTTTTAGAACCGTATCTAAGACTGGTTGATTGTTAGTGGGGAACAGGTCAATGGAGTCTGGCAGCTCCCTGATGTCATCCCTGGTGTGGTCCCCTGAAACATGGAAAGGGCTCACCTCTGCATCAGCTGCATCCATCCGGCATCTAGTTTTCTCCAGACTCCTGGATGATGGTGTGGGTGGCGAAGAGTGAGGGGATATAGGAGGACTGTTTCTTTTCTGTGTTTTCCTCTGTTGTGCTGGCAGAGTTTGTGAGCCAGGTGTTGGTATGGACATGGCGCCGGCGCCATTTTGTTGAGTGAAGAACTCCGTCAGCTTCTGGGAATGATCCTGCTCTTTTCTGCGTCTGGGCATGTTGGTGCCTAGGGTTGTAGGGCTGGACCAACGTGTTTAGCTTCAGGTTTCTGGCTCAGGTGGGTCGCTATTAGCCGTTGAATTCCCGCTGGTGCCGGAGCTTCGCTATCAGATGTCCATCGCGGTCTCCGGCTAGCTCCGCCCCATCAGTAGACTGTCTTATCAGCAGGGAGGGATGTTGGACATGAATTCCCCCCTCCCTCCTCCCTGCCCCCAGTCTACATGCTAGAAACACATATACATCCCATAATAGGTTGTTCCCCAGGCAGACAGAAACAATAGAACAATGGGATACAGTCACACCTCAAACGATCTAGTAAAAATATTTTAATAAAGTCAAATGTTTAGAGAGAAAATAATTTATTTTTCGAGATAAAGATCATGATTCTATGCAGTCTGTTCGCCTTATTACCCAGTACTCAAACCAATTCAATCAGATAAAAGAAACTTTTAGTAAATTTTGGCCCCTCCTTTCAACAGATCCTGTTATTAGGAATTATGTGAAAACCTATCCTGAAATTACATACCGATGATCACCATCATTAAGTGACAGACTTACTTCCAGTCACTTTAATCCAAATAGTGACCTAAGAACAGATAATCCAGGCACTTTTTCTTGTGGCCATTGCGAATCATGTGTAACCCTTTCCAATTCAAGCAATACTGTCTTACCCACAGGCAAATTACATAAAATTAAGCATCGAGTAACTTGCAATACTATAGGAGTAATATACTTAGCCACCTGCCGCTGTGGGAGCTTCTACGTGGGCAAAACAAAAAGAGCATTCTCTACCCGTATACAGGATCACATCAAACCACTTCAGAAAGAGAAAATCACTACAGCAATAAATCGCCACGTCGCTCTAAGCCATAACTTTGATGCATATGCATTTCAATTTTCTGCCTTAGAGCATATACCAACCAATGTACGTGGAGGTGATATAGATAATCAATTACTCCAACTTGAAACAAGATGGATACATACTTTAGATGCTACCAGACCCCCAGGATTGAATGAATATATTAGCTTTAAATCATTCCTTTAACCTACAGACTAATGCTAGAAGTGCAAACCACTCAACACCAGTAGTTCATTATCTACCATTTCTCTTCATTATGAACTTTACTTCTATATGATGTATTTGATGTCACTGGTCCTTTTCTCCCCCCCCCCCCCCCTTTCATTCTAAACTTCTATTCCTTGCTCAATATAGCACATAGAGGAAACTCCCATTCCCCGCCAAAGCCTGCTCTATTTAAACCAATAAAAATAATTAAATAAAGTTCAATTTGCTATAAGCACATTTTCTTATTCAAGATAACCAATATTCTGACACTGTATGGGACCTGATTAGATCATATTTTGTTTAATCAATAATAATCTAACTATTCCTAAACAATTTTGTACTCTTAATTTTCTCTATCATCATTTGCCCATTGTTTGCTTAAGTACCAACCTATTTGGATATTTATTGTTAAATTGTTTGGTTAATTAATACTGCATAAACTATATGGGTGTTAAAAAACATGTTTATGTACGGTATAAAATTTCAATATGTGATATATATTTTCTATGAACATCGGTATATCTCCACAGCTCATGGTATCGGATTATTCATCTCCTGGTGGGGTTGTTAGAGGTTACTGTGGGACGGGGTGTTGGGAGCCATCTACGCACTACTTCTCTCTGAGCCTGCCCCATTTTTTATATATTTTCTTATTTTTCCTCCCCCCCGGCATAGACTGCCCCTTCCAACTGCTTTTCCCTTTCAAATTTACCCTTATTTAGGAATCGATGATACACGGGGATTGAGCTCGCCTATCTAGGACTACCCCTAGTGGACTAGTATGGACACCCAAGGGCGGTGCAACATCTCGTTAGCCCGCCCATCCTAGCCTCTGCTGTACATTGTGCTACCGTCGTCATGACATCACCGCGCTACGTGGCGCACCGACCGCCAGGTATTATGGACCTTATAGGCCCTCTGGGAGTCCGTGCGCTCACGCATGCGCAGAGGCTCTTCTGTCCGCTGATTGGAGGGCGTCTCACCACGCCCTCCAATCTGGGAGACATCATTTAAAGCCGTCACCGGCACTCATTTGAGTACCGGACGTCGGAGGCACCTGAAGTGGACACACTCTCTCCTGACCAGTAAGTTTTCAAATGGCAAAACTAATTTATACCAATTGTTTGACTATATAACTACTAGTCACCCTTTTCCTTAACTATTACTTCTATTGTTCTCAGGGAATATATTCCCGCTGAAGTTATCATACTCTGACTGTGCATTGGACCAGTACTATAAATCAGTACTATACTATACGCATATACATTCCTATGCAGGTATGTTACTCCTTCTTTTAACCCATTGAGAACGATCTATCAATTTTTGTTATTACTATTAAGCCCATATTATCAATCCGTTTCAGGTGCCTCCTCACCATCTATCTCAAACTTACGTCCGAGTCTTATTCCATTTTTTGTTCTAATTTTACAGCTCAATTAAAGTAAGTATCGAGACTTCTTGTCCGTTTAACAGTGATATGCTATATACTTGTGGATTATTTTTCCACAATTAAGCAACACTGCACTTTTGTATGTATCATAAAATTATGAACAGTACCAATAAATATATGCAATCTAATTAAGATACCTTTTGCTAGGTCTAGTATGTCTCCTGCTACCCACTGAAGGGTGTCCACCGGGCGACCCCACCCTGTTTTCGGTCGATTTCTTTTTGTTTACCATCCAAATACTGACTATTGGGTAAGCTGGGGTCCAGGATTATTGGTCAATATACACCATCTATTTTGGGACAGGTTTAATGGGTGTATAGATGTGCTCCCATCTTCTTTCTCACCCCCTCCCCTCTCTCCTCTTCTTCTCCTTCCCCACCTTGGGGGCTGACTGCCTGTTTCCATGAACTGTTAATAATTACTATTTTTTCCACATAGATACAATCTTACTGTACAGCAGGCCAGCCCTGAGGAAGCCATTGATATGGCGAAACACGTCGGAAACTAAAATGGCCTGCATTGTCTACTTCAGGTTATCCTACCCATTGTAACTGAAAGATTCTTTCTAACCAGATATTGTTTTTGAATTTGAGCAAACTATCCCCCTTTTTGTATGTAATGATTTGCTGAAAATGGGGACCTTCGAGTATATGTACTAATTTCACTGTTAGGCCTTTATAAATGTTTTCTATTTTTGTTAAATTGTGTCTAAAATATTCCAAATAAAACTTTATATATTTTTTAAACTCAAGCATTGAATTGTCAGCAACCCTTATTTTTCATAACTTTGCACCGATATAAACCCTATTATCCATTTCCTTCACACATTTAATCACCAAAGGGATGAGGTGCTGTATAACGTTGTGGACCCTCTCTGCCATTTATACACGATCTAGTAAAAAGTCTACAACAGTTTATGAGACCAAGCTCATACAATATTCCAGCAGTCAGAAAGGTGGAATTAATTTATCTTCATATATTTTTTAAGGGATATTGCTCAGAATTATTACTGTCCCAAGTGAAAGAACCCCTTCATTCTTTCAACATAAACCACACATAAAGAACCCTAGATAACAGGGGTAACACTAAATGCGGAGTCTGGTTAGTGCAGACCCAACTGTGGTTCTAGGTCACCCTGTGCCCCTAATAGACACAGGGTCACTTACAAATAGGAGGGCCTGGGGGAGCAGGACAAGGAGTTCCCAGAGCTCTCTAAGGTAAGCTGGGTTCCACAAACCCCCCGCCTAAAATGACTCCCGTCACAGATTGTGAGAGCCATTTATGTGTAATAGCCAGCCTAGCTGCGAAAAGGATGTGGGCAATCACTTTTTGAGAATGGCATGGATAGTCTATAATGCCATTGTTGAGTATAGCTAGTTCAATTGTGAGATTGCAAGGTGAGCCAGCAACTGCCCTGATCAGTTGGGACACCTCAAGCCAAGTTGAGTTTGGGGCATCTCCAGAGGATATGTAGCACAGATCTCAGCTCGCTGCATTGCCCCCAGCAGGTAGGTGGAGCAGATGGGTCAATAGTGTGCATTTGGGTTGGGGTGACACACCATCTGAGGGTGATTTTAATATGTAGCTCCCAGAGATTTGCAGAGTGGGTGGATTTATAGGTAGGTTTTATTGTGTCTACCTTTTGGTTTTCTATAAATGATTTCCCTATATCAGCTTCCCATTTGAGCAGTGGAGGGGTTTTCTAAAATATACCTTTGTCTTGGAGAAGGTGTAAAAGGGTGAAATACCGTTTTATTTGTGTTTTGTTGTCAGTTAGGTAGTGCCAGGCCAAGTTGTCGATAGACCTGAATATGTGGGGGTTACGTATTAAGCAATGTGTTATTTGCACATATTTGTAGTATTCATAGATGGGCAATGAGTATGTGCTTTGTAGAGTTGTAAAAGGTCTAAGGGTACCATGGGCATATAGGTCTTGTATGTGGCGTATTCCCCTATCAGTCCAAGAGCTGATAGATAGATCGGGTATAAGGCGCGATCCATGGTGAGGCTTTTTGGTGAAAATAGCGATGTGTTAAACCTGACGCTGTAATCATAGGGGAGAGGTGCTTTTCCAAGGGAAAGAGGTAGGTTGACTGTGTAACCAAGAGTATAAATCCTGATTCGCTATCTGCCAAGATTCAATGACTTTCCAGGGTCTAGTGAGATGATATCCCCACTTTAAGTTGTGCTAAGATAGCTGCCATGTAGTAATCTCTAAAATCCATAAGACCTGTCTCACCTGCTTTTCGATGTTTAGTTAGTATGTTACAGGAACACCTAGATTTTTTTCCCTGCCAAGTAAAGCAACCTATTATGGATTGGATTGATTTGAAGAATGATCCCGGGACAGGAATAGGGAGCGATCTGAAAAGATATATTAGTTGACAGTTGGCCTGCCCAGGAAAGGATAGTGTGACGGACACCGTACTCAAGATGTCCGCCGTAAATGCTTCCTCTGTCCGGTACCACACAATCCAAGACCCCTTAGCTCACCCAGTCACCAAACAACACCAGTGTAGGGTACATCAGGAATCAATCTTTATTTGACATGTCACACATATATACAGCCAGATGACTCACACCTAACCTAATTAGCATGAGCTAATTATCTTAATCAACACTGGACTCCTTCATTCAATTGCAGGGTTAATTAGCACACACAACAATAGGTGAAACACTCCTACAAGCCAGACTATACTCAATTACATAACAGACAGGCTGTCTGGAGTTCATGACATTAGCATCTCTTGCTAATATGCCAAATACACATACAGATTCTATGTGTATTGGGGGGGCAGCATGGACCTGAATCCAAGTAACACCAGCTCAGGGGTCCCAGACTTGCAGGCCAAAGAGCACCGTTCCCCCAAATGCCAGGGCCCATAATCGCAAGGCAATAGGCTCGCATTCAGTCCCCTCCAACAGCCCCTGTCCCGGCCAGGTCTGTCACATTTCTCCCCTTTCGGCAGGAGACTAACACAGGAGGAGACCCCAGACGGGTTGACTCCGAAGTTAGTCCATAGTTCCAGTCCTCTACTGCTGGGATCCACACAGTACCCCAAACAAATAGTTCCAAACGGAGTATTCCTCACCCAGCCAACCTCTGCCTCTCTCAGAGAACATATCCGCCGCTGGGGAGAGGCCCGGACTGGTCCTTCTCCCTGGAGTCTTTTCAGCCGCTGGAGAGAAGACAGGGTGACTGGGATCACTCCGTCATGCTGTTGGGGATTTGGGCCGACCACCCAGCATCCCGGGGGTATACAGGTGGGGACTGCAGTCCCATCTTCCTTTACAGGAAATCCGCCCTCTGTTAGTTGTGGGCAGAGGCCAGCAGCACTTTGTTCCGTTGCCAGCAGTTCAGCTGGGTGTAGGAGCTTCCCTAAATCATCTCCTCCATCTAACTGTTGGGGAGAGAGGCCGACTGCCCCAGCTCCCTGGAACTCCGCAGCTGTTGCTGGTGCTGGACAGAGGTGGGTAGCACTCTGCCCTGTTGCCAGCACTTCTGCTGGGGACTCCACATCCTCCGCTCTGGTTTGGTTAACCGTTGGGGCAGGAGGCTGGCTTCCTCCACTCCCAAATTGTGTAGCTGCCATTGGGAAGGGGAGCCGGCTGCTTCCTTTTCCATTCCCTTATCTGGCTGCTGGGATGACATGTCTGTGGTATTGTCTCCCAGGTGCACGGATCTTTGCTGGGGAGGAAAGACCGCTTTCTCCCCCCTGGCCGACTGTTGAGGAGGGACAACAAACACCTCCTCTCCCTTCTCCCCCTGTATCTGCTGCTGGGAAGTGATCGCCACCTTCTCACCCTGAGCCTCCAAAACTGACACAGGTGTGGGGCAGAGGTCTTGGACCCTCTGTCCGGTGACCAGCGCTTCAGCTGGGGAAGTTCCTTGTAACTCCCCAGATACTGCTGTTGATGCTGGGCAGAAGTTAGAAGAGCTCTGCCCTGTTGTCAGCACTTCAGGTTTGGGGACGGCAATCTCCAGAGTTTCCACTGCCGATTCTCTTGCATGCTGCTGGACAGGCATATTCCTCCATCCAACCTCGTTTTGTGAGGTAACAGGTTTGTCAAGGTCAGTCAGCACTTGCTGCATCCGCCATAAGACCTCCGCGTCCATAGCTGCGGGGGCAGGTGGGCAAAGCACTCTGTTACTATGCCACATTGCCGACTCTTCAGCCAGGATTTCAGAGCTGTCTGCCGGTATTTCCTGATAGTCCCAGGCAAAGGGAGCCCCACCCTGCTGCTGAGCACTGTCTAGCAGCTGTATGTAGGCAACCTCCAGATCCCATTCCTGAGCGGCCAGGAACTCCAAATCTTCCTGTGCCCAGAGCACTTCCGAGACGTTCAATCTTTGCTCTCTGTGCTCCATTATTTCCTCCAAACGCCACTCCAGATCACTCCCAAAGTCGGGGTCCTCGGACAGCCTCCAGTACAACAATCCCAGGCCATTATAATCAAAGCCTTCCGTGGGCCTGTCATCCGCTGTCCACGGGCACACTTGGGCTACATACCACCGGAGGGCTCTGTAGCTCTCGTCCAAACGCATTTCTGCCCGGATCAGCCTGCTTAACTCAGCTGTCCACTCCTGCTTCGGTTGTTCCCCCAATAACAGCAATCGTACTTCATACTGCGACCAGTACCTTACATGGATGGAGGGGAGAACTTTTCCCTGGTGTTGCTGCTCACAGGCTAGCGCTTCTTTCCAGAGTTGTAGGCGAACAGAATCATACCATCCCAGCAGGACCTGCACCGATACTGATCCTCTGTGCTGTATCCGCATCTCTCGCAACCTCCTTCCGAATTCCTCTTCCATGACGACGTATCTGTACCTCTGCTATCCGGGCCTTGGATCCAGGTGATGGTTTGGATGTGTTCACGACAAGGAAGCACAATCCCACCGCTGCCAGCCAATTGTGACGGACCCCGTACTCAAGATGTCCGCCGTAAATGCTTCCTCTGTCCGGTACCACACAATCCAAGACCCCTTAGCTCACCCAGTCACCAGACAACACCAGTGTAGGGTACATCAGGAATCAATCTTTATTTGACATGTCACACATATATACAGCCAGATGACTCACACCTAACCTAATTAGCATGAGCTAATTATCTTAATCAACACTGGACTCCTTCATTCAATTGCAGGGTTAATTAGCACACACAACAATAGGTGAAACACTCCTACAAGCCAGACTATACTCAATTACATAACAGACAGGCTGTCTGGAGTTCATGACATTAGCATCTCTTGCTAATATGCCAAATACACATACAGATTCTATGTGTATTGGGGGGCCAGCATGGACCTGAATCCAAGTAACACCAGCTCAGGGGTCCCAGGCTTGCAGCCCAAGGAGCACCGTTCCCCCAAATGCCAGGGCCCATAATCGCAAGGCAATAGGCTCGCATTCAGTCCCCTCCAACAGCCCCTGTCCCGGCCAGGTCTGTCACAGATAGGTTTGGTTAAGGCTTCTAATTCTTTAGGAAGTGATTGCAGTATTGGTACAAATTTAGCCTGGTATAGGGATGTGGTGTTTTTGGTTAGAATACCTAGGTATTGTATAGATTTGTCTGCCCGGACATATGGATATTTACTTTGCAAGGAAGTTTTGAGTGGGGGCTGTATACCTAGATCTAGAATAGAGGATTTTGCAGCATTCACTTTATAATAAGAAACTACTAAATGCAGTGAGCATTTGCTGTACCGAAGCCAGGAAGAAGTTGGTTGCAATAGCATGATAAGGACATCATCGGCAAATACATTTATTTTGTGTTCACTAGAGCCAATATGGAAGCTGGATATGTCTTGGTTAGATCATATACTTTCTGCCAACAGCTTAATAATTAGGTTGAATATAAGGGGGGATGTGGACACCCATGCCTAGTACTGTTGGTGATTTGGAATGGTTTAGATAACATGGTCGGGCAGTATTCTTGAGCTGAGTGGTAAGAGTAGAGAGCCAAAATTGCAGAGAGTATGTGTCCCTTGAAACCAAATTATTGTAGGACCATCTTTAGGTAGGACCAGTGCACTCTGTCAAATGCCTTCTCTGCATCTAGTGAAAGAAGCAGAGAAGGCACTTGAAATTTTCCTGCCAGGTGAGTAATGTTGATTAAGCGACAGGCATCTGAGGTTTGACGACCCTTAATGAAGGCGAATTGATCAGGATGTATGAGGTTCAGCAGGAGGTCGACCAGGCAGTTAGCCTGAACCTTGGCGTATAGTTTTAAATCTTGGTACAGAAGGGAAATGGGTCAGAAAATTTAGGGGGGAGGTGGAATCCTTCCCTTGCTTCAGCAAGGTTACAATCAAAGCTTTCAACATATCTGTAGCAAAAGATGATAAAGAGGCAGCAGCATTGAAAAACTTTGAGATGGGGATTTATTGGTCAGGAGTCTATAGCCGTGCTTATTTCTGTACAACTGAAAAGGTTGTTAATATTTTCCAGTTGGTTCGCTGTTATCCTGGGCAATTCAATTGCCTTAGCCCCAGTTCACACCTATGCGAATTAGATGCGGCTTACACCGCATCCAATTCGTAGGACATTTCAAAATACATTCATTTTAATGAGGCTGGTTCACATATTTGCGGTGCATTCGCACCGCGCATTGCATTTGCACCGCGCATTGCAGAAAAAATGTGTGCGTTTTTTTGGCAGTGCGGTCCGGCTCAGGTGCGAATTCAGGCCCATTATCTTCTATGGGCACGCATCTGATTCGCAGCTGTGTTGCGGTGTGAACATAAATTTGCGCCAACACCTCCAACACCTCCCTCTCTTCCTGTTCCTCCCCTGTGTGTTTTGTGATCCGGACTAGAACCAGCATGGCGAAAAGAGGACGAAAAGCGGCATCAAAGGCGAAAGAATCCGTCGATTGTGAGGAGTTGATAAGACTTGTGAGGGAGAAACCGATGATTTATGACACCCGGAATCCTAAATATAAGGACAACGTTCTTAAAAAACTTGCGTGGCTGGAAATTGCCAGAAACCTCTTGCCAGAGTGGAGCATGTGCTCTTCACAAGTTCAGGCTGACAAATGTAAGTTTTGTTTTTTCCCTTTCACTACCTGTAGATGTCCTGTATTTTTTTGATGGTGTACATTTATTGCATTTCTTATATTGTAAAAAACAGCATATGGTCACCCCCAAATCTATACCAGACCACATGCTCTAAACATTGTGCACATAACAGCTTTATACAGCGACGGAGGAGTCCCTAAATAAATGCATATTCTTATAATTTGTAAGGTTACCAATATAATATACACCACAAATGTGATCGAAATAATTTTTATTTGTCATGGCCAAAATTACAGCAAACATTATTCATACAGCACACTTTTCATTTTGTAAAGGCATGATAATATAATGCTAACAAATACATACTTTTTATGATTAAATAGAATTCATCTGCCAAGGCACCTCCCCAGCTGGTGACAAAAATAATTTTTGAAATTCCCCACGAATATGTGTACCAGTAGTGGTGCCCCTAGTAACATTCCACTGTGCTGCCTCCATGTTATGGCTCAGGGAATCCTCAAATAGATAGCCATGTCATTCACGCACATAGTTGTGCAGTGCAAAGGCTGCTTTAATCGCACTGATAGCATGGTCAATACTAAGGTTTATAGAAGTATGCATGAATCTCCACTTATTGCATAGTATACCAAATGCACATTCTACTACTCATCGTGCCCTAGTCAGCCTATAATTGAACACTCTTTTTTCTATTGTCAGAGAGCGACTTGAAAAAGGCCTGAGCATGTGCTGCGAAAGTGCGAACGATTCATCTCCGACAAATACATGTGGGAGGGGAGGCTCTATAGTCCCGGGCAGGGGAGAATGATTGGGCAGGTCTAGTGTATTCTCACGCAGCATGCGGCCAAATGAGGAATGTGAAAATACACTAGAATCCGAGCTGCTGCCATAAGAACCCACATCAATATAAATAAATTTATAATTTGTGTTTGCCACTGCCATTAATACCAACGAAAAATATTTTTTGTAATTAAAATATTGGCTCCCACTAGCTGGTGGCTTGAGGATGCGGACATGCTTCCCATCAATGGCTCCCAGACAGTTGGGGAAGTTGCATCGCTCCCAGAATAGGTCCACTACCTTCAACCATTCTTGTTTTTTGGGCTTCTTCATAACCATATCCTTCAGTTCTTCCCATATGACTAGGCAGGTATCATTAACAATGCCACTAATAGTTGATTTTCCAACCTTGAATTCATAGTGCAAACTTCCAAATGAATTTCCTGTTGCTAAGTACCTAAAAAACAAAAAAATAATTAAAATTATGTTGTTTGATATTTTTCAGTGCACTACTTACAGACAAGATGGCGTAGCATGCGTGATGCTTACAGAAAATATATGCGACACCTCAAAGAATTAAGGAGTGGCTTGGGGGCAGCGCCTAGGGTACCCTATATGTTTGCCAGGGACTTAGATTTTCTGCAACCCATTGTGGAGATGAGGGAGTAAGTTTTCATCTAGATCATCTATGTATCGCACAACCTCTTAACAATGAATATGCCTAGTTAATTTATTCAATTTTTACAATCTAAAACAGGACAGAAGCTAGTTGGGAGAAGCAAGATGTTTTTGATGATCAACCAGAACAACAAACAGAGGACGAAGCACCCATTGAATTTCCAGAAGGCACAGAGGATTTATCACTAATCCAAACATCTTCCAATCTCTGGGAAACTAATCCAGGTGAACAATGTGCAGTGGCAGAGGCTGTCCCTGGGACATCCTCTGCTCCTGCACACATTGTTCTGCCAGGCAAAGTGCCACAGAGACAACCACCACTATCCCAACCTGACCTAAGTGAGCACTTATAAGAAATGTTAAAAAACATGACAGAAAAGGTGGATGCATTTTTATGTCCCAATACAATCCTGGCGCTCAGTTTTGTCCCACTAATTAAAAAGGTACCCCCAGAGCATTACTATGAAATGCGAAAAACTATAGAACAAGTTCTGCACTCCTTCTTCCATCTACAGGAGGATGCTGCATTTAAATTCCCAAATGTGCCCCAACCAAGACCTCCCCTTAACTACCCAAGATACATGCACTACCCTGAGCAGCAGAGCTACACAGTAACCTTCCCTATCCCATCCCCAATTCCTTCAATAAGCCCCCCCCCCCCAAAATCAGGGTATGTATGTGCCAAGTCAACATGTGGAGGCTCCCCACACTGCCAGTGATGACCCAGCTTCCGCAACTCAATACTCCTATGAGGCCCCTTTCCAAAAAACATATCAGAATCTGTGATGAGGTCTGTTCAAGGTTAAGGACCAAGATGACACATTTTTCAAAAAAATCACGGAAGAGCCCTACTTGACAGCCAAGTTTATTTAATTAATCTATGTTTAATACATGAGTCAATTTTATATTTTTTTATTATTTTGGGATACGTGAATAAATACTTATTCCACCATTTTTTGTTGTGTCATATATTTGAAAATACACAGGTTTGAAAAATTATAAAGACATTCGATTACATGGTCAATAAATCACATGACAAAGGACATCAGTGCTGAAACTTAACTTAATGTGATCAATAATCTTTCAGTAGGCTGGATACTTGATGTGTAGCACGTGTTCTGACGCTCCAAGCGAGGGGAGATTAATCCAAGCAATTCGTCAAAACTAAGTAAAATAATATTAAATTAATACATACATGTGTGAAAAACATTTGGCCCTACTGTCTAAAAAATAGTAAGGTAAGTGGTTAAGGACATTATTTCTGGTAACAAGGCATGCGTCCTTCATTATAATATAATTATGGTTAAATAAGTGGCCTACAACAAACAAAACCTTTGCATATGGGTCCTCATTTCAACAGAGAATAAGCCACTGGCCTTTGAATTTAACAATAACAATTGTCTGATCCAAAAATGCACAACAAAGCTGCGTGGCAACACCACCACCCACAAAGCACCTTGTCACCAGCAACTTGGGGACAAGGTGTTTGGGGGGTAAAATATCCCAATACACATGTTAAGGGCATATGACCTGGTTTGCACCAGGAGGGGGTGCTAGCTGACGCTCTTTTTTTGCCCTTTTAGGCTGCATGCTCAAATAATGTTCAGTTTGTATTTTGTGTGGGGGGGGGGGGGCAACCATAATAATCACACAATGACATAATCACACATAGGTTAGACTTGATGGACTTGTGTCTTTAAAATCTAAAACATACTATACATCAATGGCTACAAATAAAGTATGGTTTTGCTGAAAAATTACTCACCTACTTATTGACATGCGTGTGAAATTGAAAAATGTATCTTCATGCACACAGAGGTCTCCCTACAAGATCATGAACTGGCCTCTCTCCTCACGATTTGCAATGATGGGATGAACCCAGTATCTTCTTCTTCTCCTCATCCTTCTCCTATTCTCGACTTCAAGCAAGATTGCTGCTGTTGCAGCAACAACTGTTGGCATTACCATAGGCAGAGCAGCACACATTTTGCAAAGAAAGACAAAACACACACTACAGACTCCTGGACAACCAGGAAGTGTACACAAAAATCACAGTTTTTATTAGCAGCCAGACAAAATCATAACAAGTGATTGGCTAGCTCAAAATTCGCAACTCTAATTAGACACTTCAGGTGTTACTAATGAATTTGCAGCTGATTAGCACCTAAAACGCTGACAAACCGCTGAACAACTGACTTTTTTGTGCGCAGTTAAACCGGACATTCAATTCGCAACGCACTGGTGTGAACCCGGGCTTAAGGAATGACTGGATATCGTCTGAGGTAGGTTGCAATTGAGTGGGATCCTCTTTAGGGTTTTATAGGGAACTACAATAGGTGCTGAACGCATCAGCAGATGCTTGTGGATTGGTTAAACGTTCTTTGGAGATTGGGTGGAATAGATGGGGGATGTGAGATTTAAGGCGGTGTCCCTTGGTCAGATGGCATAGGTTTTTGCCCGCTTTATTCCCTGAAGTGAAAAAGGTAATTCTTTCAACTTTGTAGCATCTTTGTTACTCACCTTAGAACGAGGTGGCGGTATCTCACCCGATCCACGCCGAGGGAGCTGAGTCTTTTTCCCGGCAAGGTCTGGCAGTTCTGCCGGACCTTCAGCTGGGCCTTAACAGCGCATGACTTCATTGGCTGCATGAAAAGTAAATATCTCCTAAACCGTACAGCCTTATTATAGGCTTACCTGTAGGTAAAAGTTCAAAAAAAGACTATACAACCACTTTAAAGCGGTTCTACACCCATTTCATTTAGTAAATCTCTTTGCCTTCCAAATCAGGCAAAGAGTACTAAATGAAATGTTTTATTTTTTTTTTTTTTACTTACCTTGTAATTGAAGACTTCCGGTCTTCTCCCTCTGCGGCGGCGGGCGGGGTCTTGCGTCGATCGTCGTCACGCCGCACTGTCTCCTGGGATCTGGTGTCATTGATCCCAGGAGTCAGTGCGGGCATCTTCCGAAATCTCGCGAGATTTCGGCCACATCTTCCGAAATCTCCCGAGATTTCGGCCGCATCTGCCGAAATCTCGTGAGATCTCGGCAGATGAGCCGTTACTGCGCACGCGCGAGTAACGGCAGTGCATGGTGGGCCATCTAAAGTCCCTGTGGGTGTTTCACATGCCCACAGGCAAGATGGCCCCCAGCACTAAAGAAGAAGACGAGGAACTTCATCGGACGAAAACCGGCGGCGATCGAGATGGAAGATGGAACAGGTGAGTCCCCTAATAAAGGTAAGCACACTTTATATTACATCCTTAAAAAAAAAAATTTTTTTCAGAGTGCAGAACCGCTTTAATAAAAGTTCCATCATTCTTCAGTCTAAGAAAAAGAAACCTCCTAGGTCATCCTGAGAGCTCAGACTCCATCAAACTGACAGAGAAGGAACCAGCTATCAGAGCACATGTTGGACTAAGACTTGCATTCTTTTGCCTACACTCACTAATGGATCAATCACTTACTGCCATCCTGTTTCACGTTGGTGTTTATTAAGGTTACTTTGTGTTACAAGCAAGAAGCTCAGACCTCTGCAGTGTATTAATGTGCCTTTACTACACAAAAATGCTGTACATACAAAACTACTACAATTATAGGAATACAATACAAGACTGACAGATAAGAAGCAAAATTACCAGCAAATTATCAGAAACTATGCTCTGTAAACAGTAGTAATACGCTGAAAAGTTGCTTAACTCAGGTTAGAGTGGGTCCATGATAGGCGCATGCGCGGATGCCTGAGCGGGCGGATGTCCTAGCTTAGAGCTCCGCTCCATGGGAGGACAGAACCGGAGGACTACGGGTCCCAGCAGCTCCGCAAACGGCACAAAACAATACCACAAGCTCCACCTAGACCACAGGCGAATAAACAATGGTTCTGCGGGGCACTAAACCAAAAGTTAAATCGTCCCTAGCTAAAACAGCTCCGGCCAGGCAGGCACTGAAGATGGCGGCGGCAGTCTCCTCACAAGCTACTACACAGAGCTGTAAGACAGCTCCCTCACAGGCTACTGAAGAAACAGCAGGCTCAGACTCAGATACTGAGGTAATTCAACTAGAAACTAATGCAGATATGTTTAAAAAATTTGAAACCATGTTACACAAAGCCTTAAAGAAAACTTCTGACAGAATTACTGACAAACTGACTAAAGAGATTAGGGAGCTGGGCCAAAGAACTGCTGAGCTAGAAATCAGAGTGGATGACCTGGATAGCCTTACATCACAAAATACCTCAGAGCTTGAAAATTTAAAGGAAGAGAATCTTTTTTTACAGTCACGTTTAGAAGACCAGGAAAATAGGGACAGACGGTCGAACCTGAGAATTAGAGGAATTCCTGAGACAGTCCTTGATCTACCAGCAACTATAACAGCTTTATTTCAAGAATTGCAGCCAGGCATACCTGTGGAAAGACTAGAACTTGATAGAGTGCACAGAGCTTTAGCCCCTCGCAAAGCAAATGGCCCACCCAGAGACATTATTACTAAATTCCACTATTATAGAACCAAAGAGCAATTATTGGCGACTGCCAGGGACAAAGACTCCCTGCAATTCCAGGGTCATTCATATCAGCTTTTCGCCGATATATCTCCTCTCACAGTCGCCAAACGGCGAGCACTTAAACCCCAGCTAGAAATCCTACAACAGCATCAAATTGCATACCAATGGGGATTTCCTTTTTCCCTAAGATTTACATTTCTGGAAACCAAATACATCTGTAGATCTCCGGAAGATTTGCAATCTGCCTTGGTCAAAATGGGCATCGCTGACAAATCCACTCCAATTATTCATTCCCATAGACGTTCTCCCTCAAGATCGCCTCAGCAAAAAGATGTGACAACCTCTGCAGGAGCCTTTTCTTCTTCTCGACACCACTTAAACAAGAGAAAATCAAACCCCCTCTAATGAGGACTCTATGGACTGATGTACTAATTTAGGCCGTCCTGCTTCTACTTGCCCCCAGCTTTAATTGCTGGTTGAAAAATTCAAAATCTCCAATATCTTCACGCCGCTTCCTAACTTTCATACGGAAATTTTTTGCCAAAACTTGACCTTTCCTTCTACAAACTTTTTTTTCTTTTCAGAATTTTTTCAAATGTATTTACTAAGTCCTTGTGTCTTAGTATTAACACAAGTTTTTTTTTATCTTTAATCTGAATTCTTTTATTTCATTTATACTAGTAATTACACTAACAGTACAAAAAACTGTTTCTATGTATATTTTTTTTTCTTTTTTTTCTAGGTCCTTAAACAAAGCGGACTTTCGGTTAATATATATTTCCTTTATAGACTCCCGTGGTCCTTCGGTACTGCTCCTCCCTCAGGAATTTCTTGCTGCCCCCTGTAACATCCTCAGATACCCGCCAGGATTATGCGGGTCTCTGACGATGGTTCTGGAACCTCACGGAGCATACATAATATGCACCGTAGACGTTCCTACACCCTATGTTGCTATCCTTACTTATCATTAATATGCTATTATAATAGGGTCGTTCGATTACCCTCTTCTTTTTTTACTTTCTTCCTTTTTGCTCCTTTTACTTCTCTCTCTCCCCAGGTGATGATCGTGTACTTGGAAGTAAGTTATATCTTTACGTATACAGTATCTAATACTACATAGACATGGCCCCTGTAAATGTTTTGTCTTTAAATGTACAAGGGTTTAATATCCCCCACAAACGTTCAAAAGCTATGCGCACTTTTCATGCAAAAAAGGCACATATTATATGCCTGCAGGAAACTCATTTTATAGATAAGGCTCATCCGAAATTTCTATCTTCTAATTATCCACAGTATTATGTTGCCTCAGCTTCTGTTAAACAAAGGGGTACCCTTATAGGTTTTCACCGCAGCACCCCATTTACTCTTGTGTCGCAACTGAATGATCCAGAAGGTAGATACATTTTGGTTACTGGTTATCTTGCTGACGCCCCTATTACAGTTGTCTCCTACTATGCCCCTAACAAACGACCATTAGCTTTTATGTCTCACCTATTTCAAACTATTGACACCCATAAATTCGGCACATTAGTCATTTGTGGAGACTCCAATGCTACAGTATTCCCCTTCCTAGACAAATCACCGATTACACCATATACGAATTCCGCCAAGATGACCCTACAACCCCTGCTTTCAACACACAAATTAGTAGACACATGGAGAGAACTAAATCCTACTAATAGGCGCTATACACATTACTCGTACCCACACAAATCTTTCTCTCGTATTGATCATATATTCGTTCCATCTAGTATTTTACCAGAAATACTCTCATCCAAAATCGTCCCATTACCATGGTCTGATCACTGTGCTGTTTTTACCACCCTTGCCTCAACTGTACCCAGATCCCACGATACTAATTGGAGTATTAATGATACCTTGCTAACTCATCCATCTCATAAACAGTTAATAGAGCAAATGTTATCTGATTACATCTCCTCTAACGATACAGACGATGTTTCTTCCTTAACGTTGTGGGAAGCCCACAAAACTGTGATTCGAGGAAACTTGATTCGTCTATCATCCTCACTCAAAAGGGAACGCAAACTTATGTTTGCAAAACTGGAAACTGTTTTCAACACATGCCACTCAACCTTCCAAACTTCACCGACTACTGCCAATCATACGAAACTTGAGAAAGCACGTCTTGACCTAGACCTTTTTTTAACTGACTCCGCTGACAAACTAATGCGTAAACGCCAACATATCCAATACCTCAAAGCCAACAAACCCGACACTCCTATGGCCCGTTGTTTAAAAACGATTCAAAAAGTACAGTCCTCCTTCAGGCTTAAGACTACAAGAGACGTATACACCAGTAACCCGGTTAAAATACTTGAAGTATTTCATTCCAAATTAACTAAAATATACTCTTCCAACCAAGAGTTTGATACTTCAAAAGCTGATAGCATGTTCTCTAATATAGACCTCCCTACCCTAGATCAACTACAACATGACAACCTAGAACGACCTATAACTACCTCCGAAGTCCTGTATGCAATAAAACACTTGGAACTTAATAAAAGACCAGGCCCAGACGGATTTTCAGCTTTATATTATAAGCAGTTTTCACATGTATTAGCACCTATTTTGACCAGAGCCTTCAATTCTTTACTTGAAAACCAATCTTTCCGTACAGAAACACTTACTTCTATTATAGTGATGATTCCTAAGCCACACTCAGACACTACTTCTTGGACAAATTATCGCCCTATATCCCTACTCAACCTTGACATAAAAATACTGGCTAAAATATTAGCCACCCGTCTTAACAATGTCATTGGTCAATTAATACACCGTGATCAAACTGGCTTCATGCCAAAAAGACAGGCAGGTGACAACATCAGACGTGCTCTACTGCTCATAAACGCAGCTAAATCCAGACGCATTCCTTCATGCTTAGTATCCCTTGATATTAGGAAAGCGTTTGATTCTGTCACCTGGCCTTACATGCAGTATACACTACAGAAATGGGGATTTGGGAATAATTTCTTACAATGGATCTCCTTGTTGTATAATAGCCCAAAAGCTTACATTAAATATGCTGGCTATAAATCCGCTATGATGAACATCTGTAGAGGTACGAGACAGGGATGTCCCTTATCTCCCCTACTTTTCGCTCTTCTCATCGAACCATTAGCACAATCAATTAGGACAAATATAAATATCAAAGGTATTGAATTAGGTGGTTATCAACATAAAATATGTCTTTTTGCTGACGATATTCTCATATTCTTATCTCAACCACATATATCTGCCCCAAATTTACTGAACATACTAGATAAATTCGCTGCTGTCTCTGGACTTAAAGCCAACCCCACCAAATCGAATGTGCTCAATATCTCTTTAGAACAAGCTGAGCTCCTGCAACTCCAATCTACTTTACCGTTCCACTGGGTATCTAATCAGTTACCCTACCTAGGAGTTCAACTCACAATTTCACTCAAAGAATTATTTAGAGTTAACTATCTCCCTTTATTGAAACAGGTCACTAATTATATGAAACTATGGTCTTCTCTCCCCTTGTCTTGGTTGGGTAGGATTAATGCAATAAAAATGTCAATTCTACCAAAATTTCTTTACTTATTTAGGGTTTTACCTATCCCAATACCAGCCTATTTCTTTAGAATATTACAACGTAGGGTTATGGCCTTTATCTGGGGTAAAACCAAACCACGGATTCCATTAACCACATTATACCTTAGCAAATTGAAGGGTGGGCTAGGCTTACCAAACTTTGCTTCCTATTATTCTGCTGCACAACTCTCAATTCTTAAGAAATACCACTCTATAGAAGAATCACCCCTTTGGTTGTTAATTGAATCTGTAGACTGCGATCCTATCTCTATTGCTAATCTTTTATGGATTCATCCCATGGATAGGACACATATTTCTAACCCCATCACAAAACACTCCTTATCTATACGGGATAAATTTGGTAAGCCTTCCAACCTCCAATCCCCACACAATCCTCTTCTCTCCTTCCTCGGGAACCCAGCCTTCTATCCAGCTTGGCGTTATCCGAAATCATTCTCTGTTTGGTCTACCTTAAAGTTATCGCGATTATATCAGTTATGTAATAACTCCAACATTCTGGAATTCCCAATATTATGTGACACGTACGGACTCCCAAGATCTGAAACCTTTAGATACTTGCAAATTAAAAATTTCTACACCCCGCTTCTAAATTCTGGTACATCACTTAATCAATTGTCTCAATTTGAGCGTATATGCAAAAGCGATCCACATGTTAGAGGTGTTATTTCGTTAATATATCAACAACTTACTACTCTTCCCAATGATATTTTACCCTCTTATGCAGAGAAATGGGCACTAGATATGAACCGGGTTTTTGACATTAATGACTGGTCTAATATATGGAATGCAACTAAAAGTTCTTCCCCGAATTGCTACGCTATTGAAACTAACTTTAAAGTCTTAGCAAGATGGTACCTGGTACCTGCTAGAATCGCCAAATTTTCCCCGACATATCCTATTAATTGTTTCAGAGGTTGCACTTCCCAGGGTACCCAATTCCATATTTGGTGGCAATGCCCGGTGGCTCAAGAATTCTGGTCAAATATTTTCGCTATGGCTTCCAAAGCTCTAGAACGTTCTATTCCTCCGGATCCAGCCATGGCTCTGCTGAACCTGAAACCTTCTTCACTAACTCATCCTCAGTTTAAGCTATTTCTTCAGCTCAGCACAGCGGCCAAACAAACCATAGCCAAAGCCTGGAAATCCAATACCCTTATAGTAGCGGAAGCTAAGCACAGAATGAATAGAGCTTTGACCTACGCTAAAATGTCGGCCATAGAGGATAATAATATTGATAAATTTAAACAGATTTGGCAACCATGGGTAA
Source organism: Lithobates sylvaticus (assembly GCA_028564925.1). Classification (NCBI taxonomy): domain Eukaryota; kingdom Metazoa; phylum Chordata; class Amphibia; order Anura; family Ranidae; genus Lithobates; species Lithobates sylvaticus. The sequence continues at coordinate 185,546,875 of CM053031.1, read as the reverse complement.
AACATTATCTGCCCCCTGATTTCGACCAGTCACTACTGTTACCTCAATAGATCCTTGGTTTTCTTTCAGCAAATACCTTTCATTATCCTATTTGATGTGAAATCATCACCTGGAGAGACTCTTTTCTTCCTTCCCTTCCTTTCTCTCTTCTATCTCTTATTTTTTCATTATTATTGTCTCTATATCACATTTTCTATATTTATAACCAGCATGTTGAGTCGAACAAATAGTTTATTTTGCAGTTCAGAACACTGAAGTGATCAGGTTATGATCTTATTTCTAAATATTTATTCTTTAGTGAAAATAAGTATTACCTATATACTCCCGTTATTATGGTATACCTGTTCCATTTTCTTTTTCTTTTTTTATTTGCCCCCGCTTTGCCACAGCATGAACCCATATGGGGTGGTAAAGCGGTCTGGAGGCACGTCTATAATATCTCTGGATACGTTTCGAGGTTAATTGCGGTATCCATGAGACATTACCTTTTAGGTACTTTTTTTTTCCGTCAGTGTTCGACTTATGCACATTTTATTTACATTGTAGTATTAATTAAACTCATGCTGATATTTCAACTTGTTTCTTTTCATGTTCCAACATGTATGCATTTGAATCTATGTGATATATACTGTTATTATTTTTCTTTTATGTTTTTTATTGTTTCTGTTTCTTGTTTAAAATACAATAAAAATCTTTGAACAGAGTGGGTCCATGATTTCTGTAGGAAATGAGGATTCCAGGCTTTTAAGAAGTTACTGGAGAGCAGACTAAAGTGTCTCCAAGTATAACTTCTTCTGGCACAGACCTTCCTTGGTGTTACGTCATTATAGAGTCCTTAATGTCAGCTTATGCCTGACGACCTTTTATTTGGAAAACGTACCATCCCCAAATGGATGTGGCCCCTTTCCCAATACTGGTTTAAATTAGAGAAACATTCTCCAATTAAACCTTAAGATGGCACTATAGTATCATACATGCTATAGGTTATATATGTCAAAAAAGTCATGCTTTTGTTTTCCCAAGTTACAAACTTGTTTACGGTAGTTACAGAACAATAGACACAGTCTTATATATATATATATATATATATATATATATATATATATATATATATACCCTGCATCCAGTGTAGCCTATATCTACAGTGCATTCGATGGTGTACTGTTTCTAATACACTTCAGGCGGTATATTATTATAGATATACAGTCTAGTATATATAGCTATATATATATATATATATATATATATATATATATATATATATATAGATAGATATATACTTCTTTCTACTACACTTCCGGTGGTGTACACAGTAGACAATACAGTGCAGCCATTGTACAGCTTCTAATACAGTGCAGGCGGTGTACTAATATATACAGTATCTCACAAAAGTGAGTAGACCCCTCACATTTTTGTAAATAATTTATTATATCTTTTCATGTGACAACACTAAAGAAATGACACTTTGCTACAATGCAAAGTAGTGAGTGTACAGTACATCTTGTATAACAGTGTAAATGTTCTGTCCCCTCAAAATAACTTAACACACAGCCATTAATGTCTAAACCGCAGGCAACAAAAGTGAGTACACTCCTAAGTGAAAATGTCCAAATTGGGCCCAAAATGTCAATATTTTGTGTGGCCACCATTATTTTCCAGCACTGCCTTAACCCTCTTGTGCATGGAGTTTCACAGGTTGACAGTGGAGTCCTCTTCCACTCCTCCATGATGACATCACAGAGCTGGTGGATGTTAGAGACCTTGCGCTCCTCCACCTTCCGTTTGAGGATGCCCCACAGATGCTCAATAGGGTTTAGGTCTGGGGATATGCTTGGCCAGTCCATCACCTTTACCCTCAGCTTCTTTAGCAAGGCAGTGGTTGTCTTGGAGGTGTGTTTGGGGTCGTTATGATGTTGGAATACTGCCCTGCGGCCCAGTTTCCGAAGGGAGGGAGTCATGCTCTGCTTCAGTATGTGACAGTACATGTTAGCATTCATGGTTCCCTCAATGAACTGTAGCTCCCCAGTGCCGGCAGCACTCATACAGCCCCAGACCATGACACTCCCACCATGCTTGACTGTAGGCCGGACACACTTGCCTTTGTACTCCTCACCTGGTTGCCGCCACACGTGCTTGACACCATCTGAACCAAATACGTTTATCTTGGTCTCATCAGACCACAGAACATGGTTCCAGTAATCCATGTCCTTAGCCTGCTTGTTTTCAGCAAACTGTTTGTGGGCTTTCTTGTGCATCATCTTTAGAAGAGGCTTACTTCTGGCACGACAGCCATGCAGACCAATTTGATGCAGTGTGTGGCATATGGTCTGAGCACTGACAAGCTGACCCCCCCACCCCTTGAACCCCTGCAGCAATGCTGGTAGCACTCATACATCTATTTCCCAAAGACAACCTCTGAATATGACACTGAGCACGTGCACTCAACTTCTTTGGTCGACCATGGCAAGATCTGTTCTGAGTGGATCTTGTCCTGTTAAACCGCTGTATGGTCTTGGCCATTATGAGAGAGTGAATGTGATAACACCAAATTTAACACACCTGCTCCCCATTCACACCTGAGACCTTGTAACACTAACAAGTCACATGATACTGGGGAGGGAAATGGCTAATTGGGCCCAATTTGGACATTTTCTTTTAGGGGTGTACTCAGTTTTGTTTCCAGCGGTTTAGACATTAATGGCTGTGTGTTGAGTTATTTTGAGGGGACAGCAAATTTACACTGCTATACAAGCTGTACACTCACTAATTTACATTGTAGCAAAGTGTAATTTCTTCAGTGTTGTCACATAAACATATAATAAAATATTTACAAAAATGTGAGGGGGGTACTCACTTTTGTGAGATACTGTAACTATACAGTCTAGTATTATATATATATATATATATATATATATATATATATATTTATGGTCGGAGCCCTCCGTCCTGAAAGATATGGAAGAACACATAAACACGCCACAAGACTAACAACATAAATAGACCTGAAGTGTGCCCTGGCCTGCTGTAAGGTAAGCCCTGTTCTGCTGGGCAATATGCTAAGAGAAGGGCGCAAAAGACTTGGTTAGGGAGGTAATAGTTTATTTATGGATCGGGAATGTACCGAGCAAAGCAGGTGGATTTCCACCTGCCCATCTTTCTAATCACGTGGTCCGGAAACTCTGTTGCGTGAGGCTGCTGATGCTGCTCCAATGCGGAAAAAATGTCCTGAAAAACGAGTGGGGTCAAGGCCTAAGTTGCGTAGGAGGAGGATCCTGACGTGACTGATAAACTGATTGCTGCTTAGGGGTCTAACTGTAAATGGTAATAACGGGCTGTCTGGTGAGGGATCAGGTAGGTGCACTAGTAACTGATCTAAGATGGCCACAGGGCACCAGGCATTGAGGGTTTTTAAAAGCTTGATGTCAGCCCCTGGGCCAGGCTCTTGCATTTTAGATACCTCTAGGTGTAGGATGAAGAAAGCTTTATGGCGTGTGAGGTGCAGCCTGCGTAATGTCTTACAGCAAGGTCCGGTGACTGAAAATTTGCTGGGGCGTAAGAAGCCATAGAAAGCCAGGTAAATGGATGTTTGGATGACGAGGCTGGGAAAGAAACCAAATGGGGAGCGAGAGAGGATGACCGACATGTCCCGGAAAATGGCGCTGGTCACTGGAAGGCGTTTGCTACTGATTTGCAGCTGTCGTTTGAGAATACCGCTCAAGATTGTCTTGACCGCGTGGGCGGTGAACAAGAACGGTTTGGAGGGATCTTGTAAAGAAATTAAATGCTGGATGCCTGCCAGATAGAGTCTGATAGTATTATGTGACAATGCCAACTGTGTGTGGCAGTATGAAATGAAGGCCAGGATATGGTGAAGATCCCCTGGTACTGCCCCGGGGTTTGCAGCTAGAAACCTGTCGTACATTTTCCAGGCAGCACGATAGGCCTTCAGCGTATTACGTGACAATGAAAGATTAATGAGATTGGTAGCGCTGTGTAGGTATTGTTTCAATGCAGGGTTAGTTGAGACCAGTGCGGGATAGTAGACATGGTCGGGTCAGCTCCAGGCTCCTGTGAAAAGAACGATGCAAAATTAAGGCGAGACAGAGCATCGGCTGAGGTATTACATTTACCTGGGATGTGGATGCAGAGGACATTAAATTGGTGCTGAAGGGACAGTTGTACCAGCCTGCGCAGGAAGGACATTATGGCCAATGACTTGGAGCGGCCTTTGTTTATGATACTGGCTGTAGCTTGGTTGTCTGTAGTGAAAGTCACTGTTTGTCCTGCCCAGCTATTGCCCCAGACTTGCGCTGCAGCAACTATAGGGTATAGCTCGAATAATGAGGAGGATTGACTGAACCCGGGGATCGAAAGAATTTCTGGCGGCCATGGGCCTGCGAACCAGTGATGGTGTCAGAGAGGTTACCTGGTTGGTCGCGGTGCTGGCCGCACTGGTGTGCGTCGATGTGCGTCGGTGCGCGCTGGCGCGCATGTTCCTGCGAGTGCTGTGGTGCGCACCCCTGCTGACGCTAGTGCGCGCCGATGTACACCTGTGCGTGCTCTTGTTGGCGCTGATGCTCGCTGTTGTGTGTACTTCTGGTGGCACTGGTGTGCGCGCTGCCATTCGGGCGCATGCGCGTGCATGTGCGCTAATGCGCGTGCCTGTGCGCATTCGCCCACACACGTGCGCGATGTTTGGCGCCAATCGGCCTATTGAGGTCTGCTGCATACTCTGCTCAAGTGCTGCCTGATCATCTGCTCCCCTGTTCCCTGCTCCGTTGCCTGTATCTGCGTTCCTGTGTTCCCGATCTCCTGACGACCCGGCTTGCCTCTCGGATATCCCTGACTTCTGCCAGCACCTGACCTCGACCTGTTTTGACTTCGCTCCTGCCTGCTCCTATTATACCATTGTTGCCCGCCTGTTGCCGAACCCTGCCTGTATCTAGACCTGCTTGCTCAGCTCCCGCTCCGCACCTGACTGCCTGTGTTCCTGCCTACTCACCTGCTGCTTGGAGTTCATCCTACTTCCAGCTCCTGGACCCTCTTCACAGGCTTTCATACCACTCCGTACTCCCAAGCCTTCTGTCTACTCTACCAGGGTCTGTGAGTCGGACACATACGGGAGACCACCCTCTGCCCAAGGGGACTCACCGGTCTGGTAAGTGGAAGCCTGACAGATGGCCAAAAATTGCCCCCAAGCCTGTGGAGGCTGCGGCATCTGTGATTATCTGGGGTGAAGAGGCAGATGCTGATGGAATGAACATCGAAATGCCATTCCAATATGCTAGGAAATCGCCCCACATGGTCAGATCGGCTATCGCTGCTTGGTCTAATATAAAGAGCTGGTCAGGGTCTTGAGCTTGGGAAAGAAATACCAAGAGGCGGAAGACGAAGGAACGTCCCTGGGGGATGATCCTTACGGCAAAGTTGAGCATCCCGAGTAACGACTGAAGTTGCCTCTTAGTGCATGCTTGGGTAACTGTAAATGTATGAATGACTGCCATGAAGCGGGTTAATTTGTTGAGAGGTAAGCTTGCCTGCATGGCCTGAGTATCGAGTGTGATACCCAAGAAGGTGTTGTGCTGGGCCTTCCACCTTCTTCTCTGCTATGGGTATATTGAGTTTGGAAAAAACCTCCCTCAGGCTCTTTAGATCTACTGGGGGTTCACTAGGTTTCTCAATGAGCAGAAAATCGTCTAAGTAGTGGATCACTTTCTGACAGGACGCGTGGTGTTAAAGGATCCAAGACAGGGACTGGGCGAACGTGTCGAAGGAGCCACGGACTGCTTTTGGAGCCGAAAGTAGCGAAGTATTACTGAGATTTCCATTTGACGCCGTACAATAGGCATGATTGAATTGGTAGCAACTTAAAAGTGTCCGCGATGTCTGCCTTGGATAGCGAGGCACCGACTCCTACGCTGAAGATGGTTTGGATAGCAAGGTCTACTGAAGAATGCCTAAGGGAAAATTCCTCTGAGGGTATGAGGGAATTTAAACTGGGTATATGAGAGAAATGAGGCACGGACAAATCATAGACTAACCAAAGTTTTTTAGAAAACTTGCCCTTAATGACTCTTCAAACTGAGAAACATGGGTGTGAGAAGGGGCAGATCATGTATCCTCGGTCAAGTTCATTTTGCAGCAAGGTGCTGATGGCTTCCTCGTCGATGGCTGCTGACAGTAGATTTTTGCATTCGTGGGTGATGTCGGGAAGTGTAATGAACCCTGTGTGGAAGCCTATGTTGAACCCTTGCACTAGGAAGGCTGCCAGTGGGGGTGACGGATGTGAAGAGAGGTAGAAATGCAGCCATCTGATGTGTATGAGGCTTAGTCATGCGGGGTTGAGTTTTTTGATCCTGCAGGCGTATCTGGGGTGAGCTTTGCGGCAAGTGAGGCAGATATGGAGGAGTCTGCATTGAGGGAATTTACAGCCAACGATGTTGAAGTTGTTGCAAATTTGAGCACCTCCTAGTGCTCGGATGGGCCGTCCTAACTTATCCTCCTGGGGGCGCTGTGTAGTTGCTCCTGAATACTGAGCTGTATTCGGGAAGGAGGAGAAGTTGGGGAGTCGTCTACCATCGGGGTCTGAACACCAGTTAGCTGTGTGGGTGGAAGATTGGCAGTTTGTACAGAGTGGGGAGCGTAGGCCAGCCAAATGGCGACAGAATAGTTCTGTATCGACTGTGCTCCAGTCAGTAGTCACCTGGAACTGGCTGAGTCTAGCTGCTGCTTTGGCTGAAAAGGAGCAGTGGTAGTCGTAAAACGAACTGCCTCCATTCTTGTACCCTAGATCCGTCACTGTGTGTAAATACAGATCTAGTTCTTCCCTCCTGTTGGGGTTGAGGGAGCATATTATGTCTCTGAACATGCCGAAGGCGAGCATGAACTCAGTGACTGTTAGTTTGCGTGCGAGCCTTTGATCTTTTGCTTTTAGGACGAGGGAGACGTCTCCCCATGCATAAGCTTTGTTTTCCACCGCGTCATGTACTGAAATAAGGAGGGATGCCAAATTGACGCCCCGGCCATCCAGTTTGTCCTTCCTTATGCCTGCTGGGATGAGATGTGCAGGGAAGACGGTGGAGCTGCTCTGGGGCGTACCTGTAAGTGCTGGCACGGGGGTGGCGGTGGCGACTGAAGGTGGTAAGGGGGCCACTTGCCGTACCTCCAGAGTCCCCACTCTTGCCTGAACATTGGAGATGGTTGTTGAAAGTGAGGACACCAAGGAGTGTAGCTGAGTAACTGCTGAAGCAATTGACTGCAGAGACGCCTGAGTGTCTGGTGGAGCTGGCGGAGATGGTGGGAATGGTAGATTAAAAAATTCAGCTTTCCTAGCTGTGGCAGGGTAGGGAATATTCCTACGCCACAGCTCTGCTGTGAGTTTGGGGATAGTCCAGGCTCTGAGGGACTGCGCGTCATCGTTTGCTGAGCCCGCCCCGGGTGATTATGGGACGGGGGTGAGATCATCGCTGCCAGCCAGCGACATGGCGTCCGCTAAAAATAAAGAGGGGAAATGCATATCTTTTAAGGAAAGCTTGGGGATGTAGGAGAGGATAGATGCATTTTAGTAGATAAGTGGAAGGTAGTAGGAAAGACAGCAAAGGACAAGGAGTGATAGGCATAGTGACAGTTGGTTTGCGCTCGAGCGCTAATGAGTGTGACTTTAGAAAACTCAAAAGAATGCGTGACAACCGAGGTGAGCCAGGAGGTGACTGGTGGCTAGGTAACCGATAGCTCGGGTGTCCGTCTGTGCTCGGCACAGACTAGTTAACCAGAGCCCCCAGGGCGGACTGGGGAGGGTGACTGAAGTTTGGTATTCTAAGTAGGAATGTTTCGATCTGTAGTTTATTGACGTGTGTTCCGTCTGCTAATGATTACACTCCCAGCAAGTATGGAAATTAGGTGACCTTGTCTGCGTGGTGAAGGCTTGTGCTTCGAAAACAGAGTGAGATGCATAGAAGTATTTGACAGTTGCTAATGCCTCGGGAACCAAGCGAATTATGTATGTGAAGTAAAACATGTCGTGAAAGTGTGTTCAAGAGAAAGGAAAAAAAAGGGGGGTCCCCTTTTTCTATCTACGCACCTGCCTTGAAGCCCTAGTGATGAAGTCTCTGTTGGGGTCGAGAACTGGGTCGACCAAGAACCTATAGTAGGGTGACATGGAAAATATTTTGTGAAAGGTGAATTGCAAGTGCTGTTTCGGGGCTGTAGCTGACCCCCTGGTGAAGAAATGCAAGCCCTCGACAATTTTTTTATTTATTTATTTATTTTAAATTTTTTACTTGGGAGAAAGATAGTCCGAGCCTGTTGTAGGATGGACCAGTTGGCGACCTTACTGAAAGGGGGAAAAGGGATAGAGAAAACGTATGAGTAGCCGTGTTGCTACTGGAGACTTTGGCCGTTTTTAAGCCAAATGCAGAAAGACTTGCAGCGATTGCAAGAACGTGATCTTGGTGAAAGAAAGGTTACAGAGAAAATGTGATTATGTAGGATTGACCGTGCGCAATTCAGCGAATTGGTGGAGGGAAATGTGTATGATCATGCATGGATAGACTTAAGAAAGAGAAACGAAGGTACTGCTGCATTCGTACTTTACGATGTGACTAGTCCGAACCGGGCAGGGTGAGAGCCCCGGTGGAGTAGTCTGTGAAAGATTCAACTCGTTTGAGTCGGTGATGCGACAGGATTCGGCATGGTTGTTGCAGTTTTCGTTTCAGTGAGGACTCAAATCGTAGCGCCGATGCTGCGACTAGACTCAAATCCTCCATAGATGCGAGGTGATTGAGGGGCTCGTATGTCGGATCCGAACCGTATCGCCGATGGCATGGCTGGGTTCAGATTGACTGAATGGTGATGGGGGTTGAAGGGGCTTGTGATTGCCGAGGATCCGAACCGTAGAAGCAAGGTTTGCGACTAGATTCGAATTGGCTGATTGGTGATGTATGCTATCCAGTAAGAGGTGTAGGGGGTCAGTTTGGTGAGGTGAATATTTCATAGGAGGTGTAGGGGTTGTAACTGGCTTGCATCGGGTAGAAAGAACGACATGCATGAAAGATGACATAGAAAGGGCTTCGGAGCCGTAAGTGCAACATTTTGCGAAACAAACATGAAATAAGATGATAACGAAGTGATTCGATATTTCGATTTAGAAAGGTAACAACAAGGTCCAACCTGCGACGGCGGAGCATAGCAGTCGACGAAAGCTTGCGAACGGGAACGGAAATGACATAGGATCGTAATATGAACTCACGAAATACGCAGTGAGTTGTGAAAGTTGGCCTGGTGACGTAATACAGCGCACTGGAACCGACAATGGCCGTTGTGGGTGGTCTGGTTAAATACCCTCCGGGCTCCTCCCATAATTACAGGCCACCATACTGGCCTTCTTATATATATATATATATATATATATATATATATACACAGTGGGGAGAACAAGTATTTGATACACTGCCGATTTTGCAGGTTTTCCTACTTACAAAGGATTTGGAGTTCTGTAATTTGTATCATAGGTACTCTTCAACTGTGAGAGACAAAATCTAAAACAAAAATCCAGAAAATCACATTGTATGATGTTTAAAAAATGTATTTGCATTTTATTGCAGGCCATAAGTATTTGATCACCTACCAACCAGTAAGAATTCCGGCTCTCACAGATCTTATATTTTTTTAAAGAATCCCTTCTGTTCTCCACTTATTACCTGTATTAACTGCACCTGTTTGAACTCCTTACCTGTATAAAAGTCACCTGTCCACACACTCAATCAAAAGGACTCCAACCTCTCCCCAATGGCCAAGACCAGAGAGCTGTGTAAGGACATCAGAGATAAAATTGTAGAACTGCACAAGGCTGGGATGGGCTACAGAAAAATAGGCAAGCAGCTTGGTGAGAAGGCAACAACTGTTGGTACAATTATTAGAAAATGGAAGAAGTTCAAGATGACGGTCAATCTCCCTCAGTATGGGGCTCCATGCAAGACCTCACCTTGTGGGGCATCAATGATCATGAGGAAGGTGAGGGATCAGCCAAGAACTATAGGGAGTGGAAGAAGGGAGGGAGTGGGACGGAGGGGAAAGGGGAGAAGTGATGAATACAAGTTGGTTTTAAGGTTCTAGAAAGATCTTCAAGCTCAACTCATTATTCAAGCCATGTGGCTGCAGAGTATTGAGCTTGAAGATCCAGGATTTTTCATTCCTCAGGAGTACTGTATCATAGTCTCCCCTTCAATCAGATAGATCCAGAGAGAAAAAACCCTTAACTTTGAGCCCCAATGTTTGTCCATTGTGATATTGTAGGAAATGCTGGGCCACAGATGTCTCCTCTTTTTGTTTTATACTTTTCAGATAGTTTCATTGTTTCATAGTTAGTAAGGTTGAATAAAGACACCAGTCCATCCAGTTCAACCTGAGTGAGTGTCTACAATTGTCCCTATCCCTGTACATTGCACACTCACTTCGGTCCCTACCCTCAAGAAGCCCACAATCCAAGGTCCCCATTCACATAGGGCCAATTTTTGGACAGAAGCCAATTAACCTACCTGCATGTCTTTGGATTGTGGGAGGAAACCAGAGTACCCGGAGGAAACCCACACAGGCACAGGGAGAACATGCAAACTCCAGGCAGGTAGTGTCATGGTTGGGATTTGAACCAGTGACCCTTCTTGCTGCTAGATGAGAGTGCTAACCACTACACCACTGTGCCGCCCCCAGATGTTCATTAAATCTCACCCGGAGTTGCCGTTTTGTTTTCCCAACATATAATTTCCTACAAGGACATTCCAGAATGTATAGGACCTTGGAAGACCTTGTTTTGCTTCTGAGTCTCTAAACACTTTGGAATGATCAACATATTTACAAGTACCACAATGTCCACAAGGAATCATGCCTGTGACTTTAGGCATGTCGGCAAGCCAATTACGAACATGGGGACGTACAAATTTGGATTGGATCAGCGTATCATTCAAATATCTGGCTCTTTTTGCAATCATCAGGGGTCTATCACCTACTATTCCCCTCAGATCATCTGAGCATGTCAAAATGTGTGAATGATCAGAGAGGATAGATTTGATCTGATGTCACAGGGTGCCAAATGGAGTGATAAGTCTGACCGGGCCAAATGACTCACTGTTGGTATTGTTGCAGGGCTGAAGTAGATCAATTCTCGTTTTCTGCCCAGCAATTTTTTTGGTCCCTAAAACTACGGTATAGCTGTTCTGACTCATGGCGGTAATCCTCCTCGGTGGAACAGTTCCTTCTGCTTCTTAGGAACTGTCCCACCGGGATCCCCTTAATTAAGGACCTCGGTGATGGCTATATGCCTAAAGTAAGGTATTAGCCGCCGTCTCTTTTCTAAAAGTTTTTGTTTCCAATCTTCCCTCTGTAAGTCCGATCGAAAGGTCCAAGAATGAAATTTCCCTTGAATAAGTTACAAAGGTAAGATGTATGTTGCGGGTAGCTAAAAATTACATCCTGCAAATTGAAATAAATAGTTTTTTAACGCCATTTCTAGGAGTTCAATAATGAACTCATTTTGAGCATCCATGTCTGGGTATTGTTGTTCCAGTAAATGATAGACCACGGAGATTCCCCATTCATGTGGGATCGACGTATATAAAGATTTCAAGTCAATCCCGACCAAAAGGACTTCCCTGGGGAAGGCCAACTCATTGATTTTGTTTAAGACATCACCTGTGACTCGCACAAAGGAAGGTAGTAGTTTTGTCAGATCTTTAATGAAGGAATCTATATACTTGCCCACCCTCTCTAGGGGGCCCCTTATTGCTGATACGATTGGCCTTCTTGGGGGATTATCTCTATTATTATGGATTATCTCTATTTTTATGGATTTTGGGGATTATATAAAAAGTTGGTGAATTGAAATCCTCCACCCTCCACCCTTAGATAATACAGTTCCTTTTTAGTTAGTAGATCTGCTTCAAAGGCCCACCACAGTCTATCATTGATAAGCTCGACCAAAGATCTAAAGGAGTTGTGATCTAATTTTCTATACGTTGACTCATCTGAGAGTAAGCAGCGTACCTCTTTTTCATATAGATCTACTGAGAGGAATACTACATTACCCCCCTTATCACTTTGTTTTATAACAATTTTGTCATACTCAGTGAGTTCTTTTAAAGCTTTCTTTTCATCCCGTGATAGATTGTCTGCAGTACTTAATTTCTTCCAATCAAGTTTCTCAAGGTCCTCCTTGACAAAGTCGAGGAACACCCCCAGTCGTTTGTTCTTTCTAAATTGTGGCATGCTGGTTGAGCGAATTCTCAGATTGGCATTTCTCCTCCAGTTTGCCTTTTCATGAGTCTCATGTTCATCAGAAGAGAGTGCTCCCTCCTCCAGCAGTGTCAAGGGCTTCGGAATCATTGTTTTTTTATTTCTGACATTAACTCATTCTTTTTAGCAGTTTTATCAGAATACAGTGATTTGAAATAGACCTTCCTTCCTCAAGAAAACACAAATGTCTTTATATATCTCGAAGTGATCCATTCCAACAGACGGGGAAAAGAACAATCCTCTACTTAGTAAATCAGTATGTCTCCTCTCCAACGTAAAGTTAGAAAGATTAATGATTTTCAAATCCTCACTAGTTGTATCGCTTATTGGAGCACTACCTACCGAGGACGTCTTTGACTCCTGGTGGTTGTGCGTTCTAATCTCTGAGAGTCCCTGTCTACTTTCTGCTTTCGCTTTCCTAGATTCCTTTCTCCTCCTGTTGTTCCTGGTTTGCTCCCTTTCAGTATGCTCCTGGATGGAGTTGGATCCTCCAGTTCCAGGAGATCCTTGTCTAAAAAAGTCACTGTATGGTGTCCTTCTTCACTACCTGACAATTGAGTTCCAATGTCACTTCCAGAACATCACTGGTATCTACGATGGTGTGAACGGCTTCTGTTACCTCTTGTGGTCGAATCAAAAATCTCACCTCTTGCCCAATCATCAAGATCCCTTTTAAGTAATTTGTTGCTGTAATGTAGTTAATTGCTCTTTTTCTTCCTCCACTATAAGCTTCATAATTTCCACTCTATGATCGATGCACTGTTTCTTCCACTTTTCACAACATTTCTCTGTATAGAGGTGAGCTGCATGTACAACATGTTCCCTCAGATGGAAATGATGAGGTCATTGACTGTCATTGGAGGCACAACTCCAATAAGGCAGGGTGTCCTCTAGGTAGCAGCTTAAGGGCAGCCACCCTATTGCATCACACCGCAGAGCTCCGCAGGTGCAGGGTGCTGCTGACTCCCCGATGACTTTTAAAGGTTCCTTGGTGTGGGCCTTTTTTGCCACGCATGCAGCAGATTGCTGTTTGCAACCTATTTCTGAAGTGGATCAAGCATGGCCAGAACAGCAGCTGCTTGGGCACCACATGCTTGACCAGGCATAGGATGACCTGCCATGCAGTCCATTGGCAACAGTACTTGAAAGACCCACATCAAAGATAAAGGTGGACATCTCCTTGCTCCTCATCTGGGATCTCCAACCTAAAATACCTCCAGTCCTCTCAAAAACCTGCACTGAGAGGAATGAAGGTATAGCAATAGGTGTCCCAAGTACTTGCAGCCAATCTTCTGAGCAGGTACCCATGCTTACAAGATCTCCTGAGGCAGGCCCGAAAAGTCTGGTAATTTTCGCCGGTCATTGCCAGTGCTCGGCTGGCTGACATTCAAAGGGAATGCAATCTGCCCACCAACCGCCTCACTTGTGACATGCCCACCAGGTGGAACTCAGCGTTGGCAATGCTGCATCGGCTGCACACACAGCAGAGGGCCATCAATGAGAACTTGTGCGAATATGGCACCAGGACAAGGTCAGGGGAACTTGGCCTCTTTTTTCCGCCATGCCAGTGGCTACTGATCAAGGATGCATTCAATATCCTGTCATGTCACCATTTTTTTTTAATATAATCTTTATTTTGAGAAAAAAAGCTTTTGAACATACAAACAAATAAACAAAAACAGCATATACACTTGTACCAAGTTTAGCACATAACATGTAGGGCATGCATCCGAAACATGAGGCAACGAGTATATTACACATGGTCCTACACTCAACAAAGACCGACTCAGGGGAAGAAGTTATCAACATGTCACACCCATGATATGAATTCAAACAACATTGGGTTACCCCTGGCATCTCTGTCTGGTGATCCCTGTCAGGGATATGGGTCTCCAATCGGAGAGCTAGATTTAGGCCCTATTTCCAGTATCCAGCCCAAACACTTAGCTGGGATACTATAAAGGGGATACGCTAAGTTGGGGGTAGGGGAGAATGAGGAAAGATAACTTAAAAGAAAATCAATATAAGGTAAGTAGAAAAACAACAACAAACGGGGGGTGGGTATCTACATCTGCTGATACGTGTCAATGCTTTACCTTAGTGATGGTCATTACAGGCCTGCTGAAGCCTAGACTATGCATTTCCAAAAGCCTTAGTGCCTCTTACCCTTCACCGTTTCGCCCCCTCACATAGGGGGTGTCCCTGTCGGTGAAGGTCCCGAGGAGGTGTAGTGTATCCAGGTAGCCCATATGGCATAAAATTTCTCGTATCTATCTTTACACTTCGCCATCCATTCCTCCGCAGCCATAATATTGTTGACTAACGACACCCACGCGCGAGTGGGTACTCTGGATGTCTTCCAGTGGATTGGAATCAACCTCCTGGCTGCGTTAAGCAGGTGGGGTAAAACGGATTTGCTGTATCGGCTGAGAGGGATGGTGGGGAAGTGCAATAGGGATTCTAATGGGGAGTCTGGGAGTTCCAGAAGGGTCTCAACTTGGGGCATTCCCACCATATGTGGAGGAACAAGCCTCTAAGGCCGCTGTCAGAGAACTCACGTTTCCCATGCCCGTCTTCGTCCAGCAGGAGTGAATCCTCACTCTGCGGGTGCCAGTACCCATGCGCAGTCTTCCCAACGGAACCGAACGAGCTCTGGAACGTGCGGGCGTACCCGCGTACCAACGCGAACGTGTGCGCGCCCTCGCCTTCCAATACGAACGGGTGCACGCACTCGCACGTCAGTGCGAACGTGTGTGCGCAATCGCGCACGGACGCTCACCTCCACCAATCCCAGCACAAGGCGCCCTATATAAACAGGGCCTTCACATGGTGTCAGTGCTGGATCGTCTGCAGTCTATGTCCTGAATACCTGCCTGAATTACCTGCTACCTTGTTCCTGATTTACCCAGCTTACCTGATTACCTTCCTGGATCAACCCTGCTTATTGACTGCCTCTACTGAATTGACCTCGGCTTGGATTCCTTAATTACGGCTCTGCTCTTCGATTTTGTACTTCATCACCTGCCCATTGCCAACCTTTGCCTACTTTTTTTTTGTACCTCATTTGCCAGCCAGTTGCCGACCCTTTCCTGTCTCGACGTCGCAGTGCCTACACCCACCAGCATCCAGACTCCACTGTAAGGTACGTGACAGTACGATCCAGCCAGAATGGAGTCTGAAGGGGGGTCTCGCCTTTGGAAGCCTTGTGCCAGCAGATGGTGGCCCTTACCCAGGCAGTCCAGGGCCTGCGAGATGGCTATCACCAACTGGAACAGAGAGTGGAATCTATATCCACAAGCTCTGCAACTCATCAGGCGACCATGGCATCCCGGATCTCCGGTCCAGCAACCTCCGCATCAGCACCCACAGTAATGGTACCACCCCCAGAACCTTGTGTGCCCCCTCCAGAACGGTTTTCAGGGGATCGCAGCAAGTTCCGTTCCTTCAGGAATGCCTGCCGGCTTTACTTCCTGCTACAACCACGCACCTTTTCCCTGGAGAGCACTAAGGTGGGGTTCATAGTCTCACTACTCCATGGGGAACCTCAAACTTGGGCCCACAATCTGTTGGAACAAGCCAGCCCTCTGTTGGATACCCTGGACTCATTCCTGGACGAAATGGCCAAGCTATATGATGATCCTCAGCGCGCCTCAACGGTGGAGTCTAACCTCCATGCCCTCCAGCAAGGGCGTCGGCCAGTGGAGGACTATGTAACAGACTTTAGGCGGTGGAGTTCTGACACCTCTTGGAACGACGCCGCCCTCCTCTACCAATTTTGCATGGGCCTCTCCGAGGCACTGAAGGACGAGTTGGCCCGTGTGGGGATCCCTAGTTCCTTGGAGGACCTGATCCAGCTGGCTATCCAGATAGACCGTCGTCTGAGAGAGCGGAGGTCCGAGAGGTCCAGCATGACGCACCCCACATGGATGATGCCTAGAGTCCCCAACTATCCTCCTACTCCCGTCTCCCAGGTACCTACTGCCATCCCAGGGGCACCAGAGCCCATGCAAGTAGGCTTACTCCGCTCACCGCTGTCCCCAGAGGAAAAACAACGGCGGCGCCAGAACAACCTCTGCCTTTACTGTGGGGAAGCCGGACACTACGCCAATGGGTGCCCAAACAAGACCCGTAAGTTCAACCCATCATCTCGTGTGCCTTACGCATTGTCTCTAACGAAGTCCGCTCACATTGCTGTCCCTATCTCCCTACAGCTTCCAGAAAGGATACTTTGAGTCCAGGCCATAATTGACTCTGGCGCCTGTAGCTGCTTCGTGGATCATGCCTTTGCCCTACAACACAGCATTCCATTAACACCTAAGCGACATCAACTCTCCATACGGCTTGCAGACGGGTCAAACATCAAGTCCGGGCCTATTACTCTTGAGACGCAACCACTGTCCACCAGCATATCACCAGGCCACCAGGAGCTACTTCGTCTAGATGTCATTTCCTTACCCCTGTTTCCAATCATTTTAGGAATGCCATGGCTACAAGCCCACAATCCCCAGGTCAATTGGGTCACCGGTGAGGTGACTTTTCAGTCCTCTTACTGTCTCAAAACTTTCCATCACATTCCCCCAGTCATTGGCTGTCTAAAAACGGACTCTGAATTCAAAGAATTGGTGCCACCAGTGTACCACAGCTTCTTGGACGTATTTGACAAGCAGAAAGCAGACACCCTTCCTCCCCATCGGGTCTATGACTGTCCGATCGAGCTACTACCCGGGGCTGAAATTCCTTTCGGTTGGATCTTTCCTCTGTCCGAACCTGAGCTCCTGGTCCTCAAAGAGTATATCGACAAGAACCTCAGAAAGGGGTTCATCCGACACTCCTCCTCTCCAGCGGGGGCCGGAATATTTTTTGTTGAAAAGAGGGACCACTCGCTCCGTCCATGTGTGGATTACAGGGATCTGAATAAAGTGACAATTAAAAACCGGTACCCGCTTCCACTAGTTCTAGAACTATTTCAGAGACTCCGCTCTGCAAAAATATTCACGAAGTTGGACTTACGTGGGGCCTATAACCTAATTAGGATACGCAAAGGGGACGAATGGAAGACAGCATTCCGAACACGTTTTGGCCACTTCGAATATTTAGTCATGCCATTTGGACTATGCAACGCCCCGGCCACATTTCAGCATTTTGTTAATAATATCTTCAGAGACTTCTTAGATTCCTTTGTGATTGTCTACCTGGACGACATTCTGATATTCTCCACCTCCCTAGAAGTACACCGTGATCATGTAAAACAAGTTCTGGGCAGATTAAGACAACATGGACTTTACGCAAATGCCGAAAAATGTGAATTCGAACGCCAGACCATTCACTTTCTCGGCCTGGTAATATCAACCGGGGGTGTGGCCATGGATCCCCAGAAAGTCTCGGCCATTATGTCCTGGCCGCCCCCAAATGACAAGAAAGGGGTACAACGTTTCATCGGATTCTCCAACTTTTATAGGAAGTTTATCAAGAACTTCTCCAAGATCATCGCACCCATCACCCAGCTCACCAAAAAGCAAAGCCGCTTCCAGTGGACTACAGCGGCCCAAGCCGCCTTTGACCAATTGAAAGGGGCATTTACCTCCGCCCCAGTACTAAAACACCCTGACCCTGCATTACCCTACACTCTGGAGGTCGATGCTTCGGAAAGTGCGGTGGGGGCCATCCTGTCTCAACGCCAAGGACCTAAGTCCCTAATGCACCCGGTGGCCTTCTTTTCCAGAAAGCTGGGTGTGTCGGAAAGGAACTATGATGTAGGTGACCGAGAACTCCTAGCAATAAAGCTAGCCTTGGAAGAATGGCGGTACCTCCTGGAAGGGGCAGCACATCCGATATTGATCTTCACAGATTACAAAAATTTAGAATACCTCAGAACTGCCAGACGCCTTAGACCCCGACAGGCCAGATGGGCTCTTTTCTTTTCCCGTTTTAATTTTCATATTAATTATCGCCCTGGATCCAAAAACGTTAAACCCGATGCCTTATCCCGAATGTTCACGGAACTTGAAACCTCGTCTCCACCGGATACTATACTACAAGCAGGGAATTTCTTACTGACCCAATCCAGTTTCATGACACAAGTCCGCCAAGCATCCTTGAGAACACCGTTACCCCCGGGCACTAACCTTCAGGAGAGGGAAGGGCTCTTTTGGCAAGACAACAAGATTTTCATCCCTCAAGACCTACGCACCATTGTGTTACAGGCCTGCCATGACTATCCTCTGGCGGGTCACTTTGGGGGCCACAAGACTGTGGATCTGATCCAAAGACACTTCTGGTGGCCGAATCTTGCCAAAGACTGCAGGGATTATGTCAACTCTTGCCCGATCTGTCTGAGAAACAAGAACAGTAAAAATAAATCGTGGGGTCTGCTGAAACCACTGCCCATTCCCGAAAGGCCATGGGACAAAATCGCCATGGATTTTATTGTGGAGCTTCCTCCCTCTAAAGGGTTCTCTTCCATCTTCGTGGTGGTAGACCGCTTTTCCCGGATGGCACACTTCATTCCCATGAAAGGGACCCCTTCTGCAACTGAGACTGCCAGGATATTCATTAAAGAAATTGTCAGACTCCATGGAATCCCCAGTGACATCGTCTATGACCGCGGAGTACAATTCACATCCAAGTTTCGGAGGTCATTATGCAAAGCACTAGGTATTAAATGTAGCCTCTCTTCAGCCTATCACCCACAGACCAACGGGCAGACCGAACACACCAATCAAACATTGGAACAATACCTACGCTGCTTCTCCTCGTTTTCCCAAGAGGATTGGGCCTCACTACTTCCTTTGGCAGAATTTGCATTCAACAATTCCATCCACTCCACCACGAACCAATCACCATTTTTCTCCAACTACGGATTCCATCCCTACTTTTTACCCGCACTTGTGCCCGAATCTTCCGTAACGGCTGTTCAGGACAGGTTGGATTTCCTTACCTCCAACAACCAGGTGCTCAAGGAAACCATTGCTAAGGCACAGGAAGATAATAAGAAATATTTTGACAAGAAGAGAAGGGGAGAATTGGACTTAGAGGTGGGTGATCGTGTGTGGCTATCTACCGCAAATTTAAAACTGGCATGCCCCTCCAAGAAGTTAGGACCTAGATACTTGGGCCCCTTCCCTGTCAAGAAAAAGGTCAACCCAGTGGCCTATGAACTTGAACTTCCCGCCTCATTCAGGATACACCCTGTATTTCACGTTTCCCTACTTAAACCTGATGTTCCAAATCTGCCCCTAAGGAGGGGGCAATGTCAGAGAACTCACGTTTCCCATGCCCGTCTTCGTCCAGCAGGAGTGAATCATCACTCTGCGGGTGCCAGTACCCATGCGCAGTCTTCCCAACGGAACCGAACAAGCTCTGGAACGTGCGGGCGTACCCGCGTACCAACGCAAACGTGTGCGCGCCCTCGCCTTCCAATACGAACGGGTGCACGCACTCGCACGTCAGTGCGAACGTGTGTGCGCAATCGCGCACGGACGCTCACCTCCACCAATCCCAGCACAAGGCGCCCTATATAAACAGGGCCTTCACATGGTGTCAGTGCTGGATCGTCTTCAGTCTATGTCCTGAATACCTGCCTGAATTACCTGCTACCTTGTTCCTGATTTACCCAGCTTACCTGATTACCTTCCTGGATCAACCCTGCTTAGTGACTGCCTCCACTGAATTGACCTAGGCTTGGATTCCTTGATTACGGCTCTGCTCTTCGATTTTGTACTTCATCACCTGCCCATTGCCAACCTTTGCCTACTTTTGACCACGAACTTGCCTTCCGCTTTTGTACCTCGTTTGCCAGCCAGTTGCCGACCCTTTCCTGTCTCGACGTCGCAGTGCCTACACCCACCTGTTCGGCCTTCACTGGATACAGCCTTGGTTACCAACCTATACACCTGCCTTCCAGAAGAACAGGTACCTCCAAGCACCAGTTTCCCAGCCGCAGGCACTTGCACCCTTTCGTGCCCCAGCACTCCCTGTTCCCACCACCAGGGGTGTTGGGACCGGAACCGTGCACGAGGCCACCCCCAGCATCCAGACTCCACTGTAAGGTATGTGACAGCCGCATCCTCTCCAGCATGCATCTGACAAAGATGGGTACATTCTGGTGAGCCTGGTTGGTACTCTGTACCACCTAGTTAGAATCTTGTAGCTGTTCTCCTGCATTTTCGTACCTACTGTGCTCGAGTGTGTAAGTTTGTACATGTGTTCAAGTTGAGGTTTGGTAAAGACGCGCTAAATGTCCCTCTCCCAATCTCTGATAAAGGCCGGTTTCCCCTCAATCTGCACGGCTTGTAATAGGTCGTACAGTACTGAAATGGCATGTGGGGTAGCCGATTCTGACATACACAGCTGCTCGAAAGGTGAGGCTTGGGTGGGTGACCGGACGCAGTGCGGTAGTCTAGCTATAAAGTGCTGGAGCTGCCTATAGCGCCATTCATCCATTAGGAAGGGGCCAAAATGTTCCCTCAGTGTATCTAGTGACAGCAAGCCTTGGCCCTGTACAAATCTGCCACATCTGGACTCCCCATCTGCCGCCTATGTCCGGAAGAAAGAGGGGTGTTCCCCTGGAGTGAACCAAGGGAAGCCACCTAGTGGTGCCAGAGGGGAGGTCGGCTGTGCCAGCTTTTCCCCTCCGTTCAGGGCATCCCACATCGTCAGCGCATGGGAGGCCAGTGGGGACACCAGAGACAAGAGGCCCCTATGTTCTCCGGGGACCCACGGGGCATGTGCCAGGTTACGGCCAGCCAGAAACTTATCCAAGGGGACCCAAAGTTTGTAAATTACATTATGGTGCCAATCAAATATGTGTTGCAGGGCCACTGCCTGGTAATATCTGCAAATTACCGGTTCCCCTCAAACCTCCCTTAGACTTGGGCGCTGTATATTACATGCGGAGTGCCAGCCTAGGGCATTTCCCACTCCAGATGTACTGAATAAACATGCTGTTAAGGCTTGAGAAGAACGCCTTTGGTAAGGTAATCGGCACCATTTGCAGGAGAAACAATACACGGGGTAACACATTCATTTTGAGGACACTGACTCGGCCCATCCACGAGAATGCCACTTTATCCCAATTTTTAAGGTCCGCCTTAATGGTAGAGAGTAATGGAGCATAATTACTTTCGTATAGCCGAGAACAGCTCTTGGGCAGGTATATCTCCAAATATTTTAGGGATGCGGAGCACCATGTGAATGAGAAGGCAGCCTGCAGCCGTGTACGCAAGTCCGAAGGGATATTTAGAGATAGGATCTCAGACTTATTATAATTAATCTTGAAGCTGGACAGCGTATTAAATTCCTGCAACTCCGCCATAATGTTGGGCAGTGATATAAGGGGGTCAGCGACGTAAAATAACACGGCGTCTACTAAAGCAGACAATTTATGTTCCGTTGGGCCGACTGTAAATCCTTTAATATCTTTGTTTAGGCGGATTCTGAGGTTCGAGGGTAAGAGCGGTGACAGTGGGCAACCCTGGCGCGTACCGTTACTGATAGGGAAGGAATTGGACAAAAGCCTGTTCACTTTTACTTTGGCAGACGGGGAGCTATAGAGAGAGGAGTTCCATGCTAACATGTTGGGGCCCAGTCCTAGCCTCGTCAGCACCGTTTTCATATAGGTCCAGTCCACCCTGTCAAATGCTTTCTCAGCATCGGTGGAAAGCAAGAGACAGGGATGTGACGCCCCCTGAGATTCTACCCAATGGATCAGTTGGAGGGCTCTGTTAGAGTTGTCCCTGGCTTCCCTGCCCATAATAAATCCTGTCTGGTCGGAGTTAATCACTGTTGGAAGGATCGGTTTATATCTGTTGGCCAACACCTTGGCTAGGATCTTAATATTGGTATTTAGGAGCGATATAGGCCTATAGTTGCCAGGTAAGGTGTGGTCTTTCCCCTCTTTTGTAAGCACCGTGATATGTGCCATTAGTGCCTCAGAGGGCATTACTGTACCCTGGGCTAAGGCCGTAAAGTATTTACACATGTGGCCTGCAAGCAGATCAAGAGTATTTCTTGTAGTATGCATTGGTGTAGCCATCCGGGCCGAGGCTTTTCCCATTAGGAAGGTCTTTCACTACTGCCTGAATTTCAGACACAGTGATAGGGTTGTCCAGCTGTTCGCCAACTGAGGCCTCCAGCTGTGGGGGTTGGGCTTCTGCAAGGTATTGCATGATACGGGTAACCCGTTGGGGTTCCGAGGCCCCAGGTAATGTGACTGGTAACCTATATAGCTGCGCGTAAAAGTCTCTAAACATGTTTGCTATTTTTGAGGAGTGCACCACTGCTGCTCCCGCTGTGGTAGTGAGCTTGTGAACGTGTCCCGTATCCCTTTGGTGTTTAAGGGCTCTTGCTAGCATCCTCCTGCTAGCATCCTCCTGCCAAACTCATAAAATTTGTGTGACAGGTGACGTAAGCGAGCTCTAATTTTAGAGTCCAGCAGTGTAGCTAATTCCTGTCTGAGGGAATGTAGTTCTGTCGTCTGTGAGGGGGTGACATTCTTTTTGTGCGCCAGCTCTGCAGTGCGTATTCTGGCTAAGAGGTTCTGTACTTCTCCCTCCCTGGCTTTCTTCAATCTAGACCCCTGTTAAATCAGTTCCCCTCTAACCACTGCTTTGTGGCCTTCCCATACTGAGCCCATGCTTACTTCGCCCGGGTGATTGTATGAAACATTTTAAGAAGTCCCTGCAGGCACACCATTTGGTTGACTGATGGACAGGGATTATAGCTATTTCTCACCCACTCATAATGTATATACACGTATAGACTTTCTGATGATGGATCAGTATTCCCTGGACTCCCTAGCGAGAGCTTCTATCGGTTCCATTACAATCTCAGACCATGCGCCAGTCTCTATCTCCCTGCGTCCACTGCTTATGGAGGCACGGACCTAGAGTTGGCGCCTGAACGATGGCATCCTAGATGATGTGGTAGCACTGAAAGGAGCATCATCTAGGATGCCATCGTTCAGGCGCCAACTCTAGGTCCGTGCCTCCATAAGCAGTGGACGCAGGGAGATAGAGACTGGCGCATGGTCTGAGATTGTAATGGAACCGATAGAAGCTCTCGCTAGGGAGTCCAGGGAATACTGATCCATCATCAGAAAGTCTATACGTGTATATACATTATGAGTGGGTGAGAAATAGCTATAATCCCTGTCCAACAGTCAACCAAATGGTGTGCCTGCAGGGACTTCTTAAAATGTTTCAAAAAAGCATAGGAGTGGGTTGAGTGACCTAGGGATGTATCTAACTGGGGGTCTGGGCTAACATTAAAGTCCCCCCCTAGAATTAGCTGACCCTCACGAAAGGAAGCGAGGGCTTCCAAAGTGCTGTTCGGGGCGTACACGGCTGCAAGTGTGAACCTGCGATTGCAAATGGTGCCTTTGACAAATACGAATCTGCCTTCCGGATCCAGCAGTTGGTCCGTCATAATAAAGGGGCAGTGTTTGTGGATAGCTATGGCAACCCCCCCCCCACCCCCGATTTGGGACGTGGGGAGTTACTAAGGTACCAGGACTTATAAAGGTGTGTGGGAAGGCGGGGGACAGAGTCAGCGTGAAAATGTGTTTCCTGCAAGAAAATGATGTGTGCCCCCATACGTTTCATCTCAAGCCACAACTTACTGCGTTTTGCCGGAGATCCTAGACCACGTACATTATAGGATACGACCTTTAAATCAGCCATGACGGGGAGTTACAGGGTCAAGCCAGCGGCCCAGGTCCAGAGGGGAGAGGATACCAACAGCGCGTCCAAGCCTATAGCAGCGAACACAGCTAGCACTTAAGCTCAAGCAGGATCCTAGGAGATAAACCACAGTTACAGCGGATGTAGAAAACATGGGGCATAAAAAAACACAAAAACTGAGACAAAAACATGAGCATAGAAAAAAAACAGACAGCCCAAAGGGCATAACATAGTGCAACTTGTCTCCTGGTTGGGAGACTCCACCCCCCCCCCCCCCCCCCCCCAAAAAGGGAGCATAACTCAGAGGAGTAGTCCTACTGGGGGGAAGTGGTAAGGCACTCGGAGCGAGTCCACCGGGGGACCCGCGGCCAGTATATGGGGCTCAGTCTACCCATACAAAACTGATGAGGCAGATGTGGCAAGTGTGGGGTAGAGAGCCTTCTACAATGTGAAATGGCAGCTGGGGGGAAACTTCAAATATAACCGAGCGAAGTCTTTTCAGCTATCTGTGCGGTAGGTTGCAGTTCAGGCCTCCTCTTGCGGAGGGTGAGCAGGCGATCTGTGTCCAGACAGGCTTCTCCTGTTTCCGCGTCGGCGTCTGTGACAGCCCTGTTGCCACGGCTCAGGGCGCATGGGGAGAGGAATGGCCGGCGATGTCCTCCAGTCTGGGATATCCACTGGGGGTAAGCCAAGGGCCTCCAAAAAGCGGGGTAAATCAGCTTTAGTGCGCAGGGTGACTGTTTGCCATCCTTAGTTGCTGAGAGACTAAATGGAAAGCCCCATCTATAAGGCAGTTGGGCGTCTTGCAGAGTCGCCAGCAGTGGCTTAAGCGCCCGGCGTTGCATCAAAGTGCGTCTTGATATGTCTGGGAAGAATGTCAATTTGGCGCCATCAAAGTCCACATGTCTAACTCCTCTGACCTGGTTCATGATGCGCTCCTTAAAGAGAAAGTAAAGCCTCTTTTTTTTTTTTTTTAAAACGTAACCTGCAAGGCAAAGGCATAATGAGCTAGTATGCATAGCATACTAGCTCATTATGAATAACTTACCTGAAAACGAAGCCCCCGGAGCGGTCCTCATCCTCGTCCTTCTCCGCCGCCATCGCTACGGGAGTGACTTCCGGGTCTCGCCGCTCCAGCGCTGTGATTCGCTGGAGCGGCGATGACGTCACTCCCGCGCATGCGCACAAGAGCGGCATATCGCCGTGTTCTCGGCATGCGCAGTGCGCCTGCGCGCCGCTGTCTACGGCGCATGCGCCGTAGATAGCGGTGCTCTTTCTTTTCTAAATATCTCCTAAACCATGTAGGTTTAGGAGATATTTATTGGACCTACAGGTAAGCCTTAATCTAGGCTTACCTGTAGGCCAAAGTTGTCCCAGAGGGTTTACTTCCTCTTTAAGCGAGTACTTATGCAACTTGCGTATAATGTCTCTGGGTCTTTCTGGGTCATTCGAGGGGGGTCTCAGGGCTATTCTATGCACTCAGGGGCCTGGCAGCCTAGTAACTGTTTAAAGACTCCCTGCAGAGTTGGTACAATGTCTCTTGGTCCAGTGGCCTCGGGGAGACCTCTAATACGTCTAATAACCCTGCAGCTCCTATTTTCAAAATCGTCCATTTGATCTAGCAAGGCCTCCAGCCTGCGATTCTGCTTTTTACAGTGGTCAGTTAAAGCTTGCAGAGTGGGAGCAGTCTCATCCCATTGAGCCTCCAGGGTCTCCACTCTCCCTCCCAGGTGGGCTGTGTCAGCCTGCAGATTTTCAATGTCCTGTCTAGGGGTGCAACGGATCGTCGCCGATCCGTGATCCGAACGGGTCACTCCGTTCGGATCGGCACAAACCGCGATCCGCGGAGCGCTCCGCGGCCTCGGCCTTAGGAAAGGCCGCGGCTTCGGCCTAGCTCCGGAGCAGCGGCCATCTTGGTACACCCGGCCACTGTTTACAATGTGATCGCTCCGTAAACAAACTCTGCATTACCCAGCCAATACGTGGATGTAGATGATAACACTCAGCAGTAGTCTTCAAGGGATGGTTATCAGTCCCCAGAAACCCAAGGAGTTGTACGTGGCTGGGAGGAGGTAGTTAAGGTAGTTACGAATAATGTGAACCTTAGTGACCCAGAGGACTCAGAATCGAATGCCTCTGCAAACTTACACTGCATGGCCTCCCTGATTCTGCAAAGCCTGCAAAAGGACCCTAGGATTTGTGATATCAAGGAGAGGGATCATTACTGGCTGGCAACCCTTCTTGATCCATGTTACAATGGCAAAGTTGCAGAACTCATCCGGCCTTCGCAGAGGGAGCAGAGGATGATACATCTTCAGAAGGCCTTGAAGAAAGGTTTGTGTAACGCATTTCCAGACCCTGGGAGGTTACCATTTCTAGTGCTGGACAACGTGTTGCTGAGGCTTCGTTCAGTCAGAGGAAGAGCGGTGAAGAAGGTGGCCGGCTGACCAATGCCCCAAGGTCTGATCGGTTCAAACAACCATAGCCAGCGTCTGCATTATATAGCGCAAGAATATCTAGGGGCAAGAGCAGACTTGGAGACCTTTACAACAGAGCATCCACTGGGTTACTGGGTTTTGAGGATGGACCACTGGACAGAACTTGCTCAATATGCAATTGAGCTACTGGCCTGTCCTGCATCCAGCAGGCTTTCTGAACGCACATTTAGTGCTGCTGGAGGGTTTGTAATGGATCAAAGAGTGTGCCTGTCTCCAGACGCCGTTGATAGGCTCACGTTTATAAAAATTAATCAGTCTTGGATCAGCAGCTATTAAGCACCTGATGCTGATGTAACTGATTGAATTTGCAATAGATCTGGGATCCCTTGAAGACTGCCTATGCTGACTATCCTATTCCTCCTCAATTTTAATGATGCTAGCTTCCAACAATATTCTTGGTTTAGGGCACCACCCCCACCACCCAAGGCCCAATTTTTCTGCCCCTGTTCAACAGGGGCATGTAGTTAGAATTTTTGATATAATATTTCACAGCAGGGCCCGTTCCTGCGCCCAACAAGAGTAACTGTGAGGGCTTACAGTGTTCTGGTGCCACCAAAACCAAAGGCCCAATTTTTCTGCCCCTGTTTAAAAGGGGCATGTAATTACTATTTTTGAAATAATAGTTAAGCAGGGCCCGTTCCTGCGCCCAACAAGAGTAATGCCGTGTACACACCAGTGGATTTTCCGACAGAAAAAGTCAGACGGGAGCTTTTCATCGTATATTCAATCGTGTGTATGCCCCATCTGACTTTTTACATCGAAAATCTTGACGGACCTAGAAAGAGAACATGTTCTAAACTTTAGCTTGTTTGTACGCAGCTTAACTTTGAGTGTTTACAGTGTTAGGGCGCCACCAAAACCAATTTTTATTCCCCTATTTAACAGGGGCATGTAATAACTATTTTTGAAATAATAGTTAAGCATGGCCCGTTCCTGCACCCCCAACAAGAGTAACTGAGGGGTTACAGTGTTCTGGTGCCACCAAAACCAAAAGGTCCAATTTTTCTGCCCCTGTTTAACAGGGGCATGTAATTACAATTTTTTATATAATATTTCACAGAAGGGCCTGTTCCTGCACCCAACAAGACTAACTGTGAGGGGTTACAGTGTTCTGGTACCACCAACACCTAAGACCCACTTTTTCTGCAGAGTATATAGAGCAGGCCATATAGTATATATACTGCTGTTCAGAGTATATAGTGACTGGTGGCCCACCACGCCATTTTTTTTTTGGTATTTCTGGCACAGGTTCCCCTTAATATTCATACCAGACCCAAAGGGCCTGGTAATGGACTTGAGGGGGGGACCCATGCCGTTTTTTTCAATGGTTTTTATCTATATTGCTGGGATCTGGCACTACATTACAGCTGCAAGCAGTTTTAAATGAAATTTTTTCCTTTAGAAAGGTATTTTTTCTGTTGTACTGTTATAAATATGGGAACAATGCAAAGGACACCCCCCGACACAATATATAAAAGAATATTTCATTTTTATTGTGTTACTTTAAGCATCATTAAAATTACTGCTCACGAAAAAAGGGCAGTTTTTAAAACTTTTTTTTGCATTGATACATGTCCCCTAGGGCAGGACCCAGGTCCCCAAACACTTTTTATGGAAATATCTTGCATATAAGCCTTTAAAATGAGCCCTTCAGATTTTTTATGTTTCCGTCCCATAGACTTTAACGGTGTTCACACAAATTATTTGCCTGTTCGCATGTTCTGCTGCGAACTAAACCGGGGGGTGTTTGGCTCATTATTTTAACCACTTTCAGACTGGACCATTTTGCTGGCTTAAGACCAGACCATTTTTTTGTGATTCGGCACTGCGTCGCTTTAACTGACAATTGCGCGGTCGTGCGACGTGGCTCGAAAACCAAATTTACGTCCTTTTTTCCCCACAAATAGAGATTTCTTTTGGTAGTATTTGATTGCTCCTGCAGTTTTTATTTTTGGAGCTATAAACAAAAAAAGAGCAACAATTTTGAAAAAAACGCATAATTTTTACTTTTTGCTATAATAAATATCCCCCAAAAATATCTGAATTTTTTTTTTATTCCTCAGTTTAAGCCAATACGTATTCTTCTACATATTTTCGGTAAAAAAAATCACAATAAGCGATTATTGATTGGTTTGCGCAAAAGTTATAGCGTTTACAAAATAGGGGATAGTTTTATTCTTTTACTAGTAATGGCAGCGATCAGCGATTTTTATTGTGACTGCGACATTATGGCGGACACATCGGCCATTTTTGACACATTTTTGGGACCATTGTTATTTATACAGCAATCAGTGCTATACAAATGCACTGATTCCTGTGTAAATGACACTGGCAGTGAAGGGGTTAATCAGGGGGTGGCAGTGTAGGGGTTAAGTGTTCCTAGGGGTGTGTTACTAACTGTGGGAGGGGTGTGGCTGTGTGTTAGTGAACACTGATCTCTGCTCCAATCACAGGGAGCAGAGATCAGTGTCACTTGTTGCTAGGCAGAACGGGGAGATGCTGTTTACTTCCGCATCTCCCCATTCAGCCTTCCCGTGAGACGATCACGGGTATCCCAGCGGCGATCAAGTCCGCGGGACCCGGGACTGGACTCACGGGGGTCCCGACCGGAGCACGCTTGTGCCGCCAGCGGCGCGCACACGACGGCACGGAGGTATTCTTAAAGAGACGTACCTGTACGCCCTCATGCCTGTCCGTGCCATTCTGCCGACGTACATCGTCGTGCGCCGGTCGGGAACCGGTTAAGGGGACAGCAAATTTACACTGTTATACAAGCTGTACACTCACTACTTTACATTGTAGCAAATGTAATTTTTTCAGTGTTGTCACATGAAAAGATAGAATTAAATATTTACAAAAATGTGAGGGTTGTACTCGATACCGTACAACTATTGTTGCAAAATAATAAAATAGTTCAAGAACATTTTAATTATGAAACAATATTAAGGGTGTAATGTGTACCATGCCCTAGCACCTCTCTCCTCACACCTGATCTGCCCCCCGTGACAGTAGGTGGGAGTCTCCCACTTTTTGAGGGAGCCTAAGATTCTTTGTGTTGTGAGATTTGAGTGACCCGGAGATTCCATGTGTTTCCTAGGGTCCCCAACTTTCTGAACAACTCATGCCGCGTACACACAAAGGGACTTTGTCCGCCGGACCTAGTCCAGCGTTCAAACCGCCGGACTTTCCAGCTGGGCTTCGGCGGACTTGAAGGCGAACAGACTTGACCACACACGATCACACTAAAAGTCTGGCGGTTCACGCAATGACGTACAGCACGTACGACGGGACTATAAAAAGGAAGCTCAAGATCCAAAACGACACCCTTTGGGCACCGTCAGCTAATCTCGCGTGTATCTCGTGTTAGTTGACGTTTGGTTAGAACCGATTCGCGCTTCTCAGACTTCTGCTTAATTCGCTCGTTTTCTGCCGTTCAGTTTGTGCTTGTGAGGTTTGTATCTGTCTTTCAGTGCGTGTGGATCAGTTCGTACCTGTTCTCAGGCCATTCTGGTCTGCTCGCTCCTGTTCTTCAGGTCGTTCTTCATAGGCCTTGCTATTCTTCAGTGCGTTCTGTTAAGTTTGTTTGACCAGCCGACCGTTTTGAAGCCATGGAGTGTGGACGTACTCGGGAACGAGTTTGTGCTGTGCAGGGGCTCGGTGTTGCGGTTAACACTTTGGCCCGAGTCCAGTCCATGAACAGGGTGAGGAGGAGTTCATGGACCAAGAATTGGCTGCACCAGCGTGGCCAATTCTCACATATGCCTTTGCTCCGTGAGATCCGTTAGAATAATCCTGAAGATTTCAGGAATTATCTCAGGATGACGGACCCCGTTTTTCACCGCCTGTTGGCTTTGCTGTCCCCTTTTATCAGCAGGCAGAATACCTGCATGCGGCAAGCCATCACTGCGGAGCAGAGGCTAGTCGCCACGTTGCGTTACTTGGCGACGGGGAGAAGCTTGCAGGACCTCAAGTTCACGACAGGCATTTCCCCCCCAGGCTCTGGGGATCATTATTCCAGAGACCTGTTCTGCCATTATTCACGTCCTGCAGGAGGAATATATTAAGGTAAGTTTTCTCCTTTAAAATTACATAATATGTATTGTATGTTTGCTAATGTAGTGCATTCATTTCATCATTAGCTAATTACCATGATAGGACTATTCTATGAATGTCCCCTATTCATGCATGCATTTTGAAATTTTATTATTGTTTTTTTGGGCGGTTTACTTAGAAATTTGTTTGGAATTTCTTCTTTAGTGGCCTACATGCATATTTGCTTGCACCAACCTTCCCAGCATGCAATCTTGGGCCCATATACACCCATAGCCTAGTCCCTTTATTATAACTAAAATGTGTAGTGTGTGGCCTTATAATTAATTACCCCCCCCCCACCTGGTTAAAATCTTTTCATGTGTAGTGTGTGGCCTTATAATTAATCTCCCCCCCACCTGGTTAAATTCTGTTCATGTGTAGTGTGTGGCCTTATAATTAATTACTCCCCCCCCCACCTGGTTAAAATCTGTTCATGTGTAGTGTGTGGCCTTATAATTAATCCCCCCCCCACCTGGTTAAATTCTGTTCATGTGTAGTGTGTGGCCTTATAATTAATTACTCCCCACCCACATCCCCATTATTATGTTCTCTGGGCCATCAGAGGGGTCATCAATCAGAGAATTGGGCCTTATCTTTCATATTTTAGATTTTTTAAACGACTACTTAAAAAAATACATATGTTGGTCAAAATTGTTTGTTAATTTGTTTGATTTTTGGTTTTGGTTTGTATTTACTTATAATTGTATCTTTCTGTTTGACTTCCCAGTGTCCTTCCACACCACAGGAATGGCAGACTGTGGCTTCCCAGTTTGCTGCCCGTTGGGACTTTCCCAACTGCGGAGGGGCGATTGACGGCAAACATGTCAGAATTGTGCCCCCACCCCATTCGGGGTCTTACTATTGGAACTATAAGGGGTTCAATAGTATTGTGTTGATGGCGGTGGTGTCGGCACAATATGACTTCCTTTATGTTGATGTGGGGAAAAACATCCGGATGTCTGATGGAGGAGTCTTTAACCAGACGGAGTTCTGCCGTCGTCTCCAGACTGGTGGCCTGGAGCTGCCACCAGATGCGGAGAATGTGGAGGGACTCCCCTTTGTGTTTATTGCAGACGAGGCGTTTGGTCTGGGTGAACACCTGATGAGGCCGTTTCCCCAAAGATCCCTCACCCCTGAGAGGAGGGGTTTTAATTTTCGGCTGGCCAGAGCAAGAAGGGTGGTTGAAAATGCCTTCGGCATTATGGCCAACCGTTTCCGTTTGTTTTTAACTTCTCTACATCTGGCAGCATACAAACTGAACATGATTATTCTGAGCTGCTGCGTACTCCACAATTATCTACGCAAGCATTCGGGCAGCTACCTGCTACCTATTGGGCCTGAGGCCGGAGTTGACCCTGAGATGACAGGGCTGGATCATGGCCTTCTTGGCTTGGCCCCCCAATCAGCACAGCAAGTGCGGGACAGATATGTCACCTATTTTAATGGTAGGGGGGCCATTGCAATGGCAGCAGACCCTTAAAAATTACTTTTTATTTACAAAATAAATACATTTATTTTTACCATAAAAATGTGGTTTTCATATTGTTTGCTTTTTGTCTGTTTTCTATGTCCTCCTATTGCACTTCTTAATAGTGTAATACTTTTTGGGACTTTCTTAAATAAGCCCCTTTGTCAATGAACCCCCACATTTTTTGCTCAAACTGGTAGTATTGAAAAAGAAGAAGCCACACACATTGTTGTTTCATTAGTGCAAACATTTTTGTTTTATTATAGTGCACATCCAAACATGTTCCCTTTTATTTGTGAAAAATAATTAAAACATGGTTTAAAACAGTTAAAACCTTTTTTTGAAACAAAAAATATTTACACAATATAAAAGTATGGAACTTACAAAGTTCAACTTGTTGATGTCACCCATGTACAGTAGAAGCCAAATTTTGAAGATGCACACCAATTGAACTTCAAAATGGGTAATGTCAACATGTGCCATCTTCCATCATGGGGAATCAATGGACGTGTTTTGTGTGTGTGAAACCCCTTCCTCTCACCTACTAGCATTATGATAAAGGGGTTGCAAACACAAAATGCGTACATTGAGATCCCCTGATGGCACATAGCACATGTTGACACACCATGTGCATCTTCAAAATTTGGCCTCTAAAATCGGGAAAAATTAGCGTATCAAAAGGGGAATGAAGGACATGATTGATGTTTTGAACTGGAAAAGGGGTCTTAGATTCTCCCCAAAACATCAATCATGTCCTTCATTCCCTGCTGCATGGTGGCCATCTCGTTCTGCATGCTTTGCAACTGGTTTTGCATCCTTTCCAGCTGCATATTCCAGGCCATGATCTGCCCAATAAGCCTGTGGGCACTGTCCGAGGAAAATGGCTCCGCAGCTTGGCCTTCCACAACCAGATCATCACCTAAAAGTTGGGTAGATAAAACCAAACCAAAAAAAGGTCAAAAACATGCAGACATGAATTTAGTAGCTCAATCTGTGTTCTCAGACACTCACTTGGTGGGGTGCAGATGTGCTCCACTTCAAGCACCTCTTCTTCCTCCACATCCCCACGTGGGCTTGGGCTAATTGCCCAATTAGGCTGGTGAGGCCAGGAGGTCCTGTGATGTCCTGAGTGAGGTCTGAGTCTTTTTCCCCCTATGGAAATGGAACCCAAAGGTACACTTTTAAGCACAGTGATATTTGAGTCCCTAAATAGGAATATTAAACATTGGTTCAAAGTGGTGTTCAATTATTAGCAGTTTGTTACAAAATCCTACTTGAATACATAATTGAAATCCCTATCTAATCAAACTCCAATACTTAAAGCGGGCTTCCACCCTCAAGTTGAACTTCCGCTCATTGGATCCCTCCGGCCCTCCGGTGTCATATTTGGCACCTTTCAGGGGGGAGGGGTTTCAGATACCTGTCTAAGGCAGGTATTTGCACACACATCCGGCCATAGACTCCCACAGAAGTCTACGCCACTTCCCGTCCCACCGTGCTGTCTGCTGGGACACACACAGGTCCCAGAGCTAGCGCAGACCAGTCCTATTGCATTGCGCAACTGGCGCATGCCCAATAGGGAACCGGGAAGTGAAGCCACAAAGATTAATTTCCTGATTCCAATATCAAAGATGGTGGCTGCAGCATCCAAGGGACGGTTTGGGCTCGGGTGCTGAGGTCGCTGGACCCTGTGACAGGTGAGTGTCAGTATTCGAAAAATCATCAGCTACAGTATTTGTAGATGCTGACCTTTTCGTTGTAATTTTTAGCCGGACACCCTCTTTAACAGATGGAGCCCCCCCCAAACCATCCTCTGGAGTCCCTGTGTGAGTTACCCCCAAAACAATTACTACAGTAGTAATACAATATATCCTGACAATACTAAAAAACATTACAACTAAAATAACCCACTGCCAGTTAAACTCAACAAACTTTATAATGACAAACGAAATTTCATAAAATCTTCGCAAGATTCACGTATGAGTTCTACAACAACTTCGCCAGATTCACGTACGAGTCCTAATAAAATCTTCGCAAGATTCACGTACGAGATCTAAAACAACTTCGCCAGATTCACGTACGAGTCCTAATAAAATCTTCGCAAGATTCACGTACGAGATCTACAACAACTTTGCCAGATTCACGTACGAGTCCTAATAAAATCTTCGCAAGATTCACGTACGAGTTCTAATAAAATCTTTGCAAGATTCACGTACGAGTTCTAATAAAATCTTCACAAGATTCACGTACGAGATCTACAACAACTTCGTCAGATTCACGTACGAGTTCTAATAAAATCTTCGCAAGATTCACGTACGAGATCTACAACAACTTCGCCGGATTCATGTACGAGTTCTAATAAAATCTTCGCAAGATTCACGTATGAGTTCTAATAAAATCTTCGCAAGATTCACGTACGAGTTCTAATAAAATCTTTGCAAGATTCACGTACGAGTTCTAATAAAATCTTTGCAGGGGGGGGCGTGGCTTGGCGCGCAACGGAGATGGCAGCATAGGAGAGGAGCTCCGTCAGACCCAAGGCCCTAAGCACCTTTTCTGCCAACACTCAGCTTATAATGAGCAAACAGACCCGCTCTACCCAACACACCCGGTCCCGCCGTTCTACCGCAACACACGCGGGGAGGAACATTACTGATCTTCTCAAGAATCAAGCAGCAATACAGAGGATCTCGGCCGGGGGCAAGATGGCGCCGGTGCACCACGAGGGGGATATGTCCGAGGACTCCCAATCAGCGCTGGAAGACAATGGTAGGAGGAATGCTCGTACAGATCACCCCCTGACCTATGCTGACATGTCGGGCTTTGCAGCCGACATAAAAGCCTCATTCTCAGCGGCCATTACCGACCTCAAGACCAACCTCCTAGTTCTCACTGAAAAGATGGCGTCGGTGGAGGCAGCAGGGAAAGGAAGAGACAGGGACATACGCAGACTGGACGAGGTGGTTGATTCACATGCTATACACTTTATTGAACTGAATAGACACCTCGAGGATTTGGACAATAGGGGAAGGAGGAATAATATCAGGGTACATGGCATCCCCGAGTCTGTGGCGGCAGAGCAGATCTCCCCAGTCCTCCAAAGAGTTTTCAACAGCCTTTTGGAAAGGCCTGAGGACACAGAAATTGAATTAGTCCGTGCACACAGAGCCCTCAGAGTGAGGGGACCTGACACGCTACCTCCGCGTGATATTATCTGCTGCTTGCAAAAGTTTGCCCTGAAAGAAGAGATAATGTTTAAAGCACGAAGGAACGATCACATTGTGTTTAATGGCGAAAACATAAAACTCTTCCAGGATTTATCACAGATAACGCTCAGAAACCGCAGGGCTCTGCGCCCCCTACTGGACGCCTTGCGAGAGAAGGAGCTACGCTATACCTGGCGCTTCCCCTTTGCCCTCCTGGTGACGCACAACGGCAAACAACATTTCATACGTATGCCGAACGACCTGCCGGAATTCTGCGACTCCCTGCACCTGGGCCGCATCGACCTGCCTGAGTGGTACCAAGAATTCGTAGTGCCCCCAAGAGAGAGAAGTCCACCACATTCACCTCTGGCTTCACCCGACAAGCACCAAGCAAAGAAACCGCGACAAACCAGGCATGACACCGCGGGTCCCGGAACACCCCGCAGCAGACCTCACTCCTCGAGGGCAACCTATGATGACTGAACTCGGCACATTCTGTCCTCCAACGCGAACGCACGTCATTACCCAGGCACAGCAGGCCCTAAGATTCTCAGCACCAACCCGATCCAACACACACCGCACTCCACTCCGGTTTGGCCATCCTGATGAGACGCCTATCCACAGGTATGACTTAGGCCTTACTCCACAGCACCCCTGGGCCCAGCGTCCTCCCGTCTGATACCGACCTATTCCCACTCGAGCACACTGTGTTACCTCTCAGGAATCAACATACTTTGGCATGATTACCACAGAGGATCAAAGGCCGGTCCGGTTACACCTAACTCGACCGACAACGAAGGTCACACCGATCGCGGAAAAGACGCAAAAACCCAGGGACATGGCTCTCTGTTCCACTACACTTGGCAGACTTGATTGGGGAGATCGCTTGTCACAGCAGGCACCCCTAACCCAGGTCTGTGTCTCTGCCTGCCCTGGTTATGCTAGCGCCAGTCGTTTTGCCTACATATGGTCGCAGCACCCGATTGTACTTTTTTTCTTCTGTTTTATTTTTTCCACCGCCCTTGCTTAGATAAAAAAAAATTCTGCCCAAATCCGCACCTACTTGCCTGGGAAATGTGTGTGCTCACGGTGTAGCTGTTAAAGTTGACATGCTCAGTAGTCCGACCCTCAGGGTTCTGTTTTTGTTCCTTTTTGTTTTTTTTTTCTCTTTTTATGGGTTATGTATATATCATTACAATGGCTAATCTATGTACCTTTTAGGCAGAAAAGTCAAACTCACTTAGGCACTATTCATGAGCAGATGGAGGGCCTGGGTCTGGCCCCTCCACTCTCACTGTGAACCCTTTGTTCATATTTAGTTAGCACCTGGTAGCTGCCCCTCGGTTTGCGAGCCTCCCAGGTTCTCCCACATATATTCTCGTACTCAACTGAGGAATACCATCCTCACTGAGACGTAACTGCAGGGCTCACCTGGACGGTACGACTGTTTCGGTGAGCCGTTTACCTTGACTCTCCCTTTTCTATAATCTCCTAATCTCTTTTCTTTTTCCTACTGCTCCTAATCGGTCTGTCCCTTTTTGATATACTTAGTGACATATCTGATAAATAAGCTTACCCCTTGCAGGCCTCTCATATTTGTTTTGAGTTTTGTTTACAGGTGTGGGTTGCCATCTCTCTCTGGACCTGTCCAATGGCGTACTCGGCGCTAGGCAGATCACCGAAACTGGTGTCCCATAATGTACGTGGTTTGAATGTACCTGAGAAACGCGCCACTTTGCTCCGCGAACTCAAAAAGGGTAAGCCCAAGATTATCTTCCTACAGGAAACACATTTTAAGACACACAATATCCCTAGGCTCACCGACTCCTACTTCACGGAGGTGCACCATTCTACAAACGACACTTCTAAATCCAAGGGGGTTTCCATTCTACTCAGTAGAGATGCCTCCTTCGAAACTACAGATAAACTGACAGACACGGGAGGGAGATATATTTTCCTCAGAGGATCCCTCTCAGGTGTACCCACAACATTGGCCAACGTATACTTCCCCAACACAGGACACGTTACCTTTTGCAGGAAACTGGTGAAGGAACTAATGGGCTTCAGCGTCGGACGCTTAATCCTGGGTGGGGATTTTAACATCCCCTTAGACCCGCTGTTGGACATGTCTTCAGGGAAAACTTCCATAACATACAGAATCCTAAAACAGATCAAAAAACTCCTACACTCACTAGACCTCGTAGACACCTGGCGATACTTGCACCCTGACGAAAAGGATTTCTCCTTTTTCTCAATCCCACACAACCGCCATTCAAGGATTGACTACCTATTCATCACGCAAAAGGACCTCCACTCAGTCTTGGGGGCCAACATAGGGATTCAATCAATCTCTGACCACTCCCCTATATCATTGGACTTTGACTTACGCACAGGCAATAAAGGTGCCTCACAATGGAGATTAAACTCCTCGCTTCTGACAGACCCAGCCCTACTGCCCCAAATACAGACCGCCTTGAAAGATTTCTTTGCCATAAACGCAACTCCTGATGTATCACCATTAAATATTTGGGAGGCCCACAAATGCAACATTAGAGGTCTATTGATGAGCATGGGAGCCCAAAAGAAAAGAGCAAGGGACATGGTAGTCCAAACACTATCACAAAAAATCAAAGCCCTACACTCCACAAACAATCTTTGTCTGTCCACTCAGCCACAGAACTCCTTGAGTCGAGGAAAGCGCTCAGACAAATATTGGAAGTCAAAACCAAACGCATCCTTGTTTTTAGGAAGAAGGTTTACTACGAGCAGGGCGACAAGGCGGGCCACATGCTAGCGAGAGCCTTGAAGGAATCTTCAGCCAGAAACACAATTCCAGGCATTAGAAATTCAATAGGCAACCTGGATAGGACAACGGACAAGATAGCCCAGCACTTCCAAGATTATTACAATAAACTTTACAACCTACCCCCGTCACACAGACCCCCAGAACTTAGAGGCCCAAGACAACAGATAATTCAGGACTTCCTTAAAGACTCGGTCCTGCCCTCATTACAAGGAGAGGATTCCTCTGACATAGACAGACCCATAGAAAAGTCAGAAATCAAATTGGCTATTAAGGAATTAAAGACCAATAAAAGTCCAGGCCCAGACGGCTATACAGCTATCTACTACAAAACTTTCACCGACACACTGACCCCCCATCTACAGAATGCTTTAAACTCACTTGCAGACAGACGACCAGTACCCCCTGATTTTCTTTCAGCTAATATTGCTGTGATTCCAAAACCCGACAAAGACCCGACACATTGCTCCAGCTACAGGCCAATTTCACTACTGAACATTGACGTTAAACTCATGGCGAAAATTATCTCCACAAGAATGAAACCCTTATTGCACAAACTGATTGCCCCAGCTCAGGCAGGCTTCATGCCGGGAAGAGAAGCCAGAGACAATGTCACTAAGGCTCTCAACCTGATCCATACTGCCCAGGAGCGAAAGATCGAAGGTCTCCTCCTGTCCACTGACGCGGAGAAGGCCTTCGATCGAGTAGCCTGGGACTACATGTTTGAAGCCTGTAAACATATTGGATTAGGCCCAAGGATGCTCAATTGGATTTCCTCCCTATACCAAAACCCCTCAGCTAGGCTGAAAATCAATGGTTCGCTGTCAAACAAAGTAGACATAAAGAATGGGACTAGACAAGGTTGCCCACTCTCCCCAATCCTATTCATTATCACACTAGAACCTTTCATTAGGAAAATCCTGGCTAACCGCTCAATACATGGCTTTAGTGTAGGGGGTAGAGAATACAAAATAGCGGCGTACGCTGATGACCTTGCGTTTTTCCTAACAGACCCCCACACCTCAATCCCCTCCCTCATGAAGGAATTCAATACTTACAGTTATGTGTCCAACCTCAAAATAAACTATACCAAGTCAGAAGCTCTAAACATTACGCTCCCAGACTCCACGCTTAGGGCTGCCAAAGAAGACAGCCCCTTTAAATGGGTCACCAAGGCAATCAAATATTTTGGAATCTGGCTGACACCTAAGATAGTAGATATATTCGCATCCAACTTTGTCCCTCTGCTCGGATCAATTGAGGAAGACCTGGGCCGGTGGCATACCAAACTCTTCTCTTGGTTTGGCAGAGCAGCTATATGTAAAATGACCATTTTGCCGAAAGTATTGTACCTATTGCGTACTCTACCCATAAGAATCCCGCAGAGCTTCTTTAGAGCACTCCAGGCAACCCAAATGAGATTCATATGGGGACACAAAACACCCCGCATTAAGTTTTCACTGCTTACAAGGGTTAAGGCACAGGGTGGTCTGGGGGTTCCGGACTACAAAACATACTATCATGCCACACACATAGCGAGAATACTAGATTGGCACTGTCACGCAGACACGAAGGACTGGGTGTCACTCGAAAATGACTCCAGTCCGATCCCCTTGAAATTTTTGCCATGGATCACCCCCAACAGGTACCCAAAGGGATTGAAAAAACACCCACTAATGGGGACCTCCTTAGGCATCTTCCACCTTCTGGCCAAACAAAAGAAAACCTTTTTCTCAACTGGACCATTGACCCCATTGTTAAATAACCCCGACTTCCCACCAGGCATAGGAAACAGACAGCTCCAACTAAGCGATGATCACTCTCCACTCCTTACCCTACATTGTTTCAGCGGTGGAGTTATGAAAGATTTCGTAGACTTTAAAAGGGATAACCATATACCCTCCCTACCCCTCTGGACTTACTTTCAAATACGCTCATACACCCACAAGACCACAACATTTCTTTGATATGTGAAATGGAGGACACCAGAGCACAAGCTGAGGAATCAGCTGAGCGTTTCCTCAAGACCTGGTCTCCCTGGTTTAGTTACAGACTCTCCTCAGACTACTCCACACTTGCTGAATAAACACGCATAACA
The DNA here is from genome assembly GCA_028564925.1 of Lithobates sylvaticus. Lineage (NCBI taxonomy): Eukaryota > Metazoa > Chordata > Amphibia > Anura > Ranidae > Lithobates > Lithobates sylvaticus. The sequence continues at coordinate 185,506,747 of CM053031.1, read as the reverse complement.
GTATTATTGTGTACTGACTTCGCAGATCCCAAAGGGGAATCAGTAGACCCTGGTTCATCCTGATAGCCTGGCTCCAAGCGGCTATAGCGGAATCTATCTCAGGTTATGATCACTGAGACCCCCAACAATCATAACCATAGATTTGGGACAACCCCTTACTCTTAACTCTTCTCTCTTCTCTGCTCTTACTTCACCCCCTTATTTTCTGTTCTCTAACTACACCTCACTTGCTTTCTGAGTACAATTCCCACCAACTGGTGATAGGCGGCTAAAACGCACGTACTATACTTAACCACTTGCCTACTGTGCACTTAAACACCCTTCCTGCCCAGACCAATTTTCAGCTTTCAGCGCTCGCGCACTTTCAGTGACAATTGCGCGGTCATGCAATGCTGTAACCAAATGAATTTTTTATCATTTTGTTCGCACAAATAGAGCTTTAGTTTGGTGGTATTTATTCGCGACTCCGTTTTTTATTTTTTGCGATATAAGCGAAAACATAGCGGAAATTTTGAAAAAAAACAATATTTTCTCCTTTCTTTTTTAAAAGAAATCCAATAAAATCAAATTTTGTCATAAATTTAAGCCAAAATGTATTCTGCTACATGTTTTTTGTAAAAAAAATTCCGTTAAGTGTATAATAATTGGTTTGCGTGATCACGGACATATGTACGCAAATGATCATGTAAAAGGGGTGTGCAGGTGATCACGGACATATGTGTGCAGATAATCATTGGCACAAATGATTTTAGTGGGACATATGTGAGGGACATGTGTTTTTATTAT